>CM069532.1:36005000-37265000 GCA_035773235.1 Eospalax fontanierii | reverse complement strand
TTTCCCTTTTATTTCTTACTTTAGCGTTCTTGAATTCAGCATGGCATTTTAATTTGTTTGGGTTTTCTTTTTTTTTTTAAATTCCCATCTCTGCTTAATAACCATAATTTTTTCCTTTAGCCAATATAATTCAGTATACTGTGAATTCTGAAAAGTCCCAAAGCATGTATCTTACTGAGTCTACAAAATGCCCTTTTCTCTTCCACTACATTAGAATCTTCTTCTTTGAGTAGAAAATTCCAGGAGTTTCTGGAAAGGATAAAAAAAATGTTAAAGAAAGTTCTACTGAGGGCAAGGGGTCTGGAACCATAGTTAGTGTCTGTAAGTCTTGTCTTCGGACTGTTCTCACTCTAATTTTTAGTGGTAGGTGACCCCTGTTGTCAGAGTCTTGATGTGACTGCACAGACAGTGTGGGGCTCATGACTTTGACTGCATGCGTTGCCTTTGATCAAATTCTTCTGTATCTAGGAACTACCTTTTGTCCTCACTGTTTTCCCTAAGATTGAATGAAATTCTTTAGGACACCAGGCCTTCCATTTCGAACTAACATTCCTAGCATTCCACCAGCAGTGGGAGTGTGTTAGGGGCATCGTCAGTGAACTTCACTGTATTGGGGTTTCACAGCACCCACTTCCAGCTCTCCTTGTGTAGAACTGCTCACAGGTGTGAGGAGGATGCACTGTGTGGTGAGGCCAGCCAGCTGCCATTGTTTGGGCACACAGTATTGATGAACTACTATCTGCATGTGTAATTCAGCAATAGACTGTTTCCTTTATAAGTTGCAGAAATTGGCATAAAAGTTTTAGGAATCAAGTTTAAAAGGAGCCATTCTGAAATACATTTATTATTATATTAGTATCTTATTAGGAAGTTTAAAACAATTTCCTATTTAACATTACAAGTGGTGGTTGAATTCCCAGGGTATCCCCTGCCCTACACCCACTCTCAGAGCCCTAATATGTAAGCATGGTACAGGACCCAAAGTATAACTAGAAGCATTTGTTAAGGAAGTGGAATCCAGAAGCTGAGATATAAAAACAACTCTAAAGAGTAAAGTTGTATTAGCAAAGCTGCTAATGGAATAGTTTTTATTTCAAACGAAGATAAACATTGTAGTGACTTGGTTCATAAAAATAGTTACAGAAGTCTTTCTCAGGTAATAACAACCACTTTGAACTTTTAGACAACTCTTTCTTTGTATATTTTATTCTGTCATTACCATGACATCAAAGGACAAATTGACAAATAGGCTCAGATTAGGTAATGCAAAATCTTAAGGAAGTAGAGCATTCAAGGTAACCTGACTTAGGTAATCAGAGTCCCAATAGGCAGACAGGGAAACTGTATCTCTTTTTACCTTGTGAAGGTATATTAAGTCAAAGGACCAGGTTTACCCTGGGGGTTTCCATATATAGGTTAGAGTCTGTGTATGGGGCAGAAAATAATCAATCACCTCCATAAGAAATAAAAGCTTCAAATGTATCCATTTATTTTTTCTGCAACAAATATTTTAAGAGCTCTAACAACAAGATTAGAGAAGACATTTGAATTTTAAATCAGTAAAAGATGGTTAAATGGAACATTCAAACGACAGTTTATGTTAGTTTCTAATCCAGTCTAAGGATTTTATTCATTCCTAGTAAGAAATAGTCAGGGGTATGAATGCATGCAGGGAAGACCACTGACCGCGCTAACTCCAAGGAGGACAGCGATTTATTGGGGAACTAGCTACTGGACTGCCTCCCAGGATCAGAGAGAGCAGCAACCAACAGCTGACGTCGGACAGCTTTTTCAGACAGTTAAGGGATTGGGTAACTTTCCATGATGTAGATGGGAGGCTTAGTCTGGGATTGACTGGTCTCCTGATAAGCAGAGGGATTTGCCTGGGCTAAGTTCAACTCAGCATTTTAGAACACTGGAAGCAGGACCACCATTTTTAAGAGTCTGCCAGCAATCTAATAATAGTTTTAAAATTTTCTCTAATCCAAATACCTTAATAATGAGCCTCAGATAAGCAACATTCTCTACTAGTAAAGGATTGGAAGCACTATCTTTTCATAACCATAGATATTTGTCTCAGAAGTTCTCTTCCTTAGAAGTAAATGCAGAATTTTAAATATTACAGAACTTTAAAATAGGCAAAGAAATATTGAAACTTCTGACTGATATAGATAATTTGATAAGTACTACAGGTGTATTCTCTTAAAATAATAGGGGTAAATTACATATTTCATTCCTGGTAGCAAAAATAAAAGTTAAGGCTGCTTACCTTGAAAATGTGGTCCCATTTGCAAGTGGTATCATTGTCTTATCACTTAAATTTTCTTTGGCTTGGTCGCTATGAATCTTGAATGTTACTACTTGAAGTTATTTGATTGTAAAATGTCTGTTGTTAAAATTAGATATATTGTGAACAATGATTAATAAAGCAAGATTTCTGAGAGTGACATCTCAGCAGCAGCCTGGTTCTGACATCAGGATTTTTGTGATTGACCAAATAGGCCTTAACTTTAGTCTATGTAAAACAAACGTTTCTACGTGACTGCTTTCCCTCACTAAAGTAAGAAAAAGTCCAAGTAGTTGTGATGCTAAAGATACCTTACAGGGACACATAAACTTCATCTGTATTTGCCCAAATAAATTTTACTCTTGGATTGTATTCCCAAGAGTTAAGTGTTTATATTGATAAATTTATACTTGGCTATTGAACACAATAAATACAGAATCTACTTTTAAAAACTATTAAACAGGTTCTTCCACATTTATATTAAATAAGCTAAAGCTATTGTTTTTCCTAACCTATAAATTTATACTAAAACAAAGTACCATTCCAGTCATTTTGCTGTGGTCTCCTCCTGAAGGCTAGATGGTTAGTGACTGCATAACTAAACTATAATTTTTTAAAGATTAGAAGATATTTCCCTCTTCCAGAGGAGGGAAGGAATATGGCTGTGTCACAAGTGCCAATGTTTCTCCTAGATGGCTTGGTGAGAATAGCTTTTTTATATGTGTGAACAAAAGAGCATGGAGTATGGAGCGAGTTGAAGGGAAGTGACAACTGCTTTTGCAATATAGCCTTTTTTATTTGGATGGACATGGGTTTGAGAAACCATCTTGTTAAATAGCCCAGGCTGGCATATAATTTCTGTGTATCCCAGGGGGGAAGACTGTTTAACCCAAAGGAAGAATATAAAGATACCACTGAGGTATGAGACAGCTATGGGGCCCCGTTGGCAGGGATCACAGGATGGTGTGCTGTCTGTCCTTGGGTAGGTTAGATGGGCTATAAGAAGTGGCTATAATGCAGGGGAATGAAAAACTGGTTTGCCATGTTAAGTGTTTTGAATTCCTCTCGAGAGGCTGAGGAAGCAAATGAATGATTTTTCAGAGAAAGAAGTACATGAGTAGATATTTTAAAAATACTGTAAACATGATGATGAGCAGTGCCATGCTCTATAATAAAGCAGAGATGGAACAGAAGGGTTTCATAGTAAGTACAGAAAGAGAGAAGGCCCATACTGAGACTCTGGCATGGAAATTAGAGGAAAATATGAGGCAGATACGCAAGGTGTCACAGCACAGTGAGGAGGACTAGGTGGCTGGCAAGAAGAAGAGAAAAGGAAAGCAAGAGGTTGAGTCAGGTGTTTCCAGAGAAACAGAGGCAGAGCATTCTATCGTGGAGGAAGGTTTATTGTAGAATTGGCTCACTGAATGTTGGAAGCTGAGAAATCCCACAATATTTTACCGAGAGGTGGAAAATCAAGAAGACAGGTAGGAGTTCAGGTCCAAAAGTCTGAGAACCAATGAGACAAATGCTGTACTCCCAACCCAAGACCAAAGTCTCAGGAGACGGAAAGACCACCCATGAGTCCTAGAGTCCATGGGGAAGCCTGGAATGCTGACAAGGGAGGGGGGAAGAGCCAGCTCTAGCTCCAGCTTCAGCCAGAGAGAGAGGGAGAGAGAGAGAGAGAGAGAGAGAGAGAGAGAGAGAGAGAGAGAGAGAGAGAGAGAGAGTTTGCCTTTCTGATCCACTAGGAATGTTGCTGGTTCGATAGGCCCAGCCCACTCTGAGTATGGATTTTCCCCACTGTAGGTATGGTTGCCAGTCTCTCCCTGAAACCTCCTCACAGACTCACGTGGGGCAACCAACCATGACCACCAGTGGTCATACCACCCAACTGTTCTTTTCAGCGAACAGAGGTGGGCCTGGTGCCTCTGGAATACTGTGAATAATGAATGCAATGACTAAGAATAAATACTACATTTCAAGGTTTCTACCCTCTGCCCCTTGCTCCAGTCACATTACCAGCTAAAATCAGCCCTCATGGAGGGGATCTGGTGAGTGAAAGGCCTGGGTGAAAGAATCCAGGCCAGGACAAATAAAGCATAGAGAAGTAGATACTCACTTAGTGGTTACCAGTGTTGAAGGTCCTGATCTGCCCACAGCTGACTCATGTTCCTACACACTCCTACATAACCAATACTCTCCTCAACGTGCCTACATACTCAATTACTCAGTGCCAAAGGTCAGACAGCGCCTCTCTGCTGGGTCAGATCAAATCATATCTTAGTGTGCTGGAATAGAAAGAAACAAGGACTGTGGATTATTTTTTGCCTGGTGGTTGGTCTTTAAGCCTAGGTTTAAAGATATATATGGAGAACTTCAAGAGACTGTTAGAAGTTGTAATAGCAAGTGTCATTATCTTTAATGAGAATTTCATGGCTAATTCCCTGTGCAGTGCTGAAAATGTGCCCCTTAAACTTGATTGCTTTTCTGCCTTGAGATAGATAGAGGAAAAAACATAATCACTTCAGCGCAGCTTCTGCTGTCAGGATCTCACCCCAGCTGTCGCCCATCACTCCTACACTTTGCTCCGTTGTTTTACATGCGCTCCTCTCTGCCTGCCCTGTCTTTGCTTTCTTTCCAAATACCCATTGACCCTTTGCCTTTTCAGCTCTCAGATGATCAGATCTAGAAATCATTGGATGATTTCACCAAGGTTATCTTTTTGCCGAGAGTCAAATGATAATGGAGAAAGCATCAATACATACCCAGTGGTTGTTCCTGGGAAAAAAATATGCTTCACAATTACTGACTTTTGGGCTGTTTCTTCATGCAAAACTTATTTATGCGTTTCATTAACGAAAGGCCTTCTCCGTTAAGTGAATGTTGGCTTTCTGAAATCCCCATTGACTTTGGCAAGTTTTCTCAAGCTTTCTATTTGTAACAGAAACACTTCTAAGGGTGAATGGGGTGGGAACGATCAATAGGTCAGCAGCTGGCCTTTCCATATTAATTTTGCAGGGGCTCTGCCTGCAGAGAGCCATAGCAGCCACTTGGGATTGATCGGTATTTAACATACTGCATTAGCTCCCAGGTGTACAGTTTTCTGTAGTGTAAGGCAATAAAAGTGAAAGGGGAACTATAGCTGTGCAACAAGAATGAATTGGTTTGTTCAGTCAGCTGCCTCATGCTTGTTGTCAGTGGGCTTCCCATAGCAGTGCGCTGTGTGCCGTCGTTAAATATAATTAGAAGCCAGAATAAATGTGATCATTGCAGGAATGAACATGCTTTGCACAGAACAGTGCATTTGATATAGGAAAAATGCAAATCTGTGGTAGAAAAGGAACACATTCTCCCTTCAATTTATCCTTGCTACTTCATTGCTTTATAATCGATACACTTAACTTGGTGTGTTTTAGAACTAGTTATTCTTTAATCATGAGCATATTTTAGTATGACTACAAAGTCTACATCCAGAGCAAAGCAATTTGAGCTGCCTGGATTCATCTCTGCCAACACAATGCATTTAAAATACAAATGCCAAGCCCAAGATTGTGGTTCTGAATTATGCATGTGGGGAGCTCAAATTCTCTAATGGCATTAATCTATGTGATATGAATTCCATGTAGTGAAAAAGAGTCTTGGGTTTTGAATCAGAAAATGATTTTTGAATCTAGTACTTACTTGCTATTTAAGAAGGTAAATGATTACATAACCTGATCTCTTAGAGCTTCATGAAATAAATGGGAATGAGTTCTTTGTTATAGCAGTGAAGCGAGCATTAAATGAGCAATGTATGTGAACACTACCAGCACAGGATCTAGCAACAGCTGGTGCTCAGGTTTTCTTTTGAAATCTGTGATTTTGACAGTGAACCCGTCTTCTCATTACAGAGTTACAAATATGAAACACATCAAGATATTTCTTTTTTTTTTTTCATTTTTACAGTGCCAGAGATGGAACCTAGGTTCTTCTTCATGCTAGGCAAGCACTCCACCACTGAGCAGTAGCCCCAGCCCATAAAACAATGCTGCTTAAGATTACTATGTCATACCTACTAAATCAGAGAAGACTCTGTAGGAAATATCACTATCAAAAATCATAGTAAGGGTCATCATGGTCATCATAGGCAACAAGGGAGGAGTGTGGAAGTTACAGGAGTTAACAGTTCTCATCCTAAGAGACAGTACACAAATGCCAGGCCTTATTAGTGCTTAGTTTAAGAACCCTCTTTTGAGATCTCATAGGCAGTCACTCAAAGTAACACAACAGCTCCCCTAGAATCCAAGCAGTTTTCTTTCTTACAGTAAAATGCTGTTAGAATCTAAACAAAAATTTAGGACTTGAAAAGAGGCAGGTGTTAACCTTTGTCTGTTTGTTGCTAGGATAAAAGGTTATTTGTAGGACGTTTCTGTGTGCCAGTCCCTGAGCACCACCATGAAGGGAGACTTTAGATTTCCCACCTTCCCTGGACTTAAGTATTCAGGGGGAAGTCAACTGCAGTGATTTAAGAATGAGATTAGGAAAAGGATAGCCAGAGGATTGGGCTTTTAAGTGAAGGGTCTCAAAGCACGATGACTAGAGGCAGTAGCTTTGGGTGGCAGCTGTAGGTATATATGTAAGTATGTATGTGTGTAGCCAATGAGGTTTGTCTGAGGCACATTTAATGCTAATGGATATATATATATATATATATATACTATATATATACTTAATCAATTATAATGTATATGTGCCAAGTAGTACCAAAATTCACCCAGAATTGCCAACCGTAGATATGGTAGGAACAATGATTATATCTAGAGAAAAGGAAATTAAACCATTGATTATACAAGAAAAGTGATATTCATATACAGAATATAAGGGAACCTGAGATTGATTTTTACCAGTGTTTTAAAATGCATTTTCTCTATCTCTGAATATATTTAATAAATGAACACTTCTTGAAAATATAGATGCCAGATTCATACTACAAAGCAATTAATGTTATCTTTTAGAAGCACACATACTATCAGCATATGTTAAGAGTTCATGCAAATCTTTTTTAATTTAAGAGCTCATGTAATTTTTCAGTGTGTATTGAGTGCTTCCTGAGTATCAGGAAGTAGGCTAGAGTCCAGAAAGATTATAGTCATCAGTCATTACAGACATTAATCTAACCTATTGGAGATGAGGTAGTGGTCATATTAATAAAAACTGATCATCATTGTTGGCATTATACAATGTATTACATACTTTATACTAAGTACTAAAGATGAGTTAGATTATATAATCTTGAAAACAATATTCTAAGATGACACTATTAATAAACTCAGTTTACAGAGGAATACACAGAATTTAAAGAGGTTAAGTCTTTAGGTCACATATCTATCAGCAAAGCCAGAATCATACTTTCAATCTCTCTCCCTTTCAATCTCTCTCTCTCTCCATATATATATATATATATATATATATATATATATATATATATATATGATGTATGATATATGCATATATCTTTCAGATGAGTATGGTACAGTACTACAGGTGTAGCATATGACTTTAACAAGGGTCCATGAAAGCATATCATTGCAGGAGCAGTTCATGGGAACTAGGGAATTCGTAGTTGATGCATGGAGTAGAAGCTGGCTGAAGCAAAGACTATATTGTGAAGCCCTTATACCTCATCTGAAGAAGTGGGACACCATTCAGAGATCTGCATTTTCATTTGCTCTGGAAAAAGATCACCTTCTCTGGGGAAGAAGACCAATGAGAACAGGCCAGACAGAGGGTCTGGGTGATAGGCAATAGTCTTGACAAACAGTGATATTTACAGTGCATCTAGAGAGGGGGCACGAAAGAGATATTAGCAAGGCTGAAATGGACTTTGCAAGATTTATTAGCACAGTACATTGATCTCCCGGAATGGATGAATTAAACTTGATAAGCTGGGGCTGGAGAAATTTATCACTCTAGTGGTGAAATATAACAGACCATCATAAACCAGTAGACAAAGATTTTTGAAAGCAATAGTTTTAATCTTGACCGCATTTACTCTGGAGTGGTCTTATAGAAATGGAAAGGCTCAGATCACATTTTAAAATTCTGTCTACTTGCTTACCTCTAATAAATTAAATAATTTCTGTGCCTCATTCTTCTTTCTCATTAGGTCAGTGAATCTCTAACAGGTCTGTTTCATGTAGATTGTTTTTCTATTATAGTTGAATAAAATGGGACCACCGAAAGGTCCAGAAGAAGGAAAATCACCTAATTTTGTAACAGATAGAAATGTGTATTTTGTTCAAACATTGTTAAGCTAATGGGACAGAAGTTCAGGTGATGCTCTGGAATGCACAAAATCAGGTGACCATTGGTACCACACTCCTGTCATAAGAGGCTTTTATGTGTCCAAAGATGACATGCAAAGAGCCATCCTGAACCACTGTGTGCCAGTGTTCTGCACTCATCATTGTCTTGGCATCAAAATAGGTGGTGGTTGCTCTTTTCCACAACAGGAATGTAGTCCAGGTAACTTCAGCTTAAATAAAGCAGCACCAAGAACCATAGACAATTAGGCTTCTAATAACTTGTTCATAGTAGTTACTTAAATAAAGTGACCTGGCTTTTAATTAAAGGAGACATTAAGAAGGCTCTCACTGAATGAGGAAACTGGTTTCATCTTCTAAGATCTAAATCTGTAAGATTCTATATATAAATCAATAGTTATATTAAGATGTAATTCATGTGAAGAATATTATCAAAATAATAGTTTTTCCCAGCATGTCCTTACCAGACTGCAGGGTGTTCGGCCCTCAGTGAATTTTCTCTCTCCTCTTGCCATGACTGAAGGTAGCAACAGAGCTATAAAGGATAGAATTCTACCATCACTGATTTCAAATTAACGTGCCAGTGAACTTCAGTCTTTGCTAGTGTATATGGAGTGTTGCGGCTTGTATCTAGGGCAGCCATTTCCACAGTCAAAACTATTGTTTAACACATAAACTGTGATGGCCCTTAAGAGTTAGCATTCAGGTATGTGTTTACCAAATACTCTACTTTTCGAACAGTTAATAATTGCCAACAAGATCATATTTATCCAAGTGTTGCAATTTTATAATTAATGTTCAAAATAATTAAAAATTATTGCTTAAGAGACTTTTGAATTGTCAGCATACGACCCTAAACTCAATGATTCTAGTGGGTTTTTATGTCCTGATTGATGGTGTATGCAACATTACTGAGAAAAAGAATAGAAGATTTTAAACTAAATAGCAAGAGCCCTTTACTAAAACTTGCATTTTCTGGTTTTGAGTACTTAAACTTTTTAACATCCGTATCTACATGATAGCTGCTAGTCTTCCATGTGTTATATTCAATGTGTTGGATATAACTAGGATCCCAGTGGCCCTCTACTACTAGTAATAAAAAGCCTTTTTTATTGAGATTGCCCTGAGATACAACATGGAGTGATTGACTACCAGGCAAATCATCAGCATCTCCGACCATGTGTGCTAAGAGATGAATCCAGGAAAGGACTGGCACTCACACTGCTTTCCCCAGCAGTCTTATTCTGACTTCTGCACTGCCCTTGTGGTCAGAAGGAGAGGCCGCATATCCCTAACTGTTCAACTTAATGTGCTTTGCCCCCAGAGAGATTGGTGTCCGTGTTCAATACATTTTGAATCAGCATTAAACATGTCCCTAGACCGTTGATGATTTGAAAATGTAATTATAATTAAGCTGCTGTATTTGTGGATTGTAGTAAATGACCAAATATTTGAAGGCACTGATGTTTTGACTCTTTTATCTAATTTATTGTGGAAATGTGGTGAAACGTCTTAAAACAGGAAGATAAACATGTAGAAAGAGCTGCTTCAAAGAATGCTTAACATCTTAAAAACTGAACTAAATGTGTAGTAGATAGGAGTTAGTGCATAACCAAAATGCAGTATTTCAAATATAAGCCATTTGAAGGGACTAGGCTTTTCCTCTGCAGTGAGACTCATGTGAGGAGGGACGTGGGGTGGAGTCTTTGTCATCTGCTACCTGTAACACCAAGAAGTAGAACTGACTAGCTAAGCCGGCATCCACTCATTTGTTTTTCTTAACCTTAACTCCACACTTTACATATAAAGTTGACAGCTGACATCTGAGGTGCCCGGGAACAAACACATGAAAGAAAAATCACAGAGAAGCTATCAGTGAGTGCCAAATTAGAGCCCTGTCAGTGCTAACCACGGTTTATAACAGAGACTCAGATAGAAGCTTACTGTTACCATCATGTAGTTTTCGCACTGTAAAACTTTACTTATTTCAAGACTACCTTAATGAGCACCCTTTTAAGGCAGAAACATAAATATAAACCTCTTTAAATGGTTAATATTTGATGAACTTTGAAAAAGGGGAGTTCATAAAACCTCATGTTTCCTCAGATTCTATGAATAATGAGGAGATATATGAAAAATGTATGGTATTATGGTAATCGGTTATCATTGCTGTGCCAAAATATCTCAGAAAACTACTTACGAAATGATTTATATTGACTTGTGGTTTCAGAGGTTTCTGCCTTTTAGCTCTGCTAATTCTGGGCCATGGCAGGAAGTATGTGGTAGAGTACATACAGTGGCTTACCTCATGATGTACAGGAGAGAGAAGAAGTAATAAAGGGCCACGTGGTACGCCTCTCAAAGGCACAACCCTGGGGACCTGCTCCTCTTGATACCTGCCATTCTACATTTGGACAGGGACTCTGTGAGATTTAAAAAGCAGTGAGAGGCAAATAAAATTGGACACACATTCCAGACTGGCAGCATTTGCTGTTATGATACTGAGATATTTGCTGCAAAGAGAAGTTTGTGGGAATTAGATGGAATTAATAAAGAATACTGGGTTGATGGGGTGGAAGGATCAGGGAGCTTTGATAGGGAACCTTAAAAATCAGAATGAAGGCTAGGGTTGAAGGTTAGTGGTAGAATACTTGCTTGCTATGAGCAAGACCTTTGATACAGTCCCTAGCCCTGCCAAAAGAGTTACAAAGACATTTTGCAATGGACATTTATGCTATGGGCACAGTGGCACACTGTGTCAAGAGCTCAAGGTCATTCTTGGATAATTAGTGAAATCTAGGCCAGTCTGGGCTACATAAGATGATGTCTCAAAAACAAGCAAACAATCAAGGACGGGAACTTGCTTTTGCAAATACTGTCATATGTGCCGGGTGATGCTTTGAGTTCAGTACTGATAAGCTGGTACGGCTGAGCATTTAGTAAATTATTCTGATAATTTGCTAAAATTGAGCATTTATATCATGTAGTATAAATGTTTAAATTATTTTAATGTCACCCAAAAATAAAAAAGAAGCTACCTTACCCTTAAACTCTGTCCCCAAGGCCCTGCATGTCTGCGAACTCAGTTCTCCCTACCCACACCAGTGTTTTCTCGCTGTGTGAACCAGCATGTAGAGAGCTGTACCTTTCACATCAGAATATTGAGTTCCAGTCTCATTTGTGAGCAGAACAAACAAACATTGACCTTAAAGCTTTTGTACTTACTCCTGCTAAAATATTCTCTTCCAAACAGCGCCTCTGCCTGACATTTCCCTTCCATTAGTACTAGACTCTACTTCATGTTCTGTTGTGAAGTCGAGGCTAGTAGTTACTTTGCTCTCACTTAATATTATGTATCTGCCTCTTTCTTTACTTTTTTTTTGTTTCTAACAATCATTTCTATAACTTTAGATTATCAAAAGGCATGGGACTTGGCTTTGTGCACTGGTGTGCCCTCAATGCACAGCAATGATGGAGACTTTAAGGTTGGGAGCTGAGTGCCTTCTTTAAGAAAAATAATAAAAAATTACAACGATTACCAGAAAATAAAAGTTATTATTTATTCAGGATGCCAGAACAAGAAACAACTTGCAAAGTTTAAAATTATGATAAATAGAATCATTATAAAATCTAGGGATAAAAATATTATTATGTGACTGAGTTCTAGTCTTTCAACCCACAATTTTTGATAATACTACCTTTGACTGCTTTGTCAAATTATGATAATTTTGTAATATAATTTTTCTACGCAGAGAATGAAAAAATTATTCTAGCTTCTAGCATGGCTGAATGAACTCAAATTACTAATAATTCAAAAAAACCATTTCAATATCGAAATGCATTATTGTTAATGGCTTATAAATTTTTAAATTGTTAAATTAAAAAAATTATGGAAGTTCTGCAGCATATGAAGCACGCCTTTTGGAAAATTATTCACATAATGATTGGCTTCTGGCTTTGCACATATCTGGCCTTTCTCTGAGCACAGACAATTCCAGTCAGGAGGCGCGGGATATGGGACTATTATACTGCAGCCTTTGGCCCTGCACCTCCTTTTCAACACGGGACAGTTTAGTGCAGTGGGAAGAGGAGGGACTGCCCTGGATGCCATTGCTGTTCCAGGGTACTGCAATATGGAAGCAACTGGTAAACCATATAAATAGGTCCCAGTCAAGCCACCCTGAATGCATCCTAACTCTGCTTCCTTTAGCTCAGTTCCAGAAACAGCTAGCAGCCATTTAAACACTATGCAATACCATATGTCCTGACTGAAGAAGCTGGGAGGTCCAGAAAGCAGCAGGTAGAACCTTTTGCAGTTAAAACACGTGATTTTTACAAAATTGTAAAAGAAAGCATGTGACAGTGTAAACACACTGCCGTGGCCCCTCCTAGTTCCTCAAAAAGTGCAATGAAGGCAAGTGGTCCTGAAACTGTAGATTTTCAGCTAGAAACAAATCTGGTTCTGCTGACAGTGAATGGAACTTGTAGATGCAAAACAGGCGTACAAAAGACAGCTGCCAAGTGGGTGGATAAATGAATGAATGAATGAATGAATGAAAAGTGCTCCTCTGTGCTTCTTGCATAGAATTGCTAAATCTGTGACTGGGGAGATAGCTCAGTTGGTAAAGTGCTTAATGTGCATGAGGACCTGAGTGCAACCCTCAGAACCCACATAAAAAGCCTAACCCTGGTGGCCTGCACTTGTAATCACAGTGCTGGAGTGGAGACAGGTGGATCCTTAGGGTGTGCAGTCCAGGCAGCCTAGTCTAATAGGAAAGCCCAAGTGCCAGTGAGAGGTCCTGTTTGAAAATCCAAGGTCAATGACTCCTAGGAACAATGTGGAAGTGACCTCTCACTTACATAGGAATGTACACACACACTCATACACACCGCGGAGAATTTCTAAATTAAAGTATCTTTCAAATTAAATTGGACCCATTAGCCATGGTTTTCTGTTTATCATTTTGAATGTATGTGAAATAAGAGTGATTTAGGTCTGTTTTTAATACAAGCCATATCAAGATTGACTAGTCATCTTTTCTTTTTCTCTTTATGGGGAAATTAATCATTCCTCTATCGTTTTACCACCCAACCAAGCTCATGTCCTCAGAAGTATAGGACAGGATCTATATTTGGGATGTTTTAGTATTGAAGACAGGGACGGGTTTTCCTCATTGTATGGATCTGTCTTTTGTGAAAGATACATTCTGCGATGTGACATTGTTTTACTGTATTGTGAATCCCTGGGAAGGAGTTGTCTGAATTTTGTGCTAATGCTAAAAGCTAGAAGGAACTATAAAAATTCAAAAGCCCAAATTTTTTCTAAGATGACATAGAATACAGGTTTATTTAAATTTTTAGTACTCTGTATGCTATTGAAAGCAGGGATTATTCTAGAAGGGACATAGTATAGCCAGACAAGAAACCACACTAATTAGAATTTACTCAGCTCCTGGTCTCTCAGATGCTTCTTTCTTTTTCTTGCCTGAGGTTATGAGCTCAGCCTCTGTGATCATCAAAAACACATATAAAATCAAATGATGTCTTATAAAACCTGACTTGGTATACTTTTATGAAGTACAGAAAGGCCATGTGACACTTTCAGGAGCCAGAATCTTTCAGACAACACAGAGAAAATGCTTCTTCCACTGATGAATCTTACCACTTGACATTCAGACTGAGAAAGAAAAAGAGCTATGAGGCAAACAATGGTCTGTCATCCGCACAGTTGCAGACTGATCACGAAACTTTCCCTCACAATCTTCATTTAGGACCATAGACTTCTGGAATCTGAGCATGAAAACTCAAGTCCTCTGAGGGACCCAGCAGCCTGGATTGGCAGATTTCCAATGTATGCAAGATCATCTTTTTTCAAAAATATGTAACTTTAAAAACACTTTAGTCAGTTCTAGGACATCATTAGATTGTACATAGTACATTTTTGGATATGTTGGAGGAATAAAACATGCATATCTATTTGAAGGTTGATTTTTTTTTTCTTTAGGTGATTATGTAATTGCTTCTAGAGAAGCAAAACTTATTCAAGCTTGTTATCTCATGCCTGTAATCCCAGCATTTGAGAGGCTGAGGCAAGAGGATTACTGTGAGCTCTAGAATAGCCTGGGCTATGGGGCGAGCAGTTCTAGGCCAGCCAAAAGCTGCATAGTGACAGCCTGTCTATTAAAAAAAAAAAAAAAAAAAAGAGATGAGGCTTCGAAACCCCCTTTCTGACCATGTATTTGAGGGCACATCGACAACCCAGTTGTATTAAAATTTCTGACAAGTAAATTGCTGCATTATTGCTATTTATAACAACTTCAGAATGGGAAGAAGGCACTTTAAAAAGGTAAAGAAAGTGGGTGACAAAAACCTGTGACAGTGGAATGGGCAGGCCATGCTCTATCAGGAAAGCACAGACATGCCTCATGATTAGAAAAAAAAAAAATTCAGATTTTTCTTTCTTTAGCTTCATTCAGCTGGTATAATGAACATTACTGATTAAAATGTTAGGGTCAGTAGATGTAAAAATTGAGAAGAGGAGACCTTACTGAGGAGAAAAAGGTAGTCTGATGAGGAGGTAGGCAATTAAATGCTTGGTAGGAAAATGATTTTTTTTTAACATGAACTGTCCATTACACTGGTTGACCTTCAGTAGCATAGGAACTCCTAAAACAATGAGTATTGTTATCAAACTCAGACACTAAATACTTATGAACATCAAGTTACAGCTAGAAACTTACGGACTTCAGCACTTCAGTCCGACTGCACATGAGCAGCTGTCTGCAGTGACTGTGAGGAGCAGGCTTGCCAAATTGTTCACAGGCACTGGGACTCAGCATATTCCTCCTTCGTGTACAGTTATGTGCCGTCGTATGGTCAGCATCGCCGGAGTCTTTCTCATATCACAAACGATGTCCTAAATCCCCTTCTCTTTCCCTTAACTTGTCAGTAAAAACTACCAAATGCATTAGATTCAGTCTCTACACTGAGGACAGTAAGCAACTGCACTGTTATTTGATGTTTTTTTAACTGTTGTTTGTGGAGGAAAATACCGGAAAGATCTAGAAAAATTCATGAGCATATGTAGTCCTGGTCCTGAGGAGGCTGAAGTGAAAGAATCATGAATGAGTTTGAGTCCAGTCTGGGCTACATTATAAGACTGTCTCAAAAAACCAAAATCTATTAAATATCAGTATGCAAAAGTAAATTAATAGAAAGTCATTTCTTCTAAATTGTATGTATTATCGATTAAAACTGTAACAAAAGCTCATTATGAATATGGTTATTTAATTTTTTATGGTGAAGTTCTTTTTTACACATAGTTCATGATAGGCTGATTTCAAATTTAAATTCTTTAATTTATGACCCCAGTAATGTGTCTGTATGGCCTACTTTTGGACAAGTGGTCTATAGAGAAAAATCCGTGGTTGGATTTGTAGCTACTTTGATTGTGGCTGGTTTCTGAGGAAGTTGGTACCTCAGAGTGGATCATCATGGGTCTGACTGACTTGTCATTGCTTCGGCCCACAGATGCACCCTGAGTGTGACACTGGAGCAGGCCATTATTCTCGCCAGAAGCCACGGACTCCCTCCCCGGTATATTATGCAGGCCACAGACGTGATGCGGAAGCAGGTAAGTCTCCCATGCTAATTTTAGGGGAGTTGTTTTCCAAGACCTGGATTTGCCTTTGTTCATTTATCAGGTGTCTCAGGTGCCTGGATGTGATGGGCACTTTTGCAGGGACAGAACTCTGGGTAAGCCACTCCTAGTAAGAATGGGCACCTAGAGAGAGGAGCTCCAGTGGTCCTCCTCAGAAAAGAAGGTCCATGCAGCAGCCTAGAGGAGGAAAGGGAGTTGGTAACACAGTGAGACAGGAGGGCAGAGGGTCTTTCGAAGAGACAGGATGTAGGGAATTTCTGGGACTGTAGGTGATTTAGTAAGACTGGGAGAAGATTGAAAAAGGGACAAAGGCCAGGAAGAAGAGGAAGACTGAAGGCCTTGCTGGCTTTTGTCATCTTTTCCATACTGTATGAAGAATGTGCATTGTCTTGAAGATAAAGTACTCAACTCAAACTTTCCATTAGAAGCTTCGTAGCAGCCTTTGGACTTTCTTTTGGAAAGGCTATGTGGATCTGAAACTATTCTCTTTGTCTTATCTTTTAAATAGAATTAATTTCTTGTGCTATAACCTGATATTTGAAGAGAGATAATTTGCTTTTCGATCTTTAAAATTCTCTTAAAAATACACTAGTTTCCATTGTAATGGTTAGGATATGGGTTTAATCTAGTAGAAAAGGTACTTAACCTGAAGAATGATAAGAAAAATGAAGGATGTCTATTTTTTTTCTGTCATTTTGTCTTTGGACTGTTGCAACAGCAAATCTCTTTGTTGACTTGGTTGGAGTTGTTCAGAGGTAATGAGTGATAATCATTTAGCTATGCTTTTGTAATTATAACTGTTTTATTTATTAAAGATTTACTGTATTAAAGACTCTCAGGCAAATGTAAACATTATCAATTCCCTGGGGTTTGCTCCCAGTATTTCAATGCAGAATATCAGAACAGTCAATGAAGAAATTGACTGAAGAGGCTCACACCAAGCGGGCACATGCAGTGTAGACTGCAGGCCAGTGAGTGCGCACACGCTTGTGCTTCTGCTTAGGAATCCAAGGGTGAAAGTTGTCTGAGAGGATCTCAGAAGGTCAAACAGGGATTAGCTAAGTAAAGGTTAGATCCACCAGAAGAATGTGACAAACTGTCGCCCAGCTGGTGAACAGCAAACACAGATGCAAATTGCTCAAGGGTTTAAGAAGGACTTGGGGAAGCACATATACAAATTCTGCCTTAAGAAACAAACCAAAGTACAGATTGCAGTTGTGAAGATCAGGAGGATGAAATACTATGTGGTTTTACTGTGTTGCACTTAGAACAAGTGTACAGGAAGTTTTGGAAGGCAGATTCGCCTCAAAGCCAAGACTTAAGGCAACAAAAAGGAGACTGGAGTTAACCTCTTTTAGAACATTCCACTGAGGAGTTTATTCTAAGTTGGTTCCACATGGATTTCTACCTTACGGGTCTGAGTAATAATAATTTTCGATAATATCTTCAGTTATTAGAGTCAAACATGGAAGGAGAGGAAATGCAGATAAAATAAATTGATACTGCAGGTGCCCTAATGATTCATTTCACTGCTACAAAGTGCTTTAGAAAATGGTGTATCAATATAGTATTAATGTTTGATGTATAGTATATAATCAGAAAGACTGAGAAGTCAGAAAGAGTCTTCTGTACTTTTTCTGCATTTATCACTCTCATTTTTTAAATAAATTAATTGAAAATAGACCGCTTTCTTTCTTTGTTGCTGGCTCCTCAGCTCCAAACTGTGCATCCTAAATAGCTGAGGCAGGCAAAGGTCTGACTATCTATTCTCTGTGAAAGATTGCAGAGCCTAGAGCCCTCTTCTGGGGAAACTGAGCAGACTGGCACACCACAGATCAGCTTACAGGTTCCTGTGCCTACCTTTCTTCTGACAGTAGGCAATGATGGGAGGTGGATCAATAGCTGGAGGGAGAAGGGACCATTCTCTACCAGGCATTACCCACTTAGCCAATTCTGCTAGTCTCTTCCTCTTTTTGCCCTTTAGTCTCAAGGGGAGATATTTGACCATTTGAACTTGACTTTTGGAGAAACACAGTGGTTAAAATACTTTTCATCTTTATTAGGCTTTTGAAGTATTTGAGTTGTTATTGAATTTTGTTGTTATTGTTCTTTTGAGTTTTTGAGAGAGTTTCATTCTGAAGCCCAGGCTAACCTGGAACTAACTACATAACCTAGTCTGACCTCAGACTTGTTGTAGTCTTATTGCCTCAGCTTCCCAAGTACTGGGATTTCAGACATGAGCCAGCACATTTAATTCATATTACCAAATTTGAATTATTATATATTATGCTATAACACTATGTATTGAAACTTTACAATATATAATGAATAATTTAATGAATAAACAGATCTTTCATTTCTTTGGAGGGAGAAGGAGTTTGGGCAGGATTTATTGTTCATATCCATAATATCAGTGCTGTTTTTATGGATATATATCATGTATATACTTTTCATAGAAGAGCTGTTTAAATTTACTGCTTGAGTATGAAGAAAAGATAAGGAAGGAAGGGAACATTATATCTTTTACAGATTTGGTAATGATGGTAACACCTCTGACAGAGCCATCTAACTGGATGATTATGCAAAGGCTTGAGGTACAAACCTAGCTTTGTCTTTTAAAGTTTTCCATGCGATGTTACATAGTCTGTGTGTTCTTTGATGACATCCTATATGCAATTTTCTTCTTTCTCTTTCTAATAAAAACTGGGATTCCAAAGTATGCCAGCCTCTTACCTTCATTGTTACAACATCATATATGTTACTAAGAGAATCATGAGGACAAGGAATTCTGGTCTAGTTTCATGATGGACGCATGTAGGCGTAGTGCATGATGTAAACACTGGCTATCGAGTGCTCTAGGGGAGACCAGTCTCAGGACAGACATATGTTAGAGTGTGGCGGTTTGAAGGAGGCTGTCCCCCGCATGCTCCAAGTATTTGAACAGTTGGTTAGTTGATGGTGCTGTTGGTGAAAGGTCAAAAAACCTTTGAGAAGTGTGTCCTAGCTGGAGGAAACATGTCACGCAGGCTTTGAGGGTTCATAGACTGATCCCACTTCCAGGAAGCTCTCTCTGTTTTCTGTGTGTTCTTAAGATGCGTGTATTCATCTTCCTGCTCTGGCGGCCTCTATTGTCATATCCTCTCTGCCCTGATGGACTCGTATCCCTTTGGAACCCTAACCAAATAAACTCTTCCTTCTATAAGTTGTTTTGGTCATGATGTTTTATCACAGCAATAGAAAAGCTACTCATACAGAGAGAATGTGTGCAGACTGTGAGCCCCTCAGTGGACAGAACCTGAGTGTTGTTCATCTTGATATCAGTTTCCAGGACAGTGCCTAGTCAAAGTAAATGAAACTTGTTCACCAAAATAGGATCAGTAGGAAAAGGGATTATCACAAGTGGAATTAATGACTAAGAACAGAGACTGGAGCTGGGTAACCTCCATTTGAATCCAGTTTCTGCACTTATTACATATCTGATATGGTTCAGACTTTTTAGCTTCTTTATTTCTGAGTTTCCTCATGATTAGAACAAGGATAATAATAGTTCTTTCTTGTTTTGTTGACAGTTAAAGAAATTAGTATAATTAACTCACATAACTCACAATGCCTGATATACTGAATGAGAAATTGATTATTAGTGAACTATAATGATATAATATATCATCGTATTTGAGCCTTGGAGAATAAATACAATGCAGGTAGAAAAAGGGCCATGTAGAGTGTCTAGGTAGAAAGGAGCAACATGAACAATGGTGTAAAAACATCAGTAACTGGCAGGTTGAGCAAATTGAAATTTGTACAGATAAACTTAAGTTAAAATATGCCAATAAGTGATTCAATATGATGAATATCATATTTTAAAATATTTTATTGCATTTATTTTTTTATGTATGAATATATTGCCTGCATGTAAATGTACCTCTCTCATACAACACCTGTGGAGGTCAGAAGAGGGTTCAGATCCTGTGGCACTGAAGTTACAGATGGTCGTTAACCACCACACAAATGACTAGGAATTGAACAGCCCCGAATATCAGATTTTTATAAAGTGAAAGACTTTCCATAAATTACTTAATAAAATATGAAACTGGACAAAGAGAAGTATACCTAAAATCTGTACTCTAGTATGATAATCATTAAACTTATATTTTGAGACTGGTATGACCTAGAAATTCTAAAATCAACATATGTGCATGCTAAGATTATGTAAATATGAAAAAAACAGATTATTACTAATTGAGAAAGAAGTTACAAATAAGGAAAAAGTAAAGGTTGGAGTCTCTCATGAACCTTGTGGTACTTTAGTGATATCATTATGAACTGGTAGACTCACACAGACAGATGGATAGATGGAGGATGATTGATTTGTCTACAGGCACACTTATGTTTGTAAGCTAGCCATACCTACTAGAAGGCTTTGAGGTGACTATTTTTCAGTAGTTACAACCACACAGTCTCCAGATCTTGGTTTCTAAATACCATTTAGAAGGGAGAAAGGGATGGAGGGAGGGAGGGAGAGAGAGGCAGGGAGTGAGGGTGGGCCAGGGTACAAGAATAAATGATGAATCTCCAGCTAAGATGAGGAAGATGAACCTTTAGGTACTAGACAGGAGGAAGTACTAAAACCTAATGAAGGTGTATCAAATACACACAAGCAGGAAGAACTCCAGTATTCAAAACTGGGACAATTAGAGTGAAGACATGAACAAAGATTTGGATTGTAGCTCATAGAAGAATAAAATCATTCTATTTCCATGAGATCCTTCTGAGTTAAATGTATAATTGAATAAATGATTTTGGAGAAATGGATAACTCTTTAAAGCATTTTCTGTTCCATCATGGTATTATTATAGAAACAACGGAGGCTTGAGGGGAGCAAAAGTCTGAGAGAAGACACTATGATTGTATAATCTCATGGTCCCAAACTTCTGGTAATGCCTACAAAAGGAAAGATGGTAACAGTAGAAAAGTCTGACAGATACCATGTTGGTTATCAAGTTAATATCAGTGGTGATAAGGTCTGAGGATGGGAGGCATCTCCTGATATATGATATACAGAGAAAGGTCCAGTGTCACTTCTGTGGTCTTCTTGTCAAAAAAAGAATTTTCTCTTCCTTAATGATGAGAAGACACCAGACAAATCCAAACCAAGTCATCAAAGGAGGGAGTGAAGTCCTCAATGGAGGGTATGAATTCATCAAGGGGGAGTTTGAACTCATTAAAGAAGTGTTAAGTTATCAAAGGAGAGTGTGAAGTCATCAAAGGAGAGTGTGAAGTCATCAAAGTAGAATGTGAAGTCATCAAAGGAGAATGTGATATCATCAAGGGATAGTGTGAAGTCACCAAGGGAGAGTGTGAACTCATCAAAGGAGAAGTGTTAAACTGTCAAAGGAGAAGTGTGAAGTCATCAAGGGAAAGTGTGAAATCATCAAAGGAGAATGAAGCAAGATGACAAAATGTGTCATGTGATCCTGTGACAGAATAGGAGAATTCCTGGGATAGATGGTGGGAATGGGATATGACGTGTGATATAATTAACAGTATTGGTTGAATACTAATTCCTGGTTTTAATCAACAGTGAATGGTCAACAAGAAGGGAACTTTGATAAATTATCTCAAATGTATTTTGTTCTTATAGCTTTTCCCAAAATATAGTCTTCAAAATAAAAAGATTGTATTAATTACAATTCCTTAATCTCTCCTGCCTGTCTTTTTGACAGTTCTTTTTTCTTATTTGCTTTCATTTATAAGATCCATCTTGAGAGCATCTAGTCCTTGATTTGGTTTTGGTTGATGCATTTATTTTCTCTCTTAACTTTATTTAGGGCAGCATTTTGTGCCTAGAATATGTTAGAGTTTCTGTTTTGTTTTTGGTCAGGATGTCTCTGTAGCTATAGCCCCAGCTAGCCTAGAACTCACTAGGTACACCAGGCTGACCTTGATCTCATGGAGATCTGCCTCCCAAGTGCTGGGATTCAAAGTATATGCCAGACTATTTTAGAAATTTTTTTTTAAAAACAACTCTCCTTTCTCTGTTCCTAATTACAAACACTGATATTTGGTTCTAAGCAACAAATTTCTGTTAGGAACTGAGCTATGCTAATAAGTTCATTCCTGAACTACACAGATGACTGGGACCTTTTCATTGCAGAACTTTGAAGCATAGAAATTGCTTTAGAAATATCTAGGAAAATATTTTCCTGCTAAACTGTATTAAGTTTACAGTAACTGTCTACGTGAAGTGAAGCACGTGTGGCTCATGCACCCTGAAAGTGGCTGGTGTTTGTAGCTGCGCATTTCCTGTTTTCAACACTTTAAGTTATTATTTACTTCTAAGAGCAAAGACACAAGATGTGATAGTGAACAGGAGTTGTTAAGCATTTGAATGAGTCTAACAGCTACAGAAATAAATATTAAGCATTTGAAAAGTGTGATATATTTTGGTTCTTAAAAGTATTGCTCTGGACTGGAGAAATGGCTTAGCAGTGTAGAGCACTTGACACTCTTTCAGAGGACCTGGGTTTGGATCTCAGCACCCACATGGAGGCTGACAACACTCCATAGTACCAGTTGATGGAATATAATGCCCTCTTCTGGCCTCCACTGGCATTGCACACATGTGGTGCACTTAGTTTCATGCAGGCAAAACATTCCTACTCATAAAATAAAAATATAAATAAATAAATACAATATTTTTTAAGCACTAGTCTGTTGTATTCCTCGCCAGTCTCTCTTTGTGTTAAATACATTGTTGGAATCACAATTCTGTACTAAGATTTTAATGGTTTGTTAACTAATTGCTAATACATTATTGAGATAAAAATGATTTTTTCTGGCTTTCAGGGTGCAAGAGTTCAAAACACAGCAAAGAACTTGGGGGTCAGAGACCGTACCCCTCCATCAGCTCCAAGGTAAGACCATCGTGTGTGCTCCTTCCCTGAGGGCCTGCTGGTTTTTCCTGGCATTGGAAAACTCACAGCCAATGCACCATGTCTAGGACATGCCCAGTGTCATACTGATACTATTCTGCTTTATAAGGTTCTATCATGAATTCAAAAACCGAAGTCTACATGAATCCAACTAAAATTGTCATTCATGTGTACAATTGCCGAGATGCTCTTTTCACCGATCCTTTGCAGTTCCCGTGTTTTCTTTCTGCCGTGCTTGGAAAACTTCTATTTAACCCAGGAAATCCAGCTTGAATGGAATTTTCTGCCTTGAGTCTTGCTTGAGTTGCTTTCTGTGGGCTTTACGATACCCTTTCTATATTGTGTTGTCATATATTGTTACAAGTTTCTTTCCTTAACACCAAATATGAGGTTTCAAGATACAAAGAATACGCTTTTAGTTTTTATTTCTTACTAATCACAGCGCCTACATAGTAGACATCAAAATCTAAATTGATTTCAACTCCATGTGAATGAATGAATGAAGGAATTAACGTTTTCTTGGTTATATCAAACATTCACATTTCACCTATCATCATAACAAAGGACGCCGACTCACCTTTAAAATAAATGAGCAGAGTTAACAGCCATAGGGAAGTGTTTTCCATTTGATTTCCCTGGTGATTAGGAGAGGCAATCATCTATCTGAAAGTGGGACAATGTTATTTAATTCCTTTTATCTTTGATTACTTATATTTGCATTTTAACAAGAAGTAGTCTCCTCCAAGTGCTGTTATGGATAAGACACTCTTACTTATTTCTCTTTGCAACACCATTATCAGAGAGAGAGAGAAAGATGACTACAGCATTTATAAAGTTATATTTCTTTCTGAAAAGGTACATGGACATTGAGAGTGCTTCTGAAGGAAAAAACATTTTTTTCCCCTGAAAATGGATGGAGCCCTAGTGTTCTGGCAGCGTTTTGTTTTAGTGCCGACTCCTAACTCTACTTAATCCTCCAGTCTTGTTAGTGTTATCTTTCATAGCTGATTAGATTAGAGTCTTACGGCTTTCTATTGCTAAAGAATCATTTCACATAAGTATTCTCTCACCAGCGCCTAAAGCAGACATGGTATATTTGTATAATAGACCCACTGAAGTGTTAAAATTCCAATAAGGAAACAAGTTAATGGCTTTGGGAGGTGTTTCGAGCTAGACCCTATGAGCACTAATAAACAGTGTAGTTGGATAAAACTTCAGCATCCCAATCAATAATCCAATCTGCAAGCTGAACACAAGAAAACAAACTGATGAACTCAGGGTTTTTTTTTGTATTAGATTACGTTTAAAGCAGTTGATATGACACACAATAAAATAAACCAGATTTAAAGTTGACACTTTTTTAAGGGAATTACAACCTTAGAAGAGAAATAATTGTTTCAGTTTTTAATTTACTGTTTCACTCATTCTGCAAATATTTATTGAGGAAATACAGAGAACTTTGCTATGCCCCAGGGAGAATATAAGCCCAAGACTGAAGTGACTGTGATCCTAAGAGAGCTTTCTACTAAAGAGATAAGGTGTGGGACTGGAGCTTTACATCAGCGGTAGAGCACTTGCCTAGAATGCACAAGGCCCTGTGTTTTGATTCCTAACAGGGAGGGACAGAAAGAAAGAGAAACAGTGTGTACATGTGGGGGTGGGGAGACTCACCATAGAAGAAGGTGGAAGTTAAGAGGTAGTCTGCAGAGGCACAGAGAATACAGAGCATGCAGGGCTGGGATTCTTTCTGACAGGAACCAACATTTGCCCCAAAGGCTGGAGGACACACTTGACCCTTAAGGCCAAGCCACCCATGCTTAAAGATGCCAAAATGCTTCTGGAAGATTCATTCCTGTAGGTTCAATTAACTGTCCCTGTCTGAGATTATATTTGGTTCAAATCTCACAATCCATCTCTTTCAAGTTTTCCTAACATATGCTTTCTTCACTTAAAAATTCGATTAACATGCCAGGTATGATGCTGTACACTTTAATCCCAACACTTGGAAGGCAGAGGCAGGTAGATCTCTGTGAGTTCAGGCCAGCCTGTCTACATAGTGTTCAAGGCCAGCTGGGACTAAAATAAAATAAATTCAATCAGCAAACACATTCTGACATATATTGACTTTCTGTTGTGTCATGTGGTAGGCCCTTTGGTAAAAACAGGGTTAAAAGACCCCACAATCTCTAGGATTGATGCATGTGATTAAGATGATACAGAGTGAGGCTGGAGATAAGGCAGAGGAAATTCCAGGAAGATACTTAGAGGAATATGGAAGCGTTTTCATTTTAACTTGAATAACTCACAGAGACGTTCCTCGTCTTCATATCTGGAAGATTTGAATCTTAGAGTTTATCTCAGGAAACCCTATAATGGTGGTTCTATTGGAAAACTGCAAGGACTGAAGACAGAGGCTTGAAAGGAGATGATGGTAGCATCAAGAATCAAGTTTAAAAGCTAGAGCACAGAGATACTTAGAAGGCATATTTACTAGTCTTTGTATACTAACTGAAGTGAAAAGGAAGATTCTAGAATGGCCATGAACTCTTTGACTTTGATAAAAAGGGCCAATAGTCTTGCTTCTGAGACAGTGGATACAGAGGAAAGAATGTGCATTGGGCACAGATGACGAGCTCTACTTGATCATAGAGATGTGGATGGAGGATTAAGGAGACAGCCATGTAGAGAAGCCTTTGTGGGCTGCTTACTCTATAGGTCTGTAACTGAGGGAAGAAGAGCAGATACAACTACTGTCATCCGTATTTTGGATAGTGAAGATCTTTAGAGTGATTTTTATGCCTGTGGTGATAGGGGAAATTGTAACCACTAGGGAGGTGTTCAATGTGAAGAAAAAGGAACAAGACCACAGAACTGAGGATGAGCAACAGCAGAAGCTGGAGGCAAGAGATGGAGGGTCTTCCAAAGGAGAGTATGGCCATGGTTGCTCCATAGAAAGAGTGGATATAATAATCTAGTGAATCAGTATGTTGTGCAACTGAGTGTTTGTATTTAATAATTTAAGCTAGATTAGTTCTGGGTAGTGGTAGGGAAAAACCTACCTCTGGGGCTGGAGAGGAGGTTCCTGGACATCCTTGTTATTCTGATTTAGCACTTTATGTCTGAAATATGTGTCAGGAACTGCCTTTGGCATTAAAATATCAAGACGGATAAGAAGCACATCATGTACTTAGGGGCACCAAACCTTAGAGAGTGGAGGGAGCTGGGCATCTGTACGCTAGGCACTAATCAGGCAGGTGGAAGCTCTGAGTTCCTTTAAGTGCCGCATCTCTTTCAAGCACTAAATATTAAGAATTCACCAAGAACCAATCGCAATAATCCAGATGTCAGATTACCACTTGTGGCACACTGGTCTTATTTCTATTATGTCACAAATCTGAGCAGATAGTCATGAAAGCTTGACCTTCTTTGTGTAATTCAGAGGCAGCACACACCAGTGATTTAAAAGGGGGGTGGGTGGATTCTGAGACCAAGTTTCTGCTCTCCACAGAACCTTAATTAGTGAAGAGTTTTTGCTTTTCTCTGAGACTATGAGTTCTCATCTGGAAAAACGGGGAGAATTGCCTTGAGACTTGATATCAACGATATTTTAACCATGAAAGCGGCATTTTCTCTGTGGTTCCCTTTAGCACGATATTTGTTTTTGACATGTAAGATGACAGGCATGATGTATACAATGAATTTTGGAAATTCTGCTATCCGCAGATTTGGATTTGGGTTGAAATTGCAGCTCCAGCATGGCTGTAGAGCCCACCAAGGAAGAAGAAAGCGGAGGCAGAACAGGCCTCGCTCATGGAAGATTACTGTGTTTATGAGTGAAGTAAGAATTCAGCAAGGGCTCCACATGCGGCCCAGAAGAGGCATCTCCTTCCCAACAATTTAGCTGCCAAAGCCAGAAACCACTGTGCAGAGTTAGTGTCCAATTCTTTACCTATTACATTTCACTGCCAAACTTCATCTGCCTTTGCTAAACTCCCAGAGCTCCACAATTCCCACTACCAGCGTGTCTGAACTCAGATAACCCTGAGCTGCTTCCAAGAAGCTTCACCGAAGCCAAAGCTTCCAGCCCTGCAGTAGTCAGAGCTCTTATTTCGTTAGGTGATCACAGGGAATAGTCTTTGCTCCAATTTGCAAGGCAGACATTTCTGAGACTTATCCTCTCACCAGCATTAGTCACATTGGGTACAAACATGCAGACCAAGGTAATGGAATGTGATGGGTAGGACATTTGCCACCCATCTTCCTTTCTCTGTTCTACCTGACTCTGGCTTTTGTGTCATGGAAATAGAAGGGTAGACATTAAGGAGGAAAAGAACTTTCTGTTGATTCTGTTATCCCAACCCTGGAAGGCAATTTGAAGAAGCAGCTGCAAAAGAATCTTTCAAGTCCATCAGCTCAATTTAATGTGTTCTTTTCTTTGGAAAGGACAAAATAAGGTTTTCTGAGGTGACATGTCTGCAGAATTATAAAGCATAAACCACTTTCTATACATGAGGTAACTTTTGTTTCCTCCAAAGACAGCTACTTTTGTATTTCTACACTAAGACAGTTCATTTTATTAACCATATTTACAACTCTATATTAAATCTTTCTTACTTCTCTCCATTGATTTAAGCTCAGCATAGGATTCTGTGTCAAAGGGAGAGGAAATTTATAATTTGATAAATTGGTTAACAATGCAATCAGATTCTTTTCAACTTACTCTGAAAACCCTCAGCCACCGATGATTTGGATTATTTTTAAAAACTGCTACATTGGGGTGTTAAGACTGGGAGTGTAGCTCAGTGATGAAGCACACGCGTAGCAAGTGTGAGCCTAGCGATTCAATCCTGAGCACCCACAGCCACCCCGAATGAAACACACAGACACATGAATGCACACACACAGGTTTCAATATTGAATTACTCATTTGAGATACTAACCTAATGTACACAGTAGGACCAGTGACCTTTGTTCTTAAGGATAGCAGGTGTAGTCCAGCATCTGAGTACTGTAGTTCAGCCTCTTCGCTCTGCGTTCTGTAAGTAATGCTTATGGGTTTTCAGTTCTTAATGTTTCCAGAAGTATTTTGTGACCTTTTGCTTTGGTTCTGGTGTAAGCTTTTAACCACTCAGGCAACTTATGTAAAGCCAATGAATTCTCCTGAGCAGTATATTGATGAAATATGGTCTCAGACAATGAGGCTTTGGCTGGAGCATGCCTCAGCATCCATGTGTGATGTGGATTCTTTGTACTTGGAGGTGCAACCAACAGGTAAGTGAGGGTTGGCTAGAGTCAGTACTGAGTCCTTAGGAAACGCTGACTAATTATACCTTTGAGATTCAAGCTTCAGGAAGCTGTCACATCAGCCCATCCACAGTTAACCTCCCACACCACAGAGATAGTGCAAAATGAAGTAAAGTTGTGAAACTTCTAATAAAATTTGTAGATCTCTCTGAGATAGAGACCATCTTACTGCAAGATGCTAATGATCATGATAATACCACTTTTTGGAATTCAGGGGATATATTTTACTACCAGCAAGGTAAACAGCTTGGACCAGAACAGCAACTTTAAAAATTGTTGGCAGTCTAAACATATATACGAAGCATACATGTTTTCTAAACCACAGGTCCAAAATTTTAGAGCCATCAGATTCAAAATACCGTTTTCAGTGAAACAGTCAGTTTGGTCATGGTTGGTGGAGCCATGAAGTTATTGTCAATGTATGTGTTCTACCAATAAAAACATTCTGGCCAGGGCATTGTACTAAGTGGTCCTGATTCTGTCCTGTGTCTTTTCTAGATTGTACAAGCTCTGTGAGCCACCTCCTCCAGCTGGAGAAGAATGAGGAGACTCCCCAAGCCAGCCAGGGAAAAGCTTCCAGGCGCTGACCAAGACTAAGTGTCTGCTGCTTCATTATTTTCCACTGAAGATAAAGAAATGCATATTTAAAATTTAAAATATCCCCCATGGTTGTAAATAAGTAAAGGTTGGTTTGTATTTGGGTATTTATGCTGGAAATAGTAGTTCATTCAGACAATTCAGTCTCATAAACCAATCATATTACGACAAACCTCACCTCTGCAATTTATACGAAAAAGTATCAGAGATAAAAGATTAAGTGTTTTCCTTTTTTTCTCCCTCATTAATTATATTGAATTTGTTTTTAACTTCTCCAAATGGACACATGTAATAATGGAGAGATTTCTTTTTTTTTCTGGAAGACGCTTGACACTGAAGAAAGATGGCAACCATCATGCAGAGATGTTAAGGACAGTATAGGCTGGGTGATACAGGCATCACATCTCCCACTTGCACCAGACAAAAGTGTACGTGTGAAAGGCAGGAAGGCTTGCTTCTCTTCCTTTTGAGGGATTCTTGGTAGAGAATAAAGCTGTGAGGTCCCTGGCAAGACCTAATTTAGTTTTCAGATATGTTCTTTGCACATTGTACATGGACAATTCCAGTAGGCACTTCCTGTCCTTGGTCTGTACAATGGACCATGCATACTGACTATCTGTACCATCAACGGTCATGAGTAGGGAATGAACAGAACTGGGGAAATGTTAGGAAGAGGAATGAATGAAGAGAACAACAAGGCTGTTTGTAAAACTCTTAACTTTATGAAGCCTTCCTACAAGATGTCAGATCCTTGAAAGAACATACCAGCCTGAGTAGTTTTCTATCAAGTTATATGCATAAGATATGAAAATAAAGCTTTCTTTGTTCTAGTTTAAAGGACTTTTAGGAAAGAATCTCACTAATTTATGGACCCAAGGTACAGGCTATCTTCATTCTAAACTATGTGTAATGTGTATGACTTCTGGGTTGATTGAGATAATGATGTTTTTAGCACCACGAATACATTAGTATGTTCTAAAAACATGATTAAAAAAATAATTAAAACCTAGTTACTGTGATTGTAGGAATATTGTAGGAATTAGAGTTGTGCACTGCTTAATGACTGGAATAAATGGTGCCATTAGATGTTATTGTAGTTGTGCAAACATCACAGGGTGCACTTCCACAAGCTAAGATGACAGTTATCTCATTAGATAGTATGATCTTATGGAACCACCTTATACAGGCTGCCCACCATTCCTCCAAACATCATTATGCAGCACAGGACTACACATAGATGTAAACTGAGGACATGAAACCCTTCCTATAACTAGAGTTTCAGAAAACTGTGGCTCAGTTTTATGTACTAAATCTCACAGATTTAGACTCTCATTAAAAACCTTCACCAGCAGTTGTGTGTTGAATTAAAAAAAGTGTTAAAAATGTAAGGAATGTCTGTATTCTGCTAGTCATGATAATAATGATAATTGTTATCTGGCACGGTGCACTTGAGACTTGTACAGTAAATCCATATGTGTAACAATATATAAAGAAACCACAAGCAGTTTCCAGACAAAAGTCTTAACGTTTTGAATTTTATAAAGACATGACTTACATATCTGCGTCACATGAATTCTCAACTTTCAGAATTTAACATTCACTTTGTGTGGATGCCTCCTTTGCCCTTACTGTTCTTCTGGCACCACCCTGGCAGCACTCCTGAGCAGCATGACAGGCCCATGTAATTTGGTCATATCTCATAGGATACATTATCTGCTATTGTAGTATTTATAAATTAATATATTTTAAAGATCTACTCTTTATATCATAGAATGTGCTCAGTGTTATTTTTCAAGTTAAATATAAGCAAACTATTTGTGTGCCCAGCACTTATTAACTGTTTAAAACTTTGATAGTGTTTTATATTAACATCAGTCACTGTAATTTTTTATTGCAATAAAATCATAGCTAACATGATTTTCTGTGTGCCAAGTGACACTTCTGATTGCTTAGCCCTCATGTTGCTGTTCCTTCTCCACATATCCCTGTAACAGCAATGAGAGATGGCTTTTTTTATTACCCCCACTTCACAGTGAGGCTAAAGCAAAGAAGAGCCCTGTCCTGTAACTTGAACAGGTTCACCTGAGGAAAATGGAAGAGCCAAAATTTGAACCTAAGACAACTATCTTCTTTATGCACTGTGCTGCTTTTCCTTATTAATATAAGAACTATTGTAATATTACCAATTATATTTTAATAAAGTTAGATACAAATTTGTGATTGAAACAAATGAATGGGAATTTATAATATGCCTTTAATGTGTGGAAGTTATAGGATTTCCTAGATATTTTGCCATTCATAATTAAAGGTTCGTGTCTATACCACAAATCTGGAATAGTACATCATACAAAGCTTGACTGCAATTCTAAACAGTGGTAACATGAACAAGCATCTGATAAGTGAATGACTGATAATTTTCAATATCATAATATACTCCTATGACATTGGGATTTCAAGATGCACTTGCTTAAATGTTGAATTTCCTCTAGAGCCAGTGTTCTTTAAATGATACTGGAAAAGTCTGCTAACTGTTCTTCCAACTTCTGAATGTAGACAGAGGTCCCTGCATACCCTTAGAGAGAGGATCTGAATCACAAGTAATTCTTATATATTTTTGAATATTATCTTATAATTTAGTTAAGAAAAACATGAAGAATGTGATTACTAGAAACTTATCCATTTCCATTACTATTTAGAGAAAAAGACAGAAGTGGAGGAAGAATTTCCGTGCCAGTTTTCCTTATTTTGGGGATATAATGTTGAATTTTCAGTGCAAGCTTTCTCTTATCAACCAACATCCTGATCTGAAGCCTCATGCTGTGATGCTGTTTGTACTCTCCTTAACACACATTGTTCTGGTGGTTTAAATTCCTCATGTGTTCCCTGGCCACTCAGCTTGCATCAAGAATGTTCGATTTAAAGTGAAGATGAAGTTGTGGGTGTGGCTACTGGCAGAGCTTTCACCTAGCATGTGTGGAACTTTAGGTTAAGTCACTGCTAAGTGCAGATAGTAGCTCACAACCTGTAACCTCAGCACTCGAGAGGAGGCTGAAGCAACAGGACTGCCACATGTTCAAGTCCACCTGGGCTGCATATTGAAATCCAGGCTTGTCTTAACCCCACAAAGAGGCTAATTTCTTAAGATATTATAGTACATATGATATTGAAATGGCACTGGTTCTGATCTAGTAATTTAAATCTTGGAATAGTTCAGTTCAGAATGAAATTGATCTTGATAATAACTTTAACATCCAAGAAAATCAATGAGAGATAAATTCCCGGGGAAATATTAGCTAACTTAAGTGAACAATTTTCTGTCTGTAGATATATACATTTTGTAGGCCAGGTTAATAATTATTGATTTGGAAACATTAAGAATAATTTACTCCATGTATTTAAAACAAATATATTTCTATTTAAAATATTATTCTTGCAAAGGTTCAAGTAGCTTTCTTACTGTGTGGTGTGATTTAATACAGCTTAGAGGGCATATTTTTTAATAACTTGTATTTTTTATATAAAATCATAATATTAAAATTTCAAATGAGTAATATTCCTTTAAGTCATTTGTATTCTTTTTTTAATTTAAAAGTAATTTCAGACATTTTATATTTCACTGAATTTTGGAAACTGTTTAATTTTTAATGTCTTATTTTTATGTGAATTATTTTGCTAAACTGTAGTTTGATGACTGTTCCATATTGAGCAATAATTTAATTAACATATATATATATATATACATATTTTAGCCAATTTGCTGAAGTGACTGTCAATTGTCCTGCAAAGTACTAAGACAAATGATTTTGTCCTGAATTTTAGTTAAGAAAAATATTCTATACATTTTAAGAGTTTGGAGTGTTTGGAGCTCTTTTAAGTCTTTGGAGTTTTAGTGATGGATCCCAGGAGATCTCTACTCTGACAAACAGGTGAGAGATAGGAGAGATACGGGAGACATCTGTACCAAGCCCAGGGTATTAGTTTTACAGATATGGCCTCCATCCTCCCAGGTGCTCCAAGTCTACACTCATCATAGTGGCTAATCTTTGCTTTCAGAAAAGTTGTGCAACTTTAATGATTTGTTGTTCATGGTAATGCTAGGGTCCATGTTGTCAAGCACCAATTAACATATGTGAAAGACTATTAAAGTACAGTCTGTGCATCCTTAGCAGTTGTTACCTAGATGGCAAGCCTGCTTCACTCAGAATGGTTTGTTTCTCTCACTGGGAGAGATTCCTGAAGTGTACTAAGTCTACTAAGTGACACATAGATACATATAGCATATGTTCTTATATATATATATATATATATATATATATATATTTACTAAGTAATATTTTATGACAACATATTAAAAGTTAGATCCTGATGTCTCATTTGTATAATTCTGAAAAGCAGGGTTTTTAATCAATGTACTGAATTTCTATACTGTAGACATCAGAACTGTCTATGTAGTAGGTTGTCTTTTGTTCACTTTTGATGATAGGCTGCTATTTGTATGAGTCAGCTTTCCATTACTATAACAAGGTATTTGAATAATTAACCTATAAAGAGAAAAAGTTTATTTTGGATAATGATTTCAGAGGTTCTGTGACCTGTGGCTTTGGGTCTGTGCAGAAGTAAGTAGCACTTCATGTATATGTATGTTTATAAGTATATCCCACTGGTCTCCACCTCCCAAGTATTTCCCAAATATTTTTCACATATTTCACCACCTCCCAGTAGCAGTACTCTGGGGATTGAGCCCTTAATATGTGGACCTTTGGGAGACATGCAGGATCCAAACTAAATTACCGCACTATTCTATTCAACTTGAAATTTATATACTTGGCTTTGCCATCAAGAAATAGCTGATTTAAAACAAAATTGCTGGTTTTTAAATGATAGCTCTACTAGAAACAAAAAACACCAGGTAATCAATTTTAGGTGCAAATAAGTATTACCCACTCATATATTCATTCAACAGGTGTTTCTGAAAATTCAGTTCACATAGTAATGCTCAACTGGAGAGTCTAGAGTGTTGGGTGTGTTTAATTAAAAACTCTTTCCGTGTGTCCTTCACTTAAAATTATACTATTCATAACACAAACCTATTCTAATACCATGTTATACAGTGCCATGGCTGTTGAACTTCTTAGAAAACAGACATTTGAATTTGAATATCTAATGCCTAAAGCAGATTTATTAGTTTCAGATGAATATATATTTTTGTAACTGCCAAGTAAGTGAATAAACCATAGCTGTTGCTTAAAAGTATTTTTGTAAGTGTTCATTTACACAGATCTCATCTTTAAATAATAAAATATTGGATTGGTTCTATGAATAGTAATTATTTTGATTGTCTATATTTAACATCATATAGCATCCAAAACTTAATGATAAATTTCATTTGAATGTATCAGCCTATTTTCCTTTGTAAAATACCTATGTAACATAGTTTCAAACATTTCATTCCATATTTTGTGTATGCTTAGAATGATCAAAGTTCATTATGTATTTTATGTCATTTATTTTTGTCCACATAAAAGATTGGGATAGTGACAGTATATGATAAATGTCAATAATAATAAAGTGCTATAATATGAGCAAGTCATTTTTTTTCTACTTAGATTTAACTAATTCCTCTTATATTCTTCCACATTTGGAAGTAAAAACAATCATGAAACAGATTAGATAATGCAAATATAATCCAAATCACCCGCCAATGGTTTACAGGTACAACAGAATAAACTTGATACATGCATAACACAAATCTGCCTAGAGAGATGGAAAGATGGTATCTACTGGGAGGGACCAAAAAATAAGCTTAATATGGTCCACCATATAGGAAAGCTCTATAGGAAATAAGGCTTGTCCTATCTCTGAATTGACCAGTCAATCTCTTATGGTTTCAGTTATTAATATGCATGAACCATTCAAAATCATTCAGGTGAAAGGGTACAAGCCAAGAATGTAGCCACCAACAAAAGCAGACATACATAATATCACGGAATGAAGATGAGGTAGTGAGATATGTATGTACACCATGAAAATTTAAGGACTTTAGAGTCAGTTAACATCAACTTATGGCACACCTGCAGATTACTTGTTCACTATTGAGCTAAGCTGGATATTTAGTAGCTGGAAACACATAAATGATTATTGAATTACATACAGAATTTCCATTTGGAGAGCATTGACATTAAAAAATAGAAACTTGATGAGACAAGGTGAGTTAAAGAAAGGTCACTTTGCAGCCTTAACAACAGCAGATTGCTCATGTTGTGATGAAGATACCAAATATGTTAACAGGATGGTGAGTGGATGAGATTGAACAGAAGATAAAGGTCTGTGGATGTGATTAGAAAAAAGAACAGATTAAAAACTTAGGTTGGCTTTGGGTGGTGTGGGTCTGACTGCCATGTTAAAAATTCTGGACAACAGTCATTGTGAGCTAAGGGATTTTTGATAGTGAGGACACATTTGAATTGCAGGTGACTATTTTGAAGAATGTGCATGATATTGATTGTGTTGGTAGCTCAGAAATGTCAAAATCAAAACAATTGGGGGAAACAAGTCAGTAACTGGATTTTACTGCTTGGAGATTGCTTATGTATACCAAGATGGCAAATCTAATGTAGTTTTAGGAGGGAGACCCTAGAAGCAGCAAGCATAAGTTATTTGTTTTAGAATAAGATTCCAGGGCCTGGAGAGAGATGGCTCAGTGGTTAGGTGTACTGACTACTCTTACAGGGGATCTGGGTTCAATTCCCAGCATCCACATGGCTACTGACAATGGTCTGTAACTCCAGTTCCTGAGAATCCAGTGCCCTGCTCTGACCTCCGTGGGTACTGCATGACACAGGTGTGCTCACACACATGCAGACAATACACTGCTACAGATAAAATCAAAATAAAAAAAAAAATAGAATAAGAGTCCAGACATCTGTGTTCCCGAGATGCTGTTAACACGCTCCTCTCTCTTCTTCCTTCTCCCTTCTTCCTCCCCGTCTCTCTCCTCTCCTTCCTTCTCTTCCTTCTCTTACTCTCTCTTGTCTCCTTTTTCTCCTCTTTCCCTTTTCTCTTTTTCTTTCTCTTCTTTCTTCTTCATGCACATACACACACACACACAGAGAGAGAGAGAGAGAGAGAGAGAGAATAAATACTTTGTGGTAACAGCACTGGTGCATGCTTATTACCTCAGTGTTCAGGAGACTGAGGCAGGAGGATAACACGGTCAAGGTCATCCTGGGATACATAGGGAGGCAGTTTCTAAAACACTAAAAGAAAACAAAAGAACCACAAAGTTAAATATATTTACCTGAAGAAGAAAAAGGAAAAGCAATGAAAGACGCCTTTAAGCAGGTTCCGTATAACAATTCTCAAACACTCTAATCAGCACTAACAAGAGTTGGGACTTTTGAAGAGAAATGTGACATGCGGTATTTCCCAAACTCCTAGAAGACAGGACACGCTTCAAGGAAGATCTGTTCATTTTTCCTTGGAATACAAATATTCATCAAATACTTTTTCCTAGTACCAGACTGTCTGCAAATTCAGCAAGTCACAGACTGCTCACAGCCTCTGTCCTTGACTCACCATGCTTCTCTCATTTAGGAGAAGCTTGTGAACTCCTTGCCAGAAAAGTGATAAAATATGTTATTTGGGAGCTGTGTGCTCTGAAAAAAGGCAATGATCACCACATGATATAATGGAGTGTTATGTTTAAGACACTTTAATTCTGAGAGATGGAGGCAGTGAGATTATAAATAATGGTCACAGGATGACTAAGGAATACAGGACTGACTGCCAGAAAATGCCAGATCTGTGAAAAACTGCTGTCCCCACCCACCCCTGTCTCCTTCACTGTTGAAAATATCCACCCAGAGGTTACCTGGCTTTATCTAAGAGGATAAACATGGAGGAGAAAGTAGCCTGGATGATGAAGAGAGGTGTTTATATGCAATCTTTGTAACTTACTTGAACTATAATGAAATTCTAGTTGAAAGCTTAGCTAGGATAAGCTTTTCCTCATTCTTTTATTGAGATGAGATTCATAACATAAAACGAACCATTCAAAAACGTGCAATTCAATGGCAATTCATATCACCACAATACTGCTCCAGAATCACTTTTATCTACTTTCCCAAAATCCTCATCATCCTGAAATGTTTGCTTAAGTGAAATTTATTTTGAGACAATTATAGACTCATTGTGTTTGCTTTTTAAATTCTTTCTGTTTACCAACATTCGGGCATTAGGAGAGTCAGGTGTTCAAATTGAATACCCACTGTGTGAATGTGTGGGGTTGGGATTTGCTGCCCTATTCTGTCCCGGGGAACTCATACTTTTTACAGAGCCATCACATCAGTATCATCACCTAAGTAAGGATCCCAAGCCAGACTTTAATAGTTCTGCAACTACAGGCAGGTTCATTCTTCCAGCCTCTGATTTCTGGGGCTGTAAAATTACACTAATAATCCACTTACTTCATGGAGTAACTCATTAAATAATATAGACAAAAACTGAGCATGAAGTCTGGCAGCTAGATGAGCCATATGATGTTCACAAGTAATAAAAAACTAAATGTTATTGTCGGGTTGAAATAGGTTAGAAGTAGAAGAAAGATCTACTCTCCAGAGACATTTTATTCAGGCATTAAGTTTATTCAGGGATTTGAGAAGCCAAGAAACGTTAGCTGGCATTGAAAAGCGTGAGCTGCTGTGGTAAGGATCTGTAGGCTATCTTGGAAGCAAGGTGAGCCTTCACAAAACTTCAGGTGGGAGAACAAATGAAATGATCAAAATGGTTATAGTTACATCAGTGCAGCTAAACAAGAAACCAAATTGTGTTTCTTGGAGTGGGATTCTCAGACTAAGTTCAAAAAAATCCCTTAATGAATTAGTCTTGAGAATGTCAATAAGTTTTCCAGGCTGGAGAGATGGCTCAGTGGTTAAGAATGCTGGTTGCTTTCTGGTTGATTGATTGGTTGTTTTTTTGTTTGTTGTTTTTTTGACTTTGCATATTTATGTTTATGAATTGCTTATCTAAAACCTAAATACTAGAGTTCTTGGTAAGAGAGTGAGAGGACAAGGATGAGGAGATGTTTTAACAAAGATTTATGAGATAAATTAACAAGATCTATTAATCTATAGGGTATGGAAAAGTGAATTACAGGAGAGTTAGGATGTTGCCAAAGTGCTTAGCCTAGATCATTGATCCCATAATAAGGGGACACAGTATTAATTAAAAAGAAAATGCATGTCCGTTGCTACATAGTGAATTTGAAGACATCCAGATGGAGGTAGCCAGTAGTGCTAAGAAAAAGCCCTCTGGATTTTAAGTGAAAATGAGAACTGAAGAACTTATGTGAATAATTCAAACAACACAGAGGGGACCTGGAATTAGAATACAGAGAGAGCTGAGGACCACACTCTGAGGCTCTAAATTTTTTTTTTAAAAAAGGAAAGGTTCTGAATAAAATACAGGACAAATATTTGAAGTGATTGGGAAGAGAGCAAATTAATTGTGTGGGCTTGAGAGTTGGGAGAATAGAGTTCAAAAGGGAGAAATATCAAGTTATGAACAAGTTTCTATGTAGATTCGGAAGGGAAAATAACACCTAGACTTTAAACTACTTTTTTACCTTGTATTTCATTTTAGTTGCAATTTTTTATATGCTTGCTTTAATATCAAGAACGTTTTATTTTAGTTTTCACCGTGTGTGTTCGCTGCACATGGTACGATGCTGCATAGGGAAGTTCTCATTCAAGTCTACATCGCACATTGCACAGACTCCCCCTTACCCCTCCTCCACTCCTCTGTCCATACCTCAGGTTCTGTTAGTCCTACTCACTTCCTTTGTATTCACTTCCACTTTATGTATGTATAATTTTGTGTATTGACATAAAATACAGCAGTCGTCTACAAGGTGTTTGCTTTACTTAGACTGGCTTAATTCACTTCCTATGGTCATATCCAGTTGCATCATTTTCCTGAAAATGACAAAACTCCATTCTTCTTTATGGCTAAACGTTTTTATTATGTGCACATACTGTGTGTCTTTATTCACATCACTGTTGTTTTGATGCTGAAATTGGTTCTCTAATTTCATTATTGCTTCAATAAGTACTGATGTGCATCTATCTTTATGATATGTTCATTTAGAGTCCCTCACATAAATATCTTGGAGTAGTGGAGCTGGGTCATGTGGTAAATCTACACTTAGGTTTTTTTTTTTTTTTTTTGAGGCACCTCTATACTGATTTCCATAGTGGATGCATTCATTTAAATCCCCATCACCAATGCATAAAGATTTTCTTTAGTCTCAGCCACATCAATATTTGCTGTTATTAGTTTCTTAATGACTGTCTACCAGAGTGGTGTGAAGTAGAATTTCAAGTAGTTTTTAATTGGTGTTTTCATGATAGCCAGTCATAGTGTGTTTTTTAAAGTGAGCTTATTGGTCATTTGTGTCTCATCTTTTATTTTTTGTTAGATACATGTTTGCCCTGCAGCTCTACCTGGCCTGGAACTCCCTGTGTAGACCAGGCTGGCCTCAATCTCATAAAGATCCACCTGCCTCTGCCTCCTGAGTGCTATGGTTAAATTCCTGTGCCAATATACCCAGCTTGTGTTTTATCTGTTGAGAACAGTCTGTTCATTTCATTACCTCATTTATTGTTTGGACTATTTCATTTCCTGTTCATTCTTTTATGTCGGATGTATAGCTAGCACATATTTTCTCCCATTCTGGAGACTTATCTTCAGTTTTCTTTACTATGTGGAAACTTTTTAATTTCATGCAATATTATTGTATAATGTCAATTGTTGGCATTATTTCCTGAGTGCCTGGAATCTTATTTAAAAAGTCTTTGTTTATGCCTACCTCTGCAAGTGCTTTCTTTGGGTTTTGTTGTAACAGTTTCAGCATTGAAGGTCTTATAGTAAGGTCTTTGATCCACTTGGAGTTGGCACAAGAAGTCAGTGAAATAAACAGTTGGTTCTATGAAAACATAGGTAATATCAACAAACCCTTAGCCAAACTAATCAAAAGAAAGAGAAAAGAGAAGGGACTATCAACAACAGACACCAATGAAATTCGGGAAAGTGTTAGAACATGCCTTAAAAACTTATATTCCACTAAGGGATAATCTAGAAGAAAAGGATGAATTTCTATGACCTACCAAAATTGAACCAAGATGAGACAAACAATTTATACAGATGTATAACAAAGAAGATAGTAATAGTAAAACAAAACAAAACAAAACAAAACAAAAAAAACCTCTCCCATCTAAAAACTGGATTCACATGGATTCCCTATTAAATTATACCAGAATTTAAAGAAGAATCAGTGTTTCACAAATCATTCCATAAAACAGGAGAGGAAATAATGCTGCTGCCAAATTCTTTTTACAAAGTTTGTATCACCTTGATACCTAAACCAGAGTGATAAAGAACAAAAGAAAAAGATAAGAGATTAATTAAAAGTCTCCCTGATGAATATACACTCAAAAATTCTCAATTGAAGGGTTATAAATCAGATTTAAGAACATATTAAAGTGCTCAGTCACCATGATCAAATTGACATTGTTCCAGAGAAGCAGAGAAGCTTCTGGAAATAGCTTCTGGAAGGCCGGTGGTAGAGAACTTACCTAGCAAGCACAAGGGACTAGGTTCAGTCTCCAGTATTGCCAAAAGAGGAAGTCAGAGATGGTTCAACATATGCAATAGGCAAATCAATTAATGTAATGAATCACATAAATGAATTCATGGACAGAAATCATGTGATCATCTCAACAGAGGAAGAAAAGACCTTTGACAAAACCTAACATCCCTTCGTGATAAAAGTCTTGAAGAAACTAGAAATAGAAGAAAACATAGCTGAACATAATGAAGACTGCACATGACAAAACTATAATCAGCATCACACTGAATGGGGATGTCATAAAGCATTTCCACTAAAATTAGAAAGATGACAAGGGAATCTGCTTTCTTCATTCTTATTCAATAAAGTGTTTGAAAACTGTTCAGCAATAAGAAAAGAAAAGGAAATAAAAGTGATATGAGTAGGAAAGGAAGAAATAAATAAAATACCTTGGAACAAACCTAACCAAGGAAGTGAAAGACCCCTACAATGAAAAGTTAAAGAACATGAACAAAGAAATTGAAGAACACACAAGAAGATGAAATCCCATGTTCATGTACTGAAAGAACTGATTATCTTACCAAAAGTGATCTACATACTCAATTCAATCTGTCAACTTTCTGCTCTCATTCTTCTGATTTCAAGTAACAACCAGGACACAACAGGTCTGTGAATCAATAGAATAGAATAAATTGTGATCCCTTTACAACAGATCCCTTTTAAAAAGAACTTTTTTGTTTCAGAAATTTCATAGCAGTTCACAGTCCCCCTAGTATAGATGCTTACTGTCCAGAATCTTTGTCAGCACTGAATGCTTTCTGTATTAGTTCAATTCTTGCAATACAGGTGATGGAAAGAAAGTCTGACTATCTTAGAACCAAACAAAAATGTGTATCATGACGTACGGCAGTTGTGTATTGCTGTATCATCTCCTGGACAAGCTATATCTCTAAACTTACAACCCACACATCAATTTTAATAGTGGATAACATCACCATAATTTCCCCTAAAAATTCCTGAAGTGCTTGTTGCTAGAATAGACCAAATTACATGATTTTATCTAAAGCTGACACTAGGTCAAGCTGAATTGCATTGGCTGGACCTGGTCTACATTGTCTATCTTTCATTAAGAGTGAAACTGTCAGACATTAGCCAAAAGAAAATCAAGGCTGTTTAATCAGAAGCAGGAATGAATTCGAGGCAGTCACAAACAACAGATGGCTGGAAGAGCAGCACTGGAATATTGCTGTGCCAGTCTTAATCACTCTGTGTTGGACTGACGTGCCAATCAGTCATGTGAAATTAATTGTAAAGACTATGAACATCCTGATCTTTTAGCAATGTAACAGTTATCTTTAAACACATCCTTGATAGAAAAGTCAGGCTGCAGTAGAGTATAAAGCGAGCAAAGATGATCAAGGCAGAACAATTTTTATTATAAAGTTGCTAGATAAAGAAAAGAGTGCTGGAAATACAGCTTGAGTAGCAGGCAGTGTAAAAAGTCCTTTTTGTTTTCTTTTAGCTTATAAGCAAGGACCACTTAAGATGTGCTTCTCTGCTAAGAATGAAAACACTTATTTACCTGATAACTATTAAGCAAAATCATTTTCATGATAAAGATACATAAATATTCATGGTTTGAATTTCTTTTCCTCCCCATTGCCCTTGGCCTTTGGAGACCCACAATTCAACTGCAGGTTTTCAGTGTGATGTTAACCTTGGTAGAGATCATGCTTTGTGGAATAATGAGTTTAAAAGTCCCAGTACATATCTGACAGATTGATGAGCCAAACATGAGCCTCATATTTTATGTCACGCTTTTGCCAAGAATTGAAAAACAGTCTAAATGATAAAAGTTTTCATATTTAACATCACATAGTATAATCCACATGAAGAAAGTATTCTGTTTTGTGTATATGAGAATTTTGTGCAGGAGTAAATTGTGTGCTGTGCAAGTGACACTTCACTCCACTCCAGTTTTTCTTCCATCTTCTTGACTACCTTTTTCCCAAGCTTTATGTGTTCTTTTTTCCCACCTAGTCCACTCATTACTGTTAGTGTGTGTGTGTGGGGGGGGGGGGGTGTACGCCATCTATTACAGCATGTATAGGGACCACATCCTTGAAGAAAACTCTCTCTCTCCTCTCTCTCTCTCTCCCTCTCTCTCTCTCTCTCTCTCTCTCAAGCCAACTGCCAATAACTCCTGAGCTAGGAGTGGAACTTTGTGACCACCTCCTCCTTGCAGGTATTTTGTCGCGTTTGGTCCTGAATAGGTTTGTGTATACTATTACAATCATTGTGAGGTTACTTGTGTAATCTCCATGTTGTGGTCAGTCATTTTTCTTTGTAGTCTCTTATTCTCTGCATACTGACTAGTTGTAGTTCACTATGTTAATTGCCATCTATGGCTGAAAGAAGCTTCTCTGATTAAGATTGAGAGATGCACTAATTTATGGGTCTAATGATAAACCATTAAGAGTTGGATTACTAATATATTCATTTAGCAGAGTAATCATAGTAGATTCTTTCTCTAAGACCTATAACCTCTAGCCACAGATTCTTGGCCTTGATGACGTTGCCCGGTTCAATACTCCATCTTCTAAATCCAATCAAAGAAGTAATCGGTAACTCTCACAACATTGGTGTTATTATTGTACCAATTGCCATGTCATGTCAGGTTAGTCATTACTGTAGCTTGCAGGGTTCACAGCTGGGTAAGACTGGTGATTACTTTTCTCTTCCATTAGCATGCAGCACCTTCAGAACTATGAAAGCTAGACAATAGGAACGAGGCCTCTTAATCAGTACCACCTTGATTTCTCCATGTTCCATGATTCAAATATGTGATGTCTTCAAGAACAGGAACTCACAATCCAGTTCTAGAGGAAAACAAGGAGAAATGGAAATAGCCTGTAATATCAAAGCTCCTAAAGAGGTAGCCCATTCCTGTCAATGAGCTTTTTATTTGATAGTTTATGGTGTTTAAGAGGGTCATTGTCCCCCTGTTAGAGAGTTGCTCCAATTAAACTCCTCAGCAATAGAAGATTTCCAAATGAATTTCTCAAAGGTCTTTAGTGTTAGTTATTCTTCCTTACCATTCCTGCTTTATGCTGTTCTCCTATCCACCATTTCCAGCCAGTCCTTCTCCATTATTCTCCAATTTCCCATCATAAAACCTGCAACCCAAGGCTCATGGAACATAGAATGAGGGGTAAAGAGAACACTAATACATCTCTGAATTCTCATCAATGAAGCTCCCTCATACAATAGAGGACCAAGAACACAAAACGTCATGAATGGCCAAAACACAGAGAGTAGAGTCTGCAGAGTGTGGGTGCTTGGATGGAAGGCCTATATTGGACTTTACCTACCAAGGCCTCAGGAAATATTGCAGAAGATGGGGAAGAAAGATTGTAAGAGCCAGGGAGGAGGTGCATGACCATCTGGAAATAGAGTCCCACAACCTCCTGGGACCTTGCTCATATGAACCTACAGCAATGGTGTCAGCATACACAAAACCCATGCAAACTCAAGCAGACAAAATGTCCAGCACAGAACTGTGGAAATGGGGAGCAGGCCTTTATCTTAGTCAAAGAATTATTGGCAGTTAATGATGCTGGTTGAGGAACAGTTAATCTTCTTAAGAGGAGAGATTCTAAATAGACTGACTAGATTTCTGTGGATAACTTGAATTGAGGGATGTCTGGGACACTAACTTGATGGGATAGGGCTTACCACAAATGACAGAATATATGAATTCCAGTGTGGGGATTTGGGAGGCTAATGGGAAGGTGCCAGTGGGGAAGAGGGTATACAGATGATTAAAACTGTTAAGATATTCTGTATGAAATACACAAAAAATTCAATTAGAACTTTCTAAAATAAGAGAGAAAAATCTGGAGAAGTAGATGATTGTTACCTTGGTAGCAATTACTATATAAGTTTATAAAATAAATATGGCTTTGAACTTCAACTTTAAAATCAAGATTCCAGGGGCTGGAGAGATGGCTCAGTGGTTAAGAGATTGGGTGTTTTTGCAGAGGACCTGGGTTTGATTCTCAGCACCCACATGGTAGCTAACAACTGTCTTTAACTACAGTTACCTGGGACTTGTCACCCTCTTCTGACCTCCATGGGCATTGCATGACATGAGTGTATTCACATACATGCAGGCAAACCACTCATACACATAAAATAAAAATAATAAATAAAAATTTAAAAAACTTTAAAATAAAAGATCCCAAATAAAATTTGCTTTCTGTCACTCTGAGCAAGACTACAAAGGCCATTATACAAAGTTTTCATGTGTGACATATATAGGCCTTGCCTGTGGCATTTCTTGACTTCTAAGATCCAATTCAACCATATTCTGGATTGCCTGTGACACTTCGTTCTTTATCCAGAGGCGAAAGATGAAGGAATGTGATTGCTTCATGCCACTAAGTGCCATCTCATCAAAGTTGGTGACTCAAACTTAGCAGTTCATGTCTGAACCCTGGTCAGCAGACTCTTGTGGATTATGAGGGACATCAAGTTGGCTTCTAGAGAAGAAGCAGAGTGATCTCTAATATCTATTTAAACAGACCTTTATTCTGGCATTAGCTATTGAAAAGAGATTTAGAAACATCGACTGAGAAAACTCAACGGCAGAACCCTGATTGTACCCCCTGACAATACTTGGGGGAACCATAGCACCTGAAATGTCATGGTTGAACCACATGCTAACTTTAAAGTCAAAGCTATCATTTTGTTAAATATAGAGATATCAGAACATAGTAGAAAAGGGAGTGATGTTAGCAAGATATTTTCTTCATATGAGACAGTACAAATTCTAAGAAAAGAAGTGTTTCTGATTCTTGCAGGTTAGTGCGGTGGGCCCTGGAAGGTGGTATTAACTGTTTCATTTGTGTAAGGAGCATGTATTAAATAATTAGTTTGTAAGTTGTATTAATGTAAATCCCATAAGTTTTATAAGTATAATTTCATGTATTAGATAAATAATTAGTTTAAATTCATGTTTTATAAGTATAAGATATAAACCTATAGTCTATAAGATGTAAACCCATAGTCTCATAATAATGTAATAGATACCAACAGTGTTATAAATGTAAGAAGCACGTGCTATAACTTGTAAACCCATAGTTCTGTAAGTTTGTAAGTTGTAACAATGTAAGCCCATAGTTTTATAAATATAAAGTGCATAATAGAGAATTAGCGTATAAGTAGTGACATTCTAAACCTATAATATAATTTCATAAATTAGGATTCTAGAAGTTAGAAGTTAGAGCCTCGTTTCATAAGTTAGAAGCCTGTTAGAAGTGGGCCCCACAGCCTCAAAGTGCTTTCCTTCTAGGAAAGGCATGAGCCAAAGCCTTTGCTCAGTTTCCCAGAAAAGCCTCCAGGGAGCACTGGGCTGATAAAGCTCCAGAGGTGTCTCAGTTTCTTAGGAGGGCCTCTGCTCGAGCTCCAGGCCGATAGGAACAGAACACCTTCCTGGAAAAGCTGGGCGCCCTGCAGACAAAGACTTAAAAGTGCCTTTTTCTTCTTGGAAAAGTTCTGGTCAAGCTCCGGGTGGACAGAATGCCCACAGTATCAGATCTTGCAGCTGGACCCTGTGGTCGCTGGAATTCTGAACCCATGGTGAGTTCAGGGACCACCTTGCACCGTAGGATTTGCCTGCCATAGGAGTTGGTGACCACGACTATCTCTATTCTGGGACAGGAATCAAATGGCTGTGTGGAAATGTGTGAATGAATTTGTTTTGATCAATAAAAGCTGTTGGACCTTGATACCTGGTCTCCATGTTCCCTTTCTCTAACCTTCTTTGGGCTAGACTAAGCCTCGTGACAATTTGTTACTAACTCCCTAAAGCTAATTAATTCTCAGAGGCAGAACATCATCTACAGTGTGATTTTCATATGTAAACTGATCAAACCTAAGCCTCCACCCAGAGCCAAACCCTTTATGGGGCTCCCCATTCCATCTACCATAGTCTTTCCTAATCACCCTGGGGTCAGGAACTAGACAATAAGGGGTAGTCCAGTGCCCCAGAACTCCTGAGATAATTAGACATGGCCCATTCTAAATCTGCTTCTCCTGACTACTCAAATCATTCTCATAGAACCCTCAAGAAAGATCTAGTGATACCGGGAAGAAACAAAGCCCCCGCCCGTGGTTCTTAGTCTCATTCTTAAAAGAATTTAAGAATGGACTCAAACAGAAGTTTTAGTACAATTTTATTAGAATTCAAAGAAAAATCCTCAGTTCAGGCAAACTTTAAATCTCAGCAGCTGCCCTGGGCAGGAGAACTGAAGGGAGAAAGAAAAAAAAAAGTTATTAAGACATGCTAGTTTAGAGCCTGCATGGAGGTCAAATACATGGTAGACTAGCAACCCACATGATGGGGATGGGAAGAGAGATTTGGAGAGAAAGTAAGAAACCCAAAATGTTGGGCTAGTCCAAAACACTAGGGAAAGTATGGCTAGAAAAGAGACAGGAGGGAGAAAAGGAGAGGTTATGCTTCAGAAAATGTCTGTGACCCCCATCCCCAAGAACTGTGCTGAGGGCTGGGGATTCCAGGCAGGAAAAGTTCATTGTCTCACAAACGCACTAGGCATTGCACCCACCTCTTTATCATGACTTCAGGTGAAACCACCTTCCTGGGGGTGGTCCTGCCCAAGTGATTGACCTGGAAAAACTGAAAAGCTAAGGTTCCAGCCAGGCCAGAGATTGTTTTCCTCTGAACTAGTCTTCCCCCAAGAAGGCCTTCTTGTGACTAAATATTAGCATCTAGTCTGTGCCAGCATTGTTCCAGGCTACAGGTCACTAGGATAAATGACAATAGAAATCTTTGCTTTTATGGGGGTAGGGGAAAGGTGGGGGAGCAAATAAAATAGCAAATGCTGCAAAAGATAAAATAATTCCACCGAGGGTTAACACCTTGAAAATGTGAAGCTAGGTGACAAGACAGCATCCTAAAGAACTGCTGATGAACTCAGTAACATCAAGAACAAGACCTTTAACATGGGAGGAGCATAGTTTACAAATAAGCTTGGCTTTTTACATGGATGAACCTGCTTATTCTAAAATCACATGCTTCATACCTACATTTCTATCTTCATTTTACAGGCAAACCAATCAAGGCTTATAGAATTATGCAAACTTCTAAATTTTTATTTATAATTGTGGTAAAATGCACATGATGTGTTATCTTTCCCAAGTGTGCAGTTCACTGTTAATACCACTTGCTATGTAGACTAGGCAAAGTGCATTCAGCTAATTGCATAATTAACTTTTTAAATTTTGCAACACTAACTTATAGGCATCAAAGAGCTCCTCATAGCTTCCTCTTCTAGTGTCATCAATTCTCCAATTATATGTAGAATCTAAAAGAGTCAAACTCATAGAAGCAGAATGTTGACTGGTGGGAGACACAGGGAGATGACAGTTAATGGATATAAAAGTCTTAGGAATAATGAGTTTTCTTGGGCATCAGATTCCATTGCATACTATATATATTATATATAATTAATAACAGTGTATTTTAAAATTCAATGCTTTTAGAAATAAATTTCAAATGTTCTCACCCTAAAAAATTATTTTAAGCTGGAGATGTAGCTCATTGGTAGAGCACTTACCTACCATGTGCTAGGCCTTAAATTCAGTCCCTCCAATTTGCTGGCTGTGGTGGTTCATACCTGCATTTCCACATTCAGAAGGCAGAAGAAGGAAGACTGAGGTTTCCCCGTCAACCTGGACTACCTGGAGAAGGGGACTGTCTCAAAATATTGAGAGCACCTGCTTAAAATGTGCAAGGTCATAGATTCAAACCCCAGTAAAAACAAAATAAGTATTTTTGAAGCCATGGATGTTGATTAGATTTGATTTAATTATTTCACTTTGTACTCATAAATAGTACCACTTCGACTCCATAATTACATGAAACTACAACTTGCCAATTTACAATAATTTTAATTGCAAATAAAATATTTTTGCCAATAAAAAGGCTTGGATTTTTAAAAATCATTTGAAGAAGAATCCTCATTTTGGCAGTGTTTCTAATCCCAACGATGTTTTATTGTTTGCAGTACATTCTGAGTAATTTATTATCCTCTCATTTGGAAGGTGAAACATGCAAAAAGACAGTTGAACCCAGAAGCTCGGAGAACAGAGCTTGCTGTATTGAGCTGGCACTTGGTGATTTATGAAACAGGGTTTCCTAGAGAAAAGAGCACCCTAGAAAGCATGTGCATTATAAAAGGGGATTTACTGGATTGGCTTATACAATAGGGTTGGGTGTGAATATCCCACAATGGCCATCTGTGCACCAGAGAGACTGAGAACCTGGTAGTTGTTCATTCCACATAGTTGGATGCCTCAGCAGTCCCGATCTGATGCAGAAAGCCTTGAGAGTCCCTGGTATTGGGTCTACACTGGAAAAACTAATACACTGAAATCTGATGTCAGCAGAGAACAGCAGCTGGAAGGAGAGACACACTTGCTAAGGAGGAAGGACCAAAGGCAGGCAGAGACTGCTGCTTTCTCTCAGATCTCTTTGTATTTGGGCCACCTGTTGGGTGATGTCCCCCACTCTGAGGGCAGATCTTTCCCCAGTTAATCTTCTCTGGAAATACCCTCACAGGTGTATCCTTAGATGTGTCTTCTAAATGATTCTAAAATCCATGATGATGACAATGATCAACTATCACCATGATGGTCTGTCCACTCCACTAGCGTCCAGCTCTGAGAAGTGAAGATGTTGCCCCACTTATCCTGCCCATCACTACAGTTCATCTGGCTGAAGATGAGGATTCAGGAACACAGTAGTTAAGATGTGTCCTTACTGGGCCAATCTGGGTTCCTGATCTAACAAGGACACCAAACTCCAGCCTTTTCGTCTAATCAATTCTGATTTCCTACATGAAGAATTGCATCAATTTCCTGGGCTGCTGTAACAAAGTGCTGCAAGCTGATAATTAATGAAAGAAAGTGTACCTTTCTGGTACACTTCAGACTCCTCTGGATGACCAAAGTCTGAAATGAAGACATTGGACCAAGTTGAGCCTTTGCCAAAGGAAACATTTCTGGTGAGCAGAGCAGCTCCTGACTGATTACTGCCCAACGCTATCGTGTCTCATTGTTCTTTTTACCCCAGACTTATTTCAGTGTCATTGAGAAAAGAAAATTTTATACATTGAATTACACAGTGTGGTATTTTGATATATATTGGGATGTGATTATTATGGTTGGACTAATTAACATATCTAACACCTCATATAGCTATTTTTTTGTGGTGACAAAACATAAAATTGACTTATTTAGAAAATACACTTGAAATCTGCTAAAAATGTCGACCTTAAGTTTTATCACCATAAAAAATCACATCCTAATATATATCAAAACATCACACTATGTATGTTTAATTTATAAAACAGTAACAGAATTTTCTTACATTTTTTCCCACTTAATGTCTTAGCCAAATATAGCAGCAAAAATAGGTTCCCCTCATCTCCGAATGTGTCTGCATACTCACGCTGTTCCTGTTTCAAAGGTTCATCCCTCTCTCAGGATCCAGCAGATGGAGAAATCACTGCTGACAGATATGAGTAAGACTCCTTCTGCGCTGGCCATGAACTTAGCTGGGCTTTGAAAGATGAGTATGAGTCTGCTAGCCCGAGTTAATAATGAAGAGCAGGCAGGGCTAATGCTAAGATGCAGGAAACAGGAAATAAGGCTTGCTGGAGCAGGGTTGCAGTGATGATTTACTGTTACCGTGCTCTCTTGTGTAAGAGGCTCCAAATTCACCTTTGCTACTAATGGGTGTATTGGCAATGAGACAAGTGATCACACTGAAACAAAAGCAGAAAAGGCAGCAGGATGGGAATGGAAATCAACCGTCACTGTGCTAAGTCGGAGAAGGTACATTGCCACAGGAACACCCTTTCAACCTTTGCTAAATACTTCTGCCATAAAAGCTGAATGCTATACTTTAGTTTCAAAGATGATTTCAGTTTTAGATTCTAGTTAAAGAGCTCATAAAAGCTTCTCTTTGAAATTTATTATCATCATGATGAATTTGCCTTTAAAGTGCTTTCTGAAAAAATATCTAGCTTGCTATGGTGACCCACACTTTGAATGCCAGCACTTGGGATGCAGAGGCAGGTGGATCTCTGTGAGATGGAGGTCAGCCTGGTCTATATAGCAAGTTCCAGGCCAGTTGTGGCTACAGAAAAACCCAGTCTTTAAAATAAATCTATAATTTGGGGGACTACATATGACTCTTATTCATGAACTTGAGCGTGGTCTTAATGCTTTCATTCACTAACAGACATGAATCTCACTGTTTACATTTCTGATATACAAATATCCTAACTGACCAAAAACCATGTTGCATGTGAATACAGGAAGTTGGACAACATTGCTTACATTGTAAGCATCTTTATTGTTGTTGCTTAAATGTACTAGCCTATTGCTGAGTTAGCGCTCTTAGCTGGTAGTAGAGAAATTTGCCTTTGACCTTAAGAAGGTGGCCCTGTGCTACCGACAGAGCATAGGAGATCTGAGTTCTAGTCTCAGGCTCTCCAGTGAGTGGCTAAGCCTAGATGCTTTGAAGCTGTGCTGTTTCCTAAGTAGAATCAGAGAGTTGGACCAAATGAAGTCACTTCTAGAATGCCTAAAAGGGAGCAAGGCAAGAGTCAAGAGTTCCAAATAGAAAAAAAAAGGGGGGGGGGAGTGATTCCTGGAGAAAATGGAATTAGAAACAGACCTTATTGTTGCCTAAACAAGAGCTGCATAATGACAACATCAATTGATGTGTAAGTGTGAATGGGGGTTGGTTCACAGGGTCACACCTCTATGCCTATAACTATAGGCAGTCAATGGCTGTGACTAAGGGAGAGTCAGTTTTCTCAAGGGATTAGCTCCATGACGGGTTATCCTATCTCAAGTGGTCAGTCATAAACACATGTACACACACACACAACACTTAATGGACTGAATGCATTATATTTGTATGTATATATGACAAGAGTAATCAAGGAAGAGGCTCTGAAGGTAAGGAGGGAGGAAGCATGTGGGGAGGAGTTAGAGGAAGGAGAGGACAGGTTGGGGGTGACGTAAACACACTCCTTACTGGCTAACTGGGGTTGTTGACTTACTGCTGCTTCCTGTCTTCCCAAGAGAGCATCCTCTATACAGCATATTCCTAGATTCGGAAAGATTAAAGCTTTAAATCCAAAGTAGTCCACTGAATGTGTTTTAGTTCTGAATCGATGTAAATTCATGAAATGCTTTTTGGGAGTCAGAATGGTAGCTCAGTGGTGCTTGCCTTGTGTGCATGCAGCCTGAGTTTTAATCACCATCCCTTCAATACTCACACAAAAGAATACATTTGCATTTTGAGTCTTTGTAAATTAGGGACTGATGCTCAAACAGATAAAACATGTTACATCAAATCATAGAGAACTGAATCATCAATGTAGGTGAAAAATATTAATTTATATGTCTATCAATAATGAAACTAATATTCCTGGTGAATGACATACCTACAATAGAATAAAATACCCATAAAAGTCACAGAAGTGAGTACATTGTGTTGTTTCAAATGCCTCTAATATTAAGATCTTCTAAAAAAGATAACCAAATTGCATAGCATAAATTAAAAAGTTGATAGATCTGATGACCTAGGTTCTATGCAACACTTCAAATTCATATTTCCCTGATTATGGTCAAATATTACTTCATTCAGATTTTTTTTAGCATTTTACTTAGTCACTGTTTTTGTTTTTTATTCTATTGAGTATTTTTCTTATTAATTAAATAATTTTTACATAATGAAACTGAATATTTGATAGTTATATGTTTTACAAATGACTTCTATTGGAATATGCTAAACTTTTTTGCCTTTATATAATTACAAAACATCAATAAAAGTCATGAGTGAAAAGGAAAAAGAAAGAAAGAAAAAGAAAAGAAAAAGAAACAGACCTTAGAAACCACACATCCAGTGTGTTGGATTTGGACTCTTTGGATTCTTTTAGAGGCTGGGTTTGGATGTGAAGATTGAAAGCATATTTATTGGTTATTATTTCTATGTGGCTGATAAAATCCTAAGCGTAAGACACAATAATAAGTACCACACATGACATTTCCTAAGAAACGCTTGCATTTTACAAGAGGCAGAGATGCCATTATAGTTAGTAGCTAGCACGGCAAGCAAGCAGTGAGAATAGCTAATCAAGCTCAGAGGTGGGGAATCTTTGAAGTACTGTTTCAGTAGAAATCAGAAGGTTAACTATATGTCAGCTAGACACTTACCTGGAAAGCTGCTACAAGTATCTTCTTTCTCTGACCCTCTCTATCCAAATCTTGTTACTCCAACTATGTTTTCTGTGCCCAGTATCTCTACAGATGAGTCACCAGCACTAATGAGCAATTGAAATTGGCATGAAAAACAAATGTATTTTCTATTCTTGGTCTAGGAGTTTCTATGCCAGATATATCATGGCATCTCTTCACTTTCAAATGCAAAAAGATGAAATACTTATTTTAAAGCCCTTCAAAAGTTATTTGTGAAATTCAACAAATAGAACATCAGCAACAAATTGCTCTTTCGGATAACCAATTTTTGCTAAAGTTATTACAAATAACAAATAAATAATGATAATAAAGTGGTTTCTGATCATGTTTTCAGTGTTTGACTATAAACATGGGGGAAAGGCTATAAATTTTAAGTTGTGGGGTTCAGTAGTAAGACTTACCAGTCGCAGAAAAATGTCATACTAAGTAAATCGGTGAGACTCAGGGAGTCAAATGTTGTATTTCTCTGCTCATTTGTGGATCCCAGATTTTATATAATATCATGTCTATATGCATGGAATGAAAGAAGTGATACTGTCTAAGAAAGCAAAGGGCACTAAGGAGGAGAGAGAAAGAAACGGGGAAGACACAGGTATGAGAGAGGACATGGTCAAAGTATGTTAGATGCTGATATGAAAATATCCTTATGAAACCCAGCACAGTGTATAATCAATACATGCAAATAGTGAGTATTTGCCAGTTGGAGTATATAATAAAAAAATTCTAAAGTTTTATGGACAAACTAGAGTTGATGACAGTTTGTCAGAAGGGGTCCAGGCCAAGTACAAAAAGCTGTAAGATTAGAATGGGCAAAAAGGCAGAGGCCCAGGAACTGACAGTTTTGATTGATTTGGAGAAAGGAGGGTAAGGAGCAAGTATCACCAGAGAAGGCACACTGGGAGTGGAATAATGAAATTAGAGTATTTGAAACTTGATAGTTCTGGAGGATGGCGATTTTCTGAGGTGTCTAAGTCATCCAGGATGATGATAGAAATAAACACCATGTCAAATTTTTAAGGCATTCCTAAATATTTTGGAATAACGTGAAAATCTCCCCAGCTGGGGACCAAACAGGAAGTAAGCTGCAGTAAAAGGGACAGTGAAAGAATCAGGTGTCATCAGATGTTGATGGTGACGGTAGAGAATCCAGGAATCTAGGTACCTGCTTGCAGGGTAAAGTTGTCTGGGGAGGAACTAGGTGAGTCAGAGTTCTGGAGAGAGGTGATTACATTTATGGCAAGGTCTTATGAGAATGGATGAAGGGTGTTGGAGTGTGAGGTGGAATGCAGTAAAACTAACTGCAAGGAAAAGTCAGATTTGGAAAGTCAGGGGCTAGGAAGAGAATATAAACATGACAAAGGACTATACAGGCTGCAGGCCTGGTCTAATGAAAAAGATAATGAATGAAATGGCAGGAGAAAAGGTCTCAGTGTTAGTTCCTTTTAAACCTCTCTCTAGAACTTGGATGTAGAGACGTTTTCCTATTGACACAAACAGAAGCACTCAGTTATGTTTGAAGCCAGAAAGTAATCTCTGCTCTGTGGATGACTTCCTGTCATAAAGGATGAGCTCTCTTAGGGGAAAGAAAGCAGAGCCAGGCAGGAGTCATGGCGACACATGAAGAACTTTTCTAAGGAGACACAAACAGGCTGTGGGGAGAGGAGCTCAGTTTCACACAAGAGCTACCAGAAAGGGTCAGTATTGGCATTAACTAGATCTGTTGGAATTAACAGGAGTGTTAGTCAAATTTCCATCACTGTGACAACACACCTGGAAAAAATATACCTATCAAAGGAAACGTCTAATCTGGCTCCCAGGTTCAGAGGCCAGATTCATGTAGGTGTATGGCTCCATTGCTTGTGGCATGGCGTGCACAACATGGTGGGTGGGTGAGGGTTTATACAGAAGAAGCTGTTCATCTTGTAGTGGCCAAGAAACAAAGAAAGAGACAAGAAGCCAGGGTTCTGATAGTGGTTTTAAGGGCATGTTTACAGTGACATAACTTCCTTTCTATAGGTGCCACCTCTTAAAGGTTTCAGTAAACCCATTCCCCACTCCCCATGCAGGCTGGCAACTAACACTCAACACATGAGTTTTTGGTGGATACTCATCCATACTATGGCAATTGATGTATTTGGCCTAAGAATCAGGACTGATCCCATTTTTATCTTGGATCTGGATTGAACTCTAAGTGGGACAGTCATTGGTGAAGGGAGAGTTGGGGAAGCATAGAAGTGAAAGGTAAATGCCTTGCACATTGTTGGGTACACAAGCCACTTGAATCCCCTCTGCAGTAGAAAATTGTAATATTGAGACTAGTCACTTTGGGGAAGAATATCTAAAAGTGTTTTCAGTCCAGTTTCTTCAAATGAGTGACTTATGATGAAGAAGAGAAGCATGAACAAATACATAAGCATGTTGGGAACCAAGATATTAACTGCCAGCCCTTTATAGATCAGATGCTATATGGCAGGTATACTTCAGAGACAAACTAGCTTATCTGTAGTGAAATCAGAAGTGGACACATTACCTGGTCTTTCTGCCTGCTGTAGACAGCAATCTGAAGAGGCCGGTGTGAATAGCAAAGAAGAAGATAGTCTTATATTAAATGCTTTCAATGTATAAATCAGCAGATCCCAAAAGACATGTATTTGTGAAGCATTGGTTGGGTTCAGTGTATCTTTCAGTGCATGGAATTTTCAGAGCAAAGCAAACTAAATAAACATCTTCAGTGAATTCAAGAAAAGAGAAAGGCTGGGCGTGATACTGAAAACCCGAGATCACAACTGACCTTTTACACCCAACACAAGATGAATGTGCTAAATAAAAATGTGCATTGATGATGATGCAAAGAACAGCCAAATGTTCTCTTTTGGAGGACAATGGCATCATGCCACCAATAATAATACATGCAAAAGACTAGGGATGCAGGTCAGGCTTCCTTTGCGTGAGAGATTTTTTTCTCTTGGCTATCTTTAAGCAAGAAGATGTCATAATTCTATTTCTCAGTGGTAGGTTTTCTTCCTAAATAATTTAGCCTGATGATGTATTCAGGTTACATTGTTAGTAAACCAGTCTTTTAAGCAATAGGAAGGGTGAACTGTGATTGTAGAACGTCAGCATTTAATATCAAAATTAAGTTAATTTTTCCCATTTAGTGATGCATTTGTAGTTTTTGGTTTCATTTCAAACTATAGTTGTAGGAACTTTGTTCAAACAATGATAACTATATGCAGTACATTATGTTTTATTCTTCTAAGCAGGATCCAAGTTCAAGAAAAAGAAAAAAATCCAAGTTCAAGGTTCAAGAAAAAATTATTTAAGTGGAATATTATCATTTTTCAGGCCCTTCTCCCTCTTATTGTTAGGTGACAATCCCCACCCCCCATCTCAAATTTTTGCAACATTGAACTGGAGAATCTAGGTGACCCATGCCTTTAATCTCAGCTCTCAGAGCACAGAGGCAGGAGTTCCAGTAAGCTGGTTTCCACAGAGGTCTAGGACAGCTGGAGACACACAGTGAGGCCCTATCTCAAAACAAACACAACAAAACAACCAGAGTATGTTAGAGAAGCAAAATGAAGATCTGTGTCAGGAAGGGTCTATGGCCTTTCTGTAATAAGGTCTGGCATTAACTGCTTCAATTTTATTCAAGGAAACTCCCCAAGCATGACAATGATATTAGTTATTTTTCCTTTGCTATAACAAAATACCAAAACTGGGTACTTAAAAAGCAAAAGGAGTTATTTGATAACCGTCTTAGGGACAGGAAGTCCTAAATTGTGAGGCCCCAACTTTGTAACCTCTAGTGAGGGCCTCCTTGGTTATGTCATGGTGACAGCATCATAGTGACACAGGAAGGCAAGAAGTAACAAAGAGTTACTTCTGCATAACTCACTCCTGTGGGATAACCCAATTCTCACAATAGCCACCTTCCTCTCTTCACAGGGCAGCACCACCAGGAGTTTAATTACCTCTCTCTAGGTCCCACCTATTAAAGATTTTACTCCCTTAACATGGTCACTAGCTATCAAATCTTCAACATATGGACTCTGTGGGATAAACTTTATCCAAACTGTAGTAGAAACCAAATTCCTGATGTGTATTAAAATAGTCCTATGGACCTGTTTATTTACAAACATAAAGTCTCCTGTGTATTTAATCAGTATACTTCCTTCCCCTATACTTAATCATGTCAACTTCATCCTTCCAGATGTAATTAAAGTCCATTTCCTCTACTCTGGAACGTAGCAAAAGGTTAGAATGCCTGACAGTATTTCTAGCCTAGACTTTGCATTTCTTAGTTGTTATGATCTTTTTAGTAATATGGATAAAATCTCAAATTTAGCAAACATGGAACATGATAATGAAAACCTTAGGCTTATCATTGATGTATTACTAACCTTGTTTCTGAAACATTAGCTTAGGAACTTCATAATTAAAGAAAAAGCCCTCTCATTTCTACTAACTCTTAGTAAATTTGATTGTCCTTATGAGCCATTGAAAGTACCTAATTTATTATACAAGTTCAAATGCAGCTTTCACCAACCATTTTTATACTAGACATAAAAGCTTACATATTTCTCCTTTCTCCCTGTCTTTTATATTGCTATTTATTTTAAAGTCTTTAGTAAACCCCAGGGAATCTGTTTTTTAGAGCCTAAAGCTAAGATGTGCATTAGTGTTGATGTGCTTTGGGAAGATAAATACTGTTTTTGAAACTATTTTTTATCCAAAAATTATTTTCTTCATGGAACAGTAACCATTTAGTACATTTTCTAATAAAAATCTTTCAGTGGTATATCAGGAACTTTAAACTGTTTATTACTACAGAAAAGGGTCATTTAACCCAGTAAAGACTCTCCAGCTACCCAGTCTCTGAAGAGTTGAGCCTAGCTATTGTAAAACATCTTTCCTCCTTTGGACTTAAAAATGAACATGGGGATGACTAAAGATGTGTACCTGGTTAAGAGCCCTGGGGTTTTCATTCATAAGGTTTGAATCTCTGTCTTTATTTACTAAGCTATTTTATCTTCATGTCTCTTTCAGGAAACTGGTAATATTGGGAACCTGGGGAGTCTGTGAGAAAATAATCCATAAGAATAGATTTCTAGGGACCATAAGGTCCCTGGGGATCAAGATGCATGAAATACTCAGTGTGGCAGCGCAGTGGCCCTTCTACAGATTTTCAGTCTATATTAGTTGAGACCTTTTACTTTGTAGTAGCACCATTTACTTTTTTTTCCTTTGAAGTTTCATGTATAACAATGGCACAGGGTCTAGTGAGATGCCTCAGTGGGTAGAAGCCCTTGAACGCAGGCCTGACCACCTGAGTCGGAGTCCCTGAATCATAGTAGATGGCAGGAGGGAACCAGCTGACAATCCTGAAAATTATCCTCTGATCACACATGAATGATGGCATATACATACCTGTACTTATACACATGTGGGACATATATACACACCCACACCCACATAAATAAATAAATAAAAATAGCACCATGCAGCATGAATTATAGAAATGAAAATAGGTTTGGAAAGTCTGATATAAAATATCTAAATAATAGAATATTACAAATTATTTTTATATCTAGGTACAGCTGTGGTGTTGAACATTCTGTTATAGCAAAATATGTTAATTAGCTTACAAGAAGAAAAGGTTCACTCTGACCCACAGTTTTATAGACTCCAATGTATCACAGGATGGAGTCATTGCTTCTAGTCCTCTGGCAGGAATGCCAGGTGACAATAATGGTAGAGAGTGTGCAACAGAGCAAATTACTCATTTCATAGCTATGAAGCAGTAGAAAGAATGAAGAAGAATGTGAAGTCCCACAGTCCTTTGAGCATGCCCTCAGCCATCTAAAGACCTCTCACCAGGCCCTATCACCTAATGGTTTTACCATTTCCCAATGGGACCATCCTATTTTATTATTTAATTCACTGGTCTTTGAAGGACATTTAACATCCAAACTGTAGCAATAACATAATTTATGCTATATAGTAGTATAGTTACACAGCACATAATAACATTTTAATCAATAATGGGCCATGTAGATGATAATTCAACGGGATTCTATTGCTTAGTGATATCACAGCCACCTTAATTTGTATAAAGACACCATAATATCTACACAATTACAAAAATGATGTACTTTCCTCCATCTGTTCCTGTCACTAAACAGCACATGATTAATTATAGCAATCAAAGTATATTTTTAAATACATATGCATAATAAAATATTTTACTTATGTAAACATTAGTTTGGAATTCACTTCCAAATGGTTTCTCATAAGTTAAATGACACTGAGTAGATGAAACTTCTAACTCATAACCCATCTGTCCCAACATTTAAAATTCTTTAGACACAGTATTTGAAATACAGGAAGAATCATCTGTGACAAAATACACTAATTGCAAAGTGGTGGCTTTCTAGAGCAGTTTGAAGTATTTGTATTTATTGCAAAATTTGCTTCCCTACAATGACAGGGGCTTCTTAAACAGTGTGTGTTCAGAGAGTGAGTCAGAAACGACAGAAGCTACAATGGCCCTTAGTGCTGCCTTCAAAGTTTTCCCACAATCCCACATCAAAGTCAGTCTGAACCCAGCAAGTTCATGTGTTAAAAGTAATGTCAAGAAGGCAGTTTGCCCTTTCATTTTCCATCTCCCTCTCTCCATTTTCCTCCCTACCCCATTACAAAGAACCTTTATTGAACTACAGAAAGAATAGACACGGTGCTCTGTTTTAAAAGTAGACACTGAAGAATTTGGATTTCATTCAGTCAGAATTGGAGAGCATACACACAAAAAAAACATGTGATTGGGAAAATAGGTGATATTTAAGAATCAAGTATAGACTCAAATTTTAAAAGATTTTATTTATGAGTTAGGACATCACTATGCAACCCTGGTTGGCCTGGAACTCACTATGTAGATCAGGCTGGACTCAGACTCATAGATATCCATCTGCCTCTGATTGCTGAGTGCTGGGATTCAAAGTGTGCACTAACAAGTCATTTATTTAGGTGTGTATCTGTGTATGAGTGTGTGTATATCAGTGCAGGTACTTTCGGGGGCTAGGCAAGGGTGTCTGTGGAGTCCTCTGGTGCAGGAGTTACAGGTGGTTGTGGACCACCTCGTGTGGGTGCTGGGAGTCAAACTGAGATCCTCTGGAAGAGCAGTATGCACTCTTAACCACTGAGACATCTCTCTAGACCCTTTAGACTCAATTTTAAACCAGTATTAGTAAGTCAGAAGCAGTATTTCAAGAGAGGGATGAAAGCTTGACTCAGGTAAGTAAACACAGAGGTGACCGAGTAGAGAAATAAAGAACTCTACATTGAAAGCAGCAGTGGCACAGTTCACATAAAGCAGCAGCTGGTTGTGTACAAGGGATTTCTGATTTACCTCTGTGTTTTCAACTTCAAGGTATTGCTGTATTCCAAGGACTCTGGTCTCCACTGCTGAAAACTTTCTAATTGATTTCAGCAGTTGTCGTTCAGTACTCTAGAACACTGTATGGTCTTCTCTGGTTTCTGGTTATGTGAGCAGAAAGGAATCTTAGTCTATTTTCTCATCACTTCCATCCTTTCTCCACCTCTCTCCATGGCTTTTTCCCTGAGGAGTAGAATAATTTTATTCCCTTTTTGCATGCTTTTGTCTCCATTTAAACCCCTAAAGGGTTCTGTACTCCATTAGTTCAGTTGCTCCTTTCTGCTCTATGGAATTCTGTATCACACTCCGACGCTGCTTTTCTGGCCTTATTTACAATAGTTCAGCAAACATTTGGCTTTGGATTTCAAGTGCTGCTTTAAATCTGTGACAAACATTCCTTGTTTGATAAAGAAATGAACTCAAGATTCCAGGTTCCTCAGGGATAATGATCTCGGAAGCTGGCTGTCCCTCAGCAACAGGGACTCAAAGAAGCCACCTACAGTTGGTGTCCCTTGTGTTGGAAGGTCCTGTCTTGTCATTTACAGATGGAGTCTTGATAAATGGGTTCACCAAGGTGATGTAAGTGCCATAGGTATTGAGCCATGAGCGGGTTTTTATTTCCATTCCCCTTGTTTCTGAAGTTAGAAGAAAGTATTTTCTGTGACTTGAACATTGCTTAAGGCCCCTCTGAAACTAGTTGCAGAGAGTAATGCTGGACAATTTAGATTTGTATTCTTGGAAAGTATAACCCAAGGGTTGTAAAGAAACCACTTTTTGCATCTACTAATTAATTAATTCATCCATTCATTCATTTGTTCAAACATTTATAAAACCATCACCCAGTATCCATTCTGCATAGGTTTTTTAAACTTCTGCTTTTGTCAAGGTCTCACTGTACAACACTGACTAGCACTGAGCTAGCTGGGAAGATCAGGCTTACTTCAAACGTGTGATCTTCCAGCCTCTGCCTCTGCCATCCTGGTATTACAAATATGCACCACCATACCCAGCTAGATTTTTGACCTATGGGCTATTTTGTTTCTTGCCTGAATGAAAGAATGAGGCCAATGTAAGCAAAGACTTCATCAATAGAAATCGGTTTGGCTTAAACTGTGATTTCTTTTAGTTATGAACAAATAGCTACTTACTTCATCAAGTGATTCAGATTCTGTTCTAGCAGTCTGGACACTGAACATCCTTATCAGGAAAATGAACCATTAAAGAAAGACAGAAAATATCTGTTCCCACAAGTCCTCCAAAATGCAATATCCTGGACCTATGTTAAAAAGACCTACTGGGAATGTACAAGGCCCTTCTGTTTAAAATGCTTTGTGAAGATTATTTTCTATGAAATATTCACAAGATTCTTAGAAAACATTTTGGTTGCAACAGAGCTACACAGCTTACTATTACTTTCAGAGCCAGAGAACAGAGTGGAAGGAAGAGCAGCAGCTTCCGGTTCGGCCTCATTGTCAGAGGCAGGGATGTACTTATTGGTTCATTTCAGGGAATGTGGGCCGAGCTATTCCTTTTTCTCCTTTTTTTTTTCTTGACATCTTCATATGGGCTATTTGATTCTATTGAAAAGTTGCTGGAATAAAGATGGAGTCACTTGTGTCAACCCTTACAACAATAAATAAAGTCAGAAAATGATGAAGGAAAAGATCTCACGCAAATATACTGAGTACAAGATCTCTTCCCAAAAAGCAACCCCTGTCAGAAGCACAACCTTGCACAAAGGCCACTGCACCCCCACACAGAAATGTCTCTGTCATTTTTACTTAGCAGCCATCTAGCTGCATTTTTGGTATTGATCCAGTGGCCAAAAGTCCAAAGATGTAATTACCTCATTTGTACCTTTAAAACTTCTCTTGCCTCAACCAGCTAGAATATGTTCATGGTTTACTATGACATGAGTTTTCTTATCACAAATTGATCTGTTCTTAAATAAACATAACTAATCTTTAGAAAATCTAATTGCTGATCAGACTGACATCTCTTATTGCTTTATACAGGTCAACTATAGCACTAACTATATCATGTCCCAGTTATCTGTATAAATAAAATCTAAGTATTAATTTAAATATTATGGAAATTACTTTAACTACTGTGTGCAAAAGTTATCACAAAATAATGCTTATTTACTGTTCAAAACTATGGAGTCTGTATATTCAGATTTAATTGTAGAAATGAACTATATTTTTTATTATTCACATATAGATGACTTCTATCGGACTAGAGAGATGGCTCAGGAGTTAAGTGCTCTGCTATGGCTGTTCTCAGAGAGGACCAGAATTTACCTCCCAGCACTTACATGGTTGCTAATAACTCATCATAACTCCAGTTTCAAGGAATCAAACACCCTCTTCTGTCCTCTGTGGCTACTGTATTCACATGGTGGACTTACACAGATGCAGGAAAAATACTCACACACATAAAATAAAAATAAATACATCTATAAATGACTTCAAGAATGTGCTTCTCTAATTTGTAAACAGGATACCAGAATATGACTTGCTATTTGCCTTACAATATGGAGTTGGGGTTTATCACAACATTGTGTCATAGATAGCAGTTCTGTTGTCTGTGGAGTTCTGGAGCTCAGGAAGATCTGAGTCCCAATCCCAACTCCTATTTAACAGCTTGTGAAATAGATGTTTTTGAGTCTTAGTTTTCTCCAGAAATACAATCAAGCACATTTATTAAGAATCGAATAAATTTATTAAAATTTTATTTTATAAAAAATTTCACACTTTATATTAAAATGTGAAAACAATAAAGTATGTTAATATTTCTGGTTCAGGTAATTAATCAAGTGTAGGATTTTAGCAGATGCCCTGAAAGAAGTTTCTGTGTCATATCTTCTGTGATATGCAAACAAAAGTAGATTTTTTAAAAATACATCTCAAAAAGTTATTTTTCTCTATTCAGAGAAAGGAATGATTCTGAAATATTTGAGAAGGTAGTTTCAGCTTCATTAGAAACATTTGGTAATGCTATGATTTAGTAGTCTATGTGTTCTTTACATAGTTTCTACTCCTAGTGGAAGGAATGTTTATTTTTACGAAGGCCATTTTCTACTAAAAACCCTTAAAATATACTTAGACAAGATGACACAGGCCTTTATTCCAGCTACTCCTGAGTGTAAGCAGGAGGATTACAAGTTCAAGGTCTTCCTGCCAAATTTAAGAAGACCTGACTCAGAAAAAGGGGGCACAGCTTGAGATTCAAGTCTTATTTAATTGGTTCAATGTGGTTTTCCTTAATGAAAACTATACTGCTTATATTAGATACATAGTTCAAACATTTACTTCATTTTGAAATCTTTGAAAATGTATTTACTAATTCAAAATGAGGAGGTCTCAAACTAAGATCTTTCCTTAGGCATGTTTTGCTGGAAAATGAATTTGATGATTGTATATATGTACAAGTTAATTTGATTCAAAAAATCATTGCTAAGTCACATAGGCTATTTTAACTTATAAGTTACAACAAAGGCAAATGATGTTTGATTTTCATAATAAAGATGTAGCCCAGGTGGAACTTTTCTCCATTATTCTTTTGAAATTATATTTGAATTGAATTTTCTCACAGCACTAGTGTGGAAGGTGTTCCTTCCTTGTGTGCTCCAGCCTGGTGGTTTGTGATGAGGTTCTGCTTTTCTGTCTTCAGCAAATGAGGGACCATCACTGATGGTTGTAAAATATTCAGTGTTGCTCTTGGCTGGGAATCAAACAACAAGAACAACTTGGCCTTCAGGAAAAGCCTAGACAGCCTGGCCACAGAGTGTGGGTGTCACCTCCAGAACAGAATGGTGTCCAGCCTAAGTCCTGAAGAAAGGCTTTCTCTCACCATGAGATCTGGTTCCCCCTTCTGAAGTGCTGTCTATTGCCCCCTTCTCTCTAACAGACTTTCAAAGTATTCACTTTCCTGATCTCTGTGGGGTATGAAATCATGAAGTGAGCTCCGTTCTGAAATTACTTTGTCGTTAACGTTTCCAAGTATGTGTCTTCATCTTTGCCTTAGAGAAAATTTCAAGATCAGTTTTCAGGACTGAGTCTCCCCCAGTCTTCAGCCTAGTTGTGTCTTTTACTTAACAAGTCAAATTCCAGCGGTACAAAAATAGATTCATAGTTCTCCTGTATCTGTGTTTTTTTTTCCCTGTGGTTTTTGTTGTGCACAGCCAACCGTTGTCTGAAAATATTAAATGGAAAATCTAGAAATAAAGAACTGATAAGTTTTAAACTGTGTACTCTTCTAAGAACCTGATTAAATCCTGTGTAGCCCCACTCTGTCCTTCCCAGGAAGCCAATTATCTCTTTGTCTAAGTGTTCACTATATATAAGCATCATGTAGCCCACCACAGGGTCACAGTGCCTATGATCTACTATTCCTTACGTAGAAGCCTGGCACTGAGTCACAGTGCTTTCATCATTTCTCTCCCTTCATCTCACCACCTTGCTTTTGTCTTGTCTCTCATCATCAAAAGAAGGGTGAGACCATCTCAATCAGATATTTTAAGAAAGAGAATACATTCACATAACTTTAATAGATTATATTGTTACAATAATTCCATTATTAGTTAATGTCTTACTGTTCTTAGTTTAAAAAATAAACTTCCATAGGCATGCACATATAGAAAAACCAGCAGACATAGTATTTACTACTTTCTCTGGTTTCAGGAATCCCGTACGATTTTTATAATGTATCATGGATAAGAAGAATCTACTGTGCATAGTTACTTCTTACAGGTCCTATATTTCTGAGTCTCTATAGAGAAAATTACCTTTCTCCTAGATACCAATGCTTGACAACTGATAGCAGTATCCCATCTAGATGCTCAATAGATTCTAATCAGCCATGTCCTTCCTACCTCCTCTGTATAATGACTCCATGGTTTCCAACTGAGTCATTTTCCCCAAACATGTTCTAAAACCTACTATTAAAACAATCTCCCTAATAGAGTCTTCCTGACAGCTAATCAGCTACTCGTATAATTCATAGCAATGATGGCAGTGTGCACAAATCCCAGGCAAGGTCAAACCAGACAGAATCCTTGCATAGACATGAGGAAGTGGGTAAGAAATCTCAACCCAACCTAAGGAATTTTTGGCAATTGATGGCTGGTGGGAAGGGGAAAGACAGTGTCTTATGGGGAACTCTTGGTGGGCCCCAGGAATGGACCCACACTGAAGGACACTAATTGGACTCTATAGGCTGTATTTATATACATGCTCATTAAACACAGGGGGCAGCGGGGAGAAGCAGGGAGAGGGACGCAGATCCAAATGCCATCAAACATTGCATGAAAGTCACAAAAATCCAATAAAAATATTTAAAAAGTAATCTAAAACACAGGGTTATTTATCACAGTAAAACATTAACGACTCTCTACTGTGTCTGAGTTACTCAGTGCTTATGTCCACATCAAAGGCCTTTATTTCTCTCTCTCTCTCTCTCTCTCTCTCTCTCTCTCTCTCTCTCTCTCTCCATCCCTCCCTTTTTCTCCCTCTTCCTCTCCGTCTTGCAATTCTGGGGATTGAACCTAGGGCCTCACACATGCTAGGCAACGACTCTGGTTCTGAGCTATATCCTCAGTCCGTCTAAAGCCTTTCTCTCCTAATCTTAAACTGGTTTTACTTTGGCTTTATTCTTCCTTCCCAGCTAAAATACCCTGTATTCAAATCTAAGCCAGCTGTCATTTGAAGGACAGTCTCTAGGCTTCTCCATGCTCTTTCCCTTGGGCATTGGGTACTTCATATTGCTACCAGATTTTACCCAAGTCCAATGATACCATGTCCAGGAGGCCTTCTTCTTCCCACAAGGATTTCTTCTCTTTTAAATCCCTGTGGCTTTGGTTTGAGCCTCATGATACCACACACTCTCCTCTCTTCTCTCTGCATTGTCACTCTACCCCAGTCACGTTAGACCCAGGATCAACAGGACTTCTTGAGCAATTCCAGTAGCTCCTGACACCTTCACATGCTCTAGACATTATTTTGTGAATGCAGTTTCTCCAATAGCATGTTTGAACTGCTGCTTTGAACAATCAGTGATAATGGAAGGCCTTTCCTCTACTGATGCCAAGTATTAACCTTTTTTTTTTTTTTTTTTGGTCTTTTTGAGACAGGGTCTCCTTGCAGCCCCAGATGGCCTGGAGTTTACTATATAGACCAAGTTGGCTTTGAACTCGCAGAGATCTGCCTGCCCCTACCTCCCAAGTTCTGGGGATTGAAGCTATGCACCACTTGTGTATTAATTTTAAGGTTTCATTTTATCTTATTTATGTGTTAACAGTGTCTTTTTTGCTAGCCACAGGGAAAGAATTGTAGATGTTCACTTGAGGAAGGAATAGGCTCCATAAAGAAACCGAGGAAGAGACTATGCAGTTCACGATCCAACCCTAAACCATGTTCCACTTCTGATGCCTTAATCCTGATTCCACAAAAGATGGTCTCAAGAATGTATCAGTAAGTGAGATCACAGAGTTAGCTTTAAGGCTTACCCTGGATATGAACTTGAAAGGGCTAAGAAAATGAAGACCTGGGTTTGGAGGTTTGGCGTGTGGAGAGCTTTGGATCAAAAGGTCCAGTAAACAGCTTGAGCACCAAAGTCTCTGCCCTCTTGCCCCCATTTACCACTTATTGTTTATCCCCCCAAATGAGTCCTAGAAACAAATTCATTGTCCCTAGGATAAATGACAAAAGTTAAATCCCTTTCCCCAATAAAGCTGTCAGAACTAAAACATCCCTTTAATCTCTCTTTATTCTTATACAAGAGCAGGCATAAGGAAATTTTGTGACCTATCTCATTTGAGAGTAGATCACAAGACTCATTCCAGAAAGTGTCCAGTTCCATCCTGGGAGGGAAGAATACCTAGGGAGAGGCCCAGAACATTCTGCATTAATTGGCCTTACTGATCATACCTTTTTGTCTAATTGTATAGCTTAAGCATGAAATGTAGACACTTTTCTCTGGGTCTCTGGGTATTTATTCTGCTTCATGTGAATCATTGATCAAATACACTTTCAATGCTTTTTTGTTGTTGTTGACTTGTCATTTGTTATAGGAATGTCGACCCTCATGAAGACTGAGGAAAGTCATCACACCTGTCCATTCCAGGCTTTTACCTAGATGGTGAAGAAATGGAGTCTCATCAGAGGCAGTAACAAGAATTAACTCCCTGGTGAATGCTCTTCCACTTGGTCAGAGAGAAACACTCGAGGGTTAGGTGCATTTGGGAGAGCCAGGAGCCACACAGACCTTTCCAGCACTAACTTTCACAAATAAACGTTGTGCTTTTTTCTTGATTCTTTTCTATGTGCTAAGTTTCCATCTACAGTAAGTATTTTAGATTTAGTAATGAATTTCATCTTTGCAATTTTCTGTGCAATCATCGTGATTTTTCCATTGTATAGATGATGAGGATGAGTCTCAGGGAGATAAAGTAATTAATGAGGTATAACAATGAGGGTCTGGAAAACAGCTTCAGAGAGCTAACCCCGAAGTGGAGCACAGGTGAACTAAGAGGAATATGCTTTTTCAGCACTGAGAAATGGACAAAGTCCACCTAGTAATAGCTCTGTAGGCAGCCACAAAAAAAAATATAGATTTAAGTACAAATAGGCCCAGATCAAAGGATAATCTCTCTCTATAGAGAGCTGTTCTTTTGACTTTCTTGTCAAAATCCATTTTCAAACACACAAAGAAACAACATTCTTAATTGCTTTGAAAGGAGTGTCTCACGTCTTTTTATGACAGAAAGTGTAAGTTGAAATAAAGGTTCCTTATAAAGTTCCAGTTTAGCTGATGGCAGGTCAGGCTTTACATTTACAGTAGGTACTATATGACAGTGTGATGTGAAGATGTGCTTTAGTGAGTACATTCTCTTTGTGATGACTTCATGTGCAATGTCTGAAGCTATAGAAAAGAATTACTTAAATCTCTTATTTCTCACTTCAGTTGTACAATACAAAAATTTTAGAAAAATCAGTTGTATTATTCCATCCAACCAACAAAAATTCATGTAACTGTGATCATTTATTCTACATTCTATGTGGATAAACCCTATATACAAGCCATGAAATGTCTAATGTCTTTACACTGAAAAGGTTTTAATATGAAATTGACATTAAAATATTTTCTGAAATATAATTCAATTATTTTTATTATTTGTATGTATATGTAAATGTCAACCAGATAACTATTTTGTCTCTATGAAAGTATAAATTCCTTATTATTAAGCAACTGAAAAATCCTTTTATGTGGTTAATTATGTAGTTGTAATAAAACTAAATTGAATAAGCTGCATATTGTTTTTTTTATGAAGACAGCTTCATTAAGAACAGTTAAATGGCACTGTACAAAGTTGAGACCAGAAGTGTTTGTGCATTTAAACTCTAAAATTGTTGAACAACATAATATTTGAGAAAAATGCTTCTATGTAAGAAGCATGCATTTCCAGTTACAGATTTTTGATAAAAACATTTCCTGTGTCTTAATATAACTTTGTGTCTATAATTTCATGTTATGGTATCAGTTCTTGTATTCTGCCAGGTGGGGACTTGAATTCTGAAGTTTTCTCAGCTCTTAAGTGTAAAGCGGCATGCTTTATGTAGAAAGCTCAGTACCTGTTCCTGGATAACGGAGCAACCTCTGCAGTTGGCACTAATCTAAGATGGTTCTGCTTGTTTTCAGCTGGTCTCACCTGCTATGCACTTCCTGTTATTCACCCTCTGACCTCTTTAGGACTCAGCAAATAGCTTTTGCTCCTGCAGTTTTCTCCTTAATGTTTTACATACTTTACTTTACTTTGCATTTTTATGTCTTGCAGTGGTTATTTTTAGCACACGCCTCAGCATATACTCTTACTTTTTGAAGTGCACCTAAACAAGTACTTCAACTAATTCCCAAAGGACAGTAAGAATCTTATCAGAATTTCTCTCCCCTGCACTCTTCCCATCAAATCCAAACATATCCAAGTGAAGAGGTACACTGTTGATAGTTTTGCTGTGAGACCTGGAATAGATGGGGTTATGTTCTAACTATAATTTTTAGCAAGTAGGTTAAACTTGCAGCCCTAGTCTCACCTGTAAACCAGGGAAACCCAGAACACAATATGAACAAATGAAATCAAACTCTTATGAGTGTGGTGAAGATTGGAAGCAGGAATGTCACAGGACAAAAAACAAAAACAAAACAAAACAAAACAAAAACCTTTCCCTGACATATGTTAGCTACTTAATAAATGCTGGTGATTTATTTTCCCTATAATTTTTTTCATAAACATATATTTGTCTTAACTCAAATTTATTTTTAGGACTTCCTGGTGCTCACAGATTAACCCCATCAGTTTATTTGAATCATTTTTAGACTTCATTTACAACTAATCTTTTTAAATGTGTCTGATGGATGCCGTTCCCCTGCTGCAAGTCCTCATAGGTTGACTGCCACTCAAGAATAATGTGTAAACAAATTAGCATGATTTTACACTGCTCAGATAAGAATGGTCTGTATTCCTGATACCTGGGAATAATTTAAGCTCAAGGGCTATCATTACTCCAAGAAGAATAAACTCTTCATTCCTTAATCAAATGACAAATTAGATAATTCCTGAACTGAACTTTTTTGCAATATACCTAAAAACATACTAAGAAAAAATTAAGTGAAAGAAAATCACTGGAACACTGAGCAATAATAAACTAAACCCTGTGCATCCACTGAAGAAGTTTTCATTAGACAGTCACTCCCTCCAAGGTGATCTGCAAATTTCTACAATGCTGTCAAATTGTCCTCATTAAAGAAAAAGGCTGTTTATTCAGGCAGAGCCTATGTCAGCGTCACTGAAGAGGAGAATGCTCTGCTTGTTTGTGAGGTTGGAGTCGCAGCAAACTGTGTTTCAAATGCCAGTCTGAAGATATCTGTATTTCCATACCAGAAGGATAGTAGCCTTTCATATACCAGTTTTAAAGGGGACAGTCCAGGACATGAACTACCTTATTTGCATATTGGTGCACACTTGCCAAATTTGCTACTAGTTAGCTAAGTTATAGCATGTATTAATTGAGAAAGTTGAAAATAAGAGTTAGGGCTGTCAAAAAGTAGTCACTGTAGTAATGAAAACTATTACTTTACTTAGAGTAATAAGAGTCATCAACATGGTAAAACATATACCCGAATATCTGGCAAGGAAGTGCCCATCTGCCATGCCAGCCCACCAACACAGCCTATAGAAACTCACTATTAGAACTCAATTCAGTTTAGTCATATGCTTGGGAAGCTTCTACTTACAAGTCAGACCCATGCTATCACATTACTTAGGTTCCTCTGGCCTTTCAAAATCAGTCAATTTCTCCTTCCTCAATTCCTCCATGGAGCTTCTCATAGATATAGGGAGGCCAGAAAGCAAGGGAAAATGGGTATTTTGAAAGCTGAGCAAGTAGATGAGATCAATATGCCAAATACAGCCTGAGACATTTTCCCAGCCGGAGCCAGGAAGACTTCTAACACCCATATGGTTGGAGTTGCCATCCTAAGAAGGGCATTTAGAAAACACTGTGGGATATTTTCTTATAATCTATGGTGCAGTCACTTCCACTATAACACTGGTTTCGAAACCATGAATTTGTGGTTACATGACTAGATTGTAGAACACTTTGAACATAAGGAAATTTTGAACTTGCTTTTTACAAACTTGCATCCATGGGACACGTTAAGATGATACAGAAAGCTGCAATCTGATGAGCCCTACTGTGAGGAATTCACAAAGCAAGAGGCACAACCACTTCAAACTTCAGACACAGGGGCCAAAGTGAAGATTATTTAGACTCTAAGGTTCTGCTTTATGACTATTTTGCATTTGTGAAATTTTATATTTAAAACACAAAACACATCCCTAATCTAGTTAAAGTAACTTGGTTCAAAGCATTACGTAGTGTTTGCAAAGAGAAAGCTCTCTCAGGGTGCCAAGACCTAAGGAAACAATCAAGTCATCTTTAAAATCTCCTTTCAAGGCTCGTTGTATCAGATTTAGTTGTGTTGTATCTTTTGTTTGTTTGTTTTTACTTAAAATATTCTTAAAATATTCACATATATGTAATGTGTTGGGATTCAATCTAATAGTTCCCCTTTAATTTCTCCCCATCCTCCACATATCACATATCTCTCTAAATTTTATGTGCTCTCTCTCTCTCTTTTCTTTTCAATACCCATAGAGGTCTACGTATCTGAGGAAACCTGACTCTTCCTCTACCGGTAGTCATCAACAGTCAGGTTCTCTGCCCTGTCATGCTGGGGTTTTGGCTGGCTTAATCTTGTGCAACTGCTATCTCAGTCCACTTTGCATTCATGTGTGCAACTTGTGCTGACAGGTTCAGCAAAGACTTTCACGACTCTTGCTGGACCTTACAATCCTCCCCACCACTTTCTGGTATGACAGCTGAACCTTGAGGGAATGTGCTACAGATATCCCATTTATTGCTGAGTATGGGCTGGAGAGGTGGCTCTTCAGTTAAGAACCCTGGCTGCTTCTGCAGGTTTTGTATGACACGGGTACACATACAGCCATCCAGGGAAGGCATTCATGCACATAAAATAAAATAAAAATAATAACAAATATACCTGAGCACTCTACAATCTCTTATTCTCTACACATTGACTGTATTAACTGTCATCTAAGACAAAAAGAAGCTTCTGTGATAGCGGTTTGGAAATGTATCAATTTATATGGATAAGAAATTTGGGGACATTTTAATACATGTCCATTTAGTAGAATAATAGTACACTAAGCTCTCCTGTAGGACCTGTGCCCTAACTGTCATGGGTTTTGACCCAGTTAACAATATCAGATATCTTGTGGAACAGGCTTAAATCAATCAGAAAGTGGTTGACTCTTCCCAGAGCATTCATGCCACTCTTGCACCATTGGGCATACCCTTCCAGATCAGTCATGATTGTAGCTTTCAGGAGTCATAGCAGGGTAGGATGGAAGTTTCTCACATGCACAGAACTTTGCAGTACAATGAGTTTAGTGGCTTTTACCATCAATTCAACCTTCAATGTTTTCAGCAGTCGGGTGAAGCTTTCAGTGAAGAAATGAAGCTCTGTAAGCTAGATAATAATCCGCCATCGGGCATAGAAGATAATTGAAAAAAGAAAAACCTATTCATTGACCAGTTTTCAATTTGGATAAAATAGATTTTCTCTCATTTCAATTTGAAATGTCTCCCAAATGACCATATGTCAAATGTTTGGTCTCCAGAGAGATTCTAGTGGGCATATGGAGAACCTTCTAGAAGTGACTCCTGGTGGGCAGTCTCTACGTCAATGAGCACAGCCCTTTGAAGGGTATGATGAGACCCTGTCCTCTACTCACATTCTTTCCCTCTTAGGTCATGCGGCCAGTGGCCTCTTCCGCCTTATGTTTCTCCCGTGATGTGCCACCACAGATCCAAAGCAACAGGAACAATTCACCATGAACTGAAATCTCCCAACAGAGCAAAAACAAACCTTGTTTTCTTTGTAAGCTGATTCACTCCTATATTTGCTATTTTGGCAGAAAGTAGACTAACGCAGGTATTTGTCTTGAACCTGTACTCCAAAATGTCTGTCTCAAAGGAGAAAGCATATGCTTGAAATGGAATTAATGTACTTTCAATCTCGTTTTCCTGTACCTGATTTATTTGGTTCTGTTTTCCTTTTGTGGGAAGCCCTCACATATCAGGCATATATTCTCCCACTCTAAGCCCACTCTGCAGTTTTTACCTGCACAATTTTGCACTGCTGGGGTGTTTTTCAGGCATGTGCATGTCACATTAGAGCAAAGCTGACTGTGCTACCATTGTCTAAGAAGCAAGTGCCAAGACTGCGAAATGGTGTCAGGTGTAGGCAAAACTGAGGATTTTCTTGTATTGGAAATGACTTCCCAGTTTTCCTGTTGGTATAAATGTAGATGAGACCTATTTATTATTACTAAGCATAAATCCATGCTCACTTTTCTGTATCAGCTCAAAATGTTTTTGAACATTTTAATTTTAAATGTATGCTGAATTTTTCAAGAAATGTCATTACTATGTAAACTGAGAGAGAATTGTATTTTTTTTCCAAAATTGTTCACCATTCAGGGAAAATAGTTCCCTGTGGGAATGTTAATAAAGATAGCTGAGCCAGAAGAAAGAGAACTGAGAGGGAGGGGAAAAATCCATCCCAAACTAGACCCCGTCCTCCACCAGCTAGAACCTGCATCTTGTGCTATATTTGTAGTTATTGTATCTATTCATGCAAAGATCTGAGTGCTTCACTGCATCTAGGATAGTCATAAGTGAACACTTACATACTGAAATATACAGTATAAATCAAATTCTTTTAATAAATTAAACAGGTCTTTTACTTCCTGTAGTTTGATGCTAAGGGAATTTGCTGACCCTGGAGGGACTGCCCCTCCTTGGATTGGTGATTTATTATACAGAGTAAGCAGATCACCTGTGAATGTACTTTTTAATGCAAAGTAATCTATCCAAAGCTCACGTAATAACCACTTGCTTTATCCAGCTGTGATTCTCAAGGATATTGTCCATTTGTCCTAGTTACTCCTGGGCAAGGGACAAGACACATATGTATAGATTTTCTGCCTAAGTTATCAGAATTGTTCAAACTAGCTAGTCATAAATCTGCCTACACTGCGTTGCCAGTTCCTTCCCATGGAAATCTCAATAAAGACTCTTGCCAAAGTTGCTTCTTCTCGCTGCTTTCTGACCCATCCTGGTGCCTCCCTTCTCATGGGATGTTGTGTTGGCTTATTTAGGGAACTTGAGTAACAGGCTAATTATTTTCATTGACAGTGATCTCCTTACGTTTTGACCCTATCATACTTGGACTTTTCCATCAGCAGAATATGTTTTAAAATAAATGTGTGTTTTAAAATGCAGATTTTAAATTATTTCATTTGCTTTGCATTTCTTGATGTAATAAGATATTCTAAATGTTTGTTATGAAAAGTTAAGTGGTGAATTTCATGAGATTGAAAATAACTGACCTTGAGTTTGATTGTACATTATGGAGATTTTTAGCATAGATTTAGAGACTGTCACATAGAGGCTATTAGTCTGCTTTGACTTGAGAAAAATGTCTATGCTTGCTGGGTATAATGCAGGGTGGGCCTAGCTAGGCCACCTGCCAGGAGGAATGAAGGAATGGCTCTCATGGGTGTGGTGCTCTGCACCAGTTTGTTGTGGAGCCAGTTTCTGCCCAGTACCTGGAGGGGACCTGGGAACAAACTGTTATTGGCTGTGGTTGGGACCCCACACCATAAGGCTATTGGCTAACAAGACCTATAAGACTCTCTGTTCTTTCTTGAATAAATGAGTTTGCAGCAGACCACCACTGCTGGCTTTCCACTCAACTCCCGGAGTCTGTGTGTTGACTCTGCACCTACTCGCCCCCTCCCCGATGGTGGAGATCCTTCTGTAATCCTCGGGCTGGCCCTGAGTGCTGGGACCACCAACATATTTTTCAACTATTTATCTTAAAAATCACTCTTTCTGCTTTGGTCCAATGGTCAAGCTTACAACATTCCATTAATTTGGTATCAAAACACTATGTTTCAACAAGGAGAGAGTGTGATAATTAGGAGCAAGAAGATCTTATTATCTTTATGAATTAAAATTTTTCCAAATAAAATAAAAATCACTAGTCTTTGTTAGCATAAGTCGTATATCCAAACCTGATAATCAGTCCTAAGCCAAAGTCAATAATTAGTCCAACAAAACTTTTACACTTTTAAAGTCAGCACTGAGCCTTGATAAGTACGAACTCTCATTGAACATTCTGGAGCAGTGTTTCAGTTTAACACTTTCCTTCCAATTTTATGCAATATTTCATTGCCCCTGTCATTTATTCCTGTTATTATCATGTCTCGTTAGTTTTTTCTTTGTATTTTATTTCTAGTATCCTGCTATTCCTTAGTATCCAGTATACAACCCTGGCACCTCTTAGACAATCAATACTTAACAAAACACACTGAATACTCAGACCCAGGCTTTTTTATTTTGAAAGATTTCATTTATTATTCTTATTTTATGTGTATGAGTGTATTAACTGCATGGATGTAAATACACCCATGTTGTACAATGCCCAGGGGGTTCAGAGGAAGGCGTTGGACCCTCTGGATCTGGAGTTATGGACGGTTGTTAACCCCCGTGTGGATGCTGGGAATCGAACTTGGGTCCTCTGCAAGAGCAGCCAGTATTCTTAATTGCTGAGTTATCTCGCCAGCTCTGACAACTAATTAAAAAAAATGGAATTCTCAATTTTTTGTAATGGCTGGTGTTCTTACAAAACCTTCCAGAAAGGAGTCTATCAGTTTTGAGTCTTATGTGGGAAGAGAAATTCCTCTAGTGCTTCTTTATCTTTAACATAATGACAAACCAAGTAAACTCTGGATGTTTCATTATGGAAGATGCAAAATGACTTCTTAAATGTGAGTGTCAGTCAGTTCTCAGGATAAACTCTAGTTTTGCTATGTACATGTTTGTCTTGAGCATAAAGCTCTTTGTGTTGACACCTTGGCAAGATTATCACTTATGTTGTAATTCTTTTTAATAAGTGCACTGCCTTTAATAGTAACTGACTTTTTTATCAACTATAAAATAGAGGTATAGTGATAAAGCAAACAGGACTTTCTATAGGGAAAATATGCATCTTCTTTGAATATATCTTTGTAATCTTTACCCTATAGAAAGTTCTTTATTAAGGTGTCTCAAAACTGCAAAGTGGGAAATACCACGAAGTCGAATTGCATTTCTTGTGATAGAGTTAATCATGTTTGTGGAAATATCTGACTTTAGTATACCTTAACAACTGAGAGATTCAGTAAAACTCTTTCCAGAACTTATAAAATGGTAACGAGAGAAGTGGCTTCACGAGTGCCTGACAAAACTTAACCTTCGTTGCTATGGTTCTTTCTGTTTCAGTATAGTTGTCCACCTGTATTCTCACTCTCAGTAGAAACAGTAAATAGAATCAATTTTAGCTTTCATTCAAGTTGTTTGCTTACCTTAATTTTGGTGTCTGTGTAATATAATAAGACTGAAATTTAGATCTCAAATCTAATATCTCAAATATTCAAGAATAACACTAGATTTCCTTTTCTCAGTTTTCTGAGTTCTTATGCTTGAGAAAAATGCATTTTATCCTACATGAAAATATATGAAGGAATTTTTATCTACCACAACTTAAATTCTGACCAAAATTTAGACATATAGGCAATCCAAAACATTACTTATTACTTGATATGAGAAAAAAAAAACAGGTATTACTTCCACAGAAAACATGGTACATAACTATGCTACAGACACAGGAGATAATTCAGGTGGTTTTACAAAGGTAATCATTTAGTTACCAAGTAGTCCCAGACAGTATCCTCCAGCTCTCTGTACACAAGTTTCTTCTTTATAATTCTAAAATCATAAAATGCTCAGAAAACACATGCATAAAAGATAAATTTCAAGTTCTAGGATTAGCTTGGTAAAGCTAGGTCATGTATATTATTTCCTAATAAGGTTAAAGATAGAGAATGGTGGTGTAAAATTAATATAAACTCATCTACACACAGCAGAATTTTCATAACTTAATTTCATATATTGACTTACACATTTTGAGGATAATTCCTATAGGTTCAAAAAGAACTCAGAGATTATAAGAGCTATTTATAAATGGCGATCCAAATTATTCATTAATAAAACAATTATGCTAGAAGCATCATAGTCACTACCAGCATAAAATTCAATTCAATAATAGTCTAGGAATATTAGACAGTTAATATAGATATATGCAGGGAGCCGGTCAGCGCCATTACAAAATGGCGCCGACTTCCTGGAGCCGCCTGTCAAACTGCTCCATTGAGGAAATGTTTTGGCGCGCAAGCCATCCCGAGGCTGCGCATGCGCGTCAATTCGCGCGTCAATTTAAACTCTCCCGAGCCAATCCCGTGGCTTTGCTTGTGGCGGGCTGTCAGCATCCAATCCCGAGCTGTCATACCGCCCTGCTTACTATAAAAGGCCGCTGAACAAGCCCGCTCTTTGCCCCTCGTCATCAACGCCCATCAGTCAACCGAGAGGCTCTCCAATAAAGTGCGATCCAAGAAGAATCTTCGTTGTGGTGGTTTTCTTCCTCTGCTGGTCGGAGGGTGTTCGCCGCAAAGTGGTGCCGAAACCCGGGACGCCGGGTTGCAGTGCGGCTACCTGGCGAGGGGCCGAAGAGGATTCAGAACTTGACGCACGGAGAGGAAAGGCGCCGGTAAGTCATCCCCATGATCGTGTCTGAGCTGCAGCTCACCCTGATCTGTGCTATTGCCCTTATTTTGTGGTTCTTTGTGGTTGCTGTTTTTTGCCCTTGCCTCCGATGTGACGACCCGAGCAAAGCGTGCTGCCGCGATTCCGTTTAGTCAGCGGCGAAAAGGTGAAAGTAATTCCTTGATAGTGAGCAAAGGCGTTTCCCTTGTTCCTTAAGAAGGTTTAAGCTCTGCCTTAAGGTAAAAAAGGGCACGCATTTGTTAGTTATGGGTCACAGTCCCAGCTCTGAATTTCCGGGTGGGGACTTTATTACACCTATTAAGGAGTTACTTCGGCAGAGAGACATCAAGATCTCCAATCAGACCATAAAAAAGATCGTAAGGGACCTGGATGCGGCCGCTCCATGGTTCGCGATCTCGGGAGACCTTTCTCTCCCTTCATGGGAAAAATTGGGTAAAGACCTAGAGAGAGTCAAGGAAGAGGGAGAGTTAGGGAAAGGTACCCTCCCCTTTTGGAGATTAATCCATTCGTGTCTCAGCAAAGGAAGCCATACCAATCTCATTAAGGAGGGAAGAAGGGCACTAGTAAGGCATCAGGATAGCCTCTCAGAGTCAGATGTGAGTGGGGAAATGCAAGTAAGGCCTAAAAGAAAACAAAAACAGAAGGAAAAAGGTTTAAAAGAAGAGCTCCAAGAAGCTAGTCATAGTAAAGATCCCGGTGAAAGGGATATTAAGAATGAAAAATGGCGGTCGCCGTCCCCTAAACCCTTATATCCTTCCTTGGAGGAGTTTGCACATTTGTCAATACAGGGACAAAGTTCTAGTGAGGAGGTATCTGAAGAGGAGCAGGAAGTAGAGGAAGTAATTATCCCTCATGCAACAGGGCCCTGGCACCCCCCGGAAGGAGGAGGGGCCTCCGTAAAGAAAAGGGCTACTGTTTCGGCGGGAAATTTTAAACAAGGGGCGGGGCCTATAGCACCCCCACCCTATGCATCCAACACGGGTCAGTGTTGTTTTATCCAGCCAGGAACCTGGTCTCGTTTATTTTCTATTTTCCCCGTGTTTGAGGATTTAGCCACTCATATTAGAAGGCATGAGCCAGTGCCTTACAAACAGCTTAAAGATTTAGTGCAGGCGGTCAAAGATTTTGGACCAGGAGCGGATTACTCGGTAGCTTTGTTACGGAGAATTATAGCAGTCCCTTTGACCCCCACAGATTGGATTGAATTGGCCAAGGCTTGCCTAACAAGAGGCCAGTTCCTTGAATTTAAATCGATGGTCACAGATAACGCCCAGACTCAGGCTAGAAAAAATGCTCAGGATGGTCACCCACATTGGAATATGGATATGCTTTTAGGTCTTGGACAGTTTATGATGCATCAAACTGGCTACCCGACAGAGGTGTATCAACAGATTAATGAAATTCACTATAAAGCTTGGCGAGCTATTCCTAACAAAGGAGAAACAATAGGACACTTAACTAAGATTGTTCAAGGCCCTACAGAGCCGTTTGCAGATTTTGCGGCTCGGCTCATGGATGTGGCTGAAAAAAACTGTTGGCACCGCTGATCATACCATGCCCTTTGTTCTACAACTAATCTATGAACAAAGTACAAAGGACTGCCAAAAGGCCATAAACCCCATAAGGAAAAAGGGATTGGATGCCTGGATTAAAGCTTGTCGGGAAGTAGGTGGACCGTTGTCCAATGCAGGTTTAGCAGCTGCGGTGCTTGCTGCCACTAGGGCCAAGTCCGCTCAGCTTACCAAGAGATGTTTTAAATGTGGACAGCAGGGTCACTTTAAGCGCCAGTGCCCCCAGTCGGATGGCTTCCCTGGAGGACCCTCAGCTCGGGGAACGCGTATAGCGCGGCCTCCTGGTACCTGCCCTCGATGTAAAAAGGGAAAACATTGGGCTAGTGACTGTAGGTCCACTAAGGACATTAACGGGATGCCTATTCAGCCAGTAGTAACAGCCCAGGAGTCAAAAAACGGAGTGACGGGCCCTCGACCCCAGGGCCCGCAAATCTATGGGGCACTCCAGGCACCAGCTGTCACCCTGGGGCCACTACCGTCCGAAGAGCCACCTCAGGCTCCGCAGGGATGGACATCTGTGCCGCCTCTGGGACAGTATTAACACCTAATATGGGAGTCCAAGTTTTGGAGACGGACGTCTGCGGGCCACTAGATAACGATAAGGTTGGCCTGTTGTTAGGGCGCTCCTCCTCTACCCAAAAAGGACTTGTTGTTCTTCCCGGGGTTATTGACTCAGATTATCAGGGGACCCTTAAGGTTCTCTGTCATTCCCCTTATGGGGTTGTTTCAATTGCCCCTGGTGACTGCATAGCCCAGTTGTTGTTTCTACCTTCCTCACATTCCCATTATCCGACACAAGACAAAAATCGCCAAGAAAGGTGTCTTAAGTCCTCAGGTATGGATGTAGCATGTCTTTCTATGCAATTGGATTATAGGCCTATGTTAGATCTTAAGATAGAAGGAAGGACTTTCTCAGGCCTTATAGACACTGGCGCGGACCGTAGCATTGTCCGGATGAGTTCATGGCCTCGAGCCTGGCCTCTTCAAAACTCTTCGCAAACATTACAGGGCCTGGGGTATGCAAACTCCCCAAAAGTCAGCGCAAAAGAATTGTCCTGGAGTACAGAGGAGGGACAAAAAGGCAGGTTCCAACCTTATGTCTTAGAAGTACCCGTTAATTTATGGGGACGGGATATTCAAACCCAAATGCAATTACGCCTCACCAATGAGTATTCGAAGGCTAGTCAAACTATGCTAAAAATTCAGGGGTTTGTTCCAGAGAAAGGTCTAGGGAAGTACTTACAAGGACAGGTTAAACCCATTATCCCTACACTCAAGCAAGATCGCAAAGGACTGGGTTTTACCTAGGGGCCGCTGAAAACCTTGCCTCCACTGAGGACCCTATACCTATCCCATGGCTTTCTGAAAAGCCAGTATGGGTCCCTCAGTGGCCCCTATCTTTGGAGAAACTGGAGGCAGCTCACAAGTTAGTTTTACAGGAAAAATTGTTAGGTCATTTAGAGTCTTCTGTTTCCCCCTGGAATACTCCTATTTTTGTTATAAAGAAACGATTGGGGAAATGGAGATTGCTTCATGACTTAAGAGCAGTAAATGCACAGATGCAACTATTGGGACCAGTTCAAAGAGGTCTACCCCTCCTCTCAGCCTTACCTAAAGGCTGGCCTGTAATAGTGCTTGATATTAAAGATTGTTTCTTTTCTATCCCCCTCTTTCCTGATGATAGAAAACGCTTTGCCTTTACCCTTCCCTCCATTAATCATGAACAACCAGATGCTCGTTTTCAGTGGAGGGTTCTGCCGCAGGGCATGGCTAATAGTCCCACCATGTGCCAATTGTTTGTGGATTTTGCCCTTCTTCCGGTACGGCAGCTATTTCCTTCTTTGCGTATAGTCCATTATATGGATGATATTTTGTTATCTGCATCTACATTGGCTGTTTTGCATGACTCCTTTAGGGAGACGGTGAAAGCTTTGGAAAAAAAAGGGCTCGTTATCGCCCCAGACAAGGTTCAGCAGACAGATACTGTCTCCTTTTTGGGATCTCTCGTTTCCCCGATTACCATCAAGCCACAAAAGCTATGCATTCGTACTTCCCATCTATATACCCTGCATGATTTTCAAAAGTTATTGGGAGATGTTAATTGGCTTCGAGGATTTCTGCATATTCCCCGGTCAGAATTATTGCCACTTTTTTCCATCCTTGAGGGTGATCCAAATGTTTCCTCCCCCCGTGTTCTTACATCAGCAGCGCGTGGAGCTCTAACTAAGATTGAAAGTGCACTGAGTGCAGCTCAGCTTGATCGACACGAGCCGGCTGAGCCACTTTTATTATGCATTTTAAAGACCAAAGATGTTCCCTCAGGAGTGGTATGGCAAAAAGGGCCCCTGTTATGGCTTCATGGAAATAGTTTAGGTTTTCGCACATTACAATATTTTCCTCAACTAGTAGCTCAACAAGCTATTTTAGGGTTTAAATATTGCTTGATGTATTTTGGTAAGCTGCCTGATAAGTTGATAATTCCCTACACTAAACAACAGGTGGAAGTTTTGGCTGCCACGGTGGATGATTGGAGTATATTAGTATGTGCTTTTCCTTATAAAATAGATAACCATTATCCCAAAAGTCCCATCTTAACCTTTGTTGAACATAATTTAGTGTATTTTCCCAAGGTTACTGCCATTAGGCCCATTACAAATGCTATTACAATTTTTACTGATGGATCCAAGACAGGACGGGGAGCCTATCTTGTACAAGGTAGGGAGCCTGTGGTCCGCATGTTTCGACCCGATGCTCCTCAGGTTGTAGAGTGTATGATTGTGCTGGAGGTTTTCCAAACTTTTTCTGAATCTTTTAATTTATATACGGATTCCCAATACGTGGCTAATGCATTATCCGCCTTGGAGGTGGCGGCTTATGTAAAACCTGCTAGCACAGTTTCCACTATTTTAGCTCAACTCCAAGCATTAATTTTACAACGAGCTTGCCCTTTTTTCGTTTCACATTTACGTGCTCATTCTTTGCTTCCTGGTCCCCTAACACAAGGCAATGATATCGTAGATCAAGCCACCAGGATGGCTATGCTTTCCCTAAATGATAAAACATCACTTGCCTTTGACTTCCATAAATTGTACCATGTGCCTGCTGAAACTCTAAGGCGCAAATTTTCCCTTTCCCGTCAAGAGGCACGAAATATAGTTAAGGCTTGTCAAACCTGTGTCACCTTTTTACCATCTCCCCATGTTGGGGTTAATCCTCGTGGCCTTCGCCCTGGAGACTTATGGCAAATGGATGTGACACATATTTCTGAATTTGGAAAGTTAAAGTATGTTCATGTGTCCGTGGACACTTGTTCTGGCATTGTTCACGCCACTCCCCTGACGGGAGAAAAGGTGCTTCACGTAAAGACCCATTGCTTGGAAGCTTGGGCTGCCTGGGGAAGGCCAGGTCGCCTAAAGACAGATAATGGTCCAGCGTATTCCTCTTCAGGTTTCCGTACTTTTTGTGCCTTAATGCAAGTAGCCCATGCCACTGGCCTTCCATACAATCCACAGGGCCAAGGTATAGTAGAAAGGGCTAATAAAACCTTGCAGGCCATTTTGATAAAGCAAAGAAAAGGTATTGCAGAGAATGCAACCCCCAAGGAGCGAGTTTCCCTCGCCCTTTTTACAATAAATTTCCTAATATTAGACCCTCATGGCCAGTCTGCTGCTGATAGACATAGTCAAAGGGATGTTTCTAAGTCCCGCGAGATGGTCATGTGGAAGGATGTTATATCCAATAAATGGATGGGACCGGATCTGGTTATTAACAGATCCAGGGGAGCTGTTTGTGTTTTTCCTCAGAGTGAAGAATCGCCTCATTGGGTCCCCAGTCGCTTGGTGAAGACCATCCAACCCGCGCTGGACGATGCCTCTGCACAGGGCAAGACGGAGCCTGCCAATGTTGCTGATCCTCCTCCAACTCTGGACATCGAGTGAAGGAGAACAACGCTGGGGATTTCTGTCTGTCTTCCCAATACCTGTTCCAGTTCGCCATGATTCGTCGGTCTTTCCTCGCTTCTTCACAACTGAAAAGGACTTAGGTTTGCCATTGCTTCCGGAGGACACTCTTATTGCATTCCTACAGAGTTCTCGGAGTTTTGTTGAGACTGGTGCCTTGTGTTTTACTCTTGATACTCCCCGCAATTCTTGCATCCCATTGAGGCAGCAGAGCTTTGCATGGTTTAAGGACAAAAACAGCAAAACTTATGTTGGTATACCTCAGGTTACAGATGTAGAAAATAACACAAAGCGGGTTCATAATATGACCTTCATCGACACAGCTGTCTGGTTCAATGGAACCTTGCCAGATGTTACACACTGGCACTCTAAGGAGACACTTCACCAGCCTCGTCTCGCTCCACATTGTTCAGGCACATATGAACAGGACCTTTGGCCTTGGTCTGAGTGTCAGTCCACTTCTGTCAATTGGGCAGATGCAGGCAGGTTTTTCACTTTCTCACCAGACATGCGTGGCCAAAGGCCGTTTCAAAATACATGGACAATAGGACCTTTTCTACAAGATGCCAGATATTATCCTTTTACCAAGTGGTTGTTGTGTGGGGTTAATGGAAGTTGTACTGATATGACGCCCTTTGTTCTCTTACAAGGAGGGTCCGTAGCCTATAGCAGTATCACATTTACTAGCTTGGTATGGGCAGACAGGTCAAAACCACCTACCCAAAATGAAGGAGCATCATATACAATCTTTAATACAACAGGAGGAGCGGTTGTAATCAATCGCCATTTAGACCCAACAAAAAATAAGACTTATACCATAACTCCAGTTTGTGTATATCCACCCTTTCTATTTGTGCTTAGCAATCACACCTTTAATAATTGTACTAAGAATACATGTGCTCTTGCACAATGTTGGAAGGCTAATCAATGGAAAAGTGCTCTAGTACTTAGAGTACCCCGCTGGGTTCCAGTCCCTGTGGAAGTCCCTGGTACCCTAACCCTTTTCCGCTCTAAAAGGGACTTTGGAATTACGGCTGCAGTAATTACAGCTATAGTTGCAGCTACCGCTGCCGCTACTGCGGCAGGAATAGCCCTAAGTCAGAATGTCCAAACTGCAGAGACACTTAATAACATGGCCTCAGAGACTGCACAGGCCTTAGACTCTCAACGATTCTTAGATTCTAGAGTAAAAGGAGGGATTATGATATTGAATCAAAGAATAGATTTGGTACAAGAACAACTTGACATGTTGTGGCAAGTAGCCCAATTGGGATGTGAGTGGAAATTTCAAGCGTTATGTGTTACAAGTGTTCTGTATGATAATACTTCTATAGCAGCAGATTTGTCTAAACAATTGTCAAATTATTTAGTGGGTAATTGGAGTGACGCTTTTGATAAGGATTTGGAAAAACTTCGGAGAGCTGTTATTACCATTAATTCCACCCGTGTAGACCCCAGCCTGACAAATGGGTTTGTTTCTTGGTTTTCCTCTGTATTTTCGCATTTTAAAGAATGGGTGGGAGTAGGCATGTTTGCGGTCTGCAGCATTGGAGGATGCATACTATGTCTATGGTTAATTTGTAGGATGAGAGCCCAAGCGAAAAGGGACAAAGTTATTATTTCTCAGGCATTAGTCGCCTTGGAATGTGGAGAATCCCCTCAAATATGGCTGGCAGCCCTAAAGAAATGAAAAATTGGCTCTGCCCTGGCCCTTGCACCCTCTGGGATCAGTATGACCCATTGCACGAGGATGGGCAGTGGCAGAGATATTTTTGGCCCAGACTTTGCCTTAGCACGCCCGGGGAGTATTTGCCCATTGCACGGGCTTAGGAAAGACTGTTTGGCCTTTGTTTCCCTTGATCGGTCGGCACATCATGAGGTGAAGACCAGATCGGGAACGTTGTATTTCCTAGGGCTCTGCTAGCATATAAGAAAAAAGGGGGAGCTGCAGGGAGCCGGTCAGCGCCATTACAAAATGGCGCCGACTTCCTGGAGCCGCCTGTCAAACTGCTCCATTGAGGAAATGTTTTGGCGCGCAAGCCATCCCGAGGCTGCGCATGCGCGTCAATTCGCGCGTCAATTTAAACTCTCCCGAGCCAATCCCGTGGCTTTGCTTGTGGCGGGCTGTCAGCATCCAATCCCGAGCTGTCATACCGCCCTGCTTACTATAAAAGGCCGCTGAACAAGCCCGCTCTTTGCCCCTCGTCATCAACGCCCATCAGTCAACCGAGAGGCTCTCCAATAAAGTGCGATCCAAGAAGAATCTTCGTTGTGGTGGTTTTCTTCCTCTGCTGGTCGGAGGGTGTTCGCCGCAGATATATATCCTGAAGAAATGTGGAGAAGTTTCAGTGAGTGGCAATCTTGAGTCATTTCACTGAACCTTTACGTCCTATGTCATAATGTGAGACACCCTCATAGAATTACTTGAAGCACAGGGAAGAACAATAGATTTATTGTGATTACATTCAGTGAAATCATCTACTTCCGACATGTAGTAAGAGGAATTGTGACCATGTGAATTTGAAGACGTGTTACTAAATTACCTCCCGGTCAGTTTCGTCACGTGAACCCACATCTCTGCCCTTTCCAGTATTCGTCCTTCTTTCCTGATCCCCTAGATTCTTTTTTTATCCTTTATTTTTGTTTGAAGAGCCTTGTTTGGGTCAGTCTTTATTTTTTAAATATTTTATTATTTTTGTTGTATGTGTTAGTATATTGCCTTCACGTGTGTATGCGCACTCGTGTCATGCAATGCCCATGGAGGTCAGAAGAGGGTGTCTCGGGTATCTGATCTCCTGGAACTGGAATTTATAGACAGCTGTTAGCTGCCATGTGTGTTCTAGGAACCAAACCCACATCCTCTGCAAGAGCAGTCAGTGATCTTAACCACTGAACCGTCTCTCCAGCCCCCTTGGGTCAGTTTTTAAAGGTAGGTGCTATGAAGGGAAAAATGAGGGGACTTGAACTGGGTAAGAAGGAGAGAGGGCAAGAAAGGGGAAAAACAAGGAAGGAGAGATAAGTAATCCTAAGGATGCTTGAAAAAGATATAAGGAAGCATTTTATAAGCTTACTTATAATAGATATATAATATAATATTGTGTGTGTGTGTGTGTGTGTGTGTGTGTGTGTATGTGTGTGTGTTTATAACTAAAGTCAATCTAAGAAAAAAATTCTACTGCTCAGGCATGGAAACCTCCCTTCAAGCTGTTGGTCAGGGTGGTTCGAGAGATTCCCTAAACAATATAGGTTATTGCCATAACCCCTGGCCACCTCCTGGAACTTGAAGGAAAGACACTGCATGCTCCAGACACAGAATTTGGAGAAACTGACCTATAATTGACTTTGTAGCATTCTTCTTGAAGACTAGCTCTCACAGTTGTGGAAAATGTGCAAGATGCCAAGAGAGAAACTCAATCAATGATCTTACCTAACTGAAAGCCTATGAGCCACAACAGTAAATGGCCCAGTAAATTATTTGTGTTGAGGCAATTGTGACACTCTTACTTTGGAGGTAATCAACACTGTCTAATTGAATTGACTACCTCTCAATAGGAAGAAATCCATGCATGGTTCTGAAAACACAGTCAAATACCTATGGCTGACTCGTTCATACACCCTAGAGAAGAACCTACTGCCACTTTCCTAAACCAATGTAACTTACTATATTATAAATACTTATATCCACAGAGAAATGTAGCTCTTCATCAAGGAAGTCTCTTTTTGTAATAGATAGAGATTGTTCCAAAGTTCCACTATTTTTCAAAATGCAGAGAATGAATGATCTTTGGGGTGGGGTTGGGGGAGAGTCTTGCTGCAACTGAAGCATCTACAATGTCACCACTAAACCTAAGGCTCAGAGAACATTGTAGAAAAGGTGTTAGAAGACCAGGATGCCTGCAACTACACAGTGTTTTCCAGACATGACAAGGAAGCTGTTCCCACAATATCTCAAAAATGTGGTGGCCTAAACAAGATGTGCATAGTAGCAGCCCCTGTTGACATGCCAGTGTGGACAGAGGAAATTTCACACTGTGCCATCACCATCTCTACATGAAGAAGCACAAGCAACCAATGGCTAATGGGAGAGATAACCAGTTCCCTCCAGAGAAAAGCTCCTTGATGGGTTACCCAATTCAAGTTAATCATAAACATATGTACATGCAAGCACCACTAAACAGACGCAATGCATTATAATACATGTATATATGCATATGTAATACCAATCAGGAATGAGCTCACAAAGTTGAGAGTTGGGGCATGTGAGAGGATTTGGAGGAAGAGGAAAGGGTGGGGATGATTTAAATACAGTGCTCACATATGAAATTGTCAAGAAATTAAAATAAAATAACTGAAGATTTATAAAAATATCTTTAAGAGTAGGTCTCCTAGCAACAACAATTTTTAGTTTTCATTTTTCTGATAATGCCTTCATTTTCTCCACATACTTGAAGGATAGCTCATTGAATTCTATCGTGTTTATAGTTATCTATTCTCATTTCAAGTTTGGACAATGTACTGCTTACTCAAAAGACTCCAAGACTTAGGATGAAAAGTCTACTGTCATTGGAATTAATGGTTCATTTTGATGTTAATATCAATTGATATTTTTAGTTATTCAAGGTCTGGGTTTCCTGGTTCTCATTAAGATGAACAATTTTTAAATATTTTTAATTTTATGTGTATGAAGGTATTGCCTGCATGTGTCATACAACACCCATGGAGATCCGAAGAGGGTTCCCATGTCCTGGAACTGGAGTTACTAATGGTTGTTAGCTTCCTTGTGGGTACTGGCTGGGAATTGTCTGCAAGAGCACTTGCTGTTCTTAACCTCTGAGCCATTTCTCCAGCCCCAAGATAAATAATTAATAAGTGTATCTTGGGCATTTTCTTCTGTTATGCTAGATGATTCTGAGTCTTATGTAATTATTTAAGCAGCTACTGTCTTATTTAGGGCTGTGGTTCTTGAAATTGTTGATAATCAGAATCTCTGTGGTAGTTTATCTGGCACCATTAGGGTCCCTGCATGGTCTTGCTGGTATTATCTGATGTGACCAGTAGAAGGGAGTGTTGGACCCTTGACACTCAAATACTTTGTTGGGTCAGGTGTTTGTTTGATGGCTCCTCTACTCCAATGGCCTCTGTTGACTGACTTAGGACAGGGAGTCTGAGGTCTATGGGGTCATAAGTTTATTCCTGACCATATTTTCTTGCAGGTTACACCCTTCTGACCTAGGGAGAAAGAGAGATCTCATGCCCATCAAAGAAGAAGATCCCTTCCCCTGGCTCTTTATCCTAGAAAATCTGTCTGTGGATTCCCCTTGTAAGTGAAGGCCGCCTTGCTTGTTTTTGGTGCCTATTGCGTTATTACTGTACTCATTCAGGAGAAACAGAGAAATAGAGTCCATATCATCTTGTTTTGGCTAGTAATCCTAAGTCAACCACAGACATGATTTTTGTACCTAAGACTGGTTTTACTTCAAGATAGTATTCTGCTTCCTGACTTGTTTTGATTAATCAAATTTGCCTCATATCTTCATCACTGTAAGTTAGACCTCTATTCTCTTTTATAAAATAACAAGTTACAGTTTAAGTATACTTTCTGCTGCTATCAATGTTACTTGTCTGTATTCAAACCAGGGAGGTAGTTTGGCCAAGATTCTCCTGAGACTTTTTTTCATCAGAGATTTCTTCAAGTTAATCAATAAATTCTCAGAATATCTCACTGTGTGAATTTGGATCTGATCCCTCAGTATTCTGTCCACTTTCTATTCCATAATTCCCTTTTTTATGGCTCTTTAATGGATATTTCAGTTTTTCTTGATATTGTATTTTAGAAGACTTGTTCTGGGCATTATATTATGAGCTGGATAACTTTAGTTATGAACTTGATACACCTAGGTTGGGAGAACTTCAATTTTTTCCGTTGGGCTGGCCTGTGGCCATTTTTGTGGGGCATTTTCTTGATTGCTGAGAGATGTGAGAAGGCCTAGGTCACTGTGGGCAGTGCCATATCTGGGCAGGTGTTCCTGTGTTGAATAAGAAAGCAGGCTGGGCACTGACTATAGGAACAAGTCAATAAGCAGTATACCTCCATGATCTGTGCTTCAGCTCCTGCCTCCAGGCTCCTGTCCTGAGCTCTTGTCTTGGCTTCCCTCAGTGATGAACTGTGATCTGGGAAATGTAAACTAAACTCTTTCTTCCCCAAGTTGGTTTTGATGAGTATTTTTATCACAGTATAGAAAGAACCTAGGATGTTGGACGCAAACAAGTGCTTGAAATACAGGTTAAAACATAGAATTTTCTAAATATCTATCATCTATCCATCCTTCTATATCTGAAACATACTATTAGAATAAAATCATGGTCAAATATGTGAGTGTATAAACTTTAGAAGTTTCATTGAGTTTTACGTGCTGTGATATCTCCAGTGTCGAAAGCAGAAGCTCAATATATACTCATTGAATTAATAATGAGTGGTATTAGTAAAAATCTAAGAGTTGCATTTGCTATAGCATGAGTTCTAATAAACCGGAATATGTAGTTAGCCGATGAGAATGGAAGCTTGCTGATATACTGTACCAGTGTCTGCCACTGACAGTGGTTCAGTGGGGCATATTTGGGGGAGGGGAGGTTGCCAGTTGGTTACAGAGGGACCATTTGAACTAGGTTTGACTTCTGAATTTCCAGTGGAGGTGAGAGAAGAAGAAGGATTTCACTACAGATAGTTATTTCAACAGAGGCTCAAAGGCATGAGTTTTGGAGAATACCCTAACCATTTGGTTTTGCTGAAAAACTAAAATAAATGTTGCTCTGATCTAGTGCATTGAAAAGGGAAAAAAGAGTAAATACTATTTAGTTATAAAGAACAGCTAATGAACATTAAATTGACAGATTGGTCTCTCTTCTGGTTTCTTATAAATATCCATTGGGTCACATGCTGTTGTCAATCAGATCCTGGAAAAGCTAAATGTGTTGGCTCATGCCTGTAATTCCACCATCCAAGAGCTGGAGGCAGTAACATTGCAAGTTTGGAGCTCTAGAATGAGACCCTATTTCCAACAATATTAGAGCAACCAACCAATCAACAACAGGAACAGGAAAGTTATTTACCCAAGGATTTAAAAAATTACCTGGAATAATGATCATTCTTACTGCTATGAGAATAGAGAGATCATTTAATTTACTACTTGATTTGATATACTGTATGTGTTTGAAGAATGCTTATAAATAAACAAGTTATCAGATGCCATTCTGATATACATAGAGTGTTCAGAGATGTCTAACTGTGTTTCCTTTCTGAATAGCACGAATGTTTCTATTTGGTAAGTATTGAATAAAATAGATGCCTCCATAGGGTGGAAATGAAAATGTCATATTGAATCCTTTATTGTAGTAATCTAAATCCATTTCTTTTCTTAATTGGCAATCTAGCCCATCAATACAACACAAAACACGTCCTGTAAGAATTGGTTATTCCTTTAAGATGCTAATTGGTCATCTCCTAAGAAATCCAACTTCTCCTGAAGGAAGTAATTATTGAAGGAAGTACAAAGCAGCATTTGGATTCCTCCCCTTCATTAGATTTTAAAAGATGCTAATCTCACAGATCTCCACAGGCCAATTTGCTAAGAAGGAAAATCAGTTTAATACTTGGTGATTGAAACCTCAGAGCCTACATTCATCATTATACTACCAACTCCACTGTGAACTTTAGCTAATGAGAATTACCACACTTCAATCCTTTACTACCTCTTAAATTTCTCCAAATTCTCCTGCACCTTTCTCTATCATTTCATTCTTATTTTCAGCTTTATATCTGCTACACAGTGTTTATGAAACTATTCATATCAATTTTAAATTAAATTTTTTATTTCAAATTTTATTAAAATATTTGTATTTAACCAAATAAATTCCTAAAACTGTCACTTCAAATGAAATCCATGTAAAAATGAAGATTTTTATATTTTAACTGAGTCCTCAAAATCCACTATACACTTTTGTATTTAATGACACATCTTAATTTGAAAGTAAAATTTTATTAGACATGCTTGCTCTATACCTAGACTTTATAAGGTTTACATATGAAGAGTACTGAAATATCAAACTTGCCCCAAATATACCTTAACATTTTCCAAAAGTAGAGTCAAATATCATTTAAAGTTAAATTTATATGAATTAAAAATAGGTCCAGAGAACAGTTCCATTCTCTTTATTGCTGGTTAGTGTTCTGCTTTAGAGATGGACCAGTTTGTTTATCCACTTACCTAGTTTAAGGCAATTTCAATAGAACTTGTATACACATTTTCATTTAGGTTTCTGTGTGAGCACAATGTTTAATTCCCCTAGGATACATGTTTAAGGATGGGACTGTGTTAAAGTATCATTTTTCTACAGTGTCTCTCCTGTTTTGCGTTTCTTCCCATACTCTGAAAGTTCTAGATGCTCTTATTCTCCCTAGTCTTTGAATTTTTAAACTTTCATTTTAGTTATGATTATATGGGTGGTTTTCTGCATCCCCCTTTCAAGTAATAATGTTGAACACTGGTTCATGCACTGAATTGTCTTTTTATAGATCCTTAATGGCAAAATATTTGTTGAAATAACTATACATGGTGTAGAACTGACGACCTCTATTTAGTTGAATGAGTACAGTCCATTTCATGAACATTGTTTTGCCTTTGGTCTGACAGACTCTAATTAGTCCTCAAATTTACTCAGGTCAGCATCTTTCTCTGGCCTCCTGTAGGAAACTAGTGGGATACCTATGGTATGCAGTTTATTTTGTCATTTTCTGTATTCTAGCCTGAGATTCTTAGACCTACAAAATTATTGATATTTTCAAAAAATTGTGAACCCTGATGCTATTCTTTGAGTCTCAAAGTTCTATGGGTTTTGGTAAATACACAGCATCATGTGACCACCACATCAAGTGAAATAGTTTTACTCCCTTCAGTCCATTCCCTGCTTTCACCTATTCAGTATTCCTTTATCCCACCCAACTACAGATCTGCTTACTGTCCAAGTGCTGTTAACTTTTCCAGAGTATCTACAACGGCTGCTTTTTAGTTAATAATATGTAGTTAGTTAAGACTTGTCCAAGTCTTTAAGTTATTTAAAAATTATATTTAACACATACAAATTATACAAAATTTTGACTTGCTGCGCTGGGGACTAAAGCCTGAAGTTTGTGAGGACTACGCAAACACCCTACTGCTGAGCCATACCCCCAGACCTCTTTTTGCTTTTCTTTTTTTTTTGGATATATGGCTTCATTAGATTACTCAGGATGGCCTTGAACTCACTCTGTTACCCAAATAGGTCTTGAGCTTGGGATGCTACTGCTTCCCCATTATGAGTACATAAAATTACAGGCCTGGGCCACTAGTCCTAGGTAACTGGAGTTCTGGAGTACAATGTAATGTTTTTATGTGTGCATATATTATATAGAAGCCAAATAAGGATATTTAGCTTATTCATCATTTCAAGATTTGCTACTGAATTCCCTTTCTTGCTATTTTGAAATGTGTATATAAGGCTAATTATAAGCACACTTTATATAATAGCACACCTAAACTCATCCCTCTTTCCTAACTAGATATTTGTATCTCTGAACCCAGTCCCTCTGAAATCTTTTTACCCCTTTATTCACTAGCTTCTGATAACACTGTTCTACTTCCTTCTATTAAAATCACCTTTTCAAAGATTTCACTCATGAGTGAATTCTTGTGGCATTTGTCTTTCCGAGCCTGGCTATTTAAGTTCATCAGGTTAATCCACATTCACCCAGGTCTTTTTTTGTAATTTAATAGTGCACATCTTTTAAGCAAGCAAGCCTCCAATGTCTACAAGGACCACTCTTTGTTCATCATCTCATTTATTAAAGAATATCTTTGTTGCTTCTAGTTTGGGCCAATGATGAATAAAGCTACCATAAACATTTTTTGTATAGGTTTTGTGTAGATGTACATTCTCATGTCAGTTGGATAAATATTTAAATATACAATGGTTGGATCTTGCAGTAATACAATTGTTTAACTCTGTAAGGAATAGCCAAATGATCTTCCAAATGGCTGGGTTATTTTCTATTTCCAACAATGATCAATACCCCAGCTGCTCTGATGTTCTCTATCAATTGGAATTTCCAAGGTTTGGATTTGGGGTGGGGATGTAATACCATGAGACTAAAAGTCTTGTAAGAAGGTGAATCCAATGATGTGCAAGTACTTGGAGAGAGACCACCTGGAAGGCAGACATCTGTAAACCAAGTAGAAAGGCCCCCAGGGAAGTCACGCTGCTGACATGTTGATAGTGTACTTTCAATCTCCAGACTGTGCAGATGTAAATTTCTGTTTTTCAGGTCCTCATTCAGCAGCATTTTGTTACACAGCTCTCCCCTGATAATATAATTTATTTCAATTACTTTTTCATGCTTTCTTTAAGGAGTTTTGAATTTTTATATTTAGTTCTGTGAACTGTTTTGAGTAAATTTTTGTGATGAGCATAAAATCTATGGAAGGGTCATTTGGTTTTATTTATTTACATATGAGTATGGAATTGTGAAACCATTCATTGCCAAAAAATATATCTGTCCATTATATTGCTTTTGTAATTTTATCAAAAATCTGTTGACTATATTTGTAAGAAGTCATCATTGTTTTCTTGCAGCTGATTACAAATTAATACTTGAAACTTGAAAATATGGCAACAATAAACTATATTATTCATAAAACTACAAATATCTCTATTACCAATATCATTTATCTCCATCTCTCTTCTTTTTATAGTTGATGTCAGACAAATTTATTTCTTTTGCCACTGTTTTGTTTTTAAATATTTTTTATGGAATCATTGTGTATTTTATACAGAACAGCTCAATCAAACTTAATCATCTTCATACCCCCAACCTCACCAGTACTCCTCATAGCTGCCAACTGGAATCCATACATTCTTTCATCTGTGCTAAGGTCTATTGTATCAAGTGAGGGTCCCCAAATGGCCTTAGTGTAAGGTCATCCACTGTGGTCTAGTCAACCTTCCGTAATTCCCTTGCTTTTGGAAGACTAGCTCATCCTCACCCAACAGTAATCAGTTGCCAATATTTCTTAAGCAAAGGTTGGGGTCTGCAACTCATTTCCCCAGTTCCACACTGGGTTTTTGTCTGCCTGAACTTGCCGAAACAATTGCTGTAGGTTCATATGAGCGCGGTCCCAGAAGCCTGTAGGATTCAATTTCCATATAGTAACACACCTCCTCACTGGCTCTTAAAATCTTTCTGACCCCTCTTTAGCAATGATCTCTGAGCCCTGGGTGAGTGAAACTTAATATAGGAGTCCTGCCCAGGGACCCACACTCTGCAGACTCCTTATTTATATGCTTTATCCATTTGTGACATTTTGTGTTACTGGCACTTTGTTGCAAGAGGGAACTTCATTGATGAGAGTTGAGAGATTTGTTAGTGAATTCTCAACTCCTTGTTCTACACTGAGTGAGCCTTGGGTACAGAGGTTGCATTGATGTGCATGTGCTGCTTAAGCATGGGCAATTCACAGACAATGTCTGTGTGTGACCAGCTGTGGTATTCTATGTTAATCTCTATCTGGTGCAAAAGAAACTTATTGATGAGTGGTGACTGGGATACTTGACTGTAAATATAAGGGTAAATATTTTGCATTTAATAAGAAGCTACATTAGCCTAGGTTTGTGACAGTCTTGGGGATTTTACTAAGATCTATGACCACTTCAGCCACGTGTATTTGGCTATGATTACAGTACCACACATGAGTTTCTTCCAATTAAGTGGGTTCAAAGATCAATTAGGTAGTCATTGATTGACCCCAAGATAAAAGTGCCACTACTACACTTTATTCTGTGCCAGTCATCTATGTAATTATTTAGTCATGAAGCTGGTGTGGGTCCATCAAGTCATGTTTTCCCTTGGCTACTTACATAATGTTCTCTAGAGCTATGAGAGCTAGCCTTTAGAGGAAGTGGCTTCCATGTCAATTCCAGTTCCATTGCACCAAATCTGGTATTCAAAATATGTCCTGTCTTCAGCAATAGGGTCTTACCTTCAAGTTTGGGGAAGCAATCAAAGGCTGTGGCAATAACCTGTGTCATTTAGGGAGTCTCTTGGATTACCCTGGCCAACAGTTCAACAGAGCGTTTCTCCTGTTTGGCCCTGTTTCTTGTTATGTAGCCTTCAGCTATGCACATGGGCTCACGCAGAGATATTGCATGTGAAGTTTGTGATTAGGTTTTTGGACAAATATGATTCTGTCTGGTGTTTTATACTAGTTAGACATTATCTCTTCTCTCTCTCTCTCTCTTTCCCTGTCTAACCTTCCCTCTATACCTTCCTCATTTAAGTGTCTATAGTTTCCTCATTTTTCCCTTGATAATACCAGACTTCTAAGGCTCCATCTCTCTTGAGCTCCTTCTTTGCCTTTATCCCTATAGTTACTGGTGAAACCCTCCCTTTTTCCTCCCATTTAAACACCCTCATTTTATCTATTTCTCTCTTAGTAACCCTTGTCTTTTATTGTTCTTCTCTCTTAGGTTCCTTCTTTGCCTTTACCTCCCTGGTTCCTTTCCAGTTTCCTGTAGTTACATCAGGATTTGTACTTACACATAAAGGTTTGGTGCTCAGATTCGCAAATGAGAGAGAACATGCATCATTCGTTTTTCTGATTCTGTGTTACTTCTCTTAGCATGACAGTTTCTAGTTCAAATGTCATGATTTCGTATTTCTTACTGCTGAGTAGAACTCCATCATGTAAATGTACCACATTTTCATTATCCTTTCGTCAGTTGAGGGACACTTAGGTTGCTTCCATCCCTTAGGTATTGTGAAAAGAGTAGCAATAAACATTGATGTACAAGTATCTCTGCAGTAGTGTGAGTTCTTTGAATATATGGCAAGAAAGGTACAACTGAGTTAAATGGTAGATTCAATTTTAGTTTTTTAAGAGTTCTACACAGTGCTTTCCATAGGGGTGCACGACTTTACAATCCCACAACAGTGAATGAGCGGTCCTTTTTCACTATATCCTCTCCAGCCTTTAGTATCGTTTGTTCTCTTGATTTTAGCCAGTCTGACTGGAGTAAGTTGAAATCTTAAGTGGTTTAATTTGCATTTCCATAAGAATGCATCCTAATAAGAATATTGAACACATTTAAAGATGTTTCTTAGTCATCTTTATTTCTTCTTTTGAGAACATTCTGCTCAGATCCTTAGCCTGTCTTTTAATTGTATCACTTATTTTCTTGATTCTTTGTTTTTTGAGTTCTTTATATATTTTGGATGTTAAACTTCTGTTAGATGTGTCACTGGTGAAGATTTTCTCCCATTGTATGGATTTTCTCTTCACTTTCTTGGTTGTTTCTTTTACTGAACAGAAGCTTTTCAGTTTAATGAGGTCCCATATGTTGATTATTGACCTTAATTCCTGAGCAACTGTTGTCTGATATAGAAAGTCCTTTCCTACACCTCTATCTTGTAGGTTACTGCCAACATTTTCTTCTAATAGTTTCAGAGTTTCAGGTTTCACATTAAGATCTTTGATCTATTTGGACTTGTCTTTTTATACAATGAGAAAGATAATTGCCTAGTTTGATTGTTCTACAGTTGAAGATACTGGTTTGCTAGCACCATTTACTGAAGAAGCTATCTTTCCTCTAGTGAGGGTTCTTTGCCCCTTTGCCTAATATCAAGTGACGAAAATTGCAAGTACACACTGTTGAATCTTCAATTATATTCCATTTGTCTTTGAATTGATTTTTTTGCCAGTTCCATGTTGTTTTTATGACTATAGCTTTGCAATATAGTTTGAAATCTTCTAAAGTAATCCCCCCTGCATTGCTCTTTGTGCTCAAGGTTGCTTTGTGCTAGGGTCTTTTTTGCTTCCATGTGAATTTTAGGATTTTTTTTCTAATTCTGAAAAGAATGTCATAGGGATTTTGATTGAGATTGCATTGAATCTATATATTGCTTTTGGTGGGATGGTCATTTTCTCAATATTAATTCTTCCAATTCATGAACATAGGAGGTCCATCCATGAGTGTCCTCATCAATCTTTTCCTTTAAAGATCTAAAATTTTCATTGTAAAGCTTTTTAATGCCTTTGGTCTGGTTTGTTCTGAGAGATTTTATTTTATTTTATTTTATTTTGAGACCACTGTGAATGGAAAGCTTTCCTTGTACTCTTTTCCCAATTGTTTGTTAAAGGTATGTGGAAAGGCTCCTGATTTTTGTAGATTAGTTTTATAACCTGCCACTTACTGAAAATATTAATCATTTCTAGGAGTTTTCTCATGGAATTGTTGTCATCTTTTAGGTATAATATGTCATCTGCAAAAAGGGATAATTTGACCTCTTCTTTTCCAATGAGTCCTCCTTTGACTTCCTTCTCTTGTTTTACTGCTCCATCCTTCTCCATTTAGAATGATGTTGGCTGTGATTTTGGTATATAGCTTTAATTATGTTGAGTTATATCCCCTCCAGTCCAATTCCCTCTAGAAATTTTAATATAAATGCATGTTGAATTTTGTCAAAAGCCTTTTGAGCATCTATTGAGATAACCATGTGATTTTGTCTTTTGAGTCCATTATATGTACTTTATGACCTTTATTAACTTATGTGTGTTGAAGCACCCCTGCATCTCTGGAGTAAAGCTGGCTTGATCATGGTGGATGATCTTTATGATGTGTGTTTGTGTTTGGTTTGCAAGTATTTTGTTGAGAATTTTTGCATGTATGTTAATTAAGGCTATGAGTCTATAGTTTTCTTTTATGATGTTGTCTTTACCTGGATTTGGTATGAGAGTGATACTGGCTTCACAGAAGGAATTTGGATGTTCTATTCTTCTATTTCTGCCTTTTGAATATTTTAAATAGTATTGGATATAGATCTTCTTTGAATGTCTAGTAGAATTCTGCTATGAATATGTTTGGGCCAGGACTTTTTTTTTAATGGGGAGTTTTGTATTAGTCTTTCAATTTCCTTATATATTATGGGTCTACTTAAAATGTTCATCTCTTCTGAGTTTAACTTTGGTCATTCCCATGATTTTAGATATATATCCATGTCTTTAAGGTTTTCAAATGTAATAGCATATAGGTTTCTAAAGTGTTCCCATATAACGTTCTGGATCTTCCTGTTGTCTTTTGTGATATTTCCCGTTTCATCTCTGACTTTGTTGATTTGGAGTTGCTCATTCTTTCTTTTGGTTAAGTGGCCCAATGGTCTGTCTATCTTGTTTATTTTTTCAAAGAACCAGATCTTGGATTCATTGTTTCTCTTATATTCTATATTCTATATAATTTTGTTTGTCTGTTTCTATTTCATTAATTTCTGCTCTGGTTTTTTAATTTCTTTTTATCTGTTGGGTTTAAGTTTCATTTGTTGTTGACTCTTAAAATCCTTGAGTTACAATGTTAAATTATTTATTTGTGCTCTTTCTGATTTTTTTAATATAGTCACTTAGAGGTATAAACTTCCCTCTTAGGACTGCTTTTAAAGTGTTCCAGAGGTTTTGTTGAATTGTATTGTCTTTTTTGTTTATTTCCAGGAATACTTATTCTCTGTCTAGTTGTCCTGTGTACTGGAGACAGTGGGGCACTGATGTTCCCTACTATTAGAGTTGGGGTTAATCTATGTCTTAAACTACTATAGTACTGATTTTATGAAGTTGGGTGCACCAGAGTTTGGTTCATATGTGTTCATGATTGTAATATCTTCTTGGTTAATTATTCCTTTTATCAGAATAATAAAAGGAATCCTCTTTATCTCTTCTTATTTGTTTTAGTTTGAAGTCTATTTTGTCAGATATTAGACTGGCAACACCTGCTTGTTTTTTAGTGCCGTTTGCTTGGAATAAGTTTTTCGATCCTTTCACCTTAAGGTAGTGACTGTCTTAGAAAATGAGATTGGTTTCTTGCAGACAACAGAAGGATGGATTTTGTTTTTTGATTCATTCAACTAGCCTGTGTCTATTGACTGGGAGTTCAATCCATTGATATTTAAAGTTGTTATGGAAAGGTGTGTATTGGTTTTAAATTCTGTTTGCATCTTTGGTCTAACTTTGTGGTTCCCCTGTTAGACCTTCTCTCAGTTTCTTTCTCTGGCCCCTTGGGTATAGTCGTTCCTTTCTTCAGCTCTTTGTGTTACTTCAAGTATTTTCTGATGGGCTGGGTTTCTGGACAGGAATTCTTTCATCCTATTCATGTTGTGGATGATTTTTTCTTACCCTTTCAACAAGAATAGACATTTTTTCTGGGTAAAGCATTCTGGGTTGCATTTGTGGTCATTTAGAACTGGGCATACTCTGGCATAGGCTCTTCAGGCTTTCATAATTTGCATTGAAAAGTCAGCTGTAATTTGGATGGGTTTTCCTTATATGTGACTTATTGCTTTTCTTTTGTAGCTTTCAGAATTCTCTCTTTATTCTGTATGCTTAGGGTTTTTACCATGATATACCATGGGGAGTTCTTTTCTGGTCCTGTCTATTTTGTGTTCTCTGTGTTTCTTGTATGTGTTTGGGAATATCTTTCCTTAATTTTGGGAAATTTTCTTCTACAATCCTGTTTAAGATCTGGTCAATACCATTATCCTGATATTCTTCTCCTTCCTCTATGCTTGTGATGTGTAAATTTGATTATTTCATGGTGTCCCACAGTTCCTGCATTTTCCATTTCTGTATTTAAAACTTTTTTTTTCATAATCTTTGCTTGAGTACTCTAATTCTTCAACTTTATCATTCAGTCTCAATATTCTGCTTTCCTTTTCATTCACTCTATTGATGAGGCTTTTTCCCATGGTTTCAAATCAGCTTACTGAGTTTTTACTTCCTTCTTCATTTCAGCCTGAGTTTTCTTCAGTATTTCTACCTTTTTTTGGTGAATTCAGTCAGAAGTTTATCCCTAGCTTTTTTTGCTTCTTTGATTTGTTTGTTTGTGAATTCTTTGACCATGTTTATGACTTTTAAACTCTGAGTCCTGTGTTATCTCTATGAGGTTCTCATGGTAGAACTCTTCTGTAGATGGCCATGTTTGGTGGGAACATATTATTTGGGTTTTTCATGTTATTTTTTCATTGTAATCTTGACGTGTATTTCTTTTCCTGTTTGTGATTCTGATGTGAGATGCAAGTCTTCCTTTGTTCAGTTGAAGTCTGATTCTGTTTCGTGTACTTCATGCGATTTGGTTGGTTTCTTACTGGGTATGAAAAGCTGGTTGATCAAGGCTTCAGGTTCTCTCTTTTGATTTTATATTGGCTCTAGTTCAGCTGACCCAAAGTTTCCTCAGAGTCATGGGTTAGGCAAAATCAGATGCTCTCAGGCTCTCGTTTAATGTCTGGATCCCTCTAGCCAGCAGGCACAGTATGATTTGGAAAAATTGCTAGGTATAGGTTGAATTCAGGCTTTCTCGGGTTGATTGCAATGTTCTGGACCCTACAAAAGGGCACAGAAGCCTAGCTCTGCATCAGTGGGAGGAGCTGAAGATGGTATCAGTGTAGAGGGGTGGACAGAATGAGATTTAGAGAGTTTACTGCCACCACAGGTAAAATAGTAGTCCCGAGATCTGGGGGCTTAGAGTGAAAGAGTGATCCCGTGATCAAGGCTAGACGGAGAACAGCGTGTGGGGCAGGGGAGTCTGTATTTGCTGCAGCAATATGAGCATGGAGATTCAGTGGCTAGGATCATATTAACCAGGGAAGAAATCTGGTCTCCAGATTCAAGGCAAGTTGTATGTGGGGACTGCCAAAGTAGAATGTTGGGCTCAGGAATGTAATGCAAGTTGGAGTTGGCGACGGCCTGTGAAGGCGCTAACAAACTAGACTGAAAAATTAAGCTGATCTGAATACCGGGGATAGGGTTGCAATGGATGGGTCTGGACTGACAGTAGTCCAGGGATCTGGGGTGCTCAGAGCAAAAGTGGGCCTGTACCCAAACCTTAAGGCTACAGGAAGAATAGGATGTGGAGCAGGGAAGAACAAAGTTGCTCATGTGGGAGGAGCGTGGTAAGACAGTGGGTGGGATCAGACTTACCAGGGAAGAAGGCTGCTCACTGAAATCCAAGGCAGGCTGGGAAAGGGGCCAGCCACAGTAGATGGATGGTCTAGCATGGACAAAGGCAAGTTACAGGTGGGAATAACCTGTGAAGGTTCTAACAAAGTAAACTGAAAAACTGAGCTGATGTGAGCAGTGGGTGGCTCTGGGCTAAGAGAGTAGGCTAGAGATCTGGAGTGCTAAGGGCAAGAGCGGACCTGGGTCTGAGGCTAGCAGGAAAACAGAATATGGAGCAGGGGGAGAATGAAGTTGCTCAGGTGGGAGGGAAGTGGAAAGGCACCGGGCAGGATCAGACTTACTGGTGAAGAAGGCTGCTCATAGAAACCCTAAGCAGGTTGCAGAAAGGTACATCCAGGAAAGATGGTACGTCTAGGGCAGGCAGATAAATAAGTAAACTGGAGGTGGGGACAGGCCGTGAAGACTAACAAACTAGACTTAAACTTTGAGTTGGTCTGAGTAAGGAATTCAGAATGCAGTGGGTGGATCTGAACTAACAAAGGAGTCTAGAGATCTGGGGTGCTAAAAGCCTGTGCCCAAGGCTAGAAGAACCCTATATTATTTTCTTTAATGGAGTCCTGTAATGATTTAATTTTCATTACCAACTTCACTGGATTGAAGTTTGCCACCTCTGGGTGTGTCTGTGGGAGCATTTCCAGACATGGTTACATCATAAGGTCCTTACCTAATGGATATATGAATTCCTGCATAAATCCTTAATATGCTGGTATTGTTGGGAAGTGGTGAGAGGAATTAGGTGAACTTAGTTGGCAGAAGTAGATCACTGAGAGCATGACCTTGGGGGACTATATATTTTTTTGGCCTCTTCTCTCTGCTTCCTGGGTGTGATGCTGTGGACAATGCTCTTCTTTCATTCCCTCCCTTTCATGATGGTCTGAATACTCTGAAATCTTGAGCCAAATAGCACTTAATCTGTTCTCTCCAGTATTTCGATACAGTGATACAAAAGTAGCTAATACAAATCCGGAACTCCTCAATGTTCTTTCTGCTATCTATATGCCGTCCATTCAGCTGCTCTTTCACCAGTCTAGATCTAGTTCTGCAAGATATTTTAATGAGTTTTATAGATTGTGGTTGGAAGATGGGAAGATATTTTGACAGTTTCTTGGAACACTGAGATCTCAACACCCACACATTTAAAAATAATTGACCACTTTCAACTATTACAGTCCAAGAATGTAATGCATTTGGCAACCTTGTGTGTTTTTCTTCCATTGGTTCTAGTTTGCTTTCTATTGCTGTGATGAAACACCATGACCAAAAAGCAACTTGGGGAAGGAAGTGTTTATTTCATTCTGTACCTAGGTCACACTCCATCATTAAGGCAACGCAGGGCAGGAACCTGAAGGCAGGCAATGAAGCAAAGATCAAAGAGGAACTAGGTTTACTGGCATGCTCTATCTGGCTGTGCTCAGCTACGTTTCTTATATAACCCAGGACAACCTGTGCCACCACATTGGACTGGCCCTCCCACATCACTCAGGAATTAGGAAAATGTCTCATAGACATGCCCATAGATAGAGTAATGCCATCCAGGTCCCTAGATGAGGTTCCCTCTCACCACATGTGTCAGGTTAACAACAGATGCCACCCATGACATTTGGCTTTAGAATGAGCAAATGGTGAACATCCACTAAATTTAATTTATAACGGTAACACATTGTTGTGGTTTGAAAGTGAAATGTCCCCGATAGGGTCATGTGTTTAAACACTTGGATTCCAGCTGCTAGAACTATTTGGGAACACTGTGGAAACTTTAGAAGGTGAAGACTTGTGGAAAGTATGTTGCAGGGAGTAAGACTTAAGGTTTTATACCTGACTCTGCTTCCTGTTTTCTCTCTGTTCTCTGACTGCTGATGCAATGTGACCATCCAGCTGTGTCTTCATGCCTTCCCCACCATGATGGACTGTGCTCAGCTGGAACTGTAATCTGGAACAAGCACTTTCTCCTTTAAGTTGTTCTGGTCAGTATTTTGTTGTAGCAACATATAACGTAATTAAGACACTCATGTTGCAGTGTTTCTTAAACTTCCCTAATGATGGGGTTTATCATCAGGCCAGATTCTTAAAAAAACACTTCAAATCAAATAATCCAGATCTTCCAAGGAAAAAGATCAGGAATTATAAATAAGTAGGCTTATTTTTGTCATCACATAATCCTGGCCATGCTTAAAGGTATGTGCATATTTTACAGTAAGAATATTGAACATTTTTTTCTGGAATTTAAATTAATTGTTATCAAACTTACTAAGTTCACAAGTGTAACCTTCTGGCATGATAATGCTGCTTTGATTACCGTTATGCTTTGAGATTGAAATTTCAGCAAGCATTTTTGCTTTGTTTTGTTTTTGACAGGGCTTTCCATAGTCCCAGCCTGCCTGGAACTCACTATGTAGATAGTCCAGGCTGACCTGATCTCACAAAGATCTGCCTGCCTCCGATTCCCAAGTGCTGGGATAAAAGGTACACACCACTACACCAGGAATTCAGCAAATATTTGAACTCTTGCTGCTGAACTGGGGATATCTGGGGGGAGGTTGTGGGATCTTTGGGACTGTACAGCTAAGCTGGAAGAAGTTGATCACTAGGGATAGGCCACTGAAAATTACACCTGCTTCTGGTTTCAGTCTGAACACTTGGCCTCCCAATCCCTGCCATGTGAACAAACCAGTAGCCTCACATCATGCTGCCATGGCTGCAGTTGCTCCCGCCGACATACTTATCTGCCATGATGGACTGGCATTCTCTTACACTGTCAGTCAAAGTATATCTTCTTTCCTTAAGTTGCTTATATTACCTATTTTGTTTTATCAACAAGAAAAATAATTAATATAATTATATCTTGTTTTTCTTGTTTCTTTGAGTCTCTGTAATCCATCTGGTTTAAGAAATACTGCCAGAGCTAAATTTTCATTTTCTTTACAGGGCAAGAAAATTTATAAGAATTCTCAAGCAATGGGTGGCAGTCTCATTTTCAGAGAGGTATTTCATTTGAGTGTTATGAAACTTAGACATATTAAAATGAAGACACAGTCATTTATAATTTCAGTTTCATATGCTTTCTATGTCTTGGATGTTATTGCAAATTGCAATCTTGTGATATTTGCAATTGAACATCTTTATCACATCAAATTTCTTATGGCTAAGATTTACTGCATCTACTTGCAATCCCTGAAGAATTCTGCAGAATGCTGCATTAAGTTTACTTCAAGATTTTTTTTTCCTAATTCACATAACAGCTGCTAGACTCTGCTTCAAAAAGTTTAGTAACATGAAGATTAGAAAAAGATTGGTGCTTAGTCTATTCGAGATGCTGAAAGTATGTTACTTTTGTACTTGAAACAGGAGCATCTATATACATGGTAACTGCTTATTCTATACTTTTAAGTAAAATCTATAATACTTAGAAAACTGTTGGATAGATTTGTCTTGATAACCCCTGTACACATGAATACAACATACATTCACATATTTGCAAATTCATTACAGAATCAATTCTCTCACATTTAGTTTCACAACAGAAATTATTTTGGCACAAATGACACATGATTCTCACTCTTTGCTACTCACAATGGATGTGTTTGGGTTTATAGAATGGAAGTCTATACTTTTGAAAGAGACTTTTAAGTACTTGAAAACAAAATAAATTTAGCCAGTACTTTTCCAAGATGTTAATGAAGGTACACACACACACACACACACACACACACACACACACATGCACACATACTTTCAGCTATGTGCTTTCTACTCCATAATAAAAATGCAAGCTTTGAACTGGAGCATTATAAGTATTACATAAATAGAGTGTTGGGTACTATTAGTGTGGATCTCTGGTAGTAAGTAGTGATGCTATATGTTGGTAAGATATTTCATCAAATATATGAGTCCTTTCCTTTATCATCTTCAAAAGCTAGTAAAGGAATCATAGAGATAAGTTATTAGAAAGAAAACAATGAGTATTTTAGAGATGAATATGCCATTTTAGATCAGAAGGATAACATAAGGCATTCACAAAAGAGGTCAGTCTGCTACATCTTGAGAGACAGTAGATGTTCTCTTGCTAAACAAAGGGGAAAAAAGAAGGATTCTAGGGAGAGGAAATATTCTACAGAAAGCCAAGGAAATGTAAAAGACTAAGATAGTTTTGACAAAGCAAGTATGGTTTGATATGACTGTAACACAGAAAAATCTATGAGAAAGAAGCCTCTTGCTTAGGATGGAAGAAAATTTCAGTAAAAATAAAGGTGATTAGAGTATCATCCTATCAAGCAGCACTCAGAAAAACTTTTAAAGAGCATGAAGGATTTCTGCTTGATTGTTTCCTGGTTTTCATATTTAAACTGAAGTACCTAATTCACTCAATAGATGAATATTCACCAATGAACAAAACACAAGGGAATGCACAGAATTTATAAGCAGGATACTGAGGAGAGAACAACTTTACTGAAGATCCGTGTCTATGTGAGATGATGAATTTCAGCTTAAACATTGTGAAGAAGATATCTGACTACATATGCACCTCATTTTATTTTATATTTTAGAACATCATAGAAAAATGATCAGAATATCTGAGCAAGTTTATACCACAGAGAATCTCACTGTTGAGTGAGCCATGGTCATCAGTGAGAATTTTGCAGTCTGCTTGTCAGAGCATTAATTTTAAAACTGAAAAGATGATCAAAGCATACCAGAGACATTTAAGAAAAGTTTCTGGCAGGAAATAGAGTTCCATATAAATCAACAAGAGGAAATCTTCAAAAGAGACAGATTGCAGAGGATAATAGAGAATCTTAGAGACAAATGACTTGGGGTCCCAATTTCAGTGTGAGACTCATGTAATTTACCACTAGGTAGAATAATCTAAGGCACTCCTACAAATTCTGAATGAATTATGGAAAGCAACTGCCCAAAGACAATGGAGGGTAAATTATTACAGGCAGGTACTAGGGAAACATGACATTGGGGAGAAAAGACCTCCATACCTAATTTTTTGTTTTAATTTTATTTATGGACTTTCTTATTTATTTTTTTATTGAACTATTGTGTATTTCATACAGAGTATCTTAATCATCTTTATACCCACTTCCCCATTAGCACACTACCAGAGCCACCCCCACAGGCTTTCATGGATTCTATCATTTGTGTTAAGGCTTATCAAGTCAAGTTAGTGTCTCCAGACATCTCTCAGCGCAAGTTCATCCACTGAGGTGTAGTAGGTGTAGTCAGCCTCTCTAGAGTCCTCCCTCTAAGAAGATCAGTTCTTCCTCACCCAGAATTGATCAACTGCCAATAGTTCTTGAGCTAACACTGGACCTACTGCCCATTTCCACAGTTTTATGTTGGGATTTGGGCTATTTGAGTTTTCATGGGTCTTGTGCATGTTGCCACCATTGCTGTAGATCATATGAGCAAGGTCCCAGGAGCCTATAAGACTCTATTGCCATATGGTCATGTACCTCCTCCCCTGCCTCATAATCTTTCCACCTCTCTTCCCCAATGTCCCCTGAGCCCTGAGTGGGTGGAGTTTAATATAGAAGTCCTGTCCAAGGGCCCATACCTAAAGACTCTTATTCTCTATGATTTGGCCATTTGTGTCCTTTTGTGGTTATGGCCCCAGCTCCATTGATGGGAATTAAGAGATGCACTATTATTCTTTCTACCCTGTGTTCCACTGTGTTCCATAAGCCCTATTTGTAGAGGTTGCGTGCATATGTGTCACTTAGGATTGGGCAGCTCACAGACAATCTCTGTGTATGACCAGTTGTGGAACTCTGTAATAGACTCCATCTGTTGCAAAAGAAGCTTCTTTGATGAATGGTGACTGGCATACTTGTATTTAACGATTAACCTAAGAACGATCCAAAATTAACACTACACTAAGTCAGTCAGCCATTAAGAAAAGAAAATGGTAGTAGTTCTGGCTTAAGGAAACAAAGGAAAAAATTCAGAGATGCTAAAGAGACTGGAAAGTAAAGGAGAAAAGGCTACAGAAGCAAGGGCAAGGGTGAGGTTCCCTCAAATTCTTCTTATTAGCTTTTCAAACAAAAGTACGGTTGCCTCATGTCCATGGTAACATAATGCAGACTTCCAACAGAAAATTTTCAGGTAAAGCCAAACCAAGTTAACTATCTACAAAAGAAAATGTAATCTCATTTGGAGAAATAAGGAAGAAACCAGAGACTCTATAGAATTCACGATGTTCATGACTCAGTTCAGAAAGATTCACTGAAAGAAAAATATGAGCCATTTCCTAAAGAAGAGCCTGGGACTGGAGAGCTGATGCACCAGTTATGAGCACTTGCTGGTTTTCCCAGAGGTTCAAAGTTCAGATGCCAGCATTCATGTCAGGTGGTTCCCAACCACCTACCTGTAACTCCAGGCCCATTGTACCTGATGCCCTCTTCTGGCCTCCTCATATATACATGTGGCACATGTGTTGTACACACACACACACACACACACACACAACTGGAAAACCCAAAAATTCACAGGACATAGTATCAAATGCCTTTCATTCTAGCACTTGGGAGGCAGAGACCAACCTAGTCTACATAGTGAATTCCAGGCCAGTTTGGGCTATAAGAAAACCCTATCTCAAAAAGACCAAACAACAACAGCCCCCCACCAACAAAAAACACCAAAACAAAACACAAAAGACCAGCACCACCAACAAAAAACACTCCCCATCCCCAATACCAAAAAAGCCAATAAAACAACACTGAATTACAAATTAATGAAGTTACTAGAAATGGTAGACAGAATTTCAAAACACCAGAAGAGACAAAGGTTAATCTACTCATGATGAAGGTGAATAAAATGACCCAAAATGTTAGAGAAGTAGAAAGTCTGGGGTTAAAAGTATAAGCACATTTAGCATTAAAATTCACAGAGAGAAAGAGAGAGAGAGAGAGAGAGAGAGAGAGAGAGAGAGAGAGAGAAAGTGAGAACAATGAAAATGTGAAAAGCGATGCAAGTTCAGTTCACACTATGTGGAGTACAGTGCCAGGATTTACTCTTCTTTCCTTACAACACGTGAAGATAGTTAAGACAATTCCTTTTATGAAAGTGGTAATAAGCCAGTGATGGACAGTAATCCCTTAAAGACAGCAAAGGACAAAGAAGCACAGTTGGCACCATGCTTTTTCTAGCTTACTGGTTTAAGAACATTTCTGCTTATGGAGACGGAAGAAGAAATCTATTTGGACCTAGTGATTTCCTCAGTTGATGAGACTACTGAAAATCCAGGAAACTAGGTGAGACCAGAGGAACTCTGCCTAAAAGATGCAAACACAGCAGGACTTTATATTCTCAGAACTAGGAATAGTGCCTGATCTTACCATGTAGAGGGTTACTCTACAGAAGAACGTCCTGAAATAAATTGGAGGCTTAAATCATAGAATGATATACTATGTTGAATCCTAAGTATTGTTGAGTCAATAGAACCTTAACTAAAATTCTGGCAGATCATGGGCTTCTGAAGTTCATGAAATGCAAGTACCTGAAATAGCAACCCCAAATTTAAAAAGTACAAAGTTAAAGAACTCATATCACTTGACTTTGATAATTGTACAAAGCGATAGCAATATAGCCTGTGTGGTCCTGGCATAAAGACAATGAAATCAAAGGAACAGATGAGAAAATCCAGAAATATATTCAGCATATGGACAGTTTATTTTCTACAAAGATACAAAAACCATTCAAAGAAGAAAGTATAGTCTTTTAAAATGGCCGTGAAACAAGTGGACGCACATGAATAAAAATATGAAACTTTTGGATAGTACTGTTCAACATAGTGAGGTGACTATAGTCTACAACAGTTTATGGTACATTTCAAAATGACTAGAAGAGTATGAAGCTTCCCAACACACAGAAATAATAATGTAGGAGGAGTTGTAAATGCTGATTACCCCAATATGATAACTACATATTCAAATATGTATCAAATTACTGTGATGACCCCTATAGAGATGCACCAAGATTATCTTTCAATTTAGAATGCATTTTTATGCTGGGCTTCAAAATGAGATTTTGTCAATATCCTTTTATCACATTAGAAAATTTACTCAAGTAAGTCATAAAGATAAATGCAACACTTAAAATTATAAAATTTAAGAAAAAAACCCATGATAAATAATTTGTGAGCATCAGTTGGCCAAGTATTTGCCAGATAGCCTCTGAGGCGTGATCTATAAGAACCTATCAGTAAGCAGAATGACAGTTTTTAGAGACTGGAGAGAGGGAGAAGGTAGGAGCTGTTGCACTGCTATAAAGTTTTGATTCTACAAGACGACAAGTTCAGAAGATTGTTTATACAGTATATATGAATATCTGTAATGCTGGATTTTAAATTTAATTGGTAGAGTTTATGGATTGCATATTTTAGCACAATTAAAAAGAGATGAAACAACAAAAAGATGGATTTGTTTCTTGATCATTCAACTCGTCTGTGTCTTCCAACTGGGGAGTTCAGTCCATTGATATTTAGAGTTATTATTGAAAGATGTGTATTGATTCCCATCATTTTAAATTCTGTTCTCATCTTTGGTCTAACTCTGTGGTTCCCCAGTTACACCTTCATTTAGTTTCTTTCTGCTGCCACTTGGGTATACTCATACCGTTCTTCAGCTCTTTGTATTGCTTCAAGTATTCTCTGAAGGGCTGGCTTTCTGGACATGAATTCTTTCATCCTATTCATTTTGTGGAATGTTTTTATTTCCACTTCAACTATAATAGACATTTTTGCTGGGTAAAGTATGCTAGGTTGGCATCTATGGTCATTTAGAACTGGAATTACTTTGGTCCAGGCTCTTCAGGCTTTCATAGTTTGCATTGAAAATTCAGCTGTAATTCTGGTGAGTTTTCCTTTATATGTAATCTGTTGTTTTTCTTTTGCAGCTTTCAGTATTCTCTTTGTTCTATATATTTACTGTTTTTAGTATGATATGCCATGGGGGAGTTTCTTTCATGCTCTATGTGTTTCTTGTATCTGTATGTGCATATTTCCCTTAATTTTGGGAAATTTTCTTCTACCATCCTGTTGAAGATCTGTTCAATACTATTATCCTGAGATTATTCTCCTTCCTCTGACAAAGGTTTAACATCCAGAATATACAAAGAACTCAAAAAAATAAAGGAAACAAGGAAACAGGGGTCCCAATTAAAAGATGAGCTAAGATCTGATCAGAGAGCTCTCAAAAGAAGAAACAAAGATGGCTAAGAATCGTCTTAAAAAATGTTCAGCATTCTTAGTAATTAGGGAAATTCAAATTAAAATGACTTTAAGATTTCATCTTACCCCAGTAAGACTGTCTAAGATCAAGAACAAAAATGATACCAAATGCAGGAGAGGATGTGGGGAAAGAGGAATGCTCATTCATTGTTGGTAGAAGTGAAAACTCATTCAACTCCTATGGAAGGCAGTGTGGAGAGCTCTTAAAAAAATAAAATGAATCTACCATTTGACCTGGTAATACCACTCCTTGGCATGTATCCACAGGACTCATCCTATTGCAGAGATACTTGTACATCTATGTTTGTTGCTGTTCTTTTCACAATAGTTGAGATGGAAGCAACATAAATGTCCCTCACTTGGTGAGTGGATAATGAATATATGGTACATTTACACAATGGAGTTCTACACAGTGGTAAAGAAAGATGAAGTAAAATTTGCAGTTAAGTAGGTAGAACTAGAAACTATTATACTGAGTGAAGTAACTCAGATTCAGAAGAACAAATGATGTATATTCACCCTCATATGTGTATTCTAGCACCAAATCCTTATATGCAAGTATATATTCTGATGTACCTGCAGGAACCAAAATAATGGAAAGGAACTAGGGAGGTAAAGAGAAAGAAGGAACCTGAGAGAGAAGAACAGTAAGAGGCAGGTGTTATTAAGGGAGAATTGCATAAAATGGAGATATTTAAATGGGAGTGGGGTGGGAGGACTATACAAGGAATTTTGGGCATAAAGGGAAAGAAGGAGTTCCAAGAGAGGTGGGACCATAGGAGTCTGGTATTATCAAAGGAGAAATGGGGAAACTGGGACACTTCAAATGGGGAAGTTATGGAGGATGGATTAGACTGGGATAGAGAGAGTAGAAACAAATAGTGCCTAACTAGTGTAAAAAACCACAGGGAGCCATGTTAGTCCAACAACCTAATGACATTATACATACAATATCTCTACAGGAGTCTATGTGTATAACTGAAGGCTACATAACAAGAAACAGTAACAGACAGGAAAAATCTTCCATTGAGTTATTAGACAGGGTAGTCCAAAAGACTCCCAAAATTACACAGTCACAGACAGCCCTTGATTGTCTCCCAGAACTTGAAGTTAAGATCATATTGCTAAAAACAGAACATACTTCAGACACAGGATTTGGACAATGGAGCTGGAACTGACCTGGAAGTCACTTCTCCTGAAAGCTATCTCTTATAGTTTTGGAGGTCACAATGCAAGCTGCTAAGGGAGAACACCAATTGATGGTCTGACACCAACTTCAAGACCAAATGACCACATTAGTGCCTTTTAGGACTAAATGACCACATGAATGACAGGCACAACACATGGAATTGGTGCAGTAGTAGCAGTTTTATCTTTGGGGCAATCAATAGGGACCTGATTGGACTAAAAGCCTCCTCAATGGGAGGAAACTCACATGTGGTACTGTAAACATAGCCAAATACACATGCCTGGATAGGTCATAGATCTTAGAGAATACCTCAATATTGTCTCATCCCTAGACTAACATAATTTCTTACTATGAGCAAAATAAGTATCCTTATGTTTACAGACAAATATTCAAGTCACCACTCATCAAAGAAGCTTGTTTTGCACCAGAGACTGCTACTGAGCAGCACAACTGGTCACACACAGACAGTGTCTGTGAATTGCCTAAGCCTAAGTGGCACATCTACAATGTCACCTCTATACCTAAGACACAGAGAACATATTAACAAGGGGCAAAGACGTCATTAATGAATCTATCAGTTCTCATTAATGAAGCTTCCTCATGCAACAGAGAGCCAGGATTAAGGTTAAAAGAATGGCTAAAGCATAGAGATTAAGAGTTTACAGAATGTTGGTCCTTGGACAGGACTGCTATATTAAACTTGCCCAACTCAGAGCTAAAGGATCACTGCAGAAGAGGGGAAAGAGGGGAGTGGAGTGATTGTAAGAGTCAGGGAGGAGGTGCATGACCATGTGGAAATAGGGGCTCACAAGCTTTCTGGAACCCTGCTCATATAAACCTACAGCGATGGTGGCAGCTTACAAGTGAACCGTGCCATCACAAGCAGACAAAAACCCAGCACAGAAATGGGGCGACGGACAGGAGACCCTGATCTTAGATGAAAAAATATTGGCACTTGATTACTGCTGGATGAGGAAGAGATGATTGCCCCTGGGCAAGGGATTCTAGATACGCTGACTGGACCTCAACGAGTTAACTTACACGGGGAATATCTGGGGACACTAATGACATAACACAGATGAAAGAATATATGGAATCCAGTTGGGGGGTTATTGGGGTATTCTGGTGGGGAAGGAGGTATAAAGATGACTAAGATTGATCGAGATGTTCTGTATGAAATGCACAAAGATTTAATAAATAAATAAATAAATAAATAAAAAGCAAATAAAGATTTTAAAAGACATGAAAGTAGTAATAAGATTACTTAAGATGAGGGAGGCAGCAGAAACCGGGGCAGAGGTCAAGTGAGTGTGAGGGGGAAATTCCATCACTTTGTACAAATGAGGTACACTTATAAAGGTGAGAAAAAGAAGTAAAAAAAAATAACAGCTAGAAATAGCCCACATATATAAGAAAGGATCCAATATTGTAAGGTAAGTCATTACCATATGATAGACTATACCACAGTTTCCAAAGATGATGCCTAATAAAAATATTTCCTTCTAAGAGCTCATAAGTCAGTATTAAGAACATTATTATTAAAAGGTATGTACACTACAATGTATTTTTTTCAAAACATATATATCTAAACAATGAAAACAGAAGAGCAAATTAACCAGCATTATGTTGTGGTGAAATTTTTATTTTGTGCTTTGTATAGTTCTACATTTCTGAAATTGTCTATATTACACATCATAGATTTAAATTATAAAACGTTTTGATAAGGGAAACTACACTGGTGATTAACTTACATAGAATTACCAAGTTCTTTTTGTTATTATGGCCACCCATTCCAAATGTTGGTGAGAATTGAGAACCGCAGAAATTCTTAAACTCTCTAGAAGGAACACTGAGCATCCAGTGCGCTTGGAAAGTGATTTGGTAATTTCTTAAAATATTAGGCAGACAGACGCCTGTCCTACGACCCAGTCATTACACTTCTAGATATTCACTCAGGAGAGCTAAAAGTATGTTAATGAATCCTCACAGCAACTCATTTGTAATGAGCTGCAATAGAGGAAACATCTATTTACCTCATCAAGAGGTAAATCAATGGACACATTGTGGTATGTTCATGCAACAGAGTGTTGTTTAGCAATGGAAATGAGTGAGCTAATGATACAAAGAGTAATATATGTGTCTCAAGATAATTATACTGTTTGAAATTTGTTAGACAAAAAAACTGTACAAGCTCATTTATGTAAAATCCTAAGAGTAAAACATACAGTGTTAGAACAGAGGTCAGTGAAAGTCTGTGTGGACTGAGTGGAAGGAGTTATTAAGGGGAAGAGGAATGTTTCTGAAGTAACAGAGTGTTAGATATTCTGATTACAGGGATAGTTTCCTGGATATATCTTGTTGTGATTTAAATCCTTAATGTCCCATATGGGCTTGTGTTTGTAATGCTTGCTGCCTAGCTGGTGATGCTATTTTGAGAAGCATGGAACCTTTAGGAGGTGGAGCCTGGCTGGCAGAATTAGGTCAGCAGGAGTGGGCCTCCCAATGTTACAGCTCAGCCCTGGCTCTGCTGTGCTCCCTTCCTCACTTCTACTGGAGTTCAACAGCTGTCTTCCATCACATTCCCCTTCTGACTTGATGTACTGCCCAAGTGCCTAGATCCCAGCAAATGTGGTCTGGCACTCTTTGAAAACATGAGCCAAAATAAACTTTTCCTCCCTTGACATTGTTTCCGTTAGGTATTGTGGTTACGGTGATGCAAAAGTAACTAATATAATGTAAATATACATAAATATATGTATTTATGTATATGTGAATGTAAATATATATATGTAAATGTATTCAGTGAGGCTGGAGAGATGTTTCAGACTTTAAGAGCACTGGCTGCTCTTGTAGAGGATCAGTATTCAGTTCCCAGCACCCACATCTTGTCTAATAACTATCCATAATTCCAGTTCCAGGGGATTGGACACCCTCTTCTGACTCTGTAATCACTGCAAGCCATGTGGTGCACTTACAGATATGCAGGCAAACACTCATAAAAATAAAATAAGAATAAAAAATTAAAACATATCCAAATTTACACTGACTTATTGCACGCTGATTATGATTGAATATATTTCCAAATTAATGAATTCCAACCTCAAAAAATAGAAATAAGCCAAACTTTAATTCAACATAATAAAATCACTAATATAAAAAGAAAGAAAATACTGAAAAATATAGCACATTCTGAGCAGGTGAACAAGACAGTACAACTATACTTACAGTTCTGAAATAAGAGGGAAAAAAAATCTGTCAACTCAAAATCATACATCCGGCAAAAACTAAAATACAAAAAAGGCAAAGTCAACGCAGCTGTAGATAAGGAAAACAGAATATGTTTCCAGCAGGCAGGATCCTTCAGAAGCGCTAATGGGAAGTCTTCAGGTTGTGCGGAAATGATACCACTTCAAAATTTAGATCATCAGGAAGGAACCACAGATGCTGAAAAGAAATAAATATTTCATACTAAAAGAGCCCACTCATTAGGAAGGCTGTATTTATAATGCCTTTTTAAAAAATCTTAATAGCTTCAAAATTCATGGAATAATGTCAGAATTAGAGAGAGATAACTATACAGAGTTGAAACATTTTTTAACATTATTCTTTCAACAATGAATAGAACTAGATAAGAAAATCAATAAACACAGTCATTCTGAAAAAAAAACTATCAAGTACCTTGACCTATATCATATTTATAGAAAATTGTATTCAAAAATGGGATTATGTCCCCTTCTTTCAAGTAACCATGGTATTTTCACCAAGACAGGTCATATGATGGTCCTTCTAGCAAATCAAGAGAAATATGAAGGATCAGAACTACATGAATACATTCTCTAAGTATAAAATAATTAAACTGGAAATCAAAAGTTATATGCAATAGGAAAACCCAAAATGATAGAAAACCCATGTGATTAAAATAATATTTTATTTATTATTTTTATGTGTGCAAATGTATTGTCTGCATTATGTGAGTGCACCTGTCTTAGAATGTCCATAGAAGTCAGAAGAGGGCCTCTGATTCCCTGAAACTGGAGCTATGGATGGTTGTTAGCTGCAATGTGGGTGTTGGGAACTGAACCTGGGTTCTCTGCAAGAGCAGCCAGTACTTTTAACCACTGAGTCAACTCTCCAGTCCTAAGCCCCTGTGATTTTTATCATGAAGAAATCACAAATGAAATTATAAAAAGAATTGAACTACTAGGTGTAAATCATTCGAAACAAAACAGTGAGTCTTTGTAGTCAACAGAAAAGCAAAATTGTTAGCCCTGAAGCATAAACTAACCATAAAAGACAAATGAATGTTAGATTTCCTCTAAATCATAGCTGATTAAAAAAGGTACCATGAACACACTGAACAGGTATGCACAAACTGACGACAATGCATCTAGCAAAACATGTATCTAGTAAGTATGCAGAATGTAGACAGAAATTCTCCAACTCAGTTACAAAAAACAAACTCAAGGAAGAGGTCCAAAAAATTGAATCAGCATGTTAATAAGAACATGAAAATGACTTAACCATGCCCTATTTATCATCAAAGAATGAAAATTAGAATCATCAGAAAGACTAAAATTTAAAAGACGATCAACAATCCCTCTTTACTGAGGGATAAGGATTCAAATTGGAAAGCTTTGGACCACAGTGGTGGGAGAGTGGTTGAGAAGAGAGAAAGTTGTCCACAAAAGATGAGTCAAAATGTCCTTTGATACCTTACCCACAACTCTGTTATCAGAAGGTGAATGGACTGTGCTTCCAAATTCCGAGTTATTTTCAAGCTAGTGTCATAAGCTGAAATTAGAATAAAACACTTTAGCAGCTGAAAAACTTAAAAACTTGATCTTTCATTTTTCTTTGGTCAGGAGTTTACTGGATAACAAGCCGTCAAAATAAACTTGTAGACCAAAAGGACAAATATTTAGGAGCTGGGAACCAGCCCTGCCAAAAAAGGCAAGGTTCCATCCTGGGGTGATGACGAAGGGGAGCCCTGAGGCTACCTGGGTTGCAGAACCAGGGAGCAAAGTTTCTTAGTTTGAGCAAGGTATCTAGGACCCCTGGGAGGATCATTCTAAGAAACAAAACAATCATATTAACCTGCTGCTTATGAACACGCAGAGGGAAATTTTATTTATTTTATTTTATTTTTAATTTATATTTATAGTATAAATTTTATTTATACTAGGGGGAGAAAGTTGGCATGAATCAGTGCAAGATACTGAAGAAAGGAACTAAGCAACATACTTAGACCAAAGCCAAGGAAACAAAAAAGTTTTACTGTAATACTATTCTTCTGTTAATGAGTACGTGGTTTAGCTGTGGGATACTTTATGATAACAGTAATGTCAAAGTGAGTATTAATCAATTATGGTAAACAATTACATTAGGCAAACATTTAAGTCAAGAAATGTTCATTTTCCAGTACATATTTTCCATTACCAGTGATTTTTTTTCCACAGAGGAAAAGTGATATTTTTAGAAGATTCTTCTCATAGAACCTCTTCTAGATTAGCAGACATACAAAAACTACACTTTGTATCTCTGGCCATTCTGATCGGTCATCTATCATTTACAGATGTCTTCTTATGAGGGAGAGTTATCTATTCAATTTGGTTAAGAGTATTTGGTTACTTTAGCAAAATTTACATTAGTTAAATGTTAGACCATTATAAAGCTAGTAGGAGATAGAAACAAGCTAGAAGAAGAAAATAGAAATATTTCTAGCTAGCACTCAGCAAACATAAAGTATGAGATTTTTTGTAAAGTATGAGATTTTTAGGTAAGCCTTGGTTCCTTCCTTCCTTCTAAATCTTTTGAAACTACACAGTGCTACCAAGACAGAATACAAACAGCCATGTATCACACACACACACACACACACACACATACACATAGACACACAGACAGACCCACATAGACACATACACACAGACAGCACACATACACATACACACACATATACACACATATACGCATACACACATACATATGCCTTAGTTGAGCAGACAATTCCTTCTTTATGTCTAGGGTACAACCAGCAACAAGAACTTCACTTCAGGGAAACAAAGATGCTTTCGCATTATCATTATGACCATCAGAATCATAAAAATAATACTGTGATATCGCCAACTCTATATTGCCCATACCAGGTAGAATAATGGGAAAGATCGCTGGTAAAATATTCATAGGTAAATTGAAATGTATGCTTAGTAGTTATTATTCGATTTCATTCATTTATCAAGTGGTTCTGTTGCACATACTATTTGCCAAGCTTAGTCATCATTCTCATGAATAGTAACTCACTTAATCCGCATAGCACCTCTCCAGGACAGTTACTTCTGTCATCTTCCCCATCCAACATAGGAAGAAGCTGAGGTCTTAAAAGAGATGAAGTTCAACACTATGTAGTTGGAATTCAAACCCATGCAACTGGCCACAAAGTTGCTACAATTAGTTGCTAGGCTATGCTCCCTGAATGGTGACTAATGAAAACATGAAAAAAGAATTTAGTGGCTCATTAGAGTTGTTAATTTGATTTCATTTACTTTCTTTATGGTGTCCAAAATCTGGGGATTTTTAAAGATTGGTCAGGCACTGAAAACACTGTCAGGGACTTAACAGGCTGGTAATACAGATAACTTGAAAACCTTCCAGCTACAAACACCAAGAATTGCTCAATAAATTATCGCTAACGTCCTTATAGATGCATGACTGAACTGCTGAGAAAGTCAGGGAAATTGCCTTGGGTCAGAAATGAAGAAGGAGCTGAAAATCAGGACAATGGACTGCACAGCTGACAGTGTGTCTGCCCCCGGGGTTTTTATTGCTTTACATAATAAAGGCCTAGAATTTATTACCATTGCAGGATTGGTAGAATCTGGACTGAGACCCACATATTTTATGGTACTACCCCTTCGCTATGAGGAAGATTCTGGCAAAAGAATCTCTCTGAAGTTGTGGGAAGGATTATAAATTAATGCAACCCTGTTAGGAAGTGACATAACAACTCCCCAGAAGTATGAAGTGTGCATCTTCCTAACTGAGCAGGTCCTTGGCTGAGTTCATGTGCTGGAGGAACTCTAGGTCATGGGACCATTAGACATGTATAGGAATTTGATTGCAGCACTGTTTGCTTTAGTTAAAAACTAGGACTGGAAGGGTTAGCAAGTGAATCATGCCGTAATTGCACAGTGGTACATAAAGACCAATGAAAATCAATATATAAACTCTGTGTCGACAGGGATAATTCTCAAAAGCTTAGTTCTTATGAAAATATCACATTACAGAATATTTGCAACATTAAGCCTAACTAAAATTCAAGAAATACACATACACAGATACACAACAGACACACACACACACATAGACACAGAGAGAAAGAGAGGGAGAGAGAGAGAGAGAGAGAGAGAGAGAGAGAGAGAGAGAGAGAGAGGTAAGAATAGAATCTCAAGAATGAAGACCACACGGGCCTGCAGATGTTGGCATGGTCCGGCACTGGCCTGTAGTCTGCCCTTCAAAGTAGAACCTATAGGACAACAAGAGAGACCGAGCAAAGCAACCTGTGACCCTACTGTAAAACTCTATTTATGTATCTTACATCACTAAAATGAAGATCACCTCTGTATGCCTGTGGTGCTCGCTACTCACGTGTCTTTGGTTCCCTCTAGATTCACCAGGTGTGTTTCTTCCCGAAGGGCCAGAACACATGGATTCAAACTAAAGCGAGGCCATTTGACTCCCTTTGCATTTAAATTCACATTTTTTAGCCTATTAGGCTGCTCACCAAATCAAAGCTTCTTCTACGGATCTGTTTATAATTTCATGGATGTGTGTTCTAAAATGACATTTTCTTTATAATAACACTAATAAAAAATTCCAAGCAGAGTTGGAAACAATGAAATTCAACAATTATTAAAATTCTTAAAATGAATTCTTTATTGAGATATATTTCGTATACCAACAGTTTACCTATCTAAAGTGCACAACTGAAAAGTTTTATCAAATTCACTGAGGTATGCAAGCCTTCATCACTCCAAAAAGAAACTCCAAACCCCAGTTACTCCTCCCTGATCTTTCGCCACCCTCTGTCATCCCCTTCCAAAGTCTTCCCCCATTTTCTCCTGGGAAGCCACTTAACATGCTTTCTTTCTCTGTAGACTTGCTTACTATGGCTACTTCCTACAAAATGAACATATAGGATGTGGTATTTCTTCTATTTGGTGAAATGTTTTCAGTGTTCATCTTCATTGTGATATGCATCAATACTACACTTATTTTTATCACCAAATACTATTACATTGTATGGATTTAAAATATTTTAATTTTTCTTTCATTAGATGATAGATGTTTGAGCATTTAGATTATTTCTATTTATGAAACTTAAAAATTATTTTTATTTAAAAATCTGTATTTGTTCATTTGTTTGTTTGCTTATCTGTGTGTTTATATTTGTTTGTATGAGGATATGTACACATGTGTGTGGATGCATGTGCCCGTGCCTGTACAGAGAGGACAGAAGACAGTGTGAGGTGTTGTCTTCTGTCGCTCTGCCTGCTCTTCTCAGGCAGTCTTGCTTCCTAAAATCAGGACTCAAGTTTCCACCTGGCTGGAAGCCAGCAAGCCCCCAAAATCTTCGTCTCCACCTCCCTCAGGGCTGGGGTTGCAGGCATTGGCAGGGGACACCTAGACTGTAATGTGGGTACTGGGATCCTATCTAGTCCTGTGACTGTGGGACAATAAACATGGAGGCACAAATGCTTTTGAGTATGTATTAGAAATCATCGGTTACAACCCATCGCTTATCTACCTATAACTGGGTCATAGGTAGATCTATTTCCAGGTTCTTACTGACTTGCATAGGGTCTGTACTAATTTACAGTCCCTTCAACATTATACATGTTCCCTGGTACATGCTGTTTTCTTAATGATAGCCATTTTGACTGGGGTGAGATGCAGTCTTTGTATACTTTCAATTTGCATTTTATTGGTGGCTAAGAATGTTGAACATTTTTTTGTGTTTTCAGCCATTTTCTACTTCATCTTTTGAAAGATGCCATTTCATTGCTCCGAGGTGATTTCCATTTCCTTTTCTTGACTAATTGCCTTTTTTATTGCTTGACCAGAACTTCTAATACAAGATTAAATGAAAGTATTTCATTGAGTTTTAGCCTGATTTCTCTTAGATTTTTTCTTTCTCATGATCAGTAGTAAGGTAGCACAATCAATGAGTTTGCGTCTTTTCATGGGAACAGTACAGAAGGAGTGGTCTGTCGCAAAACGTGACCCCTACAGGTGGTGTCTGAGAAGAGTTGAAAGGGAAAAAACAAAATGATGACCATTAGCAACAGAGTTTAGAAGGTACACTTGGTCTCCTGATCCTCTTCTGGGAGCCACAGGATGTACAAAGATTGGCCTTGGCTTGAAACACAGCCTTGAGAATTAACAATGTGGAAGATCATAGTAGTTTTTAGCACTAATACAAAACTGATTCATTTTAGAATATGCATTAACTTAGGCAGAATTGCTATCCATCAGACATTTTTAAACCTTCAAAGTTTTGGCTGAAGAAAAATCTTCGTTAGAAAAAAGTCAAACTTCTGTTAGTTGTTTTAGTGTAATTTATGCGCTTCAAAAATTAAAAATTTCAATATTGCTTATTAGCTGATTTTCTCAATTATAAAAGATAATATATGTTTTAGACATATATTAGATAGGCCCAGGAAGCTCATGTTTTTCTATCTCCAAATATGAATCTAAATCTATTAGACTTAGTTTTGTTTCTATGTATTCCTTTATTTGTTTTTTTGTTTTGTTTTGAGACAGAATCTCTCTGTAGTCCCAGGTAGCCTGGACTTTGCTATACAAACCAGGCTTGGTCTCAATCTCACAGAGATTCTCGTTCACAGGACTTTGCCTCTGAGTACTGGGATTGAAGGCATGAAGTCTGTTCAATTATTAACTATTCAATTAGTCATTTAAATCTCTAGATTTTCCTAGGTGGCAGAATGATAATGTGTTAACAACTTTAGACTAAGAACTAAGATAAATGAAAAGCAGACCATATATTTTTTTTTCCTAATCAGACTTTGATTACCTTTAAGGTGTAGGAAAGGAAGAGGAAGAAACAAAGATGATTTTTGAAAAAATCTTTCATTGTAGTTAGCAGTAACATAGCTAATATTCACTGAGTATTTACTCCTCTGTAGTCATGAAGATAAGAACTTCACAGTTAAAAGTGTATTGTATCTAAAAATAATAAGAAATATCCCTCCCAAAGTTGCCTTTATAAACCTCATCACAGTCCTACAGTAAGCATAGTGATGTGTTTAATAGTTCACTGGAAGAAGAGGATTAGAGGTCTATTTGTTCTAATCCATGAGTTGATATGTACTATACTATGCTACAAAAGTATGGAAGTCCACTCCATTTTCTTCTTTGTGATGGTCAGTCACCTGTGTTCACAAGAGAACATCCAGGAGAGATTAAGGAAAAGGTCATTATACAGTTGAGACCCAATCTCTAATGGTTTGACTTGTCAGTTTTTGAGTTTACAATGGTGAACTGGCATGTAGCAGAAATCCTACTTAGAAGTTTGAACTTGAATCTTTTACTTAGGTAATGATATATGGAGTAGTACTGGACAGCAATAGCAAATCTCAACTCCCAGGATGCCACGTGAGGATCATACTCGCAAATGCTCCATAGCACATGTGGTTGCTAAGCTAGGATGTTTGGTATGTAGGGTGCAATCAATATGCTTTGGACTTACAATACCTTCAGTTAACATTGCGAGTCTCTGGGACACAAACCCATCCTAAATCAAGAGCATCTATACAGCATGGAGTCATCCTGGAGAAGCCGTGGGGTGGTGACTAGGGAGAGAGTGAAGGAGGAGAAACCCCAGACTGTGGCTTCTTTTGGAATTTCAGGAGCAAGATAAAGTAATCAGGTTAGGACTGGCTACTGGCACCTGGTCCTGGGAAGATGAAAGCAGAGAAATATCTCCCTGGGTGTGTGGGCCAGGCAGAAGAGGTAGGCTTCTGATGACGTGTAGTGAATATTAGACATGTGCTCCCTGAGCCTGTTGCTATCTTTAAAAAGTGACCAGTCTTAAGGGGGCCAAGTGTCTCTACACAGAGGAAAATTTCCAAGATGCTAAAACGTCTATTCCATAGTCTACAAATCTTGATATTCAATAATGTCCCATCTTGTATCTAAAAATAGTAAGAAATTAACAAAATTATATTACAATGTATGAAAACATATCTCTTTTTAGTCTCATACTTTTGAAAGAGATTAATTAGTTGCAATATAAGTTCATTAAGTGGCATTATTGAATACTATTCTGGATTAAATGACATTGTAAGCTAAAACATTATAAGAATAACAGAAATAAAATAGAGGAATTAATGAACATTTATGACTATCTCCATTATATTTTAGTTAGATTCCTTGAAATAATCTTCCTAAATAGGCCTTAATTTTTGGACGTTTGTAACCTGCATCTGTATCTCACCATTTTGGCAAGAACTCTACCAAAAATGATATAGCCACAATTCTTTCTTATTCCCAATATTTTCTCTTAGTTTTTCATTTGGCGATTGTTGTCCGCTATCGGTGCCAGGTGTTGGCTACCATGGGTGTCAGGTGTTGGCTACCATGGCCAGGTCCCTCGGGGGCGGGGGTAAGGAGGCGCAGAGTCAACGACACAGACCCTGGGAGAAAGTGGAGCCACAATCTCATTTAATCTTAGAAGGGAACAGGATTTATACATTTGTCAGGCTTAGGGAAGGCCTTTATCTAGTCATTTGACGTGCTTCATTCTGGTAGGTCCTGAATACCTGACGATCCGAAGTTTATTGCTCTCATTGGTCCTGGATGGCTGCTAGCCTGGGAGCTTCCCAGGTTCGATCCCAGGAAGTGTTCACTATGCATGCATGCTCAATATCGGTTCTGGCTTGTTTTAGGCCAGCAGGCCGAGAGCCTGCCTGACCTTGCCAGAATCATCCTACAGGCGATATCCACCCTACTGCCTGACTGTGATTCTCCACTTCTCCTTGTTGTGTTTGAGGTTAACTCCTGCTGCAAAACCCCATTGCAGAAATCCACTACCTGCATCATAGTGAGCTTTAATAAAGTCTGTAATATTTTAATATGTCATGATTAATATTTCTTTTGAAGTATGCAAAACAATAACAGTTAAAATTGGTCCTGTGTGATAAAGTGAAAAAAAAAGGGTATTTTTGGAATCATACAAATTAGATTTGAATTTTGACATTTCCGCCAATTAGTGTGTTGTGTTATGGAGCAGATATTGCTCTCGGTTCCTTCCTCTCTAAATGCAGAGTGATAATAATGTGTGATTGGGAGTTACAAAGCTGTCACCAATAGTCTGCCTAAACTTCAGTTTCATGTTTGACATCACAGTTTAATTGCCTTTGAGAAAATTACAATATGGGAAAGATAAATTCCTCAAAGGGCATTTACCTATGAAGGTATCAGCAGACATACTTATCAACTATATAGAAAGGCCATTTATTCTGAGAAGAGAAGAGAAAACACACATTAAAAAGATCCAGTCTTGGGCCAAGAGGTCTACCTCAGTGGTAGGGTCTGGGTTCTATTCCCAGAAGAACAAACAAATAAACATGATAAGCAAACATCCCAACAAGCCAGCCTTCTACATTTTATTTCACTAAGTAAGTATTCTTTCATTGCTGTCTACTTTTATTTTTACCTAATTTATATTTTGACACTAAATATCAGTGAAATTTAGGTTTACTGCCCTGTTCCTATTTAACTTCTAAAGTATCCTTACAGTTTCTCCCTGATTAAAACAAATTTTAAAGCCTTGTGAGATGGTCTAGTAGGTAAAGGTACTTGCCACCAAGCCTAATGAGCTGAGTTTGGTTTCCCAGACTCATGGCAGGAGAAGAGAACTGACACCTGAAAGTTGTCCTTTGACTATCACATGTATATGTTTACCACACACACATACACAGACACAAACAGATACAAGTGAAAAAATAAATATGAATAAATAAATGTAATAAAGCAAATTTTTGATAAAATATCATTTTATAAAAGATGATGTTATCTAAAGAAGGCTACTTTTGGTTTGATAATATTTGATAATGACAAAGTACATCCAATGGATCAGTACATGTTGAGAGGAACAAATACATGTCCTAAGATAGAAGAAATCTTGGATCTTGGATTCAGTGGAAAAGATTTGACACCAAAATATGCACGGGTACATGCCCTGTCAAAATTAAACATTTATAGAAATTTATCTTAGAATCTGTTTTAGAAAGTGGATGTAGCAGAAGTCATTTGTCATTAGTTCCAGTCAACTGGTGTTCGCAGGCAAGAGTGCACAGATGTTTCAGAGTCAGACTGTAAGATAAATAGAATCTCTTTTTATGAAAGGAGAGAGGGGCTGAAGAGATGGAGAGAGATGGAGAAAAGGGAGGAGAGATGGCTAATATGTAAAGTGTTTGTCTGGCAAGTGTGAGGACTTGAACTCAGTTCTCAGGAGTTCATTTATTTCTGCACAAAGTAGCACATCTGTAATCCTTTCATTCCACAGTGAGATGTGGGAGCAGAGCCAGAATCCTCAGCAGCTTGTGGACTGGTTAGCCTGGTTTATGCCATGGTGAATAAAAGGTCCAGTCTCAAGGTAAATGGTGAAGATCCACACCTACAGTTATCATCTGTCTTCCACGTGGGTGGTCACATACATACACACACACACACACACACGCATGCACACATGCATCCCTCCATGCACATGTGTGCACACACACTGACAAACGTAACATACACACATTCACAGAAATTTTAAGAGAGAGGACAGTTGAAGGGGGTACTACAGAGAAACAGAAAATCAATGCCATTTCTCAGTTGGAACCTTTACTGTCTGCGTATTTTCTGCTGTTGTAACAATATCTGGGAATGAGCAATTTAGAATGAAAGATTTATTTGGCTCACGGTTCTAGAGGGTGTGTGTGTGTGTGTGTGTGTGTGTGTGTGTGTGTGTATGTGTGTGTGTAACAGGCAAATTATGCAAGGAAGTCTGAATATTTGTCTACCATTCCACCAAACCTACAAGACCAAGACTCACAGGAGAGAGGTGATAATCCAGGCATGTTTTCCCACTACCATGTCCAGACCCCACACTGCTGCAGTGGTAATTAAGTTTCACCATGAGCTTCAGATAGGACACACCACATTCAAACCATTGCGTTTTACTATAAATGCTTAGAAGAAGAAAGCATTATTAAACTATGTCAATCCGACTTTATGGTGCATATTTTTAGCATGATTTAACTGTACATTACTCTGAGTCTAATTATTTTCTATGTCTCAAACCTTACTTAATGAGCTACCGGAATTTTGTCATCATTATTTCTCAAATTCATTTATTTTTCATCTTTCTTTTTTTGTTGTAAACAATAATTTTTATTAACTTCTACGTCTAGAGTTTTGACATTTATCATTAACCACATTTTTAAGTTTTACTACAAAATCTGTATATGTGGGTAAAACACACTGTAAACCACCAGGCTTAAACAAGTGAGTAAAATCATGGATTTATTATTTCTCTACCCATTCATTCGTTCATCCATTCACTTTTGTTTCTAGTTTGCCCAGGCACATCAGTGAGTTTAGTTCCTGCTCCTTATGGCCCCTTCATAGATCTTTTATAGCAGGTATATAAATTGGTGTTATTATCTGATGCTTGTGGAAACTCAGCTTATCCTTAGGTGCCACAATAGTCTCCATTTCCAAAGACCCAAACCATCTGAGGCTGAGTATTATTTGTAAGATACAGGGGAGAATCTGCTTTGAAAGGGGGGAATTTGCTGATGATTGGAGCTGTAGAATTCAGAATGTTTTTGCAGAGTGCTAAGTCATCCTTTTATTTTAAGTTTGAAGTTCAGATTCCCTTATGGCAATGGTGTTTGCATTAATTCAAGTTAAAGGTAACTTTAACCTTTTGTGCTGAGGCTGTTGTGATACACTTCATTATAACTGAAAACGAGCTGTCATTTACAGAGATGTATGCTTGAGAAATAAGTTTCGTGTTGCTTTTTCCTTGACAGTCAGATTGGAGCAAAAGTACTGGCCAGGAGCCTGCTTCCCCAGGGTGCACACCAAGTGGAACTGCTTTGCCTTAGCGCATGTCTTTTGTTTACTCAAGAGCTCTTATTTTTCTCCTTTCAAAAAATTCAGTATCATGTAACATTTTCCATTATTTTCCCTTTCCTTGCAGAGACTCTCACTAGGATGAAAAAATCAAGACAACGTCACAGTAAAAATTATAATGCCTATGAGAATTTCAAAAAGTTTACTGACAATAATATCAAGCTCCTTCGCATAGTCTAATATTTGCAGATGTACTTCAAATGATCGTGACAATACAAATAGACATGATGCAAAATAACATGACATAAAATAAGAGAGTTGAGATAGAGGTTGCTTATAAACCTCCACATATTAAAAATTAAATATTAAAATCCAATATTTAAGTGTGAAAATAAAAATATGGAAGCACCACTGGGGAAGACTGGATGGCAGCTTTCAAAGGCTGGCAGCATCAGTGGAACTCTGACTATTATAGGACCAGTAGACAATAACATGGGGCCGGAAAATTACCTGAGTCTCTGCCACCTCGGCTACACCCTTCCCATATCTACACACCACGGAGTTGAAATTAGTCATCAAAATGACTCTTAAATGAGGAAAACAGTAGTTTATGAAGTCTTGAGGATTAAATGGACTACTTATGTGTAGAAAGTGCTGGGCAGTGCTTAGTTCACAGTAGATTTACAACGTTTGTCTCATTCAGGCAGAAATGAAGGAAGTTCTCTGTGCTTACTCCCTTGAATGACCACATTACTCACATGTGCTGTGTTCTTTTGGAAGGTATCCTGTTTGATGCAAACTGTCAAGGTAAAGTCATCAAGGACAGAAAAGAAGGTGCTTAAGGGCCCAGTCTAAATTCAAGGAGCCTGTACAGAAAATCTCTGTCTGGCTTCCATGCTGAATCAATTTCCGAGAGGTCACTTTGCTAGTGCGTCTTAGTTGGGTCAATTGGACTTGACCATTTCTCACTGTCTTTATTGAAAATCATTTGTTTAAAGAGCTGTGCAAGGTGTTTTACAAATGGAGTTAGACAAGCGCTTTAGTACATTCTATAAATTCGATTCTGTATACTTGTAAATTATGCTGACAGGCACTCCTATAACACAATGAGGTTAAAACAGTCTCACTAAAAAGGGCCTTTTATGTTGCATCCAAGAGAATAAATCCTACAAGTACCAAGTTAAGGTGGACAGAAAGGAGTTTTGAAATTCAATCTAATGCCAGAATTACATTTTCATCAATCTTAAAGGGAATACGTCCATCCATAGGGTCCTAATTAAAGATTCGATTATAAAGAACTTACTATATGAAAATATGTTGCCAACTGTGAATATAAGAAAATTATTAAAACAGAATTCATGATTGAGGGTTTTAGAGACACAATATAAAACAAAACAGACTATAAATAGCATGAAATAGAGACAAACGTCAGCCCCAAAGCACAGAAGGATTGAATTGATCTACTAAAGTTTAACTCATTCTCGTTAAAGACTGCCACCTTCTCAGACAAAACCCTTTTCATATAGGATGCTAATACCTAGAAGCCCAACACTTAAAAAGTAATTTTCACATTATAAGGCACAGAATGAAAACAGTTCTAACTTAAGAATTACAAGTTTTAATTAAAATATGGTCCAACCAATTATACACTTCGTGACTTAAAACACATAACTGTCACGTTTAACTTCTTTACAGAAATCACCATCATTGTTTCTTAGGTCATTCAACATATGTTAATCAACAAATTAGTTCTTCTATAAGTCTAGAATACATTCCATCCTCCTCATCCCTGATCCCTAGTTCTAACCCTAGCTCTCATAAGTTACTACAGATGGGGTACTCCAAATAGTCACATCTGATCACCTACAATATATGTCAATTCTGTACAAACCACTTAAGGAATTTAGTGAACTGAACCCTGCTGCTTCATCTCATGTGATACTCCTATTTATTTACCTGGGCTTCTAATCAGAAGCATATTGCATGTCTCTGCACTTTTACATGGTAGTTTTTAATGTCAATGAAACCTCATTTCCAATCTCACTCCACTGGTCTCATCCAGAAAACTGAAAATTTACTCTTCTTTCAACACTCCATGCAAATACTATCTTCTTTCTGAGACACTTCTGGTGGATACCAGGACCAAACTATCCTTCCATCATCTGTCAAAGAAATTGTGTCTCAGTACATCTCATATCCCATTAGTACAACAACATTTGTGTAGGTGTCAATGATCTTAACAGGACCAGATACCTGAGAACAAAGATGGGGTCTTTTGTCTTTGAATTAGTCCTAACATAATGTCTGCTGCAGAGAGACTGGCCAGTAAACACAGTAACAGTGATGTCAGATTTGAGAAGTGGAAAGAAACAAGAACGTGTTTTGTGTGGAGATAGCATTTGTTGTAGGGACTGAAAGGCTTTGAAAAAGTCTTGGGAATGTTGGGAAATGTGGTAGTTTGGATATCTTTTTGGGTCTTCTTTAACATGTAAGCATTATGCCAGCCTCAGCTTTGTCTTTTCTACTGAAGACCCTTGATACAATACACAGCATGAAAACACTAATTACGATAATTATTTGATGTAAAGAAAGATCTTCCTCATAGCTCTTAGATGAGGAAGATTTTCATTCAGAAAGTCACTCTCCTGGTTTTGTAGTATACTGTAAAAGCAAAAATACTTGGCTCTTCAGGTGGCTCATAGACTTTCCTTCCAGCTCTCTGACATTCTTTATAGAAATGTTCATGTTCACCTGTGTATATATCCCTAACATATGAAAAATACTTAAGTAGTTTTACCTTTGACTCATAATGGAAAATATATTGTAACCCTGGACATCTCACTACTGTTATTCTAGCCCTCCTGGGCAGGTCATTTGAGTTTGACTACAAAAGTAACGATCTGGATGTTTTTCTGCCTCAAATCATGTCTCATTCAGGTTGTCAGTGATAGTTCTGGCCCTAACTCCTCTACTTACATCTTAATTATTAAATGTAATAATAACACTTTCTGGAATATGCCATTATTACTGTAATTGTTGCATGTTCTCAGGATGATTTAAAACAGAGAGGAAAAGCTTGGGCATCAGTAAAGACATTATGAGGCACAGAAACCCAGAACACAGTGGGAAAAAAGGAAGACGAAATCTACACTGAAGTTGGCTTTACGGAAACTAATGCTTATGATTGTGGAGACATTCAAACATAGCAGTATAAACGTTTTGATTTGGGCATCCCATAATGGTTAGGAACCAAGGAAACTGTGTTTGTGGCCTCAGTATTTTATTACACACACACACACACACACACGCACGCACACACACACACACACACGCACAGAGTTCTGCAAAGAATCCTGTGCTGTCTTGTAGATCATCAACTTGGAAATTCCTGCATGGGCATTATAAGAAGGTATTATTTAAAACTGGGGCGCTCAGGAGGAAAACACTGCTAAGTGGAAGCCCTGGAAGCCTTCAGGGGCTGAGTTTTTGTTAAAGGTATATAGACAGAATTTAAGGCCCGAGGAGAAAAACAAACTTGGATGCTCTGAGAGAGCTGGCTCTCTTTATCTGATGCCCAAGGGTTGCTCCCAGCGTTTGGGCGTCTGTGCTCCGGAATGAGAATTTTCAGCCAGTTCTCAGCCTGAAAACGTCAGTTGAGGATTTTGTTTCTATTTTCATTTTTATTTTTAAGGACAATCAACTTTGTTTTCACTGCAGTCTTAAGACCCATACACCAGTTTGTCATCTCTGCCTTTCTCGCACCTGGGCAAGTGTAGGCAGAGCATAAGGTGCCCGGTAGAGGACCACCCTCGGCGGTGGGGACCATCCCCTTTGGAACTGCGGTTGGAGCGGCCGCGGAGTAGCCAACAAGCACCAGATTTATGTGCACTTTGAAAGAAGCACCTTTACCATTGGCTTTTTGAGCGGCGCTGTCGCTAGGGAGCGAACACAGCCTCGGGGTGCAGCCTCCTGGCAGCCCGGAGCCTGGCGCACACAGCGGCGCGCTCTGGGCGGCACCGCGCGCTGTAGCCCGGGCGGCCCCAGTGGTCCGGGTCTCGGCTCCGGCAGCGCAGCATCGAAGCCCGCCTCCCGGCCCCGGCTCCTGCTGCTGCCGCCCGGGGGGCACAGCATCCTCTGCCGGCGATTTCCCGGTGGCGGCGGCGCTGCGGAGACCGGAGCCGGTGGGCGCGAGCAGCTGGACGCAATGGAGTTCTTCCCTCCCCTCGGAGTTGCCTGAGTTGCGGGTGCCGCGCCCGGGCTGCCGGCTCTCTCCGCCTCTGAAGCTCGCCGCTCGCCCGGCTGCTGCCCGCTGTCGCGCCGGCCAGACGAGGCTCGCGAGCTCCTGTCCTGGCTCCTCGGGGTAGAGAAGGGCTGTCCCCCGCCGAGGCGCACGGTCGCCTCGTCTTCTTTCCGTGGCCCCATCTGTTTCTCCATGGCGTCTCGTCAGCAAACCCGCATCCAGGCTTACCTGGAGAAGAACAAGATCGGTCCTCTGTTTGAGGTAAGGAACCATGGCCGGGGACAGTCCCTCTCTCTTGGGGGAAGAGGGATGTATAGAATTAAATTGAGAACCCCCCACCCCCCAAGTGGTGGAAAGATGGAAAGCAAATGCGCGGGAGAGGGCGCCCTGCCCTGGCCAGGTGTCCTGGAACGCGGGCCGCGCGGGCACTTGGCCAGTCACCTGAACGCAGACAGGTGAGTTCTGGCGGGTCTTGCCTCATCCATGAGGGCAGTTGGAGCCATCAGACTGCATCTTCTAGCTACCTGAGCCGGACTCGGACAGGCGATGTGTCCAGAATCACACCCGCAGGGACTTACACACACACACACACACACACACACACACACACACACACTTACACACTTCTTGGAATTGACACTACTATCTTGTTGGAATTTTTCTTTTTAATGTGGGCAATATTAGAACGGGAACGATGGAGGAGGTGCTTAGCAGGGAGAAAGAAAGGTTAACTGGAAGAAAGCTGGTGTAGGTGTGTTGAATGAAATCCGTAAACTAAGAGACTGATGCTGCTCTGTGACTGAAACTAAAGACCTCTGCTTTGCAAACGCTACCTGTGTAAGGGGGAGGAGAGGGCCAGGGGCAGGCTCTAGGAAAGCACATTGGTGTTTCCTGGGCAGGAGAATGTGTAACTGAGTTATTTTCTTTCATCAAATAATTGATGACAAAACAGGAGAGAGAGAGAGAGAGAGAGAAAAAAAAAGAGCGGGAGGAAGAGAGAAAATGAGACCAAGGCGCTGAAACCTGGCACCAGCAAAGCGTCTCCAGGTTGCCAAGGTGCTGGGCAGAGGTGGGGCAGAAGCTCAGGTGATCAGGCCAGGTGGGAGGGACGCAGGCGGTTCCTTCCCTTCTGGTCCAGTAGCCTAGCTGGGCACTGGCTGGAGGAGAGTTGGGGTGGTGGGGAGAGGTCTCCCTCCCACCTCACCCCTCAAAGCAGTTGCAGATGTCTCAGACTACAAGTAGGGGATAGAAGGTGCACCTGAATCTCAGAGAATGGAGCATCTTCCTGCTGGAGACCAAGGAAGAGCAACCGAGACCTGCAGAGAAAAAACAAAAACAGAACTAACGCTAATTAATGTCCCTGAGAATAAAGGAGGACCAAGGTGGGCACATACGGTTTTTACCTTGGGGAGGACGCATTTCAAATGACCAAGGTTTGTGAGATCTCCGGTTTTCCTGCCCAACACTAAATTAATGTGGTAGGTAGTTTTGGGGAAAGTAGAACCATTGTTTCATCAGAAACTGTGTCGAAGGGATCACAAGTCCTGCAGTTGGTTCCAAATGTTAGCCAAGGACTTCTTAATAATGTTATCGATAAAATTGAGCTACCAGAATTCTTTTCTTTGCCCTAGTGTAAAGATTATAAACTATTCATGGCTTCATGTAAGTAAAGCAAAAAGGTAGAAGCACAATATCCCTCTAAAATAGTATCCGAATTGCATAAAAGTAATAAGATAAATACATTTAGACTGTATATTTGCTGGCTGCCTTCCTAGAACATAAAGCACAATTAGCCATGGAAAAATAAGCAAATTGTTTTTAATAGATCCTGTTCTCACATATTTTAAACTTCCCATGATTCTTTCCAAGTGATAATAGAATTAACTTTTTATATAATCGGGGAATAAGGTCAGCTTGATATTTTCCTGTTGTTCCTGATCCTTTAATGCTCACCAGCTAATTCCCCACTGAAGAATTTTAAGTGATGGTGAAACTCTTTCAAAAATGCTTTGGATCTCCTCATCACAAAACAACAAAATTATATACTTTGTATACTACTGAATACACATTATATAATCCCCATTAACTTGAACTGAAGTGATGACTAGTTAATTTTTAAGGGTTGACGTGTACTTTATGTAATTGGATGGAGAAAAAAGGAAAAGTTCTCTGCTAAGAGCAGGAGGGCACAGAGCCTTAGGCAACAGTTGTGATAGAGCTTGGCTTGGGAGTAGAATTTGATGTACTTTATACAAGTGGAACTCTGACCAATTCATCATCTCTTTCTCCTCAAATTAGAAAGTGAGGGCAGAAGCCAAATGTGATGGGCGACACCTGTAATACTAGCACTTCTGGATGTGGGGAAGGAGGATTGCCACAGGTTCTAGGCTAACACAGGCTATATAGAAAATTCAAAGACAACTTGGACTACAGAGTGATACTTGTCTCAAAACCAAACAAACCAGAAAACTAAGCAGATCGAACAAGAACAGAAACCAGTTCAGAAAAACCATCAATGAAATGGGTGTTGGTAATGTAAAATACTTGTCTAGGATCTCAGGTTTGACTTGAAAGCTCAGAGGAGGTACCCTGGGACCCAGGGTCACTAAGAACCAATGCAGCTGACTCCTAGATCTTGAGTTACTTTTTAAGAAATTGTAACATAAGCTAAAATCACCCTTCACAAATCATAAAACAAACAGTTCTCATTTTCATCACCTGGAGGACTTGGCTGCATGAAGGTATTGAAATTGGTGACGTAGACTCCCTTCAGGTATGAGGACAAGCAGTATCTGACATGTCCCCACTGTGTGTTATATATTAGGAATGTTTTGAGGAAAATTTTATACTGGTAAACACTTTAAAGGGAGCTTACTAAAGTTTCTTTAAAATAAATAAAACAATAGAAAAATTAATCTCCATGCTGAGACTGAGAATGACAAGGTTTCTTTGTTTATTTATTTATTTATTTAAGACCAGGTTCCACCATGTATCTTTGACTAGCCTAGAACTTACTGTATAGACCAGGCTGTTCTTGAATTCACAGAAATCTATTTGCTTCTGTCTCCCAAGTGCTGGAATTAAAGGCCTAAGCCACCATGCCAGGTTTGGAATTTTTAAATTTGTGACGTTTATGAACTTTGTTTGTGTATTTAGTTTTTTTCTTATTTATTTCTAATATTTTGCCAGTTGAGATGCCTATAAAGTGCTCTGTATAACATGGTGATCCAAAATAAACTGAAATTAACTTTGATTCCCAGTGATCTATGAATATAATTTATACTGCCTTTAAATGTGATTAAAATATATTGGAGCATTACAAAATCACGTGTAAAAACCAATGGATAAGAATCTTCATTAAATAAAATTTTAATTAAAGAAATATGAACATTCCACAAATGCTATGAAAATTTTTTGTCACGTAATAATTTCAATTTCCTATTGGTTCATTAAGGACAGATAGGCAATGTGCCGCTTAGGCATTTAGTCTATGTGGAATATTTCACAGTGCTGTGATAAACTCATAAGTTCTTACTTATCTGGTAAGATAAAAAAATGGATCATATCCCACCAAAGTGGAATATTTTTGTAACACATATAAGATGCATGGTGCAAAAACAGAAGTAGTCTCAAACTTGAGGCCAGTCAGTTAGTAGCTAAATAAATAAAGAAAGAAATAAAGTCAGCAGTCAAAAATTGTACTCCTAAATAATCAGCTGGCATATATTTACTTAAGGAATTAAAGTACCCTCTTTTATATGTAATAGAAACAGTGAACTTTGTTTGAGATATTTGATATTTGAGATAGTATATGATGTGAAACATCATAGTTCCTCATTTTCAACACAACGAGGTGTGTAATTTTTAGTTTTTTCCATTCTCATTAAATACATAGGATGATGCTCAGTGGGGTCATAGATCTTGGTTTGGCCTGATCATACAGCAGTTCAAAATCCTAAATTATATCAAAGCAGAATAATGGGGAGTTTGGTAAATTTTCACAGATTTTTTTCTTCTTTCTCTGAGTACTGAAGACACAGAAATCCAAATAACTACATTTCTCCAAGTGTGGACAGACCCACTCCAAGTAGAATGGGGTCACATCCTCACTATCTTTGTTCAGTTCAAAGTCCTTGTACTCACATGGCATAAATTTGCCTGAACTGATTTGGTACACTGGCCATGAGCTGGACATATAGCCAGCTCCTGGGCCTCCTCCAACCCTTCTTTGTATGTTTTTCGCATCTCTGCATCTCTGGTTCCTACCCACCCACCATACTGGTAAACCCAAACTCCAATCTGTTTTCATCCTTTCCAACCCATGCCTTTCCTTTATTCATTTCTCACAGTTATCACTGAAAACAGCCCCTGTCCTTACTAGGGAGCTGTCATCTCCATTTACCTGGGTGTGCTTCAGGGCCTGAAAACAAATACCTGGTCTATTTTACTGTGGCACATGGCTTTGTAAGGCAGGATCCTGGTTATTCCTTGATGACCAGAGGTAAGCTCAATGCTTACTCTACTCTGAATGGAAAAGATATTTCAATGTTTAAAAATTAATTTGCCTTTAAATAATGTACTTAATAAAATATTATTGAAGTGCTTATAGGAAAGACTTAATGAAAACACAAGCTTAATACTTGTATGTGTTCAAGTTAATGATGCATAAATATGTTTTTGAATAACTCTTGGAGGAGTTTTTTTCCCCAGTTCTTGAAGTTATAGTGATTTTTCCTGTATCTAAATTTATATTCATCTTTATAATTCTGGAGTGACTAGAGAGCTATAGAGTTGTTATAAAGTGTCTCTTTTAAATAATATTTTGCCTAAAGTCAAAGTCAAAGCATTTTTATTAATTTACTTTAAAATAATCTTTAAAAATGTATCTAACATGTTTTAGATTTATCCCATTTAAGCTTTCATTTCTATCTTGTTATGTCTATTTTCAAACAGCTTATTAAGAAGTAAACTGAGGGGGTTAGAGAGATGCCTTCGTGGTTAAGAGCAATGGCTTCCCTTGTAAAAGACCTAGGTTTGATTCCCAGCACCCACATGGCAGCCAACAACCGTCTGTCACTCTGATTGCTGGGGATCTGACTCCCTCTTCTAACCTCTGTGGGTGTTGCAGGACACAAGTACACTTACACGTATACAGACAAGACACTCATACACATAAAACAAAAATAAGAAATGGAATATTTTTAAAAGAAAAGTAATAAAATGACTCAAACATAAAACACAGGACTGAGGATGTAGCATAGCGGTGAAGCATTTGCCTGCCATGTACAGAAGGTGGTCTAACCCAAACAGTGAAAAAACAAAACCAAACAAAAACCACCCAAACAAGTTAAACACTATAAATAACTCACCGTATAGCTTTAAAAATAATGATAGATAAGCATACAGAAATGTTTGAAGAAGTACTATTTTAGTGTTTGGGAGTTTCTTCTAACAGAATGTGACTAATGGAAATATGTGGCTATGAAAATAACCTGGCCCTTCCTCTTTTCTTTCTTTCCTTAATAGTTAAATGAAAAAGCCCTTAGGCAGAGCTATGAAAAGACCACCTAAGGGTAGGTGGCTGGGAGACTGTCCAAATAAGATTAAAGGGGCCTGAGTGGGACCACGGATTGGCAGGTCCATGCACTTTTTTATATATGAGGTGAGACAGGACACTGAGAAAATACATGCATTTATTGTAAATCATGCAAGCCAGTTCTCTCACTGGTGATGATAGCAATCACAGACTAAAAGAGGGGGAAAGCTTGAGTAAATCTTACTGTGGTAGGATGAAATTGAAGGTATTGATGTGATCTTGTGACTTTCAGTGGTGGATTTGCAGATATTACTTATACTAAAGTGTCTGTCCACGTTTATATCCTTCCTCTGTTTTCTGTGAGAACCTGAGAACAGCAACACCTGAGCCGCAATGAACACAGTGCTCAGATTTTGGTATCTAAAAATCATTAACACTAGAAGAACTAGGTATCTCTGAGGAAATGGTTGATCCCATGTTTGTCGTGGAGAATGCACTTGATGTAAGAACTAGGAGCATTTTATATCAGAAAGTAGTCTTCAAAGAATGATAAAGATATGTCATAAGGACAAGGAAGCTAGCTGAATCCATTGAAGATCAAAGTAAAGAATGAAAGCAACAGGATATCATCCTGCAAAATATTCCTGGGATTAAAAGGCATGCAGAAAGTGTTCTACACATGGGAGAAGAGAAAGGTTTGTCATATAGTACAATGTCAGTAAGTAACACTAAACGAGATGATAGAATTTTAAAATCACTACATATTTCAGGCAGAAAATAATAATCAATGCTGAAACTCATCAAAGCTGGATGAACAATGAGATGTTTCACAGTCCCAAAGTATCTTTCCACAAAATATTAATTACAAAATAAGAAAGTAACCTTCCAGTAAGGAAGCCTGGCAGAAACCATGTTCCTTAAATGGAACAAGCTAGCAGAGGTTCTTCTGCCCACCTGGACTGAAATCATGGGTAGTTGAGGAAAAGCTCCTCAAGTGTTGGTCTTAGGCAGCTCTCCTGACCCTTAGTGTTTGGCAGCAGCATGTGCTGGCAGCAGGCAGCAAGGGCAGCGGCAGGTGCTGCCTTCCACCCACAGCTCTCATGTGGGCCTCAGGTATTCTGACTCTTACCTCTACAGATGTTACAGCTCTCATGCAGATCTAAGGGAAGCAGGGATTCCTCAGCCTTTCGGCAGCAGCTGGTATTGCAGCTTCCAGATGCCTAAGTTTAGGTATCTGAAATCTCCATCTCTGAATAGCAGCCAGGGTTACAGCATCCTGGCTGGGGAAGTCTGAGACCCGCACTCCTAAAGGCTTTATGGCTGCCTGGAACTCTTCGAGTGACCAGGGCCTGCCATTTCTCAGGCTTCATACAGCATTCTTTCCTTCTTCAGCCTCAGCTTTCTATCCTTCCTATTTCTGTCCTCTCTGCTCCTACTCTGGCCACTCCCCCCAAACCCTTAGCTTCCTTTCCTTTAGCTGTCCAGCAGTGGGCCGAGCCCTGCTTTGGCAACTCAGCCTGCAGACCACACATCTTTGCCTCTTCTTTAACTGTGAAGTTTGGCCTACCAACCATCTGACTTGTTGCAGCCGCCACTGGTTGTCTCTGCCAGCCCTTCTGCTGCTTTACACCAATCACAGAACACCTTACACATAAATGGAAATTTATGTTGCCTTTCCTTGTTAGCATCAGCCGTAGCAATCCCTCTGGCCTAGGAAGAAATGGCTGCAGAGTCGTTTAGCATTCACCAAGGCTTGTAGTAGAAAAAACAAACAAACAAATAACCCAAACAAACAAAAACCTGGTACAAAATGTTTGAAGCAACCCTGACCAAGGCTGCACCTTCAGCACCAGAGACAATCTGCTGTGATCATTGTGTAATTTTCTCAAAGAAACCATGAAGTGTTCAAAATGGCAGTACTCATGTAAAGATCTTCCTGATGGCTGTTTGGCTGACAGTCCTGCTGCTCAAGGAAGCCAGAGAGAATCCAACAACTGCTAACTATGGTGTCAAAGATCTCAACTCCCAATATCTTTACTTATTTTTAGGAAAATAAACATTGAAACTGCTTACAATAAGAATATAATTTATCAGGCCAGGTAAATTGATGGTGCAGAGGGTAAAAGCCTTTGCTGCTAAGCCTGTCAATCTGAGTTCAGTTCCTGGGACCCACGTGGTAGAAGGAGAGAACTGACTCCCACAGGTTATTTTCTGATCTCCATATGTGTACTGTGGTGTGATCTCACACACGTAAGTAGACAATTGTAAAAAACAAGCAGAAAAAGAACAGAACTTATCATTAACTTGAATAGCCATTTTAGCAGATATTTCTACTGGTTAGTATTTGTTCAGTGTCTCTGAGAGCAATGGATCCTCCTCACTTGTCTCAATAGGATAAACCAGTATTGTGTGCCACTCACTAAACTAATGTCGTGTGCCACTTAGAAACAGTTTAAGCAACATCACATTTTCCATTTTCCACCAATTGTGTATATTTAATAGAATAATTTTAAAAATCTAAAAAGCTAATGGGGACATTCTACAAAGTAATTTTTCCTAAAGTTTACAAAGTATCAAGGTCATGAAGGTAAAAAAGCCTGCAGAATGAGATCCATGACAACTAAATACAAAATATGGTTCTCAGGGCTGGAGAGATATATCAGTGGTTAAGAGCACTGGCTGCTTTTTCAGAGAACCCAAGTTTAATTCTCAGTACCCACATGGTGACTAGCAATCATCCAAAACTCCAGTTCCAGGAAATTGGACACTCTTTTCAGACCTCTGCAGGCACTGCATGAATCTGGTGCACTTACATCTATGTAGGCGATACACTCATATACAAAAACTAAAAATAATAAAATATTTTTAAAAATATCGTTCGTGACTTGATACTTCTGCTATTGAGAATGGTATTGGGAAGGTTAAAATCCATATGAAGTGTCTGGGTGAAGAACATAGAGAGTTCTGTATACTGCTCATGTAATGTGAAACTCTTTCAAAAGATATTAGCATAAAATGCAAGAAGCTAATATTTACAAAAGAGTTCATCCATTGGATTTTTAAAATAACAAAATACATGAATGTAGTTTAGACGTTTGTCAGTGTTTACAGAGGAAAATATTCTGAGTAAAGAAAATTTACAGTTTGACCAAGCGTATACATTTATCTCTTCTTTCCTCTGGAAATTTTGTTGAGACATTTTTGAAATCAAGGAAACACATGTATAAGCATGTTGTGCATAAATGTATTGATGTAGAGTTCCGTTTCTTTCTTTATTTTGAGTAGTGGCATCTTCTTTGAACCCACAGCAGTTAAGCCACAGGATCAAGATTATGCTGATCTACACAGTTTTGTACTCCTATAACAGAATATTTGAGACTGGGAAATGTGCAAAGAACATAAGTTCATCCTCACCTTTCTAGGGAGGGGAAGTCCATGATCAAGGTTAGCATTTTATTTGATGAATACCTTCATACTGTGTCTTACCATGGCCTCAGGTAAAATGTCAAGATATCTAAATATGCTTAAAGCCTGTTTAAAAAGTACCTAAATCTTGTTATTGCAGGAACAGCTTCAGGGCTTAACCATCACAGAGGCCCTACCTCACATTAACAACACCCAGTGGGGGTCCGAGCACATTCAAATAGCATGTGTAGTGAAAATATTGTTTAGAATTTCTTAGGCATTTTATTATTATTACTATTATTGTTATTTATTGTTGAGATAGATTCTCCTTGTAGCCTTAGCTGGCCTATGTAGAACAGGTTTGCCTCGATCTCACAGAGATCTGCCTGCCTCTGCCTCCTGAGTACTAGGATTAAAGGCTGTACCACACACACAGCTATTTCATTATGTTTTATTTTATTTCTTAGGTGTTTTATGATATATCAACTCACCGAGTCACTGAGACACACTCCCCATAGTGTCTTTTGTCCTTCTTGCTGTCTTTGTAATCTCTCTGTAATTCCTCCTAGCCTTAGTTTCTCTAAGCAATTACGAGTTTCCTCTTTGAGGCTATGGATTCATTGTCATTTTCTAGAGTTTTGTGTGACTTGAATCATGGTATGTACATCTCAAAGAGGATTTGTTTCTGTTGACTTTTTAATTGTTTGACAATTTCATATATGTATATAATGAATTTTAATCGTTCCTCCCCAATCTTCTCTCTCATCCTCCTTCTTCTCCAGCTGAAATCCTTCTTCCCTTCCTCCTTTTTTCACATCTTTTTCTTTGTGACTCACCATTGAGTTTAATTAAAGTGTATTGGTCAGGCGCGAGTGGAAGCTTATTTGCCAGAGCAAGAGAAACTTACCAGTAGCTACAGCATTAAAGACACGACAGCCCTGCCCCCAGTAGCCATTCCCCGCCAGGAGTCCCTCAGAGAGGTCCCAGGCCTCCAGGACCCCTCTCCTGTCTGTGATGAAATGTTGATGGGTCCAGTCTTGCATGGGTCTTTTGCAGATAGCCACAGCTGCAGTGAGTTCATGAGTGAAGTGACTGTGCCATGATGTTCAGAAGAGGTCATTTTGCTGCACATTTCCCCATCCTCTGACTCTCGCATTCTTCTAGTCTCTTTCACTGCAGTGTTCACAGTCTTAAAGGTGATGACATAGCTGTCCCATCCAAGGCTGAGCACTCCATCATCACTCATTTTTGGCACTTTTACCAGTTGTGGGTTTCTATGGTAACTGCCCTCTGCTGCAGTAAGAAGTTTCTGAAGAGTGTCTGTATCTATAGTGTATAAACGAAACTTTCTGGGTTTTAAACAAGATATCCCTATGTAGCCCTGGCTGGTCTGGGACTCAGTATGTAGACCAGACTGGCGTGCTTCTGCCTCCCAAGTGCTGAGATTAAATGCCTGCACCAATGCAGTTCTTATATTGAAACTCTATGCTAACAAGACAAGGAATTAGCACGGAGATAGACTAACTGAGTAAATGCTTTATTTAAAACAATGCATTTAGGTGGCAAAATAAGTGCATAAGTAACTGTTCCATTTCATTAAGGAGATGCCAGCTCAGCCCATTGCTACTGATTTCACAGACACAGTGGGTGTGGCTGAAGATGTACAGCACCTGGAACCTTCCGTCTGATAGAATGCAGAATTGTGCAACCAGTTTGGAGAGCAGTCTGGCAGCTCCTTTTCTTAAAACATATATTTGTCAGTACATATTCATGGCACAAAGTGAAGAGTTCCATGATGACATTTTTCTTCAGTTATGAAGCAGTCTTTGGCCGTCGTTTCCCTGTCACTTCCTCCTCTTCCTGCCAGTACCCTTCCTTCCCCATGGTGCCCTCATTTGACCTTTGGTTTCTTCTCTTTCTTTCCTCTCCCACTCCCCCTTTCTTCTTGTCCTCTCTCAAATCTATGATCCAAATATGAGAGAAAATATTTCTGAATTTGGTTTATTTAGCTCTGTGAAACCTTCAGTTTCATCCATTTTCCTGGAGATGACCTAATTTTGCTCTTTTTTTATAATTCCATAAAATCCTGTTGTCTATAGATACTGTATTTTCTTTATACATTCATCTATTTATGGCTACAAAGGTTGATGCCATAGCTTGACTACTGTAAATAGTATCAAAATGAATATTATTGCCTACATAGCTCTGTAGTATATGACAGCTTTATTTCTAATAGCCAAAATTATGAAGTAATTTAATAAGCTAGTTAATATGTGATTGGGTAAATATCTACTACATAGACATATAGTATTATTAAATAAAATATGAATTATTGGTGCAGACAATACTACAGATGAATACCCAAATAATTATATGAGTAAAAACAGTTCAAACTTAATGTATTATGTGAGTCCATTTATGTAATAGTGGCAAAATTATAACTGAAGGCTATATAATAAGAAACAGTGCCTTACAGGAGATACCTCCCTTTGAGTTTTTGACCAGGGTAGTTCAAGAGACTCCCAAAATTGCACAGGCTATTGCCACAGTCCTTGATTTCCTCCAAGAGATTGAAGGCAAGACCCTGTTGCTGAAGACAGGACGTACTTCAGACACAGTACTTGAAGCAATGAAGGTGGAACTGACCTGGAAACCACTTCCTCTGAGGATAGCTTTAATAGCTAGGGAGAGCACTGTACAAACTGCTAAGGGAGAACATCAATGGATTGTACAACCCCCTAATAAACACAACGACTAGCACAGCAAACTATATATATGGGCAGAAGTGCCACTTTTATCTTGAGATAATCAACAGCTAACTAATTGGATTTAAAAGGCCTACTCAATGGGAGGGAACTCAGATGTGATACTGTAAACGTAGCCAAATACACATGGCTGGAGAGGCCATAGATCTTAAAGAAAACCCCAAGACTATCACATCCTTAGACAAATGCAATTTCTTATTATGTGCTAAATGTGGATCCTTGTATTTACAGACAAATAAATACACACATCAAAGAAGCTTCTTTTGCAAGAGATGAAGACTTTTACAAAGTTCCACAACTATTCACACACAGAGATTAAGTGTCTGTGAAATGCCCAACCCTAACGGATACACCTACATTGGAGCCTCTACACCCAAGGCTTATAGAACCTAGTGGAACAAGGGGTAGAGAGAATATTAATGCACCTCTCACCTTTCATCAACCAAGTGGCAAAAGCTCAGAGAATAAGAGTCTGTAGAGTGTGATTCTTTGGATAAGGCTTCAATATTAAACTTCACTCACCCAGGGCTCAGAGACCATTGTAGAAGAGGGGACAGAAAGATTGTAAGAGCCCTTGAAGGAGGTACATGATCACATGGATACAGTCTTACAAGCTCCTGGGACCTTGTGCATATGAATTTACAGAAATGATGACAGTGTGCACAAGATTTATGTAAATACAAATAGAGAAAAATATGTCATAGAACAGTGGAAATAGCAGACCCCAATGTTAGCTGAAGAACTATTGAGCAACTGATGACTGTTGGCTTAGGAAAAGCTGATCTTCTTTAAGGGAGGGATTCTAAATGGCTGACTGTACCCAGTGGATGAACATGCAGGAGATGCTAATTTGATTCTGACTTGACATGATAGGCTTTACATAAATGTCAGAATGCATAGAATCCAATGTAGGGGAGGCAATCAAAGGAACTGATGAGGAAGGTGCTATAAAGATGATTAAGATGTTGTGTATGAAATATACACAAAATATCAATAAAATTTTTTCAAAAGAACTATTTCTGCGTTTGGGTTATCTCAATTAATGCATCACTTTCCAGATCCACCCATTTTCCTGCAAATGTCATAACTTCATTTTTCTTATGGCTGAATAAAATTCCCTTGTGTGTTTGTACCACTCTCTTAATATGCATTCATCTGTTGGTAATCATCTAGGCTGATTCCATTGCCTTGTTTGTAAACTGAGCAGCAATAAACATGGATATCCAAGTGCTGCTCCTGTAGGCTTTAGAGTCTTACAGGTATACGCCGTATGTTCTTTTTCATATGTAGATTCTAGCTTTCAATGTGTGTGTGTGTGTGTGTGTGTGTGTGTGTGTGCATGTTTGTAGGCCAGAATTGGATGTTGGGTGTCTTCCTTGATCATTCTTCACTTTACTGAGGCAAGGTCTCTTCCTGAGTCCAGAGCTCATGGTCCTGTGACTGGCAGGTATCTGCTGACAGAATTTTTCATTCACCTTGAATTGTCTTATGTCTCAGGTAGATCTTGAGTTCTAAGGGCAGGGAAAAATGCTCCATGTTCACCTGTTCCATCTACTGTGGTATGTAGTGGAGGCTGATGTATAAATCAGGGATAAAGCAGGTGTCTATTGAAGTAGACAAACCATTAACTTGTGTATCTTTTTTTTTCTACAAAAGAAAAAAAATAAAGTAAAACCAACTAATAAAAAAGCACCTTACTATTTATTAACACCTAGAGAAAAATATCTCATGTCCAAATGACTTTAATTATCTTCTTAGCTACTTAATTGGCTTATGTTTTCTATTTTAGTAATTACTTTTAAGAGAGTGGGTGATCAGTTAATTCACACAGAAGTATGATGTGTTATGTGTAATTTCTTCAATTATACTTGCATTTCCTAGGGAGAAAATTATATGACACAGTTATCTATCTGTGTATCTATCTATTTGCCTATCTATTTCTCTATGTCTCTATCATCTATCTATCTATCTATCTATCTATCTATCTATCATCTATTTATCTATGAGAGGGAGACAGGGTGATCTCTGGAGCTTAACTCAGGTAAAAGATCACTTACTCTTTGTTTGACCCGAGCAAGTGATTTAATCCCTGAGGACATTTGAGTTTCCACCTGAAAAATAGTTGTGATGGGAATTGTTATGAAGAACACAGAAGATGAAAAATCTGAAGAGCCCAGTTCAGTGCGTGGCACTTAGTGGACATCTAATACATTTTGGTTGCAGTCACCTTAGATGCTGGGATTTCTCGTTTCCAGTAATTTTGTGCCCCAGTTTCTGACCAAGGACCTTTGAATTTTGGCCTTCTAGTACCTGAGATTAGAGCTTGCAGTACACATCTGCTTCTTTATATTTAGCTCTGGTGTTACAACTGCTCAAAGAGTGATGGTGACAAGAGGTGTAGTGCTTGGCAAAGCAGTGTGTGTGTGTTTTCACTGATCGAACCAGCGATTTGCCTAATGCTGCACTATCAAAGGGACCACTTCCTGTGGCAAATTTGTCAACATACATAGCATTAGAAGACAATCTAGGCTATGTCTTCTTGTTTCAGAGAGGCACTTAACTGGATAACAACTGAAATAGAATTCGGAATCCTTGCCTTCCTCTGACAGTCTGAATGATCGTTGTGGTCTTTGTTTTTCTTCCTATCCTTTATCACCCCAGACATTTCCCATTGGGCTCATTCCCTTGATTTCAGTTAATCTGTTCTTAGAATACGAACTTCTTAAATGAAGATATTTATCAGTCTTTTTAGCTTCTAGTTACACTCCTGGAAAACCCCACCCAGGGCATACCAGGTATATGCATATATATATATATTTTTTTTTTCAGAATAATCATTTTCCAGTAGGAGTTTGAATTTTTTAAACAGTTTACAGAATATTTTGCTTTATTGAAAATTCATTCCAATTTGCTTATCTTTTCAACTGCTAAATCTTCAGTACACAGTGCTGTGAACACTATGCACAATATATGTTTTGGGGCACTGTATCTTGTACTGAGAAAAATCAACATAAATAAGATTTTTTCTATGTTTAAAGAAAATACGGATATATTTGGAACACTCTCAATTATATTCTGAAACATCTACAAAAACCTACTTTAGTTTCCTGTTTATATATCTGGCCAGTTTTCTTGTTCCTCATATAGTTCATCATTATAATATTAGAAATAAGAAATTCTTATTTGAGATTCAAATTCAGAGATTTTTTTAAAAGAACTTTGCTATGGAATCAGGTATATAAACTAGGTAAGTTATTCATGCTTCATTCCTGGATGTTCTCAGCAAAAATAAAATATCTAAAAATGGATTATTCAAAATATCTAAATGATCTCATTGGCATAGGTACTGTTCTACATGAAACATATTCATAGTTTTAGGTTGAAAGTTGTTCCTTTAACATAAAAAGAGAGGCCTCTTTTTGAAGTATGGCCTCAGGTACATTGGAGGGTCTGAATCCTGTGATTATTTTCCTGTTTGAACAGACTGATCTAAATTCATAGTGACAAGCTGAATTACATTGAAAATATATCTGATTTGTGTGCACACTAAAGTTCACTTCAGTGTATAAGCTATATTACAGCATAGTTTTGAAACATTATCTCAAATTTAATGCTTTTTACTTCTATCAATCTTTCTCAATCTAGTATTGTTTTGATCATCTTATTTTTTCTGTTTTTTGCTTAAGATGTAACAGACCTCTCAGTATTTTATAAGTAATAGTTAAAGCAAGGTAAATGTATTACACAATATTATTTTATTTTGCCTAACACGTTTGAGTCATTCTCTTGCATCTTCCTTCTTAGCACTGGAGCAAAGATATAATGAACAATAATTTAGACAGATGTTAGAAAGCCTACTTTGTGCAAGTTCTAAGCCTGTCCAGAATGTCACAAAAAAGTTCCCACTTTCATAGAACAATTTTAACTCTAACTCTCATAGAAAATTCATCTATGACCTTGAGCTATGTGTATAGCCGGCAGCATTCCACTTCTACAGATTGGTAGGGAATGCAAGAGAGATCAGCCCCATTATGTTTCCCAATAGTTGAGTTTTAGGAAATAATATTCAGAGAAGAATTCATGGGTTCATGTACATTGCCTTCTACATTGCTAACAGATATAATTTAGAATGAAGCTAGTTGAACAATGACCTGGATACACATTATATGAAAGGCTGACCCTATGAAGCATAGCTTTCATTACAACATTCAGTGAAATGACTAAGGAAGCCATGGCTGAATTATTGTAGGCACCAAAACTTGGAAAATAGTTTTATTCATTGGAGTATGTTGTGAAGGGACCAGTCTAGTATATCAGGAAGCAAGCTCTGATAAAAACTATTATGTAACTTTATAATGTCAAAAGTTCTTATTAAATGCTTTGAAATATGAAAAGATATTCCACTCCCTTGTTTTGGTCTTGTATGGGTGGGTCTCCATCTCCAGCATGGCTGTTGTGCTCCAGCCATGCCAGAGAATGGAGGATGATCGAACAGGACCTCAGGTGGCTCAGAGTGCGGAGGGAGGAGTTCCCTCCTGGGAGACTATGTCGGTGGGTAGTTCGGTTATTAGAGCCAATGCAGGGGTTTATATAGGGAGGCCTCTCTGACCATTACAGAAGGCAGAAAAGTTAAAGGTGGGGTTTTGGGGTAAAGGCGGGAAGGTTGTAGGGCTGATGTGGAAGTTCAGGAACGAGGAAACGAATCCCAAAAACCTGGTTCTGGTCTGGGGTGGGAGAAAGGAAGATTCATATCTACAGTGATTTCCTAGGGCCAGGTTATCACATCAGGCAGAGCAGGTCAGATACCTGCCATCCCTTTAGGGTATCTGGAGTTGCTTGTCTTGCTTAATAACCAGATCCCTACAGTCTTGGAAAACGCAGAGCTCAGTCATCACCAGACTAAAGACTGCAAGCCATTATCATGAGTATTCTTTCCTTAGATGCCCTTTACATTGTTTGGGTGTTTCTCTTTTATTCTAATTTTGATTTATACTGCTTGATAATAATTTATGTTTCTTCATACAAGGCCATACAATTATTTCTAAACTAGTATATATTATATATACATATATTATAGATGTACATAAAGTCAACCATAGAGTAGCATACTTCTAGTAAAAGTTAACTGGGATATTACAGGATGTAATCCATTTTCTGTTGGTATATACTGTGAGTGGCCTTTTAAGAACCTTTATTTATCTCTATCTCAGTGATAATATGGCTGTAGATACTTTCTTCTGAGCAACACAGACAAAGCTACCTGACAATCATAGTTTGGGACTTAGTGTCTTATTTATGAACTTGAAAGTTGTCCTACATTATGGGGTTGGCTCTCTGGTGTCATTCTAATTAAGATCAGATTAGGTATCTCATCAGACAGGGCCCAAAAAACCCCTCAATCTCAACAACTCCCAAGACACTTGTCATCATGATACATGCTTTTATTTTCATGACAGTATTTACTGATGTCTGATTTTTAAATTTATTTATTTGGTGTCTATCTTCCTCTTAAATAGGTCTTTCAGCCTTTTTCTCCAACATATCTTCATCTACATAGTAGTAGGATTCCTATAAGAAATTATTTATGCTTCTCAGGGGAGAGTATTGTTTATTTTTAAAAATTAACAAAAATTATATAGTTACTTCTTCCTAATTTAAAAAAATTGACAAATTTTTGCTCAGTTGGGATATAGAGGAGCCATTATATATATAATTGTGGAAAAAAGTTTAAAGTTACACTGAAGCATCATCACCATCATGTAAAATATGCAAAACAATGGAGACTAGGAATGATTTATAGCACTTATGTTATTGTTTTAGGCTAGTGGTCTACTTTTATTTCTACACATCCCATTCGATTTTCTAAGCTTTCTGTATCATTGCACATTGCTCTTCGTATTGTTAAATCATTGTTTCTGTTTTTCTGCTCTTCTAAAGGCCCCTAGAGACTGCCACACGGGTACTATATTTGCATGTGAATCCTGAATTTCTTATCAATTAGAACATTAATGGAAATTTTTAGCAGAGATTTATAGGAGAGTGCTAATCTTGCAGGACAAATCAAAAGTGATGGTGGCGAGAGTTTGGGAGCAGGTAGGATGAGGGATGTCGGCTAAGGAGAAGCAATGTCAGCCAGGAAGGTGGAATGAAAGAGTTACATTTTCAATCACTTTCCTCCTCTTTTTCAAGCACTGTTTTAAAGAGCTGAATGAATCTTGCAGATTGTGATGGTATGTGTGACTTGGATTCGCAAAGCTTTGCAGTATTTTATCCTGTACCCCAACTCCAAATACTTGACATGAACTACTGTAAATAGGAAGGGACATAAAACCACAGATAATTCTGAGAAGGTGTCTGAAAGCCTTTGCATAACATAACTCCTTTACTGGAGTCTCATTTGGACATGTCTAAGGGCTATCTGTAATCTACACAAATACCAATTCATCAATCGATGTTTATACAGCATGCCAATATCACAAATATTTTTGAGAGAACGTATTTGAAGAAATCTTTCATCTAGGGTATCTTGAATGTGTTTTAAACTGAAAAATGCCCAAAAGGTCTTAAATAAAACAAGAGGTTATACTTATCTCTTCATCTGTGGCTTACAATGTCTTCCCAGGGTCCAGTTCTCCTCTTTTCTCCTCACCCCTTAAAGAAAATTCCAGATCACAGCATCAAATCCTTTCATCAGTTCTTTGAAATGCCTTTCTTTCCTCATTCTCAGTTTAGTCCTGGCACCCAGACAACACCCAGTCACCCTGCTCCAGTTTTTCATTTGTGACTGACGCATCTGTATCAACCACTCCAATTGGTGATATTTATCATGTCGTTTCTCTCCCCCAAAATAAACACATACTGTGTCTTCACTCCTTGTGGCTCTACTTTCTGAAGAGCACAGCAGTAGACATGCTTTATTTGTATACATGCCAATAACGTGGATAAAATACAAAGGTCATGTAAATTTTAGACAAAATCAAACTGAGAAGTTCATACTTACATTTTCACTTGAATTTGTGTGTATTTCACCCAGAACATCACAATCATCTCTATACATCCTTCCCCCATCGCTGGAATTCATACATTCTGTCATCGGTGTCAAAGTCCACTGTGTCCGATTAGTGTCACCAGATGTCCCTCAGTGTAAGTTCATCCACTGGGGTCTAGTCAGCCTACTTAGAATCCCTTCACTTAAGAAGATCAGCTCTTCCTCACCCAGCAGTAATCAGCTGCAAATAATTCTTGGACTAAGAGTGGGGTCTGTTGCCCATTTCCACAGTTCCATGCTGGATTTTTGTCTGCTTGAGTTTGCATGGGTCTTATGTATGCTGACACCATTGTTGTAGGTTTTTATGAGCAAGGTCCAAGGAGCCTGTAGGACTCTATTTCCATATGGTCAGGGACCTCCTCCCTGGCTCTCACAATTCTTCTTCCCCATCTTCTGCAATGGTCCCTGAACCCTGGATGTGGAATTTAATATAGGAGTCCTGTCCAAGGACCCACTCTCTGCAGACACTTATTCCCTGAGATTTGGTCATCTGTGACCTTTTTTGGTCCTGACCTTCTGTTGCATGAGGGAGCTTCATTGATGAGAACTGCGAGGCGCATTAGTGTTCTCTTTGCCCCGTATTCTATGTTCCCCATAGAGGTTGCTTCGTAGATGTGCCACTTAGGCTTGGGCAATTCACAATCTCTGTGTATGTCCAGTTGTATAACTTTGTAAGAATCTCTGTCTGTTGCAAAAGAATTTTTTTGATGAGTAGTGACTGGGATACTTTACTGTAAATATAACAATACATATTTTGTACTTAGTAATAAGTTCCATTAGTCTAGAGATGTGACAACCTTGGGGATTTCTCCAAGATATATGACCTCTTCAGCCATATACATTTGACTACATCTAGAGTACAACAAATGACTATCCTCCCACTGAGTGGAAGGCAGCTGTTGATTACCCCAAGATAAAAATGTCATTATTGCACAATGGCGTTCTGCTGTGCTTATCACTGATGTGATTATTAGGCCTTAAAGCTGGGGTTGAACCATTGATTGATGGTCTCTCTTAGCAGCTTCCTTAGTATTCTCCAAAGCTATAAGAGCTAGTCTTCAAGGGAGGTAGCTTCCAGGTCAGTTCCAGCTTCATTGCTCCAAAACCTATATCCCAAGTCTGTTTTGTCTTCAGCAATAGGATTTTACATTCAAGTTCTGGGAGGCAATCAAGGGCTGTGACAATAGCCTGTGTAATTTGGGTAGTTTCTTGGACTACCCTGGCCAGTAACTCAAATGAAGGTTTCTCCTGTCTGGCACTGTTTCTTGTTATGCAGCCTTTATCTGTATACATGGACTCATGTAGAAACATCATATGTATAATTTGTCAGTAAGTTTTAGGTTAAAAAAAAACACCTCTGTTTTTTTACACTAACTAGAAATCATTTATATCTCTACTCTGACTCTCTCCTGCCTAACCGTCCCTCCATGCCCTCCTTATTTAAGGTAGCTTACATTTTTTTTTCAGTTTTAGCTCTGCCTCTGCTATTCAGGAGGATGAATTAGTAGCTCTGAACCCCTCAAGATTTGAAAGCTGGAAACACTGAATGAATTATGAAGTGAATTCTGAACCAGGATAGCATTCAAGGTTAAGTCTCCAAAACCATAGTTTCCGTAGTCTGCACACACTGCTTTCTTTTCTGTTGACCACGTTAGTTTGTCTACCTCCCCTTCTCCCTAGTACATGTAAGGTTAACTGTGCATTAGATTTTAAATGAGGTTTCTTGGAAAGCAGACTTTTGGAGATTTGCATACACTCCATTATGGAGAGGTCTTAGGACACTTAGCAGAAGAGGGTCTGGGTGAGGGATAAAGTTGAGCTGTGAAATAATTGCAGCAGAGTCCACCCATCACACTGGGAACTTACCCAGGGTAATCACTGAAGGGCAATGAGGGCTGTTATGGTAGACACATGAAGTTGAACCTCTGTATCTAACCAACTCATCTTGTGAAGGCTTCAACCAGAGAGTGTATGCTTGAGTGAGGAAGTTGACCTCTATGGAAGGATGATTGTAGAGGGGGCTCTGCTAAGAGGTTTCAGTTGCCAGTATCCCTTGGCAGCTGCAGAATGTGTTCACGTACCTGAAGGAAGGATGGGTATGTCACAGTGTTTTCATATTTTCCTGTCCAACCATCAGCCACTCTCAGGGGGACATGCTCGTTTTGTCTCTTGAATTCAGTACATTTAACCACTCTAGCTTTCTTAGACTTTTTTTGTGAGTTCCTGTTGCATTTATTTCTTTCACGTCTTTTTTTTTTTTTTTTTTTTTGCTAAGCATATTGGCACTTGACTTTCTAGGTTATGGATTACATTTTATCTATATTGTTGGATTATTTTCTAGTGTTCTTGCTAGGTATCCAACTTAGTGTGTGTGTGTGTGTGTGTGTGTGTGTGTGTGTGTGTGTGTGTGTGTAGGTCACAAAGATATTAATTGAATACTTGCTGAAAAAAATGTACATAAAAGATTGATGTACAGAAACTTGAATTAATTGTTCTTTTTCTTAAAAGCAAGCTCAACATTTCCACTCTGTCTAAGCTTCATAAATATGTGAATATTTCACAGAAGTCTAAAAGATGATATACAAAAGTAAAAGGAATAAAAATATCTCTAGTTGGCTACGTGAGTTGGTGGAACTTCTGTTTTGTTTAAGTCAGAAGGATTTAGACTTTCTTTTCTTTGTGACATAACATTCCTAAATCATCTATACAGACACAAATATTGTGTGATTTGTGTGAATAAGCACTCAGAACAATTTATGAAGTTCCACTCAATCTTTGCAAGAAAAAGGAGAATGCAGTTACAATAAGTGGAATTTTTTTGTATGTTTGACTTCTTAGTGGATTTATAATTCTTCAAAACTCACTCTGGGGGTTTGGATCCCCATTCTGCCCTATTTTGAATAAGCAAGATATTTCATCAAAAACACAGATTTTGGATCAGGTAATGTGAATTTGATGTTGCTTTTATTTAAACAAACTTTATTTTATTGCTCTGTAGCTAGCAGAATCTACTATCAATGAAAAGCAAATGTTTCGTGGAGCTAATGAAAGATAAATTGACAATTTCCACTCTGTGCCCGGTGAGGGTGCTGTAGAAGTGGTGTCTACTTAGATTGCGTTCTTCTGTGTGTAACTCTACTGTCTACTTAGATTGCTTTCTTCTGTGTGTAACTCTACTGTCTACTTAGATTGCGTTCTTCTGTGTGTAACTCTACCGTCTACTTAGATTGCTTTCTTCTGTGTGTAACTCTACCGTCTACTTAGATTGCTTTCTTCTGTGTGTAATTCTACTGTCTACTTAGATTGCGTTCTTCTGTGTGTAACTCTACCGTCTACTTAGATTGCTTTCTTCTGTGTGTAACTCTACTGTCTACTTAGATTGCGTTCTTCTGTGTGTAACTCTACTGTCTACTTAGATTGCTTTCTTCTGTGTGTAACTCTACTGTCTACTTAGATTGCTTTCTTCTGTGTGTAACTCTACTGTCTACTTAGATTGCTTTCTTCTGTGTGTAACTCTACTGTCTACTTAGATTGCTTTCTTCTGTGTGTAACTCTACTGTCTACTTAGATTGCTTTCTTCTGTGTGTAACTCTACTGTCTACTTAGATTGCTTTCTTCTGTGTGTAACTCTACTTGCAGTACAACGCTGGGGATCATGTAGCTCAAGGAAGTGAGGACAATAAATTGAAGTTCCAGATGCAAACTTGCTCTATGAAAGCAACTTGTGGGGAGGTTTCCCATGCCACACATACGCAGTCTGAGGTTGAAGTAGAAAGCAGGTATAGTTATGGTGAAAAGAAGCTTTCATTTTCATTCTCAGTGCTCCTCTAGAATCATGCTGCATTCTCTCATTCTTCAGATTGAAAATACTTCGAATTTTCTCCATTCAAAGTCCTCTTTGTGGACTTGAAATGCTATTTGTGCTTTTCAGATGTTTGTGTCTTTTTCCCATTTTTGTCTCATGGTGATGTCTATTATTAGTGAAAATGTGAAAATGGTATTTCTGTTTTGATTCAGTCTGTAGCTCAATCTTAGTTTTTTTTTTTTCCTGAGGGCTAAAACCTTGGATACTATGTTGAATAGAGGTAGTAAGTAATTCTTTGTGTGTGTGGAAGAGTGTATGTGTGCGTGTGTGTGTGAATGTGTGTGTCAGTATGTGTGTGAGTGTGCATGCAACTGTGTGTGTTCTTATTTTACAATAGAAAACCTCTGTAGAACAAAGAGCTTTTTTTGATAAGTACTTTTTATAATAGTTATATAATTTTCCCCATCTTAATAGTTTGCCAACCTATTTTAATTAAAAATGGAATCTAATAATATTTAAAGTTCTTTATATGTTAAGATTATGATGATTTTCTCCTTTATTCTCTTTGTGGGAAGGGTTACATTATAGGAGTTCTGGAAAAGTTTCTATTCAAGGTGTTTATCTATATATTTTTGTTCTAGGATTTGTATTGCTAATCTCTTGTCTAAATGCTTTTTAACATTCTCTTTTTTGAAGTGTCAAACATAGTTTTTCTTCTGGTGTTATTTCAGAAAAAACAGGGTGTCTATAACTTAAATTCTGAAATTGAACAATATTTCTACTTTTCTCCTGAGTATTACAAAGACTTCAGAGTCTGCCTCTGGCCATCACTATTTCCAGTTTGCTTGTTATAATGTTCATGATTTTAATTCCATCTTCTTTTGTGATACAGATTAATGGGTATCAACAAGTAGTAATTTTCTTTCTTCAGTCAAATTTTAAGTGGATGTTTAATACAGCTCCCTAAGATTGCCTTCAAACTTGAGGTTCAGTAATTAGATTTTCAAATCTCTAAGCAGCACCATTTTTCACTGGCCACAGAAGAGTGAATCCTACTTCCGGCAATAGAGCAGTCAAGTGAATGCTTAAAGCATTGCTTCTTTTGACCTTTCTGCCTGTATTTTCAGCAGACTTTTGAGTGGACCACTAATAATATAACATTCACTTGTATTTTGTTATTTCATATCAGAATATCACTCAGAACTATAAACCAGACATATCCAACCGAGCCTGTAGGCTTCATGAGTCCCAGAGAAGCTGTGAAAGTAGTACAACACCTTTGCAGGTGACAATGTCATGCTGAAATTTTAAGTTTGGACACTCCTGGACTCTGAACTGAACTGTTCCCTACCTCCTCCTCCTCCTCCTCCTCCTCCTCCTCCTCTTCCTCCTCCTCCTCTTCCTCCTCCTCCTCCTCCTCCTCCTCCCCTTTCTCCTCCTCTTCTTCCTCCTCCTCCTCGTCCCCTTCTTCTTCCTCTTTCCTCTGTCTGTTCCTCTTTTACTAATCATAATGAACTTCCCATAAGAATGAATGCATGCATTAAAGGAAACAGTATAACAAATGTATGAATGTATGAGTCAGCTATTTGCTCAGACTTGCTTTACGTGCCCAATCTTATTATTTCTTGCAGTCTATGAAAATTGGGTTCATTATGGACAGTTTGAGTCTCACAGCAATTAATTCCTCATAATTGGGTGTTCTACCAGGGCCCAGTACCTTAGAAAGAAACTAGTCATCTGAAGAACGAAAGCGAACTTCACTAAAGATTCCCTGCTGCAGTGCTCCTGTGGATGTTGTGGACACTCAATGTAGCATCCATACTGACACAAGTGTTTCAACTTCTTTTGGCTGGCTGGAGCATCAGGATTCAGTATCAAAGCAGCATTTCCTGCAGCTGGTCCAGCTACAGAAATTTCTCATGCTCTGGGTTCCACTTGAAAGGGAGCGCCGTTGGATTCTTTCCTTTGTGTCATAATACATTGATAAATCTTAACCCCATTGATTGCAATACTATCTTGTGGCTAGATATCATATATTTAATCCAGCAAATTGTTATAACCTGAGACATAACACTTTACTAAAGGAGGCTCTGTGTTCTGTCACGTTAGTTAATCCAGTCCAAACTAATGTTGTGTTGCGTTTGCTTTTGTCTGACATCCTTAGAATCAAATTCTACACATATTTCTCAGATTCCTGCCAAAATACATTAAGGATATCTCCTGGAGAATAAGATGTCCCCTATAGGGTTACACTCTTTACCTGTCTTTCTGGAGCAAGGCAATATTTGCCTCTAGAAAAAAAGGTAATTGGAGCCAGTCATAACGAAAACAGCTATCCTACTGTTTGACAACTGGTTGAATTGTTTCTTGGGCTATAAATTAAGAAAAGGCTGCTATCATCAGACCAAGAGGATTGGCTATTTATTTTGACAAGAAAAACTCAGAGAAACATAAGGGCCAACAATTTTAGGTTCTTTTGTGTCTGTTTCAGATGTCTCCATCCAAATCATAGTTCCTCATTCCTTCACAATCAGAGTCACAATTTTCAGATATGAAGAGTTTATGAACTCAAATCATATTGTAAGTTTATAATCAGGTTTTAGAATTACCATGTAAGTTGGATTCACAAGCTTGGAGTCTTAGATTGTAGAATCACAATGTAACTTGAATGAACAAATTTAAAAATTGGGATTGGATTTTCCTTGAAGTCAAATACATAGTTACAAGCAACAAATGATTATTTTATGTGTGATTGAAATATTTTGACTCTCACTATGACTGGAGGTGAGAGTTTAAAGTTCAGAACTTGCCATTTATGTTTCACCTTGGAGTCCTTAAATCACCTTCCCTGCAGTAATGGTCAAGTGTGGCAGACACTTGGTTCCCTGAGGTTTTGTTTAATTTAAGCACTTCATCACAGTCATATGCAGGTGATAATACTTTTAATAAGGATGCCTCTGCATATTATTTATTGTAGGTATTGGAATTCCCATTGGCAGATAGTTTAACATTGTGGTTCAAGGTCAAACCTTAAAGTTCCATTGCTTCAGGTCTTGCTTGATCCTAAATACTGAATCATTCAGGAGCTAGTTGTAAAATGGAAGCCACAATTTCTATTTTAAAAATTCAAATTTATTTTTATTTTATGTGTACGACTGTGATGCCTGCATATGTACAAATATACCCATGTCATGCAGTGCCTGCAGAGGACAGAAATGATGTCAGATCCCTTGTACTGAAATTATGAAGACGGTTGCTAACTGCCATATGGGTGCTAGGATTTGAACCTATGTCTTCTGCAAGACCAGCCAGTGCTCTTAACCACTGAGCCATCTCTTCAGCCCCACCTTTTCTACTTTAAAAGAGGAAATTTATTATGGAGAATTGGGAGACTAGGAGTTGAAGGACTAAACGAGTAAAAAGGGAAGAATGGGAAGACAGAAAACAACTTCAGGAAATAGCTACCTCTAGGGCCCAAGGGAGAGGAAAGCACCTAGAACTACCAGAATGTAGACTCTGTGGCTGGGAGATAACTCCCTTGGTAAGGTGCTTACCATGTGTGATGGCCAATATTTATGGCCAACTTGACAGGAACTAGAATCACCAAAGAGACAAACCCCTGAGCATATCTGTAAGGCATTACACAGATTGGGATACTTGAGGTAGAAAGACTCACCTTAAATGTGGTAAGCAGCATTCCATGTACTGCACTGCCAGACTTCATAAAAGAGAGAAAAGCCGAGCACCAGCATCCATTTCTCACTGCTTCCCCCTGTGGATTACATATGACCAGCAGCCCTGGATTCTGCTGCCACACGGTCTCTCATGATGGCTGGTAACCTCAAACTGTGAGCCAAAGCACACCTTTTCCCATAAGTTGCTTTTGTCAGATATTTTGTCACAGCAAGGAGTAAAGACACTAATACACTGTGCAAATGTGAGGACCTGAGTTCAATCCCTAGCACTTAGTCAAAAGCTGACATGGTGGTACAATCATAGCACCAGGATGGAAAAACAGTAGAAACTCAGGAACTTGCCATCCAGCGACTCTATCTGAATTAATGAGCTCCAGGTTTACAGAGGTACCCTGACTCTAAAATAAGGTGAGGATCAACAAAGGAAGGTACTTAACACTGAACTCTGGCCTTCACATGCACACATATGCTCATGCACACCCCGCATGTATATACCATAAATACACACACACACACACACACACACACACACACACACATTAGAAAATGAATAAAGAACTTAGCTTCTCAGAAATAGCCCTTCATGATGAGAAACAAGCTTTCCCAGATGGCATCATTCTGGGAAGACTTGCAATGAGACTAATTCCTCATTGCTAATAGAAGATACAAAGGAGAACCCAAATGACCAAGGGATTATAGTGACGGGGCTAACTAGGTGGGAGGATGGAGTAAGTCCCCCTTCGCTTTATGTTTTCCAGTTTTGCTTGAGTCCCTTATTTATATAACTTTAACAAGAGGCCAGCTGACAAAGTAAATTAAATTTACAGAGCCCCAGTCTCTTCTATACAAAACAGAGAGTATAGAAGTATATATTTATTAATAAATAATAATTTCATAGAAGGATATTCCTCTTGGATTGGAGATTAATGGAGGAAAAAGGTGGAGATGAAAGCAATCAAATGACAAGATCAGTTTGGTCCTTCTTAACAAAGCTGTGCAGATGTATGTAGAGACTAATATTTAATGGGATTTGCTCTCAGCTTTAATGCTTTAGTACAGAGTTCCAAGACAGCCAAAGCCATCTCATTCTATATTCTATATATATATATATATATATATATATTCTGTTTTATACTGTGATATATAATATGCTATAACACATAATAAATAATTATATTAATTCATTTGTTATTCTTAAGCAACACATTTAATAGCATATGGCCAAATTTCAAGTCATTTTTTCTATATTTATTTTGAATTAAATATTTTGGAGTTTATTAACAAGATAATGGTATTAATATTTCACATTGTTTTCATTTATTTATTTTTATTTTATGTGTGAATGTGTTTTGTCTGCATGTATGCCAATGCATCCATGTCAAGCAATGGCCACAGAGTCAGACACACTGGTACTGGAGTTATGTACTGTTGTTTGCTGACATATAGGTGCTGGGAACTGAGCCTGGGTTCTCTGAAGAGTAGGCAGTATACTTATCCTCTGAGCCATTTCTCCAACCCCAATGTACTACATTTTAATATTAAAAATAACCACAAGACATTATATTATTACTCATAAGAATAATGCTGTTATTCTTTCTTAGACAACAGACATTGTTCTAGTTAAGTTTCTCCATTGTTGTGGTAAACACTATAACACTATAACCAAAATCAACTTGGGCAGGAAAGATTTTATTTCATCTTACTCTTCCAAGTGACAGTCCATCTCTGACAGATTCCAGGGCATGAACTCAAGGCAGGAAGCTGGAGGCAGGAACTGAAGCAGAGACCATGGGGAAAGGCTGCCTACTGGCTTGCTTCTCCTGCCTTGCTCAGCTACTTTTCTTATACAGCACACATCTACCTGACCACGGGTGGCACTGCTCACAGTGGGCTTAACCTTCATATATCAATCAACAACCAAGGAAACGATCCACAGAAAAGGCACGGGCCAACCTGATGGAGGAAATTCCTCAATTGAGGGTCCATCTTCTCGGGTGTCTCTAGTTTGTGTCAAGTTGACAAAAACTAATCAGCATAGCTTTATTTTAGAATAATTTTTGGCCTTTCTGTTTTTTAGACAGGGCCTCTCTGTAGCCCCAGCTGTACTGCTTGCTTTGTAGTACATCCTGGGCCTGATCTTACAGAGATCCTCCTGCCTCTGCTTGCTGAGTGCTGGGACTAAAGGTATGTACCAGCATGGCTGTCATATTTTAGAATTTCTGATGTAGAAGCTACGTTTGTATTCTTTCTGGTATGTTTTGAATAAACGTGTAGCAGACATAAAATAAAAACTGTTAGTCTTTGATATTCAAATTCTCTTCTAATGAAATTTATTTTAAAACAAACCATTTTTTTCCCATTTTTGACAGTAGCATAACAGTTGCCAATCAGTTTTTATTATTGATATTAGAGGTGCTTCATTATAGAATAGACCAGGTATGGCTATCGTTTGAGACCTCAATTGGGACCTCATCAAACACAGAGGAAGGTATTTGAACTTCTCTGTAAATAGAGAGTTTAAGAATGAAAAGTGACTGTTTAAGAACATCATCAAACTCCTAAAACTTTAGCATATTTCTCCCAGCACTAAAATAAATCCCTTAGTGAAACCTTATAACCAACTGAATGTCGTCACCATAATCATTTCCTTTGAAAAAATAAAGAATCTGGGTTTAAGGAGTTTCAGTAATTGGCTGCTAAAATTGAGATTTTGCCTTAGGGGAAGAATCTTGGACTCTGTAATTGAAAATTGTCCAAATGCTATTTCTTTTTGTATTGGAAATATACCATTAAGAAGTGCCTTAAGGGCTAGGAAGATGACTTAGTCAGTAAAGCACTTGCATTGCAAAGTATAAGGACCTGAATTCCGATTCCCAAGCTCATGTAAAAAGCCAGGCTCAGTGGCATGGACCTGTAATCTCAGCAATGATGAGGGGAGATGAAGACAGGCAGATCTCTGGAAGCTTACAGGACAGCTAGCTTGGCTTAGTTCTACATCAGTGAGAAACCCTATCTTAAACAAAAGGTGAACAGCACATGAATGTCCATTTTTCTTCATAAATCAGATTAAATGTTTCCTTCTTTTCATGGGTTGCTATGAAGACTCAATAAGAATTAATATTAAAAATTTTTTTATTTTATTTCACATATATGAATATTTTGCCTGCATGTATATAAGTGCATCTATGTCATGCAATGTCCACATAGGCCAGAAGAGAGCATTGCAACCCTTAGAACTGGAGTTATGGATGGTAGTTAGCCACTATGTGGGTGTTGGGAACCGAACCCAGGTCCTTGGCAAGAGCAGCTGGTGTTCTAACTGCTGAGCCATCAGGATAAATGTTTTGATACAATGACTAATAGTACAAAGCAAGTTGTCTCACTGTGTTCTCTCTAGATATAGGAAATGTCCTATAGACTCAGCATCAATAGGAACCTTTGAGATTTCTTTTTTCATTTTATAGCAGAACTGTATCTGTGATGATTTCTCTACTTCTCAACTGAATTCTGCTTTATATAGAAGAAACTTTATGTTCAATGAGGTGATACAGGAAATTAAGTTTCAACATGGACTTTTTGCCTACCTTATGCTGTAATTCAGTGGATTCTGAACATTTTGATTGAGAAATCTTTCCCATAAAAGTACTTGCTTATAAAAACACAATATCTATGTGAATGTATAAATTATACAAAAATTGCATTAATAAATTCTAGATATAATAATAAACATGTGAGCAAGAATGTCATAAAGTATAAAATAAAAAATAACTCAGAGTAAAAGTTCTGAATATTTTTCCTAATCCTTAACAGATGGTCATGTGTACTCACTCCACTGGGAAATCATTTCATTGCCTCTTCAGTGGACATGCACAGACATTGTAAAACTCATTATGTGGGATGTTCAAGAGGTTTTGTTTTTGGCTTATACTAAAACTTATAGTTCTATTCTGAGTTCCTTGTTACTTCTGCACATATCATATTCTGGTAATGTTTACAATTTTGACAAACTCTAGGGAAAAAAAAAACCAGGATGTTCTAAGACAAGATAATCATTCAATTAAGAAAGACCGACTCACGAAGTAGTTGGTAGAAAGAGGGCCTTTAGGAATTCTATTTTCTTTAGAGAAACAGCACAAACTACTTAAGGCAACACCAAGTCTTAGCTGTACTCAGTAGATTATCATTAGTCAGTATTTATTCATGAATAGCTAGCATAATTCTATCATTGAACCAGGTGCCATACACTACTGAAACTTTAGATTGTACAACTTATGGATTGGAAATACCATGCGAATACATTCATCATTATGTTCAGGTTATGATGATAACAAACCTTCGACCAGATTGGTCTGGGTTTGAATCAAGCACAAAGACTGAACTGAACCTCTGATTTCTCTCCATCAATTCAGCCACTTACCTGTCCTATGCATTTCAATCTGAGCACTGAATTTCCCAGTGGAGCAAAGTATAAAAAGAATGCAACACTTTTTTCTGCCTTCCTTCTTTAAAATATCAATGTAAAATACCAAAAGAAGAACCATCATAAAGGCTCACACAGCAGGGAGTGGAAATCTGAGAGTAACCTTGATGAGCCCACTTATCAGAAGGAAGGCAGGTGGTAGAGGTACAGGTCAGTTATATCCCACTAAGAATTCTGGAGTATTCTATTCCTCTTAATTATATCAAATACCTTGAACCTCATTGGTTAGCATCCTCCACTGTATCAAACATGAATCCTAGGAAGCAATCTCAATGAACACTTAAATATTTTTTATTAAAAAATAAATATTAAAAATGTTTTACAGATCTGATAGTATGAAACCTTTTCCTTTTCTAAGCCATATATGTGTGTGACAATATAGAGACCTGATAAATTTGATTTAGAATCACACTAATTTATTTTTTGGTTAATTTGATCAACAAATATTTATAGATTACTATTTTCCGTGTTCTATGTTTGAACGTTAAAGTTCAGAATAACTTCCTAGCCAAAGTGTTGATTGCTGGTGGAATTAAATTTAAGTTCCTTCTATAACAATATAGGGTGCCAGCTTTAGAATAAAATCCATACTACAGTTAATAAAGCAAAACAACAGGTCTTGGTGGTGTTATTGATCCCTGTAATCAATCAACCTGAAGTATCTCCAAGATAAGGACTTTCTATCTAAATAAGTTCATATACTTTCCTTCTTACTTGTTCTAGTTAGTACTGGGTTTTCTGTTTCCTCCCAACCAAAGCATCTTAGATAGTACCCATATAACAGACAAGTTAGGAGATAAAATTATAGGAAGACAGGGATGCCTGTTTTGTGAAAAAATTTCTTTTGGAAGTTCAAAGTCTAGAACCCTATGTAAAGTACTCTTTCAAGGACATCCAGCTAAAAGCACAAATCCAATATTTAACTTTCAAAAACTAAGACTATCTTTGAAATGAAAAGAAAAGATGAAGCATCAAACATTTATATGAATTTCTGTATATTATTAAGTGCTTTTTCAAACATCTTCTTTTGGAGCTTCAAAGACAGAAGACTTGTTAAATGAACAAATGAGCACAGTGACGCCTGTATTTTACACTAATAACACATATCTCTTTATATGAATCAGCAGTTGATATTGCAGAAATTTTAAATGGTAGCCTATAACTTCATTATTTGAGGAGAGAAAAAGAATGCATTAGCTGTTTGAGAGTCGAAGACTTTGCACATCTAAGAAATTCAAGTTATTTAGCTTGTCATTTTTAGGCTCACAGCATCTTGGTTGCAAGAATCAGACTCTCTTCTGAATAAGAAGCCAAGAAAGATCAATTGTCTTCTTGCAGAAGAATGTCTGAGTTCTCACATCTCTAAAGCCAAATTAACAAACCATAAAGTTAAACTACATGGACCCTCCACAGTTGCACTGATTTATGCCACGATGGCTTTGATCATTATTGCTTTGTTTTTCTTTCTGACTTTCATCTCATTCTTGCTCTTGCTGAAGCTCCATCTCTTCTTGTGTTAGCCTGTTTTCTCATGATACAGTAAAATACTTGATACTGAATAACTTATATAGACATTTACAGCTCTGGAGGTTGAGAAGTTCTAGGTATATGATGTTAACATGGTAAGGCCCTCCTTCTAGTTGCATTTAACATCCTATATTAATATGATGAAGGTCATCCCACTGTAAGAGTGCCAACTCAGTTATCTTCTGATAAACCAATGATACCATCATAAGGGCCCTCATGATCTCCTTTAATCAGCATGTGAGTATGGTAATTAAGATACCAACACTTGAGTGTTTGAGGGACAAATTCAAATCATGGCAGGTCTCTTCCATTGCTACAGTGGCTTTCACCTTCCCATATGTGTCTTTGAAACATTATCAGGTTCCTCCTATGAGTTACTAATTCTTAGTCACACAAACATACATGAAAAGCTCAAATAAAGCAAAGCATAACCAATGTTGACCATCCTGCAGAAAAAGAAAAAGACAAAAAGTCTGGCATTGTATTGGGTGCGGATGTACCAAGATACCCTTTTGTACCTTATCATCTCATATGTGCACCCCCAATGCATGTCTCTGTTGTCTGTTAGTAATGTGGTTTATTTCCGACTAGAGACAATATCTTTAAAGTCATTGCGATTCATAATATGGTTAATATGTCTTTAAATTCACATAATAATTCTTTAGACTGTAGCTTCACTTTGCCCTTACAAGAACAAGATGTACTCGAGAGAGAAATTGAGTTAAGTCTAGAAAAATAAGTTGTAGAGAAAGAAAGAATCTGAATGAGAGTCTTTCATCTAATTATACTTAATTTTCACTGTGGAAATTGCCGTTTACTGTATTGTCATTTAAAAAGGATATTTTCAGAAGTGACATCTTGATTAGGACAATTTCCTGCTTCCAACATAGTACTTTTAAAAAATCATTATTTGGTTTTCTAGTTGACATGCCAGAAAAACTAATGACAAGGTTTTTAGATTGAGTGAATGCAGTCTCAAGATGCTTGGGTTCTGCCTGGAGTTTATAGAGTGCATCAATATTTCATTGACATGAAAAACAACTTTATGCCACACTAACTATATTCAGTTGTTCAACTTGCTAAATAGCTACATATAATGAGATGATGAGCTTAGTGAATCTTCTGTGTGTGCAGACATTTCAGAAGAAAACTCAGGATGGAAGCCTAGGCTTCCAAGAGCTCTGTATCCATGCACTATAGTCAGTTCAAGAGAATTAAAACTTATAACATTTTTTAATTTATAAATTTGTTTTAGGAAATTTTTGTTGTAAAACATTAGCTACTTTTTATATGTTTGGCTGTGTCCTGTGGCTCCATGGTAATTGATAATACATGTTAATATACTAGATGATAAAGTTTAAGGAAAAATGAAAGAAGAAAGGAAGGAAGGAAAGAAAGAAAGAAAGAAAGACAGAAAGAAAAGAAAGAAAGAAAGAAGCTAAGAACATAAATTGACTTATGACAAGAAGGTTTAGATGTGGCAGTACTATGCCTGTGAACAGTAGAGGAATTTGCCATAAATTGAACCTTGAAGGACTCCAGTCACTGAACACTAGAAAAGAGCATTCAGTGGTTTTCTTAATATTTTAAGAAGTGTAACAAAAGCTGGACTATATTAGTTAGTTCAATTGTCATGTTATTTGAAGAAGCAAGGCTACTATTCTCTATAAAGAGAAAAAATAAACTTCTTGAATCTGTATTCAAAAGCTCTACCCTAAGTTTAAATATTTCAATGATCCTTTCTAAGTTAACCACAGCAGGTTTTAATTAATTCACCACATACTTTGCATCTCACACAGTCAGTATGGCACAGTTAGGTTTAGAAATGCTGCTTTTTGAATATTCTATAACCATTTGAAGTGCCCCACCATTTATATCTTATGTTTCAAGTGTCAAAGCATTTACAATAGACACACAAATGGGTTATGAATTCATATGGTATATGTGTTTAATTTTTGCTTTATAATGATTTAGCTGTTGAGTAAATCAAAGGAAGAATCCCCATTGCTCCTCCATCAGAATTAGTTTTTTTTAAGTTTTAATGCACATTTTGAGGCTTTTTATGCACATTTTCTAACAGGATTGAATCACACTATACAGACCTTTTGCACCTTGAAAATTTCAGTTAGAAACATAGCTCCCTGTAAAATCCCATTGATAACCTAAATGGTATAGTTTACCCTTTCTCCATATCTGTGCTTAATTTTTCTCATTGATAAAACAGGAATAATTACAACGTTATGCTTTTCTACTTTCTGGACTGCTTGGGAAATGATATGTGAAAATATGACACATACAGAGAATTAGGAACGTGGATTTCTGAGGTCCTTTCTGATAGATTTCCTGTCTGCTCACTGTGCCTATCCTGTGTGCTTGCTGCTTCTCCCTGGCCTCTCTCTCTCCCTTATGCATTGGACTCTGAGGTGGTCCTCTTACATTTAGAACTAATATGGTAAATAATGTGAAGGGATGCTATCGTGACCTGTTCAACCAGTTTATGCTATTACATTTCTCTTTTACTCACTTACTCCTTAAAGGTTCATTTACTGTATTTCTTGAACACGTATCTTCCCCTGTCCTATTCTGGATTTTCTGATCTGGTCTGTGTAAGGTCCAGGAAGACCTGTGGTTTTATATAATCTAGGAGGAAGAGAAAAATCCATTTCTTTACACACTGCACATTCAAAGGGTATGATTTAGAGATCACGAACCTTTTATTTAAGATAAGCTCTCTGTGATTTACTCTTCCACACGCCTTTCCAAGGGGTGCTCACATCTGCCCTTCCAGCTGAAGTTTCATTGTTTTTCTTCTGTGTCATTCATTCTCTTTTCTCTCTTCTTGCCAGTGCTGGAGACAGAGTCCAATGCAAGCGAGATCAGTACTCTGCCACTGAGCTGCACCCCCTAGTCCACGGAAATTGTCTTCTGTAATGTTCTATGGTGTCCTAGATTTTTTTATTCTCTCTTAACTAACACAGAGCTTTTTTATTAAAACAAATATAAATTCAAACTCTATCAGGAAATGCCTCTATTTAAGACAACTAATATAGGTGTTAGACAATCATCCAAGAATATATCATCTTAGGAAAACACTGAGCTCTTGAGATGTGAAGTTTGGCTTGGTAAGCCCAGTGATCACCTTCTCATATCCTACATGGGTCCCAGTATGTCTGGCAGAGGTCAACAGGAAGACAAGCTTACTTTAAAAGGTGATTTAGAGCTGTCATGATGACAAGCGATACTGCACATGAGGGAACTGTGAATATAAGGCCCATCCTGGAATTAAGCTTAGCAAGAATAAAAATATTATTGAAAACATTAATTAATTTGTTTGCTTATATCAGAAAGTTTTACTGTTGGAACTGAAAGTAGGCAGTATATGTCTTTTATAGAATTTTCTCTCTGTATCAATAGAACTACACAGGACTTTGAAGACTCCATGGGGAACTCTAATTGAGATGAGGATACATTGGTATCAGGCCAAGATGCTGAGTTCTATACAACAGAAAGGTATAGCTTTTGTGATTTGACATTACTTTTTATATCTACTATGTGCAGTTATTCTAGATTTTTGCTTAGAGATTAATTTTTCTCCTTCTTAAGTTATTAAGAGATGCAAGTCTGATAAGTCATTTCAGTTAATTCCTTAAAGCACTGTTGTTTGAATCAGACCTGCTTTACTTGTGATGAACCTTAGATTCATGGAGTTAACATTGCTTCTGCAAACACACAGAGCACAAGTAGGGGAGTTAATATGAATGTGGTCTAAATGGCAACCATAAACTAAAGCCCAGTCTATGATTTTTAACCCTTGTCTCCTTAAGTCTAACATTGTTTAACATAGTACTACTAGCCACAGGTGGCAGATTAAATTGATTTAAATCAAATTAAAGTAAAATCTCAGCCCTCGGTGTCAACTTAAGGGTGGAAAGATTATGTTTGCCTTGTGGTTTCTGAGGATATCAATTCATCAGTTCTAGGAAAGGCACAGAGATGTAATGGCTCTGTGTGCGACAGTGTGTCGTGAGGTTTGTTCATAGCCTGATGGATCAGAAAGCAGAGAGCACAGGTGACAACCAAAAATGAATATAGCCTTCAAGACTGGTCCCAGAAAGCCACTTCCACTAGCTAGGCCACCATCCCAATGGTTCTTCAAACACTGCCACCACCTGGAAACCAACTGATCAAATACAAGAGCTTATCGGGGACATTTTACATTTGAACCATAAAACTTGTTATGATGAAAGTTATTTGTATCTGAAATATTTCTTTAAGTTGCAGATCCAGGATATTAATCTACATGCTTAATATAATAATGATAAATAAGTTTCTGAAGAGAATGAGAGAGAGAGAGAGAGAGAGAGAGAGAGAGAGAGAGAAATCTGATCCAAGTTGTGGCACAGGTAATAATATCCCCTTCTGGAAAAAAAATAATAGGAAAAGCTCTCTCTACTCACTGCTGCCCATCCTGGCTATTTTTTTTTAATTTTGCCTGAGAATTGCCTTTATCTTTTCCATGGTCTCTAGTGTCTCCATGGATATCCTGTCACTATGTCTTAGGGAAGATCCTGGCACTGACTAAATGCTAAGAACATGGTTGTTGAATGAGAATGTATGTTTATGTCCATAAGCAGTCAGAGGAGCCAGTGTATCCTCTAGAAGAGCACTAAAGGAGAGTTTATATCCCACCAAAGCAGCATGAGAGACTTGGATGATAGACGTGGGCATGTTTCAAGCAGCTTGCCATGCAGATGTGTATTCTATTTAGAAAGAGACACAGCCACTCTGCCCTCTGGCAGCAGATGTCAAAGGGAGGGAAGTTTTACCATTATAATTTTAGAGACAGAAATTTGACTTGATCTAGTTCTGTTTTCTGAAACTTACAAAAAGTATTATTTTCTGGAGTCAATGTGATTTAGAGTTCTTAGTCCCCTCCTTTAAAGTTCCAGTAGATCCTCTAATTACTAAGGGAAAAAAGATATGCATAGCAAAAACAATAGATCCAAAAATGTGTTCAGTGACTTTGCTAGTTTAGTATTAAAGTACAAATATGCAACCATTTGCACCAACTCCAGGAGATTTACTTCTTAACCCAATACCATGTTTGACATGAAGGCTAGTCTGTGTAATTTATGGTGCTGGCTTCTGTTTCTGCTTCTGGGCCTGTGTTGCCAATAGATTGCTTTACTTATTAAACAAAAGGAGAGATTATTAAGTTGGTAGTAAATCTCTAAGATATATAATTTTATATTGTATAGCAGCACTATATGTTTAAGAAAAGAAAAGATACCCAATAGAAGCCAGTCTACTGAACAAGGGCACAAGTGATCATCTGTGGTAGCTCATCACTATCAAATTAATATGCTGAAATTATTTGTTTAAATTCTTGAAAATACTTGCACAGGGAAAGTGGTTCAGCAATTATGTATAGAAATAACTGTTATTTCCATTCAGCCAAAGTATTGCCGTATTATATGCTCATTCTCTCTCTTCCTCTCTCTGTGCCTCTATATATTTCCAAAGATTAAACATGTACGCTCTAATAATAACAGGATGACATAGAGCTCATGAGGGAAACAGATGGTGAAATTTTAATAGAACATGAGAGACTGGAAGAATTCAACATTTATTTTGCTGATATATTTTCAACTAAAGATGATTATTTTTAAATACCACAACCTAAGGTTATATTGACCAAGAAGAAGCTGAAAACCAAGAAAATGGATAAAATAATGTAATATGCTTCTAATGAGTTTTGGCCAGAGCAATTGATATCTTTTTGAATTTAAACAGGTCAATTTTCAATAATAGTACCTTAATGTATCCTCTTGAATTAGTAATCCAACCCCTGATCATAATTTTGTGCCAGCTGCTTCCCAAAGACTAAGACAAATAATTAGTCTTCATAGACCTATATAATTTTGTTAGTCCCAGCTTAGGGAAAGGAACATTAAGGAAAATAAGTTCATTAACTTGCTATATTGGGTAGTTTTCTCATTACTTTGGTAAGATATTTAACAAAAGTAACTTCAAGAAGGAAGGGTTTATTTTGACTGACTGTTCAAGAGTACAGTCCTCCATGGCAGAAAGGCTTTGTGAGGAGCAAGAGGCAGCAGATCACATTGTATCCACAGTCAGGAAGCAGAGAGTGATGAATGCTGGAGTCAGCACACTTTCTCCTTTTAACTCAGTCATAGACGCATGGAAGGAGGACGTTTGATTTCCCTGGAACTGAGGTTACTGACGGTTTTTAGCTGCTATGTGGGTACTGGAAAGTGAACTGGGGTCCTCTGCAAGAGCAGTCAGTGCTCTTAACCACTGTGCCATCTCTCCAGGCCCCAGAAGAGAAGTTTTAATGTTCAAGAGATTAGACTTGATATGTTCTGGAGTTATCAGAAGATGAGATTAATTGATTTATAGTAAAAGTAAGCATTTTGTGATTAAATGTTGATAATTGAAAAATAGTGAGTTGGATATTTGCTTCATTGAAACCATTATGAGTTTATTGTAAGTAAATCATTCCATGCTAGCTCGGTCTTTCTTTCTGGTAGGATAGATAGGCTCATAGATAAGAGTCCAGTGGGAGACATAGTTTATCTGAAAACATTTCCTGAAATTACTGGAAAAAAGCCTTTCATTTTGTGCAGTACAGGAATGTAGAGCAGCAGTATAGTTATTTGAATCAGGCTCACTCTGAGGATGGGCTGGTCATTTGTGTGAGCTAGGAGGAATTTCTCCAGTGGTGCCAGAACATGCCTTGTTCAGTAATTTTACCAGAAGCTTACATAATGAGAGTAAGCTATATATTTTAAATACATTAAAGCAAACAAAAAGAACTACTACACAGAGCTTGTAACTTATAATGAACAATATAAAACTTCATAGGAATCAATGTAAATGAAGTTTGACATTAAATTTATTTACCTATTTATTTTCTCAGTGCTGGGGGAATATAAACTTGGACCTTGCATCTACTAGGCAAATTCTCCAGCATTGAGATACAACTCAGCCTTTAGTGGTTAATTTTTAATATTTTAAATGCAACTGTCATTACTACAATGTCTAGAAATGAGGAGATTTGAAACACTTGACAATATTAAATGTAAGAAAGATAAAAGGAACATCGAACATGTCTTCAAATGTGTGGAAGACTGTTGTATGAGACATATTTATTCTGGATGTCCTCAGAGACAAAGCTAAAAATACCAAAGCTAGAAAATCAGGTAGAAACAGCATAAAATCTCTGTGTTATATCAAGCATTATAGCTTACTATGAAATGAACCCGATGGCTTATGTTTGAAATATTTGTTCCCAGCTGGTGGTAATAGTTTGGTGAGCTGTGGCAGCTTTAGGAGGAAGAATCTAGCTGTAGTAAGTCACTACGGCTGGACGCTGAGGTGTATCATCCCTGACTCCCTGCTGGCGAGCTCTCCCTGCTTCCCGTTCACTTGAAAACATTCCTCTGCTAACTTCTCTACCATGTTATTTTCCCAAAGCTGATAGAGCAAAGCAACCGTGACCTAAAATCTCTGAAACATGAAGCAAAATAAATCATTTCTCCTTTAGTATCTCTCTGAGAATCTTGATCATAGCAATGGGAAAATTGAATTAGTTGGTTTTCTTTATATAAATTCCTAAAATCTATGACAGAGAGGTTGGCTTTCGTAAATTCTACTTAGATCTGAATTGTGATTGTGAAGCATTAATGGACCTCCTTCGCCTTCTTTACAGATACCTTTATCACTTCATCATCAACTGACCTTCAAAGGCCTTTGCTGTTTAGGGATTAGGACAGGGTTGTACAACCTCATAAGGCGCTTGGAACTAGGTAATTCTTTGTTATTAAGGCTGTTCTCTGTGCTGTTGAATATTTAGTACCCTGCTAGGGATAGTTTTTTCCCAGTAGGACGATAAAAATATGTCTCCAAAGGGAACTGGTCTAAATATCTTCCAACTATATTGAATGTAAATGGCAAAAATTCAATAAAAATATTTTAATTACTTGCAGTATAGTCAACCCCTTTAGTGGTTGAATATCAATTGTCTTTTGTGTAAATGCATTTTAAATAAAAAGTATAGTATTTTTTATTTAAAGAGAATTAAAATATCTGACTAATCCTAGTGTATCCTGTATAGCAGGATGTTTCTATTTAATTAACAGCAGTTTTTAATATTAAGTTCAGTTTCCATAAGTGTTAGAGATAGCATCTGTTAAGGAAAAGTTTTGAGACTGAAAATGTGGTTGGAGCCTCATAAAAACTAGATCTCTAAACTTCTCCAATATTTAATATTAAATTAAATTATTTTCTACTCTAAAACAAGTCTCCCAAGGCTGGGTGGTTAAGAGCACTGGACTGCTCTTCCAGAGGACCCGAGTTTGGTTCCCAGTACCCACATGGCAACTAACACTTGTCTTTAACTCCAGTTCCAGGGGTTCTGCCCGCCTCCCCGGCCTCTGTGGGTATTGCATGCACCTGGTGCATGTATAAAGATGCAGGCAAAACACTCATATATAAAATAAAAACGAATAAAATCTTTTAAAAGATTGTCTAATGTTCCCACCACAGGTTGAGAATCTCTGCTTTAGGGGAAGACACTGAGAGAGTCTTTTAAAAATAAAAGCATTAGCGGGATATATATAAAACAATTATTGACCATGGTTTGTCATTTGGGCTCAGTACCACTTGGTGCTGTTAGCTGTAACTGGAAAGAACGAAGTACAAAGCAGGCACATTTCAGGGAGATGATAGGAGAGGAATGTTAGTCTCTTAGTTCACTTGGGTGTTCTTGTGAAAAATTCTTTCAGCTAGGTGGCTTGCAAACATGAACATTTGTTTTTCACGGTGCCAGAAGCTGGAAAGTCAGGACCACAGTGCTGGCAGATTTTGTCTATGATGAGGAACTACCTCGCCATACACAGCTGTCTTCTCACTGAGTGTTCACATGACAGAGGGTGAGGGAGTGCTCTGAGTCTTCTTTTTAAGCCCATTAATACTTTTATGAGAGAAGCATCATGAATTAATCACCTCTCAAAGCCTCTAAGGATAAAGGCTATTACATTGGGTATTAGCTTTCAACGCGAGTTTTTTTTTTTTTTTAACAAACATTATATCCATAATAGCCATGTATGTGGAAAGTTCTAGAGTCATGCAAGTCCAGGATGGGATATCCATGAGCCATTTTTCAATTTAGGGTGTAAAGCACTTCATTTTCTCACTTAGCATAAATCACGTGTAGTTATGTGGAAAGAATACAAGTTTAGGAGAATATCATCTTCGCCTTTGATCCGTCGTGAGCGCCCTTCCAGCCTGGAAGCTCACCTTGTTTTGTGCTTTTCATAAGCCTTTGGAATATTTTCTCTGTAAATTTCTTTTAGCCCCCAATTACATTAGTAGTTTGTTTTTAATGGTTTTTAAATTTTTATGTATATGAGTGTATTGTGTAAGTGCACCCATGACACGCAACGCCAGAGGAGGTTAGAAGAAGGCGCCAGATCCCCTGGAACTGGAGTTATGGATGGTTGTTTGCTGCCATATGTTGCTGGGAATCAAACCTGGCTTCTCTGCAAAAGCAGTCAGTGCTCTTTACCACAGAGCCATTTCTCCAGCCCCAAATTTGCTAGTTTATTGAAGTAGCCGCTCATTAGGCTATCCAGCCCTTCGCTCTCTGCTCTGCTTTAGCATCTCTCAATCGTCTTGCCAGTAGAAGTTCCTGAAAATGGCTGTTAAAGGAAGGAATGAATGCAATATTGTCTTCAGTTTCCAAGTAAGGAACTGAGAAACAGAGTAGTAAAGGTCATTATTTATGTGACATTTATGAGATTTGAATTTTTGTTTATCCTCATAGCCTTTGTTCATAACCACCAATACAGACTACACTGGCATACATCTATCTGCACAATTCTGTGATCCTAATTCCATATCTGGGGTTAAATAAACACCTTAAAGGAAGGAAAATGCGCTTTGCCTCATGATTTTAGTGCACAACCAGCTAACCCCTGGCAATGAAAACTGAATCTTGAATTATAAGATTTGGGCAAAATCATGAGAAGCTTGAGAGGTGAGTGAAGCATTCAAGTTCCAAGACAGTGTGATGTAAAAATGGTTATGAAAGAGCCAAGTAAAATGTTCTCTTAGTGCACTTGGCTCATTTACAGGTGTAGGAGGAAGGTGGAAGATTTCTAGACATGAAGCAGCTTCATTGTCAGGCAGGAAGTCTGGGAATAATATCTTTGTGAGATGGTGCTCATTATGCTGCTGCTTTGGGAAGACACATCTTACACTGATTATGTGAGGTGTTTACTGGAGAATGGAGGGCATTAAAGTTCACTGCTATAGAATGCATGTCAGTGGCCCAACCTAAGATGATAGTTAACTGGAGCTGGGAAGGGAAGCAGCAGGTGGGACTGTTAAGTAGGGAGTTTAACTGAATAGCTATGAAGTATATGAGTTGTACAAGGATGATTCCAAAGTTTTGGAGACAGATATAAAGTTATCGTTAGTTTCATCAAGAAGAGGAATGAGAGCAGACACAGTGGTATCGGCGATGGTGGATGGCGAATGTTCTGAACAGGCACTGAGTTCCTAAACAAGAAGACAGAAATATCTGGAGATTTTCCATAGACAAATCGCTTTCTACAGAGCACTGCAGTCAGAAGGAGAAATGTCACTTTTAATATTTGTGCAGAATCAAAATTAAATTGTTAAGTTCATTCTTTATGATGGAGCTCATTTCTTAAGGAAATTAAAATAAGCACAGAATAGTGGAGAAGGGATGATACCTCTCCATCTCTAGTTAGTGTTTCTTTATTTCAATTTTAATGTAGATTTATATTATACATTGCATATTTTTACCAAGAAAACTGGTATGTCCCCTCATGCAGTGCTAGGACTCTGAGCCTGGGTTAGCAGGACACACTGCACTAAACTTCTCAAAATACCGGCTTTGCACTGTGGTTACAGTCCTTGCTGCTCATTGGCCGTGACTGAGTCTTCCCTGATAGTTCTATCACCTGATTGCTTTCTATTGTTGATGATTATTTTTTACTGATTATTTCTAATCATGAATTCTGTGAGGGTTGCTTCAAGGCTTTGTTCCCAAGAACAATCTTTAAAGACAAAAATAGACATACAATTTAATGTTTTCTCTTTACTCATTGTTCCATGGAGAAAATGTTTCACAAAGCCTGTACTGAGGGGTTGGGCTTGACATGTGATCGTTTGTATTTTGCATTTAACAGCTTCATCCACAAGCATGTCAGTCTCTTTGTATTTTATTCCAGAGCCCCAATAGAGTCTCACCTAATTTCTTCCTCTCTAGAAATAAAGAAATGTCCTGTGTGATTGCTTTGGCTAGCTGAAAGCCACTTATCCTCAGAAGCATAAAGTACCTGTAAGCCCACTCTCCACCTTTGTGATTTGGGGATGCATTTTGATACAGACTTTTATCCCTGTCATCAAAGCCTAAGCTTCTTGGGCGTAAGGAGCTGCCCCCTCACAGACAGCTTAACGAGCTGAAGCAATGTTATGGTGCTGAATTTACTAAGAAATGAACATCCTGGCATTCAGAAAGTTATTTTTTATATTAATCTTTCTCAATGCAGTTCAATTGCTGGTAGCCGCATCACAATGCAGGCAAAGCGTGCTACACAGGACAACAGTGAAATGACTTGTATTTTACTAGGAAGAGTGGAAAGACATAACTCTCTTCCATAGATGCTACTTCAGTAAACTAGCAATTCTCAAAGCTGAAATGTGTGTCGGGAGGGTTTATTAAAACACAGATTGCTACGCCCCACTCTCATAATCTTAACTTGATAGATACAAAGTGGTAGCCTAAAGTTTTCACTTCCTGTTCCCAGGTGTGTTGATGCCATTTTGAGCACCACTGCTCTAAACTGAGCTTTAGATGAGTGTTGTAGGTTTCCCATTAGCCCTTTCTGTCATGTAACTGCACTGTGACTTGTATTATCAGTTGATAAAGAATGCCTGAAACAATACCAGGTGTGCTACCCAGCAGGTAGCATGAGAACTGCAGCTTTATCACTGCTAATAGGATCTGACATCCATATTTTCGTATGCATTCATTACACCAAGATTTATTAAATTTCCTATCTCTGCTACAAAAATGGAGACAGACTATTGAGCAAAACCTGATAATATCCTCATGGAGCCTGTAATGTACTGAGAAAAAAAAGAAGAGTAAGTAGGCAATTACACACTCAAAGACAGTCTTTCCATCCCAGTTGTGTGACCAATGGCCAATTCCCATCACTAGGTTGGAATCATAAGTAGGAGAGGACTAGCTCTTCCACTGTTGGCTCTTCTGAGTTCCAGGGGCTTATAGTCTGGGCTGACAGTCCCACTGACTTATAACTCCAAATCTCTGAGAACTAGAGACCTATGACTTCAAGCCTTAGAAGTCAGATTTATAGCTCCAGTGACTCAGGCTAGATGCTCACTGCTCTGGGTCCTAACTGCCAGTGGCTCAGCACTGGTAGCTGTTGGAATCTTCATGTGTAAGCATTGACTAGTCCCAGCAAGACAGCAACAGCAAGCAGCTCTTGCAAGGGTTTTAACTCCTGCCGGTGTTAAGCTCCTCGGCGGGCTTCAGGCACTGGGAGCTTTAACTCCTACACTGTTACAGCACTCAAGCCTAAAGTCTTGAGGATGCTAGCCTGTGATGTTTGGATGCCATCTGGAGCTCTTCTGGAGAATACTTTGTGTAGTTTCTCTTGCCGGCTCTTCACAGCCTTCTGTCTTCAGCCTGGCCTCCTCCCTCTCTGGTCGTTTTTTGCTGTTGTATTGCTGTGGCTGTGCTGCTTCCTCAAGCCTGATGCAGCTGCTGACCCATGGTCACCGCTGGTCTGCATCTTCTTTGTTGTTGCTCTTCATGTTACCAGCTCAGCCCACTCTACTGTGATAAAAGACAAAAGGAGGCACAGAAAACATCCCTTGAGAGAATCCTTTCATTTGTCCTAATGTTGGAACACCAGCGGGTAGCACGGGTTAAACATAGCCTAGAAGAGTTGAACAGCTTGTTTGTATAGCCAGAAAGGGGGTATGGCAGTGGTGTTAGCACCCACACTGGAGTCTCTTGTGCTAATGAAGTACTCTGTTTGCAGCAATCATAGCACAGTCCTTTTGTACTCACATAGACAACAGGCATTCTGCTGGTTTCCAGGGGAAATACTCTCTCTATACTGGGTGCTGGGTGAAAACGCTGCTAGTTTACTGAGCATTGTGGTAGCAAAAAGATCCTGCTCAAACTGCGAATCCATCAGGGCTTGAATAATGCCTCTGGAACCAGGGTTGTACTTTGACAGTACACAACTTCAACAGTATTTTGTAGAGAGTTGCGCCATTTTATCTGTCTCACTTTGGCCTATGGTCTTCGATCTTGGGCATGTGCCTCACTTTCCACATCTGTGATGTAGTGATGGGAATGACACTTGTACGATGGCAATAAATTGAGAGGTTTCCCAGATATAAGCATCATGTGTTATACTATCAAATGCTGCCCAGATGTGTGGTATAAACTATAAAATCAAAAACGCTCCTGGTACAAGATGAAACCTTAGCAAACAGAAAGAAAATCATGATTAAATAGGACATTGTGGTAATGACATAAAAGCATAGTTCATTTTTGAGACAGGGTTTCCCAGGAGCCCCAGTTGGCCTGAAACTGACAATAGATACTAGGCTGGCCTCAGTCTCAGGCAGCTCTGCCTGCCTTTGCCTCCTGAGTGCTGGGATTGCAGGCATGTCACCACATCAGACAAGGGATAATCTGAACACACACCATGCCTAGGTGTACTTGATATCCACTTTCTTACATATGAATCTCAATCCTCCCTTGTAAAGACAGATGGAGTTAGTTTGTAATTATTGTAATGCGAAGGATGTGGGTAATTATCTTTTTCAATTACTGCTTTGCAGTCTGAATTTATCAGGTACTTGGAGACTTATTTAACCAAAGAGTTATATATTAAACCTCTGACAGTGTGAAAAAATAGTAATACATATATGGTTATTTGATGATTTATTTTCCATTCCCTTTCCAAGAGCCTTGGTGAATTTATGTAGAGATAAATGTATTCATCTTTCACATTGGAAGCAAAATAGAAAAATCTGATTCAAGGGCAGAATCTTTTGATGGAAATTGTTCTTGGACTTACATAATCCCCGTATGACCACTTGTATTGTGTCTTTTGTAGGATGCTTTTATGTCCAGGCATATAAGCATTTGGTGAGCGGCCATTACTCTTTAAGGGGTGAGCACCCCAATTCCTAGTAGTAGAACAATAACTTTACCAGTGTTCCAGATTTTTACATCCTGTTTTGAATTGGATTGTTTTGCCTTTTTCTGCATTGTGTTATATTTTCCCTTTTGGTTGCAGGATCTTTTTACCATAGTAGGAATGAGAGAGAATCAGGATACAATAGGGTTACCCTTGATAGGGATGAAGGATGTGGGTTCTGTGCTTGAGTCTATCCCCTGGACCAGTTCTTTACCCTGATATTAGCACCTTAGGAGACACTTCTAGTAGTCAAAGAGTAGTCCTCCTCTTGGAACAGTCTGTGGGGTTTATCCAGATTAACTACTTAATCTATGATTTCTGTTCAACTAGAAAGGAGGTAACTACTTACTTTCTAAATGAGCCGTAAATAAGTCAATAGGTAGCCATAAAGTATGTAATAGGAGGTGCTCTGCTGGTGCAAGCTGGTACATATCAGAGGATTGTAAATGGAGGCTGTGCTAGAGAGAGCTCTTTAAAACTAACGCAGACACTTTTACTTTTTTGCCATTTTTTTTCTTCTTTGGCTGTGAGAATTTTATCAAGTTCATTTTTAGGGGTGGTTCTGGGTTTGACAAGGAGCCTTGACTGTGGTAAATAAGTGTTCTGCCCCTAAGCTCCATCCTCAGTCTTTAATCAAGCTCTGACTGTGTGACTGTGTATCTTCTCTAGGCCACAGATATTAGAACCAGGGCATATGAGTTTGAATTCAAGCACTACAGTTTTTCAACTCAGTTTTGTTATTCATGAAATGTAGATGGTGGTCACTTTTAAGTGTACTTACAATCTATATCAGAATTCTCCAGAGGAAACAGAGCCAATATAGCTTTATTCTAAGACATTGGTTCCTGTGACTGTAGATTCTGGCAAGTCTGGAGACTCAGGAAACTTTCACACTGTGGGCTGTAGAAAGTCTTTAGCAAATCTCAATTGCTGTTCTTTAGGCCTTCAGTTAGAAAGGGCTGCTTGCATTGTCAAAGGTAGTGAACTTTACCAATCACAGCTTATTATTTGAGTAAATATGTGTGTATTATGGTGAGTCCAAGTTGACACAGAAAATTATGCAATCAACAGACAAGTAAGGGTCAATGCATTTGGAATATAAGTTGAGCGAGCATCACATATATTATTTCATCTAAATGTGGTGACGCCACAGGAGGAGAGCTTATTATAATCTTAAAAAGGATAAGATTGACATCAACCCACAAAGACTTAAAGAAACATGGGTGTCAGCCCGTGTCCAGGACAACCAAACCTGTCACAGAAGTTCTCAAATTCAGATTAGAAACAGAAATGTCAATACCTAAGTAACGTACTCTTACAGTGGTGACCGTGTTTCTCAGTCTGTTTGCAAACGCAAAGCTGCCATACTGAGAAATAATTACGAGAGTCAAAGGAGGGAACCAGTCCTGGTCCCAAAGGTCTTCCTCGTCTGCAGTTTGGCCTTATTTAATACTTCTTTTCTTTTCTTCCTGAGCAGCTTTGAGTTGGGGTTCTGTCATTTTTTATCAGAGTCCAACACTATGCTCATTTTTCAATGACAGTGACAGATGACCACCCACCACAGTCCCAGCAGCTTAACGTTTATTTGCTGTCTTTTATGAATATCCACCACAGTGATCACTTCTAGTCTGTTGTCTTCCCTCAGACATTTCTATGTTCTGTGTATGGCTGGTAGCTCTGACAGAGGAACAGGAACAAAGCAATTGGAGACTGGTTATTTAAAGGCTCTGACCAGAGTGGCAAAGTCACAGCTGCACACATTTCATTGGCTGAAGCAAATCACACAGAAACTGGAAGTTTAAGGAAGCAAGAAAGTGCAGTCCTACTATGTACCCAGAAATAAGAAAACTAGGAAAATTAATGAATGTCACTAATTGAAAACTCGTTTTCAGTCGTGGAATTTGAATGCTTTTGTTGTAAAGAGTAACTTATTTTAAGAGAATATGAATTCTGATTTCAATTGTTTTCCATTTGGCCACAATTTTTGTTTTTATCTATAAAATATTTTCTTTTTCTGAGATCACAGACTTTTTTTCTTTCATTCTACCCATCGTGGTATTTTTATTTGTAAAAAATTATTCATTGAATTTTTATGCATTTTTTACAATACTTCTTGATCATATTTAGACCCTTTTCCCTACCTAACCCCACCATGCCATCTGCCAAATTTCATGCACTCTGTCATATTTGTTAAGGTCTGACTAGTCAAATGTGTGTCCTTAGATATCCCTTAGATATCATCCACAAGAGCCTGATCAGCCTCTGTAACATCAGTCACTCCCTTAAAGAAGGCCAACTCTCCTTCATCCAGTGGTGATCAATTAGCCATAGATTCTCAGCTAAGATTGGGACTTTTCCCCAGTTCCCCACTTTCATGCTTGTTTTCTGTCTGACTGGAGTTTGCACGGGTCTTATACATGCCCTCACCATTGCTCTAAACTCATATTAGCAAGTTCCTAGGCATTTGGAAAGCTTTGGTTCTTTGTGGCCATACACCACCTCTGGCTCTTACAGTCTTTCCACCCCCTCTTCCACAATGGTCCCTGAGCCCTGGGTGATAGAGGTCTAATATGAGTCTTAACCATGGACATGCACTCTGGGCAGTCTGTACATTTTGACCAGTCATGACTTTCTGTGTTAATCGCCATCTGTTGCATGAGTGAGTTTTGCAGGTGACACTTGAGAGATGCACTAGCAGCCCTTCTAACCCTTCTTCCACTATGCTCCCTGAGCTTTAGGTGTAGAAGTTGCATTGTAGATGTGGCACTTTGGGCTGGGCATCTCACAGGCACTTACTCTCTGCATTTGATCACTTGTGGAAATCTGTTCTGTTTTCCATCTGTTACAAAAAGAGACTTCTTTGATGAATGATGAGAGGTATATTTATATAAAGATTTTTATAAAATAGTCTTCTCTTGGCTTTTAATGTCTGTAGCTTACATTTCTATGGTGTTTGAATTAGGAATTTAACAATATTACTTATGTACAGAAAACAAGTTGTTCTGAGAACATTTATAAAATAGTTCATTTTTCTTTATTTCTAATACATATCAAATTTCATATTTATTTGGAATCTTAGAGGATACTTAATATCTTTGTAGTATTCTACTTTGTTTATAATAAAGAAAAGCTGAAAATAAAATGATGCATGTTAATATTGGGTTGTGCATACAATAACATTTGTTAGATTATTCTTTGTAACTTTTAAAAAATATGAAAATATAAGAAACAATATTTTTCCCAAAAAGTCAGTTTTGTTTAAAGTTTTTACAAATATTACAGGTAAGATTTTGTTACAAAATAATTTTGATTATCAAATACTTTCTATCCCCAAATATGCTTTGTTTAAAAAATACTTAATACAATGGCATTCCAATTAAATATAGAAAGATGAATAATCTACTTAAAAGGAGACTGACCTCAGTTCATTCTTAGTCTTTTTTTGGCTTTAGGAATATGCCTGTGTTAGGGACTATAATTCAATTTTCTTATTTCATATGTCATTACGACTTTGAAAAGTGATAACCTTTCAATTTCTTGGCTTTCATTAATAAAAAGTCTAAGTTTTGGGAAAAGTCCAAGAATTCATTGCTGACCTTGCAAATATATTCCAAGAGAATGTAGTTTTTAAAAATTGCTTTCTTATACTGTTTAATACATTAGCCAAAATTTCACCTCATTTGTAAAACACGGCTTCAGTTCTTACTCATGCTGTAAGCCAATTATCTGGGGCTGGTGAAGAAGGGAAGCACTGAGGACTGACACGCTCGCACTTAGTGAAGTTCGGGCAGCTAAATGGCTTATGTGAGCACGATGAGTTAAATCTAGATGTTAGAAGTGGTGAGCCAGGGTTAGATGATCTGAAGTTGGGGATAGTCTGATTCTCATTCCATACATTTTAAGCAATGTTGGCAATGCTGAAATGACTTGATCCAACATAAAACCTGGAAGAACTGTCACATTTTGGCTGGCAGACATGTTAATGGTTGCAGGAGGAGGAGGATACCTTGAAGCAAAATAAAGCATGCTAATCTTCCATAATTTGGATGAAATAAAGCATGAGCCTATGACCACATGAGCAAACAAGAAACTTGATAGGTGTTGAGCATAATGCAGGGTGGCCCTAGCTAGGCCACCTGCCAGGAGGAATGGAGGAATGGCTCTTGTGGGCACAGTTGGTTGTGAAGTCAGTTTCTGCCCAGCACCTGGAGGGAACCTGATCCACCTGGGAACAAACTGCAATTGGCTGTGGTCAGGACCCCACTCCATAAGGCTATTGCTAACAAGACCTATAAGACACTCTGCTCTTTCTTGATTAAATGAGTTTGCAGCAGACCACCACTGCTGGCTTTCTGTTCAACTCCCGGAGTCGTTGTCTTGACTCTGCATCTACTCACCTCCTCCCTACCGCAGAGCTCCTTCAGTCCCCCTCGGGCTGGTCCTGAGTGCTGGGACCCCCAACAGATAGGGATCTTTGCCACCCAAAGACAAGAACCCTAGGCCACAGTAACAACAGTAAGCTTATGTCACATGACCAAAGCTCCCAAAGATGAGATTGAGGAATACAGTGATCATATAACTAAAGCAGAGAAAGGATCAACTTTGGAATAGAACTTACCGAAGAAAGCAAAATATTTCAGTGTAGAGTTTCATCATGGAGAAGAGGTAAGAGATGAAATCAGAGAACTTAGCATGAATCAGTCCTCAAGACCCACCATTCATCTCCAGGAGTTGGGGCTTTATTCCCAAGATCTGAACATGTCAGGAGAAGGCTTCATACAGACGAGTGAAGTAGTGAGGTAAGACAGTAAAAACATAATCTTGCCTTATTAAAAAATGCATTAAAAAGGAGCAAGACTGGAAGTAATTCATCACGAAGCCATTACAGCATCTAAGGGAGAGTTTAGGACCTATGAGAACACATGGAGGGCCAGGCAAATGCAAATCATGACTAGAGTGGTTATTATCAAAAGACAAAATAAATGTTGATAGTGTGCAGAGTAAAGGATGTTCCATATACTATAGAAATGCAAAGGCACTAAGGAAAACAGTATGGAAATTCCTCAGAAAGCTACAAATATATCAACCACATGACGAAACCATCTCAAAACTGGGCATATGTATAAAGGGAATGAAATCATGATGTCAAAGTCCTACCCAATCTCCAATATTATTAATAATAGCAAAGATGTGGAAACAACCCGCAAAGATAAGAAAAAAATATTAATGCGGTTTATGTCTACTCACTGAAGTATTATCCAGCCAAGAAGAAGAATGAAATCCTGTCGTTTGTAACAATGATGGAACAGGAGGACAGAATGTTAAGTAAAATAACCCAGCACAGAAAGACAAATGCCATTGATTCTCACCCATGTGTGGAAGCTGAAAGAACTGGTCTCATAGAAGTATAAAGTTGAAATAGTACAGGTAAAAGGAGGAAAGAGGAGGGTGAGAGATGTTAGATAAAGCATCCAAACACAGAAAGAATTAGTTCCAGCATTTCATAACACAGAAGGGCATTTATAACCCATACTAACTTGTTACGTGTGGAATAAGTAAGTGCACAAAATGAATGCAAAGTGTCCTAACACAAAGTGAGAACTTTGAGGTGACTGAAATGCTAACTAACCCTGACTTGAGCAATAAACCTTGGGTACTTGTACTGAACTACTGTTCTGTAACCTATCGGTATGAAAAATAATGATGTCTCACCTGAGAAAGAGAATATTCCATTTGCAGTGAGGGTGAGAGGGCAGGCATAATCATCTGAAGGACACACAGCTCTTGGCAGTTATTGTTTGAGTTTGAAGGGGCAAGTGTTGTCCAAAGTAACTTTGTTTCTACTTAATAGTATACTTGCAATTCAGTGGTGAATCTTATCTTGTCTGGACTCACACACTTTGCAATGAAACTTATTTCTCATTTTAAGAGGTGGCAATTACCTCAATTTAGTGTTAAAAACTGTAATATTTCTCCTATTGCTGACTGGTGGCCTGTTTTTGCTACAGTTTCTTTCATTGAATTTGGGCTCAAGGCTGCAGGTCTTCAATGGCATTATTTATTCTGAAAGAGCAGGCTGCATTGTACACAATGTTAACTAGAAAATCAATGTGTTTTGAAGAATTCTAGGGCTCAGTCTCACTGAACACTGTGTAAAGTGTTAGCCATGTTGAGATGCTACTCAACTTTTCTCATTCTATAGAATGTGAAGCAACTTCTTTTAGCAGCTTTATGGAAAATTTAGCAATAAAATAATATGAATTTTCCATATCACATCAAGTATTAAAATACTTACTGAGAAATATTTTGAAAAGATAGGAGAGGATGTTTCTAGCACTCTGCATGTAAATATCTACTCAGCTGCTACTCTGTGCCCAGGAAGCAGCAGTCATGTTCTGAGATCAGGGCATGAATGAAAAACAGAACCCGGAATATATATATATATATATATATAAAACATACTTCCCAGGTGAAGTTAATAAAACACTTTCCATTCTTCTCTGAATCCAACCTGCCTCACCCCTGCCATTTCTGACCAATAGTTCAAGGTTCTGAATGACTGGATTGGGGACCTCCTGTTATTATTGAGAACCATTAGTAAAATATTAATTGTGGAATTTTCAAGGGCAGGGGGCATATTCTGTTAGATGTTTCTTAGTATTTCTTTATCATGCCAAGTAAAATCAATTAAAATTTGAATTTTGATGAGATCAGTATGACTCATTTGTATGAACTGTGGGGAATGTAAAATCGTACATGAGCCCAGACACTGGTGATTTAAGGGTTTATGACCTATTAAGGAAATAATGGATACACAGCTGTGACATCAGATCAACATATATTATTATGACAGCTGTGTCACAGAGGCTGGGGAAGAGAAGGGTACTAAAGACGGTCACGAGGGAAAATCAAACACCTTCAAGGGTCTGGGCTAGAGTTTGATGTGTGGGATAAAAGACTCACATTTAAATTCTTCCCAAGTATTCAGTGACAGGAAAGCTTTCTCAGAACTGAAAGCCTGGGATAAGTAATGTGCCAGCTACATTTAATGGCATTTTCATGTAATAAAACCTTATATTTCTTTTATAAATCTGATCCTAACAGGCAGTTGATAGGGAATCTTTTCTCTGTGGTATGTTAGTATTCTAATACTTTGGAGTATTTTGTAATTAGGAAGCAAAATAAAACTATTTAAACCCTGTTTAGTGTTATTTTAAACTTTATTATTTTTATTTCATGTGCATGTGTATTGCCTATATGTATGTAAATACACTTATGTCATGCAAAGCCCACGGAGATCAGAAGAGGACATCAGGTCCCCTGGAACGGAGTTACAACTGGTTGTTAGGTACCATGTGGGTGGTGGGAGTCAAACTCAGGTTCTCTGTAAGAGCAATCAGTACTCCACTGCTGAGCCATCTTTCCAGCACCATATTTAGTGATTTTTGACCTCTGATCACACAATCCCTCTCACCAAACAGCAAGAGGCAATCTTCCTATCATTAACCAGTCCTTAGCTTAGAGTTTCACATATAATTCAAAAGAAAAAAAATTTCAACGTCTATGTACTGAATTTACCAACTTGTTTCTAAATTATATTTTCTAAAATGTTAATGATAAATGAGCTAATAATCAGTAATTAACCATCAAAACTAATCAATGGTGAATATGCTTTGTATCACATACAGCAGAACATCTAGGAAACTTGGGCAAGTTCATTTGTCCTTCTGGTCTTCAGACCCCTCATCTGTAAAACAAGAAAGCTGGCAAAGGTCCCTTTGGCTCTGATCTGTCCTTTTCTCTCTGACCTCTGTCCTTTCTCTGTTTTTACATTGAAGCAGTTTGCTTCCAGGTCCCAAATATTTTTCCATTCTTGGTTCAATTCCCATGTTTTTATAAATACTGCCCTAACTTAGCTCCAACTTTCAGTTTATTTAATTCTCTTAAAAATCATGAACCACAGAGCTGGTGAGATTGTTCAGTGATTAAAAGTACTCATTGATTTTGCAGAGGACCCAGGTTTAGTTCCCAGTACCCACATCGTACTTCCCAACCCTCTGTAATTCTAGTTCCAGGGAATCCATCATCTTATTCTGGCCTCTACCAGCATTCCATGCACACGATGCACACACATACATGTAGATAGAACATTCATATGCATAAAATTAAAATTAAAATACATTTAAAAATAAGCCAAGCTGGGCATGGTGGTGCATGCATTTAATCCAACACTCTGGAGGCAGAGGCAGGGAGACTTTTGTGGGACTGAGGCCAGTCTTGTCTATATAGCAAGTTCTAGACCAGCCGAGTCCACAGGGAGAAGTCCCCCACATAAAACCAACCCAAATAGACAATTTCTAAATGTTTTAGTTTTCTTTCTCAGTTTACAACTTAAAGACACATCCTTATGAGAATTATAAAGTCCTTTCTTTTGTTTAATAATAATAGAAGTTTCGAAAGTATGACATGCAGTAATTTGTTTTTTAATGTTTTAAAGAATTAAATAGGGGCAGGTAAGATGGCTCAGTGGTTAAGAGCACTGGTTGCGATTGCAGAGGAACTGGATTCAATACCCAGCACTCACATGGTGGCTAACAACAATCCATAATACCACTTTCAGGGACTCTTTCTCTGCCCTCCATGGCATTGCATGATGTGGATGCATTTAGTTATATGAAGACACATAAAATAAAAATAATGAATAAAAATCCAGAAAAGAATTAAACAAAAAAAAAACCCCTTATGTGTATGAGTGTTTTGCCTGTATGTGTATATATGTACTACGCCTGCATTACCTGGTGCCTACAGAGACTAGAAGAGGGCTTCGGTTCCCTTGGAACTGGAGTTACAACCAGTTGTAAGCCACAAAGTGGATGCTGGGAAAGGAATTTGTGTCCTCTACATGAACAAGTGCTTTTGACCACTATGTCATCTTTTTAGCCCCATACAGTGATTTCTTTAGCCAAAAAATTCAATAGACCCTTAGATTGCTTCCTATATTTATGATATATATATATCTCCAATAAATTTTCTTGCCCATTTATCATTTTCAAATCACAGGATTAGATTGCACTTTTAAAATTTGGACTGCATTACTAAATCGTGCTGCATTGTTTGTAAGTCATTTTGTCCTGTGAACTGTTTCTGTATATTTTTCCTATTAGCTTCCTTTTTGAAATTTATTTTTATGAGTATTAGCGTTTTGCTTGAATTTATATAAGTGTACCCGTGCATACAATGGAGGTCCAAAGTGGAACTGGAGACAGTTGTTAGCTGCCACTGATTGCTGGGAACCTAATTTGGGTCCTCTGAAAAAACGGCCAGTACTCTTATCCCCTGAACTATCTCTCCAGTCTTTTATTAGCTTCTTTTAGTCTATTTTTTCTTTTTATTTGTGGTATACCTCATAAAGAAAAAGATGAGTATCACAAATAAAGCAATTTAGAAATTCTGAAGCAACAATTATAGAAGCATGATGATAATAAAATATATTTGATAATCTTTCTGTCATCACTGTAACTTAAAGTCTTCAGTTCATTGAAAAGCCTGATGTGCATGCTTAAAGCCAGTTAATATTCTCGCAGTTAAACTGATGATTAATAGTAGTTACCACTATCTTATTAACTCGCACTCACAAGTTAATTAACATGCATAAACCTGAAAGGAACATGTCACACAATCACATTGGGAACAAAATATTGTATACTAAATTAATATTTTGAAAACTTGGGTCCGAGCTTACTGCGAGGGACGTCGGGATTAAAAAATACACAGCACACTCTTGGTTAGGTTTGAAGAAAACTGCTTGCTTTATTCACTTAAAATCCAAGCTATATACTGTTCAGTTGCTCCACCGTGAGACCCAAGGTAAGTTCCAAAGAGGAAGTTTTATCAGGTTAAAACATTCTGACCCTCACCAGACATCACAAAGATATACGTCAGGGTGCAACCGACCACCAGTCTCCGCTCACAAGGTCGCAGTGGAACAGCTTGTATAAACAAATTCCAAAAGCCCAGAGTGGAGTCACATACTCAGCTCTAGCAAAATATGTTACTTACAAGGATGGGGGTTGTGTCAGGAGGCCTGCTTTCCCCACAGTTACCACTATCTTATTAACTCGCACTCACAAGTTAATTAACATGCATAAACCTGAAAGGAACATGTCACACAATCACATTGGGAACAAAATATTGTATACTAAATTAATATTTTGAAAACTTGGGCTGCTATCATAAAGTCTTTTTTATATTTTGATGGCAAGAGCTAAATACACAGTTTCAACATAGGAAATTTATCAAAAAAGCAGTTTACAGCTTGGCAGAATCTGACTCAGTGTCTTTGAGCCCTCTTTTGCAAGGCTCAACTTCATGAACCTGTGCCCTGTGCATTCACTCAGGTACCTGATGCAATCCCCTCCCTTGTCCAGAATTCAGAATAATTTTTTAAACAAAGGCTCCCACATATTATGTTGCCAGAAACTATTATAATGTGCCCCGACATCAGTACCCATCAACTTTTAATGTGTGTGTGTGTATATGTGTATGTGTGTGTGTGTGTGTGTGTGTGTGTGTGTGTGTGTGTGAGTGGAGTGCCCACAGAGGTGAGACATGTTGAATCCCCCTGGAGCTGGAGTTACAGGAGGTTGTGAGCGACCAGACATAGATTCTAGGAATCAAACTCCAGTCTTCTGCAAGAACAGTATGCCCAAAGAAGAAAGATCTGCAGTCTGTGCAGGCTACCCAGGAAGCTACTTCTGCTACTGGCCTGTGGATGTACCCTGAGCAATTGCACACACAGAAGAGGAACAGCAATCACAGCTGTCAACAGTATAAACTAAGGCCAACTGTAGATTAAAATGATCTGTTTGTTTGATTTACATATTTTTATTTCATTTGAGTGGTTTTGACTGCGTGTTTGTTAATGTGCCATGTGTGCAGTACTACAAAGCCCAGAAGAGAGCATCGGATACCTTGGTATTGGAATTACAAATTTTTTTGCCACCATGAGAGTGCTGAAAATCGAACCCAGGTCCTCTGCACAAGCAGCCTGTTCTCTTGACCGCTGAGCCATCTCTTCAGCGCCTAGTTCCAGATTTTGAAATAGTTTTCCTTCTAATCTTTGAACACATCTCCTTTGATATTTACATTCTCATTGTGTTTTGTCTTAGTTTTTTATAGTTATAGAGTGCCCTATAAAAAAAAACAACCAAACTCTTTTTCTCCAGGCAGAGTGTAAAGATGAACTCTTTGATTTCTGTTCCCTGTACTAATCTACAACAGAACTGTAAGGGCATCGGTTAAAGATCTTCAACTTCCAGAGTTATTGATGATAATTTGAAGTCAGTCAGACTCTCTTTACTTTTTTTCATTTTGAAGTATTTTATTATTTTACTTTTATCTCCGAGGTCACAATATTTCATCAGGATGTTTGGTCATAGTACTTTTCATTCATTCTGAGCTCTGTCAGCCTGGTGCTTTCGGTCTTTTCAGCTTAAGGAATCTCTTATATTTCTTTGGTTTCTTCTCTGCATCTTCTTTTCAAAAGTTTCTTGAAAAGTTGTTAGGTCTTCCATATCACACATCCGTTTAGTTTCTATTATCACAATGTGTTTGTATTTTTCCATTTTTATTAGATTCATTCAGCTTGATGATAGATAGATACATAGATAGATAGATAGATAGATAGATAGTGGGTGTGTGTGTGTGTTTGTGAGTGTATGTGTGTGTAGATGTGTTCTTGCATGCTAACCATGTGGAAGTCAGAGGAAAATTTGTGGGTTCTCTCCTTCCTACCATGTGGCCCTGGGGATAAAACTCAGGTAATCAGATAATCAGACTTGGCAGCAAGCACCCTTACCTGCCAATCCGTCTTTTTGGCTCCTCAGCTTTTTATTTTTCTTGATCATTGATATGGCCTTGAATTTATTAATCACTCCATTTATATTTTAAGTTTAGCAAAACATTTAAAAACTGTAGGTTTTATGCTGTCTTTGTTATACTGTTATAAAACTGTTATACTGTCTTTCTCATTGTTTGTGCCAGCATATTTTCATTCATGTGCAGCATTCTCTCTGACCTCACTGCATGCTGAAGTAGCTTCATTTCTTCTTGGCTTAGGTGTTTCTTGGTTTATCCGCTTGTATAGTTTTTCTGGTGATTGCTGGTTACCTATTTATATCTATGAATGAAGGATAAGATTGCTCATAGGAAGCGTGCTTAGGTTTCTCCCTAGTTAAATATGTTCCCCCATCTGACTCCTCATTTTCCTGTTTGTGCTGGGGCAGGAGCTGGCAGAAATGAGAAGCAGTCAGAATTTGTTGAGCAGTACATGAGTGAAAAACCAAAGTACCAAATGAGAGTGGACTTTCCTTGGGGTAGAGTGCTGTTCTCAGTGTCCTCGCTGTCTGGGCAACACATAGCCCAGCCTCGCCTCACGCTGACTGCACTGTTTTCATTCTGGGTGATGGCACTGGAGATGAGGTATTTGGTCTCCTCTGTGAGGAAAAGTTCTGACTGGCCACAGTGTCCTTCAGAAACGGGGAGGGACTCAAATACACCGCCACCCACCACGAGGTTCTTTAAGGAACTGAATGGATGGCATGCCCTTGTTTCTGTGCTTTCTGAGCAGGTTTTCTCTGACTTTCTTACCCTAGAAACTTACTCTAGCATCTGTGCTCGTGGAATCTAACAACTGTCCGTGTTCTCACACCTGCTCAGTCTTTCTGCTTCCAGGATTTCTCTAAATTCCTAGCTCATTCATGAGACCCTTCATTCTCTACTATGCTAATTATGTTTCATTCTTAAAATAACTATAATTTTTGTTATTTTAATAAGAGTTTTAGCCTAGTCAGTAGATAGGCTCATTTTACTACACGGAGCAAGAAAATCACATGTATTGAACTTGTGATGCAGATGTTATAGAACCTTATTGTTCACTGAGGAATTTCAATTTAAGCATAAGATATCAGTTTTTATTAAAACATATACCAAAATCTTATAAAAGCATACAGAGTTCAACATACGCCTTTTGTGAGCAGAGATATTCAGTGTCTGCAAGTTAGAACTTTATTACCCATGATGTCAATATGCCTTTTTTTCTCAATGCTAGGGATGAGTCCCAGGGCTTTGTGCGTTCCAGGCAAGCGGCTCTAGTTGGCAAGCATCCTCCTGGCACTTCACGGTGCTCTTTCACTTTCCTTAAACCATTGGGGACATGTGATATCAGCATGCCTCTAAATTAATCTATGTATGAATTCTAATTATGCCCTTGCTGTACTTTTATTTTCATGCAGATGTAGCAGTACCTGCCTCATTAGTCAGCTTTTTGAGTACAGGGGTGCTCTGCAGAGTCAGTGTAACTTTCCCTTAAAAATCAATATGTAAATGTAAACAGTAATGTAATATTTTGTAATTTTGGATTTTAATAGTAACAGTACAGATTTTTAAAAAATCTTTGTATGTGTGCATGTGGAGATTAGAGGACATGCTTACACACTGGTCCTCACTTTCCACATAATCTGAGTTAGTTGGCTCTCTAGCTTTCAGGAGTTGTCTTGTCTCCGTCAACCACCTCACCTTCAACCCACTGGGATTATAGTCATACACTACGATACCTGGCTTTATGTGAGTTCTGAGGTTCCAAACTCAGGTATTTACATTTTTGTGGCAAATGTTTTACCCACTGAGTCATTTCCTCAGCTCATACTATTAGCTGTTGCTAATAACAAGAAATGACTAATATTTGAATGCTTTAGAGTTGCTATAATGCAGAGACCCTTTCGCAGAAGACCCATTTTGAACTCCTCCTCCTCAGATCACACTGCCCCTCATTGTTATTTCTGTCGCAGATCCCTGTACCATTCCCCTCTTTCTCAACAGCGTCAGCTCCCCTTGGCCATCTCTAATAACAGTACGCTTGTATGCGTTTGATTGTTTTCCTCTACTTGTGGATGACCTTCCTAAAATCCTGGGCTCTGTATTGAACTTTTGTTTAGTGAGTTTGGTCTTATTTCTGTCTCACTCATTCCTACCGCTCTCATCAATGACTGCAGATCCCCATGTCTCATATTTTAAGTATATTCTCTGCAATCTGTCTCGTTCTGTCTTTCCAGTGCATTGACTCTAGCATCTCAACCTCAACTATCTGTTGATACTAACTGGACATCTACTCCATGAATCCTACTGCTTTTATATTGTTCCCTGCGTGCTTGATGTAATCACCTCACTTTTGTCTAGTTAAATTCTGAGCCCACTGATTCACTGATTGGTTATAACTGTTCCTACTCAGGTATTCTGAAGCGCTCTGCTCCTTTCATAGTTTGTATTACTCAGCTGACTAAATCACCACTGGACCAAACTGTAAGCTCTGCCTCGTTCATTCCTGCATGAGTGAAACTGAACTTGGCTGCAAGAAAAGCTTACTAGCTGCCACACGGACATGTCATGCTTTAATCTGGCACCACAAAGCTCAGGTAGTCATCACATTTGTTGTGCAACCACTGTGGCATATTCTGGAGTCTCTTCTTCATATTTGTACCCTTTTAACAAAAACCCTAGTCCTTTCCTTCATCCCCATCTTCTAGCTTATTTGGACAATCAAAACAATGTCAAAGAAATGCATAGATTAATCATTAATTGTGGAGCAGGGGAGTCATATGGTTTACTGACCATGTGTAACACACAGGACCTGATTCATGGCAAATGTTCAATAATTATGTGCTAAATAACTAGAACCCAGCGTTTGAAAGGAAGCACTAAAGTACATTAAAATAAAAATTACTATGGGCACCAGGGATTCCATGTAACTGCGGTCTATATCTCTCTATCAGAACTGTTGGTACCATGGCCCTAAATTATCCCTTGCTTGTCATATATATATGAACCCAATAGTACAAGGATAACACTTAGCTAAGGTCATCCTTTAAACAGCATTTATCCACTCTCTTCTTTGGCCAGATTTAGTTCTGAAATTAGTGTAAAGCTTCACCTTTGTATAGTTTTGTGAGAACATCTTTTACCAGAACAAATCAATATCCCTCACACACACACTTTAACACCCTTCACTGGATTTGAATTCCATTTAAAGTTATCATTGTCATCGTGTCTTAGAGGTTTGCAAGTACTGTATGCTCTCACCTCTTCAGTTCACCTGCTGTCCTGTCCCTTGGGCTCTTTGGCACCTTGATAGAATACACCAAGAGTGTAGTTCACCAGAACCTCTCCATACATTCTCTCTAGAATTCTAGCTCTTTGAATGTCTGTTCTGCTTTTATTCTCAGTTCTCGGATCAATATTATCTCTTGATCACTCCCCATATATTCTATCCCTAGTTCTTTATTACTATATTACTCTTCTTTATTCTTCATATACCTTTCCAGAATCTGTATTTTATTTATCAACTTTATTTATTTATTTATTTATTTATTTATGTATTTAGTGTTTAACCTACTCTCAGAGATATAAGTGCCCAACACCCTGGACTATGTTAATATGGTTTATTCTGATATGAGAGGTTACTATAAATACATGATATAGAAATGACAAATCTATCAAGAACCTTTCATAATTTGTTTGGAGCATATTATCATTAGACAGAGAATTAGGTTGGGGTAGTTTGATGATGGTTTTGAATATCAAGACAAGGAATGTGCCCCTTTTTTAGGTAGTAAATAGCTGCATAAGGTTTTCATTAATCATTCTTTTCTTTGGTACGAGTGCCAGGGACTGTTCTTTGATGTTGGGAAACTGACCTTTACATGTTTCCTGACCTCAGGAAGTGTGCAGAGACTGTGGTGATAAAGCACTTTGTTTAGCACAGTGGGATGAGTGCTGTCTAAAATTGGATTTGTAATATTATTCAGATGGTACTTATGCCTAACTAACTGCTTGAGGCACTGGGGCACATTAGCAGCTAGCTTTTATCCCATGTGGTTCCTATTGTCCTGCTCAATTTCTGCAGCCAGCTTCTGAGACATCCTTTCTCACCATTCCCTCTATGGAGGATCTGCCCTTTACAACATTCATATGGCTACTGAAGGAACCTTGGTGTCGGACCAGAATGATCTTAATGGACTAGCCATAGCTCATGGCTCCAGCAGCGCAGCTGGTCACTAGATGAACTGTGTCTCCTCACTGGGAATTTTTAAATTCCCAGGGAATGTAAGTTTATTTCTACCTGTTGACCTGAGACGTGTAAGCTCAGTAGCCATATTTGTATGGTTAAAGAAAACTGCAGCCCTGGAGAATGGTTGCTTGGTTCTTTGTTCAGGAACTTTCCTAGCACATGGCGGAGAGATGAAAGACAGAACTTGGGTTCCAGGGTTTGTTCCTAGTTGTTCCTGAAACCCCACAGCACCCATCCACTATGCATAGACTCATTATTCGACCCACTGGGGATCTATAACCAGATATATCCTACTTTTTTCACCCAAAAGTTAAAAATTTAACTGAGTCATATATGTAACATTAACTGTGGAATAATTACCCATCTCTCTTTAGTTGACAAGTTACAGAACATGACCATATATGTATTTCATATTCTAAAGTGAATAAAAGCATCACTTCTTCACAGACTGTTGAGAACATATAAAGAAATCATAGCTAAACCACCTGGGACCTTGCCTTGTGGATTCAATTCTTGGCTTCCTATGCTCTTCATGAAGACATCTGAAGAAAAATGGTATTTTATAGACTGGATTCTTGCTAAGAAAAGCACTGTCAAGTTTCCAAATAATCTTTAACTACCTCCCCAGCAGGCTAAAAACAAATAATTTAGGACATTTTCTTTTTAGCTCCAAACCTTCATTTTATACCAAAAACATATTTCAGATGCTATAAAGTGAAATGGTGTTGCTATAGAACATTATGTTTAAGCTGGGCATGGTGGTTCAGGCCTATAGACCCACTTCTGGTAAGGTTGGGGCAGGAGGAACATAAGTTTAAGGCCATCTTGGGCTATTTAGGGAGACCCAGTCTAAACAAATGGAAATACACAGCCTACATTCATGTTAATTCCTTGCTGCCAGTGGGAGGCTCATGCCCTGAGTGGGACTGTCTGGCTTCTGGATGGAGCTACCCTTATCTACTGTTTGGCCCTTTATCTCACTGGGACCTTTGTTCCAGTAGGTGCCTTATGATTATACTTAGATCTGTGAACATTTGTGACGTTTACACAATAATTGTAGGTCCCAGTCACAGTAATGGCTTGATACAAACTGTAGAGTGGACACTTCTCAGCCTCTATACCTCGGTGTTCTGAGTTAGCTCTGCTATCTCCTAATGTCATTTTGAACATCAGGAAGTTGAGACTCTGAGTAAGGAGTTGCCCAGGGTTACATAGAGACACTCCTGCCTGCCTCTCTCCTCATAATTATTTTATTATAACCAGCTCACAAATGAAAATGTCACACAGCTAGATTAGGGTAAACACCCAAAGCAACACTTGCCAGGACACAAACGGTCTGCATCTGAGTGCATTTCTACACAGTCAGCACCGCCCTTCCAAAGCCATGGAGCTTCTCTTGGCTTTACATTTCCATGGGCTTATCCACCACACACAGAAAAAGAAAAGAACTTTGACAGAGTTGAAACTGGAAAGAGTTAACTTTCTGTCTTTTTCGCAGCTCTGATGTCCTTTTGCCCACATTCCACCTGTCTATATCACCTAGTGCTGCTGTGGACACTGTTTTCACATTAATATTTTCAGCTCTCTGATTTTAGACTCTCATGTACCAGTTCTTTTCTTCTTCCCTTGGGGCCATGAAGCTCTGTTGCAGGTGATCATCTCTGTCACAGGTTTATGCATTTTGCAATGCTCTAGTGCCCTAGTAACCCCACTGTGTTCCCACATGTTCTGTAACTGCCTCTGTTTTATTGAGTTTTCATACAATAAGGTTTGATGGTATTTAGATTCTTTCTCTAACCTTACCTCCCCTTATTGCCTTTCACCCAACTGAATGTACTCTATTATACATATATATGTAGTCTGTAAACTAATTTGTGTCCCTAAATGTCCTTCAGTGTGTGTGCATACACTGGAACCTCATTAACCTAACAAGAGTCCCATGCTTCAAAGAAACTGACTTTTCCCTTCCCAGGAGACTCAGAATATTGTCTAAACAAAATTGTTAGTCCCCATTCCTCGCAGCACCTGATGCTCTTCCCGCTTTATTTTTCTGCTGCATTCATCACTATCTGGATCTTTTCTAATTTGACTATTTACTTTGTATAATAGAGTATAAACTCCATAAGAGCAGGAAATTGTAGTGATTTCATTTTCTTCAATGTTCCAAGGAGTCCAGAACAAAGACTGCCACATAATGAGATAATCAGTAAATATCTATCCAAAAATTAATGAAATATATCATTTAAAATATATAGTGTATATTTTTGTATAACTGTACAAAAAGTGTAAACTGTATATTTTTGTATTGTATTTTATATCAATTTCTAGAACAATTGTGAACTTCCTTTTTTTCTTTTAAGTATCACTTAAGTAAACTTCCTTTTAAGTATCACATCACTTTTCTTAATGCAGATAGGGACCGGGCATTGTCGCAATTGAACTATTAGACAGTTAAATCAGAGAAATGTAAAATGTCTTCACACAAACACTTATAAAAAATGGATGTTCATTGTAAAATGATCACAATTTCCAGTCTGTAAAGTAATAAAACATCCCTCAAAAGTTAGCAACGAATGGCTAAACATACTATAGCTTATCTACACCATGAATAATACTCTAAGAAAAAGAAATAAGCTGTTTATATATGTAACAACTTGGATGGACCTCAAGGAAATCATCTTCTAATTGTAAGAAGGAAGTCTCAAAGAGTGTATATAGCATGGAGAAATTAATGATTGTGGATATGGAGAACATACCATTGGTTGCCCAGACTTAGGTATGGATGAGGAAATGAATGGATGAGACTGGGAAGGTGTATTCATCTTTTGATGAATATATAATAATATCTTGATTTTGGCAGTAGTTATTCTTAGTTTCACTATAATAAAATTGAACACACACACATATCCACACACACACAACATATATAAACTGGTAAAATCTAAATAAACTCTACAGATTGTACCAATACCAATTTCTCCCGAGGTCTTTAAAAAACAAATATTAGTGTTCTGCCTGCATGTATGCATGCACACCAGTGCATGTGTTGACCAGAGAGGCCAGATGAGGGTGTTGAATCCTCTGGACCTGGGGTTACAGATGGATGTGGGTCTTCTTCAAGAAGATCTTGTGTTCTTAACTGCTGGGCCGTCTCTCCAGTCCCAATTGCCCAGTTTAATATTGTACTATAACTTTATAATATGTGAACAAGCAAGTGAAGGATGTATGAAATCCTTAGCACATTTATTTTCAACTTCCTGAAAATTTATAGTTACTCTGTGTACTACTACACCAGTTCAAAAGAATGGAAAGAAAGAAGAAAGCAGGGAGAAAAAAGTAGGAAAGAGGAGGACTAGGGTAAGGAAAGTCATATCTATATGAAGTTAGATACACTGAAAATACATTCAATTTTTAAAAGCAAATAAAATAAATATGTGTGTCTGTGTGCAAATGAAATATATTGGTCAGCACTTAAATAAAAGGTTTTCTTTATGTTGTTGAAAATGATCCTAAATGGATTAAGATTAAAATGAAAGAAAAGAGCAATAAAAATTACAAGCATGTGATCACTTCTAAATATATGCTATGTTATAAAATGAAAATGAAAATATCTTGTGAGATTTTTAAAGTATAGATAGAATTATAATACAAAGCAATGAAAATAAATGCCAGAGGAGTCAAAGGGAAGAATTAAGTATTCAGGGTTGGGAAGATGGTTAAGCGGTTAAGAGCACTAGCTGCTCTTGCAGAAGACCTGGGTTCAGTTCCCAGACCCCCATATAGCAGCTAACAACCATCCCTAACTCCAGTTCCAGGAATCCAACATCCTCTTCTGTACTCTGCGGGCATTGCAATGACATGGATGCATTTACATACAAACAAGCGATACATTCATACACAATAAATAAATAAATAAATAAATAAATATTTTTGGAACATAACTGAATATTCAAAAATCATTCCAAACACTCTGCCATATTCTTTATATTTCCACGGAACAAAAAACATTCTTACCAACTGTCTTATGAATTTTCCTCTTGCAGTGAGGTCCAGCGTTCAGCCCCATCCCCCCTAGGTTTGAACCTATTGAGCGAATGGAGAATGCTCTCCAATTAGAGAAACTAGTTACTTACAAAGGATTCAGCCCCCTAGGGAGAGAGAAAGAAATTTCATATGGGGGAGCCAGCATTTTGGTGAGAAGTCCAGTGGACCTCCAGCACACTCCCAAGATGGAGACCCATGCCAGCTCTCCCTGTTTTCCTGCTAGACCCTCCCCATTAAGTTGTTGGTTGACTGGCTGTTAATCCCACTCTTGGAGGCATAGGCCTTGAGGCAGAGAGAAAACTCTGTAAATTTACCTACACCAACTTTGTCACTGAGTCAATTCTAAGAGTTTTATTTCTGTGCCCAGGGCTGAGGACAAAGACCAGATGCCTTTCTATAGCATGGCATCTCTTGGCATTCCAACTCACTTTCTTTTGTGCATATCAAGATAGCCAGGCACAGATAGAATCTATTATTTAGGACTTTCCTGGATTTGCCCATTATATGTAGCTGTAGTTTCATCCATTTTCATTGCTGTTTAATTTTTCACTGTGTACATATGCTGCAACTTACATATTTATGCTTTTATTAAAGGCAGTTAAGTATTTCCATGTGCACTATATTTATAACCAATTAGAAACACAAGTGGCTTGAGTCTTGCCATTTCCATCTTAAGTGGGGACAGGCATATGACACTGAATCGTGTTTACCTCCAGCTAGACAGCATCGCAACTGAATTCAGTTGTTGGACACATAACAATTTGTTATTGGTGTTGGAAAACACCTTAGAACGTTTTTTGGGTAGGTGTTAAGTATATAATTGAAGGCAGAAAGTGACTACTACCATGCAGGTCTGGGCAGTGGTGAATTTTAGAACAGTGATTGTTCAGAAATTTGTTCTTGCTAATGTCTGTGTGGAAATTCTCATAATTCATGAGAATTACTTACAAGTAAGCTTAACAAACTGTTTATTTATCTTGAGAAATATAACACCTATAAAGACCAAGCAGACAAGCCCTCTGCTCTGTGCATCCTTTTCTTGTAGGAAACTAAATGAGAAGTCATATGACTGTGAAATATGGCCCCTGCATTTCATATGGTATGTTATAAACTTAATACGTGGACACTGCCCCATTTTAAGAATGAGACAGTTAAGGCTTGGAGGACACTGTCTGAAATTCATACAGCAGTTATGAGCCAAGACATGAGTCCAGGTCAGGCACGCACCCTCATCTATGGACCTCCTTGTTAAGTCACACCATTGCTCCCAATTCTCAACTTAGAGCACATACAACGAGAGAGACCTACTACGTAATGTGTTTGCCTCTGATGTCCATTGTGTCCTTCACAAGTTAATGCTGTATTTGTCATAGGAACAGAAATGAACATGTCCTTCCTTAGATCATGAGTTCCAGAAGGAGGTGCTGGGTGATTACCAGGAAATATTTGCACTACACCGTGCTGAACAACTTGTGTTTCATTATGCCTAAAAAAATAAATATTTAAAATAACTTTTACCCAAGTGAGAGACACTTTCCTTTTATGGTAATATCTAAATAAATCTGCTACAACCATGAACTTAAGCAACAAATTTATTTGAATACTGAGCTCCCTAAGTATTTCTACTAAGAATCACCTATGTTATATTCCTACAGAGATATTCTCAACTAACATTGGGGAAATCCTGTCTAAAATTAAATGAGCTGTTTTGATAGAGGCAAGTGTCTTCATTTTGTAACAGAAAGCATTTTCATGCAATATGCCAATATTATTCATGGAGATGTCAGTGCTTGACTAGAGATTTAACTAAAAGCTTAGAGTTATTATTGAAGAATGATCTCATAGTGAATGCGAAATCTTTAGAAAATTTAGTCTGAGATGACAGCTTTACATTCAAGAAAGATCAGTAGGCATTAGAGAAAACATTACTCCATCTGTCCATGGGTATTTCTGTGGTTAAATATATTTGCTTATATTGTTTAAAATACTGAGAGTTTAGTGTCCATAATTTAGCTTTAGACTTTTAGAAAGATGAATTTCCTTAGTTATAGTTTTATTATTTTAGCATTTATTTTTATTCCCCTTACTGCTAGTATGGTTATACACCATACTTTCTAACCAGCTAATTATATGCCTTTTCTTGCTAATTACAAATGAATATCATATTTATTTTAGATCATATTTAATAAGAACCAAGAGACTTTCAAGTCACAAAACATGTGATGATACTTTTATTTCCTAAGCCCATGTGGTTCTGGGTGTGCACCATTTGTCACCTAGTGAAGGTCAAATAACTCTAAATAAGTATGGAATTAGCAAACATTTTTGCAAAAGTGTGTATATTTGTTGATTGGGTTGTGAACATTTTGTTCAGTTCTTTAATACACAATGAATAAATAAATCCATGTGAAATATTGACACCTATTCCCTTAAGGATTAACAAGTGACTGATAATTTATTACTGCCTATATTGGTTTCATTACTCTTGACTTCAGCCTTCCAAGGCAATCAGAGTTTTAACTGAGAATGAGAGAAGCAGGTTTAGGGCATGCCTAGGTATGGCCTTGAAATCTGAGTTTTCCAGATTCTCTGGAACAATCCCACAGAAAGTGGGATCCAAGAGATGTCTGAGAATGGTGTGAAAACTTGTATACTTCATCTGAACCCCTTTTCTGATCAACCCATGTCTTACACTTTTAGTTAGAAGTACAACAAGGCAAAAAAAAAAATAATCCTTCCCAGTGTACATATTTTACATTGAGGAAAAATGGAATGGGGCAAGCCTATGCTTTGGGTCAAGTGGGAAAGGCAAGCCTGAGTTGTGGGACATACATAATAAAATAGAGTTCTTACTAAGAATGGTAACATCAGTGGCTTCACAGACATCAAATGGACATTCCTACATTTTAAGCAGACAATTCAATGTCCGTTACTTGACTACATATGAAATATAGCTGGGTTGTGGGGTAGGAAGTAGATATTTAAAAGTTTATAATCCCAAATGTAAATTAAAAAGAAAATAATTAAAAGTAGAATTTTCAAACATATAAAAATTTAGAATTAATTAATTCAGTCATCAGATATGAATACCAGTTTTAAATGAAAAAAATTCTACATATGATAATGTGCTTATATTCTATTAACATTTAAAATAATTATGGGCACTGAAAAAATATACCTGATTGATACTACTACTGTCTATAGTATTAATAGATATTGCCAGATATTTGTTTTTATAACAAAGGCCGTGTAATGAGAAATTTCTGATGGTTTAGAAAAGTATCAAATTTTGTTTCCTAATAATGTTCAGACATAAAAAGCAAAACAAGTATTAGTTACCCTTGAGGCAATTAAAACAAAAATTATCTTATTCTAAAATCATAAGTTTTTAGGCAGAATGTCATGGTGTCAGAGGTTGTGGTACCCAGAGCAAGGGTTCTTAACCTGGAGTCAGTGAGACTTCAGAAGAAACACTCAGGAAAGTTATGTACAGCTGGTGTTTGTGTGTTATCATGCACCTTTTGTTAGTTTTAAAGCTCGGACTTGCATAGCTTCCACCAAGTTAAATGGATCTTCCAATCTATTGTTGCCTTATGACTTTCGAAATTTTACTGAGTGACTCAAAGATGAGTTACCAACTTATTTATGGTTTTGATTTTATGTGGTTGAAATTGAAATTAAAATGCATTTTGGGACCGTGATTATTACCAGTACTGGTTTTCCAGCTCAGTATCCATGCCAGTTATTTGCATAGTACAAGGTTACAAGCTGTCGTTGTAACATCTAATTTTGTGACACCTAATACACCTAATACACCTAATACAAATCTCAGTTTATCACTTATCAAATATTGTTTTCCAGATTGTTTTTCCAATTATCAGTAAGAGAGTTTGATCTTTACACACATTATTACATAATTTGAAAATAAATTAGGGTTGCTACTGGTAACAAAATAGAGATTAAAAATTTGGGCATTAGAGCCTAGAGAAATGGCTCAAGAATTAAGAGCACTAAATGCTCTTGCAGAGAACCTGGGCTCAGTCTACAGCACCCATATCAGGCACAGCCTGTACCTTCCCTTTTTCTGCCCTCAGCAGGTACCTGTGCATCTGATGTACATAAATTCATAGAATCCCACACACATACAATGAAAAATAAACAAACAAATAAGTAAATCTTTTTTAAAAAAATTGTAATCAGGCAGGCATAGTAGCTCACAGTTTTAATCCCTGCACTTAGGAGGCAGAGGCAGGAAGATCTCAGTGTGACTGAGGCCAGCCTGGTCTACATAGGGAGCTCTAGGCCTGCTGGGGCTACAGGGTGACCTTGTCTTACAAAGACAGAAAAATATTTGGAATCAGATATTAATGCAGAAAAACATTTGAATATGTGGTATATTTACTGGACATGTGGCTCAGTGGTATGGTACATGCCTAAGAAAACCCCGGTTCCATTCCAGCACTTACTAAAATGTATAGGATATTTATGATGTTAAGGACTATAGTTGATAATAAATCATATTAAGAAGACATTAATTTTAAAATAAAAATTTAAGTCAATGAAAATGTATTCATAGAGCTACAACATCATAAATGCATATTAATAAAAAGATAATGATAGCAATAATAACATATAATTTATTGTGTACATATAAAATATATTTCATAAGTGTTTATAAATTACAGTAAACATTAAAATATTGTACTCTCTGGGGAGGCATCAGAAAGGGCTAAGTCAGAAAAACAGAAGCCACTTTAAGTATCTGAGACATAACAGGATTAGCTAAAATGAGTTTCCAGGAGGAGAGATAAGAGAATTCAGCACCAAGGTCAGGGAAACACTGTTGAAGGTCAGGAGAGTGGGGCTGACATCAAGGCTCAGGGCCATTGACTCTGCAGATCTTAGAATATGGCACATGAGCAGGTGGCTCTGAACTGCAAGCCTGAAGCTGCTGCAGCCCCCTGGTGCTTTTGCAGAGCTGGTTAGTACAGCTTGCCTGCAGTGGAGTTTTCCAGGGACTCTCTGGGAAGTTACTGTGAATCTCGCATGTGTCCTCATTTCTGTCTGCAATCAACTCTAGGGAATATTTTCTTCTGTTTCTCTCTGAATTCCAAGACCTCTAAAAATTCCTTTTGTTAGGAAATTCTAACCCATGTCAACAAAGGAGAAACAGTTCCTAATCTTAAAGAAAATGTTAGACAGCCCATCCCAGTAGTCTATACATAACTTAAGCACTTCGTGAATGCTTTCCAGTCATCATCTTTTTGATCTCTATGACAGCCCTTTGATGTAGGTATTACTATAACTGACATTTAGCTGATGGAGTACAGAATGTTAAGTGAAGAAGTGACTTACCCAAACTGACATCATTAGTAAGTAGGAGAATAATTCAAAAAGGTCTGCCTAGTTTCAAAGCCTGGGTGCTGAACCATGAGCATTTGCTGTACAGGTGTTTTCTTACCTCCCACTTAACCTGTGTATCCACTGGCATTTGCACATGAATGAATCTGAAGACTTTAACTTGCAGAAATCCTTTTTCTAGACATGAACATTTAAATCCTGAAATTTGCAAAGATGTTCCTGGCGATTGAATGTAGGTCTCTTGCTACCACAAGGATGTAAAGGCACAAAAATAGAGCCAAGGGGCTGATAGATTTGGGGAGGGGAAAATAGGATTGTACAACTAGAATGTCAAGTTAAAACAAGAAATTGATTGTTGAAAGTTTCACAAGAATCATTCAGCATAAGAAAAGTATTTCAAAGCACTGGGGCAGTCTCAAGTAAGGAAATGAACACCTTCAGGCAATGTTATTACCATTAGTAATTACTACTTCAGTCTGTTATGAACAATTTTGCTAGCATGTGTTCCAGCTTGAGAGTGCAAATGGAGCCCCATTTAAGTCAATATTTGCCCTTTATCCATCCCCAGGTCTTTAGCCTAACATATCTAAAATATGTTTTATTTGGAGACATGGGTGTTATGACTACCACCATTGTTTCTTTTTGTTTATAAATGCCCCATCCCAAATCTTCCAGGACCTTTCATACCCTGACCCTTACACTAATGGTAAGAATTATAGATGTGTCTCCTTCTTCTGCCTGAAGGTGTTCATTTCCTTACTTGAGACTGCCCCAGTGCTTTGAAATACTTTTCTTATGCTGAATGATTCTTGTGAAACTTTCAACAATCAATTTCTTGTTTTAACTTGACATTCTAGTTGTACAATCCTATTTTCCCCTCCCCAAATCTATCAGCCCCTTGGCTCTATTTTTGTGCCTTTACATCCTTGTGGTAGCAAGAGACCTACATTCAATCGCCAGGAACATCTTTGCAAATTTCAGGATTTAAATGTTCATGTCCAGAAAAGGGATTTCTGCAGTTAAAGTCCTCAAATTCATTCATGTGCAAATGCCAGTGGATACATAGTTTAAGTGGGAGGTAAGAAAACACCTGTCATGTACAGAATCATCTAAAACTGATTCTTGAGCAGAATAAATTTCTTCTGTGTCTTTAACCTCATATCTTGATTAGTAGAATACAAGTGTACCCTCTAAATTACTAGATTCATAATCCTTTTAAAAATAGAGGTTATTTGATTCATTGTCATTACATAATCCATTTTCTGAAAAGAATAAGAGAATACTTCAGTTTATTTTCAAATAACAAAAATATATATACTTTCCATCTGGTTTGAAAGGTACAATTTTAGAAACAAAATCACATGAGATATTCCAAGGTCTCAGGAGTTAGTGCGGCCCTGGCACCATCTGACCTAATTTTGTTTTATCTTGATGTTCAGGATTCCTGAGTCAAGATTACTTTAGTTGACCCTTCCCTTGACTTCTCTTTCCATTTTATAGTGTCTTTGCAATAAATAATGAGTTCAGATAAAGCATCATATACCTCTTTTCTACAAATGTCACATCTGACGTATTTTGAGTTGTGTTCCACTGATGTGTAATTGAGATTTAATTGACCACTGCATTGCTTTCTATCAGTTGATGAGTGGGCTCTTTATTTGCAATAAAAATAATTAAGATTTTCAATAATAGTAATAAATAATAATTATGTCAGCTATTTGTTTAACTTTTCCAAAACACAGAAACTATTACATAAACTTGACAGATACTTTGCATCACACTGTATTCTTGATGTAAACTGTCTTGCTCCTTTGATTTCCAACTTTATTTTCAAACCATACATTTTCCAGATAACTTGAAATATTCTATTTATGTCTGTACATCAACTTTGGATTTTTGTCATCTGCAAAATCTATCTAGTTTCTACTCAGATAAATTCGTGTGCCCCTATAGTGTTATAAATGTGAATCTCATCTGTAATTATGGTAGCTTTTTCTTGGTAGGAGATTTTAAAATTGCATGTCACTCACTGAAATATCTGTGAATAACTTAATTGTTGTTTATTGATATAATAATCTATCTGAATGCTAGATCTAATATCAACCTGTAGTTAATAAGGCAAGCATTCACTTGTCATTGAATGAGCACCAGTATAGATTCCTCAAGTAGAAAGCTGATATCGAACCAAGCAGGCTTTTTCTCCTAGCACCACAGTAGAGGAGAAAGGATGGACCACAAAGAAGTGTTCAAATATTAAACAGAATGACTCTGGAGAGTGGTAACTACTTATAGAAAAGAAAACAATATTATGCTATATTACAAAAGGCATTTACAAACTGGTTTTGCTAAAACATACTGAGTCTTCACTTGAGCCCACAAGGTTAAGGAAAGTAAGATGACAGCCTTGACTGACATCTCTGCTCTCATGTTGTGTCTTTCTTTACTTTGGATGGATCTGATGCCTGCTCTACTCTGAATATTGAGTGTTAATCACCCAGTGAACATCTACCTGAAATTGGGTGATACCTAACTTCCCTATTTCTCCCCTCTTAGTACCAAGGCACAAAGATTAGAGTAACTGGGATGTTTTTTGTTAACCTTCACAGCATTCTGCTCTAGACCTCTAAGAATATGCTCCAAAGTCTACAGTCATTATCCTAAACCTGCTGTAACCTTTTCTAGAGCCTGGAAAAAAATCATCCAATGATGTGATCATCTCTGCACATGACCTCAGGGGAACTAGATTGTCCTCTTTGGGGCTACCTTGTACACAGAACTGATGTAATGAACCAGACCACAGTTACCAAGAATGTTCAATTATGTACCACTCTTGCTCTTGCCCAAATTCTTTCTCTATTTAAAACTAAAGCTCAGGTCAGTACCCCCACACTCCCACAAATGGGCTGAAAATCTTGGTTTCTGTCTTTCCAAAGAAAGTTTTTATTAAATTCCTTTTCTTCATTTAATCATGACTTTTGTTTTCTTTTTTGAGGCCTATGATCTAGTACTCTATTTACAAAATAATACACATTCTAGTCTGCTTTCAATTGCTAAGACAAAAACACTGACTAACCAAAACCAACTTAGGAAGGAAAAGGTTTATTTGGCTTACAATCACAGTCCATTATTAAGGGAAGCCAAGTCAGGACTCAGGGAAGGAACCTGGAGCACAGAGAAATTCCTCAGTTGAAGTTCTCTCTAACCAGGTGTGTCAAATTGACACTAAAGCTATCCAGCACAAGATATAAAGATAAGATGCCTCTCTAAAGGCATATCAATAGAGATTACTAATGACAAGTAAGCCCTCTAACAATCCAAGAAAAACATTCTAGGTAATGGAAATGGACCACCACCATCATCGTCATCAGTAACAACAAGAAACCCCAGAGCAAAACTCTCAATAGAATGGGAATTTCTAGTACTTCTTCTTTCTGTAAGAACTCCTAATATCTGATTTTGTGGCCTACTCAGTACAATGACTCTCAAGAATCAAAGTAAAAATGACTATTGACAGACAGGAATCTTGGGCTCAGACCATGGAGATGAAATATGTCTAATAGGGATGTAAAGGGGCATACCAGTTCACAAGCCCAGTGTGCAGCACAAAATACCATCCATGTTGGGTGGCAACTGCTCATGTTGCAGCTGTCTGAGGATTATAAGTGACTACAAATTGGAGACTGGATTTGTTCTTCCTGATGGAATAAAAATAATATGCAGACATCACCCTTGGGCAGATTTTGTCCCAATTTAAGGTATCATTACAGCATCTAAAAATGGAAGAGCCTCTGTTGTAGGTGAAAGAGAGAGAGAATGGGGAAACAAAAGAGAGAGGGAGGTGAAGAGGATGAGAGGGAGGAAGAGAGAGAGAGAAGTCCATTAGGGCTTGTGGTAAAAGTAAATTCTGTACTGTTTAGAGACCATTTAAGGTATATGTGACTCTATGGCTTATTAATTGCTTATATTTTTCATCCTAACAACACGTTCTTTGGGGATTAAAAAGAGAAACTGACAATATATTATAAAAGGTTCATTTTAGTTAAAGCTTAGTTTCTAATAGTGTCCCTGGAAATAGTGATCTAAAAATTTAAATTCAGAAACCATACTTAAAAAAAAATGTTTTGACTAAGTTTTGCTATGTGACATAGATGATCTATTTGACTGAACTTCATCTTCCTCTGAATGAGGACAGTTATTAACTTGTACTATCAGAAAGCGTTCTGAGACAGCTTGAGTTAGTTGTTATAGGTAGACAATTAGAGCAGTTTTGACAATGCAATGGTAAATGTTCAGGATTGTTTACATATATTAGGTGTAAATGTGTGTTCTGTTCTGTCTTTAGGAATTAATGACCAAATTAATAACTGAGACACCTGACCAGCCAATCCCATTTCTCATTGACCATCTTCAGTCTAAACAAGGAAACCATGGACAAATGCAAAGAACTTTGTCTGGATCGGCAGCTCTCTGGGCAGAAAGTGAAACATCAGGTAAATTTTAAAAAATATATTTATGTAAATATATGTTATTAATCTAAAGTACATCTAATATAAAATTTGACAGTCTTTTTTATAATAATATGATAAATCTAACTAGATAGTTACCTAGGGTGACTAGTTGGACGCTAGAATTTGTTTAAAAGTATTCATGGATTTGAAGATATAATGTTCTATGTTTCATTATGAAAATCAATGTATATATTCCTTTTTAATAGAAATCATTCCAATTTACATGAAAAGATTCATTATGTAGGAATTCAAAGTAATTATTCTAAACTTGTTTTATTTTTATGAATTATTTGAATTAAAAACTTACCATTGATCTGTATGGAAAAGCAATGAAAAAGTATCTCCAAAGCTATTTTACTTTTCTCAAAAACTGATCATTCTCTACTTCTCCTAAACTCCAATATTATCCTCTATAGTAAATTCAATGTTAAAAATAGTTGAACAATAGGAAACTTAGAACATTGAGGAGCCAGACTTCTGCAGTATCCTCCTTTCCCGAATACACAGGAACAATACAGTTGGGTATTACGGTATTCAACCGTTTTACCCATTGCTCTTTAAGTATGGTATTTTCCTTCAAATCCAACTCTTTGTGCCTACTGCATGGGTCGCCCACTCATCGATCAGTTCCCATGGATGGTCTCCTAATGATGTCTGGGTGACACGATCCCACCTTTCCTCCTTTTCATGCTTGATGGGATCTGAGAAAAGGATTGTTTTCTCCTTTTACTCATTGTCATATTAATATCTTCTTGAGACCATTTCAAAACCACAAGGCTACACTAAATGAGGTAGAAAATAAATATCTTCTGAAGTAACTAGACATCTCTAGTGATGATATCGACATAAAAGTTACCTGCATCTGACAGGAAACTACAACATGAATCTTGCCATAAAGAGAGAACTCTTGCTTTTTTTCTTGGCACAGACTTTGGTTTGTAGGTGCTAAGGTGATATCCACCATGTGACAGAAGAACATATGGGTATCTGAGAGCCTCTGGAAACTCATGAGAGGCCATAGCTTACAAATAATTTCATCTGAAGAGACAGTAGTATAGTAAACTCTGAATTATTTAAAAGCACAATTTAGCACATTCATGTGTCAGAAGCTCATATATGGTTTAGCCAATTCTGCTTAGCTTTGCAAGGCAAATCAAAGTTTTGGCTGGGTTGCAATCATCTGGAGGCTGAAAAATTAGGCAAGAGTGCATTTCCAAGTGCATTTGGGTTGTTGACAAATACGATTCCTACAGCATATGACTGAGTTTCCTGTTTCTTTTCTGACCTGGAACCAGGGCTTCTTCTTAGCTCGTAAATACAAGCCGAGTTCATTGCTACATGATTCTTACACTTCATGATAGCTTAGTTCTTCCAATCCAAGAAGTCTGTTGAAATGGAGTTTCTACAAATAATGTAATCATGGCCTTAAAACATCTTTACCATATTGTATTTGAATGGTGAATGGTCCTGTTTTCATTCAAGCGGAGGGAATGATGTGCTATAAAAGAAGAATACAGAGATAGTAATGGTTACCATGCCATCATGTTATTGCTCTTAGAATTCGGATTCCCACAAGCATTTACTGGCTTTTCTTGGGGTGAAGGAGGAGGGTAGATTATCATAGCTGCCAGTTTACTGACCTCACTAATGGTATAAATCCTCACTAATGGTATAAATCCTCACTTAGTAAAGCAAGATGAACCAGAAGACTAAATTTTTATGAGAAATAAAGCTGAATTTCTATTCGTGAACTTGAATATTTGTGGAGAGTCTCAATAAACAAGCAGGCAATTGAATGTAATTCTGAATTTCTGGGGTGGGGCAGGGATGGAGCCCCAGATGTAGGACTCATTTAGGATTGCATAGTCATAAAAACTATGTGAATGAGAGTGTTGTCAGAGATGTCTTAAATTATATACTAATTAAGGGTTGGACAGGGAGATGGCAAGTGTAAGGTTATTCTGGAGTCTTTACATTTTGGTGTTTATTAAGCAATGAAATTGACCGTTGAAGAGTTGGAGATCAAATAGGGGAAGTAAGGAACCCTGACTCTGAAAGTCACCAAGGAGAGGAAAAAGAAGTTGGAAAATTTAAAGAAATTCTTTAAATAACTTTGAGACATAACTGAAGTTGAAGACCTTAAATTAATGAGTACTAAAACTCATGGTAACCAGTACTGGATTTTCTCCCAGTAGTGCCCCAGACTTTGAGAGACTGATTGAGCAGTGCGGTTGTGCCATGATGGGATGTGGGAATCAAATTTTGTAGAAGAGTTGAAGTGAGCAAATTGTGTAAGTAACCAAACCAAGCACAAGGTCAGCTACGAATGACATCATTTATGTGTAGAAAAGAAGGATAACACATAAATCCCAGGTCAGGGAACTGAAATCTTATAGGAGGCAGTGAAAACAAGTGAAACAGGAATCTAGCTGGGCTGAGGCACAGTGGAAGCTGATATCAAGGCATCTGAGGTAGAATGATTCCAGAGAACAAGAATGGGTGGCCTTCATTTGGGATGTATCCGAAAAGTGATGCCCTTCAAAACTGATGGCAAGGCAGTCTGAAGTGTGAGGTGCCTATAAGTTTAAAGAGGTCCCTAGGGCTTCATACTTGTTGACCTCAGGCCAAATGAGATTGTGGTAATGTGTAAAATGGGGCTGTGGAAAACGAAAGGGAAAAAAGTGTGGATAATGAGGAGGGTGAACTGTGCATGGAGGGGCGTTTCCCTCAAGAGATGGGTGGCTGCAGTTCCCTCCAAAGGTATCCCACTGCAGGAGCATCTGGAAATAAGCATATCTCCAGGCTTTACACTTGTATGTGTTGTTCGGGTGGGTCCTTCGGATAAAAACATTACAGGAAGCTGCAGACAAAAAAGCATTTTCATGTGAAAAAATGATGCACATGGTATGATATGAAAAGTGAGTTTGAAAACAGAGGAGCATTTTTAACAGGAAGTACTTTAGAAGAAATTATGGAAGGAAAAGGAAAACACAGCCATGTCTTAGATGAGAACAGACCCAAATAGGTGATTATTTGGAGGGTGGTAAATCTTAAACCTTGGTTGCAATTATTTTATTATTTTATTATTTTATTATTTTGGTACATTTTTCAATTAGTTTCACATCTCAACAGTCCAAGGACAGAAGCAGAATACTTTTCCAAAATATCTGAAGATGCTCTATTGTTGCATTCAGAACACAGCATGATCCCATAGGCGTGTCATTCAGTATTGTGAAGGAGAACTCTAAACGCAACATTATTTTTGTTCCTTTTCTTTGGGCAATGAAAAACAATTCCTTTCTGTGAATACTTAAGGATATTTTTTCTTTGCTTTTGATATTCAAAACTTTGGCTGATATATTGTCTGTGATTGGGGGCGGGGAATCATTTTTGTGCAAATTGTATTTCCTCCCTGCACATCATTTCTCTCCTATCATTTGACATTGCCTCTCTTATTTTATGGACTCTTTGCTAGGGAGGTTTATTGAGGGAACTGTGTTCTCCCGTGTCCCTGATTCAATTTCGACCATATTAGTTTTCTTTTTCCAGCACTGAACACAAATTTGAACATGGTATTTCATTTTAGTTTTCTGTCAGTACTTTTCAGCATTCTCTCTTTAAAAAAAATTCTATGCACAATTATTTTTCAATCACATCTTGGTCAGCACATCTCTTGTGTGATTTTGATGTGTTTCAGTTATTTTACTTACAGTAGGAAGGCAAAAAGCCAGGTTCCAACATTTAATGGCTAAATAATTATGATCTCTGTGTCTTAAATATTCTCTTCTAGCTTTTTATATATTCTATTAATTCTTACCTGGAATGAATTTTTTCTATTGGTGTAAATTTAAATGAGGAGAGGTTTATCTAGTTTCAGATTTGTCAGTAGATCGTGTAGTGAGAGGCTTCTTGTCTATTCGCCATATGACTTAAAGCTATGTAGATTCTTTTCAAAGCTTTACTTAGGGAAAAATCATGACTCCTACTGAACTTTCTAATATCAGTCAAATCCTGTGAGTCTCTGCTAAACTGGTGGGTCAACTTCTCTCTGTCACATCTAATTAATTAATTAGGAAGAATGATATACATGCTGAATTGTTTCATTGATATGATATATGATTTTTTGGGATAGAAATGTAGAATAGAGTAAGCCACAAAATCTGTGTCTATTCCATGTGGTTCCTCTCTGTAGTCATTTTTAAAATTATAAGATTATTTAAAATTAAAATTATTTCAGGACCAGGATTTTTCATTCTTATTACTAGCATTTTATTATTTTGTTTTAACAGAAACTAAAGGAACCAGAAGGGATTTTAGAAGTTATGATAAACCTTGGCAATTAAATGCAAAGAAGCCTAAAAAATCAAAAAGTGACCTTGCTGTGTCTAATATTTCTCCTCCATCACCAGACTCCAAATCATGTAAGTTTGTTACTCAAATGTCATTGAATTTATAAGTCTATGTTGTTAGTAAATGAAGAAAAGCTATCAGTAAACCCTAAATTTTTATCTTTTATTTATGGCTATTTATGTTAGTCCTAATGATTTCCACTTCACTCCAGCTCTGACATTGACCATTATGTATGTATATCTACTCACTGGTTTGTGTTCACACACATAACAGACTTAGGCTTTTTCTGTCATTCTATTGTTTGAAGAATGTAACTTGCATGGAGTGAGTCTCTTACCTCTCTGGCCAGTTACTGCACTATACTTTAGAACAAAATCAAACTTACTGAACTACAAAGAGGCAGGTTAATCTTTAGAACAGAAATGAAAATTATTTGTACTCCAACCATGAGCCTTATTTTTGAAAAAAACCCTTGACTTCCCTGAATTCTACTCCCTATTTGTGACTGAAGTCCCATGTTACTTCTTGGTCCTTCCACCCTTGTCTGTCCCTACTTACTACTTTGGTACTGGATTTTTTTAGTACAATGTTATCCAGTATGCACAAAAGCATACTGAGAATCTCAGGCCTGTAACAAACCACAGTTACTCTTGGGAAAAAAGAGAGCTTGAATATTGCTTTTCTGTATTAGCTCCTGGCACCTGATTTTAATCTCAACAGAGAAAGGAGTCAGGCAAAAACATTTATTTTTTAAAAAATTGTTTGGAAAAGTGTTGTATATATCTGGAATCTGAATCTGGGTAACGTGTAAAACAGACTGAGATTAAATCTATGTTTCATTTATATGACTATACTCATAAAGTCTGTACCAAGCTGTATGAAATACCAGCTCCAAATGTCTTTAACAGATTGATTGTAATCAAATTGCCCTGCTTCAGTGGTTTAGTATGTAAAATTAAATCCCAACAGTTTGCAATATACAAATTTAAAATTTGCATATCTCATGATATGGCCAGAAATACAAAGATAGTCATTGATTCAATCATGAAATACTAAAAGAAAAATAATGACTAAAGAAAAAAGAAGTAAAATGAATCAAGTCATATGACTTTCTCTTCATGATATGTCAGTCTCTGTCTCACTATTATCCAAAGTTAAGTCTGTTAACTTAGGGGATCATTTATTATTGAGAAGGTGCCAAAACCCCATGCATATACAGTCTCTGTGCTCCCAATAGGACACTACCTAGCCACAGTATGACTGGTGGTATGACATCTCATTAGATCCTTTCCTGAAAAATTAATTTTTGACAACTTCTAACTACATCAGAATATTATCAAGAATAGTGATAGATGACAAAGTATAATAAACCTATTTTTTCTAGAATATGTAGGAATATTACATAAAACCATAAGAATACAATGAATTTAGGTCATTCACTAGGAATATATTTCAAACATTAAACATCTTGAAGCAATTGTTGAAGATGCACATTGTGACCTCTGAAGCATCCTTAAAAATAACATAAATTGGATAAATAAAAAGTTAGTAGACATATTAAAATTGAAATTATAAAATATCTTCCCAAAACTAAAGGGGGAAACAGCAACATATGAAACCAAGCAAGAGGGGCCTAAACTCAAACATACAAAATAATTGCACTAAATATAATGGGTTAAGCATCCCAATCAAAAAACAAACTCTGTGAGGATGGATAAAAAGACAAAAGATTAAAAGCAAACAAACCAAAAAGAAACATACACACAAAAAATTGAAATACTAGGCTGAAGAAATGGCTCAGCAGTTAAGAGCATTGGCTGCTCTTGCAGAGGACCCAGGTTTGGTTCCTAGCACCCACATGGTGGCTGACAACTGTCTGTGAATTCAGTTCCAAGGGATCCAGTTTCCTCTTCTGACATTCACAGGCATTTTCTGACAAGGGTTATTTACATACATGCAGGCAGGACAGTAATACACATAAAAACAAAAATAACTAAAATAAATAAAATTTATTGTTATATTGTTAAGGGATCAAGAAGACTTTATCCCTAAAGCAATATTAGACAAAGCTGAATTTGGAATGTAGGGTTTTATCAAATATAAGATATTACTTCATAATGGAACATTTTGTACCAAGAAATCATAGCCCATTGGTATACATATATCTCACTGGTAGGGTGCTTGCTTGGCATGCACAGTCCCCTGGGTTTAATTCTCAGAAACACACACATATGGAGACAGAGAAAGACAGAGAGACAGAGACAAGTATAAATATTAAAGGGGTATATAGCAAAGAACAAAGTTCTCAAACATATGGTGAAAAATATACAGAAGTAAGGGAGATACAGGTAGATAAAATAGATAGGCTGGAAAAATTACTCAGAGTATAGGGGATTTTAATAGCACAAGCAACTATTTTGAGTTATTTTATGTATTATTCCCAGTAAGGTTAGAATATAAATATATATTTATCGTTAATGCTAGAATATATATAGATATATAGTTCTGAATTTCATATGGAATGCTCAGAAAGATAAACAATGTGTCACGCAGCAAAACCATTTAAAATTCAAAAAGCAAATGTCTAGTGAACCCATGAGTTAATCACAAAATAACAAAGACATTAGACAACGTTTTGATCTACAAAAATTTAAATTTATAGATTGACACTAAAGTAATATCTGAGAGGAAATTGATAGCTCTAATATGTAGGAATTGTAAGTATTTTTATATTAGAAAATAGAAATAGTATAAAATTTGTCATCTTGGGATTAATCCTAAAAATAAGTTAATAATGCCTTAAACCAAGCATATGTTGAGCCAAAATGATTAAATGAATAATGAAAGTCAAATACAAAGCAGAAAAACAATGAAAAAAAAACACTAAATCTAATGGGTGGTTATTTGAGAAAAATATTTTAAAACATCTAGAAATGCCCCAAGCCACAGCTAGTGAAGGATAAAGCATTATCACCTATTCTGATGGTATTAAAAGAATATTTAGAAAATAATTTGATCAACCTATGCTAATAAAACTGACAATTTAGACGAAAGACCTAAGTTCTTTGAAAGACATGCTTCCAAAACTGATTATAGAAGAAATAGAAATATTTAAATTTCTTCTATCAGTGAAAGAAATGTAATTCATCTAACAATTTCCCAAGTAAAGAACTTTAGCCAAAATGGCTTCACTAGAGGTGGAAAGGAAATAATAACACTCTACCTGTTATGGAGAACAGAGAAACAGAATGATTCACTAGTTCCCATTTCAAGTCATTCCGGGAGATCTCCATTACAGAGACACTAAAGCAAGATAAGCACACCTGTAAGAGTTACTTGCTCTGTGGCTGTGGAAAAATACCAGACAAAAGCAATGTAAGGAAGAAAGGCTTTATTTTGGCTCATGTTTTAAAAAAACCTGTAGTTTACCATGTTAAAAAGTAATGGCAGCAAGATCCTAAGGTAACTGGTCACCATGTATCCAGTGGTGAGCAGAGAGTGATGGATGCTGAACTCTGCTAACTTTCTCTTTTTTACGAAGTCAAGGACCTGATCTTAAGGCATGGTGCCTCCCACATTTAAAAAGGGAGGGCATCTTACCAGCTCAATTAACCTAATCTAGATAATCCCTCACAGACGTTCCCACCCACGTCTCTTTTTGGCGGTTCTGGATCCTGTCACATTTCATCAATAATTAACCTTCACAACACCCCAACAAAAGAAGAGTAGAACTGAATATCCCTCATCACCCACTAGCACTGTCTTAGTTACTTTTCTCATCGTTACCGCAAAGTACATAATATGCTAACTTAAAAGAGGAAGGCTTTTCTCTGACTCCTGGTTTCAGGGGTGTCAGTCTGTCACTGTGGGGAGGGCATAGCGGGTTGGGGTACTTCACATCATGGCGGACAAGAAGTAGAAGGCAGGCAATTCCGGAAGGACAGAGCAAGTTGTAGACACCAAGGACTTGCCTTCAGGGACCTAGTTCCTCCTGCTACGCCCAATCTCATACTTTTTACCACCTCCCAATGATACAGTCATGTTGTGATTTCTTAAAAATTAACCCACTCATTAGGACAGAACCTTGGTAATCTAATCATGTCTAGGAGTGCCATCACACAAATACCTAGAGGCATGCCCAATAATCTCCTATGTATTTTTCAGCTCAGTCAGGCTGACAGTCAGGATTAACCATCATGCATAAATAAATAATTTAAAACAGGAATAGTCCCAACAGAGATTTCTGTAAGAATAAGCAATAAAATAGGATAAGAAATACCAAATCAGTCCAATTGTCTTCTTTAATGAAAAATTAAAAACTGTGTTTATTTTTGGACACACAATTCAGTGGCCTTTAGTACATTCACTATATTATGCAGCCTAGTCTTACCTATAAAGTGTTTTTATCGCTCCTTAAATTAACCCTGTGCCAGCTAATCTGTTATTCAATATTCTCATGTCCATCTCCCACCAGTCCCTGGCTACCTACTTTCTGGTTCTGTCGATTCATCTGTTGGATGTGTAATGTGAGTGGAACTATACAACTGACTTGTGGGACCTGGGCCTATTGCATAAAGACATTGAATGGGCAGTGTGATCCCAGAGACCCTAAAGGGATGCCAGGTGTTCTGGCCTGCTCTGCCTAAAGCTATAACCTAGGTCCCAGGAAGGCACTGCAGATATGACATCCTTTTCCCCCCACAAAGATCACCTCAGACCAAAACCAGGTTTTGGAATTTTGTTTCCTCATTCCTAATTTCAAGGTCAACCCTACAACCCCTTCCCACCTTTACCTAAAGACCCCACCTTTAACGTTCCTGCCTTCTGTAATGGCCAGAAAGGCCTCCCTATATAAACCTTTGCCTTGGTTTTAACAAGTCCACCAACGTAGTCTCTGGTGAAATTCTTCCCATGGCACTATGGGCCACCTGAGGACCTGTTTGCCCTGTGTTCTCTGGGACAAATGGAACACAACAGCTGTGCTGACTTATTGTGTGCGGTTGTTTCACTTAGCAAGCTTGTGCAGCACATCCACATTTCAGCATGTAGTGATTTTCTTCCTTTTGCTAGCTGGTATTTTATGATGTGACTGTTACACATTGGTTCATCCATTCATCCCATGATAGGCATTCTGAATATTTCTGCCTCTTTATTATTGTGAATTGTGATGCTGTGAACATCCATACACAGGTATTTATTGAAATATCTTTTGGGGTTCTCTGGGTAAATATATTGTCATGGAATTCCAGGATCAAATTATAATTCTGTATATCACCTTTCAAGGGAGGACCAACTATTTCATTAGAAGTTGTACCTTCTTACAGTCTTGTCAGTGATGTGTAAGGGTTCTAATTTCTCCATGAATTCATCAATAATTGTTATTTTCATTAAAAAGTATAGCCATATAAGTGGATTTGAAGTGCCACTTGATTTAATTTCCTTAAGAGTGACATGATGAGGATCTTTTCAGTGGCTTCTGGGCATTTAGATATCTTCTCAGAGAATGTTTATTGATGTCTTTTGTCTACATTTAGGTTGGTTGTTACTCCTTTTATTCTTTTTTGTAGTGGATTAAAAACACTTTTATTGATTCTTTGAGAATTTCATACAGTGTATTCTGAACATATTCAGACCCATTCCCTGATCTCCTCACCGGCCCTCCCCCACTCTCCTACGCCCCCTGACTTCATGTCCTCCATTATTATTTTGTAAAGGCCTATTGCATCTAATTTGTGTTACCCAAATGCCCTTGTGTGCAAATCCATCTTCTGGAGCCTGGTCAAGATACCTAGCATCACACCCTTAAAGAAAACTCCCTCTTCCAGTAGTTATCAGTTACAAGTAGATCCTCAGCTAGAGCTGGGCTTCTTGCATACCTCTTCCATCTATGCTGGGTTTGTCTGGCTTGTTCTTGCACAGGTCTTATGAATGTTGTCACAAGCGCTCTGGGTTCATGTGTGCATCTCCTTTGTATGTCTAGAAAAAATGGTTGTAGAGGCTATAGAGGAGAACCTGCTATTGGTCTGCTAAATGGACATAATATTAAACTGACTCAACTGACTTATTAACATGAATTAGCATATCTCTCATTTCTCACCAGAAAAGTTTACAGTAGAACAGATAGCAATTAACACAGAGACCTAGGACTGACCACTGTGTAGAGAATAAAGAACTGTGGATTGCTCAACCCTAAATGAACACCTATATCACATCCTCTCCTCCTAAGACTCAGGGATCATTGTAGAAGAGTTGGCAGAAAGAATGTAAGAGCCAGAAGTAGTAAATAAATATAAATATAAATAACCCCATCATAGGGTAACTGCAGTTAAATTTTTTATATCATCTCTGTATATCTATTTTCATATATTGATATTTTATTATGATGTTTGCAAAATTTTATTGAACTTTTGTGTATTTCGTGCAGAGCCTCTTAATCATCTTTATACCTCATTGGTTCCCTCCATTGCGCGCCCCCCACTAGAATTCAAGCATTCTGTCATTTGTGTTAGCCTATCTAGCCAAGTTAAGAGTCCCCAGATGTCCTTTGATGCAAATTCATCCACTGGGGCTTAGTCAGCCTATTTAGAGTCCTTTCATTTAAGATCAGTTCTTCCTCACCAAGCAGTACTCAGCTGACAATAAGAAGCTTAATCCTTTGGTGATTTCCAAATTTACAAAAATTGAATCTTGACAAAATTTTATCTGCTTTCCTAAGTAAATCATAAATCAATATGAAAAATTGCTTTAAAAGTTAAACACTCAATCAGTGTTGTTCCCAGTAGAGGTAATTAATCCTTCTTATAGTGAATATTAATATATTAACATAGTCAAGCAATTATTGTTATTATTCTGAGTATAAAATGTCTAATTTTTTATATTGAATTTGTTGTACTATAAACTTTTAGATGTTATTACTTATTCCTTGGAGAAAAAGTTCTAGTGACTTTTTCTAGTGACTATAATATTTCATGCAATAGATATGCTATTATTTACTCAGTGATTATCTGTTTAATGAATATTGGTTAAACTTTTCTAATATAATTAAGCTGAAATGAACTAACTTTTAGCTTAGTTTCCTCGATAACTTACCTCTCTTTACATTTGCTAATAGGATTCACTTTATGCTTGCATGTAAATTTTAGATAGCTTTTAACATCCTTAAATATTATTTTAAAATATTTCATTGAGTTTTTATGCATTTCATACACTGGCTCTTAATCAAATTGAGACCCCCTTCCCTCATCGATGACTCCCATATGCCCCATTCTTTTTATTCTTGAGTTATATGAGTTCTTTGTATATTCTGGACACAAATATCATATCAAATATGATACATGATTTATGGATTTTTTTCCTCCTGCATTGCAAGTTATCTTTTTACTTTTATTTTTATGGAATTTTAAATACTAATTTTTATTTCCTGTGTATGAGTGTTTTGCCTTCATGTATGCAAGTGCACCACTGGGTGCAATGCCCATAAAAGCCAGAAGAAGGCAGTAGACCCCTGGACCTGCAGTTACCAATGGTTGTTAGCCACCAAGTGGGTACTGGGAATCAGGTCCTTTGCAAGAACAGCCAGTACTCCTAACACTGAGCCTTCTCTCCAACCACTTCTTTACTTTCTTGACAGTATTTGTTGATGAACAAAAGTTTTAATTTTTACGATAAGGTTTTTTTTAATTATACTTTTAGTATCATGTGAAATATAAGATCATGTGATCTTAACTCCTAGTCTTCCAAATTCTAAAGCTTTTTCTCTTATATGTAATAGTAGTTGCATTTTTATTTTGCTGTTATAAGTTGTGGAGGGTGGAGCTCCAGTTTCATTGTTTTTTTGCATGTGGATATCCAGTTGTCTCAGGATCATTTGTTGCTAATAATTTTTTCTTCACTGAATAGTTTTAGTGTCATGTTGAAGTCAATTGACCATAAATGTGATTTTTTTCTTCCCTATGCTCAATTTTGTTTAATTAATCCACAGACCTATCTTTATGTAGTGCCACATTATTTTAATTACTATAATTTTTAATAATTTGAAATTAGGAAGCATGAACACTCAAACTTTGTTCTTCTCTTTATATTCTCTCAGGATTATTTAGGCTACTCTTGGTACCTATGTCATTTAGAAAAACAGTTTTTCAAATCTGAGACATGTCATTGGAGTTTTGGTCACAGTATCACTAAAGAAGTAGATGACTTTGGGAGGTACTGTGGGTACAAGAAAGTTTCCGACCTATGAACATGAAATATCATTTGAGTTTTGTTTTAGAATGATAAAATTTGGAGTAATTTCACGACGGTTTTATTATTACAATATATTTTAATGAATGTTTGTGCATTTCATACAATATATCTTAATCTTATTTATACTCCGTCCCATATCTGCACCCTCCCTTAACCTTCCCACCAGATTTTATGAAGTCTGTCCCATATGTTAAGGTTCATTGAGTCAGGTTTGTGACACAGGTGTCCCTTGATATGAATTCATCCACTGAAGTCTGGTCAGCCTATTTAGAGTCAATCCCTTAAAGAAGAGCAACTCTTCCTCACACAGCAGTGATCAGATGTCAATAGTTTCTCAGCTAAGGTTGGGGTCAACTGCCCATTTTCCAGCTCTATGCTTTTTTTTTTTTTTTTAAGTTTTGAGTTTTCATGGGTCTTGTGCTTGCTGTCACTGTTACTGCTAGTTGATATGAGCAAGTTCCCAGTTTCCCTGTGGTCATCCAGCACCCCTTGCTCTTACAGTCTTTCCACCATCTCTTCCACAGTGATGCCTGAGCCGTGGGTGACAGAGGTTTGATATAGGAGTCATATCCAAGAACACACACTCTGCAGTCTCTTATTTTCTACATTTTGTCTAGTTGTGGCTTTCTATGTTAATCTTCACCGGTTGCATGAAGAAGCTTCACCGATAGTTGAGAGATGTGTTAATTCTCTGTACTGTCTGCTTTATTATGCTCCCTGAGCATTATGTGTAGAGGTTGCATTGCAAATGTGTCATTTAGGACTGGGCATCTCGCAGACATTTATTCTCTGTGTTTGAAACCAGTTGTGGAACTCTAGAATAGTCTCTATTGTTGCAAAAAGAAGTTTCTTTGATGAGTGGTGAGTGGTATATTTGTCTGTAACTATAAGGATATATATTTAGTATATAGAAATAAATTACATTTGTCTAGGGATGTAACAGATGTAGGTTTTTCTCTAGAATATATGACCTCTTCAGCAATGTATATTTGGCTGTGTTTACAGTACCACATACAAATTGCCTCCCATTGAGTAGGCTTTAAATTCAATTAGATAGCTGATGATTACCCTCAATATAAAAGTTTCACTACTGAACTATAGAGAAAATTTGCTGTGCCAGTCATTGTTGTGGTTACTAGGCTTTACAGGTGGGATTGGACCATTTATTGATTTTTCTCCCTTAGCAACTTACATAATATCCTCCAGAACTATGAGAGCTTGTCTTCAGGGAGGAGGCTTCCAGCTCAGTTAAGGTTCCATTGCTCCAAATCCTGTGTCTGAAGTTTGTCCCATTTTGAGCAATAGGGTCTTACCTTCAAGTTCTGGGTGGAAGTCAAGGGTTTTGGCAATACTCTGTGCTATTTGGGGAATATCTTGGACTACTATACCAACAACATGAAGGAAGGTTTCTCCTGCCTGGCGCTGTATTTCTTGTTATATAGTCTTCAACTATACACATGGACTCATATACATATATTGTATGTATATTTTTCAGTAAGCTTTTCCTTCCTTTTTTTCACACCACCTAAGCATTATTTCTTCTCCTTTCTCTTTCCCTGTCTAACTTTTCCTCCTCCTTCCCAGTTAAAGTTGCCCATTTCCCCTCACACAATACTGTCTTCCCCTCTCTTGAACTCCTTCTTTGCCTTTATGCCCATGATTCCTTTTGACATCTTCAGGAGCAGTACTTTCCTGTTTTATTATAAAGGTTAATTTATCCTTTATTATTCACTTCTTTCAGACCCTGTCATCAATAGAACTGGCTTTTCTTTTCCCATTCAGATGATTTCTACTAGTACGAAGTAGTATGTAAACTAAACTGACTTTTCTATGTTCATTTTATTCTTAAAAATGTGCTGAATAAGTGTATTAGTTTAACATTTGTGCGTGTGTGTGTGTGTGTGTGTGTGTGTGTGAAGTTTTTAGGACTTTTAAAGTACAAGTTCATATTGATCTTGAAATAGAGACATTTTTGCTTCTTTCTTTCCAATTTAGGGTACATTTTTATTTCCTTTTTCTTACATAAATTCTTTTTTAAAAGATAGTTTCTTTGATTTTTATTTTATGCTTATGAATGTATTGGCTGCATATATGTAAGTGTGTCCGTGTCATGCAGTGCTGGTGGAGGTCAGAAGAGCGCCTCAAATTCCTCTGGGACTAGAGTTATGGATGATTGTTAGACACCATGAGGGTGCTAGGAGTGGAACCCAGGTCCTCTTCAAGAGCATCCAGGACCATTCTTAATTTCCAAATCTAGAAATTTCAATACAATGTTGTACAACAAAATGACAAAAACCATCAGGAATCCTTGTCTTGTTCTACATCCTAGAAGAAATCTTTTAACCCTACTGAGTGCATCACTTATTGTGAGCTTTTCCTAAGAGCCTTACATCATGCTGAGGAACTTCTTTTTAATCCCTAGTTTATCAAATATTTTTATAATGGAAATGTATTCACTTTTTTTTTTCACTTTTTGAGACCTTCATGCGATTTTCCCTCATACTTTATTAATATACTGTATTGTCTTGATTACTTTTTGTTCCATTAAACAGTCCCCGAATTCTTTTGGTAAGGATGTATAATTTTGGTAAGGATGTATGATTTGTTTATTGTGCTGCTGTATTTGGTTTGCTATTCTGTTGAGGGTTTTCACATCTATATTTGTAAAACGTAGTGGTCTGTAGTTCTTACCTCTTGTCCTGTCTTTATCTTTGCTATGAGGACAGGGCTCCCCTAAGAGTTACAAAGTGTTCATTCCTCTTTCCCGTTCCGGAAGACTGAGAGAAAATTTTGATGTTAATTCTTTTATAAATTTCTCATAAAATCTTATTTTGAAACAGTTTGTTGGAATTTTTTTTTTAAACAACTGAATTGATGCCTTCACATCTGTCTGACTAGAGAACTCTCCAGATTTTCCATTTCTTCTTGTATCAGTTTTGGTAATTTTTATCAGGTCCTAGGAATCATTCTTTTTGTCTAGATTATCCAGTTTGTTATTTGAAAGTCAGGAATAATGTATCAGTTTTCAGATTTAAATAATATGTCTTCTATTTCTTTTTCCTTTGTCACCTTAGGTATAGATTTGTTAATTTTTAATTATTCTAAAGAGGCAACTTGGTTTTGTTCTTTTTTCTATATTGTTTTTCTGTCTTTATTTAATTTTCCTCTGTCTGAATAATTATTATTATTTTTACCTACCACCAGCAAGCGTTTGGTTGACTCTTTTTTTGATATTTAACTTTCTTATTAATAAGAGAACAAAGTTAGGTCATTCATCCGACATCCCCTTTCCGAATGTGAGCATGCTGCTTTGAATTCCCATTTGCATGTTGACCTCACCACATCCCATAAGGTTTGGAATGTTGAGCCTTCGTAGGCAAATATTCTCCGCTTTCTCTCTGATTCTTTCTTCTGATTGCATATGTGTTTTATTTGACTGCTTCATGTTTGTGGTTTTTCCAGTTTTGCTTTTGCTTTCTAGTTTTTTTGTTGTGATTAGACAGCATATTTTGTATGACTAATTCCTTCAAGTTTATTGAGATTTACCCTGCTGTGTTACGTGTGATCTTCGCTAAAGGTTGCTCCATGAGTCCTGGAGAAGTGCCTGTGTTCTGCTGTTGCTAAGCACAGTGTTCTGTGTATGTTTGTTCGTTCTAATCAGTTCATAGTGTTCAAATCTGTCTGATTTTTCTCTCTAGGTTTCTACCTATTTTTTTTCGATTGGGATTTTAAATTCTTGAACTTTTATTTTCTGAGTCTTTATTTCTTCAACTCACTAGTTTTCTATTTCTGTTTTGAGACTGTGAGGATAGGCGTATAACACATGAACATAAACATAATTATTATGACATATAATAACTATATTTCCATGGCAGATTGAACTTTTAACCAATACATATTCTCCTTCTTTACCTCTTGCAGTGTTTTGGTAATAAACTCTTATTTTTTTCTGATATTAGCACAGCATTTTCAGATCTCTTTTCAGGAGTATTTGTATGAATTATCTAATACATATTATTTTCCCAGTATTTCTTTTTATTCCCTTCTCCTTTGAGGATTACTAGTATATGTTGATATTCCATACATAATAATAGTGTGAGAAAATATATACCATCTCAGTAATGCATGAGTTGTATTTGATATAAATATACATGTGAGTTTCTTTAAAATATAATGAAATAAAAACTTAGAAATAGAAACATAATTCCTTAACTAGTCATAACTAACATATAACTGACACAAATATTTGTAGAATATTGTTAAAAGGCACTCCAAATAATTGATCATATTTTTAAAAGGAAAAAGATACAAAAATTTTAATAATTATTAACTTTCAAATACATAGAAAATACTACAAACAGGTTTTTTGTGTGTGTGTGTGTGTGTGTGTGTGTGTGTTGTTGAAGCGCAAATGTGCGTCTCATACATGATAAGCAAGCTCTCTATCTCACAAATTAGTTACAGTTCTGTCCATAATGGAATGCTGTCCTTTCTTTTGTTCTCCATCTCCCTCCCTGCCTCCCTCTCTTTCTCCTTAATTTCCTTCTTTTCCTATATGTGATTTACTTTTCTGCTGCTGTAATTAAGCAGTATGACCAAGACAACTTACAAAAAGAAGAATTTTTTGACCTACAGGTTCCAGGGGGATAAGAGTCAGTCATGGTAGGAGGCATGGTGGCCAGAGCAGAAAGCTGAGAGCTCATATCTTCAAGCACATGCAGGAAATAGAGAGAGACTTGAAATGGGACAAGGCACTATGAACTCTCCAAGCCCACCTCTAGTGACATGCTTCCTCCAGCAAGACTATACCTCCTAAGCTTCTCCAAAGAGGACTACCAACTGGGGACAAAGTACTCAAATACTTAGCGCCTATGGGGGACATTCCTCACTCAAATCCTTCCTCCCTCCCTCCCTCCCTCCCTCCTTCCCTTCCTTCCTTCTGTTTTACTAAATTTCCCAAGATGTTCTCAAACATACAATCATTTAAAATCAATCTTTAAAGCTCTTTATTTCTAGTGTTGTAGTTCACATCTCTAATTCAGTAGATGAAAGGTAAGAGAGCTATAAGTTCTAGACCAGCAAGATTTGAAAAATGAGCCACGATCTCAACAAGCAAACTTAAAAAAACAAATTCCAAACAGAAAAAATTTTTTACTCCTAAACCTACCTTAAAAATACACAATTTATTACTTGTAATAGTTTTGTGAAGAGCCAACTTTAGCCCACTCAGTGGTTTATTGATTTTGCTGCTGACCTCACTGCATTCAATATGTCTGCAGGACTGGGAGTACTGCCCTGTACCCTTAAAATGAAAGCACAATATGGATGAGAACTTTCAGTTAAAAACAATGGACAGTTATCATTTCAGAAAGCTGAACTGAAAGGTATAAATACTTGAAATTACTTTGGTCCAAAAGACATGGACAGTTGCATCCTTGGGCTCTAACTTCCCACGTGGAGCAAGAAACAAAGCTGTGTTACTGCTCGGTAGGGCGAAAACTTGAGGGAAGGATCCTAAATGCTCTCATCGATAACAAGTGGGTGCAGAGGCAAAGTCTGCGTTGCGGTGCGCTACCAGCGTCCCGCAGCTTCTGTATCTCGGCTCAGAACCTGGGTGTGGGAGAGCCAAAGTCTCTTTTCTCTCTGTTCACTCTTGTGCGATTTTAGTGATTTTCAGCTAGATTTTTCTGATTTGTAAGGGGCCTCACCACAAATAACATGGCTAGCAACATTACCAACAAGACGGAACCTGGGTCCATGAATTGCCTTGCATTTATCGGGAATCTCAGCACTCTTGGGGTCAAGAACTCTCATGTGGAAGCCATCTTCTCAAAGGTTGGCAAAATTGTTGGTTGCTCTATGCATAAGGACTTTGCTTTCATCTAGTATGTGAAGGAGAAAAAGGCTCTGGCTGCTGTATCAGGAGAGGACAGCAAAATGATCGCTGGTCAGGCTTTCAGCATTATTCGCCTGAGAGCCAAAAGCGAACGGAGAAAAAGATCTACCACAGAGATGTAAGGGTCAGCACAAGAAATCCCTTCTCTGTCCGCTGTACTCAGCTCCTCATTTGACTTGGACTGTGACTTTCAACAAGATTCTTACCACAGGAAGTACATTTACTCAGCCCATGCTCCTCCTCTTCCCCACTGCTCACTCCGTGGTGCTCTCTGAACGCCAGCCTGTATCAGCAAACACCTCATGGAGGGGCAAAAGTGGCTTCAATTCTAAAAGTGGACAATGAAGATCTGTTTCCAAGTCTGGAAAGTTGAAAGGCAATAACCTTCAAGCCATTAAGAAGGAGCTGATTTAGATAAAACAAAAAGTGGATTCTCTATTGGAAAGCCTGGGGAAAATAACAGAGAAAAAAAAAAAAAAAAAAAAAAAAAGCAAACCAGCAGTAAAGAACGAAAAGGCTGAAGACAAGCAGTACAGCGCCTCTGAGAAGAAAATGAGACTGACGTGAAGACGGAGCCTGAGGCAAGTGCAGATGATTGCTAAGGAAGGACCTGCTGGATGGTGATGCTAACGAAGATGGAGCGGATGACCAAATGGAGTTATCAAGAATGACGGAAAAGAGAACGAAGAAGGAGAGGACGACAGAGACAGCAGACAGCGCCAGTGGCGAGGATGGCTCTTAAGCTTGTCGTGGGGTTCAGACATACCATCCCATTATTTCTTTACCTAGGCACTTGTCAGAAATCAAAATCACACCAGATCCTCTTCCCTGGTATTTTCAGTGCATTCTGGTTATCCCTCTCCTTCTCCTTCCTGTGCTCATTAATTCAGAATTTCCCTGTACCCAGTTCCATTTTCACTCCCTTTGATGCTCCTTGAGTAGCTGTGTTAAGTCTTAGCCACGTGAGTTTTGCTATTAATTTTGATACCACTTTATAGCTCAACAATAAAAACTGTCTCTAAAATAATCTCCTGTTAAGCTGGGAATACAGTTCTTTCCATTCACATATGATTTCAAGTACTCGCTTCCCAACTGCACATGCAACCTCACTTAGCTGTAACCCTGAGAGCAGCCTGGAGTCAGGAGCTGCGTTTTCCCTCCCAGGAGTGGAGTTGTTGGAACACAGATGTAACTATGTATTTTTTGAGTGAGGGCCAACATGTCAAATGTATCTTCTATGAAAGAAGGGTGAAAATCTTAAGATTTGTTTTCCAAATTCCATACTGTGAGCTATTTTTGTGAACAGCCTGATGTCTGGGACCTTTTTTCTCAAAATAAATAAGTCCTTATTAAACTAGGAATTGGGGGTGTGTGGAATAAAAGAGACAGACATGTTCACCTTGATTTCAGTACACAGAGTATGCACATGCATGAACAATCAAGTGACTCTCCATAATATGTATAATTTTTGTGTTGTTCCAAATTCCAGTGATCTGAGTCTCTTTTGTAGAGATTGTGAAGTTTTATAGTCTCATCAGTGACACAGAGTTCTTTTCTGATTTCTACTTAAAAGAACTTGATAAAACAAGTCTAAAAAGTCTTGAAGGAGAAACCACGAATTAATTTTTAACAACTGATAGAAACAACTGATGTCGGTCACATGAGTGAGACTACGAGCACTAAAAGGAGCAGTTCGGAATTCGCCCCTGTTTAGCGTGCAGCTGGCTGTTCCGTAGCATAGCTGTCTCCTTCCAGAGAAAACGAGGAAGGTCTGCCTGTGAACTGCTGTAGCTAGCCATATGCACTGCAGTGAGTTTTTCCTTAGTATCCTCAAAGTCTGTCATCATCTCCCATAACTCATATTAGATTAGGACACTGTTCTGCTTCTTTTCCATTTCTCTTAAGAAATTGTCTAAGATATACTTTAATGATAGCGTTGAGTTCTAAAATCAAGTAGAACCCAAGCAAGCTTTTTAATACATCAGAAAACTATAGAGATGTTCTCAAAGTGTCCGTGCTAGACTAATGGCCTTCAAAACTGCGTTCTCCTACTTATCAAAGGAGGTTTTTAAATCTCTAGCACAGCTGACTACTAGCTCACAATCCCAGTGGGCTTGGTTGCTCTGGATTTGATTTGCATAGCAAGTCATGTATCACACATGTTTGAATCATCACGGAGTGCAGATATAAAGATGAACTGATTTTAGTTTCTCTGGAGAGTTGCTGAGGAAAGTCTTTTAGAGTTAAATGAGATCTCTTGTGCTTCATATACCATCCCCTAGACTCAATGGTTTAAAACAAGTTTATAGTTACTCATGATTTGGTCTTGATAGGCCAGGTTTTCTGCTGGTCCCACCTGGCCTTACCAGCCTAGAGCATTTGGGGATGGGTGGTGAATATCTGCCTGGTAGATATTAATCTGTGGATTCTGACTTGAGCTATTTGAGGATATTTTTCTATTATTTTATAAATTGAAAAGAAAGAGGAGGCCTTAATAATACACAATTTTCCAGAAAATTAAATGTGGATATAGAAATGGAGATTGCAGATCAAATAAATTATTCAAAATAGGTTGACAAAAGTGTTAAGTTAGGTTGGAAGATTATGGTGTAAATATCATTTTATCTGCTCCCCAGCTGAAACTTTCTAATGAAAAGACACGGTACTACTTTCTTTTTCTCCTGTTCTAATTGGAATAAAATTCTACCTTATGTGTTTCCTTTAATCCCCTAGTGTACAGATCTGAATGTGTACAATACCAACACAGCTCTTTAATTTTTGAATTCTGAGCCATCCTCTGTTGACTCCCTTCATGCACTGTGATGCACACATCAACTCCCATCTCACCTTGACAGTACAGTAAGGCAGTTACTTCAAATTTAGTTGAAGACGTTTTCTGCATCAATATTCTTGTAACTATATTTACTGATATTTTATCATTAAGACTGTATTATTTTTTGCTAGAATTAACAATATTCTCTTCACTACTTACTTTAGTTTTTGTGTATTCATCATTACTGTTTCCTTAAACCATACTCAAAGATTGAGCTTTTTCAATATGATGAAACTCATCTAGTAAAGATGCCTTCTATTTTATGCCACCTTATTTTCTCCTCCTCTTCCTCCTGCTCCTCCACCTCCTCCTTTTCCTCCTCCTTCTCCTCCTTTTCCATCCCCTCCTCCTCCTTTGCTTATTCTTCTTTTACGTTACTCGGGAGGTTTTGGAGCCTTCCCTGTTGCAGACCTCTGCCTTCTTGTTCTATTCTTAACTGTATGTACTTGCTCAACGGTCTTTTCTGATCATTCCTCATTGTCATCCTGGGACTTCCGGCTTTTGCCTTCTTTTAGGAAATCTTTTGCTCCTGATTTCCAAGTCTTTAAGATTTTGGTTCATTAATTTATTGTTCCAGAGCATCTCCATTAGCAATTTTCTTAGAATGGTTATAAGAAAAATTCTTGAGAACTTTACGAATCTCATCTTGTTCCTTAGCGGCTGTAGAATTCCGAGGTAGACATGACCTTCTGCTGTACTTTTGTAAGGATCGTTTCCCTGTCTTCTATTCCTCTGTCTTCTAAAGGGCAAATATTACTCTTGAGAAGTCTGCTGTCAACTTGATGTCTCACTTCTGCCTCTGAAAGCTTTTGCAATCTTGTTCTTTATTGATGGTATTTAAAATTTTTAAATAATAGATCTTCAATTTTAATGGATCCTATAAATCTGGAAAACCGTTAGGTTCTTATATCTATATTGTTTTGACATTGTTCTCTGGAGTTGATATAACATTTGAGTAGAATGGAAAGCTTACTCTCTTAGCATCTACTCCTTGGAACTGTGGATTCAGTTTCCTCTATGTGCTAAGTCCACTATCATTACCACTCATCAGTATATTTTGCATCTTTTAAGAAGAAAATCTGGCCCAATATCTTCTTTTTCTTTGTTCAACTTATTTTTGGTGGAAAAAATTCCTCCTTTGCAGCATAATTTTAGTGGGAATTTGGCAGGAATGATGGGAATGTACTATACACATTTAGTTTTGTATTTTTTTAGAAGACATAGCCATTGGGTATCTTCAGTATATTTGTTGGCTGCTGATGAAGAGGCCATTATTTTTAGCCTGATAACATCGTGTTTGTTTCCTTTTCAGTTATTAAAGTGAAAAGATTTAAATCAATACCAGAATTTCCCATATTCTAGAAATGCTACCACATTTCCTTTTATTCATCACATTAAAATTTTTTTTCAACTCTACTTTAAATCTCCCCTGTTTACTCACAAGAAAATCATCTCCAACTTAACCATTTTTATCCTGTATCTTTATCTCTGTGCAGTCTTTCACATAGGATGAATAGTGAGTTTGTATCATTGTACACCATGCTTATGAAATAACCATTTCTTTTAAACGTAGTGCCAAGGTCAGTAGAGCATCCTAAGTGGGACTGGCGGACTAAACCAGAAAGCCGTGATTTTGATGAATTGAACCACATCCTTCAGGAGAGCAAGAAGCTGGGGAAAGCCCTTGAAAATCTATCTCGAAGTAAGTTCATTTTCTTGATAATCGTTGAGACTCAGAGCCAATGGAGAAAGGAAAAACATTCATCACTATTAGCAATAACCCATATCTGACATCCTCATTACAACTTTGTAAGGCTGACGATCTCTAAGGGAATGAACTTCAAAATGAGATTTGACTGTGCCTGGCCCATGGATCTGTGGGTAGGCGGCACAGTGTACCGGAGTTTTAGGACCCCTCGGAGCAGCTTGACTATCGCTCTGGTGCATGGTTTCTACCACTTAGTTCAAATACACGCCTAGTAGCATCTTCATTCTCATTTTAAAGGTACTGTTTATTACTTATTACATTCTCAGTAATAAGTAATAATTTCACCTTCTTGAGTTTTAGATGTCTATAAACTTCTTGCAGGGGGTAATTGGGTCAGATTCTTAGACTCCCTTCAAAGCCTAGCGTGCTGTCTTGCAATTTTTCTTTATCTCTTTCTCTCTCTCTTCCTTTTTTTCTCTTTCTCTCTCTCTTCCTTTCTTTCTTTTTCACAAAAACAGCAACTCTAATAATAGATGGCAATACCTCAGATAAATTATTAACTTCCTCTAACCTTTGATTCTTTCATTTCCAAAGTACCTTGATGTGATTGTGCCTCCCCTTGGAAGGAACAAAGACCTAAGATAAGATAAACTTTCTGTGACAGCTTTTCAGTCATTGTCATTTTCTGGAGCTCAAGAAATCCAACAAACATTCTGAGTTGGGGAGTCCTGTTATGGATATATATGCACACATTTGTAGGTCATGATTTTGGAAGTGAGTTCAAGGTATTCCTGTCTTTCTCAGAACAGGTACTTTTCTCAGTTGAAAAAAAATCACAGCCGGATGTGGTAATATTCACCTTTAGTCCCAGCACTTGGGATGCAGACATAGGCAGATCTCTGTGAGATCAAGGCCAGCCTGGTCTACACAGCAAGTTCCAGGACAGTTGGGGTCACAGAGAGACCCTATCTGAAAAAGAATCCCCACCAACAATAGAAGAAATCAGACATCTTTAGAAGCATGTTAATGTCATGGCTTCATCAAAATTTTCGTTTGCTACCGTGGAATATTAATGATTCTGAAATGTAGATCTGTGGGTTTCTGATAGTACAGTTGTACTAATTTCATTACTTGTATCAAAGTTTAATATTGTCCCTTGGTGTATTTTTGAGAAATTTTTAAATATACATACAAATGTATGTTACATTATTATATAGCATTTTATTATATATTTTATGTGCTAATATTTATAGATATATAATTTTCATATTTTTAATTTAAAGCTAGAGCCATTTTTAAACTTTTATATAACAAAGCCTTTTGAGAAGTTAAACTGCTTTATAATAGGATATTAAACCCTCTGGGTGGTATTTAAGAAAGCCCTGCCTTGAGATAGATTTGCTTTTGAAGCAATAACAATAAAGTAGGTTTTAAGTTTATTTTTATATTGTGTTCCTGGAAAGATCCTGATCCTATTAATACAGCAAAGGCAGTTAATATTTCCAAATCTTACTCTTTGGGGCAGAGCTTGGAGCTCTTACAGCCTCCTGATTTATTTAATAACATGAGCTAAAAGGAAGACGATTGAAGAACATGCTTGATCATTACACAGATTCATCAAATTGTGTCCATTACAGCATGACATTGAACTTGCAAATACTTGCTCTGTTGTTAATTGGAAGATACTATTTGTTGTGACCCCCAAATTATGGCTGTATTTAATGACATATCTAACTAGGTTACGGCAGAAGTGTCAGAGTCATTCCTGTGCTCCTTCTTCGAACATTGTTTGTCATCTCTGCCTATCCAGGCTTTATAACAAAATACCACAAGCCAGGTATCTTATTAACAGATAGAAATTTACCTCTGGTGAACTTCCTTAATTCTTCAGGAGAACCTGGAGAGAACCTGCTGGGAGACATCAATAACAAGGGGAAGGGACAGTTCTTATAGAAGTTTCCCACTTCTTTCAGGCCACATGAAGCATCTCTCTAAGGCTTTACTTTTTTTCAAAGGGTGTATCTGGTCAGGTCAGGCTCACATAGGTTAGTCTAAGTTAACATTGGCTCAAAGTCTGTAGGGCAGTGTTTTGGTCAAGGAGTAAACATCCCTTCATCTTCAGTACTCAGTTCAGACCCAGAGAAGATGGGTTTTGCAGGTGTGGGTTTGGGGGACCCTCTTAGAATTCTGGCTGTCACAGCTACTTATCAGCCTACAACATTCTCAGCTCTATGGCACAAAAGAAACGTAACATGAGCCACATGTATGACTTCATGTTATTAGCTGGGCATATTAAATAATAGCAAAAGCATCCTGTAAAATTAATCTTGGTAAACTATTTTATTTCACCTAATGTATCTAGATTGTCAGTTTCACTTGTAGTCCATAAAAAATGATCACTGGATCTATTATATTCGTATTTTCAGTTCTCAGTCTTCAAGTTCTAGCATGGATTTCAGTTCCCAGCATATCTTGGTGTGGACCAGTCACATTTTGAATGTCTGATTACCATGTGGGGAGTGACTGCCATAGTGGGCAGCACACTCGAATGTTAAAAAGAAAACACAAAATTCTCCTCTTGAGTTTGAATTAGCTTCAGATGGCCTCAAGTTTGTGTCTTCTTTTGACATACAGAGTGTAGGGCCACGTCTCCACTGACTCACCATCCTTTTACTCCTTTTACAACCTTCCAAAAGTATATTAAGGCACCAATTGCTCTCCTGGGATTATTCTCAGTTGTTGCAAATTGATTCCAAACTACCAAACAGAATGAACACTTTTACAGACCTCCTCAAACAGACTTGCTCTGTTAGTTGTTTTCTTCAGACCATTTGGCCTCTGGCTTTGTGGGGACTGGCAACCACTTGATTCCCTGTGGATGCCCTCACACCCTTCTTACAGGCCTTTGTCAGGCAGTCTTTCTATCCAGATGTTCCTGTGGTTGATTTTTGACTCCGTCCTTTAAAATGCTTGTTTCAACCAACTCATCCACCCTCTAGACCCCTTTTTAGACTTCACATCGACAGCCTTCAGTGTACCTCTACTCAGATATATCACTATCACATTGAACTTAATATATGCAAGAGGAACATGCCTTCTTCTTCAAGGTGTCTTTGAACATGCTGTTTTAGGTGGTGATATCATAACTTATGGACTCTTTCAACAGTCTCTCTTTCTCACCCTACCTGGCCATCACAACTGAGTTACCAGATCTTATTCATCTTTCCTTTAAAATGAGTCTTGGATTTGATTCATTTGTTTGTCCTCATCAGGGTCCCCCCAAATCTTTGACTAGATCATTGGTTTGACAATTCAACATGTTCAGTTCCATTCCAGTTTTATGCAGTAAAAGCAGGAATCATCTCCACTCCACTGAGCTTAGTGATAGCTAGACTGCCTTATTCTTATGTTAGAAGAATCTTGTGGCCAGAATTTCTGGATTGACACAAGATAAATATATTCTCATTTGGAGACTGTGCTACTGTGATGTCCTAGAGATGCAAACTCTGTCTCTCTTGTTATTTTTCTATTTTCAGCACATTCCATTCAAGTTGTTGCAAAAGCTGATCAAAATCATGGAGCAAGGTTTCCATTGCTTAGGTGTGTCAGTGGCATATACCATATTTACGTAGATTCTATGCAAGCTGCAAGTATCATATCTTATGGCTCTTGGATGTACCACATTCCATTAACGTGATTCTATGTCATAAATCTGCTTATGTCACCCCCAGCCTTGAGATATCATATTCTGGCATGGCTTCCTTTTCCAGATTCTCTTGCCTCAGATAAAGTATGTCTGCTGAGGGGACTTCTCTGTGGCTTCTCTGACTGTGGATTGAGTTTGGCACCCTTTTGAGGCTCTATACACACTTCTGACTGTATCTATCTGCTATGATTCGTTTTTCACGCATCTCTTCTTTGGTCTGAGGTTTCTAAGGACAGGGATTTTTTTGCTCCCAGGTTCCCCAGGACTTGGCAGTAATTCACAGAAAATGCAGTCATGATTCACCAGCTGAGTGCTGCTGTTGGCTCCATTTCTTCCTTGGGATGTCTTCTGGACTCTGCCTGTCTTTGGTTTCTTTCATTGTGAGTCACTGATGTAATATTACAGGAGTTTGGCTGATTGTAGATTTGACCTGCTTGATGAGATTTTTGCCTTGACTATGACTTCTCTTTTGCTGGAGCTAAGCTTTAAAACAAATATGAAAACAGATAAAGGAACCCAATGAAAGAGCTGCAGTGCCTTGTATTGTGTGTTTGGTCAACAAAATCATTTACTTAGTTAGCTTCTGCTCCCATGGAAGCAGGGCTTCCAGTGATTTCTGAGATTGATCTTGCACTAGCTGCTTCCCCTGCAGAAGCAGTGGCAGATGGGTGTCTTCAGGCCATCTAGGCATTGCTCTATAGATCACAGTCCACGTGAAAAGACTGGCTGGGCCTTTTCCAGTGAAAGGTGCCCAGCTGTTGGGGAACAGAGGACAGACATTTATGCAATCTGAATTCAGTCAAGAGAAAAAAATAAGAAAGCAGTTTTCAGCCAGTCAATCATGAGGCTACTAAGAGAAGCAAAGCCCTAGGCCCCTCTCTGTGAGAGAATGGCTTGAGGATCTGGAGAGTAACAACCTATGAAAATAGAAGCAGATAACATGGCGACTGATGGTCCATTCACTACCGCATTCTTGCAGTGCTTGTGAGAGCAACACAGATGGTGAAAGTACAGCGAATGCATCTTAACCTAGAACGTGCAAAGTCTAGAAGGCCCAAAGGCAAAGGTTAGGCAAAAATAGCTGCATCGTGAAAAGGGATACTCTCAAGAGTGGGAGAAGGATGTGTCCAAGATGGCACTTAGGAAAGGGCAAATTTTGTCTTGGTGATGCGAAGAGGATCAAGAGATAAGGACAAGGAAGCTGGAGGCTGGGTGAGAGAAGCAGAGAACGGGAAGATTCCTGTGCCTCACATGTCTATCTAGAGTCACATGTCTCTCTAGTTTTACAGTCACCACATCATGTACAGGACAGAATTGATTTGGTCCTCGCCACAAGGCAAAGACAGAGGTGAACAGCATAAGATAAAGCAACACTGTAGGACAGAAGGGACGAAATACAAAAGACCGAATTTGTACACACACAAGATTCTGTGAGCAGGGCATACTGAGTGTCTGGAGGAAGGCTGAGAATAAAGATGACAATGTATAGTTCGTTTCCTTTTGGGTTTTGTTTATAAGCAAGGAGAGAACTTGATGCCTGTACTCTAGATAAGAATTCAAAAATATTTGAGGATTGAAGAGCGAAATACTTCGAATTCAGTTTCCAAATACTGCTGGACATCTGGAGAGAGCACACCACTGCCCTCCATGTCCAGAAATCAAGTGCATATATGAGGTGGTAAGTTATGACAGAATGTGTGTTAGAATGTAGATGTGGAGTCTTTAGCGTATAGATAAGGAACTTCACATGACATGGTACACACAAACAATATGAGCATTTGAGATTCGTGTTAGGAAAAAAAGTGATCTGATTAAGGAAAATGAAAAGGAACCTGCAGAGAGGTTGGATGAAAACAAAAACAAAAGCAATGTTTTCATAAAATCCAGAAATCAAGTATTTCAGGAATTACAGTATCTACAATGTCAGATAAACAGTGTAAGAAAAGGATGGAAATATATGTATTGCATGTGTGCAGCTGTCTATAAGCTCTGCTTCTCCTGCTTATTATAGTAGAAAGCTGCAAAGTACATAATTTTCCAGTATCCCTTTATTTGAAAACATTATGTAGAGGAATTCACCAGATGTTCTCATTAGCTGTCTTGACCGAAGCTTTATTTTTATTTTTCTATTTTGTTTTAGTTATTCTTGCATACTATCACCAAATAACTTATGGGAGGGAGGATTTATTATGGCTCACAGTTTGGAGGGTTCCACTCATAGTTGCTTGACCCCATGCACTCAGACAGAACACCATGGAGCGGGGAATGTATGACAGAGGACATCCCACCTCTTAGTGGACAGGAAGTACAGAGCAAGGAAGGAAATGAAGAGCAAGGAAGGAACTAGGGACCAAATCTCGCCTTCACAGGTGCCTTCTTAGACTTTTTTTCTTGGCCCCACCTTCTGAGGATTTTGCCACTTCCCCAAATCCCACTAGAGAAGACAGGAGTGCAGCCCAGGAATCATGACAGACGTGTTATATTCAAATTAAAACACCACTGTGTTTCCTCTTTTTCCTGTGGAAAACGTGCATAGACACGATAAAATGAACTGTGAAAACTATGCATTTGCAATATAAAGTGCTTTGTTTGATTTGATGATCAGGAAGTACAGCAGTACTTGTTTAAACATAGTTTTAAGAGAAGATTAGAAGCAGAAACCAGCATATATTGGATGGAAAGGTGTGGAGAGAGGAGAGAGAGAGAGAGAAAGAGAGAGAGAGAGAGAGAGAGAGAGAGAACTGAGCAGTGCCATCCTCTTTACAAAAAGTGGTCATGAAAGATAAGATGTGTGTGGTGCTGTATATCTTTAAGACCAACAGTTGGGAGGTGGAGCCAGGAGGTTCAGGAGTTCATAGTCATCCTCAGCTATATTTTGAGTTTAAGGCTAATCTGGGCTACATGATTTATTTTGTTTTAACGGAAAGGTGAGAGAGAGGGCAGTAGTTGGAAGAGGATGATAACGGGGACTTATTTAGAGTTTGGGGAAATTTTGATTTGGTTTCCTTTAGGGATATGTATGAGAAAGAGAGAGACAGAGAGAGAAAGACACAGACCCAGAGTACAAACATGTATGCAGTTTGGGTAATAAGAGGAAACCCCAAATAACAATTTGTAGATGAGGCAAGAAAGGGAAAGTTATGATCAGGAGTTCTTCCATGATTCATATCACTGTCAGCTTCCACCCTCAGTTCATGTTTCCCCAAAGAATAGTTTCATTGTCTTCAGAGTGCAGTCCAGAGAAGGGAGGGAGGGATGGGGCCAAGAAACGAATCGCAGATGCTGGACTTGTTGGCAGAAACAATGCGTTGTCCTCTGAAGGTGGAGAAAATGTGAGTGTTTCTGTGAGGGGTGAGGGGAAGTCCAAGGAGTTCAGATCAAATAGATTTTTTAGAATTCAAAAGTCAAGGGCCCCTACAGTGAGCATGATAAGGTAGTTGTGGAGCGGGCTTGATGCAAAGCGTCATGTAGCTCAGGTTAGCCTTGTGATTGGCCTTAGAAAAATGAACAATCCAACTCACCAAGAATAGAATTGACGTGTTTCTAGAGCAAGGGTTAGCAAATTCTGATCTATAGGCCAATTCTTTTTATGTCTTGTGTCTTCAGTCTGGCTTATATTGTCAAAAAGTTCTTTAATAAAGGAGAGTAAAAACCAGGAGTAGTAATTCAAAGCTCTAATCATAACACTAAAGAGGCAGAGGCAGGAAAATCACCAATCCCAGGCCAGCTTAGATAACATAGTAAAACCCTGTCTCAGAAAACAAACAAACACAGAAACACACACTATATGTGGAGAACAGAAATATATGAACATTACATATCATATATGATTTATAAAAGCAAGAATATCATTTAGTTTATTACAGAAGATTTTACTGATCTTCAGTGTTAACCAATCAAAGATGAAATACCTCAGTTCTGCTGGCTGTGGTTGCTTGTGCCTATAATTATAGTACACAGAAAGTTCATGGAGGGCAACTGCAGCAAGTTCAAGGCCAATATGGGTTATATAGTAGCTTCAGGCTAAACTGAGCTACGGTGTAAGGCCCTGTCTCAAAAACAAAAGCAAAAACAAACAAAGAATCCTTCAGTTCCTAGCAAAAAGATCTGCTCTGAACCTGTCTAAAGCAGGTTTAACTGAAATGTTCAGGAGTACATTGGTCAACCACTTGATGTGGGTGGTTTTTCTGCAGGTATTTGCTTGGCAATGATCTGCTTTATTATTTAATTAAATGAAATTGTTTGATTCCAATAATGAGCCCAGATATGTAGCATTTATAAAGCTCCCTGGGGCACACAGCCCTGCTGTAGCTAATTTGAAACTAGAAATCTGATGTTTCCCAATGGGACATTGTAGAGGATTCTGTAGACTTGGTTCTCACAAGGTAGTACGGGGCAATCCAGCATAAAACTATGCTTTTACTCTATCCTGTATTTTATCTCAGAATTGAAAAAAAAGTCTTTTGAAGAGGAAGATATAGGAAAGTTGAAGTTTCTACATTTTATCATTTTGGTTTGTTTTCCCAAACAGGGAACCAGATTTTGGAGAAAAGTAGTAGCATTTCATACCATATAAATTTCCTGACCTACTTTCATTAAATGAATCACACCAAGCAAGCTATGAGAAACTACTGGTTTCATTTCCTTTAGCTAAACCAGACTCTAACTTCAGGCTTGAGCTGATGCCTGGTAGATAGATGGGCATCTTGCTGAAGCTCCCAGCTCTAGTTTTCTTGACGGGACACATCTGAAATCTAGTGTTTGTAAGTTGTTTTAGAACAGATTTCTGATGACAGTGGGACTCATTTGGAGAGTAAAATGAACCCAGAGACCCAGGGGTAGAGGACACAATAGATACCTTAGGGATTCCTTTATGTTATAGCCAATCAGGAACACCCCCCCCCCAAGTATGCCTGGGGCTGTTTTGTTTGGTGTTGGAGATCAAATCTAGGGCCTCCTGCTGCTAGTCAACCATCTTCCTCCTAAGTGGTATCCTGACACTTTTCATGATTGAGAAAAGAATCCGGATGTGGAAGAGCTGGTTCCCCCACTTATTCCTGGCAGCCCTCTAGGTTGGGCACTACCATCACTACAGGCTGCTCCCCTTGGACATTTCCTCTAGGCGGTCTGTTTGGACTTTTCAAGGAGTCATGAAATCCATAAGTAATTTATTTTGCAAACTTTGTTTGCCACAGATCCCCAGTCTCCAAAAGCTTTAAAGAGTGAATGAAATGCCTAACAGTATTAACCCCTTATTAGGGAATAGCTGTGCACATTCTACCTGGACCTGAGATGAATGTATATGACCGTTTAATGCACAGAGTTCCCACCAGAGCTTGGTGCTTCTGTGAAGAAATATTTCATTAAAATTCTTTCAACTACTTCTAATCAGTGTGAGCTTTGATTAAAAATGAAATGAAAAATACCCTAGGCAATTTGACATGGAAAACAGAAAGTTGAGTGAATTATATTCAGTACAATGGGATTTATTTGAATAATTTGTTGGGCAAAGTCATCAAAATATGTAAATGTTCAGACAATATGATAATAGGCATTTCCACAAAGTATGGCCATCAGACCAAACAATTGGAATAATTAGAGGGACAGTTCTTTCTCTAAACCAACTCTTCCACTTAACTAGACTGAATTTTATGCTGGGGCTTATGACTTCTTAAACTGAAATATGTCTTCAAAGCACTTTTAAACTTCACTATTATTCTGCACTGCTAAAATTTTCCAACCCTGAAAAACAGTTCACGGTGCTGGCTAAAGCGGAGAGTAGATCATACCATGTGACAAACATTTTGACAACTCATATTTTTTTTTTATTTACTTACCAGTTCTTGCTACGTTTTAGATAAGGGATGCATTGCCACTGTCTTTATGAATAATGGATTTATAAATCTGAGGTGTAAAAGAAATTTAAAGATCAGCTGATAACTTTCTAAAAATTGAATGAGAAAGTTATTTTTTCAGGTTCAAGGCATTTGAGCAGCAAATTAAAAAAAAAAAAAAGAAAATGAAGAGAGCTTCAAAACTCCTGGACAACTGAATTGCAGGTTATTTAATTCAAGATAGCTAAGCTTTATGACTCCAAATGAGAAATTTGCTTCTTAGTCCTATGCTCTTTTTTTCTCTGTATTAATATAGATTTAGCCCTGTAAATATGGATGTTTAAGAAATCCAGCTCTAATCTTGAATTCATGTTGAGAAGAAACATTTCTATACAATTGTATTAAGTGTAAATATAAGCATTTAAGTCCTGCTGGACTTTTGTTCTGTGGAATGATGAAGTGTATGTCAACCATAGGCCTTGATATGGCCCATGTGGAATGCCAGAGTGTCTTCATGCTCTCAAAATATTAGTTACTTGCAGTAACCATTTATAATTCTATGATTTTTAAAAAACCCAAGCATTCATGAAAGTGTGACCATACGTCAGGCTTGTACAAGTATTGAAGTTATACAGAAAGTTGGGGGTTGTCCGATCTGCCTTAAATCTCTTCTTGATGGTGACACACGTTCAAGTCCTCTTTGTGGCACACCAATCCTCACTCTACTTCTCTGTGAGTCTTTCTCCTTCATAATATAGTGAGTGAGCCTTTGAATGATGGTTAAATCAGGTTGCCCTCCCTCAATCCCTGGATTGTAGCTAGTCTATCTTTTAGTCCAGTGACAAATAAGTTATCAGGGCTTTATGTTGTTTGTATTTACATATTCCTGCAGGTGTGCATGACCATGTGTGAAGACAGGAAGTCAACGGGTGTTTCTCTTATTGTCTTTCTACCTCAGTCTTTTAGATTAGGTCTTTCACTGAATGTGGATCTCAGCAGTTCAGCTAGACTGGTTGACCAGGGAGGCCCAGGGATCCTCATTGTCTTTGTTTCCACGGTGCTGAGATTATAAGTGTGCATCTCAGTGCCTGGCTTTTTACTTAGATACTAGTGTTCCTAACCCAGTCCTCCCTCATGGCAGGCATTTTACCAACTTAGCTTTCCCTAGCCCTGCCAGTAACTCTTATCATAAAGAATGTCATGGAATACTGCTACAAAGACTGCATTTCAACTATGCCTGCATTTAAAATTTTATCTACAAAGAGAGGAATTGCACCAGTAACTGAGATCAAGTGGAAGTTTTCTGCTGTGTTCATAACTACTTCATTAGTTATGTGTTTTGTATAAGAACTGGTAAAGTATCCTGTACACTGTCTGCAAGTAATTCTTATCTAAGCAGGCAGGGACAAAGAACTGAACACTAACAGACTATTCACTCAGGTTTATTTTATTGAGACTGTCTTCTGGTTCTCTTTTTCCAAGGCAGCTATTTTTTGTTGCCCTTTATGGTATATTGAGCTTAAACTTCAAGTCTTATTTTTATTTTCTTGTTTCTCCTTGCACTTCAAGCTTTAGACATTTTCTTATTTTCTGGTCCATCCTCTACTGATGTTTGACACGAGCTCACTTTTGCTCTCTTTCCCAAACCTAAAGGACAATCACACTTGTTCCAGTGCCCAGCCACAGAGCATCTGTTTAACCCTAACACAGCACGTCATCCTTCAAAAGGAGTACAGTGGAGCAGGGGTGGTGAGACTGAAATGTCCAGAGAAAATGACCCTGTATAGAAGCAAGCATGCCCACAGTATGAGTTAGTTGAAAGGAGGTCCACCCTGTGAGAAACAAAGATATTTCTGCAAGGGACCCTGATAGTTAAAAGAGAACCTTCACCAAGGGAATTTCAGGGGAGGATCTAAGATGGTAGAAAAAAGAGGACAACACTTCAAGACACAAAGAGAAGTGGGAATTGACAGGCCTTTCCCCAACTATCTTGCAGTTGGCTCTGACTCTGACAGCATGCAAGAAAGGTCATGCTTGGTGTGCTTTTCTTGCTGGTTCAGCAGCTCATGGCTCTCGTGGTTGACTTAAATTGCTCATTTTTATTAGTAGAAAGGACATGACTTCCTATTTAAAGAACTGATGAAGAGATAAAATTGAATAGCTAATACACTTGATTTACAAAGAGTACTGTTATTTTTAAGCATCGTGTTATTAAATATTGCTTCTAAAATGGTTTTGTAAATTTCTTTTGAATCCCAGGTATTGCACTTTCAGATGAACTTGATAAGGTAAGTTGAGCTATATATCTCATGAAAATAAATGTAGAAATTATGTTGCAATTCATTGTGTTAAGTTATTTTTTTCTGAAGCCTACAAAATGCTCAAATATAATTTATTCAGTGTTAATATTTTAACATTTTCATATTCTTTTATGAGAATTGTTACATGAAATATATATATATATATATATATATATATATATATATATATATATATATTCCCCCACTCTTTTGAGTCAAGGACTTTAAATTTTGGCTAGAGAAAATAGAATCATAATCACCAAATCATACTGAAAATGAAAAACTACTAACATTATTCTATATATATTATTTGGAGTTGACCAGATCTAGATGATGATGATCACAATAGACAGTACTGTTGGTAATGGTGATGATGGTAATAGTGACGATTGTTGTGATGATGGTGATAATGATGATGCAAAAGACTCTCGACATTTTCTATCACCACCCTTTGGAAACCCAACTCATTATGACTTGTTTGCTTGATATTATATTCCACAATGCCAAGGCAATATAGTGATGGTCTGAACTAGTGATAATTGTAAGAGTAGTGAGAGTGGTATGATTAGGAATATATATATATATATATATATATATATATGTGTGTGTGTGTGTGTATAATATTTATATGTGTGCATATGCACATAGTTTTTCAGCAATAATGTCAGTAGCACTGTTAGTGGATTGTTTGTTGGAAGTGCTAGAAGAAATCAGGACACAGTGATTCCTGTGTTTGGGAACTTAGCGTCTACATCGGGGAAAGAGCAGATGTTAGGCTTCAAGCTATCATCAAGAGTTCTCATTGGACTTATTTATTCTTAGTTGTCTACTAAATATTTTCATGTGAGTCAGTGTTCAGGGAAATCTAATTACTACATTTAGGGATTATCAAAATGCAAGTACTCTCTTTCTTTCTTTCCTTCTCTCTTCTTTCTTTTGTCCCAGGTCCCTTACAATTCTTCAGAACTACAGAGGGCTCCAAATACCTTTAAGTTGTATATATTATACCTAGCAATGTTTGCTACTTGAGAAATTAAAAGCAATAAAAGTTTCACATAGCAGTGACCAAAACTGTTGCATTAGCAAAAATAACATTAATGAGAAATGCTTTACTTCTAAAGCAAGACATTATTGAGAAAGAGGTCTTGTTCTTGATTTGAAAATCTCTTTTATGCCTGAATTAGCTGAAAACTGCTAGATTTTCATATCTGCTTCTTTCTTTAAAAAGTATTTTATTTTTTATTTTATGTGCATTGCCTGCTTGTATGTAAGTGCACCCATGTCAATGCTTTCGTAGGTCAGATGAGAGCATTGGATTCCCTGAAACTGGAGTTATGGATGGTTGTTAACCACTATGGGGATGCTGGGAATTGAACTCAGGTCCTCTGCAAGAGCAGCCAGTGTTCTTAACTGATGGATCATCTCTCCAATCCCTATATCTGCCTCTTCATCCAATCTTTTGCAGTATTCTTCTTTGGATGAGAGAAATCTGGCATCATAAATGTAGCTAGAAAAGGATGACCAGAAAAACCATCATTGATATTTGTTAAATATCAGTCTGCTCTCTTTGAGAACATTTATATTGATTTGGCTTGCTAGCTAAATTTAAAAAGTAGAAGAAATGATAAAAATATTGTACAAAATTGAGAGCATATAAATCATGACATTTAAAAATGGCAAAGTGTAGTATGAAATGGTATTAGTTTACAAAGACAGAGTACCTCAAATAGGAATAAAACTGATTTTGTTAATTTTAGAATGCATATTTGACTTATAAACTATGGGGATTACAGTCTTTAAATTTTCTGGTATTTTTTTTTTTTTAAGTGTATGATGTGTGTTGCTTGCATGTGTGTAAGTGCACCCGAGTCATGCAAAGCCCATGAAGGTCAGAAGAGGGCATTGGATTCACCTGGAACTGGAGTTATAAATGACTGTTAGCTTCCATGTGGGTGCTGAGAATTAAACCTAGGACTTCTGCATGAGCAGTCAGTGCTTTTATCAGCTGAGCCATCTCTCCAGGCCCATTTTTAAATTTTCATAAAAGAGTACGAGTGTTTTGCTTGCATGTATGCAAGTGTACCCATGTTTTGCAAAGCCCTCAGAGGCCAGAAGAAGGCGTCAACTTCCCCTGGAGCTGGAGTTTCAGATGGTTGTTAGCTGACATGTGGGTGCTGGGAACCGACCAAACCCAAGTTTTCTGTGAGAATAGTCAGTGCTCTTAGCTGCTGAGCCATCGCTCCATCTCTCCTGAATATATCCTTAAATATAGATTTCCTTCAGTAAACTATCATAATATTTTTAAAGTAGTTTAATTTCTGTCTGGGGTAAATCTGCAGGTGTAGATCTTGAGTACATAAAACGGGAAGCCAGATGCGGTCTTCTGGCTTTGTTCAGCATTTCTTGTCTCCTTCTGGGTGTCCCTCATTTCTTATCTACCTGGGCCCTGAAATGTCCTTATCATTTGCAAAATCTTAATCATCTCATCTCTTGTAGCGATGATCTATCCTCAGTTTCAGTGCAAAGATCAATCAGCATTTGGAGACCCCTCCCCACACATACCCAGTATACTCCGTAGAGCTCAGGACACCTAACCAATAACTTGCACAGAGTTGTTGGACGGCTGGCCTCCTACCTTCCCTTCTGGTGCTCTGACTAGATTGGAGGCATGCTGTCTACAGCTTTTCTGCTAGATCAGAACTTTGCTTTTGTACGTAAATGGATTTATCACACTGGGTAAATTATAGCTGTCTTGACACTTAACAAAGTGCCTTCCGCAGTCAATATCCATCATCTCCTCACACACTTTCTTCCAGTGCTGGTCAGAAAGAGTGCCCATTTTAGACACTTCTATGGAGCTGCTGGTTTTAATTTACATACCTAATATTTCCATTTTTTGAAAACTTTATGGACATTGATTACTTTTCACTTGAATTGGATATGACACCACAGTTGTCATAAATAAACTTATTGGAAAAACACTTGTGTCAGTGGACAAACATGTGACCTCATTCACATTTGATTTTCCAGGATCCCAGAGGAGCCCTGAGTTTCAGAGCCAAGGCCTCAGTTCTGTCAGCCAGAGCCCGAGTAGGGAGCTTGTCCCACAGCACCCCCTTGTGGCCACATAGCTCACAGTCCCAAATTTTCCTAAGAAAGACAAAGCCCAGGCAACTATAAATACTAGATTTGCTTATGCTGACCTGGTCCCTGAGCCTTCAGTACTGTAATAAAGATAGGTGCAGCTTTTTCCTATTAATCCTTCAGCAGTTTTGATGGTTCGCTCCAGATACAGTCTTCTCACCCTTTATAACATAGTGATCCGTTACCTCCTATTCCAATTCAATTGTCATTTTATTTCAGTCATTTTTTTTCTGTGACCTTTAAAGTCAGTGAATTCCCAAAATTTGTTTATTTTTCCTAAAAGTATTGTGGTTATTCTGTCATTCAGTAATCACTAGTTATTAGGTTTCTTTTCCTTAGTGAACGTATTGGTTCGCAGAGGCACTGTAAAAATGTAAAAACAACACAAATTGATTATCTTACAGTTTTATAATTTAGAAATCTGATAAGAGGCATGTCTGGGCTGGTGTCAAGGTGCTAGTAGAGCCGTGTCTTGACTGCATGCTTCTAGAATCTGCTTTCTTTCCATTTCCACTGCAAGCTGTTGCATTCCTCAGCATGAGGTCGCTTGGCAGACCTGGAAAATGAGCATCATCTCCTCTCCCTTCAGCCAAACAGGAAATGCTCTTCACTTTTACAGGGTCGTGTTAGGTTGAGGATTCCCTTCCTATCTCAGTGTCTTCAACATTAAATTTGCAGTGCTCTTTTTGTTGTGTGATGTAATGTAGGTTGGGAGGTGACAACCTCGAGAAGTCTTTTTTCATTCCCTAACCAGAGCCACTATCCAAATTGCAGATAGTAGCGATATCAAATTTTTGAGTATGATGTTTTCAGACTTTATGATTCTAATTCACCCTTGAAAATGCTATGTAGTAGACAGAAATTCCTGAACTGGTCTTCAGGCAATGTTTGAAAATGAGCTCTCAGAAATTGTTCACATTCTTGAGTGCTTTATAGATCAATCTTAAACTGAACATCAGCTATCTATCTATCTATCTATCATCTATTTTTGTGTGCTTTTTGAGACAGGATAGCCCTGTAGCCACAGCTGGCCTAGAACTCACTATGTTTGCCAGACTGGTCTTGATCTCCAGAGATCCTCCTGTCCTTGCCTCCTGAGTGCTGAGGTTAAAGGCATGTGCCACCACATCTATCTATATACTTAGTTACATGATCTCATATAGCCCATCTGGCCTTGAATTTGCCTTTAGTCATGTATGATCTTGAACTTCTAAGTTTTCTACCTCTACCTCTCTAGTGCTGGTATTATAGGCATGCAGCACACCTGGTTTGTGTGTCTGGGATTTAACCAGGGCTCTATGCATGCTGGGAATAGCTATACTGACTAAGCTATATCTCTTCTCTGTCTTCTGCTTCCCTCACTCTTTCCAGATTTCACTTGGAAGAACCCCCTCAATAAACCACTTTCTTGACTCTGATGCTCAGAGACTCTTCCTGAGATGGGCTAACAGAGGAATCTTTCCAGTGCAGAATCCTGTTGGAAATTTTTCTAGAATGAAGTCTCCATCTTGTGGCTCACTTCTGTATTTTAGGCTTAATCTCTCTGCTTTCTATTGAGTTGCTAAACTGGACTCAGCATTGTAGCCTGGAATTTCATTTGTTTCTATGTTTTCTCCATCCCATCTCCTATTCTCACCCCATCTTTCTGACTCAAGTCTTCCCAGGTCCCCCTTGAAGACAAGCAATTTGACCTTCTAAGTCTCTTAGGACACATAACTGTGTGAAATGGCCCTTCTCGTCGGACAGTGTGGGTATTTGTGTTGATTGAAGAAGAAGCATGATCTTGTGAGAAAATCCACAGATATCATTGGATTGGATTTTGGCTGGGTCATATAAGAAATATGTGCTGCTCTCTGACTCCTATTGAGGATTATTTACAGATGCTGAAGTTTAGTGATAATTTCTGTAACATTTAGATAGCTTTTCTATGAAAAATGCATTAATTTCCCAAGAAAATAATTCTATATGCATAGCTAAAATATCCCCAATATGGAACTTTTCAAGAAGTATATATGAAAATGCTTTCAAAGGGAGCAGAATGTGAGTGAAATGTTGACCTCTTGTTCTGTGTATAGTCCGAGGTTTTGTGCTGTCATTCCAGCTGTGCCAAAGCAGCTGGGTGTCTCAGGGTCACTGCCACCCACAGAACCAGAGCAAACCATCTATTTAGGAAGAACTATTCCTACTCTTTATTCCCAAGAGTTTTATCTCCCATTATCCTTTGCTGCATAATGCACTCAACAATACTTAAAAAACATTCTTACATTTCTGATTATCAAGGGATCCAGCCATTGAGGGGAAAAGAGCTGCCTGTGAGGGGGGAGAAACTTTGATAAGTTACAAACCTGTTAAGGGGCTATACTGACTATACTATATGCAGAATAGATAAAGAATTCCAGGCCTTCAAGAGTACAAAGTATTAAAATAACTTGAGCTAAAATAACCAAATGGTGTGAACAGATATTTTCCCAAAGATGACAAAAGAATGTCTCACAAGCATTTGAAAAGATGCAGAACTTCACTAACCTTTAGAAAAACTCCAATCAAAACCACAGTGAAACAGCATCACCGAAAGCACTAGGGTGGTCACCACACAAAAGCAAAGAGCCAGAATTCAACAAGTGTCACGTGCTGGGAAAGGTGTGTGTAGAACTGGGGGCTCTTGGGCGACATTGCTTGAGGGATTATAAAGTGGTACCAGCACCAGGGAAAACAGTATGTGGCACTCTTCAAGTCATTAAAAATACCATTAACATATGCTGTGGTTTTGGTGGGAATATAAAACCAGGCAGCCGCGATGGAAAAACCATCTGGCAGTTCTTCAGGTAATTAAAAGCAAGGCTGCCATATGCTATGTTTTTAATGTTTGCGTCCTTTCAAAATTCATGTTGAAATTTAATTCTCAGAATAATGGTCTTAAGTGGCAAGTCTGTTAGCAAGTGGTTAGGTCGTAAGGCTTCACCAACAAATGGGATTAGTTCCCTGAAAAATGGGTTTTAGGATCAGGCTTTGCCCTTTCTCTTCTCTGCCACCATGTAAGAACACAGGTTGAATCCTGTCCTGTGTGTGATGCTGCAGCAAGAACTCCCCATCTAATAACAGACACAGCTGTTGGGTACCTTGTGTTTGGGCGCCTTAGTGCTCCCACACTTCAGAGCTGCAAGAACTAACTGTATACTATTTATAAATTACTTAGCATGAGATATTTGATACTAGGCAGGAATTAACACCCCAAGCTAGGTCTGGTGGCACCTGTCTTTCATTCTAGCACTTGTGAGGCAGACGCAGGTGAAGTTCTATGAGATCAAAGCCAGACTGTTCTACATAGCAAGCAGGTCATCTGGGGCTACAGAAGACCCTGTCTCTAACAAACAAACCCCCAAAAGATAAAAAGATGCCATATAAAAAAAAGACCCCATCTCTAAATATCCCAAAGAGTTGAAAGCAGAATCTGTAAGAGGTCCTTTCACATCTGTGTTCACAGCAATATTGGTCACCAACAGATAAGAGCAAACCCAGAGTTCATCAATGGTAAGCAAAATGTGATACATTTATACAATGGAATATTATTCAGCCCTGAAAAGAATTAAATATTGTCTACATGAATGAACTTTGAGAATTTTGTGCTAAATTAAATAAGACTCAGAGACGATGAGTATTTTGAAAATTTTATACATGAGTATTGTATTCACATTATTTTAACTCCTCCATTCCCCTTCCAATTTCTCCCATTTCACACTTTCTTGTCCTCTCCTTTGATTATTCTTGCTGAATATAGATACATATATTTATAGATATGCATGCGTGTGTGTGTGTGTGTGTGTGTGTGTGTGTGATGTACTGAATCCCTTTAGTGATGTGCCTGAGTACATGTGTTAAGAGCTGTTTGCTTGGGATTAGATAACCTCTCAGCAAGCTGGAGAAAACTGATTTTTCCCTCCCTCAGCATGCATTGATTGCTGTAGCTCTTCATCTTGAGGTGGGACCCCAGGAATTTTCACCATCCAAATTGGCATGTCGATTGGTTTTATAACTTTGTGCCCCTGTTTTTTGATGTTCCCAGAGACTCAGGTATAGAGGTTGCATATCACTTAGAACTAGGAAATTCACAACCATCTTCTCTCAGTTGTGGAACTTTGTTGAAAGCAGGATCTGTAAGAAGTTCTTTCAGATCTGTGTTCACAGCAATATTGTTTACCAACAAATAATGGTTGTGTTCATCAATGGTAAGCAAGATGTGGTACATTTATACAATGGAATATTACTCAGCCCCGAAAAGAATGAAATATTGTCTACATGTACTACATGAATGAACTTTGCTGTACAGAAGCTTTTTAGTTCACTGAGGTCTCATTTATCAATTGCTGACCTTAATTAAGTTCAATTGCAGAATCCTTTCCTGCACTTGGATTGTACAGTGTACTGCCTATGACTTATTCTAACATTTTCAGAGTTTTCACATTGAGGTCTTTGATCCATTTGGAGTTTATTTTGTACAGAGTGGTAGAAATGGGTCTAACTCCATTCTTTTACTGTGGAGATGACGCTTCCAAGCACCATCTGTTGCTGTCTTCACTCCAGTGTATGGTCTTGACATCTTCATTCATTTGATCTACATGTCTGCTTTTGTGACAATACCCTTCTATTTTATTATTAAGGCTCTTTAATATGCTTTGAAATCCAGAACGATAACCCTTCTAGCATTGCTCTTTTTTGATCATGATTGCCTTGACTGTGCAGGAACTTTTCTGATTCCATATGAATGTTACAATAGATTTTTTTTTCTCTCCATTTCTGTTAAAAATGTCATGGAGTTTTGATTGAAGTTGCTTTGAATCTGTAAATTTCTTTGTGTAGGATGATCATTTTCACAATATTAATTCTGAGCATTTATTTTCACAAAATAAATCCATGAGCATGGAAGGTATTTCCATCTTCTAGTGTTTTCTTCAATCATTTTCTTCAAATATTTAAAGTTTTCATTGTAGAGATGTTTAGCATTTTTGGTTAGGTTTATTCCTAGACATTCTTCTTATGCTATTGTGAATGGGAGTATTTCTGTGATCTCTTTGTTATTGACATATAAAAAGGTTACTGATTTCTATAAATTGATGGGACAGCTTGTCACATTGCTGAAAGTGCTGCTCACTTCTCAATGTTTTCTGGTAGAATTTTTGAAATCTCTTACGTATAAAATCATATTACCTGAAATAGGGATAATTTGACATCTTCTTTACCAGTTAATTTTTTTACCTTTAATTACCTTTACTTTTAATTTTCTTTTCTTGTCTTATTGTTCTAGCTAGAGTTTCAAGCCCTGTATTGCTAAGGCGTTGGGAAAGTGGACAGACTTGTCTGCTTCCTGATTTTAATGGGAATGCTTTGAGTTTTTCTCCATTTTGAATGAGGTTGGCTGTGGGTTTGTCATATATAGCTTTAATTATTTTGAGGTATTTGCCTCCAGTCCGGTTCCCTCTAGGATTTGTTTGTTTATTTGAGAAAGAATCTCCTGCAGCCCCAGCTGGCCTGGAATTCACTATGCAGACCAGGCTGGTTTCAATCTCAAAGCAATCTGCCTGCCTTTGCCTCCAGAGTTCCAGGGTTAAAGGCATGTACCATGACACCCCAGCCTTCTAGAATATTTATCATGAAGTCATGTTGTATTTTATCAGAGGCCTTTTCTGCATATATTGAGGTGATTATGTGATTTTTAAGTTTTTTTGTATGCTTTATTAAATTTATTGATTTATGTATATTGAACCATCCCTTCATCTCTGAAATAAAACTAACTTGATCATGGTGGATAATCTTTTTATGTGTGTCTGTATGTGATTTGCAAATATTTTTGAGAAGTTTCTCATTTATGTTTAAGGATATTGGCTTGTGGTTTTCTTTTTTTGAAGTGTTTTTACCTGATTTGGGTATTAGAGTGATACTGGCTTCATAGAAGGAACTTGGGAATTTTCCTCTGTTTCTCTCTTTTTGAATACTTTAAACAGTATTGGTTGTCTTCTTGAAGGTCTGATAAAATTCTGCTGTGAATCAATCTGGACCTGGCCTCTTTTTAGTTGGGATGCTTTGTATTACTGTTTCTGTCCCTTTATTTGTCATTGATCTGTTTATGCTGTAGATTTCTTCTTGGTTTAACTTTGGTGGTTGATTGGTTCTACAAATTCATCCATTTATTTTAGATTTTATAACTTAACAGAGTAGGGATTTTTTTAAGTAATTCCTTATAGTGTTCTGTATTACTTCAGAATCTGTTGTGGTATTGTCCTTTTATCTCTACATTGTTGGTTTGTGTATGCTCTTTTTCTTTTCAGTAGCTGGGCTAACGATCTGTCTCTCATTTTTTATCTTTTCTAAGAACCAACTCTTAGATTTGTTGGTTATTGAAATTGTTTTCTTTGTTTCTATTTCCTTGATTTCTGCTTTACATTTTACTATTTCTTCTTTCTGCTGTGTTTAGTTTTGTTTTCTTTCTCTAGATTCTTGAGTTGCATCATTATGTCAGTTGTGTTCTTTCTGAATTTTTAATCTAGGTGCATAGAGCTATAAACTCCTCTCTTGGGACTGCTTTTAATGTGCCCCAGAGGTTTTGTTGTGTTGTATTATCATTTTCATTTAGTTCCAGAAATATTTTTTATTTCTTTCTGATTTTTCTTTGACTCAGTCATTGTTTAGTTTGTGTCATCACTACAGCTGCTTTTGCCATTGATTTTTGAATTTTATTACATGGAATTACCTTAATTTTCTGTATTTGTTCAAAATTGTTTTATGTACCAGTATGTCATCTATTTTAGAGAAATTTCTATAACCTGTAATTTTGGTGCTTGAAAAGAATATCTGGTGGATGACCTTTAGGTTCATTTGCTGCTTGATGTCTTTTATTGCAGGTGTTTCTCTGGTTATTCTTTGTCCAGATGACTTGTTTATTAGAGAATTCTGAGTTTTGAAGTCACCTGCTATTGCTGAATTAGGGTCAATCTATATCTTAAAGTCCACTAGTACTCTTTTTATGAAATCTTGTGTACCTGAGTTTCGTGTATATATGTGTGTTCGGGATTGTAATGTTTTCTTGATGAATTGTTTCCTTAACAAGAATGATGTGCCTTTCTTTATCTCTTCTGATTGATTTTAGTTTGAAGTCTATTTTGTCAGTTATATTAGGATAGCAATGCCTATTTATTTCTTCATGCCATTTGCTTGGAATATTTCTTCCATCTTTTTACTCTAAGATTGTGCCTGCCCCGGAAAGCTAAATGAGTTTCTTGCAGACAGCAAAATCATGAACTTTGCTTCTTAATCCACTCACCTAGCCTGTGTGTCTTTTGATAAGAGAACTGAGGTCACTTACATTTATGTTATTATTGAAAGATATATATTGGTTACTGCCATTTTATTTTCTGTTTGTGTTCTGAGTACTTCTTTATTTTCCCATATTTATAATTTCTTTTTTTTTTTTAATCTTTAGCCGCCTTGGGTATGTTGATCCCTTTCTTCAGTTTTTTTGTATTATTCTCAGTATTACCTGTAAGGCTGGTTTTGTGGACATGAATCCTTTAAATCTATATCATGGAAGATTTTTCTTTCTTCTTCAACTATGATCGACAGTTTTGCTGGGTAAAGAAGTCTGGGTTGATATCCATTGTGTTTTCAAACTTGGAATACACTGCTCCTGATTCTTCTGGCTTTTAAAATTTGCTTTGAAAAGTCAGCTGTAATTCTGATGTTAATTTTTCTCCAAGTTCTTTCAATATCCTCTCTTTTTTTCTCATAACTGTTTTGCCATGATATGCTGTAGGGAGCTTTGGTTGGTGGGGGCGTTGGAGAGGGGCTTTGTGCTTAGTATTCTGTGTGCTTCCTGTATCTATAGATAAGTATGCTTTTTCTTAATTTAGGGAAATTTTCTTCTATGATCCTTTCGAACATCTGTCCTATGAATTCTTTCATGGTGAGGTCCTGCATTCAGCCCCACCCCTTCCGCCCCTTGGTTTGAACCAATTGAGCAGGCAGAGAATGCTCTCTTGGAGAAATTAGTTTATTCCAGGTTACTTACAAAGGATCCATCCCCGGGGAGAGAGACTGAGATTTTGTATGGCGGAGGCTTCATTTTGATCATAATTCCCCCGGAACCTCTGGAGCACTTGCCCAAGATGGAGCCCTGGCTCACCATCAACCTCTCTCCCGCAAGCCTTCCTGCTCTTCTGCTAGACCTCCCCCGTTAAGTCATTGGTTAGTGGGCTGTCAGTCACACTTGGAAGCCTGTCCCTCTTAGCAAAGAGGAAACTGTAGATCTATCCAAAAACATCTGACCAATGCTATTGGCCTGAGGTACTTCTCCCTTTTCTATTTCTAGAATTTGTAGATTTGGTCTTTTCATGGTTGCCACAGTCCCGAATATTCCAGTCCTGGTTATTTGTTTGTTTCATATTTTGTGCAATTCCCCTGCTTTATCTTTAAGTCTTAATATTCCATTTTCCATTTGATGCATTCTTCTGATGAGACTCTCTCCTGTCTTTCTATGGGATTATAGGATATTTTCCCCTCAGGTTACGTTTTCTTCTGTATTTCTATCTTTTTCATGAATTCACTTTTCACATCCTGAATTACCTTTGCCATTTCATTCAGCCAAATATTCATATTTTCTTGAGCTTCAGCCAGAAGCTTATTCCTATTCTTTGTGAGTTCCTTGAGCTGTTTGTTCATGTATATTTTAAAGTCTTTGAATTCTTTGATGATGCTTATGATTTTTTTTAAGTTCTGTGTCCTGGGGTTCTCTGGGTAGTTTTCATAGTAGAACAGTTCTACAGGACTGGTAGGATTTGGTGGGAACATATTATCTTGACGTTTCAAATTATTTGTGTTTTAGTGTAGTGACCTGGTCAAATGGACTTCTTTAGTTGGTTGTGTATGTGGTATGCAATTCCAGCCTGCTTTTGTCGAGTGGAAGTTTGGCTATGTTTTTGTTGCTGTTGTATCTTGGTTAGTTCTGATCAGGTATGAATAGGTACTTGGTCTCTGCTTCAGGTTCTCACTTTTGATTTTTATTGGAGAGCTGGGGTGATTCCAGTCTGGTTTGGTATGTGAGGGGGTAGTCATCAGAGCTAGGACTGTGAATGTGGAGTTGGCAGCAATGGTGGAACTCAGAAGGCTGGTCCAGAATGCAATGCAATCCCAGCCTACTTTCTTAGAAAGGAAGATGATGATGGAGTGGGTGGGTTTCTGAATAATTCACCAGGCTTGTCAAGAACAGGAACAGAGCATTTTGGGATAGTCTGGAAAGGTAAAGTGGGGACAGAGAAAACAAGTATTATATGATTTCTCCTACATGATGTTTAGACAGTCACATTTGCAGAAACAGAAATAGAATGATAGTTGTCATGGGTCACATCCAGGGAAGATGTGGGTTCTTTAGTGAATATAGATTTTGCTTTACAAAATGAAAAACGTGTTCTCAACCTTCAGTTTGTGTGGAGACAGGCTGAGCAATAATGTGAACATCATAACACTACTGAGCTTGAGCTGTACCTTTTTGTGGCCAAGATGTTAACTTTGTTTTATATTTTGTTTCAATTTAAAAAACTGTTCTTTCTATAAATAAGATCACTTTCACAGGAGTTCTTAGAGCAATGTGCCCTGACCTAGATGTGCCATAAAATAATGCATACTCTGGTTTGAAGAACTCCACCAGAGATCTCAACAGTGAAGCAGAAAACAGGTTTCCCTGATGTTCTAGGTCAAGAAAACAGCCTTCAGAGATATGTGCAGTTTACATATCTTTCAGAAAACTCACCAGGGCTGCTGCTGTCTTGTTACATATTGAACTTGAGTCCTCATTTTTGAATATTTAAATAGATTTATATTAATTATAAGTATAATGAATAATAATGTCCTTTTACTGCTTTTATATGCTATATGTTAGATAGATTAGATTTGCTCCTTTTTAAATTGAATCGTTTTGTATTTCACACAGAATATCTCAGTCTTAGTCATCTTTGTGCCCCTGTCCCCACTGGCAACCCCCAGAGCCCTTTAAACTGGATTCCATACAGTCTTTCATCTGTGTTAAGGTCTATTGTGTCAAGTTAGTGTCCCAAAATGTTCCTCAGTGCAGGATCAACCACTGAGGTCTAGTCAGACTATCTGGAGTCCCTTGCTTTAGGAGGATCAGCTCATCCTCACACAGCAGTAATCAGTTACCAATATTTCTTCAGCAGAGTTTGGGGTCTGCCACCCATTTCCACAGTCCCGTGCTGTTTTCATCTGCTTGAGTCTGCATGGGCCTTGAGCATGTCCACACCATTGCTGTAGGTTCATATGAGCAGGGTGAAATTTTATCTGACAAAGTTCTCATATTTGTTTAGAACTTGTTCTATGCCAGATCGTGTTCTAAATGATCTGCCTGTGTTATCTCATTTAATACTTGCTAATAAATACTGAAATAATGCTGTGTGTATTTGGTACGTGAGAAATTGGAAAGCAGAGAGACTGATAAGTTTATTGACAATCACACACATAAAAAGCAGAAGCAAAAGATGGGACACAGCTAAGTTCTTCCAGCGCCCGTGCTCTTAATGATCGCATCACAGTTTTGAGATTGCCTTTCCACCAAAGTTTAAGAGATGAAATTATGGCTTTCTATAATCTTAAAGCTTTCTAAGCTTCTCTTAGTTCCTTAGTAAGCAAAAAGAAGTAGAAAGAACTGAATCCTTGAGACAGTTTTTGTTTCAGAGCTAATGGTTTCAGTCTCTGCAATGGGGTCTGCCAGTGGCTTCGTAGTACTGGGGCAGAGTAATCACTCAATTCATACCTGCTATTTTTGTTACTACAAACTATTTGTTCCTAGTGCTTACATTGCAGAAATTATAGTAACTAAGATTTCGGTAAACAATTTCTGTATAAATACCCAAAGCTTATAAAATAGTTATGTCTCATACTTAAGGTGTTCTACATTCCATGACATTTTCCTGTTCTTCTCACCAAGACACTCTCTTTTGGTTGCTTTATGGCAGGATGAATTTTCATTGTGGTAATGGAGACAGTTACAATGATATGTTCTTTCCCATAAGAAATGTTTCAAAATGGAATATATATACATACATATATATATATATATATATATATATATATATATGTTTTTTTTTCATATGAGCACATTCCCAGCCACCTGGAAAACTCTGTTTCCTTGTGGTCATCCACCACTCCTTGCTCTTTCAGTCTTTCTGTCCCAACTTCCACAATGGTCCCTGAGCTCTGAGTGGCAGAGGTTTACTATAAGAGTGTTATCCAGGGGCACACATTCTGTAGACCCTTATTCTTTACATTTTGGTTACACGTGGCTTTCTGTGTGAATTATCTGTTGCATGAAGAAGCTTCACCCATGATAGTTGAGAGATGTATGAGTATTCTCTCTGCCCCTGTTCCACTATGTTCTGTGATTAGCTGTAGAGGGTCCGTCACTTAGGGCTGGGTATCTCACAAGACACTTATTCTCTGTGTTTAACCCATTGTGGAACTCTTTAATAGCCTCCATCTATTGCAAAAAGAGACTTCCTTGGTGACTGGTATACTTGTCAGTCTAGTCCACAGGTCTCATGCTGTGCAAACAGGACGGTCCCAGGCCTACGGTGGGGCGGACATAGCTTGGGGAGGGTCTAAAGAGCTAAGTAGAGTAAATGTCCTAAAATTATTTTTTTAAGTTGTCTATGGAAGAAGGGCAAGTGGAGACTGTAGTGATGGGGAGAGAAGTAAAGGAAGACTGAGGGTTTAGATGGAACCAGTGAACATTTCATATTATATTAAAGCAGAGTTAAATCTTAGAACGATTATTTCATATATTCTAAGGCAAAATGAAACATATAAACAAACTTAAGTGAACTTCACATTGATGATCTAAACAGACGGGTGAACTGCTCCAAGACAGACAGTATCTGATTGTCTCAGAAGGACATATTCTGAGGACAGAGAACAGCAATGAACTTTTAAACTCTTTTCAGTAATTGCATTGTTAATAGTGTTTATGTGATTAAGTGAGACTTTTCTGTTTACATCTTGTGTACAAGAAAAGAAAGCTACTTTCTTGTGACAAGAAAGTTGCTATGTTTGTTCCTCTTAAGGATGTGAATTTTTGACAGGATAAAGGAAATACACCTGTCAGATAAATGCACATGAGTAAAATTTCTGTAATTCTGATTTCAGATTGAAGATATTTATGAAGCAAAGAGTGGATGGGATCAGAGACACAGAGGCAGGAAACATCATAGTAATTGAAGCAGGCAGTTAAGGCTCCACGAAAGATTTTAGAATGAATGAGTGAACTTTCATGATTTCAAGGATATCAGCCTAGTCTCTAATGGTCACGTTTAGATGATATTAATGAGAGAAATGGTGGATTCACATTGTAGAAAAGGTGAAAATACTGCCTTAAACTAGTGATCATGATGAATATAATCAGTGATGGAAAAGACAGAGCAATACCATGTACTTTTTGATGTGAATGGTGTGCATCATTCTGCTGCTATTATTTATAAGAATGTGGATCTGGAGAGGTTGCCCAGTGGTTAAAAAGCACCAGCTGCTCTTGTAGAAGCCCAGAGTTTGAATCCCAGGACCCATATGGTAGTTAGCAACTGTCCATGATCCTGATTCATGGAATCTAATGCCCTCTTTTGTCTTCTGCAGGTACTGCATGACACAGGTACACTTACATATATGCAGGCATAACACTCATACACATTTTTAAAAAAGAATGTGTATCTTGAACATGGATGAGCATTTGAAGGATGCAAGTTGGGAGAGTTTCTAAAAATGAAAAAAAATTATCATTTTAAAATGTGGAGGTCAGGGACAGAAAGGAGACACTGAAAACTGTTTTAAACAAAAGAAATTTGAAAATTATAATTGAATGCTGCATGTGACCTAGAAATGTTTTGCCATAAGCACCATTATTCAAGTAATTCAGATAATTTGGAAAATTTAGACAAAATTGGCGGTTAGCATTCATTGGTCATTCATTTAAAATGTCATACTGTAGACTTAGAAGAAAATATCTTATACTTTAAAAGGTTTGAGGGAAAAGAAGCATCATATCAGAAGTAGTTCTTGGAGCATTTGTACATATAAATTTATTTATTTCATATGCATATAAATCCCACAGTATATGTAAATGATTAAGAAAGATGTCAGCCAAATGACAACACAGAATGACAAACGACACTGTCAACACTGTTGAATTATCAAGTAACATTTGGGCAACCGGGAGAGGGGTGGAAAGGAATTGCTTATTACGTTACCGTCTCACAGTAGGTTAATTTCTTGAGATAATGCTAAAGCCTACTTGCTATGTAAACCAGGCTGGCTTCAAACTCACAGAGATCCACCTGACTCTGGTTCCAAAATACTGGGATTATAGGTGTGTATCACCATGCCCAGCAGGATAAAACATTTTTGAAAACATTTTTCTTAGCCTCACCAACTATTGCCAGCTCAACAAATTATCACCTCTAATGCTAAGTTTCTGGTCTTTAAATATTTCACATTAAGAGCAGCAGATTTCTCTCAGAATCATGGCCGATTTTTTTGTCTGGTGCAAAGACTGTCCAAAAAGAAAGCTACATTGTGTCTTAACTAGGATGGATGAACTATACCAAATCCCACTAACACTATATCAGGAAAGCATAGGAAGCAACTGAGAAAAAGAAGAGAAAATTGTAGCATGAGTAGGAATAATGGCCACAGTGCCAAATATTACAAAATCCATATGCTCATCCAAAAGACTTCTTAATAATCTTGAAGGGTGTTAGGGATCCCCAATTATTATTATTTTTTAAATTACTAAAGCAGAAAGGATAATACTACAAATTGTACCTTTGGATAATCGAATATTTGATGACAAGAGTTTCTCTTTATGGAAGTATTCCAATAAATGAATGAATGTGGAATCACAAAATTAGACAATCACAATTTCAGATTTTATGCTGGTGAATTAATAGATCTAAGAAAAATGGTCCATGCTGCCAAAGTCACTGATGAACAGTGGTTGGGAAGAAGCCAGACCTATTTTCTCCGAAGCAGTGTTGGCAGAGACAAAAGCCACAGCAACAAACTCATCCAGATCTAGCTACAGATTTATAAACATTACAAGAGGAAAGGACCATTTCAAGCTACATCATGGGGTTGTAAAGGAATATATAGAGACTGTGCAATACTTATTGGAAAAAATCTACCCCCTCCATTAAGGGTTTTTTAAACAATGATAATACAAGAGAAAAATTAAGCAGAAAAAGAATTTTAGTAAATGGAGATGGAAATATAAAATATAACCAGTGGTTAGAAACTGCTCAGGTCAGCATTGGACAAACATGATTTCTCTAATACCATCTGAGAAGTTTGAAAACTAAATACTGCTTGAGATTAAAAAATTATTGTCAACTTAGGCTAAGTGACATAATATTTATTTCTAAAACAGCCACAGCACTAGACTGTTTACATAATGAGTGGGATTTACTTCCTATGATCACAACAAGATCTGGACGTATGCACAGGATTTGAGGGGAGACAAAGGTGACCATGTTTACCCATGACTTGCTAATTGAGGAAAAGGTGTGTAAGTGCAAAGGAGTTTCTTATTTTATCTAGACTTGTAGCAGTAGGGAAAAAAACATAAAGAGGAACAAAATGTTTTATATATTTGTAGGAGGATGCTGAAAATAGAAAAGGGAAGGAAAGAATATATTTGGCAATTATAAGATTTGGCATTTGAATGATTCTCCACACTCCAGTGACCTGATTATACTTTTCTTGTGTTATAAATAGGGGAACAAAGGTTGGTATGATTATGCGAGTTGCTCAGTGATTCCACAGTAGTTCTTGATAGGTCTGGAATCAACGTTATCTCCTGGCTCAAGGATCTTATCTGACTGACACTGAATCCAAGCCATATTCTACTTTACTACATAAAGGAGAATTTTTAAAACATTTCATTTTAACAGTGTCATTGATATTTAATTTACATATCATAAATTTTCCCTTTAAAAGTACACACTTTATTTTATGGTATTTATTATATTCACAGGATGAGCAGCCATCACCACAAACTAAGAATAGAATGTGATTTGTCATTCCCAAGAAAGCCCTGTAACCACTGATAGTTATTCTCAAATTCCTCTAACCTTTCAGCTCAGGACCTTCAGGAATCTTGCTATCTCTATAGATTTTTCCCATTTTGCAACCATATAATACATAGTGCTTTGTGACTGCTTTCTTTTATTTAGTATAATGTTTTCGTGGTTCAATCATGCTGTAGAAATATCAGTATTTCATTCATTTTTATTGCTGAATAATAGTCCAATATATGGATATACCACATCTGCTTATACATTCATGTTATTAGACATTTGAGATTCTACTTTTCAGTAATTACAAATTATGTCTTTTGAACATTCATGTACAAATTTTATGTGGTCCTGTCTTTTCATTCCCCTTGGGTATATAAACAAGAAAGAAAATGCTGGGTTATATAGTAACATTTTGAGGAGCTACTGAATAGGTTTCTTCAGTGGTTGGCCCATTTTACATCACCACCAGCAAGTGGCAGGGCTCCATGTCCGCCGTGTGTTCACCATGACTCATTATGAGCTGTCTGTGCAGTTGTAGCCATCCTCATGGGGTTGATTTTATTTTATTGTGGTATTGGTTTCATTTCCCAGATGACTAGTGATGCTGATAATATGTTATGTAGATTGTTTTTACCTGAATTTGTATAATTCTTCAATTCACTTGAAAATATTTATTGCATAGCTTCTGTTCACCAGACCTTAGGAAAAAAAATGACTGTACAGGTCTTGTAGTAGCCAGTGGGTTTATGGGGGGAAGTGTAGCAAATTTTCTTCTGATCAATTTCATTTGTTCACTGGGGTGGTACAAAGCATCAACTGGCATTAAAGTTGATTGAAGAATGAAAATGTATCTGAGCCAAAAGGAAAAATGTCACAACTAATGTAACTTTGATTAGTATGTTTGCCCTTTTACTTTTGAAAATTATGAATATGTCATAATATATATATGACATATATAATGTAATATGTCACATAATAAACATATAAAGAATAACTCAATAAATATCTAATTGTCTAGTATGTGCCTGAAGAATAATTCATTCCTAGAGTGGGAACTGGATTCCCTGAAATCTGCTCTCACATTTTACATAGCTCTTGGTTTCACACTTGAAGTTTTTCTTTTCTTCTGAATCTGAAAAGAAGTGGGAAAAGATGCCACTGAGCAGCTTCCCCACTTCCTGTCTTACAGCGGAAAGGCAGCTGAAGAAGGCTTTCTGCATCCTAAATGATCTCAGCCTCTTTCAATCCAAGCGCCTTTTCTTTTCTCACTTCTGTTTTCCTCAGATACTTTGCTGGCTCCCTGTTTATTTGATTTCACCTCCTTTTTTTTTGTACATCAACTAGGTTCCAAGATTGCATCTTTATAGTAAAGACGTAATTATTCGTATTTCATTAAAAAGTATAAATCACCACCTTATGTAAACTCTATCTTAATTTTTCAGAGATTTTAATAGTCTTGAGGTCATATTCTCGATGGTTCCTTGCCCTGAGGCTTTCTCTATCTAGAAGGGCCTCAGATTTAATATTTGTACTAGGACTAATGTAAAGGTCTTTAGATATCTGAAAACTTGGCCACGTTTAACACTTTTTCTAAATTTTGCCTGCAAGTTGGCCAATAATTTTCTTAGTTCATCACCTTCTTGAAATAATTTACATGGACTTAAAAGTAAATTGATGTTTATATTTTTCCTAGAGTATATATTCATTTCTCTTACTTTGGGGGAGATTCATCAGATGTATGGCAGTGCCTGACTGGATGGGCTCAAGAGATTGCAGTTGAACTTTCTCTTGTGTCTGGAGAGTAGGTAGCCAAGTGATGTAACCTGGGCTTGGCTGAGGTGAATTGAGCTGGTAAGGTATTTCACATCCTCCTCCTGAGAACAGTGGAGTTTGAAAAGCATGTCTTCTTTCTCATGGCCATGGCAGACACAGGAAAGGAACTGAACCATGAAAGACCTCTGGAAACCTAGGCTTGTACACGACACATGATAGCTTCTGTCCTCACTAATGGACTATGTAAGTCATAGGCTGTGGAAAGTACATCCCACTTGACAGCCGCATGACAACAGGCTTGACAGAGAGATTAAATGGTAAGGGTCACTAGCATCATCAGTTGATTTACATGCCAATGACATTAATCAAAGGCTGCTGTTTCTTGGCAGTTATGAATGTGTCCCAGGCAGCCCCTCTATCAGCTCCACTTCATTTTCTGAATGGAGACTTTTCCTTCTAAAACTTTCCAACTGTTTCACCAAGCCCCTTTCCCTGAGTTTCAAATTTAAAAGGTACCTATTCCAGCTCATCTTGTAGCACTGGTTCTTTGGAAAAGGGAGAGTTTTGGGAAAACTGGGTTTATAATACGGATAGATATAATACAGAGATTCATTCAACAGCTATAATAATTATTGAACTGCTTAGTATTAGGGCATTTATTGGTCACACAGACACTATAATAAAAGATACATATATATAAGAAATCAGAAGATCATCAGAGAAGGGAATGAAATTTTATAGTAGGAGATGACTCTAGGAGAGGCCATTAGGACAGACCTCTGTGAATTCAAGGCTACCCTGGTCTGTATACCAAGTTCCAGGCCAGTTAGGGCAAAGGGCAACATAGTGAGTTCCTGTTTCACAAAACACACACACACACACACATGCATACACACACACATGTATACACACACACACACACAGAAAGAGAGAGTGAGAGAGAGAGAGAATATGCTGAAAACAAACAAAATGAGCAGAGGGGGGTTGAGGACTGGACGTAGATTAGAAAAGTAGAATTGCCTTTAGTCCACACACATGCCTTTAGTCCTAGCACTCAGGCAGACAGGGGTAAAGACAGAGGCAGCGGCAGGTGGATCTTTGACTGGGGTCAGCATGGTCTACTTAGTAAGTTTCAGGCTACAGAGGAGAGTCTATAAAAACAGAAAAAGTCACTATTAAAATGACCAAAGAGACTGCATATACATACAATATGTCAAGTGGATATGATCAAGTGCTTTATTTCTTCACAAAGTTTTTGTAAGTGAGTTGTTTAATAAACAGAATCTGAGTTCTGAGAAATTCCCAACCTGCCCCTTTTATTCTTGATCTTTAAATCTCTCCTTCTTTCTCCAGCTTCCCTGTGTAAATTACAGTCAGTAAGGCACAGCAGATTGGCACCCTATAATGTGAAGAAAAGAAAATCAGCAAGACTGGCCTATATTTTTGCATAAAGCTTCTCAACTTGAACCATGTTAATGTAGTATAAACTGAAACCATCTTACGTTTTTGCATTCTATTTGTGATTGATATTATGTAAAGCTTATGCAAAGAGAAGTGCTGAGACTTAGTAATTGAAACTTGACAACCACAAGCACTTGAAAAAAACAGATAATAAGAGTGATTTTCCCTCTCTCTTATTCACTAGTAACACAGTGTTATTATTTTTCAACCGGAATACGACATAGACAACATACAGCTTGTAGAAAAAATGTGTGCTCATAAATAAATTCCATTAGGAACAGAAACAAGATGTGTTAACTATTGTTTCCAGCTGCTGAGCTACCAACAGTTGAGTAAACTGGTCATCACCAGTTTATACTAATTATCATAGGAATAAAGGCTAGTGGGGAGATGCTGTTAGCTCTGTGCTCACAGTAGTTCTGGAATTTCTAACAAGTTTCATGTGTGGATTAGCATATCTTTAGGTTAATTTTAGGTCGTGACCATGTTGAAGGTTTAATAGATTTTGTATGGAGTCACCTTATCTGTCATTTACAATTCTGATTATTATCCCAGTTTCCAGCAGCCTAAGTTTCTTCAGGAATAGCTCTGCTTGTAACACCCCCTGACACACACACACATAATGTTGAGCATTATGCCCATTTCTCTACATCTCCCAATATTGGTTATCCACATGTTCCACCCTCTGAGCTAGACCATGTCCCACAGCTGTGGTTCTCCTTCTGACTTCTGTGCTAAATCAGAACAACAAAAGCAGTTTGCATCTCTTATTGTCATTTTTCATACTCCTTCAGCCCCTCCGGTTATCACTAGACGTCATCCCTTCAGAGTAGTAGCAAGTCAGCAACACCTCTCAGAGATCCTACCTTGCAAAACTCTGTAGGTTTTTAATTTTTAATTTTCCTGCAGGTTTTTAATTTTAGATATGACATTTACAGTGACAAAATTAGTTATTTGTAGATCACTTTAAAGCTATGCTAATTCCTAGTTTGATCATTATTACTCAATGAGGTAATCAGAGAGAAGAAGTGAATGTGGGCTCAACTTTGAATGTTATAACTCCTTTTGGAGGTCTTCCAGATGCCTTAATCCTAACTCAGAACACTTTAGGGACTTTTTTGAAATGCAAATATTTTAATTAATTTCTCGAGAATTTAATACAAATGTAAAATTTGATCATATTCACTCTTCTCTCTCGAGCTCCTCCTAGATCCACGGCACATCTACACAGTCTTCTTTTACTTTTTAGTAACCTACTGAGTGCAGTTTGTGCCGCCCATTTACTCATGGGTATGAGGCCATTAACTGGAGTATGGTCAACCTTACCAGGAGACACATCCGTAAAGCAGTCTCTCCCTCCTCTAGAAGCCATTAACTATCAATAGCTCCTCAGAGGGTTTGTGAGTCCCCTTCCTTCCCTTGCTGGAATGTTGAATGGCTTGAACACATTGTGTAGGCAACCAAAGCTGCTGTGAGTTTGAGTGCAACGCTTCCCTCTATCGCTCTGGCCCTCCCAATGCCTGGCTCTTACAGTCTTTCCACCTCCTCTTTCTCCATGGTCCATAAGCCTTTGGGGGTATGATTCAGATGTCCCCATTTATGGCTGAGAACTTCACAGATACATTTTTTTGCGCTTTGACCATTTGTGAACTACATTAAATTTCTTAAAATCTTCAGAGGTCAAATGTTTATTTGGGTGCAGGTCTGGAAGATGATAATCCATGGTCATTTGTGCCCATTTGCTCTGGTCTGTTGCAAGACAATGCCTCATGGTACTAAGTACATTGGAGGAATGCATACCTCTTGGTGCCTGGGAAAAGAATCCCATTTTTCCTTCAAGGGTGCAACCTCATGACCCAGTTTCCTATCAGTTGGCCCCTTCTCTGAAAGGAAGCCAGGCAGGGTGGAGATGAAGGCTCCTTTACATGATCTTTGAGGGGCATTGAAAATGCTAAGCATAGCAGAATCCAACCTCTGGTGGGGGCAGTTGAATTAATTGCTGATGAGCCTTTGGAGAGCAGGTTCCTGAGACATAGACCTGAGATAAAGTAGCTAGCTCCTGGATATGTAAGATTCTGCTGATTGATGGAAAAACACAAGTGTATCTGTGACCTTTGAGGATTTTCTGAATAACAACCCTTTGTTATTAAATTTCAGCATGCTTGCTTAAGAAATGCAATATCTAGGGAACTTTAACCTGGAAAGGGTGAGGTACATTAATTTTTGCTTTTCCAAAGAATTTAGTTTTGCAAAAATAGCCTCCCAGTTTTAAGTGTCTTGTTTATCCACCAGCCTAAAATGTTTTCAAAAGATTTGTGTTGTTCAGTTTGCTTATTAAACTTTCCTTGGCCATGCTTTGATGCTGTGGTATGATGTGGTAAGAGTAGTTCTGTTTACTAGGACACTCTCGGAAAGATATGCACATGGCAATATATTTGTTTAGTTCGAAAAATCCAAATAACAGATACAAAGAAAAATATGCTATTTTAATATAAGTAAATTGACTGAGTTCAAGGATTTTCAGAGATAAAATATTTTTAAAAGAGCAATGTTCTTTCACTCCATGTTTTCATCAATACCACCTCAGAAAGAATTTTTGTGTTTCCCAAAAAGTAAAAAGTAGTTGAGTCCTATTTTTAATCCTGTAGAATAGTCACTTTCTCCTGAGCCTGTTTGTGGCTCTTCACAGCACATTGCTTGTCTGCCACGTCTCACTAAATGTCTGTGCCGGTTGGAGTTAAACATTCTGCGTATCAAAGTATCAAATCATTTACCCTGTCTGTGCTCCACTTCCCACAGCAGCCGTGTCTGCCGTTTCATCTACCTTCCCAGTAAGCGACAGAGGAGTTATTTCTGAATCTCTTGGGGCTCAGCCTTTTGACCCTTCCTAACATTAAGTCTTTGCACATATAGTTCCTAAAGCTGTTCATTTCTGTTTTGTGATGGTGACAGTCTTTGTACCAGGCCTTATGATAGAGTGAGCCAAGAGCGGCCAGTCATCCGTGTCCTGTTCTGCCTTATTGTGCAAATGAAATCAATAATATTGAATTAAATGCACAATCTTTTTTGTATCACTTAGAGAAATGTTCTTTAAATATATTCTGAGTTGGGGCTGAGAGATGGCTCAGCAGTTCAGTACACTCGCTGCTCTTGCAGAGAACCTGGTTCAGTTCCCAGCATTCACACAATATCGCACAATCCTTTGTAACTCTAGTTTCAGGGGATCTGATGCCCTCTTCTGGCCTCCACAAGCACCAGGCATGCATGCGGTGTGTAGACGCGGATTGCTGGGTCTTAAAGATGGCGCCTGCTCCCGCCCCCCACCATCCCGAGGTGGGCGCTCTCTGGAGCAAACAGCTCCATAATTGGCTGTGGCTGAGGTCTGGCCCTGCTTCCGCCTGTGTGCGCCTATCTGCTTTCACCACGTGGTAGTTTGGGGTTGGCTGGCAGGAGGGGATTTAACTTTGTGGCGGGCTTTCCCCGGGAGGAGAAGGAGAAGCAGTAAGGAGAGGGAAGAAGAAGTTAGAAAGTTAAAAACCAAAAGGTTGTTCAAGGTTCCTGAATAAACTGCTTTTGGAAGAGTCCAGGGTCGTGTCTTCCTTGCTGGACGAGGTGGGCGCTATAGCGGTGTACATACATGAATGCAGGAAAATGCTCATACCCATAAACTTTAAAAAGGAAAGGTTCATTTCAATAAATTCAAACATTTTATTGATATTTCAAGCTTTTATTATATTTGCAGACTGAAATATGGTATATCCTGTGCTGTGTGTTGGATTTGCATAATACTTTGTGAATTGTAAAAGGATAGAACACCACATCTGAATTTTTGAGATTTTGTGAATTTCTTACAATATATTTTGATCTAATTTACATCTCTTCCCTTCCACACTCACATCCCCCGACCCAATTTCATGCACTACAATATATATAATATGTATATATTGTATATAATATATAGAGAGAGGGGGAGAGGCAGAAGTTTGATATAAATATCCTGTTCAGAAATGAGTACTGTGCAGTCTCTTATTCTCTGCACACTGGCCAGTTGTCTCTGTGTTAATCACCATCAGCTGCATGAGGAAACTTCTGCTGAGAGTTGAAAGATGTAAAATCTTTATTGAAAGAACTGTTGGTGTCTCTTCTAATACTATAAATTTTCAATAAACATGGGCTGGAGAGGTGACTCAGTGGTTAAGAGCACTGGCTGTTCTTGCAAAGGATCTGGGTTTGATTCCCCGCACACACATAGTGGCTAACAACTGTCCTTAACTCCAGTTCTAGGGGATCTGACTCCCCTTCTGACTTCTGCAGGCATTGCAGGACATGGATGCATTTTATACACATGCAAGCTCTACACTCATACATGCAAAGTAAAAAGAAAATAAATGAAATGTTTTTAAGACTTTTCAGTAAAGAAAATTAAAGCAGAACATATCGAGATATTTATAAAAACTGCTAGACAAGTCTGTATTTATTCTAGAATACTGAAAAGATGTGGAAATGCCAAGTCAATAAATGAAGATCACATGTAGTCCTGGCATTCAACGAAAATGGTTTTCAAAGTCTGTTCTGTCTCACCAGATGTGCTGCCTTCCCAGCGCATCAAGCAGTTTGTTGCACGTGTGAAGGCTTAATAAATTCTAGAGAGTGGATAAATGAGTGAATTTGTGATTAAATGATAGATGTAAACTCATGAAATTTTAGACAAAATTTAGATTATTTTGTGAATATTGCTTTTTACTTTATCAATTTTTCACTTAAAATAGTTCTAGTAATTGCATGCACTTAGTATTCTCAAGCAATATTTTCCTGGCTGTGTCATAGCCAATTGGTATGGGTAATCGCCTCATTTCAAGTGTGTGAAAAGTGTTGAGCACGTTCTGAATTACATGATTTTCCTCAGCAGGAGAGTGACCGTCTGGCCCCTTGTAATCTTAATTTCTTCCTCCCATTTCTGTCCTCTGATATCAATTCACTTTTCTCCAGGGAAACTCTCTAGCATTTCCCAACGGGCACTGCATCATTTCACACTGCAGGCCCTGAAACACCCTCTTCCTTCCACAGGATGCCTGCCCCACCCTGGATTTCTGAGAACACACATACAGGCCTGGAAAGTCAATGCCAAGATTTCACTCCTAGATCTTTTCTCATTGTGACCTTCAGGAATTAGCCTAAATCATGGAAGAAGTCGTTGAGCAGAGTTGGAGAGAACGGAAGGTCATGTCAGTTTAGAAAGACAAAAGGAATCTTTGGTTTAAGTGAGTGGTCAAAACTCTGGATGAGGTTATTTTTCTGTTAAAAAGAAAAGGTAATCTAAGGCAGTGCATTCCTTTCTCTTCACAGGAAACGGTGACTTTTAATTCTTCTCTTCTGAGGCCCCGTGTGATTGGAGAGTGGATTGGCCGAGAGGAAAATGATGCGGATCCCTTGGCGGCTGAGATGCTGCAACCCCCAGTTCCAAGGAATAAGAATGACCCATGGGAAAGTGAAGACAGCAGCTCTAGCCCTGCGGGAAGGTAGGCAGATGCCTTTGGTGGATTTGCGTTGTTAGTCATTAAAGGGAAAGAGAAAATAAACTCAAGTGCACGCTTGATCATTTTATAACATTGTTAGACTCTCCATATGACGGAAATTAGACTTTCATTCCACAATGGAAATATTCTGCAAATATATGTAGTTTTACTCATCAATAAAAACAATGATTTGCTCTGTCTAAACATTAGGGCAGGTGGGGTGGTTCATCCGGGAAAGGTGCTTGCCCAAGCCTGGAAACCTGAACTTGATCCTCCTTGGGACCACTTGTTAAAAGGAAAGAAAGACTCCTGAAAGTTGTATTCTGACCATGACACACATGCTATGGAAAATGAGAGAGAGAGAGAGAGAGAGAGAGAAAGAGAGGAGAAATTTTAATAAATTTTTAATAGAAGACTGTATTATATAGATTTTGCTCTTGGATTTGAACTTAGGGTCTCACTCATCATTGGCAAGCATGGGTTTGAGTTTTGACTTTTGTTTCTTTTCATCTAAAAAACCCCCAGTTTTTGTTCCTAAATCCAACTGGAGAAATAATTTCTAAGTCAACACCTACTATTAATACTGGATTGCAAGTTAAGAGTCAGATGAGAGGGAGATTCCAAGGTACTAGAAATATTAGTTCACCATCAGGAAAGAAGGAAACTATTAAATCATAACAAGTATAGAGCTCAGGTGAACTATAAAGAAAAAAATCTTGGTTAGAATCGCTCAAGTTTATAATTGATAGCTATGGGGCAATATAATTGTTTACATTTTCCTGGTTTTAATTTTTAAACTGTAATGGTTTAGGAACTTGAAAGTACATATAACTCTCAGTTTACTAAGACGTTGATGCTCCGCATAATGTCAGCAAGGTCTACTGCAAGTACACACATGCTGGTGGAGAGATGTTGAGCTCTGAGGTCATGTTTATCAGAAAAACCATATTCACCATTATACTTTGAGGGGTCATATCAACTGCGATGAGTACAACTTGAAACAAAAATGGAAACTTCAAGGAAACTGTGCAGACCCAAACTGTACTTGGGTCTACACAATGTGGAGAAAACAGGTTTAAATAGTCCTGAATTAAAATGTGATATGAAAATGTGAGCTTTTCTGTGACTGTTGGTAGGTGGTTGGCATCAAAGACTCTTCTTAAGCACAGCTTAGCCACGGGAACTTGGCATTTCCTATGTTAAAATTACCACCAATCAAGAACCATTTTTTTTCAAGAAGAAAATTTTATTTTTATAATGCAACAGTTTTCGAGGTTGCTTGGCTCTGACATATCACTTGGCTTGAGGGAAAGAAGTTCAGAGTATTCATTAATGTGCTTCAAGTTTAGAGAAAATTGATTCCATTTCCACGAGAACTAACCTTAAATTATTTAAATAGTAGTAGTGTCCTATGTTAGAAGAAGAAAGGAAGAAGCCATCGAAAAACTCATTTATCTTCTTCTGTGAAATGTCAGATCAATTTCACCAGTCAATGAGGGGAATTTTACTTTTAATAGCAGACTTATGAAACTCCATAGATCTTTATCTTTATTCATTAGTAGAATTTTAGCTCTTAAATGTAAAATTGAGAAGTGTCAACTTTCATCTTGCTTCCATTTATTCATAATAATAGCCGGAGCTGTTTATTACAGATGTTAGGGGCTTATACTTTCTTCCCCACTTTGGTGAGCTCTGATTCCCTTAAGATATTGAAGGAGAATACGTTTTGCAGTTCTAGCTGAATCCTTACCAAGTTCATGAGGATCCTTCTCAAATATTTGTCCTGAAAACTGTTTTCAACTGAAGACTTTGCATGTTTGTCAGAGATTTCCTGATGTCATAGCTTGTCTCACTAGTTAGAGAGAAAGCATATACACCCACTACACAGCTATTAAAGATCATCACATATTTATCATAGAAATGTAAACAAAACTTGAGTTTAATATACCTATATTATCTTACTTTAAGCCATCCTAATTAGACTTTGCAATAGTAGTGTAATGGATTAAATCACTTATTGGAACTTAATGTAAATTAGGAATTAGGTTCATCAAGCTTTGAAAACCTAATGAGACTCCTTTAATGCTGAACCACCTAATTAAAACAAAATAATATCTGTAAACATTATAGATCTGGTGAACTCACTTTGTTAACTAAGGAGTGTTATTAGAATATAAATATACAATAAATTTATTATAAAACTTACAAATTATAAATAATAAGTACTAAGCTAAAAAGACAAATGCTCTAGTAAGAATTTTTTCCTTCATCAAAGCTCTAATTGCTTCCAATGTATCAGTGCACAAAGCCTATAATTTTCCCCTTTCATAGAAAGACAGTAAACTGCGGCATATACAAGCAAATGCCATAAACTCAAGTAGCACTGGGTCGTACAATGAAAAGTAAATCAGGGTAAGAAGGAAGTAAGTAGATTGAAGCAGGGGACACTCTTTTTAATTAAATTTTTGACAATTTAAAACCATGTACATTGATCATCCTCAAATGCCCTTCTTTGTCTTAATTTTCCTTACTACCCTCCTCCTGATTTCGTGTAATCTATTATAAATATTTTAAGGTCTGTATCCAAATGCCCTTCAGTGTGGGTCCACTGAAGCCTGGCTAACCTATGACACCATCACAGCCTTAAAGCTATCTGTTACCAATAGTTCCTCGGCTATGTTTGGGGCTTCTTACCCATTTCCCCATGTCTCCGATGGGATTTTGTCTGGCCTGAGCTTTCTCAGGTCTTGTGTATGCTGTCACTGTTTCTGTGAGTTTAAATGTGTAACTGACAGTCTGGGAAACTCTCTTTCCTTGTGTCATCCACCACCTCTGTCTCTTACACGTTCCACCTCTTTTTCCACAATGATCCCTGAGGCTTAGGAAGCAGAAGTGTGATATAGGTGTCCTATTCAGAAATAAATACTTTGTAGCCTCTTGTTCTCTGCACACTGGCCACTTGTGTGTCTCTATATTTATCACCATCTGCAGCATAAAGAAGCTACTCTAGTGAGAGTTGAGAGATGCATTAATCTATGAATATAACAGTAAGTCATTAGGAGGTGATTTAAAACTATGTAGGGGATACTCCCACATCTGAAGTTTAAGAACAATGATATAACCCAAAGATTGCCAGGTTTGTGCTTTTGTGAACATTACAAAATATTCATAAATCATATGGTAAAGGTAAGATCAAAGTTAGCAATTTAAGAACATCTTAAAATTTCAATTAATTTTATTTATCTCTGGTGTGGGTTTGTACTGTGTGGGGTGCACAGGTACCATGCATGAAATGGAGGTTGGAAGACAGTTTTCCAGGGTTGGTTCTCTCCTTCCACCATGTGAGTCCAGGAAATTAAACTCAAGTCATCAGACTTCCTGGGAAATACCTTTACTTGCTGAGCCATCCCAACAGCACATTAAGGACATTCGAATATGAAACCTTGGAATAAGTGTCATGGTTCAGTGTATAAAGGCCCTTATTGCCAAACCCGAAGACCTGAGTTCAATCTGCAGGATCCACATCATGGGAAGTGAGAACCACCTCCCATAAGTTGTCCTCTGACCTCCACACATGTACCATGTGTGTATATGACTACCACCAATGAATGCTGGGAGGGGGAAGCTGGTCACTTTCAAGGATGTGATTCTGGGTAGTTTAACAAGGACCCAGTGGATGGATCCGCACCGAAGGACATTTGGGCATAGAAATTAGACTCAATAGGCCTTATTTTATATATAATAGAGTAAATGTACTCTATTGGGGAGGGCAGTAAGGGGAGGTGCGAACAGAGCAGGTGATCTAAGTACAATTAAATTTTGTTGTATGAAAAACTTCAATACAAACATTTAATCTACCAAAAGAATATAAACCCTAATAATATCTGAAATAAACCAAAATTATACCTTTTTATTTCTTTTTCTAAAAGTTGTTTCTTATATAAACTTTGATTAATTGGCAATTGTCCTCAAGTTGTAAGGGATGTGAGTAGGTAGTCACTTGTTTTCTATCAATTCATTTTTACTAATTTGAGTTGAAAAGGACAATTTTTAAGATCTTAGCAAGGCCTCTCCTTCAGAAAACTGACCAGTTGGAACTAAATTCAGTGTACGATGATGATGGCATCACAAGAAGTTTTAAGACAGTTATACTTCTGTCTCATCTTGGGTAATCATAGGAGATTCTTGAATAACAAGATAAATTTTCAATGTAAGAATTTCCAAAGCCAAATTTACACAAAAGAAGAACACTAAGGAGCAGCCAACGAAGGAACTAAGGTACATTTTTTTCATAAATATTTGTTACCTATTCTTTTCTATATTAGGGGTCTTATTCTGAGTTTTCTTAGAGAATTCAGTTTGTTAGATTTAAATTAATTTAAAACAGGTCATTTCACATATATTTTGGAAGACTTCCCTTAACACTTTCCTTTTTATTGAATATTCCAAATGTCATGTGATGTATTTAGGTCCCCTCCCCTCTCTGCACCTTTGGCATCACCCTCAGCCCAATTTTACTTCTATATAGTCAAATTTGTGTCCCCAAATGCCCTTAAATGTGGGCTCACCCTCTGGAACCTGGCGAGCTTACCGATAATCTTATCCTGAAACGACACTGCCTCTCCCCTTCCTAGCAGTCATTACTTGCTGACAGGTCCTCAGGCACGGCTGGGCTTTTTGTTCCCACTTTCCCACAGCTCTGCTGAGATTTTTGTCTGGATTGAGCTTCCATGGGTCTTGTGCATGCTTGAGTAACTGACCAGCTGTCTGGAAAACTCTGTTTCCTTGCGGTCATCCCCTACCACTGGCTCTTGTAACCTTTCTGCCCCGTCTTCCACAATGACCCTTGGACCTTGGGAGGCAGAAATTTGATATAGGTGTCTTATTCAAGGGTAAGTTCTTTGAACACTGGCCAGTTGTGGGTTTCTGTGTTAATTATCATATGCTGTATAAGGAAGCGTCTCTGGTGAGAGGTGAGAGATGCATTAATCTATGGTTATAACAAGAAGTCATTAGAAGTCAGTTTAATACTATATCTATTTAGTAGAATAATAACTTGTCTAGCCTCAGGTTCCTAGGATTTATGTCAATATCTGGTATGGGCTCCATCTTATGAAAGAGACCTAAGAGACCTTAAATCCAATTAAAAAGTGGGTTGGTTACTCCCATAATGTTCTTATCACTATTTCACATTCAGACACATCTTGCCAGTCTACTTGTAGTTCACAAGACTCACAGTTGTGTAAGGTTGAAGATTTTCTCCTTCCAGAAGCAAACATAGTACCTTCGTGCACTATGAAACTTGGTGAATAGGGGTGACAGTTTGAAGTCAGTCCTAGCTTGTTTTCTCCTTCTTTGTTCTCTGACTCAGGTAAAGTATCTTCAGCAATGGGTCTTACCATGAAGTTCTAGTGGGTACCAAGATCAAGAACAATGGCCAGTATTATCTGAGGTTTTAGGGATCCTCCCAGCTACAAGAGAAGGAAACCATTCCTGGCATTGGGGTTTTACTTTGTTAGCCTCTGATGTCTAGTAGGGCAGTGTCCTCCTGGTATAAAGTAGCTCCTTTTATTTTCCTTTCATAAAATATATGTATATACTTTATGAAGTTTCCACAGTGGTTTCTGTGTGGCTTTCACTAAAGGACTTAGTGTTCCTTATCCCTTCCCATACTTTCTCCTCTGCACTGCCCTCCCAGTCCCAACCCCATTTAATACTTTCTTCTTAATTATCTCTTTCTCCCTTTATATCACTGCATTCTATCACCCCTCCCACGAAGCCTCTCCCCCATGGCCATTTACTAGTTTTCTGATTTCTCTTGATTTTCAAATTGAAACATACAAATTAAGATTGCAAAGCTAGCACCCAGCTATCACAGAGAACATGCAATGTTTGCCTTTCTGAGTATGAGTTACCTCATTCATGATGACGGTTTCCAGTTCCATCTTGTGAATTTCATAATTTTGCTTTTCAAAAGATGAATAGTAATCTACTGTGTATACATTATTGCACCTCCATTATATATTCATAAGTTGATTGATGTCTAGGTTGGTTCCATTCCTGGCTATTATGAAAAAGGCAGCAATGAACATGGATGAACTGAAATTCCTGCAGTAGGACATAGAATCTTTGGGTAGATACCCAAGAGTTACTGGTATGGTTATATCAAATGGTAGATCGATTTCTAGTTTGTTGAGGAATTTCCCAAATCATTTCCATGGTGACTGCACCAGTTTGTACTCCCATAAGCAGTGGATAAGACTTCACTTTCTCCATATCCTCACCAGATTTTGTCATTATTTATTATTTGTTTTGGGGATCTTAGCCATTTTGGGTTTTGGGGGTTTTTGAGACAGAATTTTTCTGTGGCCCAAGCTAATCTTGGCCTCACTATGCATATCAGGCTGTCATTGATCTCACAGAGATCTGCCTGTGTCTGCCTCTGGAGAGTTAGGATTAAGGTCAAGCACTAAAACACCTGACTGAAATAAACAAAATTATTGCATTTCTGTATTGCCTGTTTGTGTATGTGTGTTTATGTTTATTTGTAAGCGTGCTGCAGTATGCGTGTGGAGGTCAGAGAACAACCTTCATGATTGGTTCTCTCCTTTCACCATGTGGGTCCCTGGACTGAACCTGAGTAGGTAGGTCAACCAGCAAGTGCCTTTATCTGGTCCACAGATTTCTTTTTAAAGCCAAAAGGCAAATAAAGAAGTTTAATTTACTGTTTTTCATTTACTTAGGAATTGGTTCATTTATGTCTGTGGAAAATACATCTATTTCAATTCCAATAATCATTTTATGAAACATGGAAGAAGTCATTCATGGATTCATGTCTGTTAGACAGGAAACATCTGAGATCTAACCCATGTCCAGATCATGAGAGCAAATAATGAACCTTATAAGGACACTAAAGAAAATACTTGCTTTACTTCTCATGAACTTGGTTTGGTCCTTGTGGGCTAAGGATTATGGGTTATAATGTATAATTTGATATTTATTCCTAATTTTGTTTATTAATTTATTAATCATGGATATTTGAGATAGAGTCTCATGTAACTCAGATTCACCTTGAACATGTTGTGTAATAAAGGATAAAACTGAACTCTTGAACCTTCCACCTCCACTTCCAAGGGCTAAGATGACAGTCCTGTACCAACATACCCAACGCCTCTGCGTATTTTATTCTTTTGTTTCACTACCAGTCTTCCTATTTGCCTTTATTTTCTTACATTGTAAGTTGAAAGACATATCTATATACTTGAACTAATTTATTGTCTTCTTTTAAAAGAAAAAGTTTCAAATGAGGAAAAAGTAAATGTTCTAAGTATCTGTTGTACACTAATAGCAGACAATGTGCTAATTAGTGGCAATACTAACACAACAAAAGATAATTCTAGGTTTAAATTATTTGTTTTAAAGTGCAGAGAATGGCAGCCTCCTCCCCATTCTTATCTCTGCAACTCATTGCCCATGATGCTGGGTACAATAAACTTTCTGTGTGTATGTTCTTAGCTGTAACCTTTACACATTTTAAAGAGAGCTCTTATACACAAATTTGAGTACAATAACCGATTGTGAAACTTGTTATGATCTTTGCAACTTTCAGAACTTTATTGCAAGGGACCCCCTTTAATGACTACAGTTAAGGAAAGAGCAGAGATTCTGCCCACAACACTCTGAGGAAGGGAGCCCAAGAAATAGTTCACAAGATAAAATTCATTCAGATTTCCATCTTCAGTAGTACATAGGTTCATGTCAAACAGTATTTACCAACCTGTATTCAGAAATGAACTATAGAACAGACCAGAGCAGGATCAGGGACCTATGAAAGTCGGAATGGAGGCAGACAACAAGTAAAGTGAGGCTGAGTATGGCTCAATCTGTACAGGCAGGCACATGAGGCTTGTACTGGGAACACTTTAAACTGTCCCATTCCATCCTTAAGAGTGTCCAGCTTTTGACATTCTGATGGGAGTTATCATCTACAAAGTTTACGTTCAAGAATCATGCAGTGAGTTACAGAAAATTCACAAAATGATCTCATAGTTTAAATAAGTTGATGAATTGTGTTGGGTAACCTTCATAGCTGTCTTAAGATTTTGCATGCTTAGAAGTTCACTTTGTCAACCTAAGCAAATGGAATCCTAGAGTACTCTCACAGTAAATTGATACATTAGGTGGTATTTCCATGCAGCGTGTTTTCATGTCCTTCCTTCTCTGAGGGGGATGCTTTAGCTCAAGTGGGGACAAATCTCCACCATGACACCTGACTGCTTGCTGAGCATGGGATGTTCTTCATCACCTCTCAGAGACTGCTGTGTATACTTTGCCTTCTTAGTTCACTTCGTCCTCATGGACGCTTCATGATGATGATGGCAATGACCATTCCTGTATCAGGAATGAGAGGATTGTGGAAACCTGGTCCCCTAGTGGTTACATCCCTGTCACAAGTTGACGAGTTAGGAGTGACTGAGCCAGGCTGTTTGATTCCAGATTCTGCCCTTTTCCATATTAACGTTATCCATCCATTGTGTGGGGAGGAGTTCTAGAAATCTTGTCATTATTAAGATCTGGGAAAGAAGAGACATAATGAAGGTACTCTGAGCCGACAGGTCTTAGGAAGACCCCATCCTCTCCTCTCTTATAATCTCTCACCACTGCGCACATTTGCCTCCCTGCAGCATGGTGTGCTTCTTACTTCCGTTCTCATACTTGGAGCTGGGAAAGAGGAAGGGTGGTTTCTTCTTACAAGGCCTTACTTGTTCCCTTCTACAACAGTCCTCTCTCCTTTCTCTATACTAAGTTTTTCCTTCAAACGTGTTTTATGAATCTCACATTTTCACAGTTTTTCATCTCCCATATTATCTCCTAGCAATAATTTGCCAACCCTGCCATTCTTTCTCTGAACACCCCATTCCCCCAGGACTCTTCTCATCTTGATAAAAACAGTCAACATCAGTGATTCTGCTCCAAACCCAGACTTTCACTTCCTTTGCCTACGCTGCCACTGGTCTTGAAGTCTAGCACCTCACCATTTATGCCTCTTTGCATCTTAGATTTCATCATCGTTTTCTGTAATCTGTAATATAATTTATGGCACCCGACTCCCATCATGGTCTAGTTCATTTCCTCTGGTACCCAGCTATGACTGCATCCCACAGTGCACTGGTTTCGTTGCTCCTCATTCATTTTCCCCTTATTCAGCGATGACTCACCACTGAACTCTCCCCGGCTTATGGCATCAACTCCTTTGCTCTCTTTTCTTTTCCTGATAAAGCTCTACCCTGTGGAATTCCTCTATTTCTCTAGTATGTGATGGGATCAGCACAGGCTGGAGAATACTTGGCCTAGCTGGCCGGCATCTCTGAACCATCCCAACTTCCTCCTGTCCTGGATACACTGGTCTGTCAGTGACACGGCTGCCTTTGTCCATCTATTCACCTCTTCTCAATTATGACATTGTATTATTTTTTCTCTCCCAAATCACTACCCTTTGTCCTCCATTTTATTCTAAACTGAGACACTGCTTCCTATTTCACAGAGAAAACCAGGAGTGCCCTGGGCATCTGGCTTTCTTGTGTCCAAGCTTTCTAGTTGCTCCTATAACAGTAGGTGAGCTGTTCAAGACAAGTTGTCACTCAGTCTTAGATTCTATACAAAGTGATCAGTTCTTTCCATCCATTACCCAGTTCCTTCTCCTAGACCTTTCTTATCTTCATAAATGTTTGGTGAATTTCAGACGTCACCAAGGGAAACGCCCTCACAGTGTATCACGGGCATGGGAAAACCCTTTGTGTTTCCTCAGTCTGATCCATTCTTCATCTATCCACTGGCATCAGATTACCAGTTTGGGAATTCTCTTTGTGTCCCTAATATAACACTAGCAGGGAGCACTGGAAGCTTATAGAAATACTAGGTAAACCAAACAGACTAAAACCATATTGCAAGAGCTCTGACAAATTATCCTTGGAACCAAAGTGGTCCAGAAATGTCAGGTTGGCTGTCTTATAAAATAAATTATTTACACAGGACACAGGGGGTCCTAAAATAATAGCTGAATTATGCAGGACACAAAGTTATGAAGCCCCATTCATACCCAAAACCAAAATAACCACAGTTCGAGTGGTAAAAGTCATCTGATATGTGTACTGGAATAAGTCAGATTTTAGAGTTATCAGGCAAGAAATTTAAACCAGCTATCATAAAATTCTTTAATAAGCAAATAAACATTCTTTAATAATAAGTAAACATCAAAAACAATAGCAAATGCAAATATAAAAAGAAAAATTATAGAACTGGTAAAAGAAATCATAGACATAAAAATAACAGAACTCAATAGTAGGGCAGAGATGACAGAAATCAGAATCGTGGGCTGTGGAGCTGGCTCTGAAAAACAGAAACATGTCTTAAAAATACGATACAGGTTCTGGAGCAATGGCTCAGTGATAAAGAACACTTGCTGCTCTTGTAGAATATCCAGGTTTGGTTGCCAGCACCTACATCAAGCAGCTCATAATTGCCTAAACTACAATGCCAGGGTATCTGAAATCCTCCTCTGGTCTCTGTGGGCAGCAACAGACACTCAGACAGACAGACACAGACACACACACACACACACACACACACACACACATATACACGCACACACAAACACAAGATTCGGTTAGTTATGGGAGAATAAGAAATGACATGTCCATCATTAAGTCCCCAGAGGTAAGGAAAAAAGTGAGTGGTTTGAAAAGAATTAGAAGGAGCAACAGTTGAAAAGTTTCTATCAAGACCTGATAAAAGCTGAGTAACTTCTTAAGTAACCAGCATCAAAGAAATTTTTTGAGTTATTTTTTATGTGTAATTGGTTGTCTGCATATAGGTATGTGGACTATACAAGTGTCTGGTGTTAGTGGAGGCCAAAAGACAAGATTGGATACCCTGGAGTTGGAGTTACTATAAATTGTGAGCCACCTAACATGAGTACGGGAAACTGAACCTAGATCTTCTGAAAGAACAGCAAGTGCTTTTATTCACTGAGCTATCTTTCCAGCCTCCAAAGAATAAAATTTAAAGCAGCCAAAAGTAAATATCAAACTACCTGTAAGAGACCGATCATTATTAGAATGTCTCTGGATTTCTCATCTGAAATTATGGAAGTCAGAGGAAAGTGCCAGAGTGTCAGGAAGTTCTCCATCTAGTGAAACTCTGTCCCTGCAATAAAGCGATAATAAAGCGGCAATAAAGACAGTCTTAAAACAAAGGAAAACTGGAAGAATGGGCTGCCTGATGGTCCCCAAATGAGGAAGTGAGGGAAATTCCTCAATCAGAAAAGAAATTATGAGAGACAGTTGGACCATCAGAAAAATATATGAGTTTGTATTGTGGATTATCACTACATCTGACAAATTCTATTTGCTTATTGAAGCAAAATATATAAAGCAACCTGATACACAAATAATATTTAAAAGTAGGAAGAGCAAAGACACTGAAACAGAAGTCAGGACTCACCACCGTGCTAAGTGTGGGTATTTGTACAAAGTCTACTAACTGTGAGAGGTCATACTTACATAACGTAGCAAATGCACCACCAAGAAAGTTATGCAAGGACAGATTCAAAGCACTGTGAATGTCGTATTACAATTCAATGGGGAATGTAAAAGACCTTTCAACAAATAGTTCTAGAGTACCTGTACTCACATATAAACATAATTTAAAATGCTGAAGTTTTCATGAAGTATGTGAAAATATGTATCAGTTATTTGTGTTTTGCTTGATGTGAATTTGTTCTGGAAATCCCAGAATATTATACTTTCTAGTTCTTACAAAATCAAAAAATTATTTAGCTCTGGCTATGAATTTTCACATGGCAATGATTAGAGAGAACAGATTAGCACTTCCTGTTATAAATGAGGGCAGGATCTGCACATGGCCTCAGAGTTAGTAAACCAAAGTCTCAGAAGTATATTAATTCCATTATTCTTGAGGAAGCAGATGATATGTAGTATATTTTTATAACAAAATAATTGCTTGGAAACATGTTTATAGATTCCCATTGTTGACCACCGCTAACTAACACAGAAATATTTCTTCAGTTTAAAGATGGAGCCCAAGACTAGAGGATTAAAACAGCAGCAACAGCAGCATAAGAAACTTCTGGCAGCGATGCTTTCTCAGGATTCCTTTGAGTCCATCCATAGCCCCACGCCATCTGTAACGGAAGAGGATATTGATAATGAAGATGATGCAATGGAGTTGCTGGGTAATTTTAAAAATTAATAATTTCTTATATTCTTCTTTTCCGGCATTGTAACAGTGAGCAGGAATGAAGAGAGTCTAAAAGTTCTAAATAGCCTTGTCTAAGGAAAATGAAACCATTAGCATATACTTTCTTTCCTTTAGGCCTTTGTGAGGTTGCATGTCAGAACTAAGTTGAAATCAGTGAAGTGTGGGAGATATTTATTTGACTGTACTTTGTGCTCTGTGTAGGCAGCACTCCAGCCCCTGACAACGTCATTGAGCTTTATATGCAACTGTGATCAAAACTCAAATCTGTCTGTTTAATTTGCTCAATTACACTTATTGTCTATGAAATACCCCTTCATCCTAAGACATCTCTGTGATTTTAAGACTGATTTAGAAAAATAGAATAAAATTGAAAGGCAGAGTTGGTAAATTGATATTTGATGTCTTTCAAAAATGATAGAAAAGTTCAAAGGGATTTCAAAATCTTTGGATACTGGTTACTTCCCCCAAACTTTATTGATGTTGTATGTGTGGCCTTTCTTTTTATATTGTTTTAGTGAAACAGGTGTGTACTCCTGTTCCAATAGAAATTTCTTCCCATAAATTTTTAATTGAACCTCATTGGAAAATCGCTTTTCCAAAAGTAGGAAATGAAGTTTTCTTTATGTAAAACAATGCATTTTAAAATCAGTGGTACTAACTATTCTTTCCTAGAGGATTAAAGCAATTTGTGTAGACTTTCATGACAACATGTTGCTATATTTAAATGGAAAAGTGAAAATAAATAGGGAAATTACATAATAGAATATGGGATCCCAGGAAGGAAAAAAGAACTGGCTATTTTATTTTTAAAATTCTGTACCTGATTTCTATTGATGGCAGTAAATTACTTTCAGTATGGTAAATGATATAGGTCTCCATGAATACACCCACAATAGTGTTATTCACTTAATGACAGAACATTTGAAGATGTTTTCTGGTGGCATAATAACCACCTTGACTCAAGCATTAAGGCGACTCATCTTGTTCTCATGGAATTTTCCGTTAGAGGCTATTGCCTTCCCCCTTTTTAGGTCGAATTTCCCCAATTTCAGTCAGTGGCATTGCAGATGGCCTCCATTTGGCCACAGCACTTTCACCCAGGTTGTATTCACCACACAGAGCTTTGACCTAGGCACATAAAAATAAAGTGATTTCTGTTTGCAGGATTTTTACAAGATAAAAATGTAAAGGCATCAGTTCCACTGCTGCATGCAGGTGTAACTCAGTGAAGAAGTGAGGGACAGTGGTCACAGAATGCATGTTACAGAATCTGATTCCTCTTGTAAGTGCTGAAGGAAGAGCTAGGTATAAAATTAGGAGGTGGAGGTGTTCATCCCTCCTGGAGGCTTGCTCATGTAGATATAGGGACTTTTGCAACTATGCCTATAAATTGTTCCTCTGCTGATCAGTAACAGTGAAAGGACAATGGAGGAATTCTTCAGGAAGATTCGAGTGGCCACTTGTACTATTGTCTCTAGACCTTTACTGCCCTATCCAGAAGTTTCTAGTCTTCCTAGGAAAAGACCAGAGGATAGGATTTGGGAGCCTACATGGTGACGAGCAATTAACAACTGCCCCTCATTAATTCTGCCTCCAATTTTAGCTTGTAGTTTGAGCAAGTTCAATAATAATAATAATAGTGGAAGGTTTAGACTTTCTTTGTGTAATCTCACATATCTTAGCCCAGGTGAGTGATGGTTTAATAATGCTGGTTCCCAACTCATGAGATATCCCTGTGATAACATGAAATGTTCCAGTTATACTATGCCAGTCCCTAAAGAATGTCATATGCAGTTTCTCATTTGGAGGTCTGATTCCAGAGAAATATGTGCCTGTGTTTGTCTGAAGAAAATGCAAATGTTAATGTCTTGAAATTTTATGTTAAATCTAATTTTAGTACATAGAATCATTGTAAGATGAAACAGATACTTGTTATTTAAAATATCCCTTTGAATTTACAATATGTAGTAGAGTTTGCTGTAATAAATGCATTCTAAGGGTATAACTTATCAATATTTATGCCATGAAAAAACTAGCTGAAAACTGTGTCATGCATGGGAAGCATTCTGTAAGTGTTGTGAAATGATAAGTAAAATATATGATTATTAGTCAACATTAGTATAAAAAGAATTACCCATGGATAAAATTGGTTGACTTAAGGCTATAATCTTTTAGTTGACCTGGTAGTTATAAATGAAAGTAATGATCCTTGTTTTGTTTATTGAAATCTAGCATTGTTAATATATATTGATCAATAATTATTCCTAATTGTTGAACTGTGTATCTGTGGACTTCTTTTATAAATCTACTAGGCATATGAAAATTTAGTTCAGCACTTTTAGATTAATTTCTGTAAGATTATTTTAACTACCACTTACAAATTCATAATGAAAAAATAGCTTAATATGAAATTAATAATATCTGTCAGGGACTAAAATATCTGAATTTGTGAATTAAACAAAGACAATGATTTTAGGTACCTGTGAAATCTGTTCTATTTATGAAAAATGCTGAATAAAAATATCTGCTAAGTTACTTCAAACAACAGAGTTCTCAACCATAAATATAAGACATTTTCAAATATTTTGGCAATTTTGCTGACAAATATGGTTACTATGAATGGAAACCGTTATAAAGAATTATCGCATGTTCTGAAAAATGTATTAAAATCAAGAATGTTTCAAAAATGGAATGAGATCTAACGATGGTAGATTTTTTAAGTCTATATATTTTATTCCTTTATTCTCACAGAAAATTTGAGGACCTGTTAGTTTAAAAGACATTTGATTTTGTAAATGTTATCTCATTTTCCTGCTTGTATGCATTTATTATCTTGTAGTAACTAAAATTGTAATGTGTATGTGATTGTTTTCTACATGGTTTATGTTCATTTTTTAAACACCAGAATTAAAAGGCATAACTGCTTTCATTACATATTGTATTACTCCAAAAAGTGTTTAGACTTTCTTAGAGTTGATGCTGAGGGAAAAATCTAAAAATCATATTCCTAAGATGCTAAAAACTATTAATCATGCTTAGTTATACTCTTTTACCTTAGCTCTTCATTGTGTTAAAATTTTAAATTAAAACCAAAATTACATTGCCCCAAACAAACAAGGTTATTACAAGTAGACTTTACTTGTTTTAAAGTGCGTAATCAAGAACTTGTATAATTACACAGTGGCATTCCTTGCCGAATGCCATTTCCCAGACATCAGTATTATTATTAACGAAGTTGTTAATTCATTAGAAGAACTCATTCCAGTAAAGTTCTCTTTTGGTAAATTTTTATTTTATTTTATTTTATACATTGTAATGGACAGAAAATTTGGAAATCATATCATATTGGGCATTCATCTGATGAGAAATGATGCATTCAGTGCTGTAAAAATCAAATGCTTTTTTTTAAAAAAGAAATTCCTTTTCACATGCCTATATTTTGATTTAAGTATGTAAACCAGGCAGAAACAGAGGGATCATACATACAAGAGCTTCCCCTTTGTTTCTTTGAAGTATTGGTCACTGATGCATCAGACAGCAGATGAGCTGTCACTGTAAATTAAACTAAGGATTCTTCAGAAAAAAAAGTATTCTTTATGAATCTTTTGAGGACTTCCAAATATTGAATATATGGATACATCAATGTTGTCTGTAAGATTCCCTAAAAACTAATTGATTCATTCAGAATAGTATGAAAAGCAACCTAATGTAGAATTAATGCATATTAGACATTAAAATAACAAAATTTAGGTATTTTAAGATATAATACTTAAAATTTATCTATTTATTTTATTTTTATGTATATGAGGTTTCTTTTTTTCTTTTTCTTTTTTTTTTGCCTTCATGTGTGTATGTGCACTCATGCATTCAGTGTCAACAGAGTCCAGTAGAGGGTGTCAGATTCTCTGGAGCTGGAGCAATAGATGACTGTTCGCCATCATGTGGGTGCTGGGAACTGGACCCTGGTCCTCTGCAAGAGTGCCCAGTGTTCTTAACCACTGAGCTGTTTCTTTAGCACCAATAAAATAACTTCCAAGTTACCTCAATCTAGATAGGTTTTCTCTTCAACTGTATTGTAGTTTAATAAATACTGGTAATTAAAATGGAGCTGATGACAGCATGTAATCAAACAGTATATACTCTATAGAGAGTTTAACTTGGTCACTAAGTCAGTCAGTGCAACTGAAACCCTTCTGAAGCTATATGAAAGCATCTGTCACATGCTAAACATTTTCTCCTATTAAGCCATGTGTTGAATTGTAACAGAAGCCCATGAAATGCCTCTGCTATGGTGTGGGCAGCAATGCTTCTGAACTGTAGCTTTACTTGACTTCCATGTCATCGTCTGCACAAAAGCTATGTATGCTCAGTTACTGTGCCCTAAGGACTTGAAGAGCACTGTGCTTGTGTCTCACAGTTACAGTACCATTTGACAAAACAAATTCCAAGTTATCTCTTCATATAGAAACTACCATACACTTGCCAGGTGAGGATGTTAACATACAGCAGGAGAAATATTGCATCTTCTATTTTTCAAGTTATTTTGATCTTTCCTAACTTCAAGATAAGAGGGCATACAGTGAATGATGGCTCTGTTTAGAAAGCAGTTCCAAGTCATGATGTAGCACTCAAGCCATTCACTAAAAACATAGGATGTTAATTTCTAAAGTGTGCATCTACACTAATGGAGTGATTCAGTATGCTTGTAAGAGTCAAATGTAAACACCTGCAGAAGTTGGGATTACGGGGGCTCATTATCAGGGTTTGAATTGTGTGTTACTCACCCGAGAAGTACGTGCAAATAATATCCCAGTGCTCCCCGTACCCAGTATTTTGTTTGTTAGATATAGTTACGTTCGTTATCAATGAATTGGATTTTTTTTTTATCAGGAATGTCTTCTTCGCTTACTTCAATAGATTCCATAAGAACCCTGAGGTAGAAGCTGTATGTAGTAAATTTAGAGGTCAGATTATCTGGAAGCAAGTGAAATAAAATTTTTTTAAAAATACAACGTTTATAGTCAGAGATCATGGAAAGATGTTTCTGAGCCAACCAAGCTCATTCTAAGTGACTTCTGGAAGCCAAAGTTTTGCTAACAAGCCTTGAGAAATGCAAATTGCATTACTTATTATATGTCTTCCATCCTGGTATGTTTTACAGGAGAACTTGAAAGGTAAACTGCTTAGAATGGAAAGTAACATTATAAAAGTATTCTAAGATAGATCTCAAAAGTAATTATTTCTTTCATAGTTGAGTTTATCATATTAAAACTTTAAGATTCTTTATTTGCTTTTGTTAAATGTGAGTCTCTACTACTGTCTAGATTTAACAGTTTGGTATTTTGAATTGTATTAATGCATCATTCTCTTCGTTTTTTCATTTCTTTACAAAAGATGTCAGAATATTTGCAAATAGTAGGATGATTATATATAGGTATTGCTCTTTAAATAAATATAATTCAGAATGCCACCAAAATTTATATCCCAGCTGACATGACTTACTTGGATGGTGTGAAATAAGAAATGTTGTACTCTTCTGCTTGTAAATACCTTCAATATTAAAAATGCATCAACCTAGCAGAATAAAGTTAATGGCTTACAAAAAATTCTTAACACATAAACAAGTTGTTGACAGTTGCCTTTTGTGCCAATTATATGCCAGGAAAAATTCTTTTGTTTAACAAGGTGCTGTTTCCAGTTATCTTTGCATAGGTTTGCTTCATATATATTTATCCCTTAGACTAACATGCAACTTGTTTGACACATACCAATGATAATAGTTCCTATATTTTGTGCATATGCTGTAGCTTTGCACTGAATATTGTATAAAGTTTGAGTCACAGTGTGATGTGATGTATGTGACATAGCCAACAAACCACACTCTAATTCTTAAGGCCCAAGTCCAACCCCATGCTGCTTTTGACTAGTTTTGCCACAGTTTTTCTTCTTCTTCCTTTTTTTCTAATTCCTGGCTGGAAACAACTAATTGTAAAATGCTAGGAACACCATGTGACCTCCCTACTCACTGAACACAGTCTGAGGGTAATGAGATGTCCTCCAAAAGTTTTTGTTTCTCTTCCTTTGCATCATGGCTCACAGGAATATTGAGAAAAGATGAGGATTTATGTACAAAACTTTTCTCTCAAATAAATTTATATTCCCTAACCCACATGCATTTCATTTTAATTGAAGGCAAGAAAAAATGTTTTCTTTAACTATGGGAAATTGCCTATTAACAGTAAGAAACAACATTTCTCACAACACAACAAAAGACGTAGAGAGAAGAGCTCACACTGCAAAACTTTTCAGTATCTAAGAGTTTCATCTTCCAGTGTGGAGTGTCACACCTGGAATTTTAAACATATCTTTTTAAGAAAAGGTAGGCATATCTCTGATTTGATTTAGAAGACATTAGTAGGTTGTATTTAATTTTTCACAAGCATATGTAAATTGTAGGAGAAAAAGAAAATTGTTTTGTGCATATACATAGGTCTACATGAAGTAAAATATAGTGTGAGAAGGAATAAGGGATAGGATTAAGAAAACCAAATACATATAATACATTCTACATGCCTCTGTGCAAACCAAGTCATGAATATGTTGAACGTATATAAAATTTAATAATCCTTTCAAGTTACATTGGTGAATATGAAGAAGTCGAAACAGCACAATTTTCAGCATATTAATTCATTGCATGTGCAAAACTCAAACAAATTCCACACCAGTGTTAAATATCATTAGAGTTGTGTTAATTTTGAAATGAATGTCCCCTTTTCAAGCACTTTACACATGGTAATATCCTATTTCAAGATGATGCGTTTGGATACAGCAATCATTCCTGTATCATCTGAAATTGAATTTTATACTGTATGTGAGATCCATGTGTTACTGAATCCCAATTTGTTATATTGATTCCTTTGTTGAAAATTTGCCAAGCAAGTAAATAAATTCAGCAAGTATTTGCATTTTAATATGAAGATAAATGAATTATTAAAAAATATTGCAACTCTTCCAATTTTTTCTAATCTGGTTGTATAACTATAGATATTTATATATCACAATTACTAACCACTTGTTTAACATTTATATATTGTACCCTTAAAACTAGTGAAATAGAATATAGAAATAAATGTTCACAAAATTTGCCAAGATTTTCTGAAAACAGTTGTTCTTGTAAAAGAAAGCTTTCTTTGAAAAACATTAACTTTTATGTTATAAAGAGGACTAAAATACTCTGAGCATCAACATTTATATTTTTATAATGGAAACTGAAAATGTGAGAGGAGTTCTCCAATATAAACACTTTTGACAGAGAGAGAGAGAGAGAGAGAGAGAGAGAGAGAGAGAGAGAGAATTAAAAAACAGAAGCTCAAAATTCTAAAAGCAATACCCCTTTTTAGTGAAGTTCAGATTATTGGCTAGTGGAAATATTCCTTTTCCTATTAAGAAACAAACACGGATTTTCCTTTGGAAATTCTTCCATTGCTTAAAAGAGAAGTACTCACCATATAGGATAATGCTGTCATAGTATTTAAACTCTAATAACATTGATTTCTTTAGTAACCAATGATTTTTAATAACTTCCCTGTTTAAAAAAAAAGAAAGAAAACATGTAAAGAATTACTGTACATGTTCATTTCTGATCTTGTAACACCTCTAGGATCTTAGCATTCTTAGTTCCCCTTGTCACATCAAATGTGTGTCCTGTGGATGTGATTTCATTGTACCTTTCCTCCCCTCCCCCTCTTCCTCTTCCCTCATCTCTGGTCTAGCTAGCTATTTTTCCAGGCTAATCTCAAAACTTCTAGGCTCACCCTATCCTCCTGATTCAGCCTTCCAAGAAACTGGGCACAGAGGTACCTACCAGCTCACGTGGCTGATTTCATTGTTCATTACCTTCCTAAAACATAAAACATTTTAGAAATAGCAAAATATATTCTTCTTTGCAAAATCAATGGCGTGTAATTATGCCTACAATGTAATAGTGGGGTGCCTTTTACTATTGACTGTCCTGAACATGGGATTCCCCAATCAAGGCAGAAGAGCTACCAAGAAAAACAGATCTTGGTTTAAAGAGATGATATATGGAGAAAAGGACTTTCAAAGAGCCATTGTACCTATCTTATGGGTTTAAAGGAAAAGATTACGAGGAGTAAACAGGAAGGAAATCTCAGCAGAGAAACTGAAACTAGAAAACAAACAAACAAGCAACAGAGGGTCTGCAACTAAAAAGTGCAGTATTTGAAGCTTAAAAAATTATCTTGCAGGAATAATAACCTATTGAGTTATTAAAAGTAAGGATCAGGAAAATAGAAGACAGGTTGGCAGAATTAGCCAAACTAAAGAGCATTTTACATTTTTCTTTTGTTAATGTATTTTGATCTTTGACAATTCCATACATGTATGTAATGTGTTCTGGTTACTCTCCTAACCTCTCTTACTTCCCCCCATTTCTGAAGCCCCAATTTCTTCCTTGCAAATCTCCTTTCCGTATTCATTAGTGTTTATTTTGTTATTTATTAGTATCCCAGACAGTTTAATTAGAGCCATCTGTATGATGCTGGACTTGGAACTAGCCATCAGGATCTGGTGACCTCGCCATGATTATTCATCTGAATACTGTGTTTCCCCATCTCTGTCTCCCAGAATTCCTTAGTTACCAACAGATCCATAGTAAATGGTAAGGCCCTGTGAACACCTTCCCCTGTTAGAATGAATTGAAATCATTAATTTTTTTCTCACACACACACACACACACACAAATAAAACAAAGATATTGAGAGTCTGCCACTCAGTGGCTAGGAGAAAATACATATAACAAAGCATAGACCTGGAGAATATTTAGAACTAACACAAAAGAATTTCTTAAAAAGACAAATAGCCTAAGAAAAGTAGGCAAAACTTCACTAAATAAGATGAACAAATATGTAAGAAACATATGAAAAATCTTCCAGCATCATTAGCTACCAGGAAAGTATGAATTAAAGAGTGACATGCACTGTTGCCAGCCAGAATGGCTAATATTAAAGACTACGTGCCGAGTGCTGCTGAAGATGTGCAGTAGTTAAAGCCTTTAAACATCACTAAGGAGAGTTTGGAGAAAATGTCTTACAGTTGCTCATACAACTGGATATGTACTAACCTTATGATCTAAATAATCCTGCATATATTTCCAGGCAAAATAAAGTATGTTACCCCAAGCATATTTATAAAAGAAATTGAACTATCAAAAATGATCTCAGTAGAAAACTGCCAATCACTTTGCAATATATAAACAACTGTGGTGTTTCCGAACAATAGAATAGTAGTCAACAATGAAAAATTAAGTGAAATTTCTATATGTGTAAGAATATGGATAATCCTTGCTATCATCAGCTGAGTTGTGTTCCCTAGAAATCCAAACCTGGATGCCCTAGCCTAACATGAATGTATTGTGATATAGGACTCTTAGGACATAGTTAACTTTAAATGAGCTCATAAGTGTGGTGTATTAAACTGGAATGATGTTTTCTTGAAGAGCCCACACCTTTATCATTATTTCTGGCATAACTTTAGTGTGGCATTACTACGAGATGCCTTAGTATGGGATGACCCAATTCAGTTATGCCTGAATGAAACAGCCTGACTCTTAGTGTCCTTTTAAAGCCAAGAGCAGACCCAAACTGTAAGAACCTATTCCTTCAGAATTTGCTCTGAACTGTGCTTTCAAATATGTGGTAGCTCCTCCTTTTTTTTAACTGAAAGATTGAAAGAGTAAATCCAGCGTGAAATCGAAAAGTAAGCAGCACTGTCTTATCAAAGAAGTTTTGCCCTTTCTGATCACTATTGATTTAGAATGTGCACACATACAACTACAAGCAAATTCCGTCTATTCTGTTCACCACAAATGTGATAATTATTATATTGTTTTCACTGAGATAAATGTTCTTTGCAGTGCATTAACATGTAAAACACAATGCACACATTCACACATTATTTTGAATGCAGGGCAAGGAAGGGTCATGAGGAATTAAAGTCATATGCCCAGTCACAGGTGGCACACAGGGCTTGGTGAACTTGTCTACACTACAAATTAAGATATTAACTTTTTGGTTACAAGGTTAAGTAAAAGTCATCTGTCCAGAACATGTCCATGTTGTAAAAGTCATTTTCACAGATACCTGTTACCTTCTGCTGCTCTGAAGTTTACCCTCAAGATAGCTACACCATCTCTTTTGATGAGGGCTAATATGTATGGCTCTCTATATTCACTTACTTCTAATCATTATGCATATTTTCATTTAAAGAAATATTCTTAAAGAGAACATATACTTTGGTCTTTGATCACTCTGACAAACTTAGTCTAGATAGATGCAATTTAGACCACCTAGATTTAAAGTAGTTTTTGATGCAGTTATATTAACTGTTATTATACAAGGTTTTGCTTTCTGTAAATTGTCTTTGTACTTTATTCTAACTGTCTTTCATCCCTTTCCACTTCTTAGTATCTCTGTTTTAAATTTTTATATATTAATAGATTAAATTTCTAACCTTCATCTCTTTGAATAAATTTTGGCGTTTGTCAAAAGATAAAAACAATTTCCTCAATTTTTATTTTTCTGAGAAAGTTTTTTTTCTTTCCTTTTTAGAGGTAGCATTTATATTCATTTAATTAAAACTTTAGTACAAAGAAGTTTTATGTTACAGACTATTTCATTGGTAGAGGAGTTTCTCCCTCAATGCTTTAAATATCTAATTTAGCTTTCTTGATGTTTATATTATTTTTGAGAGGTTGGATATAATTTGAAGTTTTTCTTCTGGTTTCATTTAAGATTTATTCTTTTGGTTTGGTTTTCTGCCATTTGAATGCAATGTGCCTATCATTTTACTGAGGTTTATCTTGTCTGGTGTGCAGTGAGGTTCTTAAGTCTGTCATACATGAATTTGGGGGAAACTGTAAATCATTATTACCTCAAATGTTGCTTTCATTCCTTCCTTTTCTCCCTCCTCCCCCTACCTTCCCCTTCTCCTCACCCTCCTCTTCATCATCCTCCGTCCCCTCTTAGTCATCCTCCTCCTTACAATCCTCCTCACCCTCCTCCTCCCTTCTACCTTCCCCTCCTCCGTCCCCTCCTAGTCCTCCTCCTCCTCATCCTCCTCCTCACCCTCTTCCTCTTCCCTCTGATATTTCCTTTATGCATAGCTTATATTCCTTTAGTAGTTGTTCCACATTTCTTGGCCATTCTAATCTGGTTTGGTTTTCCATCTTTCCCTGTCTTCTTGTTCTTCTATTTTGTAACTTTTATTGGCATAAGCTCCAGCTTAAAGATAGTTCCTTCTACAATGCTCAGCCTACCAATGAGACAGCTAGAGGTATTCTTTGTATTTCTCACAGTGTTTTTGATACCCGGCATTTCTGCTTCGTTTTTAGAATTCCTGTCTGTGGTTACATTGACAATACATCCATGCATGATGGGTAAATTGTGTGTTAAAGCCTTTAATGAAGTAATCACTTTCTTTAAAAGATTTTAGTTCCTTCAATATGAGGATCTGAGTATGATTCACATTCTCTTTAAATTGAGATCTTGTTTTTGTTTTTGCTTTGGTTTTTTGGCCGTCAATCAGTGTGTTTTGTGTTATATATTTTTTTTCCATATTCAGACACAATATATTAGATAAAAAGAGCTGTGGTAAATAGGCCTTTCAGAATGTAGTGTTAGGAAGCTGGAAGAGGGCAGTGTTTGAAAGTCCTGTAATTGAGTCTCCCTCCGTTATGGAGCCTGTTTTTACAGACTTTGAACTTCCCAACAGTTCTCTGGCCACCCACCCCTTAGGCAGGAAAGGATATCTAAAGGTAAACTCTCACATTTATTTCTAAAGAGTTTCATAGAACCATTTTTTACGTATGATTCTGTATGATCAGTATTAAGCTCATTGTGTGTATGCAGTGAGTGTGTGTTCAGTTCCATTCTTTTGATGTGGAGATCCAATGTTTCCAGCACTATTCATCAAATATATGCTATATATAAATATGTCATATATTATATATATACACTATATATAAATATGTCATATTATATATATATATATATATAATGTATATATGTTTTACCCATTTGGTTTACTTAAGTCTGTTGTTGAAGATCACCTGAACCCAAATATATGTGTTTACTTCTGAACACTCAGTTTTAATTCATTGTTCTGCAGATTTTCTTAAAGGACATACTACACTATTCAATCCCTTTTGTTTTGTGGTAAGTTTTGAAAGTGGGCAGTATGAGTTCTTCAGCTTTGTTCTTTTAAAATAATTGTTGATTACATTTCTAAATTAATTGCATGAATTTTATGATTAATTATTGATTTCTACAAAAAATTACCTCACTTTGGATAGGAATAATATTAAATGTATAATTAATTTAAGAACTATTGAGCATAGTAAGTACTATAAAACATGAACATGGATTAACTTTACTTAGATATTTTACTTTTACTAAGGTTTTGTGGTTTGTCAGAGTACAAAATACGTATTTCTTTTGTGAAATGTATTCCTAAATATTTATTCTTTTTTATATCAACAGAATTTTTTGAAATTTTCATTTTTACCTTATTATTGATAGTGTACAGGCTACAACTTATTTTTATGAACTGATGATTTTTAAAAATTCTACATTCTACTTGAGCTAGTTCATTAGTAGTAGCACATTTTCAGTGATTTTTTAGGACTTTCTGTATTTATGACCATGGCATCTGCAAATACAATTTTTCTTCTTCCTCTCCAATCTACATCCAGTTATGTCCATTTCTTGCCAAATTTCCCTGACTATAATTGCCAGTAAAATGTCAAACAGAATTAACTAGTGCTCATTCACCTTATGGTTTGAGTTTTGTTTTGTTTTGTTTAGCTTAGCAAAAAAATACCCAGTTTTCTGCCTTTGAGTTTGCATTACAGTTGATGATTTGGTAGATTCATTTTATCATTTTGAAGGTGTTCTCTTTTATCATTTGTTATTAAAGTCACCTTTTGTTGTGAAGTGCATTACAGTTTGAGTTTTTTTCTGAATGTATTGAGATGAGCATGTTGTTTCAATCCTTTAGCCTTCTAATATTAACATATGCATTGATATTTATGTTGTATCAACTCTGCATTCCTGAAATAAATCTCCTTTTAACATGTCCTAAAACCATTTTCTATGTTTCAAAATTCAATTTACCAGTCTTTCATTGAAGTATTTTGTGTCTGTATTCATAAGAGATATTGGTCTTATTTCTCTTGTTATTTTCATCTGGCTTCAGGGTCATGTAATACTGATTTTATAGCATGAGTTAAGAAACATTTCCTCCACTCATATTTTTGGGAGTTTTCAGAACATTTGTATTGATTCTTTAAATATTTGACAGAATTCTGCAGTAAAACCCCCTGGACTAAATTCCCGATTCAGTCACTTTTCTTGTTTATAGATCCTGCCAGTTTCTTCTTGAGTTAATTTTAGTAATGTATTTTACTTAGTAATCTAATTCATTAAATTTATATAATCTGATAGCATATGACTGTCCAGAGCATTCCTTTTTAATAACTTTTTTATTTCTCTAAGGTTAGTAATAAATGCCCTATATTCATTCCTGATTTTTAAAAATAATATATTTACATTTATTTATTTGTGTGTCATTTGTGCCACAGTGTATATATGTGCATGCCAAAGCATGTCCATGGAGATCAGAGGACTCTCCTTCCTCCATGTGGGTTCTGGGGATCAAACTCAGGTCGTCAATCAAAAGCAAAGAGAAAGATCTGTATACTTAATAGCACATCACAATTTAAACAGCACTTAAATATTCCACTTCCTGTCTGTACAGGAAATGAGCTGAAGGAAATGATTTGAAAAGTGTAAGAAAAACATGTGAGAGTATATACAGTTTGTAATGGAAACCTTAGTGCATCAGGAGCTGGACAGATGGCTCAGAAGTTAGCATAATTTGCTGCTCTTGCAGAGGAGCTGAGTTCAGTTCCCAGAACCCATGGAGGGCAACAGCTCACCACACCTGTAACTCCAGCTCCAGAGGATCCAGTGCCCTCCTCTGGTACACACACACACACACACACACACACACACACACACTAACACACACAAATAGACACCAACACACATAAACACGCACATACACATAAATGTTAATACATTAAACCTTTTATAATTTTGTCAACACACAACATTTATACAAAGTTTGAGATATTTTACATATTACAGTAAGGTTAGCTACTTTACTAATATTTTGCACGATTTATTACATTTAACTTTATAACATCACTTCATGGTGGTGGCCCTCATTATACAGACAGTGCAGCTGAGGGTCAGACAAATCTGCTTAGATAAGTTCATACATTTAGCATTGGCAGATGTAAGATCCAAATTCTGTGTAACAAACACACCGAAGAATTGTGCATACACAAAGACACATGAATACAGGTAAAATCTGTGTACAAACACACCCTGGAATTGCAATTGCATATACCATGGAACTGTATATACACACAGACACAGACATACACACACACACACACACACACGCAGGAGTTATCTGTGTATGTAATGAACACACCATGGAGCTGTGTATGTATGCAGACATACACATAAATAAGTGTAATCTGTTTTCCTCATCTGCAGGTGAGAGTGTCACTCAGAGGATGACTGCATAGACATGTGGAACGGTGCTTGGTGCATTGCCACGGCACAGTTAGTGAATATGATTTTCCACCTCTCTTTTTCATTAACCTTTTACTATGTGGGCTGCAGGAATTTACTTCATAGTCACCAGTGTTTTTAACAGGGATTCTTGCCTTAGCAAAATCTAAGTTTAATCAGGAGTTCCAGCCTTCTCTGTAGTGAAAGTAAAAACATAACTACTCGATACTATCAATTTATTCGTCAGTCAATTTTGTTTTGCTTATTTGCCAAGATTTTAGTTTGACCTTATATTTAAATTTTTGAAATTTCATTTTTGTGTTTAATGTCAGCCTTTCTTTCTATTTAATAACACACTTTCTTATTTTACACACATATGTATGGATATATATATTTTTTTTTAAGTATGCCTCTTACATTTCCATTTACCCTTCTGGATTCAATGCCCTTTCTTCTCAAAAATATTATGTGATAGTTTCTCCCATTGGGCTCCTTACTAACCCTCTTCATTCTCAAATGATAATGCGGTTAATCACATACTTCCAGGGTGATGGTCATTTTTTAACATGATTTAAAAGACATTAGTTCAAAGAAATTCATTTTGCACTTGAGATTTTTCTCTTGATTCTCTTCCCTGTGATTAAATATTTCATTTCTTAATCTCTCTATCAAATGCTTTCAAAGGAAAATGGAATACTTAAATAGTTCATTGGAGAGCAGATCATAGAAAAATGGTCAAACATGGCTAATGTATTCATTGATAATACAAATAACATTTTGTTAAATTTTCAAGTAGTTAAAACTATATTTTTATTTTTAATTTTTATATCTATAAGTCTTTTGCTTTCATGTACGTAAATGCACCCATGAATGCAATATCTGAAGAGGCCAGAAAAGAGAATCGGATCCCCTGGAACTGAAGTCACCTATGGTTATTAGCTACTATGTGGGTGCTGGCAATGGAACCTGGGTCCTCTGCTAGAGCAACTAGTGCTCTTAACTGCTGAGTCATCTTTCTAGCCCCTTAAGTAAAATTTTAATTGCAGAGTCATGTCCCGAATCCTTCTCATTCCAGTTTCCTCCTCTTTCCAGAAATAATGACAGCAACATAGTTGGTTTCTGTTCTTTCATTCTGTAATTTCAGATGGTGAAGGAAGTACTTATAAGAATGGACATTTTCAAAAAAATCTATCTGTGCGGTATGAAATCATATATACAATTAGGAATAATTCTTTTACATTATTTTACCTGTTGGAAATTTGTCCATATTTGTGTATATCTAGTTCATTCAAATACATAATTGCTAATCAGCATTCTATAGTATGAAGTTCAAAATGTGTTTGTCCATTTACATCTTCACATTTTGATACATGTGTCAGTTTCTCAAGAATCTTGGCAATATTTCTCAGTCTGTGGGAATGCTGTCCAGTTTGTAAACATGGGAAGGCATTCTCACTCACAAAAAAAATCTAGGACTTCTACTGTATTGACTATCCAGGAGCCAAGGATTATAAATGCTCTGTATTGAGCAAAATGATTCTGGATATCGAGTAAGTTTCCTACTTAAGCTGTCAGTCATCCCCATGTTAACACACATTCCTAAGGCACCTAGATGTGAAACTGCTGAATCCCATATCATAGACATCTTCACATGTGGTTCAAAGTGTCCTGGGACTCTGGATGATTGAATCAGTTTATCATCATAGCCGCTGTGGATGAGCATTTTTATTTTACAACTTTGATTCTCCATGGTGACAACAGTTTCTAAAAAAAAAAAAAAAGCTGTCAGTTTGATTATGAAATAATTCATTACTTTAAAAAATCATTTATATAGATGAAATTGAATCATCATGATCATATTCTCCACTTCTAGACTCATGTTTGTGGTGTTTTCCATTGTTTATTTTTAAATTTTGTCACATTCTATGATTCTCCCTAGAAATTGTTTGATTTGTCCATTGATACTTTTACTTCTGATGACTTTACTTTCAAGTATAGTGCTTTTATTTATATTCAAATTCATTTATTATTATTTCCTTTCATATTTTCCATTAATTCATTGTGGTTTATGAATCTCTTTTGTTTTTCTCTTTAAGTATTTAATTTAGTCTTTAAACATATAATGTGATTTTCAGATATGATAAATCACAGCCCAAATGCCCCCTAATGACCATTGAATTTTCTCCTCAAGGCTGACACTGACAAGTTGTGGTAGCCATCATCGACACCAGTTCTATTAGCCATATACTCCCTGCTAAAATATTTATTCTTACTTTTTGTTCAAAAGCTGTATTTTATTTTTCATAAAATACAAATTTTTATAATTTTTCTTAGATTTTTCTAAATTATTAAACTGTACTTAAAAATCTCATGTCTATAATACAATAAAACTGTCCATATCAACAAAAATTGTATAGTTTCTTTGGTTTCATTGCATTAGCCACTTATAGATCATCTTTTCCACTACTGTATTTTCTTGAGTTTCATTTTTATTTATTTTAAAAAATTATTTATTTATTATTTTTATTTTATGTGTTCGAGTGTATTGCCCGCATGTAGATAAGTGCACCCATGTTGTGCAATGCTCTAGGAAGTCAGAAGAGGAAGATGGCATAAGATCCCCTAGAACTAGAGTTACAGATAGTTCTTAGCTGTTACATGGGTACTAGAAATGGAACCCATGTCCTCTGCAGGATCAACCAGTGCTCTTAACCACCAAGCCATCTCCCTTTCTTGAGTTTTAAATCTCCTCTTGTTTATGTTTCTTCAGACACATTCCTGATAATTTATGTTATGTGTTTTCTAATTTTAACTTTGATATAATTTGGTTGAGAGTATGATCCATTTGACTTGGGCTGCAAAAGAACTCAGAGAGCTTTTCATTTACCCCCTGATGGACTCCAGGGTTAAAGACATCATCTCTCATCTGCATAAATCAGTAAGCAACCCAAAGTTCATGTAGGTGTCAGAGGCTTTATTCTAGAATTTACACAATGACCTTGTTTCTTTTCAGAATTATTTAAATTAAATTTGTCTTGTTATAGTTTATATTTCTGTATTGGAGAAAAACATAGTGGTCAGCCTGTGAGATTCAGTCAGCCATGCTGGTGCTTACTTATGTTGTCTGATCTGAATGAAAATCACATTCCAGTAAAGGAGTTAATAGAAGGGATGTTTGTGTGGAAATACACCTAGATCATTAGCTTTAAAAATGAGGAGCAAACATCCAATTTTTCAAAAATAATTTGGTCAAAATTTATGTAAACTTACATGGGCTATACATATATAAATAAGCATGCAAATATCAATGTAAATATTAAGCTTTGGAGGATAAAGTTGAGAAGGGAAGGCTCATTCACTTTCTACTTTACACACTTTCTTATTGTTGAATTTAAATAAGAAAAATATACATCAAGCAACAGATAATTCTAAGATAAATGATCTGTCAGTCTTGTGATTATCATCTTGATCATTGCTATCAGTACGAACTTTTTGAACTTGAAAGAAAGTTTGGAGCTTGTTGTATAGACTATATGTAGTGAGCTTGCTGTATAGACTGCGTGTAGCATATTAGCTGGATGACAAAACATAGCGTTCCTCGGAACAGACCCTTGAGATCCCAAGCAGGAGCAGGTGGTGGAGTGAGGAAGAACAGACAGCATCACTGAGGCCCACTGGAGATGAGGACCACACCAAGCAGACCAGGACCACAGCAATTCACAGCAATGTCAGAGGTCAGTCAGCATCTGTTCTCCCTGTTGGTCAACCTTACAACATTTAAATTTGTGATAGAGGACCAAAAAGTTATGTGGATTTTTAAATGTGTTGTAATGCAGTTTGTAGGTATGATGGGTCCATCGCCAAATGCTGTGTAAAGATCAATTGAATTATCTATCCCCTCACAGCTGACACAGACCTCAGCTGTAGGAGACATTATCAATTCTGTTAGCTATATGCTTTCTTCTAAAGTGGTTCATCCTTGTCAGTGTCTCTGAAATCACATCTGATTGCTCATAAAATAAAAAGGCTTATAATAAATTTTCTTAAACCTAAGTTGCTGAACTTATTTTTGACTGTACTAATCAATCATGTCTGCATACAACAAAAGCTATTACTATCAACAAGAAAATGCAGTTTATTGAATTCCACTGTACTTACAGACCAATATGAAAAGTCTTGCATCTAGATAGATTGAACAGTACTTCAGCAAGGACTGCATTTCCCTAGAATACAAAATAAAATTTGTTAGTTTCTGTGGTTTGTAATTAACTTATTAATATTTGACATCTAAGTACTTAATTCCAGGCAAATAATTTTATAATGAAAACTCCATTAACCTTTTCCATGAATTAATCATTTTGTGTGAATTAAATTGCCTAATTAATTCATTCTTTGAAAAACTGATTCTAAGCTTGATTTCGGAACATTTTACCAAAATGCTTCTCCATTTAAAATAAACGACTTGCAGATTGCTTCATAAAGAAGCCAGATTCAAACTACTACTTATTAGGCCAGTAATGAGGTGTCTTCTCCCAGAAATAAGTGCTTATGGAAACTAAGCTGTCACCACCTTTTCCTGGTACTTCCCCGCTGCCTGTGCATCCAGACCTAGCAGGTAAGTAGCATACCCTAACCTTTCATGCAGAATATGCTCTGATTCCCTGATACCCAGCAGGCTTAGAACAAAAAGTGTGACTTTATCAGTCAGCTTCCCAAAGAGAAGCTGAGAGGCCTTCGTATTTGGGGAATATTGTGACTTTCCTTATGGTTTCTACTTAGCATTCAGTCCATAATCACAAATCCTTTTCAAATGCTGTTTTATGCTAAGGGATACAAATGCTGGAGTTTTCCAGCCAGGTGCCCATCACATCAGCAGCACAGTAATGGGCAGGCATCACCCTTGGCAGTCAATGATGACAAGCTAAGATTCAAGAACAGATGGTAATGAAATATTTTAGAATATTCTCAGCCTTGATTTTGACCACTTGAATAAAAATGCCTGTATAACTCAGGAAAGAATAAATGGAAATTTTCTACCTAAAATATAAAGCGATGCTTAAAAAGCCTGTGATTCAAAAGTTGCTCCTCCACGAACCCTGCTGCCATCTATTTTCATCATTTATGAATTCTGAACTTTTCAGAAACAAAAGTTATAGAAGAACAGATGAAAATTGTACATTAACTGTGCATATTCTCATTCCTAGTCAACACAGACAAAAATGAAGTTGTCAGTTCAGAGGACACATTTGTGTAGACACTAATACATGGATGACTTCTATTCTCCATTTTATTTAGATTTTGACAGTAACTTTAACGACTAACATTAAATATAGACAAATATTAAATTTCCACTTAAAAGTTAGAAGAAAATGTGTGCTTCATTTAAAAACAAAATACATTGATTTTAAAGTACTTAAAATTTACAGCAAACTAGAAATAAAATTTCAAATTAAATAATTCATATTTTTTCTGATGGTATATAGCAATGTGGAGAATTTAATTAGCAGAAAATGAACATATCATTATCTAGATAAGTGGTCAGATGATAAGAAAAAGAGATAGATGGGCTGGAGACATGACTCAGTGGTTAAAAGAACTATTTTTGAAGAGGACCTGGGTTCGATTCCCAACACCCACATGGTGTCTAACAATCAGTTCCAGGGGATCAAATGACTTCTTCTGACCACTGTGTGCATTGTACTACATGGGTACATTTACATCCATATAGGCAGTACACTCATACACATAAAAACATTTTTAAAAAATAAAAAAGAGATAGAGAAAGGAGAGAGAGAAAGAGAGGAGCAGAAATCACAGGCAAAGGAAGAAACTTTTGGTCTTCTGGAAAAAAAATGTAACTCATAAAAATATAATAATCAGAAAACTGTGCCACTGCAGATTATTAATTTTTTATCAGTTATCTGTTAAGGTCATTGGTTGCACAGCATCTGGTGCTAGGTACTCAAATGTAGAGCCAAATAAGATACTACTGAGTATGCATGAAATGCATGTTAGATATGAACTAAACAGTATATAAAATGACATACTACTAAAATGGAATAGAAAGATAAATAACTAGCAAAATCAAGTCCATGTGACATTAAACAATATTAGGATATGTGACGTGTGTCAGAACAGAAGTTTTCAGAGGAAAAAAAAATGGCAGCTCGGCTTAAAAGGTTTTAAATGATAGAAATAAAGATCTGTTCTTCTCTCTTTTTTTGGTCTTTTTTGAGGCAAGGTCTCTCTGTAGCCCCAGCTGGCCTGAAATTTGCTATGTAGACCAGTCTGGACTGGTTCTAACAGAGCTCCACCTCTCACCATGCCCAACTAGAAATGATGATTTCTTCTGAGAATATTGAGGGGGAGATGCAGTGATTAGAGTGTGCAGTAATCTAACAGATTCTAAACAGTATTTGATCCGATTTGCATTTTTTATTTATTTTACATTTATTTTTTATGTTTATGAGTTTTATGGCTGCATGTGTATAAGTATACCCATGTTGTGAAGTGCCTGCAGAAGACAGAGGAAGGTGTCAGATCCCCTGGAACTAGAGCTACAGATGGTTGTTAGCTGCCATGTGAGTGCTGAAATTCAAACCAGGGTCTTCCTCAACCAATGCTCTTAACTGTTGAGCTACCTCTTCAGCCCCAGATTTGCATTTTTTAAATTTTTAAAAATAGTTTTATGTGTATGCATGTAAGTGCACCTGTGTTGTGTGATGCTGGTGAAGGTCAGAAAAGAGAGTTAAACTCCCCTGAAACGGAGTTACAGAGCGTTGTTAGCTGCCATATGGGTGCTGGGAACTGAACTCGGATTCTCTGCAGGAGTAGCCAGAATCCTTAACTGGTGAGCCATCTCTCCAGCCCCCAGATTAGCCTTTTTTGAAGTTACCATGTTGTAGAATGTTAGAAGGCGATCGTCTTTACTCTGGGGACCAGAAGTAAGAGTGCAAGAATCCAGAGAGAAACGGATTATAGCGGCAAGGTGAGAAAGACGGGGGAGACCAGGGTGATTTATGTATGTGTCTAGCCCAGATGAATGCTAATTTCACCAACACAGAAAAGGAAGGCTGGGGGAAAATTAATTTTAAGTTTGTAATAAGAATTTCACATTAAGATAATGTCTTAGTTTACCTTCAATTGCTGTGACAAATCACTCTGACAAATACCAACTTGGAGAAGAAAGGGTTTATTCAGCTTACATCTCCCAGTTCACACAATTCATTACTAAGGGAGCCAAGGTAGGAACTCAGAGCACAGCCTGGAGGCAGGAGCTAAAGCATAGGCCGTGGAGTAATGCTGTTTACCGGCTTGCGCCCCTGGCCCATGCTCAGCCTGCTTTCTTATACAATGGACAACAAACCCTGCCCAGGGATGGCACTGCCCAAAATGGGCTGGGTCCTCTCCTATCACTCAGCAATTAAGAAAATATCACAGACATGGCCGCAGGACAGTCCAATGGAGGCAATTCCCCAACTGAGGCTCCCTCAACCCGGGTGTATCAAGCTGACACTAAATCTATCCAGCACAGATAGTTTAATATATTTCGATATGTCATGTAAACTATAATCCTGTGGGTAAGTCTGTAGGATGAGGTGGGGCTGATGAAGAAGAAAGGACAGGAAATCTAGTCTTGCATATTGGAACTGCCCAGAAAGCTGTAAGAATGAAGGGATATCCTAACAGAAACTTTGGAAATAGTATATTAGTCATATGGTAAAGAATCACTTAGGACTTTTCTCAGTAGAGAAGCTTCATTTACATGAAAAGATGTTCTGCATCTGTTTTTTTAAATGTTCATAGGTATCTGTAAATCCCTCCATGTCAAATATTAAATCTGAATATAGTATAAATCTGAAAGCAAATACATAGGCAGAAACATCAAAGCTTTTACAAAGGAGAGGGCTCAGTGACTAGTTAAAATGTGCAGAGTGACACACGATGTGCTGCCACAAAGGCGTGATGACTGGGGATGGCTCCATGTGGGTGCAACTGGTGTGGATGGAAGGGTTCATGAAGAGGCTAACCAAGCAGAGGGGTACCTAGAGGAAAGCTGGACTTTTATATGAGAAGGACAGACATTATGGAACCAGTCATACTAGTGGGCTCACAAAGTGGGAGACGAAACCCTGAAAAATGGAGATGGAGATCCAAGTTGGCAGAGGTCAAAATGGAAGACTTTGCAATTCTTGTGAAAAAACTGTTTTGAATTTTCTCTCATAGTCAGAGGAAACTAATAGCAAGGGAACAATGTGATTTATTTATTATTATTATTATCATTATTACTAATACTCTCTTGGCAGTCTAGATAATGTTACAACTGGGGATAGAGAGAAACACACAGACATATACATAAAATTTCATATATAGGCCTTAACAGGAAGAAGCAGGAAGTTTTATTTCTGACCATTTAATAGTCACTAACTTTGGTTCAAAAAGCATTAAGTTTTATGGTTTCACTTTATGAACATTTTACTCAAGTATTCACCTTCCAGTATCTCCTGCTACTGTGTAGCTCTGAGACCAGGATCTAAGTTAACACAAGAGATTTGTCTTCACTTAAATTTAGGAGGCAGAAAGCATGCCAGTAAAATGATCCTGCCTCTTGGGCAGCTAATTAATTCTCTTGTGACTTTTCATCATGCCTCCAATGCCCTTTTAAACTAACAAAGGAATTTACTTTCCTCTAATGTTCTGTGAGTCATTTCTACATGGCAGAGAATGTGGTAGGTACTATTTATCAAAGTTTGAGCTTCAGGGTATTTGAAAGTTGGAAGGAAAATGTATACTTAGTTTGAAGGCTGTCTGACAAGAAAGAACACTGGGAGAAAAAAATGCAATGATGTATTTACTAAACTACCAGCAATACTGTGTGCAGTTTCTCCTGAAAAGCCTTACTGCATGAAGATAGAAGTATTTCAGGCAGAAGACCTCAATACAGAGATGTTTCTGTAACCTGTTCCTGTGTTTCTGTTTTTTTTTTTTTCAGCAGCTTACAACTTTTAGTGCTAAGACTTGGTTTTTCTATCATTATATCCAGTACCTCACCTTACATCTGAATTAGTGTTGCCTAAGATTTGTCAAATGCTTAAAAAAAAAATCAATCTTTTCGGGAATGGAGAGCTGACTCAGCAGTTAAGAACACTGACCGCTCTTGCAGAGGACCAGGATCCAATTCCCAGCACCCACATGGCCACTAACAACTGTCCATATTCTAGGAGTCTGGTGCCCTTTTCTGACTTCCCTGGGCACTGCATAACATGGGTGCACATAGATGCATGCAAACAATACACTCAATACACATAAAATAATAAAATATTTTAAAAAATGAATCTTTTCCTAAAGAATCAGGATTCTTATTCATATACAACCTTCATAGTTATACATGATTTCTAGACCCATAACAATGTCACATTTTGTGGTTGTTACCATGGTGATTTGAATGAGGAATGCCCCACATTGACTCATATTTTGGAGCACTTGGTCCCCAGGTTGGGAAGATTACCAAACATTTAGGAAGTTGAGCCTTGCTAGAGGATGTATGTTGCTGAGAGTGGGCTTTGAGTATCTATAGCTTTACCTCACTTCCTGTTCTCACTCTTCACTTCTGTGTGTCAATGAGATGTAATCTCCTCCCTGTTCTTGTTAGCATGCCACACCGTCCCTGCTGTGATAGACTGTACCACTCTGTAACCACAAGCCACAATAAACACTTTCTTCCTTGAGTTGCTTTTGGTCATGGTATTTTATCACAGCAACAGAAAAAGTATCCAATACAATTACTATAATTATTAAAAGGTACATTTCCTGAATGGCACTTTACATTTTGAGCTCTGATTACTATATTACTAGGATAATATCTTTCAAAGATGTGTCATCTGTTGTTTGAGGGAACCACTAACCTACAATGTGAATAAAGCACACGCTAATACCATTGCTCTCCTAGAATTACTACCCCAGTCTCATCTTTCACACTTTCATTAATTCACAAGGTTTCAGAGAAGTCATCTAAACCCAGACAAGTACTCAGAAAATTCTTATGAAACAAGAAATGTTATTAGAATGCAACTCACATTCCAAGCAGGGAAATCCTTGAGCCATAATTAGCTTCCTATACTTTGAAATATCTCTCCGTGTACATTTTATGGTTGGAAAATCTCTAAATATGCCCAGCTCTAATTACAGAGAAGAGACTGACAGAATGTCAAGAGAACAAAAGTATTAAGGAAAGCTCAATTCACCAGAACCATTGTAAGAAACCATCAGTGTCTGTGTTCAAAGCCCACAGAAGTTTAAAATAAAAACACAGCTCTTACAGAGTTGAAAAAAGTGCTTTCCTTTGCCCTCAAATATGATGACCTACAGGCCAAAGTGGGAAAAAGAGAATGAAGCCAGCTAGGAGATTGTGAAGGGCTTATGTTTTCACATGTGGGATTGTCTGCTGGGGAAGACTAAAATTTTAAGACAATTACAACACCCTGTATATGTCTAATACTATATTCTGCTTCATTGGTATTTAAGTAAGCAAAATATTTTATAATTTTAAAACTTTCTCAAATTAATGAGGAAATGGATATGTAGTTGAAAATAGCATTGCTGATGAATCATAAAACAAAAAATTAGAACAAATTTTGGGAAGGCATCCAGGAAGGAATGAGTAATATTGTTAGGGGGCAACAAACTAAACAGAAGAGGAACTATCACAACTCAGCCTTAGGAAATCTGCAAGAGGCTTCTGTGCAATGTTTATCATAGACTAAGACAAGAGGATTTCTGAAAAAGAAATATTCATACTTCAAATTTCCAAACAAAAACTCATTTAACTACTAAAAATGCATTCCCTTAACTTGGATAGCTTGCTGTGGATAGTTCCTTTATAAGGCAAACACTAAATCCCATATTTTCTTAAAATAAAAAAAATCACAAGTACCTATTTTTAATTTATGAATTTTTATTTTAAAAATGAAAACTACCTCCATTTTCTTAAATTTTGCAAAGGGCATTTGCTGACAACATTTTTTTTCTTAAAAATGTCTATATTATTAAAAACAAAAATGAAATAAAACATACTTGATTATTGAAACCTCAGCTCATTGAAGAGATGACAGTTTTATTGCCTAGTTTTTCATCTTCCTACTCAAAGATGTTACACTTGAAATCAGGAACTGTTCCTAAAGATACTGTAAAATCTACTGACTCAGGACTCATTCTGGGAATTATAACAGGTTTGTAAAATAAACAAACCAACCAATTAACCAACAAGTAATACCTCCATCTGTTGCACATGTCTAGCAGGCTGTCCAAATGTGGAAAATGGTCTGGAGTTAGAGCAGAGGCAATGCAGTGTGAAGAACAGCCAGTGGACTGCTGGTCAACTGAACCCTCAACTTGGGTTCCCTTGACCAAAGGCTCATCATCTCTTTTTATGATTCCTTCTATCTAAAGTAGGGCAATAGCCCCAGGTGTTCCAAATGCTCTTGCCCAGTAGAAGAAAATCTTGTTTTGAGAGAAATGCTAGCACTAGACCAAGATTATCTGAATTGTTTTAAGTCATAGTCATGGTTTTCTAGCTTATATTGGAGAAAGGTTTGACTAGATTGTTTCCTAAAAACTTAAGATAACTAAGTCATTTTGAAAATATATTGCATGTTAACTGCTGGAGAGATGGCCTAGTAGTTGAGTGCTTGCTGCTCTGGCAGGCAATGGAGCTTGCAGCCTCAGGTCTGGGTGCTCACATCTGCTTGGAATTCCGGCTCCAGGGGATCTTTGTTATGGCCTTCAGAGACACACACACACATACACACAGACACAAACACATTATAAAAAATACATTCCATTTTATTTATAATATTTGGGGTCCTTTTTCACATTGTTAAACTAATGGACAAGTTGTACTGAATTTTGTGACATTATCAGGAGGAACACGTGATATTACAGTCTTCATCCCATATTTGATTTTTAATACTTTCATGCAAATGGTGAGTTTTGCCAAAATATTTGAAGGTTTTGATAAAAATTTGAAGGCTTTTTCTTAATTCTTCAATGTTCAAACACTCATCAGGAGCCCCTATAATCTTTTTAATGCTGTCTTCATGTTCGGTTGTTTACCTCATTTCTTGGCAGTGAAGCCTGGAGATTCTAACATTCTCTAGTCTCTTTTCTCTCATTCACTTCCTACTTTCCTTTATATTTTTGAGATTTTTCATTTGCATGTTTTTCACTCTATTGCCAATTTCCAGCAAATCTGACTGACATGGAAACAGAGGGAGCGGAGCTGGCAGGGGACTTTGAATACAGGTTGATTCACATTGGGAAGTATTTCTGAGTCGTATGTGTATTATCTCTTTAAATTAGAAATGTGTGGACAGATGAAAAATTGAATGGTGCAGCTTTCTTCGTAAATTCCTTTAATCCTCAGCTTTGTATCCCCATGGTAATAGCAAGAGTCTTACAATGGCCTGGACTGCTGCTAGTTTTGAAGATTGCTTCCAAGACAGTGCGGAGGTACGGGAGGGCAACAGCCTCCTACCAGCTTAGTGGCTTTCCTCCTGAGACCTGATTCTCTCCCTGATCTATTCTGCTGCCTGTGATTGGTAGCCACCAGGGCAATGGCAGAGTGTGAGCAAGAGTTAAAGTTAGGGAAGGAAATTCAAAAACTGAAGTGAAGTGTCAGAAGTCAATTTCGTGAAAATTATAAAATATATGTCAATTGTTCAGTTGGTTGTTCTGGTGTGTGTGTGGGGGTGTTGGTGAGAAAAAATTTCATAGGCACATTGAAGAACAAACATGGAGAAGAGCAGATGAACGTGTCTTCTTTCTGCCCAGTGAGGGAGGAGGACACTCACTCTGCTATGCACAGCCTTGGGGTTGTGCCAAAATAGAGTATCTTCCTTTACAGTCACCGCAACACTCCCAGTAGAGCATGTTAAGTGATCCTTCCTCTCTTTAGGCCAGTTTGGCAGGTAGAAATAACCTCAGTAAATTGTTCCTTTATTTTCTAGTCTGAAATTTCTTTGGTTTGTGTGTTCAGGTGTCTTTTTTTCCGCTCTACCTTAAGTCTCTTTACTTGGTGTCCTTGTCAGGCACACTGCCTCATGACTCAAGCAAGTCCTTTTGACTTATTGCTAGTATGCGGTCCCACTGTCTGCAGAATTACTTTTTAGGAAGCAAAACAATCTCCATGAAGACAGGGCTGCTGTCTCGGTGATTAGTAGTAAGGCTAAAGCCCAAATGATCACTATCCTTATAATTTGAATGACTTCTGTGCATGCCTGCAAAAGAGGACTTCAACTCTGGGTCTAAGATAGGGAAAGAAAGGTAGAAAAAAGAAAAGGTGGAAACATGGAGAGGGGAGCAGAGAAGGAGATGGGAGGGAAAAATAGCTTGAAAGTTTACATGGCACATGAGTGATCAAGATTAATGCTGTTTAGATAGGTGTCTCACTGAAGGCTCTGTCATTAAACATTATACTACACTTTTAAAAAATATGGCTTTTGATTAATAATTTTTCTGTAAATATTTGCTAGGTATGTCCAACCTTATATGCACAGTTATTTTCAGAGTTGTATTTTTAATTTTGTATATAGTTATATTAGATGCCACTTATTTGTGAGGTATTAGTTTCCATAGAGACAGCAACAGGAGACCTGTGCCCCACCTGGACAGATAATGCCATGATGCAGGGACACTGCCTTTGTGCCCTCCTCAGGTTAGGAGTGCAATCCTCGTGCTAATAAGATGGTGCAAACCAAGTCCGCTGTGAATGTTTGCTACATTCAAAACCAGTCACAGTTCTCTGGACTCCACCTTGGAATAATCTTGTCATGTTATGGAGTAAATATTGAATATCATTCCTTAGCTCAGGTATTGAAACCTTGGTCCCCAGTTGCAGACAGTGTATCATGAGGACACTAATTTGATCAAAGTGTTATTTTATGATTATTTTACTGATGTGTCCATAGTCACTAGGAGGTAGGTCCAGCTAGAGGGATCTAGAGCATAGGCAGCATGCTTTATAAGGGTTATCTTGTTCCTGGACTCCTCTCTTCTTCCTGGCTGGCATAAAGCTTGTAGCTTTCCTTCACCATGCCCTTCTGCCATAGGCATGAAATCGATGGAACCAGTCTACCATGGATTGAAGCTTCTGAAACCATTGTCTCAAATGACTCTTCCTCCCCTTGAGCGGACTTTCCTAGGCATTCTGTCACAGTCATGGAAAACCCAAACAGCATAGATTTTTCTAATAACACATTCCTTCCAATTTTTCCTCTGTAAATATAACCCTAATATGTTCTTGACTTCTCACTATACAGAATTTGTTCCTGTACCCACAGCATAGCCATCATCTAGGAAGGAGCAAGCAGTCTCAGTGATTCCAGCCCCACACCTGCTCAGTCATAGCCTACATTTCAACAGGATCCTTTCTCCATATGTGTGCAAAGTAAGGTATCAGAACTGCCTGTATCTCTTGTGATTTCTTATTAAATTGGAAATTATAATATAATAGAAAGTAGCCAAAGGGATTAAATGAGACAATGCATACTAAGTATTTGGCTACAGATTTGCAGGCAAAATAAATTTTGTCTTTCAAATGGAATGGTATGCAGACTACTTTTGCTGTTTTCTTGAACTGGTCGTGGAGGCAGATGGAAGAAGTGTTGTCTATTGGAGACATTCTCCCACAATGAAGAGTGGAATGTGGGTGGAAAGCTCTTGTGTGTTCTTGGGAATAAAGCATTGAGAGCATGTGTAGTCAATCTCTTCCAAAGAAAGCTGTGTCAGTGAGCCACATCCTCCATATAGAGGGAGTGCTTAGTGTCCTTGCCTAGGCTAAGATGTGGTAGTTCCAGGGCCAGATTTCCTAGTTAGCCAGTCTCTTTAAAGCATCATGGGTCATTCTGAAGCCCCATTTAGTTTGTTCATAAGAAAATCAACAGAAGTAAATTGTCTTTTGGGATTCTCGTACTCAAGGAAAATTCTATTGCTGTCTTCTATCCCTGAAGCTGAAGATCACTATGGAAAACAATTTGTTATTCCTTTCAGCTGAGAATTTGTATTTAGATTGAGCACTTGAGATTATAAGACACTCTAAAAGTCATTCTTTTATTGAATTTTTGCAAATTTCATGAAGTACATTTTGATCATATTTAGACCTCTTCCCCTATCTGTGCCCCTTATTATCCTTGCTTGAGTTCATGTACTCTAATATATATTAGAGAATATGGTATATATGCATCATATACATGATATATACCCTCTATATAATATAGTAACATATAGTCTGTTATATAATAATAATAATAATATAATACATATTAAGGTCTATGAAGTCAAATTCGAAAGTATTCTTAAGTCACAGTGCACAGTGTGTTGCTGGTGGGTGAGATTAATATAGGTAGGTGTCCAGTACTTGAGAATGAGTGTGGGAAAAAGAAATGGGGCTGAGGAGAGTGCTTTCTGCACAAGCATGAGGACCAGAGTTTGATTCCTAAAATGCGTGTAAAAGCTGAGTGCATAAGCATGTGTTTGTAACCACAATGCTGGAGACCAGAGAGAGAAGAGACTCAAGACTTCTGGCTAGCCTGTTTTGCTGAAATGATGAGCTTCAGACTCAGTGAGAGAATCTGCAAAAATAAGACGGAGATTAATGGAAGATGACACCTGATGCCAACTTCTAGTTTCTCCATATACACATAAATCAGCATACTCCTCACCACACACACAATAAAACAGAGGAAAAGAAAACATTCTTTATAGATGCAAGTTCATAGATCATGCTTATTAAGTTACACTTATTAAAGAGGAAGAATCATAGAGAAATTGTCAACAGCCTTTAAATATCTTAATGCCAAGGATAATGAGATGTCCCCTTTTGTCGCTCACATAAATTTCAATATGTAAGTATGCTGACTAGATTTCTATCTGCTATAAAGACAAATGTGTGGACTTTTAGATACTGAGAATAATGGTGTATGTATAGAGATATTGCTTCAAAACAAATTATTAAATGTTTTCAATGATAATTGATGTTCCTAAATGAGATATTTTGTCAGTCTAATGATCAATTTGATGATACCATTGAAATTTGGTACTAGCTGTGTTATACTATGTATCTCACATTTTCACCCCATAAAAGAAAATATGGTTGGATTTGTGGTGGTAAGTTGTAATATTGCTGTCTTCACTATTTCCAGAAAAATCCACACATTCATATACATATATAACATGCTTTCACAATGTACCATTTAAAATAATGTATAATGTAATTCCTAGAAAGAAATATAATCTTAAAAATCTTTTTAAAAAGCCAGAAAAAACCTCCACTTCATTAACCTACATTTGGATCACCATATGTGATACTTTATCAGTTCATAAAAATACTGTGTGCTTGAAGCTCTGCTGAGGGGGACTCTCAAAAGCATTTTACCCCTATTTGCCCAGATTAAATGATTGTGCTTTAGTGCACCATAAACAATATGGTTGGGTTTTATGCCTGTTTGCTTCTTAAAAGTGCTCAGCTTAGCAAGTTTTCAATGGATGATCATTGCTTTGAATCTGACAGATTTTATGTGTTTCAGAACAATGTGGATAATGATAATGCATGGCTTGATTTTTTTATAGAGTGCTTTTTATTTTTACAGTCTCCTGAGGCAACCCTTAATAATTCATGGCTCCGTTTTCTACTCCACCCCTCAAATATTTGAGTAGAGTCTTCATGGCTCCCCCAAGCCTTGCTTCCTTCTGCTAAGCATTCTGATTTTCTATAACTGCTCCACAACACCCTAGTCTATAGGAATTATGCTAGCCCAAGCCGCTCTTCATGCTGACTATAGTTAAACGTACTTTTATAATTAATTTAGGTCTTTTCCACCTTCTCTGTCCAACCCGTATCTGTGTGCTGTATCGCTCCTTTTAGTAAATGCAGAATATACTATTCCTCTTGGGTGCAAACCGTGTTTGTCTGTCACTTGCTTTAGTTAATGAAGGCTGGGTAGAAATGACACGGTGCCAGTTCTAGACAAAGCCACCGAAACCACCATGTTAGCACTCTGCTCCTGAGTTTTTCATTCCCATACGCAAAATGTGCATTGGCTAATTTCTGGTCCAAGGAATAATGAGAAATACGTGGAACCAATCCAGATCTAATCTGCAGCTTAGAGCCAGGCTCCCATCTGTGCCCAACTAGGATTGGCATGGTTATCCCAAATAAGCTACAGATGTATGAAAAAGAATTGCTTATTGTCACATACAAATGAGATTTTGTAGCTGTTCGATACATTTGCTGACTGATGCAGGCTTCTCTAGTTAAATGTGGTATCCAGGACAAAATGTGAAGACCTGATTGACAGAGTGCCTCTCCTTTCATTTGGACACTTAGGAGGAAGCAGTGTGTCACATTATCCCCTGGGGATGCTTCCAGGAACATTCAGTGCTGCCCACGGCATTTCCTGGAGCCATTGAGAACAACAGGGTTGTAAAATGTTTATCTTGCATATGGTTTAATATTGCCCTTTTGTCTGTATTCAAGTTCTAAGCACTCTTGGCTCATTCATAGCACATCTTGTCATTTACTCATTATTCATTTTGGTGATCTTTTTCAACATGATATAAACATGTAATTTTATATTAATCTCCATGAAACTTGTTTACTTATTTGGGATTTTTTATTTGAGCACCACACGTTCATCTCAGGAAACAGTCCTGTGCGATGTTCCTGAAGGAAAAGAGGAGCCTGTCATCAAATGCGCACCTTAAAGCGTTTATACTAGAGTCCTGGCTGGCAGGTTTTCAATAAAAATTAGGTGATTAAAGGTTCTGAGAAGTTCTATAGCTAATAAACCAACACCAACTTCATTATCCTGTATGTCCCAGATTTAGCTGACGAATGAAGTACATTTTAGTAATATTAGTGACATCCCATAAGATTGGTATTTTTCTTCATTTTTTGTGAATTTTTAGTGTATTTAATATTTTAATGTTATAGTATTCTAGTAATTTTTATTCAGTTTTCCCGTAGTACCAGCTGTTTCCATGTTTGTCTAAGTATGAGGTAGAGGAGATAACTTAATTCATCTTCACCCAAGTTAAAAGGAAAAATAGTAAAAAATGACATCATGACAAACTGTTAAAATCTTTTTTCTGCTTACTATTTGTCCTGACGATGTGGTATTCTCTTTAATCAACGAGAATTTATTCACCTCCCTATCTTTCATTCCTACACTTCCATGTGTTTACAAAATTAAAATAAGAACACTAAAAAGCGTTTTTAAATTGAGATAGTTCCCCAGTTTATTTCTTAATGTAGCTCATGGAAAAAGCCACCCCTGCTTCAATTCATTGTGTTTTAAACTTTTTTGAATGCAGAGAAGTTGATGTTTCTTTTTTAAGATTTATTCATCATTTTTATTGTATATGTATATACCTGCCCAAGTTTATGTGCACCACAGACTTGCAGGTTCCTACAGAGGCCAAGGGAATCAACTCCCCTGAAATTGGAGTGACAGGCAGATGTGAGACAGCTGATGTGAGTGTTGTGAACCATTCCCAGATCTTCTTCGATAGAAGTAAGTGCTTTTAACCATGGAACCTTCTCACCAGCCCCAGATGATGCTTCTTGTAGATTATTATAGTTTGGATGTTGATTGTCCCTCAAACACCCACACATTAAAAGCCCGATCCCCATCTAGTATGCTATTGGTGGGTGATAAAACCTTCAGAAGGTGGGTCTATTGGAAGGAAGCTATGTCTTAGAAGCTATGATGGAGATACTGAGAGATGTTGGTACCCTGGCCCCTCATTCTCTCTTTTTAATTTCCTGCCACCACAAAGTAAGAGCTTTGCTCCACCATGATATGATGGACTGCTTTCTTCAGGACCAAAAATAGTAGTTAGTCACCCATGTGCTAAAATCTCTGAAACTGTGCATTAAAATAAAGCTTCTCCCCTTTACAAGTGATTTATCTTTGGTACTTTTCACAACGGTGGAAATCTAACACATATATCACATAGAATTAGATAGTATCCCACCCATAGAAGAAATCATAGTAACAGAACATGAGTTACTATTTTTGTTTTTTATATAAGAACTTCAGGTGTGCATTTGTTTTCTGTTTCTTATAAACTCAAAACATGTGTGTGAGAGGCTACCACTCAACCTACTGGAAGATCCAACTTCCAATTATAAATAATTTTATTGTTTGGTTTTTTTTTTTGTACTTGGAATTAAACACAACGCCTCATGCTGCTGGGCAAGCACTTTGTCCCTGAGCTGCACCCCAGCCCCAGGTTTCCTAGTTTTACTTGCCAAAAGCCAAAGAGCAATAGTTACTTTTTCAGATGAAGATAATGTTCCAAATGAGCCCTGTTGCATAAATTTATTCTCCACACCTTAGCGGGTGGGATCTGGTTCATCCAGCTGGATAAAACAGAAACTGATCTTCCATTTAGAAAGATTTATTTATTTACAAAGTTGCAAAGTCTCTGGGTATGCGCAGACTCACCTGAGAAAGTTTGTTACTGCCATTAAAGTTTGCGACAGCTGTGCGCGGGGCGCAGGTCTCTTAGTTCGTTTCATTCACATGATCCTTAAGATGGTGAGGACTTGGCAGCTGGCTCCTGGGTTCTGGCCTTCTGCATGGGCCTGGGGCCGGGACATTTTTCTTCCCGCGTGGGTACTGTTTCCTCAGTGAAGTATGGCTTAAAAAAAATATATATGGGGTTCGAAAGATGGCTCGGCAATTAAGAGCAGTGGCTGCTCTTCCAGAGGACTGGGGTTCGATTCCAAGCACCCATATGGCGACTAACAACTGTCCATAATTTCAGTTCCAAGGGATCTGATGCCCTCCTCTGACCTCCGTGGGCATTGCACAACACAGATGCACTCACATACATGCGGGCAATAAACTCACACACACAAAATAAAAATAGTAGATAAAATATTTTAATAAATAAATTAAACAAATAGGGAGTTGACTCTTTCGTGGATATAGAAATTTTAATAAATATTAGCACCACAGTTGGAAGTTATTTAAATGAAATAGTAAGTGTACACAAAATCTACACATAAAATTGACATTTGTATATTAATTACCTTATGTCTGCAAAGGAGGAAATATACACTACTAGGAGTTGGAAATGTGATTAGGAGAAAAGAAGAAAATGTTTTAAATTTAAAATTTCTAAGGTATGAATATTCCTATATTTAGACAGCTAAGATAATGCTTTCTAATTCTTGCTGAGATATATTAAAATGCCAATAAAGTGGCTGAACATCTGAGTCAGCATAAAATAAATATCTACACAAAAGTAATTTATAGCAGCTACTCTCTAATCCCTCTTCTTGACAGGCTGCTGCTCCTCAGTTTACACTGCTGCTCTTTTCACCATAAACACAGTAGTTCCCCATCGTTCATGCTGTCACTTCCTCCAGTGCTTGTGTTATATCACTGCCTGCCCGTGTTCCTAGTCCCGTAGGCACTGCAGGTTTCAGTGCTCTCTAGATATTGGCCAAGAGCTTGATGCTGGCCTTAGAGATGGACTCTCGATTTTCACATTATGTGATAACTGAAGTGGGAAACCAAAAGGTATATTTACCAAAACAGAGGTGTGTCATTTCTGGAGTTTGTGTACAATCTTCAAGGCTGAAATGCCCACCCCTACTAAGCACACGAACTCTGCAATGGTGATCTTTTAATTGAGGCTTATGTTGAGAGAGGACAGAGTAAATATGATTTTTCTTTTTTAATATTTTATTTATCATCTTAATTTTTTGTGTATGAGTTACTCCCTGTGTGTGTATAAGTGCACCGTGCCGTGCAATGCCTGTGGAGGTTAGAAGAAGGTGTCAGAGCCCCTGGAATTGTAGTTAAAGACAGTTGTTAGCTGCCATGTAGATACTGGGAATTGAACCCAGTCCTCTGCAAGACCAGTCACTCCTCTTAACCAATGAGTCATTACTCCAGTCCCTTGATGATTTTTCTATACACTGTATGTTCCCTAATGAATCCATGTACATTAAAGAGCCATAGTTCCTGTTCTTCAGGAGTCTATCACTTTTATAGGAACTTCATTGTGTCCTATCATTGGTTCCTAGTGACAAGGTCACTTGCTAACATCTTTAAATTTCAGTTTCCTCATTTGAACAACCTGGATGGCAATACATGTTTTCTTTGGGTATGGTGGGCTGATTCAATGCTAACATAATGAATTTTCTTCTGTTCTACTTTTTATAAAGGTATTTTTTTTATTTTCTATTGAGCTTTATGCATTTCATTCACTAATTCTTTATCAAATTTATATCCCCTCCCCAATCCATGGCCCCCCAACACCAGAACTTAGTATTCTGCCATACATGCTAAAGATCGTTAAGTAAGCTTTATTCTCCCTCACCCAGTAGTAATCAGTCTCCAACAGTTCCCAAACAAAGGCTGGCCCAGTGCCCATTTTCCTCACTCCACTCCTGGCCATTGTCTGAGTTGGCATGAGTCCGGTCCTCTATATCACCATTGCCACAAGTTCACATGTGCAAGCTTCCAATGGTTGGAAAACCTCTCATGAACCAACTCTGGCTCTTACAACTTTTTTCTCCCCCTCTTCCACAATGGTCGCTGAGCTATGTGTGGGTGAGAGTTAATATAGGAGTCCTATGGAGGGACATGCACTCTGCAGTGTCTTATTCTATAATATGTGACCAGGTTTGGCCTCCTGTGTACACTGCAGTCTGTTTTATAAGGAGGTTTTACTGGTAGTTGTTGAGGGATGTGCTAGTTTTCTCCCTACTCCCCATTCTGCTATGTTCCGTGAACATTAGGAGTTGAGGTTCAACTGTAGATTTGTCACCTAGGGCTGGGCATCTCTCAAACATTTATTCTTTGTGTATGATCAGTTGTGAGATTCTGTAGTAGCCTTCATCTGTTGCAAAAGAAACATATTTGACGAGTTGTTTATTTGGCTGTAAATATAAGGGTCCATATTTAGCATATAGTAAGAAATTTCATTTGTTAGAGAGATCACAGAGATGGGGTTTTCTCTAGGATCTGTGACCTCTCCAGTGATGTGTATTTGGCTGCATTCCCAGTGCCCTTCATGAGTTCCTCTCCCACTGAGAAGGCTCTAAGTCCAATTAGGTTGCTGTTGATTACCCCCAGATAACAGTGCTCCACTATTGCAGCAATAGAGGCAGTTTGCTGTGCCGGTCATTATGGTTATTGGGCTTTAGGGCTGGGTTGGACTACTGATTGATGTTTTTCTCCCTTAGCAATTGCAGATTATCATCTAGCACTGTGAGAGCTAAACTTCAGGCAGAAGGCTTCCAAGTCAGTGCCTGCTCCACTGCTCCAAGTCCCTATGTCAGAAGATGCCCTGTCTTCAGCAGAAGGGTCTTGTCTTCCAGTTCTGGGAAATAACCAGGAGCTCTGGCAATAGCCTGTGTTATTTTTGGAGTCTCTTGGACTACTCTGACCAATCACTTGAAGGGAAGTCTCCTGTCTGACACTGTGTTCCCTGCTGTACAGCTTCCAGGTGTGTGTGTGTGTGTGTGTGTATACATATATATGTATATATATGTATATATATACATATATTCACTAATGTTGAGACACTGTCATTTTACAGGAAGTTCCAGAGGCAACACATTTACCTCCAGCTTCCCTAGCCCCCCAAGATTCTTCATATCTACCCTCTGTCCCTCCTCATCTGACCTTCTTCCTCCCTCCCCAGTTCAAGTCCCCAACCTCCTTCCAATAACATCCACCTTCTGGCCATCCCCCTTCTAAGTTCCCTCCTCCCCTCCCAGCCAAACACTCCCACTGCTCTTAACCACTGAGCCATCTCTCCAGCCCTACATTTTTGCTTTTGAAAACACAGTTACTTGCCATACACAGTGGCACAGGCATGCTGCAATCCTAGCAGGCTAGTCTGGACAACAGGGATAACTTGTCTCAGAAGAATGAAGTTTGTTCCTAAAAGATTATATCTGCATGTTTATTATTTAGATACTCATATGAAATATGTATATATATATATATATATACCACAAATGCTTCATATAGAAATTTAAATACTTCTGTATATACTTACTACCGCAGAGTATGTTGCCCAATCTGCCAGTATCAGGAGTTTGGGGAGATTTATTAGAAACATAGGCCCAAACGCCCACACAAACTTTTTCAGTAATAATTTTCAGTTTAGCAGAATCACAGCTGATTGTATACTATAAAAATCCAAAACCAAATTTGAAAATGTAATTTAAAGAGCAGATTTAATACTGGGTATAGTGGTGCATGACTGTAGTTCCATTGTTCAAAAAATACGACAAGGAGGAACATAAGTTCCAGATCAGCTTGGGCTGCATAGTGAGTTCCAGACCAACTTAAGCTGCATAGACAGAACCTGACTAAAAAAACCCATGACAACAACAATTACTATTATTAATTTTAGTTATTTAAGTTTATGCTTAAGCTGAAAGAGAAAATAGAGTTCTCTATCAGTAAACAAAGCATTAAATTTCACTATAAATTAGTATATTGCTTTGGACATTTTTTTAGATGTTTGACTATTCATTTACACTTACAAATCACTGACGTGTCTTTTAAACTGTACATTATGAATAAGAGATTTTTTAATAATGTGTGCATTGTTAAAACAGGGTTGGGTGAGAGAAAATGGAGGCAAGTTTCCTAAACTATGCTTAAAACTGGTTATGCCACAAGAGGGTGCTAATGCTTTTGATATGCAGTTGTCAAAATCTAAAATTTTCAGAATGAATACGTGTTATACACATAAATAAGCCTTATACAAGGACAATCATGACATAGGTTAAAATGGAAACCTGAATTATAAATTAAATGTGCTGTACAGTGTACTTTTATCTAAAAAGAATAATTGAAAAACTTTTCTGCAGTGTTTAAAGAAAATATTTAAAATAAATGTTGGAGACAGTCTGCTACAATTTGAACAGCGATTCTCGCGGGAGGCGAGTATTAGGTGGGGTTACTCTTGTCTCCACACACGTGTATTTTCCACATGGTCAAGGGGAGATTCATCTAAAATAAACTCATAAATAACTTTAGAAATTAAGAAAGAAGGATAAAGTGAAAGATAGAGGAGTAAGATCAAAGGTTAATGTTCATGTGCCCAAACATTTTGTTTTTAAACTCAAATTTTACTTAGGACTTAACAATATTGAAGTATAGTTAGGACACAAAAGCAAAGCATCTTGTGAGCAATACTAAAATACCATTTGCAATGTCAAGATCCACTCAACGTTCCTGTCTTTACGTGAGAGATACGATTAACAAGGAAAGTACATTAATTAACATCAGATTCCTCCTTGTAAATAGAACATTAGACATTTATTCAGTGGGAGCTTATTGGTAAAGATGAACCCTAAATTGCTACAAATATATTCTTCTGACAGGAAATGCTAACTCTTAAATCAGAAGGTACCATGCATGTATTTGTTCTAATACATCTAAAACAAACTCAAACTCGGTTGCCAATATAGGCAGCTTTCGTTGTTAACTTACCTGTAGGTAATCTAGCCTGGGGGTGGGGGTGATGTGGGAGATCACTGTAGTCTGTCACTGATACTACATGACATACAAATACACTCACGTATCAGCAGTTTGAAAATTCTAGCTGATTTGCCTGGTTTTGCCCGTTATTCAAACTTGAACAGCTCTAGTATACTTAAGCAAATTTTACCTATTGCTTTTCAATTATGGAAAAAGATTTTGCTTGGAGAAGTTAGCAGCAAATGGCCACACTTCCTAACCTTCTTGCTTTTATCCTATTTGGAACTTTTACTTATCTAGCCTCAGTTATTGAGCACAATAAATAATTAAGGTTTTTGTTGTTAAGGGATAGAACTGTCAGATGGTCACAAGACTTATGCCTGCCTCATTAAAGCAACGTAGCATCTTCCACAATGTGTAGAATATATTTTTTCCTGTGTCCAAATGATCACTAAGGTGTCACTCCTATTTAACTCTTTGCTGTTCTGGGCTCTGCCCTGAGTCTGGTTCTAGTCCTATTTTATTTTTGTGACCATAACCATGCATGCATTGAGAAAACTACTTTTCCTTGTTGTGTCTTGAACAGGAGAGAGAGGCTGCTATTAAATTACATTTATCAAATATTGTGAGCGTAGAAAATGATAATAATTTAAAATTTACTTTTCTAGAGCATTTCCATTTATGGAAATGGAAACAGAAACAATGAGCATGTAAACTTAGACTGAACTTTCTTATCTGAAAGGCACATTAATTCCAAATGACTTGATACTTCTTAAAGTTTATTTCTCTTGACTTTGTTCCTTCTTACACAAGATCCCTGTTTGGGACCAGCTAAAACTTTGAACATTTTCCTGGCTGATATGGCCTTTAAGATAGTCTGGTAGTTTATCTGACCCCTGTAGAGACAAGTTACAAAGCAAAATTAATTTTATTCATTTATTTTAATCAAGCTAAGCACCTTCTACCTTATTTCTAGTGTGCTCTGTAGAGCAGCAGCTGTGCCTGAGAAAGTCCCAGCAACACACACCTGCTGGGACCATTCAGAGTTGAAAGCCAGCCCTGGTTAGAGCATCTTCTAGGGTACAAGATGACGCAACTACTGGATTTCAGGAGATGGAGATGGCAGGTTACATGGTACAGGTGTTACCAGCTTCCTCTGCAGCACCCTCAGGGTGGAATGATGGCCACTTAGTGAACATGGCATGTTTCTTGCTCTTAATCCCAGACTTTTCCAAGGACAAGTTCTCAACCCAGCTCTCCAAGAAGTATATATAATACTTCGCGACCATTTAATCACACGAAGTCTCTACATTATGTTTTATTGAAGTGGTTGAGGATCAGATTGTCAATTTCATTCACTCTTAGAGAAATCTAAGGTGAATTATTTTGTAAGTGATTCCTTGATAGGGCTTAACATAGAAGCTAGGAAAATACATAAGTAACATGGGTCTTAAGAAGAAAATCAGAACGTCAGAGTTTTCAAGGCTACGAGAAATCATCAAAGCTATACCTTTTATTTAACTTCATGTTTTAATGTTTATTGTTTTTGTTTCTGAGACAGGTTCTTTTGTAGATCAGGTTGGCTTCAGATTTGCTATGTGGTTAAGACTGGTCCTGAACACCCGTTTATCTTACCTCCAAAGATTATGGGAGGGCACTACCATCCCTGGCTTTCAAAATTATAAAAATGGAGAGAAAACGAAAGGAGCAAGAGGAGGAGGAAAGGAAGGAGAATCAGAAAGACAGAAAGAGAAGAAGAGGGAGAGAATACCAGCAGGATACCTAAAGTGCTTATTCTACTTGTTAATACTTGGTCATTTATATTATATTGCAGTAATTTAAAGTAACTGAATTTAGTATGGAATTTTGTAATTTAATTTAAAAAATATTTTTACACATTCCTTCATGACTCCTGTATTTATGTATTCTCCATTCCTCCCTCTACCTCCTCCAATTCCTCCCATGCCAACCACTTAGACGTGAATGTTGCATGGAGATTTTATATATATATAAAATGGCACTGAGTATATTTAAGGATGCTTATATGTACATGTATTTAGAGATAATCACTTGGGATTAGAAAACCCACCAGGGAGCTGGTCCCTTGAGAAAACAGATCATCCTCCCACTCTCAGCAACCATTGTTTGCCTGTAGCTCTCCATCTAGCAGTAGTTCTTTGCGAAATTCCCCCCATCCACATTGACATGCCAGCTGACATCATTATGCACATGTTGTTTAGGTAACCATACTGTTGAGAGTTCGTGGGAGCACCTTCCCTGTCATGGCAGGAAGACACTATCTAGCTGCAGGTGCTCAGGTTCTCTGGCTCTTGCAATCTTTCTCCCCCATTTTCTGTGATGTTTCCTGACCTTAGGTTTGGAGGTTGTATTGTAGGTATATCCATTAGGGCTACACATTCCAGAGGCACTTATTCTCTGCGTATTGATCAGCTATGGATCTCTGTAATAATCTCCATCTAGTGCAAAAAGAACTTCATTGATGATGCATGTGAGCTACACTGATACCTTCAGATGGATTTTTTTCATAATTATTTCATTCTAAGTCATGAAAAGGCTAGGACATTTTATCACAAATGCTAAGAGTACAATCATAACCCTATACTGATAGGGTCCTAATCAGATTGATTCACATTGCAAGTGTGTTGTAGTTTTAACAATGTAACTGCAGAGTTGGGCAGTGGACATAGGAATGTTCAATTTGGTGAATGTTCATTGTTAGTTTGTGTTTTCCAGTATGATCATCACTTATTCTTGATAAATCATGAGAAGATAATCTTAGCTACTTCTGAGAAAATGAGCAATTAAATAATATGAATTAAAGTTATTCATTTAGTACAAGATACAATGGTCTGCAGAGATAGCTTTTATTACAAAGAAATGAAGAGGTTGATTTTCTGATTGTGTTGCATAGTCCTTAGATTTTGACCCTGTTGAAAATTTTAAAAATATTTTGCTTGATGAGTGGTGAGAGTGACACTTATCTTTGACTATAAGTATACTTATTTAGAATATAGCAGGAATTACTTTAGGAGAGTGCTATGTTCTTCTCTAGGGTCTGTGGCCACTCCAGCCATGTGCATCTGGCTATGTTTACAGTACCACACATGGATTCCCTCCTACTGAATGGGTTTTAATTACAATTAGTCACCTGTCAATTACCCTCAAGTTAAAATGCAGAGAATAAGTGATTGTGAGGTGTCCAGCCCTAAGTGATGCATCTACAATGCAGTATCTATACCTAAGGCTCAGGGAATGTTGCAGGAGAGTGGGGTGGAATGGAAAGAGTGTAGGAGCCAGAGACAAGACACCTGCTACTAGTTAAAGCATTCTAAATATGACAGGAAACTTGCCCCCATGAAGTCTACCCAGTATGATAGCTTAACAAGATCTGCATAATGATGAAAACAGTTGACATGTCAATTTAAATGAGGAAATTTTCATAGGGTCCCACATCAGGCTGAAGAGCTACAGTATTCAATGCATGGTGAGGGATGGAAAAATCAATTTGATCCAAGGACTGGCTCCTGGAGAGGTTATCTAATCCTAAGTGGGCAGCCCTAAGAATTTGTACACACAAAGGTCACTAAACATATTCAGTGCAATATATATATATATATATATATATATGTGTGTGTGTGTGTGTGTGTGTGTATGTGTGTGTATTTATAAATATATGTATATGTAATAATAATAATCAAAGAGGAGGACAAGAAACTGTGAGGGGACATGGGAAGAATTAGGGGGGCTGGGAAGGATGAAATAATGCAAAGACTATACTCAGGTATATTAATTCTCAAAAACTAATAAAAATCATTATATTTAAAATATCTTTTCCTACTTTAAATTTCAGTGTCTAAGAACATGTTGAAAGTTGAACATGGCAAATTAATTAAAACAAAGTGCAGAAAGTTCCCTAGCTGTTTAAGTGTGGAGTGATCAAATGCAGAGAATTAAGTGCAGAGAGGATAAAAATGTTTTACAGTCTTCTCAGAGACTCTGGCTGGGCCTGAAAGGGACTGTGGCAAAGAAGGATCAAGATGAAAAGAGCACACAAATATACTTAGTGTGTTCTATGTGACATGAAGAAATAAAGACCTGAAGACATTGCACTGAAGGACTGATGAAGAATTGCGTAGCTATGGAGAACTGTGAGTGGGCTGGAGCAGACAGCACGGCCTCATGGGACAAAAGTAGGAGCAATTAGGGGTGTCAGTTACTTGTCCTGTTGCTGTGATTAAAATGCCCCAACAAAGCATGTCAATGGAAGTTTATTTGACTTGTATTCCTAGGGTACAGTCCATCATGGCAGGGGAGTCCTGGAGGCAGGAACTCGAGGCAGCTGGTCACATTGCATCTGCACTCAGGGAGTGGAGAGTAAACAATAGACACTCCTCTTCACTTCCCATTGTCCTTTTTACTCAGTTCTTGGTGCCCCCCACATTAGGGTGGGTCTTCCCACTTTCATTAACACTTCAAGAAAATTCTTCTCAAGCATGCCCAGAGGTTCCTTGCCTAGATGATTTTAGGTCCTAACAGGCTGACAATCAATATAAACCATTGCACCTAGCAAGGCTCATTTGTCCAGATTTGTCTCTGTGTCCCAATGTGAGCTAAGATAAGAATGTGTCTTTCCTCTAGGTAGAGGGATGACACTTCTAGAATGAGAGTCTTACAGCCTGGTTCCTGGGAAAGTCAGAACAGCTTTCAGGTTTCATGATTTGCTTCAAGGGAGGATAATGAGGAAGAAGGTGATAATGGCCTTCCTGTTTCTGCTATTTCTTCAAATGCTAGGAGTCCATATTTTGGGGTACTATATTCTGGACTCTATTAGATGCTAGGGCAGGTACTAAAAAAGAGAGGGGAGGAAAAGTTAGGGTTTCAAGTTTTTATCCTTTTCCTTATACAGCTGTGACACTGAGTTCCTGAAGATACTGCTCCCATGCAAAGATCAAGATGCTTCACAAACCACTTCCAAGTTGGAACTATGATAGAGTTGCCACCAAGTTAACTAACAGTCATTCCCAGCAGCAAAGGTCAACAACAATCAGGAAAGTTCACCTTCTTCAGTTCTGTCATTTCCCCAGCTTCTTCTTTCTGGCCAGAGTTTCTCCTTGGAAGAACCAAATTTCACCAAGAACCATAGTTGTAACAAAGTCTCAACAAAGAAAATCCTAATCTTCCAATTCCTATGAAATTTGAAAAATTTATATATATAATCTGACCCAGTCTTCTGATGTGCACAGTCTTTTGAGTGGCATATTATCATATCTAATCTTAGAAATAGACAATACTCAAAATGTCTGGAAGAAAAGGAATGTTTTTAAATGATAGTTATTTTTAATTTTTTGTGCAATAATAAATAATAAATAAGAGTTGCAGATAAACAGGGGAAGAAAAAGGTCATCTTACCTCCATACTTCTAAGTTCTCTGATGGAATACTTATCACCAGAAAAACAATATATATATATATATATATTATGGAAAACACCATACTTATAACTGGAGAAAATTCAAAAAAGGTGTGTATATATATATATATATATACACACCTATAGAAAATGAGATAATTTCAGTGGTAGCCTAGAGTTCTGGCTTGTCTAATTCCCCCATCTGAATACAAGAAGGATGTGCAGGAGACAAGGGGAATCACAGCAAAGGAGAGTAAGGATTTTTGTACACAAGATTCAGTCAGTGATTTTTCACATGGTAAGTCCTTTGTGATTCATACTTTCTCCCTGTCTGCAGGTTCTCAACATAACCACCTCAAAATAATTCTGATGCCAAAGAGGCATATTTAGAGGATCAGATTCTAGTCTCCTATCATCATACTTTTGAGTGGCATATTATCATATCTAATCTCAGAAGTAGATAATACACAAAATGTTTGGAAATAAAGGCATGTTTTTAAAAGATAGTTATTATTTAAAAAATTTTTTTTGCATATGAGTGTGTACTGCCTGCATATATGTAAGTGCACCCATGTTGTGTAAGGAGCATAGACATCAGATTACCCTGGAACCAGAGTTACTGATGTTGGTTGTTAGCCACCATGTGGGTGCTAGAAATCAAACCCAGTTCTTCTGCAAGAGCAGCTTGTGCTGTTATCCACTGAGCCATCTCCAGAAAAGTCATGTTTTTCAGGAAAAGAATAGTCGTTCCTCAGTAATAACAGGGGAATCGTTCAATGAATACAAAACATGTATTTGCACATAACCTATGCACATCCTCCTGTTCATTTTAAATAATTCCAGATTATTTATACCTAATACAATGAAAATGCTGTCAATTGTTATACTGCTTAGTTTAGAGGTAATAACAAGATTAAAATCTGTATATGTTTGATTATAGACACAAATTTTCCCCAAATAATTTCAATCAGCACTAGCCTGAATCCATGGGTACAGAGCACACAGATGTGTGTAGAGGGATGAGAAATTGCGAAGGGCCTTATCTAAATTACCTAACACCAATTTAATTATTTTTTCCTACTGTTATAGTTAGCTTAACATAAACTAGAGCTACCTGGGAAGAGAGAACCACAATTAAAGAATTGCCTCCATCAGACTTACCTATGGACGTGGCTGTGGGGCATTTTATTGATTGCGTATTGATGTAGGAGGACCCAGCCCGCCGTGGACCATGCCATCCCTAGGCAGGTGGGTCTGGGCTGTATAAGAAATAGAGCCGAACATGAGCCTGAGAGCAAGCATGTAAGCAGTGTTCCTCCACGGTGTCTGCTGCAAGCTCCTGCCTTGAGTTCCTTTAACGATACAGTATTACCTGGAAGATGAAATAAAACACTTTCCTCTCTACCAGCATAACAGAAAGCAAAGTAGAGTACATACTTTAAGAAAGGAAGACTTAGAAGCTTTGTGCAACTTGCCTAACTTCATATTATTAGTAACATTTTAATCCGGTTCTTTCTTCAACTAAATGTTACTTCTTATTCAAGATGTGATGCCGAACTGATGTAAGCAATGAACCAGATATGTATCTTCATTGTTATTACTGGACCCAAGACTATCAACTCATTGCTTGAAAGCCAATCCATAGGAGATAAGAATTGGTAGGAAGGAAATCACATCTACTGTAGGACCAGAGAATATAGCTGGGGACTTTCCTCTTCTAAACTGGGAAACTCAGGTGCATGAAAGGACTTTTACAGACAGGGAAAGGAAATACAGTGGGACAAGGGGCAGGAAGCTGCATGGTGAGCATGGTTTTCATCATCCTAGGAAAGTTTTCTCAACTTTGGCCTGAGTATCACAATTGACCTTGACTTCTTTGTGCAGGAAGGACCTTATAATTCTTTAGAGAAGCACATTTCTTTTCTGCCAGTTATGCATCATTTTGTATATAATCTGAAGATTATCACGTCCTCTGGGTTCTGTAAATGTATGGAGGGATCATTGAACCGTTGGTCTCTGGATTATTTAGGTATGGCTTTTCTTTAGAATTTAGAATAGTGGAGCAGGGGTGGAGGTGTCTGCGAAGAGCAGCTCTCAGCAGAGTATCCACGCATTCCAGATTCCCACAGTGGCGATTTTCAGTGTAATACTCCAGTATCACATCTTTAAAACTCCATAGATTATACAGGAACATAGTTCTCAGTGACAGTATGAATCTATACTCTGTCATCATCGGCTGTGAGAGCTTGTACAATCTGTAATTACTAAGATTTAAAGGACAGAGAATTATGAATGATGCTGGTTCTCAAGTCAGAAGAAATTCAAAGATTTCCTCAGTCAGTATTTTTGCATTATCTGGGTTTCATGTCAGTTTGAAGATACAATGGAAATGCTGCCTATCAGCCTGTCTTATTCTTAACCAATTTCATACTCATTCTGCACAGTTTCTAATACTGGTTATTATAAAAGTCTTAAAGCAGGGCCAGGAGAGGTGGCTCAGCAGCTTAGAGCAATGGCTGCTCTTACAGAGGATTTGGATTGGGTTCCCAGCACCCATATGGTGGCTAATAACTGTCTGTAACTCCAGTTCCAGGGGATCCAATGGCCTCCTTTGACCTCCGCAGGGATTGCACAACACAGGTGCACTTATATACATGCAGCAGAACACCCATGAACACAAAATAAAAGTAATAAAAATTAAAATAAAAGGATTAAAGTATGATGTTTAATGTCACAAGTTTTCAAAATTATCACTGTACCCATATATGCAACCTGTCATGTGAATGATATCCTTAATGTGGAACTAAAAATAGCTTGAAAATTGTTAGTGTAAACTGTTCAGGATTTCATTTCTCTAATTGTGAATTACTATTTGATATATCAATTCCTTTTGTTATTCAACAAATACTCATTGTGTCTACTTTCTGTGTTGCATGGCATGGGTAAATACTAGAAGCAGTTCCTAATCCTCAGGAAGTGAATCATTTGATACATCATCTCCATTTTGTTCCACAAAGTCAATTAAAACCATTGTATAGATAACCCCAGTCCCAACAGAATTTGGACAAAAATGAAATCTTGGATGAACCCTCATCAAAGAACCAATTTGCAAACAAGGCCAGATATTTAAAACACGCAGAATAGGTGTCTGTTCTCCTCAGCAGGAGAGCTGCTTTGTCCCACAGTGGAGAACTGTCTTTCTCTATGAATCTTACTCATATGCACGTAAACACATTTCCATAAGTATATTTTGATTATTTAACCACACATATGTCCACGTCTTCCATGCCGGCATATGTTATGTACAATGTGTGACAGAGTGAGCAACTGGGAATGATTAGGAGCAACCGCAACAAGGATTGAGTGGATAGGCCTGGCAGGTAGAGTGCTCTCTCTGACAAAACTGTACAGAAATCTGGAAAGAGAGACACTGTTTGAAACACAGGTCTTAAGATAAATCATGACTATAATTTCATCTGGTCTTGATATTCCTTCTTTTCATTTTTTTTCTCACACTCTTGTTTAACTCTTTCTGCTTAAGATGGAGTATTTGCTATCTTAGAAATAATAAACATGAATGGAATTGTGATGGGGTTTAAGGAGTCTATAATGAACATAGATTACATATAGTCCCTTCTCTTCTGGTTCTACAGCTTACTAACTATCATATCCACAACACTTTTGTTTGCTTTAAACTGAAGTTGTAGAAATTGAACTGGATAGAGAAGTTCAATTTCTGGACTCTAATGCAGGTCTGTTGGTGTGTGGGTATGGCCAAGTTATTCTTGCCAGATCTCAAATATAAAAACTTGTAAGCCAAGGCTTTTGTTGTTTTAAAACTCGACTGAAAGATAGAAAAAGATGTGATCCCTTCCTGTCCATTACAAAGGTCATAGCCTTATTCCTAAAACACCAAACAGTTTAGCAAGGGAACACCATTGGTAAATATACATGACTGTTTTACACTGCAGCTGAAATCTTCACCTAAGACTCATACTGAACCATCCATTGTAATGCTTGGATTGGGTGAAAAGTGGCCAGTCATGCAAAACTGTGCCTGGACACAGAGAGTTTGATCCCAGTAATAGACTGAAGCAGGACCAGCAAGTTCTTTCTCGGGTCTTCTTGGTCTGTCAGTTGTCGGAATTCTCCCTTCTGAATATAGGGGAGAATCATTTCTGGAACAAAGGCATTATTACCCATAATCTGTGAAGACAAGATGGAGAATTTCTTCATGTTGAGCTCCTACACAAAAAGATGAGAAAAAGACAGAGTATTTTAAGTCTTAAGGCTGGATTTGAGGAAAACATGGCTCTGGTTTCCATGACGTTTCAGGGAGAGGGAAATGCTAGCTTCTATAGCTTGCTTATAGGGACTGGGGACGTGGGTGGTGGTGATACGGGGTGAGGGATGAAGAGGACAGAGGTCAGGAGAAACTGCTTCTGAGGCCCTTACTTGGATATCCTGGCCTGGCAGCAGCAGTGGGCAGAGTGCAGCAACCTGAAAGCCTGAAAAGTGAACTTCCATTGCCCCAAGGATGCTTACATTTCAATTCATTGAGCAAAATGGGAGAAAATAACACTGTGGTGAGCAGATCCACAGATGAGAAAGAAACCACAATGCAGCTTCTTGGAAGTGATGGTAACAGTGAAAAAAGCCTTTTAACGAATCCAGAAAAACTTTATGGGATGATTTGTGAATATACTTTGATCAAGAATAAGGCAAATGACATTTTGGGTATATAGCTAAATACAAACTAGATTCGCATATTGGATAAAAGGAGACAGTATGTCTGCAGTCTACTAACTGTGATAGCCTGTGTTTTGTTTTGCCATAAGCTACAATATTATATTAGTTTTCTGTGTTGCATAACAAACCTAGTGGCTAAAAACAATAAACATTCATTATTTCATAGTTTGTATGGGCCAGGATTTGGGAAGACCATAACAGGGTGGTTTTGGCTTTGAACCCTCTTAGTCAGTTATTGTCAGTGTGTCAAGGCTAAGTTATTGGGGCTAGAGGCTCAGTTTGAAAGAAGATGAACCCATGGATAAGTTGAAAGAGACCTTTGCTCTTCACTGCATGGGCTTTGTCATAAGCAGCTTAAATGTCCTCGTGACATGGTAGCTGACTTCCTCCAGAACAAGGAGGCCATGAGGAAGGAAGACAGGACAGATAAGGGCAGGGAGCAGAACATGAGAGAAGCCATGCTTTCCATGCTATGACTTAGGTTGGAAAGGAGCTTACCACCATTTCATACAGATTCTCTTGGTGACACAATTCAACCCTGACGCAGTATGAGAGGGGTGATAGGAAGCTGTGAGTCTCAGGAGCTGAGATGTTTGAGGATCATTTTCCAGCTGACATAAGTCCTAGTAAGTCCTAATAATAAGAACTGAGCATAGATGATCTTCCATTGAGAGTTTATGTCCATGAATAAACATAGAAAGATCGTACAGAGGATAAATATCATACAGCTGTTTTTGTTTACTCACCTGTCTACATTCAAGAGGCAAGAGAGAGTATCATTGTACATATATTTATTTAATATTCCTTTACAAATTATCTGCATCCTCTATGACAAGGAACACTTCAAGATTAAATGTGAACTTACATAAAAAGTCTGTAGTTACTATTAGATATAATTAGATTATTTATTTATTATTTATTGCCTTTCAGCTGGTTGGCAAGATTTGGTGTCATATACAATCATCTCTCCCATTTTCCTACTTATCTTTAACCTGCAATTATACTCAGAAATCGTTTATACCACCTCTACACATTGGAAGGACTGGTTAGCCAAACTGGGAAATAAAATGTGTCCATCATTAACCAATGTGGATAAGCCAAAATGCCTTGTAACTCACTGAGAATAAACAGATAAGGACACTGTTGTTTTCTCTGTCCTGTAGAGAAACCCTAAGATACCTGACAATCTTTCCCTGAAATGGGGTGGTAAATTATAAGGTGAATGCACAGTAGGGTTGATCAGGAACAAAATGGAAGATGGACTTCGTCATCTTTGGATAAAAAGTAACATTTTAAAAATAATTTATCTGTATTTTTCTTGACTCTGTCTTTATGGCTAGAGAATTTCTTAAAATTCACACGGCTATGAAGAACAAAGGAACGAGCCCATGCCATTTAGATCAGGGTCAGAAACCTATGACCTAAAGTCATACCCAGCTCTTTGCCTGTGTTTATACACAAGGATTCATTGCAGCTTAACCGGAATACTTGTTCACATATGTTCTGAGGCTACTTCTGCACTAAGATGGCAGAATACAGTACCTGTACAGGATTCTGTGGCTAATAGACAAAAATAGCTCCCTTTATAGGAAAAGGTTGCCAGCCCCTGTGATAAGTGTTATAAATGAGTGTGTGAAACCAGGAAAATTTGAACACAGGCCAACCTGGTTATTAAAAATGCCAACTTGAATTAATCAAATCTCTGTCTAAACCAGTTTTCACTGTCTTGTGACATCAGGATGGTCATTTGATGTCTTACAATCACACTGCAGTATACCATAAGCATTTTGTGAGCATGAGGCATACTCTAACAAAGTGCCCAGTTCAACACAGAACCTAAACCAATTTTAGGACACACCATTGAACAGATTGTCAATAGTTAATAGAAACAGAGAAATTCAATGCAAATGCCTTTGAGCATAAGCCTTTGCTTTACCTTCCCATTATGTTATTATTTTATAAAAGCTCCGTTGGCTAACTGATTCCAAACTCGACCTCTAGTAGAATTCTCAGGAGTAGTAGCCCTTGATCCTTGTTGAACACTTTGCTAAAATTTGAATGACGACAGAGAAAAAGTTAATTATTTTTGAGAATGACAGAAGTATAAAGGTGAGTAAACATTGTATAGCCAGGCAGAGCACAGGCCTGTAATTCCAGCCACTGGGAGGCTGAGGCAGGCGCAGTTCAAGTTCAAGGCCAGCCTGGACTAAATAACGACACCTTGACTAAAAACCAAAAAAAAAACAACCCATATAAACAATGGCTTCAATAAAACTAAGGAAAACAAATTTTTCTAATATAAATGTAAAAACTAGTACGTATTTAAGAGCAACCACAGATGTACAGAACAGGGGTATTCAGTTTCACTGAGTTGCTCATATGCCAAAGAACAAGGATTGAACCACATGGCTGCATGGACAAAGAGAAATGTCGCAGTAACATGACTGCTTTAAAAGTGGGAAAAAAGGTAGGCCAGGAAGATGAGAGGCTCGTGAGACAGGCATGGAGAAAGAGGGGGAGAGGAGAGGAGGGGGTGAGGGGGAGGACTGGAAGAAGGGAGGGAAGGGGGAGGGGGAGAAGGAGGCAAGCAGGAAGACTGACTTCTAAATTATTCAAAAACCATTTTAAACAGACAGAGGTGCTGCTTATTCCCTCTTATTTTTGTTAACCTAAGGAGTCTTACCTTCAAAGTAGTTCATAAGGTTTTACTATATGGTCAAGGTAGTGAGAACTCGGGCTGCTAATTAATTCATTATTTCCTGTTGTACAGGAATGGGGATATGATACAGTTATCTTTGGCAGAGCAGGTGAAGGAGCAAAAAGGCCAGGCAGATAACAGAGTGCTTAATTTTTAACCCTTCTTCAAGCCAATGTCATAATGTCAAGGGATAGAAATCAGTTCAGTCATTAAAATGGAAATCATTAAAACATCTCACTTCTTGTGCAAGCCCTCAGTGATCTGAATCTGAATGTATTGTACAAATCAGAGTAAAGCTCCAGGCTTTTAGGAGATGCCTGCCCCCCTGAGATAAGATGCTGTCATATGTGCAAACTTCTTCTGGAGGCTCTGAACAGAAGTGTAGCATATCAAAAGATCCAGATGAAACTTGCCCCATCACCAAAGATACCAAAAAGACAAGGCAAAAGTCACTTACCCACAACACTCAGAAGAACCCATTGGCAGCACTGTGGAAGTGTTAGGACCCCTTTGTCCATTGTTGCTGCAAAATGGAATAACTGTGTAGTTAATCCTGGGAGGGTCAAAGAGAAAAAAGAATAAATGATAAGCTGAGAGGGACATACAAGAGTCACCAAGCCCTTGAAACTCTAACAAAACAACCACGAGCACTCATGCACGGGTGCGCACACACACACACACACACACACACACACACACACACGAGTCATGAAGATTTTAGGACTTCATTTGTCAAAATACCATTTTTTTATTTCTTTGTCCCTCCCATCACCCAGTAATGGATAGGCCACTACAGGATTAGATTCAAAGGAAAACAAACTGTTTTATTTTGGCACTTTTAATAGAACATTACCACCCAACAAGAATAAACATCTTTTAACAAGTATCATATTTGGCTTTTCTGGAAAACATGGTTTTTCAGATGATAGTAATGGTGTGTTGTTTTCACCTTGATAGACACACAAGGGAGACAAGGAAAAGAAATGCATAAATGTGCCTAGTATGTAACAGTTAGTGACTCTTCAAAAGTGGAGCAGGGGAAGAGATGAGCAACAGGCTAATGTAAAATATTTTATCTTATACATTATGTCTTTATATATACATTTCCTGAGTGAACCACAGTCACTTGATAATGCATCTCACGAGAAAGTACATGTGACACCTGTCACCCATGGAGAAGTGACATTTCCCCAAACCACATGGTATGACAGGTGTGCCGTCTGCTTTCACATGCATGTACTTCTTTAATTATCACAAATGTATAAAGCACATGGTGTTATCTGCCTTTCTCAAGTGGATACAGTGTGATGTACAGAACTGACATTGTGAGTGAACTGGCCATGGTCACGCAGTTACTAGCAGCTAGCCTAGGAAGTATAATGTCACCATTAGAGCTCTTTTTCATATCTTCTGTATTCTTAAATCACAGTATGTGTAAAAACCCCGAGTGAACTCACTGTTTAAAAATGAACCCCTGAAAGAAAGGATTCTTTTTAAGAGTAAAATCGCTCGCAATTTTCTTTTAAAAAATTAAATAACAATTTTTAAGTGTATGCTTAGCCCTGATCATCTGCCTCAGTTTGTGGCATCTGTTCAAACTGATACCTGCAGTGTAGTTCTCCACTCCTTTTCTAGCTGTCTTTGCTCTTCTCCTTTTCTATTTATATATTTCCTCTTCATATTCCCCATGTAGACATCAACAGGAATGTACTTAAATATTTTAATTGCCATTAGTTTTTGAAGTTTATAAAACTTCCTTGTAAGGTTTGGATTAGTATTGTATTCAAAGTACAGACCAATTTAATATTTCTCTCTAGTCAACTTTTTTTAGAACTATATTAATTTAGCATAGATCTCAACTATCTTGTTTTGTTTAATATGCTGATTTCTACAAAATAAAGTTTTGCAACCATATATTCTTTTATAAAATCCAGTTGGTTGTGGATCAGTGGTCCTGTGTTTTACAGTTATTTTACAAGCTTGCTGCCTCTTCCTTTATTCTAACTGCCCCAAATTCCACGAAATATTTTTCTGTGCCTTATCATATTCATGACTTTGGCTTTATCTCTCACTCTTTAATCATTGCATATTTGTTTTCCCTTGTTTTATTTTGTGTGTTGAATATTAGTTATCTCACTAGGCATTCTAGGCCTCTGGAGAAAAGCATCTCAAATTATATCTCTATTAAACATGATGTTTCATTTAAATTCTTAGTGTTCAATATAAAGTTACAAGTTCCCTTTCTACTGTGATCACTCCTCAGATTTATTAATTTGTGCATATTTCTTAATGTCATCAAATGCTTATCAGTTTTGGTAATTATGTGATGTTTTTCTGATTAGTTCAAAAGGAAACCCATTACACCAAAAGAACTTTGTGGTGTTAGAGTTATGAAATTAAGCCTTTTTGGTCTTGTATTTATTAGCATCTTATTATAGTATTATGCTCATATTTAGCATTTTCTCCTATATATTGTGTGAAACTATAAGTTTTGATACTATGTAATAGTTTTTAAATGAAATGAAAACGTAGTTTTGATCTAGTTTTGGACGAAATTCTGTAATGCGTCCAGTTTATTGGTTCCGCTATATTTACTGAACCCTCCAAGGAAACTGTCTCAGGTTGGGTGAAGGGGACTCTTTCTAATGTTTCTTTAGTTATTTGGTGTTTCTCTCTTGACTTTACCTTTTCATGTGTTAATGGGTGGTGTCTAGGTGCTAGCGAAGTCTCTGTGTGTTCACATTTTCCTGCCTATGTTTTAGATGCTGTTCATGTGCAACTTGCTCTTTTTATCTCTACCTTGTCAATGATTTATTGTTTACTAGTCTGCTGCAAAAAATTTCTTTCAGTTTCATCAATCAGTTCCATACTTTTGTTTAGTCTGATTTTCGTTCCATTGATTTCTGATTTAACTTTTATTATTTTATTTCTCTTTGTGTCATTGGGTTTCTTATCATCTATTTTATTGGTTCTTTTCTTGTTTTTTAATAGTACAGACAACTCTATCATTAATTATGCACTGATTCAGGTGTGCCCCACAAATTTTGACATAGAATTCTTTCACTTTATTTTTTATTGTTTTAAAATGTCCCTTATGACCTGGGGGCTATTTAATACTGACTTGTTCTTAATTAAAGACTGAAAATTTAGAATTTTTCTCCTATCTTTCAGGTGTTTTGTTTTAGGGGTCATGGTCTTAGTGCCTGTGAGTTAATATTTACTGAATGCCTAGTGGCCACAGAAAATCTTTTATATATTTTTTTAGAATGTGTACAGTTTGTCCTTGGCAGTATGTAGCCTTGTATATCTGCATGTTGAGTATAGTTTAATCTGCTCTCACACTCTCAGCTTTATTTGGGAGGGGCAGTTCCTAACCCATGAATGACTTCTTTATCTGTCTCTTCCTATAACTCTGTCAGTTGTTGTGTTCTGTCTTTATAGACCATGTAAGAGAGATCCATGCATGGGAACTGCAATTACATCTTCTTCACCTTGTGCTCTATTTGTTAAAAATATTGTTTCCTAGTGGGTTTTTCTTTCTTTTTAAAACAATTTTCTTTTTAAATTATGTGTATGCTTATGTGTGTGTGTGTGTGTACATCTGTGTATTGGTATGTACACGTGAGTGTGCTGGTGAGGCCAGAAGAGGGCACCAGATGCCCCTGGAGCTGGACTTAGAAGTGTTTGTGAGCCTTCTGACATGAGAATCCAACCTGGATCCTCTATAAAGCAGCAAATGCTCGTAACCAGTTATGTCTCCACCCCTTATGGTGCATCTCTACGTTGTCTTGTATCTGTACGTATTAAAATGAGCACTCTAGAATTTATTGTTTATGTCTTCCCAGTTCACCATTTTCATTTCATAGTGCTTTACTTTCCTGCACGTTCTGCTCTGTGTTTCTGGTTTGACAACACTGTCAATCTAGACTTTTTCTGAAGTTTTGGATTTTTTAGTGGGCAGCTTGGCTGAGCAGCCTCAGGAATTATTCTTCCATCGAGGACTGCTTCTTCTATCATCTTTGGAACTTTCCATTCAAGGCTGCTCCATTCCTTTGTTTTCTTTAGTGGGAGCCATCCTTTTGATTTCTGCTGCTGTAAAATTCTGATGCTTATTTCATTTGCTTTATGGCATTCTCTCCTTTTGTAAGATTGGCCCATGTTTCTTTTCTCTCCCTGTGAACGTTTGAGCCAAGATAAGTGTGGTTGCATGCATTCGCTCTCCCCAAGCTATGAGTTCTCTCATTGGTTAGCTCCATTCAGAGTGTCAGGTCTACATTTTTACAGGTAAAATTGTAAGACCACAGTTGATTTACAATAAAATTTTTCCTTACCTTCCCAGCCCTTGCAGTTTCCTCTACAATTTCTCTATTTTCGCTAACAATTCTTTAAAAAACATTTTTTGTGGCTAAATTGAACCTGTATGCCCCTGAACATAGTGAAAGTATTTTCATACATTATATCAGGGATGGATGAAATTCTAATATGATTGTTTTTCTTCCAGGGCATATAAATGTTGTTGCCATAGAGAAATCTATGGTTGCTGTAATTCTCATAGAAAATCTACTTTTGCTTCCCACACACTCAGAATTTTCTAGCCCCAGAATTTTGACATTTCTTTGGAATGTTTACACAATATGGTAAATTCTTACCTTTTATCAATTCTTTAGATAATTCCCTGATAAATTATTTGGATCTGAGGATTTACATGTCCAAGAGAACTTTCAGACATTGATTCTCCTAACACAGTTTACATTTCATTTTATTTTCTTCATGAAGTATTTGATACTGTATTCTTCATGATTTTTAAAATTTTCCTTTTCATGTTTTCGTCATTCTCTTAAATGTTTGGGCAGATATCCTTAAAATTATTTTCCAGGACACCATCTAAGTTTTTGGTGGTGTCTGTCTTAATTTAGCAAATTCGGTTATTTAAATATTGCATATCTTGTTTTTACCTCCAATACTTTCAAATTATTCTTTTTTTTATTCACAATGACTTTTTTTGCAGTTTTCCAATATCATCGTTTAGCTGCCCATTATGCTCCTTGTGAATATTGTTCCTTCTTGACCTATTAGGCCATATTCCTTTGGTGTAGTTTTTTTCAGATTGTGTCTTTCTTTCCATTGTACTTATATTCCTCCCATTATATAAGATTTCCTTATATATGTGCCCTTTGCCTGTGGGGATATGGGGACAAAGAAGAAAAGCCTAGTCCTCATCTCTACATGAGTTCAGGGAGCTGGGGACATAAAGAAATCTTTGGCATGGCAATTTGAGTTTAGTTGCTATTCCTTTTCTCCTATCCTCATTAACTATTTATATTCCTCCAATACTCCATTTTCTAAAGTCTCTTTCATGGGTATTTAAATATTATAAGCCTCACTCTGAACATGTTTTCTTTTAGAAATTAATATATGGTATCTGTGATATATAATATATATATAATTAATAATATAATAGAAATATATATATAATTAATATAATGCATCTGTGATTATGAAAGGTCTAAAAAATTTCCTCCCTATTTGTAAGAAAAAAAGAAAAAAAAAAAAGCTAGTCACCTCCACATGAATGCTGACAGAAAACATGAGATTCCTGCCCTGGAGACAGAGGGAAATCATGATAGCACTACCAGTGGCCCAGTGGCCAGAGGATCCTCATTCCCTATGCTGCCTCCTCATACTCAAGTCTCAAAGCAAATGCAAGTTGATTTGCACACACATGTGAGCTTCAGAAAGGTCACTCCAACCTTACAAACTTCAGTCTTTGTTTGTTCATTTGTTTTGTGAGACAAGGTCTCCCTGTAACCTTAACTGACCTGGAACTCACTATGTAGACCAGGCTGGCTTCAATTGCACAGAAATCCACCTGCCTTTGCCTCCTGAGTACTAGGATTAAAGGGGCGTGCCACCATGACAGGCCCAACTCCAGTTTTATAAGAAACTTCAAGGAAATCTTCCTAACTTTTGTCTGAAGGGAGACATACCCTCATATAATCTTAACCATGCTAAGATACTTCTGTGTGCATGTGTGAACAATGCAGCAGAGATTGTCAAGGCCTACGGGAACAGAGGATATCTGCGTAGAATTCCTTTTTCATGTGCAGGAATCAACTACTTTAATAATCAATTTTAAAAACATCCCAAAGTTTCTAGTTACAGATTTCCAATATATATATTGTTACTATATATTTTTTTTTCTTTTTGGTCTTTTTGAAACCAGGTCTCCCTGTAACCCAGCTGGCCTGGAACTCATTTTGTAAGCCAGGCTGGCCTTGAACTCAAAGATCCACTGGCCTCTGCCTCCCAAGTGCTGAGATTAAAGGCATGCACCCCACACCCAGCTCCATACTGTTACTATAAAATTTTTAAAGTTTTACTAGTTATAACTTTTTAACTGAGGATTATAATGTTATTTGTTTATTTTTAATTAAACTATTGTTACTGTAGTCACATCATTTCTTGGAAACATGGAAACTTTCAAAGATACACTTCTCGTGGTAATGGGAAGTTTTTGGTTTTGTTAAATATTCTTTTTTAAAATAATATTTTATTGATTCCTTAAGAATGTCATGCAATGTATTTTGATCATATCCAGAATCCCCATACCATCTCCTTTCAGAGGGAGCCCCACTTTTCTATCCACTCAATCATGTCCTCTATTTTTTCCTAAGGTCTGAATGAATCTTATTTGTTTTCCCCAAATGTTCTTGGTGTGAGTCCATCCCCTGGAGACTAGCCCACCTACCAAGAGTCATAACCATAAGGAAAATTGACTCTCCCTCTCCCAGTAGCTGTCAATTGCCAATAGTTTTTCAGTTCATATGGGGCTTCTTGGCTGCTTTTCTCAATGCTGGGTTTTTGTCTGGCATGTGCATGTGCAGATCTTGTGTATGCTCTCATAAATGCTGTGGGTTTGTATGCATAGTTTTTTTTTTGTTGTTGTGCCTGGAAAACAGTTTCCTTATATTCATCCATTACCTATTACCTCTGGCTCTTACAATCTTTCTACCCCCTCTTATGCAATGATCTCTGAGTCTCAGGGGGAGAAGTGTGATACAGATGTCCCATTTAGAGCCCAACACTCCATAGTCTCTTATTTTCATCATGTTGACCAGTTTTTGATGTCTGTGTTAATCACCATCTGCTACAAGAAGCTTCTCTGGTAAGAGCTGAGAGATGCATTAATCTATAGGTATAATAATACCTCTTTAGAAGTCAGTTTAATACTATGCCTATTTTGCAGGATAATAGTAACAGGCTCTCTGCTGTGGCCTGTGACCTGTCTAGACAGGTTCTTATAACAGTTTCTTGTAACAGTTTCAGGTATGGGCTCTGTCTTGTGACGTGAGTCTTGTGTACAGGCAGAATGTGGTTGGTTACTCCTATAACGTTCATACCACTATCGCACCCTTGGGCTTATTTTACCTGGTCAATCACTGTAACTTCAAGAAGGCTGAAGATTCTTTTTCTCTTCTAGTAACATGCATAGCACTTTCTCGTACTATGAATGCTACCCAGTAGAGATAAAGTTTCAAAGTCAGTACCAGCTTGATTTCTCCATGTTTATTTTATGATTCATATATTTAGTATCTTCAGCAATAGGGTCTTAGAGTCAAGTTCTGGAGAAAAACTAAGAGCAATCACAACAGCTGGTACTGCTTGAGAGGCTATGGTACTCAGTTAACAACTCCAAAAGGGGGAGCAGGCATTCATCTTTAATCTCAGCACTTGGGAAGCAGAGGTAGGTGGATCTTTGTGAGACTGAGCAAACCTGTTCTACATAGAGAGTTCCAGGACAGCTCATCTCAAAAAGACCAGGAGAGAAAGAAAGAGAGAGAGACAGAGAGAGAGAGAGAGAGAGAGAGAGAGAGAGAGAGAGAGAGACTATTCCTGGCACTGGGCTTTCTATTTGCTAGTCTATGGTGTCTGGTAGGAATGCAGTTCTCCTCCCTGGCTCTGCTTCCCGTTATAGGGTGACCCCATTTAAGCCCTTTTAAAACACATGTACATATATATTTTGGAAGCTTCTACAGTAGCGAGTTCCCTTATGAATTTTTCAGGCCTTTAATACTAGCTTTCCTTCCACATTCTCCATTATTTCCTTGCTCTCCACTTCTCCACCCCACTTCCTCTTCCTATCCCGCTATTCCCCTTGCCCCCTTTATATCACTACCTTCTATCTCCTCTCCCAGGGAGCCCCAGCCTCACCATGAACCCTAACTAGTTTCTTGACCTCTGTGGATTTTTTCAATTGAAATGCACATACCAAAAGATTCAGAGCTAGCATTCATATACAAGAGAGAACACGTGACGTTTCATCCTGATGCTGCCTCACTTAGGATAATTGTTTCCATTTCATCCATTTACCTGCAAATTTTCACAGTTTGTTTTTTTTTTTCTTAACAAATGAATAATATTCCATTGTGAGTATGTACTACATTTTCATTAATCTTCGGTCAGCTGATGGGAATATAGATTGTCTCCATTTCCTGGCCATTGTGAATAAAGCAACAATGAAAATGGTTGAACAAGTATCGATGTAGCAGAATAAGAGTCCTATGGGCGCATGCCCAAGGATGGTATGGCTGGATCATATGGTAGATCTGTTTCTAGCTTTTAGAGGAATCTACACGCTGATTTCCATAATGACTGCACCAGTTTACACTCGTGCCAGCAGTGAATAATTGTTCCCCATTCCCCACATCCTCCTCCTCTTAACTGGACCAATATCTTCTTTAAAATATTTCATGTACCCATAGCACATAATACTGAAAAACATCATTAATTTTAAAGCCAAAGATGAACAAAATAAAGTCATATACATTCAGAAAGAATTTTGGTCTTCAAAAAATGTGAAAACTCAAATGAAACTGACAGAAAAGTACTCATTTAGGACCCTGATCACAAAATACTAGAGATGCTGGGAGTCATCCAGAACAGAACTTTGGGGACTGTGGCCTCCTGAGTATTCTCCTCACGTCAGTGAGGATGACACAGAGGCACCATCAGTGCAGGGGCATGTTCCAGCATCTCAGATGGAACTCTGCATCCTGTGACACTCCCATGAGGCCCAGTAGCAGGCCCCCAGGTGTCAGATGGAAGACTATGTCCCACAGGACTCCCATGTGACCCACATGCTGTTCTCACAAAGCACTGTTATGACAAATATTTTTTCATATACATGAACTAAGAGAGCACCTGCTTTCTAAATGACCACAGGAAATAGCTTTATCTTCTAAACCTTATGCATATTGTTTTGCAAGAGTGATCAAATTATAAGGGCCTGAGCTTTATATCTAAGTATAAATGCTAAGAATTTAGATAAATAAATTCATCCTTCACATCAGATCATATATATTTCGAACCCCTACCTGCCCCTCTCTCTTTCTCATTCTCTCTCTCTGAAAGAAATTTAACTGGTTCTTTCTTTCTTATTTTGGCATCCAAATATCCCCAAAGGACTCTCTCTGCTAGAAAACTCAAATGGTAAGAACAAGTTTTCTTGTGTTTCAGGTAATACTTTTAAACCCACTTTAAGCTTTAAAATAATGTAACTACTAGAAAAGAAGAATTTTTTCCTGCTTCTTGTCACATTCTGAGATTCAGTAGCACAGATGTCTTACTCCTAACTTTGTTTATGCTTATATTTTTTTAAAGGTGATGAATACTTTGCCTGAAAAGCATAGAGCGATTTCTTCCTACAATTGGCTAGATTTAAATACTTTTGAATATGAACTTCCAGTTTTTCTTTACTATATTTAAGAAACAAAATATTTGACAAGACTGTGATGATTTACAAACTCAAAATGTTAATCAGGTTTTACAAAATTAAATGAATAAGATGAGTACTTGAGGATATTCAAATATTGTCCTCCTTTTTTGTGCCTATTCACAGCAGTCAAAGTGAGTAATGAGTTATGACTGAAAGATCACCAAGAAATCTACCAATTTTCATTATCTTTGAACCATTTCTGCAGAAGTACATCAGAGGTTACAATGAGAACTAGGCAGAGTCGCCTCGGCCTTCTTCCTTAGTAATACACTGTCCAGTAAATATCCTCCAAATGCCTATCGGATGTGAATTGCAACCTATTCCATCAATGTAACATCTGGAATTACTTTCCCTACTTGAGATAAAAAGATGAGTACCAAGGGTGTGGAGGGGACTCGGGGTTTATGTTATTCCTGGTGTGACAATTGCTCAACTAGCAAAATACTTAAGTTAGAAAAAGCTATGACTCTGTCAACTGATTCAGAACTTTGGAAAGTGACCGTAGGCTATCAACAAACAAGCAGGAGAAACTGGAAGCCAGATGACAATGAAATTCTCCTAGAACTACACATAACACCACCTCCCTCCGAATTCTTGGTTACATTGTGTCATTGAATAGCTTGCAGATATTTTCATCTCTAAAATGTTCCTTTACAGATTTCAGAGCATACATCAAATAGTAATTAAGTACAAAATAAAGACAGTCAGTGGTTACCAGTTTGCTTTCAGGGAAAATATCAGACAGAGAAAATTCCAGACATTAATTCAAAGAAAAATGGAAATGTTGAAGATTTCTACAGAAACGCTAACAAGAGCGACTATAGGAGTTAGGAAATTTTCAGGTATTTGTTCTGAATTCTCAACATTCAAAAATATGGAGTACATTCAAACTTAAAAAAAAAGAATATTTAATTTCAATATGGCTTAAATGGAGCTGAAGGGAAAGAAAAATGTAAAATGAAAGATAAATAAGATTAGCAAATATAAAAGTGGAACTTTAAAAATTTTTATTGAATTTTTTGTGACTTTTATACAGTATAATTTGATGGTATTTAGGTTCTCTCTCTTGTCTGTACCTCCCCTTAATGCTCTCTGCCCAATTTAATGTACTTTATTATATATATATTTATTTATCTATATATACAAATAAAATGTAGCCTTTAGAGTCTGAATTGTAATCTTATTTTTTTTATGGTAGTAGCAAAAGAATCCAAAATGTCACCTAAACAACATTAAATACACAAAATAAATCTAATAATATTATGAGTTTCACAAAATATTAAATGTATCACTTTTAGAGATATTAAAGAGGATCTGAATAAACTGAAATATATATCATGCTCATGAATTTGATCAATTTTTAAAATATTTAAAATTGTAGTGTGATCACAATCAAGTTCTCTAAAGACTCTTCTGCAGAAATTGGTGAGCAATTTCTAAACTTTGTATGGAACCCAAATGTCTGAGATGTTTACAAAAAATTTTACAGAATAAGAACAAAGAGAATGAGTCATGCTGCATAAATCCAAATTTGAGCTTCAGCAGTCAAGAAGACCACATTGCTTTGGAGTGAGACTGAAGAGCTGGCCAAGGAAAAAGACAGAGACTAGAAAGAGACGTGCCTATAGAGTCTGAAAGGAAAGTCTTTAAAACAAATTCTCCTTGATAAAAATATTTATTGGATAGTTCTCTCACACAGTGTATAAAATGAATCCACAGTGTATAACACTGCTAAATATAAAAACTAAATCTTTAAAACTTCAAGGTGAAAACACAGGAAAATGAATTCACGGCCTCAGGAGAACATTTCTCAGGTAACATAGACTAAACAATCTTAAAAGCCTCACAATCAAATATCACCCAAATTTTTAAGTTTTGCTTACCAAAAGTCATCTTTTAAAAGGGAGGCTGGAGAGATAGCTCAGTGCTTAAGAGCACTGGCTGCTTTTGCAGAGGACCCAGGTTCAGTTCCCAGCACCCACATGGCAGCTAACAATCATTCATAACTCCAGTCACAGGGGAACTCTAGTGCCTTCTTCTGCCCTTTGCAGGCATTGAACAACACGGGTGCACTTACATACATACATTCATACACATACAGTAATTATATAATGGTCAAAAAGGCCAGGCAGGGCGACACCACCTTGAATCTCAGCCCTAGGGAGGAAGAGGCAGGCGGATGTCTCTGAGATGGAAGCCAGTTCCAGGCCTGCTGGGGCTACAGGGAGACCCTGCTCCAAACAACAAACAAAATCAAGACAGTGTAAAAGGAAAAAGGTGTGCATATGCATACATACACGTACAGGTGAGTACACATACACACAGGAACACACACACACTCCTTATCTCCTCCCCTAATTGCTGTTAGTGCGTGGGAGTGGGCACAGCACACAGAACAGATGGGGAAGGAAGCCAAAGGGTGTCAAGTCCTGTCTCACCCCCATAAAGTGTCATTACTGCTGGTTCGGAGTGAAACCCCAACTCACCACTGAACCAATGATGTTTATCTGGTGCTAAACAAGAAACAGATGATCATTTTCCCTCTATCCATCTGAGACAGAAGGGAAAGTTCTGATCAATTTTGGCTACAGAAGAGCAAGTTTTGTCAAAAAGATTCCGTGGTCTAAAGAAAAGATTTCTAAATTTTCAAAATTATATTACATTTCACTGTTTTAAAATTTTCTTTGATGAAAGAAGTAATAAAATAATAATACACATGTTCTAAAATTTGTGAGAAACTATCTCTTCCTCTTTTCAAACTTACACATGATTTAAGAGCAAGAAAATGAAACAGGACTAGGAAAGAATTCAAGAAGTAAAAAATAGACTTTTACAAGTAGGAATTTCAGAATTCATTCACATAATCTATTGATCTTGATCATTGGCAAAGGAACAAAGGCAATACAATGAAATAATGATAAACTTTAAAAGAAGATTCTGGACAACTGTACATTCTTGCAAAATGAAGAAAAACTAATCTAGACACGGCTCTTACATTCTTAACAAAAATAAATTCAAAATAGGCCAAAGACCTAACTATAGAATGACGACATACTTAGAAGATAGACGATAACATAGGATGTATAAGACATTGGTCAGTGATAACATTTTGATCCAGTATCAAAGGCACAATTCATTAACATAAGAATTGTCAAGGTAGATGCTATTAAATTAACTCCTATTCCGTAAAAGGAGACTGAAAAGACAAGGCACAGATTGAGTGAAAATATTTGCAAATACATATTTAATAAAGGATAATTATCCAAAATGTACAGAAACATTGTAAAATTCAGCAGTTCAACAATAAGAAAGTGAATAAATAATTCAGTTTTAAAATGAGCCAAGACCTTAGCAGTTTCCTCACTTAGAAAGAAGTACAGATGGAAAATAAGCATTTGAAAATCTGCTCTCTAGCATATGTCATCAGGGAATTGCCAATTAAAACAAAAAGATATTACTACAAACTTATCAAAATGACCCAAATCCAGAGCACTGTCAATAGCATTTGCTGGTGAGTGGGTGGAAGACAAGACTCTCATTCATCAACAGTGGAAAGAAAAATGGTATTAGCATTCTGAATGACAGTTTAGTCGTTTCTTAGAAAACTAAATATTCTTATCCTATAACCCCAAATTTTAACTCTGTTTCGTTTCCAAATGACTGAAAGCTTTTGTCTATCAAACATGCAAAAGGGGATTAATAAGGAGATTTATAGCAGCTTTACTCATAATTATTCCAAATGTTAAGACTCAGAAGCAACGAACAAGCTCTTTCAACAGTCAATGAACGAATACACTATGGTACAATCAGATAGTGGCATATTATGCAACACTGTAAAGAAATGCGCTATCAAGCCACAGTAAGGAAATTCTATTCCATATTATTAAATGAAAGAAATCAACCAGACAAGATTATCTATTGCTTGATTCCAATTGCATGACATGCTGGAAAAGGGAAAATATGAAGACAATGAAATAGCTAGTGTTTCCGGGGCTTGGTGGGGGAACACATTACTGGAGAACAGAAGGTTTTATGAGAGTGCTAATGTTCTATTTGTTACTGTAGTGGTATTATTATCCATTCAGAACTCATGAAATTTCAGGTGTTAATTATGCATGAGTCTGGGTTCATTCATTTGAACAAATGAACCACTCTGTTGAGGGATATTGATAGTAGGTGAGACGGTGCATACGTAGGGCAAGGAGATACTTAGGGAATTTCTTTGTTTTCAGTCAACTTTGCTTTGAATAGCTTTGAAAGCTTCTATAAAATAATCTTTCTACAAAAGATCCAGAATTCATAATGAAGTTAAAATGGGCAAAAATATTATGTATTGCATTTTTTAACCAATGCAATACAAACCATCTCAAATGAACTTAGAAAAACCAAGTGATGGTTGTTTGGAATTAATTCTGCTATCTATTAAGAAAATTATGAAAAACTATTACAGGTACTACTTGATAATGCAGCTTGTATTCTGAAAAAACAATAATATTCTGAAAAAAACAACTTCACATAGTACAAGATTTGTTATGATATCTCATAACCCGGGGCCTTGAATAATGCATCCAAAAGATAGTTGTTTGTGAAGATAATTTCTAATATGTGCTTGCCAGACATTGAGAGAATCATGAATGAACAAAATATTTAGATATAAAACATGAGCAATAAATTACAGGTCAGCTAAGAAAATAAATGGATTTCTTAATCCACTAATGAACTTTTTCAATGATTCAGATATGGTGAAATTGAAAGCTTTAATGTCACATACTACCATAGATTGTAAACTACTGAAGGAAGCTAAATTGTATTTGTTGCTTCTTAAGGTAGATTTAGCTATCTTCCAATAAATCTATACCTAGGTCAGTACGGTCACTGTGGGATACTGCCTTCTAGTCTTTGCTGATTGTTTAAAGAATGTGGCGATCGAAAGGCCACAGCCATTGGGTTTAATGTTGGAATTAAAGAAGACAAAGAATGGGATAGAAGAGCATGGCTGAAGATGATGCAAAAATCTGTTAAGCTAAATTTTTCTGCTACCGGAATGTTTAACTAATCTCTGGATTTACAGTAGATCTTTGGTTGCATTTTACTTGTTTCTTAGATATTTTGAAAGGCAAATAAACTAGTGGAACTAATTTAAATCTCATATCTATCCTCAAGGAATCTTTTTCCAGGGGAACAAAGGTTTGCTCAGTGGCATCTTTGAGGAAACATTCAGCTACACTCTATGTATTTCCAGATATTTACTACGTTTTAAACTGGAGACCTGCCATCTGTGCGTCTTAACTCTCCACCAGTGTTACTAGCAGCTAAACGTATTCCTAGGCCATTCCTAAGGCATGTTCATCCCCCCCACAAAAAAATGGAGGGGAAGGTGACAAACAAGAAAGGAGATTGGTTCTTCTTTTCTTTTCTCACTGACAATAAGATATATTTTCCTACATTTTTTAAATATTCAAGGCTAACAGTGTTGAATTAGTTCACTAGGACTGTCATGACAAAAGACATAGACTGACTTAAACAAAATACCCAGAGGACAGATTAGACATCCAAGGTCAAAATGATGGCAGGACTGGTTTCTCCTGAGGTCTCTCTCCCACTCTGTCTTCATATCAGAGTCCTTTATATGTGCGTATAGACTAATTTTTTCTCTTTATTTTTTTAACATTTAGTTATTCATTTGAGAGAAAGCACACATATGCCATGGCACGTGTGTAGAGGTCAGAGGACAGCTGGATGAGTCAGTTCTCTCCTTTTACCTTATAAGCTACAGGGATTGAACTCAGGTCTTCAGGGTTGGGCAGCAAGCACCCTTACTTGCTGAGCTACCTCACTGGCCCTCAGATTTCTTCTTATAAAGACAGAAGTCATGCTGTGTTAAGGCCCATCCATCCTAGTGATCTCTGTTTAATTAGAATACTTCTTTAGAGGACCTGCCTCTAAAACCAGTCATATTCTGATGCATAAATTATTAGGATTTCAACATAAGAATTTTTGGAAGATGTAATGTAGTTCATATTGTCATTTAAATTCATTGTGAGGCTTGAATTCCCAGATTTTATTGAAAAAAAATGAATTAATCCTGATGCAACATAAATAAATCTAAAAGTTTGTTGACTATCAAACTCCTGAGAACTTTTCTGTTACCTCTCACTGAGTTTTACATCAAGAAGAGAAGAAAGAGTGATGTCATTGAGAAGGTTGCACGTGTGTCTACTGTTAATGACACTTTGACAGATGTTCTGGCTATGACTTCAGTAATATTCTAGTGAAGGTAGATTGTAGAACAACTCCAGATGTATGTATAGTCAGATAGTCAGTGAAATGCTTAAGAGCTAAATGAATAAACTTTCTGCACAAGAAAATGAGTAAATGACGGGGAATTACGTAGTAGGTTTAAAAGTTTCTATTCATTCAATCTGTCTCTACCACACATGACAGGTGGTAAGGTAGATATTGAATGCAGGACGAACAACCAAACATGGCTGGTGGCTGGTATTCTCAAGTGTTGTGTTACCTATGGGGGAGAGAAAGACCTATCATGTGAACATTGTAATGCCATGTGATAAAGACAGGATTTTAATAGAGACGTAGGGAACTGTGAGCCAAACCACACTAGCACTCTAAACAGACGAATAAACAGTCTAGGATTTCTCTTTCAAAGAGAAACTAGATGGTGAGGGTTTGCAATGATGATGCTAATATGGAGAGAAAAATACTAACAGTGCCAAGGAAAGGCACCGTGTAAGTCAAAGCTGGAAGCAGGCATTTGGGCTAGCAGGATCATGGTCAGACAGAAAAACAACTGAGAACCAAGATTTGAATAACACTGTCACACATGGATGAATATCTAACACCTGAATCGAGCATAAGTTATTTGATGTTTCATGTATAAGCAACATATATTTTTTAATTAACAGGAATTATTCTCAACAGAATTTTATGTATGAATTTGTGATAGTTTAGTTGCTTCTAGGAGTTCTTGGAGAGCAGGTGGAGGAGAATGGGTGTGAGCGGGGAGAAGGTATCCATGGAACTAACTACATGAAAAAATGTGTTGAAGAATATAGTAATATATATATATATATGTGTATATATATATATATATATAATACAGCAATGCGTGTACCAAGACTTGGTGTTGACAGTTCTGCATTAGCAACGGTTATACTATTTATAGATTGTTTCTCTTTAATGAGTTACTGTCTAGATATTCAATGATTCATTTGCAGGAATGATCAAATGCAGGTTAATGTAGCAAACTTCAGAACTACTCAAAGACTTCAGAAGTACTCATGATATTAAAGTCTAGTGCAATCCGAGTTCAACTTAGATAATAACTGGGCAAAGTTTCATGCAGTCTTACTTCTATTTATATATGCAGCGTGTTTCAGAGATCCTAGAAAAATTTAAGTTCAATTAGCTGTTTATCTTCATCTATAGAAGGAGGTAAAATATTATTGTCTCATCTTCAAAATTTTAGTTTATTTTGGAACATCTGAAAAATATGTGAAAAGTTATAGATTATTTTATTCATACTTCAGTGATTACAACATAAGCAATAGTTATGAAGATTTCAGATTGATCGAAATTTTCTGTTATAGTGAATATTAGATATTTGTTAGTCACTCTGCTGCTTGAACAAAATACTCTTGAAAACCAAATTAAAGAAGGAAAGATGCATTGTGGCTCATTGTTTCCGAGTTTCAGTTCATGGTTGGCTGGCTCAGTAGCTATGGACCTGTGCTGAGGCAGAACTTCATAGAGGTAGGAGCACTGACAGAGGAGACTGTTCGCCCCATAGCATCCCGGAAGTCATAGAAGCAGATAGAAGGGGAAAACAGGGACAAAATATAACTTTAAAGTTATCCAACAACCCACTTCCCCCAAGCACACCTCATCCCTTGGTGTTCATCATCCCCTGATAAAGACATTAAAGTAGGATTCCATCAATGTGTTCATTCAGTAATGTCACAGACTCCAATCACTTCCCCCAAATCCATTAGCTGATAACCAAACCTTTGGGGGACATTTCATACCCTAATAATAACAAGTTTCCAAAAGAGTAATTAATTCAGAGACATCAAGAGTTCATGAGGTAAGGCCCAGAGAGGGAAGCGAACATGAAATGCTTACGTGAAGTTGTGGAAACTGTTGTGTACCTCTCTCTATCTGTGTGTGTACATGTTTGTGTGTGTGAAGATACGCTTGTATGCACAGGTGCATGCACACATGTGTACCTTTCTTGCGTGTGGAGACCACATGACAAATTTGGTTGTTGTTTCTCAGATTCTGTCTACCTTTTGTTTTTGAGACATGGTCCCTCACTAGCCTGGAAATCACTAAATAGACTAGGCTGGTGCCCTAGGAATCCACCCATCTCCACCTCCCCAGACCTGAGTTTACAAACATATGGCATCATACCTGTTTTTTTTTAAAACATAGATTCTGGGGTTTGAACTCAGGTCTTCATATGCACAAAAATGGCACATTTTACACTGAGATTTTACACTCAGCCCGAACTCACTGAATGGTTTCTATAAACAAAAGTGGTTACCAGGGCTGGAGATATACTCAGTAGTACAGTTGTATCCTTGGTATGCATGAGGTAAGAGCCGACTTTTGTGTATTCTTTGTCGTACCAGCTATGTTCAGCTGTATTTCTTTCAGATAAAAAGAAATCACATAACTCTCACATCTAAAGTAAAGTTTCAGGAGATATTAGAATAATTCCTTTGGATGCATTTCATAAGCAAGTATCTTTAAAGGTTTAGACGCTGTTGAGGATTTTAAGCTCCTCATATCACAGATGTCATCGTATAGCATGATTTAAGTTGAAACCGAAGCTTGTCTACTATTTAAACTTGGTTTTCTTAATATTTAAATGTGAACTACAATACCACAATATCATGCTCCTTTTCCTCAAGTTTTACAAACTTTCATTTTGTAGTGATGTAATCAAGTTAGTATAAACTAATTCATCAAAGTCTTCTAAGACCAAGAATGGTGACACAGGTCTTCAGTTCCAGCAGGTGAGAGACAGAGGCAGGAAACTTTCTTGACATCAAATCCAGCCCGGTCTACATTCAGAGTTTCAGACCATCTGGGGCTATGGAAAGGTGCAGTCTCAAATAATAAATGAATGAATGAATAAATAAATAAATAAATAAATAAATAAATAAATAAATAAATCTCCACTCCTGATATATACTACTTAAAGATTTTGGATCTGCAAACAATCTTGATGAGAGGGTAATTAGAAATGCATGTTAGTTTAGTCTGCAACTTAAATCATCCATGTAGTCACAAATAACAGAGAGAAAGCAGAGGCCCCAAGAGCAAAAGCACCGGCAGTGACATTTTGTACTCCAGTGAGTCACAAGAGCAGAGCTTTGCCTGGCATATGACCTCGAGATGAATGTGGCTTGGTTGTTGAATGCCGTATTGTCAAGTTTCATGTTTGGTGCCTTTTCCTGAAACGTTCAGAAAATCAAACTATGGACAGGTCACTGCGAATGTGAAACATGCTGGGCATCTGATGCTGTGAAATGAAGAGGAGGGGTGGCAGAGATGAGCCCGTAGCTTTGGAAGGCAGAGCAATCATCTGCTGTTACCTGTGGTGCTTCTAATCCAGTTCCATCACCAGTATCATGAACAGTTACCAGGGCTTTGCAAATGTGCCACACCGTATTTTGTGCTGCTTACACATGGATTCGCCATCACACTGATATAATAATCTTAAATCAGCTGCTACTTTTCCTCATTTACTTATGTGGGAAGCTCAGAGTTCTTAAACACTGTCCCTCAAACCACTCAGCTAGTAGGAATATTCAGAATCTTAGTAGGTGATAGCACCCTATCAACCTAAGTTGTCATTCAAAACCTTGCATAGCATAGTACTGCTTTCTCATCGATCAAGACCTTTGGGTTTTTTATATATCAAATTAATATTGTCTGACTATCATATCCTAGGGATTATATGGTTCTCGGGCATAAATTTATTATGGTTGGTAAAATTAGTGAAATGCACTGACATGTAAATCAGTAATTATATTATTCCTTTTCCTACCTCATTGTTTCTGCTTGTGTGCCTCTGGACCTTGAGCCAATAGAATTGTTCCTATAAATATTAAAGATCTGTGTGACTTAGCTAATTAATATGCATGGATAAAATATGCATGTTTAGAATCACTTAAACTCCTGTCTCTAAGCTATCTACCCACCCACAAATGGCTAACTGGGTTTCTGATGCCGTAAATGCACCATCCTTTTGAAAACTGGTGGTTTTGCAATGCACAAAGTATGGTTGTTTTCTCATGAGAGAACACTGGAAATATTTAGTTTACTTCTAGAAGGATGTGGTGACCCATAAGTAATATTCTATCCATGTAAATAGGAGGCAAGTCCTTGATAGGGCAATAGGGTAATTGGCTTAGAAGTGGACTGGTTTAAGTAAGATTGAAGCAAAGTGGGAATGATGATTACCGTTGGAATTAAATTCAAAAACGTAAGAGAAAATACTATAGAGACTCAATCATAGCCTGGATGTTTCTTATGTAGGCGAATATTATGACGGTTTCTATTTTATGCACTTTCTATATTGTGTTCGTGTTTAAATCGACTTTCACCATCACTTTTACCATTCTGACCTCGGTCTTCACAGCTTACTGTGATCTTGTCATTATGTTTCAAATAAATACTGACTTTCTTAAAATGACTGTGAGTTTAAATGCATGCCAACCTTCTTGCAGATAAACTGGTGGTTAATGATTAAAACTATGCCACCAAATACCTAAAGCCCTTAATTTCAGTACAGATATGCATTTTGTTCATTTCATTTAAATTCTTTTTCTCTCTTCCTTTTTCTGCCAGGGCCTACAGGCAAAGTGACCATTTAACTGCATGGAGACAGGCTACAGGTTGTTGTATAGATCCTACATTTTTTGGTTAAGATTCCAAGTGCCATTGCTGTTTTCATGGACAAAGTAGTTAAATTCTTGGGTCATGTCAGAGAGTCTTAAGGCTAGTGCTTCTAACAGGGCCTCCTTCAAAGTCAGGGAGGCACCTTGCTGTTGCTGTCCCCATTTAAATGGCTTTGAACCTTCCCTAATTTTACCTTCATAGAGGGACCTGGCTATTAATGAGTATTTAGGGTTCTAAATACAACAGAAGCCAGCTGCCTTCAGAAACTCTCTGGTCTATCTCTTGGTCTTTATGAAAAGGATAACTGAAATTACCCTGTTTTATTTCTCGTTTCAAGATCAAGTGTCATTTTGAGATATGGAACTCCAAGTATTTAATTTCTTTTTAGGCATATTTGAACCCTCTTGAGAGATACTCTGTATACAGCTCTCTGGAGTATATATAGCAATGCCTCTGTTCTTCTACCACAGTCTTCCAAGCTCTCACTTGCCAGGAACAGATTGTGCACATATTGCAGGAGTTCACATTTCATCTCTGCTCTTGGAAAGTATGCCAGGTCACCTGCTAGGGCTTCTTCAAATACTTGGGGGGAGTTTTGAGACTTGGGGCAATTGGGTTCAAGTCAATTGTTCCTTTCAGCCAGTGGCAGGGTCTTCCCATTCAAAGGAAAATATTGGCTGATTTACAAGTGCCAGGAAAATGCCGAAAAGCATCCTTCAAATCCAAACATGTGAACTGTTGGACTTCCAACCCTTCAAAGCATGTAAGGGTTGAGGACCACCAAAGAGATAATGACTGTGGCCTGGTTGATGGCTCACAGAGAGTCCTGATCAGCTTGGTAGTCATTGGTGCCTGGTATCATCAATGATCACAGTGGAGTATTCCAAGAAGACTGGCAGTTTTGAGGCAGTCCGAATTCTAATAGTCTCATAAAATGAGTCTGAATGCAAATTCTGGCCTCATGAGACAAGGGGTATTGCTGGGCCCTTACTGGGTAGCGTCTAGACAGTAATTTGACCACCTGTGAGTGGATTCTCCATTCTTCCCCCTGGAGAATTTTGACTGACAGGATCAAAGAGGTTGCTTCCATGGGTCCCTGTAGTTTGAGGAGGGCTGTTCCATCAAAAGAGAAGGTGACCTACACCCCCAGTTTAGACAACAAGTGTCTTTATAGCAGGAATACTGGGCACTCTGGGTAACAAGGGAACTCATGTTTCACCTGATGCCCTTCCATGACACAGCTGTGAGACTCACAGAGGCAGGAGACTCCAACCAGAGTTGCTGCCTTCCTCAGCGGGGCCACCAACTGGTAACAGTTAAATATTCAGTGCTAGTGTCTACCAAAAAGTCCACTAAATTTTTCATCATAACCATGGGCTCATGTGGGCCAAGTCTTATCAGGCCTCGTCTTTCTTGGTCAAAGTCAATTCTGACCATTCCAGTGAAATTGCTTGTGGGGGGTGGTGAGCTCTGCCTGATTTGAGGTGTCATTCTGTTTTGGAGATCTCTGATCTCTCTCCTTTCATTGGAGCATTCATTTTTCCAGTGTCCAATGTCTTCGCAGAAGGTGTATTAATCCTTCCATAGGGGAGTGTGAAGCTTATCTTATTTCCCCTCTGGTTCTGTCCGGGCCTGGGGAAGCCAGTCAGCAGTGCTGACGTCAGGAGAACTACCTTCTGTTTACCTTCTCATCTGCTGCCAGTCTAGCAGCTTGTTGCTGATTCAAGAATACTTTGTTAGCAACTCCCAACTGCTGAGTACTTCTTATACCTGCAAACCCTTACAGTTTTTGTAACTTTCTTTTGGTATCTGCATGTACCTAGCCCACAGAGACTGCATTTACCAATTGCTAGTTTTCAGGGGCCTCAGGGTAAAGAGTCAGAAGGGTTCTCACCTGGTTTCTGGAGAATTTCAGTGTTCTTGGACATGCTGGTGGACTTCTTTGCTCCCCGTTTCAGCCTTTCTATTAGGGCCTGTCTGTACATCCCTACGCAGGCCCTGTCAGCCTTTGAACTAGAGCTCTGATGGGGACTTCTGGGAGGATATTTCTGACTCATGTCTCTGCATTCAATTCTTTTGAGAGAAACTGAGTCCTTAACCATCTGAGTCTTAGTCATCCCTTGCCATCATTCCTTCATATTAAGGAGTGTTAAAAGGAGCTGGCCTGTCACTCCGTATGGGAAGATAAGAATGACAAATATATTCCATTATGTCTAACATAGCCCATGTTTTCTGGGAGTATGAAAGGGTATGGTATTTCCAATTAAGCAATACTTTAGTGAGAAGTTCTGGTAGGAGAAAATATGGTGCCTCCCCCCAGCTTCATTATGGCACCATATGCTGGGGTTCTTAAGCTTTCAAAGGGGCATCTGAAGAGCTGGTATCTGCCTATGAGCTGAAAGGAGACATCTCCCCACCTGTTCTGGCTCCTCTGGTCTCAGAGGAGATACCAATCTCGGGTGATGGCACAAATAGGCACTAGATGCTCTAGGTGGAGAAGCATAGTTCTCAGCCTCAAGGGAGATGTGGATGGTGGTAGACTGCCTGGAAAAGTGGGAGTCTCAGCCGGAGAGAGAAATATATAAGAAAGCAATGGCAATGGGGGCTCATCTGGGTATCCCTGAGTGATTGGCAGTGCCTGGGTGGAGCCTTGATTTTTTGATGGAGTCAGGAACAGCAGAATCCTAGTATGTTCCTGTCTATTAGCAGAGAACATTATCCAAGGAAGCTGGACTAGCACAGTTTATAGCCAAGAGTTTATGTATGGAAAATGATCTGAATGGCCTGGGTTACCTGGTACATTGCCCTAATCTTAGTCATATTCAGAATTACTCTGAGGGCCATTTGATATCAAAGTAGGAGATCCTGTTTCACAGAGGGTCCCCAATTTCCCTGATGTCATCTTAGTACCTTAATCTCCTGATTATCCATTCTGAAAGTTTTGATCATACAATCTATGACAGTGAATTTTGAGTGGGATCTTCCCATGGTGCCCCTGTCACTGTGCTGCTATTGTAGAACAAAGACCAAGGACCCAAACAGAACTCACTTCACCATATCTGGTTTGTCCACTCTTGGAGAATTAGACTCTTCTCAGCATATAACAAGTTAATATATGATCTGACTTAGAGAGAGGCACTGGGTCCCCATAACCATATGTTGCCATACAGCCTGATGAAGGCATCAAAGAACCTCAGGTTGGGGCCTAATCTAGCTCCAAAGCTTGACAGCCATGAAGACACATGTACACAAACAGCAGACCATTCTTTCACACTATACTCCAGACATGAACCTCCCCATGAGGCTTGCCTAGATGAGGTAATTATAAAAAAAATGCTGGGTGGGTAATCAATCTCCCCTTCTGCCTTAGAAGGCTGGTCTGACTACTGAGCACTACTGGGACTGGCGGGCATCCTACTGTGTCCTGAAATCTGGAGTCTATTCATCCCATCACATGTGTCATGAGACGTACGGTCTGAGGAAACTGGACTATGGACTGAGGAATTGGGATCCCTGGCAATGAGATGAGAGGCATACCTTGTAGTTGTTCATGGACATTCCTGAACTGTCTTGTCCTGCAGCCACCAAGGCTCCAAGGGGAAGCTCTTGTTTGAGAGCATGGCAAGTGGCTTTCTGGTTAGGAAACCAAGAATGCAAAGGGAAACTGAGAAGTCACAAGTCAAACAGACACTTCAAACTGAGTAGAGGATCAAAAATAGCACAGATTTATCACAGTGGGCTCAGAAAGTGTGATATAAGGCTTTAAAAAAATAATATTAATAAATGATTCATTATTTCAGATCCACTCTGGCATTGGTGCGTACAAGGGTCACAGAGAACTGTTTAGGCCTTTTAGCCTGTGTAACTGTAGACCAGGCACAGGACTCTGTTGACTTAGTCCATGAACAGGGGTCTCCAACCTATGGAACATGGTGGGGCATTAGTTGTAATTCTGAGCAGGGAAACATATTTACAGAAGCAAAAGCAAAGGTTAAACATTTAGGCTTTAACATTAAGGCAAACTGTAGGACTGGCTTCATTGGGTAAGCTAGAAACTGTTTGCTCAGATAAGCAGGGGAAGGCTGTGTCTATGTTTATTCGTTTGTTTATTTTGGCAATCTGCTCCGCCTGGATTTTTCTTAATTAATTTTAGTTTTCTTTCTTAACCATGCTAGGAAGAGCTTTCCTTTCATAGTCAGTGAAGACAAAGGACAGGCTCAAGCCTGTCGAGAGACCCAACCTAGTGACTTTGTTTCAGGGCATTCAGCTCTTTGCTTTGCCCAGATGCAGCCTTTGAACACAAGCAGACAAAATGAAGCTTGAAAGAACTGTATCTTGATTGTCTATCTGTCAAAAATAAGTTAAGTTTGTTAAAAGAAAGGTCTAAGCCAGGGAGTAGGATACCCATAAAGAGAAGGGATCATCATGATTATGAGTTTCTTTACTTTCTTAGTGTTTTTTCCCTTACGATATAGGACAAAGATCATGCATTAAAGATAAAGGAAACTGTGTTGCTTACCAATTCTAATTGCACTGAGTTTTAGAGGACACCGTAAGTGTTCAGAGACTGGATAAATCTAATCTTCTAAGAAGGAGCTCATGCTTGGGAATCATGATCCAAAGATTTGGAAACGTTATTTTCTCGATGTAGGCAACACAAATGTATTGGCCTTAGATATGGAGATAGCCAAGACATTTTATATGAAAAGGTGCTATTTATAACTGCAAAAGCTTCAGAGATGAACTCTAGAAGAGATGCTGAATGAATGGTGAGTGATTTTCCTTCTGTAGTCTATCTAGCACGTACATGGGCGATGTCCATCTAGAGGTTCTGAACTAAGACGGTGAAGTGCAAAGTGAACCATGTGTTACTTTGATACTCAAGCACACTATACATGTGCTGTGTGTTTGTGTTTATATGTGTTTCTGTCAATGAGTTTGTGTATTTCTACCTGTGTATGTTTCTATTTGTATGTGTATTTCAGGGAGTATGTGTGCTTCTGTGAATTCATGTTTCGGTGTGTGTATGTTTCTGTGTAGTGTGAGTGTGCTTCTGAGTGTTCTTTGTTTGTGTGTGTTTCTGTGTGTATGTGTGTTCCATAAAAATCTGCTACAGAATGACCCCACTTTTTGTTAGAATGTGTGTTTGTAAAAATCACATATTGAATCTGAAATTCATAAAATAAATTATACTTTCCTTTACAAATGATGTTGTAATTGTGGTTTGAATTTAAAACACATCACCAAAGAAAACTGAGATGCAAACAACAGCTTTTCATATTTTTGTTTTCTTTCAAAATGTTGGAATAAAAATCTTCCACTGAGGCATATGCCCAAGCCCCTTAATTTATATTTATATGAGTTACATAATAATAAATACATAATACCAAATACATAATAAGCTATATTTTTATAACTTATCTACTTATCTTTAACCTTAAATATTTCCTGACATTTTGAAAACAAAGAAAATAATTTAAAAAATAACTTGAATGGCCAAATGTTTGAAAATAAGTTAGTTTGGAATTTAAACTTATTTTGTCTTTTATGTTTATTTACGTCTCAATTGATCTTCAATTTACATTATTCAGTGCACAATAATTCTTCAGTGTGTCACTAGAAATCTAATTAGAGTAATTTTGAGAAAAGAAAAACTGTTGAATGTTGTATTTGTTAGCTACAGTGTATCTGACAAACTACCATGTACTCAGCAACTTAAAATAGCCTGCAATTCTTACCTTTGTGAGTGAAGAATCTGGGTTCAGCTAATTGGGTCCTCTGCTTCATGTGACTATAATCAAGGTGTCATCCAAGACTTGTAGGGTCTCCTTCAAAACTAAATGGAGAAGCATCGGTCCCCAAGGTCATATGATTGCTGGTAGAACTCTGATGACATCAAGGATTATTGGACTTTGGTTTTGAGTTCCTAGCTGGCTGTTAGATCACTTGATTAACATATAATAGACATTCAACAAATGACAGTTTTAGTTTAAAATGTTGTCTTTGAAGAGTAGTATCTCATGCATAGAATCAACTAAATATAAACTTACTGAAACATAGAAAATAATGTGTGCATTGATGTAACCCACGTTTGAGAAATCTTTGTGGAAGTTGTTTAAATGTATATGAAGCTAACTCTTAGCTCCAGCACCTGATAAACAAGTTTCAGTTCTTTCTCCCCTAGTTAATACTTCCTTGGAGAAATTCCTTCAACTTTCTAAGGGACTTTAACTTAACATACATTTTCTATGAAATGGAGGCAACAGTAGCATACATATCATGGTGATTGGATGATAATTCGTCTGTTCATTTAATATTGAAATACAAGTATTTATGTTCCACGCACAATTCAAGAACACAGAGATATGGTAGTGAATAGGAGGCTTTTCTTGCCATCCAGGATGAATATAAGTGGTGAGCAGTGATTGCATAGTGTGGTTCCAGGAGATAATAAAGCTACAGAGACAAAGAAAGATGAAAGAGAAGGAAAAACAGACAGTGCTCTCTTAGAAAACGCAAAGAAAGGCAACAGTTGAGCAGAGACTTGAATGTAGGGAGAGAGGCTATGTGGAACGTACGGGGAACGATTCCCAGGTTGACAGCAAGAAAACGCAGACACCTGAGAATTAGCATTCTTCCTTTGGTAGAGAGGGCTGTTAGGTCTAGTATATAAAGACAGTTTATTATACAATTAATCAGTACATTTTTAGTTTTTAGCCTTTTGTAATCACAAAATACTCATTTTTAAGAAACTAAAACAAAATGTTTCTTCTGTAGGAAACCGGATGGTGTCTATAGGTGATGGCATGCCTCCTCACATCTCAAGAGACAGTTCTATAGAGGCGAGGCAGCTGTCCAAGAAAATGGAACAAAGTTGGAAATGGTCTTGTAAAGTTTCATTTGAGGTGGTAATGCTTTGTGGCTGGAGGTGTAAGGGATGAGAACAGCATGTGAATTCCAAGAAAGCAGCAAAGAATGGAAAATGGATTTACAATGTGTCAGACAGGGTGGCAGCTTCTTGCGGCATGTGGCTTGCATCACAGTGATGGGAAAGGTATGTCATGTGCCGGCTTCTCGCCTGTGGCACACCACAAGGGAGCATGAGTTGGCAACCGCGGATAAAACACATCAACAGCAATTTTAGGATATGGCAAGCCATGATCTTCTTTATTTTTCTGCAAATGTGATTCTTTTTTATTTGTCCCAAAGGACTGAATGCATGACAAAAATAAAAGAGTTTAGAGGGAAGGGCATTTTTAGATTGAGCATATTAGATTAGATTTATGCTTGAAAATACACAAACATAAAGAAGTAAATAGTAAATAAATCAGAGGAGAATTGAGGCAAAGGCCATCCACAGAGCTAGGAGTTTAGTGAAGAGAGAATCATGCCCCAACCCAGGGCTTAAGCAAATACAGGCTGAATTGAAGAAAAAAAAAAAGAACACAAACAAGTGGTTAGAGATGTCACCCATTCAAGACTCACCGTGCTTTCAGTCCAGAGCTTAAACCCCCTAATACTGCGGTGTATGTGTGTATGAAATAAGCCTACGTCAAGTAGCGGCAACTTTACTAAACACAGTCTTTGATCAAGGAAATGAAACTCAACTGCTGAGATTAGGACTGGTGCAATTCGTATCTGAGTTTATCATACTCTCCTCAAAGAGGTGATTTTTCAAAAAGAGTGTTGTAACTACTGAGAGACATTCACTTAGCCAGAGACATATCCTGGGGAAACTAAAATTGTATAAGCATACTTTAAAATAGCAATTAAAATGCTAAGCTTTTTATAAGACTTAGCAAGAATTTCATATTTTAAATAGATGATTTTAGCCAGGAATTCATAAAAATTGGTAACTTGCATAACCCTTGTCTTTTTGAGTAAGTGATCTATCCTCATGAGTGCTTATATATCATTTTCATGTGTATTTTTAAGCATAACTTTTTTGTAAAAAAATTAAGCTAATAATTATAAAAGATATATCTTAACCCTGTGCTTTTTCTATTAGTTTTTCAGCTCTTCATGGGTTATTCTCAATAAAGCAAAATTGAACTAAGTATCCACACATGTAAACAAGACATGGCATTATGCAAGTCATATTTCTTCAGATTCTAAATCTAATATGCTCAATCTAAAAATGCCCTTCCCTCCAAACTCTTTTATTTCTGTCATGTGTTCAGTCCGTGGTCATGTTTGAACTCGGGACGTCTTTCCTAGCGTTCCTATCTGTGCCCAGTTTTATTTCTGAACACCTTTCCTCCTAAGTGTCTTGTCTGTGGCTTCCCTTCTCTATCCAGGAATCTGGTGCCTGACACGTCTTAGCTGATATTGTCTCTAGATTTCTGTCTTGGTCACAATGTGTCATGATTTCAATAAAAGCTGTTCCTAGGCTTTCAGTTAAACCAGCCAGCCTGTGTATCTAACTTTCCCTGAGCTAAGTTCACTTGCCAGTCTTCTGCAAGAGAATTCTCTACAATCTTTAATATTTATCTGTCTAATTTTAAGAAAGTGACAAATATTTTAGAAAACATAAGCGAATCTTTGGATATATATCAAAGAATCTCTTCATTTATGGTAGATGAAAAAAAAATTTTTAAAGAATGTGTTCTTTTAAAACTGCCTTGACTAGTGTTTGGGTTTGAATTTGCTAGAAAAACTAGCATTTTTCTTCCAGACTGGAAGAAGAAAACAATTCCCAGATGTCTTAAATTTTCTGGCTAACAGAAGAATCTTCACAATTTATATAATGATCCGGTCAGTTAACACAAGACTTGTGTTTCATTTGCAACCTAAACAAACAAATTCCAGCCTATAAAACTTTGTAAAGTTAAGTGACTGTGTAAATGGTTACACTCACAGAGAAACTAGCAAAGAGCATCAAAGGATATTTCTTGTACTCCTCAGTTAACAATGGAGACAGAATATATAGAGATTTAAATCTATTCCCTTTATTCTACTGATCTAATCTTTTTGTTGTTTTATTGAACAAAGTCAAAGAAATTAAATACTCAATAACCCACAGTCTTGTAGCATTAAAAGGGCAAACTTCAACACAGAATTTAAATTCCACAAAACTTGTTTCCCAAACAAAATTCTATTTTACATTTTTAACTAGTATAATTCTAAAAAATGAAGGCCTGTAATTTCTATTAACTAACAAATCGTCCTATGATTTATGAATTTTATTAGTTTTATAATCTTCATTTTTTTCTGTGAATTTGTAGTTGTACCAAACTCCTTTTTGAAATATGATTATGAAGATAGAAAAACAGTAGATGCAGATGTAGCCTTGCCATCTTTTCTCCATCTTTAAGCCATAATATATCCCAACAAACCTCATTCACTTTCTCTAGCTTTTAAGAAATAGAGCTGTCTCACATAATAGATAACTTTCATACGCATCTATTTGAACTTGTCTAGTTTCTGATATTTTCTTAACATTTGCTTTATTTTTAATAATTCATTCAGACTACATAACATCTGCTTAAAACATTTGACCAACCAGTTTTATCGATGTAAATCAATAAACCAAATGCAGGGCAGGAAAAAAAAAAAATCACCGTATAATTTTTGTTCAACCCATCATTGAATCACTGTGAAAGGACTTATGCTTGGAAGGCTTTTAATTTTTCTGTAAAGTTCCTTGAAACAGATGTGAAAATCCACTCATCTCCCACACTGTCTAGTTCAAACAGCTGTAATTATTTCATGGATTACACTTGAATGAAATGAAAGTCCTGGAATTATTTCATTTAAGTAGCTGCTATTTTCTGAAATCAAAATACATTCTTGCTTGATTAGTTCTTGGTTATTTGCCATTGTATAGAGATAAAATGTTTGTGTCTTCAGTCATAAATTAGTTCATTTTTCTCAATAGTATTTTTTGTGACTCAAAAGATGTGCCATAGTTATATAGACTACCTTTAAAAGAAATTACTGCTTTGGGCTTTCTGTTGTGAAAAGAAAAAGGAAAATGATTTCTCTTTTAAAAGTTTAAAATATGATGTTCATAGAATGCGCCCATCTTTTCTTATGGCGAACATTAAGTAAAAGAAGTGTCACTGTTAGGATAAGGAGCTTTTTCAACCAGCTGGTTTATAGCTCCATTCCAAACACCTTCTCCCACTCTCTCTGTCTACCAGACATCTGTGTGGTGTCTTGAAGACAGCATGTGTGGACGCGAAGGTATTCCCTTCCCTGTGTTCTTGAGAACTGATAATGTCTAGCATCTTACTCAGATTTAGCATTCAGTCATTCACTACATTGTGTTCCATCAGCATCCTCTGAAATTACTTTATGACACATTTCTTCTCTTCCTATGCTTTTCCCTTCTTACAGGCCCTCAAATTTAACATGTGCATTGTTGAGACAGGTTTCTTCCCTCTTTAATTCCTTGTTTCCAATGTTTATTTTTCCTGTGTGCACAGGTAAGATCATTCAAAATATTCCATCAGAAGCCAGTTTCCCAAAGTCATAAAAGATCAATTTTGCAAAAAGTTAATTATCAAATTATACAAATTTCTATAGCCAACAAATACCAATGAATGTCTCTTCTGTGCTAGACACACTTCTGAGACACAGAGTTTAATACTAAATGAGAAACACAATGTCACTTTTTGATGTGCAGGAAAGAAGGAGATTTTAAAAACTGATAGGAATGTGTATCTGTGTGCACTGTAGACATCTGTGTTTATATTAAGTACATGAGTATGTGCATGTAGAAAAGCAGACCGTGATAAAGGAGTTTTTAAAAATCAAGCATATCAATTGATTAAGTATGCTTTTCAATGAAGCCAATGAATAGGTTATATTTACCTAATGAAAACCATTCGTGAATATATTCAGTAACTGTAGTCCTAGACTTCATTTTAGGAACACAAGATAATGTATCTTAAAAGATAATCTTTATTGATGGACTTTTATATGTATGTTATGGTATAATACTGGCCAGTAGAAATCAAATAAGACCCCAAAACTGTAATAATACTCTAATTTTATAATAATCATATTGAAAAAAGAGAGAGAAGCAGGGAAAATTATTTTTAATAATGCATTTCACTTGTCTCATATAGCCATACTATTATTTCAATGCATATTCAAAATAAAAGCTACACATTTTATATCTTGCAGTTATTGTATTTGTATAAATATTCAAAAACTTGTATTTTATTTTATCAGCAGATTTCACTTAGGATAGTTACATTTCAAGTGCTCAATGAAAACACAAGGGGGCTGGAGAGAGAGCTAAATGGCTAACAACATGTACTGCTCTTGAAGAGGACCTGAGTTTGGGTCCCAGCACCCAGGTGTCATGGCTTACAACTGCTTGTAACTCCAGTTCAAAGGATTCCAGTGCCTCTGTTGGTTTCCATGGACACCTACACAGGCATAAGCACATACACTCATACAGACACATGTATATACATATATACATATTATATATGTATAAAATCATTCTTTTTTAATGTGGCTAGTGACAAATGAGTTGGATATAACAATTCTATAAATTATTAAATGTGTTGACTATGTTAAATATATTCTTGATGTTGGATGAATGTGTAATTGTATATTTTTCAGTACAAGTGTGTTTAAAAAGTACATTTATACTTATGAATAATAGACTTATAAGCTCATTCAATGACTATATGTATAATATATTTATGAATAAAAACTGTCTGATAAAGAGTTTTCAGGATGTTGGATAAGTTAGGTGACAAGAGAGTAGAAATATTCAAGCCAAACCAGGTGATAAATAATTTTGCACTGAGATGGAAGAACATTAAAACACAGAGATAGGAAACTTTTGGGACTGTTAGACAGCTAGTGTGACTGCAGGCTAAAGAATTTGGAGCTAGCAGAATGTATATTAGAAAGAGTTTGATTTAAGACCATGAACAAGGATAATGTGATCAATTCTGTTTTAGAAAAATAATTGTAGTGTTCTTTTAAACAAAAAACAATTTACTGAAGATACAATTTTCTAATTAATTAAAAAATTTAAGAATTATTTTATGAATGATACAATAGTCGTAAAATGTTAATCATTGAAATAAATGTATTACAACAATGAAACTGCTCCATATAATTGAAATGAAAAAGAGAGAATTAGAATTATGTCTGAGAGAATTAGAAGTTGAGGTTGAATGCAGTGGTGTTTCCCACTAGCTCTGATACCACAGCTATGGCCTCAGAAGTTAGGAAATTGCTCCAGGTATCATTTAATCATCTGCAGTAGAAACATGAACATTACTTCAGAGGAATGTAGAACTTTAAAAACATCAGCTACCCTCACATCTGTTGTTCTACCCAAATGCAACTGCTGCTCCAGAAAATGCATGTCTACCTCTTTTCTGCTTTCCAAATCTTCTAATCACTGCAGATTATTGATGAAACCTGAACCTTCTGTGAACTTAGGGAGTGAAAGACATAGAAGTCTAGTTCTTGACTTTGTGGCCCCTGCAACACAAGGAAGTGTAGACAAGGGTAAGCATTGTGACAAATGCCAAGAACCACTCACTGTCTGTCTTTTTAATATACCTCAATTAGTTCTCATTTGTTTTCTATAATATTTAAAACATTAATATTTTGTAATATGGCTAGTTACATTATATGATGGTTATTGATTCAGTATTCTTCACTAATTTACTAGTCATTTTAGTATTAAAATGAGACAGATAAGTAGATCCACCTCCCTGAGACAATGGGAAGGTGTTAAACTGGTGTTTAAATTTATATTTGTACGTCTTCTGCTGTTTACTTTTTGTAAATAAGCAAAGACAAATTGGGCAATTTGCCTTCCTAATCGGCAGTTATTGAAGTCTCCCTTAGTGCACTAGCTGCCTGAACAAAAACACTAGCAGTCTAACAACCAACCATGCTACCCTGTGCCATATAAGTCTTGAGGCAGCTAAGCAAAGATTACAGCTCATTACCCTAGATTCTTAAAGAATAGTTCTAGCCAGGCTGTTGGGAACAGTTTGAACCAGACTTTTTATGAATAAGCCTCAAAGAACTCTAAAGACAATAAAACCATTTCCATCTTGGCCAGAGGGCAGCTCTGTGACTGTTACTAAGGGGCAAGACTGTGATTGAGCCAAAACATGAGCCAGAGTGACTGTGACTGCCGCTAAGAGGCAAAGCTTTGATTGGTCAGAACAGAACTCTCTTACTCAGGTTATATAAGCAACCTCCTCTGGCTAATTCAGAGAGTGAGCTGGGAGACAGTGTCCTGTGCTGTGTCCCCTTATGTTGCAGCACTGGGCTCAATAAAAAGTCTCTCTTGTGTGGTCTTTTCCTGCTTTTTCAGTATGTGGACTAAAGTAGTAATGCAAACTGAAAAGAAACAAATAGCAGAATGCCAATTGCATTGCAGAAAAGAGGGTGGAAAGGTTGTAAGAGCCAGGGTGGAGGTACTTGACCATATGCAAATAAGTTCTACAGGTTACTGGAACCTTGCTCATACGAACCTATGGCAATGGCGTCAGATGCAAAAGACCATACAAACTCAAGCAGACAAAAAAAACCAATACAGAACTGTGTAAATGGGCAACAGGCTCCAATCTTAGCCAGAGAACTACTGGTAGCTGATTAATGTTGGGTGAAGAGAGGGAGGAACTCTAGATAGGCTGACGAGACCTCAGTGGATAAACTTCACTGAACGATGTCTGGGGACTCTAACTTGACTTGACAGGCCTTAACACAAATAAAAAAATGCGTGAAATCCGGTGGGAGGGTGGTGGCAGCTGTGGGAGGACGCCCCGGAGGAAGGGCATAACGACAATTAAGATGTTCTGTATGAAATATACAAAAATTCAGTAAAAAATTTACAAAAAAGAAAGAACGAGGCAACAGTAGAGAGACAAGAGCTAAGACAAAATTATAAAGGTCTGAGAAGGGATACTGCAGACTATGGTGACGAAAAGTGCTCCAGGGATCTGGGCCTTCAGAGCCAAGAGTCCCAGACTCCAGGCACAGGGGTGTGTGCTGCTCACTGCCACCGGCAAATCCCGATAGTCGAGGTCTGTGAGGACTGTCACAAAAGAGGGGCCCTGTCACTGCCTCGCACCTGCCTTCTGCCTCCTGCCACATGCTGATGTCAACGGACTTGCTCGAGACCAGCACAGTTGACGGCGCCTGCACAGTCACTGTGCACCAGGGACTGAGGCAAGATTCCCACAGAGTGTATCTTAATCCGGTCTGTGGTCTGTGGGTTGTAATGCTGAGCTAATGCAGCTTCGCTCACTGCTTTTAACACATACAGACCAACAAGCAGGTGTTGGGTACAGATCGTGGAAATGTCTATGCCTTTGTCTCAGTTTTTTCCTTCAACTTCTCTAAATAATAAAGTCCATTTAAAATTCTATATTACAAAATGTTCTTCTCTTATTCAGTTGATTATCAAGAGTTCTCTGTTAAATTTGTACTTAATTCCCTAATTTTTACTTCTCCCACTCTTTCAGTTTTTGTTAACTTCCCAGAAGTTTGCATTTCTGTCTCTTTCTCTTAGTTACGGAACCCTAGACATTTGTTTCCTTTAACAAATGTGTTTAGCAAATTGAGCTAATAAGACTAGATTTTTTATTTTTGTTCTTTGTAAGTTGAATGCAACCAGCATCCTTTTATAACCAACATGAACTTTTTGTGGTTGCATCACTACTTAGAACTTGTACATACATATTCAGTAATTACTAGGAGTTCATTAACCTTTCTACAAAAGGTGAATATTGGTAAAGAAAGAAATAATGAGTGATTTCTCACAGTGAGGTCTTTTCTAAACTGCAGAAGCCAATTTCCCTGTTTTCTCTGAAGTTATATTTGAAACTTCCCAGGTCATGGCAGTTGCTGAAGCAGTTTCCCTTGCAGGACTCCAAGTCTCCAAAGTACCAGCAAAAGAACTACAGAAGCCTTCTTACTCTGCACGCCCAGCCTATGATGGTTATTCTGAGCTGCAGATAAAAGCAGCGGATGGCTATGAACTCTAAAGGAAGCTTCATTAAATACACTCTTTAAATTTTCCCTAGAAAGCTATGCCAGGAAATATTTTCTATTCATTAAAATGGAAATAAAATCCATGTCCTAGTACTGTCCCTGCATATGTTAAACAATCTGAAATGCTTAGTTACCACAGAGCATCATACCACTGTTCTGCATTGTATTAGTATAACGCTGGTGAAGAGGCAAGTAGGTGTGGACAGTCTGGCAATTGAACAGGTTCTCACAGGTAAAGTGTGCATGTACATCTGGGCTCCCTACCACCCTGAAATGAACCATGTAACTTCATCAAAATGAACAGTAACTCCGGACTCATCTCATTTATAAGTCAGTGTGGTATGTGTGCATTCCAAAATTAAAACTAGGGAAAGAATTGTTAGCTCAAATTTATCTTATTATGACCCCCAAAAGACTGTTGCTTTATGGCAATAAACAATCTTTTATATATTCAGTGTCCTCTTTTTAACAGTATTATATAAAATATAAGTCTATCATTTTATTATGACAATTAGAGAAAAACCTAGATTATTTATATTTAACTGTGTAGTGTGATGCTTCCTTGATATTCTGGATCATCTACCATAAACAATTACACTTCCTTAAACATTTCTTTTTTAACTATTCCCATGTATAAATTGCTCACATCTTCTACCCTACACTATACAATATTACTGAATAGCTATAAATATTACAAGGTTGTTACATTGACTTGGGAACAAAGTTCACTTTCCTAATTCCTATTTCTTCTATAGAGTCATGGAATGAACTAATACTTTTTTCCAAATGACAAAACTTAAGATATTTGAAAATCAAATATATGGAAATATGGAAATAAACAAAGATCACTCACATGAAAAGAAGTCAAATAGTTATCGGTTTACTGAGGGTACCTCGGAAGTCAATCACTATTACGAGAATTTTTCAGAGACTCAAAGGCAGGTAAGGGAGTGGGAAAGCTTTAAAAAGGAAGATAAAGGGATGAGAATATACTCCATGTATGCTCTGATTGGAAGTTGTTGGTATGGAGAGCTAGAGACAGGAACAGACTGCCTTCAGCAAATGGCGTGGAAAGCACATTTGGTGCTTTCCGTGTGAAAGGTTAAAAACTGGCATTTATTAACCAAATCCTGAATGTCTGCAGCCACTTGTTGGGTCCATATTGTCATTTCATACCTTGAGCAAGCTCTCTTTCTCTCTCTTGCAGAAGTTTGCTTAAATTCTAGAGGTATAGGTCTTTCCTGCTTAATGAATGTATACTTGTTTTCATGGTCAATGGTATCATAGTATCATTAGAAACATTTTGTTGTATTGTCATCCTGATCATCAAGGAAGAGATCAGTCACACAGAAGCACTGAACGTTTAGATATATTTCTGTGGACTATAATACCTAAAACACATACACAATTAAAAGTGAATTTAAGATGTTTCAGAACCAAGAATAGTTTTCCAACCCAGACTGAAAGGACAAACCACGAAGGTCATTAAGGACAAAATCTAGAAAGACAAGTAGTTTTTTCCTTGCCTGTTTCATGAAGCTAGGTGCAGAAAGAATTGCTAGAGATGTCATAAATTCCACTGTGACAAATGAACAAGAAATCTCGGAGAACAATGCAATTGCCCATCACTAGTCTCATCAACATCTTAACACATGACCAAGTTTAATTCCCCAAACTCCGCATGGTAGAAGAAAAGAATTGACTCCACCTCCTGCAAGTTGGCTTTTGATCTCCACATGCAGGCCTTGATATGTATACACACACACACACACACACAAATAAGTATTATAAAAAATGAATTAATTAATTGGAAACAAAAACGGAAACCTATGTAAAATCACCCGGTTGTTTCCGGGGGTCACCTGACAGGATTACAGATGATACAGGTCTAGCTCATAAGGTGACAAGAAGTTAAATAAAGTTAACTATTAAATAAAGTTAACAGTTTTGTTTGAGATTCTGGGGGATGTCTGTGGAAAGGAATGAAATCCTACCTAAGATAATGCACACATTTAGATCTTAAGTATAGTTCATTGATTCGTTAACCCAAAATATCTAGATATGAGAAGAATATCAACTCTGACAGCAGCCTTTATAACAATGTCACTGATTTTATTGGAATTGTTTCTTCTCACTTGGCAAAAGCCTTCAATAAGACTTTGTGGGGAGGCAATTCTTCCCCTTCCTCTGCCCCAGAGTCCCAGTTAATCACCCTATCCTTTTTTCTGCCTCAAGAGTAGGAAGACTCACAAGAGGGAAAACATATCAACTTATGCATGTGCATTGGTGTACCACAGGAACACGGTTACTCAACAGCCCCTGAGGTTACATTTGTATGTCCTTCAGAAGGGAGAGAGGTCTGAGGGGAGATAAGCAGTTTTGAAGGGAATTACTTTGGAAGGAAATGGATTAGGCTCAATGAATAGAAAATGCTTTAAGGAAAGGTTTTACTTGACTGTGGAGGTAACCTTTGATTGTCATCTTTTGCTCTGTGATTCATTCTTCCTGGTTAATGAAACTCACAATAATTACATTCCTCTGAGAAGAGAACTTCCATAGTAAGATAAGTCAATCTTGTGCCTCTAAAGAGAGAAAATAATCAAAGATGACCAAGAGATAGGGGCAGCAGAGAGACCTAAATTTTGAGATGGTTTCTTCAGCATAATACATCAAAGCGTCAGACTTTGGGGTATCATCTAAGTACCAAAAATAGTATATCCTCCTTTTCGTTTTCAGTTTCAAATTTTATATTGGCTTAAAGTATTCTAAAATAAACTGAAAAAAGTATAGAAAGGTCCTTAAATGAAGTAGAAAATCAAAAGTTTCCATGCCTTTGACAGGAGCAAGAAGAATAGCAAAAAAAAAAAAAAAAAAAATAGGGTTTGCCAAGATTGTAAGGATGTAGAAAGCCCAGAGATGGATATTATTTATTTGGTTAAAAATGTTAATTACCATATCAGCCCTTTTGTATGTAAATGGAAAAGCCTCTACTCATCCTGAAAAGGTATCAATTAAAATTAGTAAATATTTGGTCTTTTTAATGGGTGGCATATGGGTAAAATCCACCTGCCATTCTTAGCCAGGTATTTGTCCTCCAACTTGATGGATTTGGAGTGACAAAATTCCACTGCATCCTTGCAGTGAGGCCTTCTGACATCATGTGTCAGAACTGAGCAACCATGGCAATCTCTAATGAGAAGAATTCTCAATTGTGAGAGGAGATTGTCTACCATGCAATGACGCAAATGGAATAGATGATGAAGCATTGTTAGGATTTAAGTTTTCCCCCCTTAAGTAAAACTGTTTTTCTCCTTTGTAAGACAGTTTTAAGTAAAATGCCCCCTCCTGCTGAGATGCTTTCTGTTTTGCTTCAGATTAATAACAATAAGAGGGTGTATGAGGCTTGAAATTCAGCCTACCAGCATTGTGTTCATACAGTAGTCCTGCATTTAGTATTCTGTACAATGAGGGTGGCTACGTGTTGTGATAAGGAGGCAGCCTATCAGAGTTTTAGTATTAATGTATAGTTAATGATGAAAGCCTTCTTATAGGTTATATAATTTCTCTCCCTCCAAATGGAAGCATGATAATGGATAATAATAGATAATGTGGAAAACATACTTGGAGACAGTGTAAAAATGATCCCTTGGTCAGAGTTAATGCCCTGGTTAGTGCAATAAGTTCAGCCTGTTTCTGAGGTGGTCCTAGACGGAAGGGGCCCTAACTTGAGAATTGAGTCCAAAGTGACTGCAATATAACTTACCTGAGTGACTCCCTGCATTTTGGCTGAACTTCCACCTATAAACCATATAGGGGATTATTGGACAAGGGAAAGTAGAAAAACATTGTTAGGAAAAGTGTTAATAAAATGATCCAATATCAGAGAAACTGTAAAGAATGTTTTAGGGATGTGAAGAAGCAAGAATGGGGAGCAGTTTAGATGTGTTTGGGGAGGGTGGTTGGTGTAAGTATGTGTCAGAAGTCTGTAAGAAGTCTGTAAGGATGTATAGCTTAGAGTCAGAAAGAGAGATCATAGATATAGCCTGGTAAGTTACAAGAGACTGTAAAGAATTAGATGTCTACACATGTAAATGGGTGTGGGGGGTTAAGAGAGCTTACTACTTGTAGGCAGGACGACCATCCTTGGATGATTTTATCCAAATGCTTAGAAAAGTAGGCAATCAATCACACATGAGGCCATTAACACTGCCCAAAAAGTTCTAATGTATAGCCTTGTAGAGTAAGCACCTATAATTGGTTTAGAAGGATTTGGTCACACTAGGGTGAGGTCAGAAATCAGAGTTTTTTTGTGAAGAGAGAAAACTCTTTGGTAAGAATTGAGCAGAACAAGGGGTTTATGAAGGTTCCCTGAGATTAGTTGGTATAATGACCTTGTGACAGAGTCAGTATTGTGAATCCAAAGGCAAAAAACAAATTTACCATGACTAGAAAGGAAAAAGTGTGGTTCTGGAGAGGGGGAGAGATGTTCTTATAACTGGTCTCCAGTTTTTGGAGAGACTTCAGTCGAACTAGTACTGTGTGAAGCTCTAGATATATAGCCTCAGTTTTATATGGTCCTTTCTGAAGAAGAAGCTTTACCCTTTGGAGAGTCAAGAAATCAGGAGAGATAATGGTGTGGAAGATAGAGAGAGACAGGGAAGGGTTACAGAAGGATGTAGAGACAGAAGGATGTCCTCTACATATTGGAGGACGGCATAGAGAGAAAAGGGGAGCCAGAAGAGGTGCTGAGCAAAGCTTGTCCAAAGATATGAAGATTCTCCCAGAAGCCCTAAGGAAGAACTATCCTGGTAAACTGTTGGGCTACCTCATTGGAAAGTAGCTGTCCATGTAAAAGCAAATAGTTCTTGTAAAGTAGAGCCAAGTAAAATGATTAATATAAAAAGCACCTGTAAGGTCAATCACAGTAAGGTGAGAAGTTTGCCTTGGGCTAGAAGGGAAGATACACCATGGATTAGATACACCGGTTGCCATTAGTTGAATTATTTCATTAATTGCCCTGCAGTCTTGAACTAGGCATATCAACCATTTCTTAGCAGCTAAAATAGATGTATTATAAGAGAGATTGACTTGCCTGAGGAGGCCAGAATTAAGTGTTTGTTAATGATTGGTGAGAAGCTATATAACACCCAGTCAGTGAAAGAATTAAGGGCTCGGCTGGAGAAGAATATCGATCTTTTAGAGTGCCTTTAATAGGGGAGTAGTGTGTGGATGTTGAGGAATGGTCAATATCAGAGATTATGAGATTAAATTGGGCTGTGAAACATGACTGAGAACAACAGAGATGGTGAGGAAAGCACTGGGACAAAGAAGAGGAGAATCCCTTTCTGGGTTGTGGGTAGATGAATGGAAAAAGTATTGTGGAGTTTAGAGAATCTTTTACCCCAGAAGTTGACATAGGCAGAGGGGTGAGTGAACATTGGTATGTCTAGAACACAGGAGAGAGGTTGAATTTTCTGAAGTTTGGAGATAAATAATTCTGTCAATACTCATAATACAGATAAAAGATGGGATCAGTAGTCTTGAATATCAGAGAAAACTAAAGACACAGTTCCTGAATTTAAGAAGAATGAAATTGGCTTACCAATTACTGTTATGTTTACTCTGGGTTTAACTTACTGATAGTTATGGCAATGGAAGCTTCTGAGCCAGATCCTGTCAACCAGCAGGTTAAGGCTTAGAATGATTAGCCTCCCTCCAGTGGATCGAGAACAACTTAATTTCCAACATTCTTTAACATTACAAACTGGGCAAGGGTCTCAGTCAACATGTGGATTAAGACACATACTGGCCCAATGACCCTTTGGCCACAGTTGAAACAAGGAACCAGTGACAGGCTATGGGAAGGGAAAGGTTTTCTTTGGCTGTTCTGGATGTTAGTTATGATTAGTTGTGGGAAAGGCTTTTCTGGGAATGTCTCCTGTTACAAGTTGAACTTTTGCATAACCTTGTAACCAAGTTAATCATATACTTTGAGAGCATTTAAAACTACATATTCAGTCGATTTTCCTACAGTGTAAATCAGCTTCTTTAAATTTGACTTGCCTTAAGAAAATAATGTAAAAAATTTGTCTTGGACTCCCCATGTAATCAACTTTTATAAGTAAAGCTAAATACATAGCATTAGCCTTAAATTTTGTTCCCTGTTTCTGCCTTAGGAACCTTTCCTTGGCCCTGACACAGAATAATATATGTATGTGGTATGATAATTGTATCTAATATCATCACTGAAATCAGCACCATTAGAAGCATCAGATTACCACAATAAATGTTGCAAACAGCATATGGACTTAGGTTGAATACATCTGTTTGTGGTTTTGCCTGCAGTTCTGGGTCAGAAGACGATCAGAAAAAGAAACTTCTGCCCTTGTAAAACTCTAAAGATTCCTCAAGATAAAGTTCCTCATTCCTTTTAAATAACATGCTTGATGTACTTTCAATAAGTAGATATTGAGGGCACCCTTTGTTCAAAAAGAAAGGAAAGAAGGAAGGAAGGAAGGGAGGGAGGGAGGGAGGGAGGGAGGGAGGGAGGGAGGGAGGGAAGGAAGGAAAAAAGGAGACTAGATCAGAGGGAAATTAGAACACTTTAGAAGAGACTGGGCTCACTCTTGGTTAAATGACTCCAAGAGTTAGTCTTTCTTTAATGTGACACTGGTACAATTAGTTGCTATTTAGCCTGCTCTCCTCTCTGTTTTTTAAAATAAAATATTTCATTTTTATTTTTTAATTGTGTCTTGAGTGTGGGTATATGCACATGAATGTAGGTGTACGCAGAGTCCAGAAGATGGTGTCAGAGCCCCTGGATCTGGAGGTCTCACAGTTGTGAGCCTCCCATTGTGAGTTCTTAGAACCCAGTTCTACCCTGTATAAGAGCACTACACCTTGTTAACTGCTAAGTCATCTCTCTACCTTTCTTTTCCATTTCTGTTGTTTTACTTCCTCCTCTCTATTATTAAAGACATTGAGGGCTGATTTAATGAGGTCTTTCTGAGCACTATGAGGGCCATCCTTTGCTGTTCAGATTTTATTCTTCTAATAGGAGTGCCTCTATGAAGAAATTCATTAAGGCTCTAGGTTTTTGTAAGATTTCTAGGTGATTGTTTTAGATTTTATGATACTTTACTGCCTTTAGGGAAGGTTTCTTTATTCCCTTGATCAAACATGTTAGGAAATGGAACATATGTACCAAATCAGAAGAGTCGGTGTGATCATTCCATTTAGGATGAATAGAGGAGACTGCTCTATTAGGAAGAGTATCTGAAAATTTCACAGCAAAGCCCAGAGTTTTGTTTTTTTTTTCCACTTCTGGTAAAGGAGATAATGGCATACACCTCCTAGAAAGTCAGATATTAGAATGCAAATTATGTTGGGATCCCTTAGTGTATTGGATAATGATGCGATATGAAAGAGTTCAGATGTTTTTTCAATTTTGTAATGGTCATAGGGGAACAAAGGAAAGTATATGAGAAGAAAACTTGATTCAAGGATTTCAAACTATTTTTCTTGTCTAAGTCTTTAAATATTTTAAAAATCAAAAGTACCATTTTCAGTCCTTTTGATGCCGTAATTCTGTCTGTACTATGACCAAACAAGTAAATACAAAAGAAAATCAATTTCTTATGTTTAATATAATGTCCAGCATGCATCATTTTAAGGTTGTGACTAAGACAACCAAGGTGAGAATCATTAAACAGGTGAGATTAAATAATACTCTCAACAGAGCTGGAAAGACAAAGAGAAAGAAAGAAACACTTTTGTGACTTCCAAGTTCCCTGCTAGAAGTATAGTCAAAGCCACAGTGGAGACCATAGCTGATCTTACCATCTTAAGATTCAGCAGGTCTGGAGCAATTTCTAGAGAACCTCTGATCTAGTAATAAGGATTTTAGTTTGTTGGCAGTGAGATAGGCACAGGTCTTTGATGGAGAGCTGGGGTACACTCACCTAAAGTATTGGTGTAGGAGAAAAGAAAAGTTTGACAGTGGAGTTGGGCAGGAGCCTTGTTAGGCCAAGACATTCTGGAACTGAGGTGCGTGGTACAGAGGCAAAGGTAGGAAAGATACTGAGGTGAGCCATCTCGGCTTATCTCTCAAACATTTGGTTGCTATACAAATGCGTTAGATTTTAGAGGAGAAGAGATCCAGGAAAGATCTAAAGACAGATTATCCTGTTCAGGTAAAGGGTTACAATGGGGATCTAAACATAGAGTCTCTGGCCTAAGAGACAAAAGACTTTCTTTTTAACAACTTTTTATAAGAAGATAGCAAGCAGACAAGTCTTGCATTGCAAGAAAGGAGGCTTGATTAATATGTTCCCTGGGTTGTGGAGCACAGTGACTTAGATTGCGTAACAGTAATCACAGAGATACTGGATAAGGGAGTTGAACTGGTGGTGTGTGACAAGTCAAGCTGCTTTGGACTCTGGGTGGCAGAGAGGGTTGAGTTTTTTTTTCTATCCCTGCTCTCAGCCTCCCTGAATACAGCCTACAGGGATTGAGTAATCTAACATATTCTGTTTTATCTGGTAGTCTCCCAATTGTAAACAAAGACAAGAATTATGGAAGCCAGACCTACCCATTTGGGCTGATTGCTGCAGAGGTTGTATTTGGTGTGTCTCTAGGTAGGCAAAGCAGAAACTGTTACAGTAGTAAGAAAGGTCCTTTGGGAGAAAGAAAACCAGTCAGGAGAGTGAGCCATTTTTGGCCTGAATGGAACCTTAACTTTCCAGTTTTGTCTAGTCAAACCAGTCAGCTAGTCTAATTAGTGTTGTTATATTTGTACGGATGATGGGGGAGGTATCCACTTGAGCATGGTCAGCCTACCAGGGCCATATCACTAAAACACTCCCTTCTCTAAAAGCCATCAATTGTCAATAGCTCCTCTGCTAGGTTTGGGGGCTCTTCCCCATCTACACTGTGATGTTGACTGGCTTGATCGTGGGCTGGTCTTAGGCAGGCAACCACAGCGTCTATGAGTATGTGAATTCAGTGGTCCTATCATGTCTAGAAGAAACTGATTTGCCTCAGTCACCTCTGATCTTTGCTGCTTTCATCTTTCTGTATCCTCTTTCATGTTTCCAGAGACTTGAGGGCAAAGTATGGGATACAGTTGCCCATTTGTGACAGAGCACTCCACAGATATTTGTTCTCTACACTTTTACCAGTCGTGAATTTTTATATTAACTGTTGTCCACTGCACAAAGCAGTTTCCCTGAGGATGACTGAGGGCTGCAGTAATCTAATGATATAGAGATAAGTATTCACAAGGCAGTCCTCATGCTATGTTGGTAAAGAGGAAAATGAGTCTCCCTTGCGGGCTTCTTAGCCTGAAAAAGAATTCAAGAACCAATTCAAACAGAAACTCTGGAGCAACGTTATTAGAATTTAAAGAAAAATCCTCAGGACAGGTAGACCTTAAATCTCAGCTGAGGCCTTGAGAGGAGGATGGAAGGGAGAAGGAACAAAGCCATAAAGGCATGCCAGTTTAAAGCCTGCAGGAAGGTCAGACATGTGGTGAACTAACAACCACATGGCAGAACAGGAAAGGGGAAGAGAAAAGGAAAAGAAATCTGGAATGTTGGGGCAACCCAAAGAGTTACAGAAAGCATGGTTAGAAAAGAGACACAAAGAAGAAAATTAGGGGTTATACTTTTCTGAAGAATTCACAAAAGCTGGAATTTAGGGACTGTACCAGTTCATAAACACTGGGGGAAGGGGTTCCAGGCAGGAAATTCCACCATCTCATAACACACTAGGTGCTCCACCTATCTCTTTAGCATGACATAAAGTAAACTTGCCTTCCCAGGGTTGGGCCTATGACCAGCCAAAGCAGAAAGTCAAGGCTTGACCCAGGCCAGAGATTCTTAATTTCGTGATCAGTTCTCTTTGGAGCTTTTTGTTACCACAACAATATGATTTTTAAATTTTGCTTGATTTTTTTGTAACCTAATTGTAAATTACATCCTTGGAGTGACATAACTTCAAAAGCCACAAAATCATATGTACATATATATTTAGAGACAGAGAGCAAGAGAGAGAGAGAAAGGCACAACCATGTTTCTCACTGAATGCCTATACTTATATCTGAAATGTCTACTTTCTCTTATCTCTACTTAAAAAATTTAACTCCTGTCTCTACAACTCTGCTTCATTCTGACTAATACTGAAATTCTTTTCTGTGATGAGATCAAAGCTCTGTCTTCACTTGGGTGGAGAAACTCCCCAGGTTCGGTTCACAGTAGAGGTGTCAGGCTGGGTCTTCCTGATGCTGGTGGCACATCACACTTAGAAGTGATAGGAAAAAGAGAATTCATTCAAGTTTTTTCCAAATTGAAATGCAAAATAATGATATACCTCACAAAATTACTGGCATATACCCGAAAATATGCACTTTTCTCTTCAATTCTGCTAGCGTTAACTTTTCTCTGTCATTGTTTGTGTTGTTACAGAAGATCTTGATGATTTAAGAATGGAGGGTGTAACAACTCTGGGACCTTCTGGAAGCAAATTTAACCAAGGTCGTCCAAGTCACCCTGCTGAGCCACAGGCCAAAGTCACACTGAATATCTGTTCAAGGTGTGCCAGGTAAAACATAATAGATACAGTATACATAATCATGGTGAAGACTTTTTAAATCTAAAATTTTGATGTGAAGAGTGTACTCCTCTGTTTAAAGAAAATGTTTTCCTTCTAGTCACCTTTTCCTATGACACAACTGGATTTGCAGTGTATTCATGTGCCTGAAAACACTGGGATGAATAATGAATCAAAGAGTTTAGATTGTCCTCACTTCTCAGCTTGAGTCTGTTGTGAGCCTTTCTGTCTCTGAATTTTATTCTATGTCTGCTCTTCAGATTCCTTTCAAAAGAACATTGAAGGGGCTCTGAACATTCAATACCTCTTTAAAAGCACCTGCTGAAAACAAAAAATTTTGCCCAGGTATAATTTAAGCTCTGATAGTATTAGCTTTTTAGCTGGCCCTCATCCTGTTCACCTCCTGGAAAGAATTTAATCAGTTTGATGCTTTTTGGTTTTGGCTGCTGGAAGCAATCTTTGCATACACTGTATGTGGCCAAAGAAGTAGCTTCTGGTTACTGCCAAGTCAGCTCCCAGTGCTGGACTGCAAGAAACTCGCCAAATAGTTCCAATTCATTCTTTTGTAGGAACTAAATCTCATTTGCAAAGAGGCTTTTAAGTCTGTTTAAATGATAAAACAAGCCTTCTAACCCTTATGTAAATAGCTCAGATTAGCAAGAACAATGAACTGGCAGGACAATTTGATCTCCCTCTGCTTCTGTCTTACTGGTCTATTGTGCTGTTTGAGAGGGGATTAGCTGTTTGGAAATAAGGAAGGGGGAAAAGAACAGGAAAATCAAATCAGATTTTTGTAGCTTTTTCTCTTTTGCTTTATTCTCATGAAAGGTTTGCTTTAATTGCCACTGGCTTAGAAAAGCAGAAAGGAAATCTTTCAGAAAATCAGTGGAAGTTTGAGGATATTTAGAAAAATACCAAAGCAGAAGAAAAATACCATTGGCTTCAGATAAGCAATACTTAGTCACTGACTTTATATTTTTTATTAGGGTTGTGAAGAAAACTACTAATATTTGTGTGATGATATGTAAGCATTCTAAGTGTGTAGACTATCAATTAAGATTTATTTGACATTTGGTTTAAAGCTTTGTACTACATTTTTATACTTGGAATTTGACCGGAAAAGGGCTAATGCTTGGCCCTTCACAACATCTACAGAAGTGTGGGACACAAGAAATTACTTTTCTCAGAAGAAAATGCCTATACAAATATTTATACAATTAAGGATTTGAATTGAGAAAAGACCAAGCATATACTTAACCCCAAATTATCATTCAACTTTCTAAATGGTAGAGCTGGATCATAAATTACACACACCCCGCATTTAAGATGAATTCTTAATTGAATTTATTTTAAAAATATTATTGATGTGCCAGGAACAGCATAAAGGTAAAAATATTTTAAAATCCAGAATAAAAGTTTTAAGAAAGATATGTGCTGTAAGAGAGATAGAAGCAAAGAGGGTGAGTTCTCAGAGAGAACTGCCACTGAGACGGACTAGCGGTTCGATTTTTTAGAATATTTTATTATTGTTTGATTCGATTTTATATGTATGAGTGTATTGCCTGAATGCATGTTAGTGCACCCATATTGCACAATGCCCACCAGAGGTCAGAAGATCTACTCTCCTTTGCCCCACAGTAATTATTTCCCAGTAATAGATCCTTGGCTAAGGATAGGGCCTGCTGCCTATTTTCCCCATTCTATGCTGCGTTCTTGTCTGATTGAGTCAGCACGGTCTTGTGTATGGTGCCACCATTGTTGCAAGTCTATGAGCAAGTTCCCAGAGGTCTGAAACCTCTGTTTCCCTCTCTTCATGCACCAATGCTGGCTTTCACTTTCTTTCCACCCCTTCTTCCATAATGGTCCCAGAGCTGTGGGTCAGTGAGATTTAGTATAGGAGTACTACGCAGGGATATGAATTCTACAGTCTCATATTCTCTACAACTTAGCCAGTTGTCCTCTTCTGTATGTGTCACACTCTGTTGTGTAAGTGTGAATGTTGAGAGTTGAGGGATGTATTAATATTCTCTTTACCTACTGTTCTGCTATGTTTCATGAGCCTTACATATAGAAATTCCAATCTAGATGTGTCACTTAGGACTGGGCATGTCTCAGATGTATATTCTTTGTAAATGATCAGTTGTGGAACTCTGTAATAACCTCCATCTGTTGCATGACCATTTTTCTTTAAGAGGTATTTTTAGTACTGTAACAAAATCAGTATCTTGTAAAACAGCTTCAAAACAAGTCTCAGCAATTCCAGTCTCAGCAATAGTGGAAAGAGAGAGAAAGAGAGAAAGAGAGAGGAGAGAGAGAGAGAGAGAGAGAGAGAGAGAGAGAGAGAGAGAGAGAGAAGAATACCTAGAATATAGATCATCAGGGCAATTAAGATTTAGGATTTTATTCTGTATAAAAATGAGAACAAGAAAGAGGAGAAAGGGAAAATATTATGCTTTCAAAGTTAGAATTCTGAAAGTGGGCAAGTTTAGTAGTGAATATCTATAAGCAATCACACTGAGAGGCTTCTGGGGTATATAAGTACATATGCAGTGTGTATTGACAGGCTATTAATTAGTCATATTTTATTGCTTAGAGGCAAATATTGTTTGAAAATGAAGACAGAAAACAAAGGCAGGTTGAAACAATAAGAGAAATTTAAGTGTTTGAAATAATAGGAGTTCATTGTTGGACTGATTAGGAGTCAACAATGTGCTTTCAAAAGCGAAAAGGAAGTATATTGATTCAGGCAAATGTGGGAAACAGAGAGGAAGACTTGTGCAGAGTAGTCAGTAAAACTTAAGATAGAATAACAGACTAGTATTGATTTCAAAATCTGAGATCTTTATTTATTTTGTATTTATAGTCTGCAGGTCTGTCACTGTTTGTACATTGTGGCAGAAGATGTGAAATTCCTGAGATAAAGTACTTTATTACCTAAAACATAACTATAGCCTTCATTGGCATTTTCACCGACTACTTAAGCCTCCTTTCCAGGATACTACAAATAGTGAAGTAGGTTGCATTAACTGAGAGGAGGCCAGAATGTTATGTAAAATGCAGTTGGGCTTGGTTGTCACATTTATTTTTTTGAATTGCTGTGTACTTCATAAAGAGCATCTCAGTCTCAATCATCTCTATACCCCCTTCCACAGCATCAACTCCCATAATCTACCAACTAAAATCCATACATTCTTTCATCTGTGTTAAGGCACATTGTGTCAAGTTAGTGTCCCCAAATGTTCCTCAGTGCAAGTTCAGCCTATTTGGAGTCCCTCACTTTAGGAAGATGTCTTAAGAATTTCTCTCAGTGAGGCAGGGCATTTGGCCCTGCTTGCCTAGGTCCAGAACAACTAAGAGAATGAAATAAGATTTCACCTAGTCACAGTTAGTGAAACTAGAGTTTATTTGGGCTTACTCACAAAGAAAATTGGGCAGAATGGGCAGAATCCTCAAAGTGTGGTCGGGTTGCAGTTTCTTAGATTGTCATCAAAACCACGATTGCTGACCTCTGCCAAGATGGTGACCCACCACCATGAGGGCTATCTCCTTCCCAGAATTCCCTCCTCCCCGCTTAGGCCCTCCCTCTTAAGTCACCGGTTGGTTGGGAGGTAGCTGATTCTATTGGCGTCTTCCTTTGCCAATCAAGCTACTTGTGGTGTGTTTCAATGTCATGCATGTGTCCCCCCATTCAGATAGAGGAAAACTTCATGCTACAGAAGATGAACTCATCCTCATCCAACAGTAATCAGTTGCCAATACTTCTTCAGCAAAGATTGGGGTCTGCTACCCATTACCCTAATTCAATGCTGGATTTTTGTGTGCTTGAGTTTACCTAGGTCTGGAGCATGCTGAAACCATTGCTCTAGGCTCATATGACCAGGGTTCCAGGAACTTGTAGGATTCTATTTTCCATATGTCACACACCTCTTCCCTGGATCTTACAATCTTTCCACTCCCTCTTCTTGTCTGCTGGGTTTGGTTTTCATTTGTTGTTGGGTTTCAAGATTCTTGAGTTATAATGTTAAGTCATTTATTTGTGCTCTTTCTGATTTTTTAATGTAGGCAATTAGAGCTATAATCTTCCCACTTAGGACTGCTTTTAAAGTTTCCCAGAGGTTTTGTTGTGTTGTATTGTCCCTTTCATTTAATTCCAGGAATATTTTTATTGCTTTCTTAATTTCTCCTTTGACTCATTTATCTTTTAGGAGTGTGTTTTTTAGTCTCTATGAGTTTGTGAAGTTTTTCGGCCTTCTTCCACTGTTGATTTTAAGCTTTGTTGCATTGTGCTCTGATAGAATGCATGAAATTATTTCAATTTTTTTTGTATTGGTTGAGGTTTGTTTTCTGGTTTTATGCCCATTATGTAGTCAATTTTGGAGAAAGTTCCATGGGGTGCTGAATAGAATGTGTATTTGATGGTAGGTGGTTGGAATATTGAGTAGATGTCTGTTAGGTACATTTGATGTATGGTATCATTTAATTCAAATGTGTCTCTGTTTATTCTCTGTCTGGTTGTCCTGTCCAATGCAGAAAGTGGGGTATTGAAGTCCCCTACTATTGGTGAATTAGGATTAATCTGTGTCTTAAAATCCTGTGTACTGATTTTATGAAGTTGGGTACACCAGAGTTTGGTGCATGTATGTTCATGATTGTAATATCTTCTTGGTTGATTGTTCCTTTGATCAGAATGAAGTGATGCTGTTTACCTCTTCTGATTAATTTTAGTTGAAGTCTATTTTGTCAGATACTACAATGGTAACTCCTGTTTGTTCCTTACTGCCATTTGCTTGAAATATTTTTTTCCATCCTTTCACTTTAAGGTAGTTCCTGTTCTAGGGTTTCTTACTGACAACAAAATGTGGATTTTTGTTTCTTGATCCATTCAACTACCCTGTCTTTTGACTGGGAAGTTCAGTCCATTGATATTTATACTTATTATTGAATGATGTATATTAGTTACTGTCAGTTTAACTTCTGTTGGCATTCTTGGTCTAAGTTTGTGGTTCCCCAGTTATACCTTCATTTAGATTTTTCTATTTCCCCTTTGATATAGTTGCTCCATTCTTCACCTCTTTGTATTGCTTCAAGTATTCTCTGAAGGGCTGATTTTCTAGACATGAATTATTTCAGCCTATTCATGTCATGGGAGACTTTTCTTTCCCCTTCAACTATAATAGACATTTTTCGTAAAGAATTCTAGGTCCTTCTATGGTCATTTAGAACTGGGAATACTTTGGTTCAGGGTCTTCTGGCTTTCATAGTTTGCATTGAAATATCAGCTGTAATTCTGATGGATTTTTCTTTGTAAGTGACTTGTTTTTCTTTTGTAATTTTCAGTATACTTTCTTTGTTCTGTATGCTTAGGGTTTACTATTATATACCAGGGGTAATTTATTTTCTGATTCTGTCTATTTCGTTCTATGAGTTTCTTGTATTTGTATGGGCATATCTTTCCTTAATTTAGAGAAATTTTCTTCTTCAATCTGGTGGAAAATTTGGCCAATATCATTATCAAGAGATTCTTCTCCTTTATTCCTATGATGCATAAATTTGATCTTTTCATGGTGTCCCACATTTCCTGCATATTCCATTTCTTTTTTAAAAATTTTTCATATTCTTTGTTTGAGTGCTCTAAGTCTTCAGCTTTATTATCCAGTCTTGGTATTCTGTTTTCCAATTCATTCATTCTGTTGGTGAGAATTTCTCTTGTCATTTCCAACTGGTTTGTTGAGTTTTTCACTTTCTTCTTCATTCCAGCCTAAGTTTTCTTCAATATATCTTTTTTTGTGAATTTAGTCAAGTTTTTTCCTATCTTCTTTTAGTTCTTTGATTTGTTTGTATGTCTGTTCTTTAAATTCATTGAGTTCATTGATTATCTTATGTCTATCTTTAAACTCTGTGTCCTAGATTATCTCTATGAGGTTCTTGTGGTAGAACTCTTTTATAGGACTGGTGATGTTTGGTGGGTTTTTCATATTATTTTTTCTTTGTGATCTTAGTATGTGGATTTCTTTTGTTGTTTGTGATTCTGATATGAGACTCAATCCTTCTTTTGTTGAGTTGAAGTCTGATTCTGTTTGTATACTTGATGTGACTTCATTGTTTTCTTATTATGTATGAAAAGCTGGTGGGTCAAGTCTTCAGGTTGTCTCTTTTGATTTGATGTTGTCAGGACCAGATGTCTCTAGTCCAACTGCTGCTCTGAGGCACAAGTTAGATGAGCTTAGATGCTCTCAGGCTCTCTCTTAAAATCTGGGCCCCTCTAGCCAGCAGGCACCGCACAATTTCTGAAGATTGCCAGGCACAGGCTCAATTCAGGCTTTCTCAGGCAGTCTACAAAGTTCTGGGTCTCTAATAAAGGACAGAGAAGCCTAGCATTGCAACAGTGGGAGGGACTGCAGAGGGTACCATTGTAGGGAGATTTGGAGAGCTCACAGTCAGGCAAAGGTAACACAGTAGTCCAGAGATCTGGGAGATTATGAGTAAAAGTGTGCCTGTGCCCAAGGCTAGAAGAAGAACATAATATGTATGTGGAGATAGGAGAACAGAGTTGTTCAAGCAGTAGGGGAGTGGAAAGGTGGTGGGTGGGGTTAGACTTACCAGGGAGGAAGGTTGCTCACAGGAATCCAAGGCAGATTGGGACGGGGACAGCCAGCACAGATGACTGGTCTAATGGAGGCAGAGGGAGGTGGAGGGTGGGAACATTCTGTGAAGGCTCTCAAAATAAGACTGAAAAACTGAACTGGTCTGAATATGGAGAATCAGGATATTGTGCGTGGGTTTGGACTAAGAAGGTTGTCTAGAGATCTGGGGTGCTAAGAGCTAGTGTCTGTGCCCAAGGCTAGGAGAACAGCTTGTTTGTTTCTTTAATGGAACTTCTATATATGTCTTCCAAGGTACTTTGCTAACTATATTATTTATTTTAGAAAATTTTATTTTGGTTCAGGTTTAAGGTACATTGCTTCAGGGTGGGGAATGCATGGTGATGCAAGTATAAAGTGGCTAGTCACTTGTATCTTCAGTAAGGAATCAGAGACCAATGTTGATGCTCAGCTGGATTCTGTCATTTTTTCCTTTCTGTTTATTCCAAGAACCCAGTATATGGAAGACTCAAGGAAGAGTCTTCTCTTTTCAATTAAACCTCTCTGGAAACACCTTCACTGACATATGTAGAGGTATGTCTCCTAAATGCTTCCAAAATCAGTTACATTGACAATATCAAGTATAAAATCAATCAAATATTTTTGAAAACATTGTCTAAAATTAAAATCGTCAATATTTCTGAGCAAGAAAAACACATGAAATATTGTTCTCACATACTAACAGTGAAGTATTTTGTAATGAATTAATGTGGTTATCCATGTTTTCCATCTTTAATTGTTCAACATAGATTTATGTCTTTACCTCACATCTTTTAGTTGCAAATTATATATTTAAGGCTGTGAGAAAGGTATACATTTTAAACAAGAGCTGACATCAGAAACAGAAGTCACAAAGTAAACAAATCTGACAATGTCCTGTAGTTTTATGTGTCTACTGACTGTTTTAAAAGTCCATAAATCAATGTCTTAATGCATTCAGGCTGCTACAGTAAAAATGCCATAACTGGGTGGCTTATAAATGCCAAACATTTGTTTCTCATAGAGTGGAGTCTGGGAAGCTCAAGGTCAAGGAAGTACTGATTTAGTGTCTGCTGAGGGCATTTTGTGGATGGCTGTCTTGCAATGCATACTTACATGGTGGGAGTTATTACTGGGTCATAGATTATTAGTCTCATAGATGAAAAAATTTAAACAGACTCAGAAGGAAACTCAAGAACAATTTTATTGTCACCGGAGAGAATAACAACAGGGAAGGCAGGCTAGACATCAGCAGCTGCTGAAATAAGAGAAACGAACAAATGGAAAATAGAAAGCCCTGAATTTTCAGGTAAAAATCATGAAAGCATGGAGGCTTAGCCATGGAAGTCTGTTAAAAGCTGTATGGGCGAATCTTCTTCATAGAGAAAGTGAAAGAGAATGCCCAGAGTATAAGAGAAAGCAGACTTAGGATATTGTCCAGTACCAAAAGGGAGGTGGAAGAGTTCTAGTTGATTCTCCAGTGCTGTGAAAAAACACTCTGACTAAAACCAACCTTGGGAGGAAAGATTTGCTTACATCTCCCAGGTCCCACAATTCATCACTAAGGGAGCCCAAGGTAAGAACTCAGGGCAGGAACCTGAAGGCAGGAGCTGAATCACAGGCCATGGAAGAACACTGCTTACTAGCTTGCTCCCTGGCCCATGCTTGGCCTGCTTTCTTATACCATGCAGAACAACCTGCCCAGGGGTGGCACCACCCACAGTGAGGCTGGGCTCTCTTATATCACTCAAAAATCAAGAAAATACCCATAGACATGGCTGTAGGCCAGTTTAATGGAGGCAATTCCCCAATTGATGCTCCCTCAACCCAGACATGTCAAGTTGACATTAAAGCAATCTAGCACAGAGGGAAAAGAAAAAAAAAAAAAAAAAAAAAAAAAAAAAAAAAAAATATATATATATATATATATATATATATATATATATACTTTCAGAGTTACTGGTATCTGTAAGCAACTGGATTGAAGGAGAGGTTTCTGGGATATATTAAAAGGTTAATTTTTTTTCTCCCATTTTTTAAAGAGATCTTCAGGTGTTCTGTGTTTCTTGACGTTTCTATGATAGATAGCTTTCCTGAGGAATGGTTTCCTGTTCAGGTGGTTTGAATTGAATTCTTTTTTTTAAGAGAGAGTTTCCTTGTAGTACCGGCTGCCCTGAAATTCACTGTGTAGACCAGATAGGCCCTGATCTCACAGAGATCTGCCTATCTCTTATTCTGGAGTTCTTGGATTAAAGGTCTGTGACACCACACTGGGCTTGAGTATAATCTTAAAGGTGAAGCTCATAGTATTTCCTTATTATCTTGAAGTCTTTGAGGGACAATGTAGAATGCCATGTCTGCACCAAGGGCCTGGGGTATTTGTCATATTTCATTTTTTTGACAAAAAATAACCTAACAGAAGTGCTTAAAAGATTAAAGAAAAAATAAATTGTTTATAACATAGTGATGCTTTAGCAGTAGGACATAGCCTTCACTTAATGGGTCTCAACAAAGCCTTGAGAAAAGACCCCTGCCTACACCTTTCTCCCTTTCGTATGGTATTTTTGGTCTCATAGAAAGGAGGAGGTAACCGTCATGCTTCTTCCCTCCTTTCACACATTGCAGACTCTAAGGAGGGTAATTGTGACACTTTCCCTTCCCAAAATTAGTGTGATTAAGGGTACAGGATATGGAATCCAAAGCTGATTATTAAGGAGAGCTCCATCCTTTATGACCTTCAAATCTGCTAATGATTGACTAATTAACTAACAGATGATAAGCTAGTTCTCAGGAGGGCACTTCTCTTCCTCTTCCTCCTTGTATTAATTTTTTGTTGCTATGATAAACCATCATGACCAAAGAAACTTATAGAAGGACGAGTTTATTGGATTTATGATTCCAAAGGGCTAAGTGTATATCATGGCCTTAGAGGCAGGGCAGTAGTGATGGCTGGAGAGGAAAACTGAGCACTCACATCTGCAAGCAGGCGTAAAAAGCAGAAAAAGAAACTAGAAGTTGAATGTGGCTTTGAACTTTCAAAGCCCATTCCCAGTGACTTGCTTCTTCCAGCATGGTCACACCTCCGAAAAGTTCCATGACCCACCACAAATAGTGCAATGAATTTAGGAACAACTTTTCAAATACTTGGTGAATAATGGAGACATTCCCATTCAAACTACCACATTCTACTCTCTGGCCCCCCATAGACTCAAGACCAATTCATAATGTAAAATGAATTTAGTCTACCATCAAAAATCCCTATAACACTTCATAGTCTCAACATATCCAGAAGTCCAAAGTCTCTTCTGATACTCAAAGCATTCTCTTAACTGTAGTCACCCCTCACACACAAAAAAAGCAAATTACATACTTCCAACATACCATGGAACTTAATATAATATACATTCCCATTCCAAAAAAGGAATAAATGGAGACATAATGAGAAAACACCAAACTGAAGCAAGACCAAAAACCAGCAGGGAAAACGCCAAATTCAGTACCTCCATGTCTGGTGCCTGGAACTTCACTTCTAAAGGCTTTAGATGGCTCAGCACCTCCAGCTTGCTGCATGCAACCTATCTCTCTCCCTTGGACTGGTATCACTTGTTATATCCGGTTTTCCTTGGCAGATGTCTCACAGCTTCAACACCACCAACATCTTATTGTCTCCTATGCCAAACAGGTATTAATTTCATAGTTTCACCCAATGGCCTTTTGGGTATTCTTGGCCCCCCAATGTTTTTAATTTTTGTAGGGATTTCCCTGCTACATACTGCCTGGCCTCAGTGATGCTCTGAAACCATTGAGGAAGAACCATGACACTCCTCACTTTTGAATCTTTCATCCTCTAAAGCTAGCACCAGATGAATGACATTGCCAAGGTCTGCTGTCAGCTTATGATGGACCTTGGGTCCCTTCATCTACATTACCAGCAGCTTTCTCCTGTAATAGTTTTCTAGGAGCAAAAAACTCCCACAAGGAAGTTTAGCTGGGAAGGTCTTGCCCTCAGATTACTGTTTCACAAGCTCTCAAGACCTTGCCCTAATAGCTATAATTGTCAACAGTAGACTCTTCTTCAGGACATGCTTTGCCTCCAACATTACTATGCTTTATAGTGCTCCTTTTCTCTCCAAACTGTGTATTTGGTATTTCTTTTTGCCCCATAAGCTCTTTTTCATTGGAGATATCCATAATATTCACCATTAATAACCATACCATTGGTACTATATTAAGCTGTCTTGAAATTTCCACCAGCAAAGAAATTAGTCCATTACTTTTCAACTTTGCTTGAAGCATGTTTTTAGGCCTTTAGCAGCAAGCAACCGGATTCTTTACCAAAATATCCTCTTTGTATTACTCTTTACATCCTTGTTTTCATCTCCCTCTGGAAGATGTTGAACTGGGCACCTACTTGAACCACCCATTAAGCTCTGCTTATAGTTTTCAAATCCAAACTCTCAAGATCTTCCACATTTTTGGGATTCCTCCAAAAAATCACGGTCAGGTTCTTCACAGCAACAGACATACTCGTGTTATGTATTAACACAACTTCAGTATTAATTGCTTTCCTGTTGCTATGTTAAAACACCACAGTCAAAGCAAGAGTTTATTGGACTTATGGTTCTAGAGAGATAAGAGCCTATCATGGCCTTGGAAGTAAGGCTGGAGAGGTGGCTGAAGCAGAAAGCTGAGTACCCACATCTTCAACCGAACATAGGAAGCAGGGAGAGTAGCTGAAAATGGGATGTGGCTCTAAACTCTCAAAGTCTTCCCCAGGGCTGGACTTCTTCCAGCAAGGCCACATCTAAATCATCAATTTTGACCCTTCCCAAACAGCACCATGAATGTGGGACCAAGTGTTAAACTACTTAGAGCCTATGGGAAATACTCTCATTCAAACCACCAGGAGCCTTTCCTCCCTCCTTCTCCTCTTCTTTATTATTTTTCAGTGCTGGGGCTAAAACCTAAGGACTATTTAAACACTGTGCTATTTCTCTAGTCTTGGAGTATCTTCTATAAAGGCATTAACCTCATGATAAGGGCCCTACCCTTATGATAGAATTACCTCCCCCAAAGTTTATATCCAAATTCCTTCACACCAGTACTACTAGAATTTCTGTGGTCCCATTGGGGCTGACAGATGAAATTGGGGAAACTGAGGTTCCCCCTTGGGGTTCTAAGTTTCATTAACAGAAGAATTTAAGAATGGAGTCAAATGGAAACTTAAGTATAATTTTTGTTAGAGTTTAAAAGAAAACCCCTCAGGGTAGGGGAGCTGTAAATCTCAGCAGCTGTCTAAAGTTGTAGAATGGAGAGGAGAACTATAAAGGTCACGTGTGAGGGACACGGTGGGCTAGCAGCTGCATGGTAAGAAGGGGAGTTTAGAGAAAGTAAAGACATCTAAACACTGGGGAAGCCGGAGTTGTACAGAAAGCTTGCTTAGAAAGATGACAAAAGGAAGAAAAGGAGATGTTGTGCTTTTCTGAAGGACCTGAAAGTGGGTAGACCTCATGAAGCTGCATGTCTCTGCTCTGATAAGCTGCTATAACTGGTTGGAGATTCCTGGCAGGGAAAGCCCATCATCTCATTAAAGCACCTGGTCTTTTTACCTCACTCCTTAGCAAGTCTTAAAGTGAACCTGCTTTCTAGAGAAGGTCCTGAAGCGGAACATTAAAAGTTAGGCTTCAACATATGAACTTCATAAGCATTGAAACATTTGAACCACACTAGTCAGTTACCAAGATTGCCTGAAACAAAGGAGGGATTTCTATGTTGTTTTAAAAATAAATACTACTAATAACATTGGGCCTATATTCATAGTAGAAGATATTCCTCTTGACCCTCAGACCAGCTGTCATGCTGCAGCACCTTCATTCCCCTGACCAGCTTCACACAGTTGTACTACCTCTCTGAAAGCTGCAGGTCCTCATACTATCTTTAATTTGTAGAAATATTATGTGCATTAAGGAAGCTTTTTCACTTTGTCAAAGCAATGAAAAAGGAACTAATACACCATTATGGGGCTTAGTTTAGGAAAATAGTCTGCAGTCTTCCAATAACCAGATAAACCCTCTTAATTCAGAAGGAACAAACAAGTCAGAGATCTAGTGCTGCAAACTAGAAGAAATGTGGAAGAAAATGACTGTTTCACTTGAAAACCAGAGCTCATTTCATTACTTTGTACATATTTGTCATCAGCAAGAAAAGGACACATGGGATTTAGCTTAATTCAAAATCTTATTGAAGTAGAAATAATATACAATTCTTGGATGAGAAAATTTTAATGTTAAATGGTATTACTTTCCCAGTACCTGTCTAGACTTACAGCAAAAGTAGAGTGAAAGTCAACCTTATCATACATTTTATGGGTGATAATCGTGATCTTTGCTCTGAACTAAATTACCTAATGTGTCAAGCATGCCATAAATATTCAGAAAGACTCAGTCCTTATCTGTGAAATGAAGTTCCTGTAATCTGGAGCTAATGGCCAAGGATGAGTGGTTAAGATGGGCATGAAAGTGTGGGAAAATCAGCTAGGAAAGGGCTTAAGGACAAAGTTCTCCAGGAAGAGGGTTGCCTTTTCTCTTTTCTCTCACTCGGATAATTTACCAGCAAATGCATGAGCAGTTTAAACTTCATTGAATATTTGTTTGTTTTGTTTTTACATTCTCTTATCTTTTTGAGAGCCTATCTTAAAGTGGTAAGACACTGAAAAAAAATTTATTCTGTATATTGAGAGAATTTTCTCCATGTCTTAGGTAGTTCAATTGGCCAGGGCAGAAAACTGCTTTCCATCTTCCAGATTTTCTGTGTTCGGTAAATCTGTGTATTGTGCAGCTTTTCTATTTCTTCTTTTGTTGTTTCTTAGGGCTTCAAGATCATTAGATAATTTTCTCCAGAGAATTAGGAATGTAATATATAGTATTATTAATATCAAGAAAACAATCCTATTTAAACACTGGCAAAAGACCTAAGTAGATGATTCAGGGATAAAAGTCTTCATGACTCCTAATGCCTGTGGTAGCCCCAGAGAATTGCTCCCTGTTTTACAAAATTGAAAGTTCTAAAACAGAAGTAAGATTGGCAGATCATGAAAAAAAAAGAGGTACATTGGTAAATTTCTGACGTCTGGAAATTTGGGGACACAGATGGGGAGATGGGACACAATGCTTTGCCCCGGTCTCCAGGGGAGAAGGAGACATCCTCTTTGCCCACTGTTTTCTGTAGTGTGAATGGACTTGGCCACTCTGTGTTTTGCATGTTTGTCCTGATGTTTTGTGTCTTGTCTTTTGTTTTGTGGACTATTTACTTTTGGTGTCCCTGTAATTGCTGGTGTAAATAATTAAAGGAGAACCCATTTGGCTGAAACCCCACTTAGTTGTATGTTAAAACTGCAAGCTGTTTGTCTATTGGACAAAGAAAAAAAATAGTGTTAACATTTTTTTCTGAGAGCTTTATTTCCCAGTCCCCCCTCCAAAAGAATTATAAAATCCATTTAAAAAGACCATAAAAAGTCATAAGTTCCTTAAATTAGCAAGCAAACATTATCAATTGGTCACTTGTTGGAGTAAAGAAATCTGTCTGTGGAATCAACCTGACTCATTTAGTGCCTTGACATACTTCCTGATCTCAGTCAGCTGTACTTAACAGCTTTCATAAAAAACAAACAAACAAACAACCCAGGCCTATGATAACTAGGGTGACTCCTTTTTGTGCAAGATAATTGTCTTAAAACTCAGTCACAACTTATTCCCAGCTCTAGGATGCAAAGTAGTTTGTAAGAGGTCTGAGCTCTTTCTTTTTTTCCAGGAGTCTTCAGCTGTAAACCCTTCTACAATCTTTAATTTGCTCAGAAGCCTTAACCACAGAGTTATGTAAGGATTGTTATGAGCTTTGACCAGCTTGCTCTAGGGCACCCTGACATTTTTCACAGTGTGGCTTGGGCAAGAGGTGTATTCTCAAAGCAATAGCCCAAGGACCTGTGTACTGGACATAGCTTCCCATTTTTATCTTGCCTTCAGGAGTTTTTTTTATTTTTTCTTCCCAGCACCAGCTTTATAACTGTTTTAAGGGAAATTATTTTGGATTTTTAACAACTTTTATACAGTATATTTACTAATTTTTAAAAGTGACTGCTTTTAATTCTTACATTATTTTAAACAATGTATTTGTCACTTTCTAACGTTTTAAAGCCATATGCCTCCAAGACTAGCCAGGTACAAAGTGAACTGGCACTTTGTGATGGCCAGACCTGGGAAACCCAAGTGAATTTGCAGTACTCCGTGGCCAAACTTTACAAGGGATAAGCTACAACCAGGACATAGCTACAACATTGGGAGGAAGGCATAAAATGTGGCCTCCATTGGTCTTCATTCCTGCCTTTCTGCATTGTGATCTTAAGCCTGTTTTTCTCTGAAATAGAGTATTTTTCTCTCTGATATTCAGTTGCACCAAACTTGTTTGCTCCTGCCACTTCATGCCTTGGGCAACTCTACTTTTCAATTTCTAGTTACAATGCCATGGACAGACCAAAGGGAACAGCATTCTGATATCATATCTTTCAAGTTGTTTTAGATACCACTGTTTTCTGTGTTCCTTATTCTCCAGATTCTGGGTACTTAATATGTTTTTTCTAATTCAGACAGAGTGAGAACCCTCTTAAACAAATCATTCTGAAAGTTAATAGTCATACCTAAATTGTCACATGCTGTTTGAGCTCACTGAGAAGCTGACTCTGGAGATGGGATTAGACCTCCCACTTCAGACTCAAGCATGTTATCTCAAGTTGTTCTCTAATATTCTTGTCCAGGTTCGGGGTAGCCCCCTGATCCTGTGACAAGGAAAACAAAAATAGCCTAAGAGTAAAGGCATTGTGCCTATTAAGAATAACTAAGGGATAAAATAATATTAACAAAAGTTATTGTTATTCATACATGGTATAAAACATCTATAGCAAAATAAGCTAATGGAATTTTCTGTTTTGTCATAACAATGAGGAAAGTCACTAACAGACTAATACAAATGAATAGTAAAAACCCAACAGAATAGATTTTAAAAAGAAAAAGAAAACCCATTCACAGTCCTTGGAAAAGACAGAGAGCACCCTTTCTGCCTAAAATTCCTCAGTCAGTGATTATGCTGGAGTTTGTAAACTTCAATTTAATAATGTATTGCTATATACCAGTTGCTTCTCTCTACATAATGGTTACACTCCTTGAAGATCTAAAGCAGAGTTTTGGCAGACCACTCTCTAAACTACATAAGGTAATATAATAATAATAACAACATAGCAATAATAATGATTTTGTGTTTTCTACAAGTTTTACCTAGAAACTCAAAGTGCAGTGTGTACATGGGTAATATTAACTCATTACATTATCTTATGTGTGTAATTTCATTCAATGTTCTTTTAGGAAGATGATGCTGCACAGCATTCTTCTGAGCCAAATAACTGCCATCTTCATGACATCAGCTGTGTCTACTTGTAAAAAGAGTATCACAGTGGGTTTATTGACTATTGTGTTCCTTTATTAAAAGAGGGGTAAACAGGGTCCAATGACCCTCACCAGAGTATCCAATCACTCTTCCCTGCTGAATGTATGTAATTCTGCCTTAATCACAAATGGTCTCCTGGATTTGGGGAGGAAATCTGGGGAAGACTGAGAGGTGTTAACCCACGAAATTATACAGAAAGTCAATATTCATGCTGAATAAAGACTTTCCAGTGCAACTACTCTTAGGTTATCCATATACCTGTCAGTAACACTTCACCTATCTCAATGAGTAGTCATTAGTCCTCAGGGTGAACTTTGAGGTAATAAAACATTGGTTTAAAGCTAAAACCTTAAAAAGGGGATAAACATTGTTTACTCTCCCTAGGAAAAAAAATTCTGACAACAAATGAAAATTTTATTTCTTAATACTATTTGGTCTCAAGTATTAAAAAACTAAAAAAATTTTAAAATATAAAAATCTACATTAAAAATTATAAATAAATATTTCCAAAATAAACAAAATAATAAAAAGTGTGTAAAATGATTAAAGGTCTGAGTTGATATGTTATAGTATGTAAAAAAAATATATAAATAATCTTAAAATCTTTTAAATAATAATTCAGTCAAATAGTTTAAGAAACAAAATATATGTCTAGTCAAGGTTTATTCAAAAATGTTTACTTTTTGCCCAAGCTTTATCTACATATTACATGGTAATTAAAAGAATCAAACTGATGGAACTAATCTTCTTGAATATTTAACAATCATATTTAGAGGCCTACACTAATCTTGTCAGAGAAACCAAAAGGGACAATTTTTTGCCTCTTGCTTTACAAAGTCAACTAAGTCCCAGGGGACTATGGTTGCATTTCTTGAAATGTACATACCTGTGGTGAGTCACCTGTCCTCTTGTTTAGTAGGATATGGAGATCCCATTTGGACTCAACCAGTGTCCAATACACAAAGTGGAGATTCAGCACAGAAAAACATTCCCTCAGTGTTTCCCAAGTGAAGCCATGGTCTAGCAGGCCTTTTAACTTATCTTCACAGAGATGGAACTGGTTAAAAAAAAAAAGAAGGCATGGGGAGCAAGAGCCTCCCCTCAAACCCATGTGACCACTGAGAACAGTTCCTTAACTGATCTTAAAAGTAAAAATAAATCAGTTTTTTAGGTCAACTATGTGGTCTTAAACACCAACAAGAATATATAACCCAAATTTAAAATAATTAGTATGGTTCATTAAAAATGCAAGGGATTGTACTTTTCAGGCATTAAGTTCTTTCCTCTCCCTGATTAAAAGCAATTTAGGAAGGAACTTATACTAATTCTTGCCACTCCAACAGTTATCAAAGTGCCTGAAAATAAGTCCTGACTTCATCACTACTAAGTCCAGCCTTGGCAGCATGAAGAAAATGAGGAACCCAATAGATGGATGCTTTTGGAAGCCCTCATTAAAAAATTCTAATGGACTTTAATTTGGACATTTAAAATTTACCCTGTTCTGACTCTTCTGGCTCCCTGTCTAGAATGTATGGTGCTAACTACTCTTTCCTTTACTTCTTCACAGCACCAGTTAAGGACTTTCTTTTCTTCCTAGAGCTAACAGTTCTTCAATTTTCATGTCTTTTAGACATACCCACTGAAAAGGTACCCCGATTGGCACAACCTACACTCTTATTGAGCATGGAAGAAGCCAGAGTGGTCAGCACCTCAATTCTCTATTGGCAATTAGGGTGACCACCTCAGAGAATGATGGAAAAAGACCCTCCTCAAGTAAATCAAGTAAATGGTTTCTTTCTTTACTAAAACCCAAAACATCCTGTAGCAGCCTTTTTGCAGACTACTCTGTGCCAAAGGCCCCAAATGCTAAAAGTGTTTAAGAACTTTTATCTAATCCCTAAAAGATTTTAGGGTTACCTCTTTAGAGGGGGGAATGTTAAAGTGGCAAATAACTCCAGACTGAACAATCGCTAGGGTATCTCTTGAACCCCCTTCCTCCTTTCCAGTTTTCACTAGTCAATCATTTGATCACAGGACCATCCCTAGGGAGTCAGTTTCACCCTAAGTTATGCTAAATAGAAGGGAGGAATACCTAGTGTGTTAATGATGTTGTTCCTGCCTGTAGTCCCACCTCCTGGTGCTGAACTTGCTAATTTTTGACCCAGAGACTACAGTCACTGGCCCAGTTAAATAAATTTGGCTGATTTAAGGCACCTGGAGTCCGAGAGGTCCTTTCCAGGGACTTGGACTCCATAACAGCAGAGATAACCCTCTGAGTGCTGAGAGCTATCTCAAGTTTTCCATATGTACACAGGCTTAGACCATGCTGGTGTCAGTTGCAAGAGAAGAAACAGCTGAGTTGAGAACAGAAATATTAGCTGCACCTAATGACACCCATGCTGGAGCTGAGTACAGGGGAGAAAATGCTGCTTCACTGAAAAAGAAAGTTTCCACAACTGTTCAATGAGGAAAGTAGAGAGACATCTGAGAACACAAATAGCAGCTTGCACAGGGAGCCCAATGTACCTCCAATTTATGTTAAACTGGTGCTAAAATTTTTAGTATTCTTAGTTTTATAATTTCAAAAACTATAATTAGGTAAAAGTTGGCTAAGAATAGGTTTGTATAATATACATACTTATATACATATATACATACATATATGTATACACATACATATCCCATACTTTTTCTTATAGATACACACACGCATGAAAAAGTATGATTTCTTTCTAATTAAATTAATATTGAAATGACTGTAAATCAATAATGGACTTCCAGAGAATTATTTTCCTTTAAAAAGTGTTCAGCGAGGCTTGGTATTCAACTGGTTAGACTACTGCTGTCACTACACCAAATCATAGGACTATGTACAGGTAGTTACAGAAGAGGAAAATGTTCTTCTCTTTATCCTTTCTGAGTTATTAGTGGCCACTTTTTGTAGTAAAAGATGGAGTAATAAAAGAAAATAGCAAGCTTTAAACAGATGGTGAGGAAGGCCAGGTGTTGTAACAAATTTGTCCTGCACTTTGGCGGCAGGTTTTGGTCCCGCCCTCTGGCACCAATCCAGCTGAATAAAATGAAGAATAGTCCTAGAACTGGTGAGGGACTTATTTGCAGTGACTTACAAAGTTCCCATTCGAATATTTGCTACTATGACGGCTCCCCTCCCTCCAGGCTCGCACTCTAGGCCCCCAGGCTCACCTCAGCAGACCTCCTGCTTGCATTGGGTACAGCATGCTTTGCCCTGGGTAGCTCTAATTCTGTTTCAAACGCTGGTGGGCTGAGTTCCGTTTATGCACTGGCTGTGTCAAGAAGGCAGGCTTCTGGGTCGCTGGCTCCCCGTGTGCATGGAGCCAGGGCACTTTCTTTTTTCTGTGTGCCTGGGATGGGTGGCATTATTGGTGGGAGCCTTCTCTGGCCTTCTGCTCGCTGCTGCTGGCCACACTCTTCCCTGGGATCCCTCTCATTCTGCTCTGCTACCATCCCCTCTCTTCCTCCTCCTCTACCCACCTTCTCTGGCTCGTCATTGGTCTTGCAGCTGAATGAGCCAATAGCAAAAATTCAGAGAGAAATACAAGCTAAATTTATTCTACACCAGGTAGGGAGAAGATTATCAGAGAGTTTCCCTAAATGAGGTAAGGTTAGTTTTTTTTTGAGTTCTTGAGTCTTTTTCACATGGTCAGGTGTCTACTGACCTAGCAACCTCCTTCTCTTCTTGGCTGGAGTACTGGGTACAAATGCAGATTTCCTTTATCAGTGTACATTTCCCTTACAGAAGATTACTTCCGCTCTAATTTTGAACGTTTTCCTGCTCTTTCTGAAAATAATCAGCCCCAAATAATCCTTTGCCCAAGAGGCATATTTGGGGGTAAGTCTTCTGTTCTCTGACAGTCATATTTTAGGAAGATCTTCTAGTCTTTTATATCATCAACTATAGTTGTTCAACTGTAAAAATGCAGTGACTTGAATGTATTTCTCAATGTCCATCTATTGGAAAATGAATCTTTAAGTTCATAGACTGGTAGAATTTGGAGGTCAGACTTTGGGAAACAATAAGGGTTACATGAGGTGATGGGACTGGGGCATCCTGTGATGGGATTATTGAGAATTGTAGAGCACTCAATACTCTTGCAGAGGACCCAGGTTTGATTCCCAGCACTCACATGGCAGCTAACAAATATGTGTAACTCAAGTTCCAGGAGAATCCAACACCCTCTTCTGGCTGTCTCAGGCATTGTATAACATGAGTACACTTACATACACACAAGCAATACACACATTCACATAAAATAAAAAATAATAAATAAAATATTTAAAAAATGAGACCTAGCTAGCACACTGTCTTTGTGGGTTGCCTTTTAACCTGTAATAACAAGACAAAATGGATCTCATCAGATGTTAACACCTATGTATTGAACTTTTTGCCTCCAGAGTTGAAAAAAATCTCTTTATGAATGACTCAGTATATGTATTGTGTGATAAGAGAAGAAAACTCACTAAAGCAATAAATTGGCACTAAAGCATTCACTTGAAAAATTTTACACATTAGTTTCAGAGCATGAAATTATTCATAATATTTTCTACTTAGAGCAATTTTGTAATAGATTTGTAAAATTAATTTTCAAATCCTATTTTTTCCTAAATTAGATCATGAATCTTTGCCTTTCCATAGATTTTCATCAGGAAGTAAAACATTTTGTGCAACAGCACTTGGAAAGACAGCTCTAGCAATCCCTTACGGATTCATTGTAGTCTAATGACAGCAAGGAAATGGAATGCCAGTGACTGCGGTGGAGAGCTGGCAGCTATTATATACGCAAATAAGCTTTTATAGTTCAGTCGTATTTAACAGAAGGAAGTGATGATTTGAAGTCAAATTTGAGTACAGTGAGACCATTGCAACTCCAGACTCCTGTCTCGGTGGCTCACATGGATCACAATTTTCAAACAGAAGACTCTGTCATGTAGAATATTTTTTGGCGACTCAGATTCTATTTAAAGGAATCTCTATAAGATCTAGTTAAAATTATCTCTTAAAATTAATTTGGAGTATAAGTTTTTCCCGCTGTTAGAGTTTTTAGGATCGACTCATATGAAGAGGAACAAAGACCCCCATCTTCACTTAGCTAAGAGTGTGGATCTCTTTCTCTGGTTATTATATATTTTTAAGTGCTTGGACAACAAGATAAAGGGTAACACAAAGGAATTTGTGGTGGTATAAAATTTTCAGCTATTGAAACCAAACAGGGACAGAAACAAAGAACTGTGACATATACACATTTAAAAACATCTTAGAAGTTTAACAACAGACTTGGAAATTCTGGCAAAAGATCTCACTTTCATAACGAACATGCATATTCTGATAACTACAATGTGTTCCTAGAAGAAATAAGAATCAATACATCGTCTTTGTAACAATTACAAAAAGCAAAAACAGAAAGCTAGGTGATGGCAACAATGAAACGTTACTTTTCTGACAATGGGCTGTTGGGAAGTTTTTCATTTTTTCAAATTATGAAAACAACTCACAGTAAGGGTAAAAAGGATCTGAATTGGGAGATTTCCTCAAACTGTTTTGAAGACTGGATAACATTTTTAGATCAACATTTAAAATGAAAAACCTATTAAAACAGCCAGGATCACATCCAGTAACGGAAGGGCATTGTGCTTGCTTATTTTTCTTTCCATGTCTTTCATCTCCTCCATTTCATTTGTCCCGCTTCCCTTTTCTTTCACCATCTGAATGAAGTCTTGTGTGACCGGCTGGACCCTGTTTATTTTTAAATGTTATATGAACTCATAAAATTACAGAATGTGATGGGAGCTTTCCTCTGAGATCCAGTGTGTGTCACTGTTGGTTCTGAATGTGTCTGTTTCCAGGGAAAAAGAAAACAAAAGATCACCAGAAGTCCAGGAAAGAATGGAAAGTGGAGAAAACATACACATTTCTATATGACATGTCTTCACATCACAGGTAGAAGTATTTTAACCACATAAAGAAGTGTTTACAAACCAGGTTAGATGGACCCTGGTGTAAGAAATCCTAGGTGTAAGAAATATTTATAAATTTGCTAGGAAACATAGTGCTTTGAATAAGAGAAGTCATTGAAAAGGCTAGCTAGTCTTTCCCTCAAGTTCACTATCATCTTTCTAGCAACCATGTGAAAACGCATGACCGACTCTGTTAAATGTAGAACTTTAATTTGTTGTGTCACATTTGTAAGAATGATACAAATTCAGCAAAATATTTAGACAGTGATAATGTAGAATCAATAGTCATAAGAACTACACTATTAATGTAAGTTGCATATTTAATAAAACTAGTCACCCATGTCACATAGTTTTTAAAGTAAATAGATTAATTAATTAATTAAATAAACCAAACCAATCTTCTTACAAAACTGTTGAAATTTTTGTGTGGTAAAAGGAAAACAGAGTGAGTTCTAATAGTGAAATAAGTGATTAGAAGACAAAATAATTATGAACTTACTTTATTAACACTGTGTGGTTAAAATGAGAAATTTTTGCACAGAGAATTATAAAATGTCAAATACTGTGTGTTAGCAAATCTCAAGAATATCAGCAATGTGTGCTAATCATCTAGTCATATCCCAAACCAAGGCACAGCACAAGCAGCACAGTGACCATTTTGATGACGGAAATGCAGAGAGTCCCAATATCCTCCTTCTGTTTCATTTATTCTTTATATATTATTGTTTTATTTGACAAACAGCTCTTTCCAATACCTCTGATCAGAGTTCAGAGTAACACTAGGGTATTAACAAGTAAGTCAAATTCAATAGTTTTATAAATTCTTAGAGTAAATATCCCTTCCCGCTTCCAAAAAAAGATAGGGAGAGAAAGAAAAAAAAATGGGGGGTTCCGAAATTTAGAGCCAGAATTAATATTTATGCAATAATTAAGACTCAAAAATCAAATGTAGAGTCCTGAGGCTCTAAAACTACTAATTCGGTAAAAAATAATTTCAGTGGACACATTCTGAAGAACGAATTGATTCAATGCCGTTCCATTAAATATCGAGACAAATTCCAATGCGAGGTATGGATTTGGAAACCACTTTTAAGGTGGCAGTGATGCACAGCTTGCTCCAGGGTGCTGTAAACCTGCGAGGAGGTGCAGGTGAGTGCGGAGCACTTCAGACACTTGAGTGGCATCCTCTGTAACCCGCACAAATAGCTCTTTGAAGCCTATACCATTTCACCTCATTTTGCATGTGAGCAATGAGGTTCGTGAGCGCAGGCAGAGTTCCTAAGTTACAGAGGCAGAACGATGTAGTCCTACTCGTAAGTCACAATTCCTGCTACTGTGCTATGCTGCTTAACTATTTTTAAAACAGTCAAATGGCTAATCCTATTTTGAAATTTGATATATTTTCCAAATCTTTTCTTGTGTCTAATCCATTTTTGAGACAAGGAATTGATACGGTGATACCAAGCTTGTTATTTGGAAGAAGTTAAAAATGTGGAATTCATGATTGTTTTCCCATTTCTTACATTCTTAAGTTTTCCAAATATTTATGAATGAGGTTCTAAGTAAGGACTCCCGCTCTTTTCTGTAATGACTGAGTACCTGCAGCTGTGAGGTTGCATGATACTGTAAGGAGGGAGAGCTATCGGCCTCAGGGATCATTGGTGGATTGAACTCAATTCCATTGATAGTGGAAATGACTAACAGAGAATCCCTAGGAGACATCATTTGGGGCATCTCCTCAGACACCTTTCAGAAGGATTTAATAGATCTAAAATCAAAGGGCATGTTTTCATACTCAGTTTAGTAACATTGGGAAAATCCTTTGACCTCTCCATCTGTTTTCTAAATCTGAAAATGGCTCTTGTGAAAGTTAAAGGAAATACTTTAGATGTGAAAGCTCATCCTACACAGACGAAGAGGGTCAGGACGAACAAGGTCACAAGACTTTGCCTAAAGCAGGAAGAAGGTGAACTGAGTCTTGCTCAGAAATTTTAGTTATGCCAAGGGCTGAAATAAAGGTATAGGCATTAATTTGATAATTACAATTTACTTTCAGTTCTAGTTGATATAATTTGATAACAGTTCCTATAAAAATGGTTCCTTTTCACAAGGGTCTGTGCAAAACAAGTACACCACTGAGATTAAGATCTTGAACTTTAGCTTCTAAAGTGTTCCCGAGTTCTGCCACTCCCTAGCTGAGTCTCCTCGAGCAAATTAATTCCCCAATGTCTGCCACAACAGCAAATTCCAAAAGTCTTGCAGCACCCATGCTGCTGTAGTTGGTTTTTAATTGTAAGTTAATAGGTTCCTGCAAATCAGCTAGGGGCACCGGAAGAGGAGTGGAAGAATGCTCCAGTGAACAAGATGCTGGGTTTTCTAAATGATAATTTTCAGCATACATAACATCATAAAATCTCTACTTGTTTGCTACCTAGGTGCCCCTGAAAATCTAATTCTGATAAGCCTTTTATTTTAAGTACCTTTAATTAAAATTTTTATGGAATGTTTCCTAAGGTCTATACTTTTTGAAGTATGAAGGTAATCGATCCATAAGTGAATTAATTAGCTCAAGACACAGGCAGCCTTAAAAAAACATTAGGGAAATAGAACACTAGACTTTAAGTGCATTTTGGCCCCAAACTGATTTCCTTAGGAATATGAAAATAAAGAATTTATCAGAATAACCCACAAAGAAACATATTATGTGTGTGATTTGGGAGATGATGATTTCAGGTAGTTTTCTTTATATATTTCTATGCCTAAAACAATCATAGAAATTATCATTACCGAAAATTAAGTCTTTAAGTGTTGTTGAAAATACCGATAATGTTGTCAAAATACTAGTTTTGAAAGTGTCCCAACTCAAATATGTATTCTTGTTTAAATATCCTTTTATGTATACTAATAGCATTATTGAATTTTATTTTCTTTTCATGATTGAGAGAATTGATTTAAATGGCACTTTACAGGTTGATGAAAATTGTGAGAAATTGAGACAAAGAATGAGGAGTCAGATTCCATAATTTTGCCCACATCTAGAGTCTTCTTCCAATATTCATTGGCTTGACATTCTGTACCTCCCAGGTACACTTTGTAATAAAAATTGAAATTTAAATGACTGTCAATTATTTCTTTTGGTAATTGCACTTATAATTGAGTTATAGTTTCTTAATGGTTTTCATAAGACTTATCAAAAAAAAAAGATTTTGTTTATTTGGGTGCAAATCTACTATCTCCATAATCCATGGATAGTTAATTAGCCTTTCTGGTCTGAAGAAATGTTTTAGACTAAAACTTGACTGGAGATATTATTATTATTAAAGAATACTAGGTTATTAAAATTTGAATTTCTAATAACATTTCAGAATAAGAACCAGGATTCTTACAAGATACATTTTCAGTGACAAAATTTAGTGCTTAAAATGTATTATGAAGTCAGGGAAGAGAACTTGACTGTGAAGGCAGTATGCTTTACTAAGCCTACATTTTCAGCCTAGTCCTTGGTGCTTGTTTTCCAATTAACAATTTTCTTCAGAATTTAAAATATAATCATCTATTCTCTGACAATCAGAAATTCCATTACATCTAAATCATGGCACAGACAGGTCAGAAAAATTAATGAAAACTTGGAGAAATAACAATGTTTGAAATATAATTGTACAAAAGAAAGAAAATTAAATCTTTAAGACCCTTGAGAAAGTTTAATTATAGGCTATGTTGGTTACAAACCATTTCTAATTTCCCAAGGTAGAAAGCACAAGATACTTATGTTTCACTATAAGCAAATTATATGATCGTTTCAAGAGGCCAATTGATGTGTACATCAGAAAAAAATACAGTCTAGACGATGGTGGTTAAAATTTAACACAACAGTATTTGTGTTCATGGGATGCATTTCTTCTGGAATGCTATGCCAAAAGATGAGTCACTCTAATATCTTTAAGCCTGATGGGCTTTGGCTTGTGCAACTATGCAGACATTTATATGTAGTATTGTGTTCTTATGAATTTTAAAAGCATTGTTGATAGAGTAAAAGGTCTTTTTTTTTTTCCTTTATAACCTCTGCAAGACCACAGATACTTAACATTTCCGAAAACAATCTTCTTTTCCACCTCCTCTACTCTCTCATTAGCAAATTTCAGGATTTTGTCCAAATAATAGTAAAGATGTTTATGACTTCATTAAAAGCTATATCTTATTCAACTTGTCAGTAACTGTGCAGGGTTATGTTAAACACAAAAAAACAGGCTGTACTTGCTGCCCCATATCAAACTTAAAACCAAGAAAACCCATGAAGCACAAAGGAAAAGCTGAAGTAAGACTTCTGTAGGTAGCAAATGTCTGCTGCCTGCTAGGAGCACATAAGGGCTATCTAAAATAAGGCAAAGGGAAAACAGAGAAAGCCCTGTCTGCATGCTTGAATGTCTGACATTCTACTCCAGTCTACTAGCATATGGAGAGTGCCACTCAGAGCTCTGCCTTTGGACACTGGGCACAGATTTGCTGCCCTGTATCATGAAACAAAACTTAATCACATTTTTCCTAAGTTTGGGAGCTATACTTTATTTAGATCTCAGGATGTTTTTGTGTTTTTCTTTTACATTATAGATATTTCTCTTTGTTATCTTTTTATCTCTAAATCATCTATCTCTATTGTTTATAAAATTGTGGCCATACATATATAATTTTTCATTTATGTTTGTGTGACTCAGCTGACATCAATGGGCATCTGAGCTGACATCATTTGATGTCAATGGGCTGACATCATTTAAGGCACTGTTATGGTCTAATCTTTGATCAGGCTCTACTCTCATGTTCAGTCTATTTCTCAATGCAGTGAGGAACATCTTCCTGACTTTGCTAAGTCAACTTCTTATGATGAAATTCTCAGGAGAAATTGTGACTCAAAAAAATGCAAAGTCTAGTGAGTGAATAATATCTATCTGAATGCCACACAGAGAGATAACTTATTTTTTATAAAATTTTCTTGTTACAATAAACTTCTTTTAGCATTTTAATGTTATGGTATTCATTCAGCCAACAGAAACCCACAGCCTATCAACTATAGAGTTGTGAGAGTAATTATGGGCCAGACATGTGTAATTGTTGCTCTTCCAAGGTTATACTTGATTTCATCTTTAGTCATTTTTAACTGTTTTGCCTCCCCTCCCCTCCCCTCTCTTCCCATTCCCTTCCCTTCTCTCTCATCTTCCTTCCTCTCTCTCTCCTTCTCTCTCTCTCTCTCTCCTTTCTCTCTCTCTCTCTCTTTCTCTCATTAGTAGTCCAGGCTTGCTTCATGTCTACAATCTTTCTGCCTCAGCTTGCCAGGTGCTGGAATTATAGGTATGCACTAGTACACTTGGCTTTATATTTTTAATTGATGTAAATAAAAAAGTTGTACATATTTACAGGATACCATGTGATATTTAGTATATGTGTACTATGTGTAATGTTTAAATAGAAGCAAACTTATCATTCTACTCCTATATTTTTTCTCTATGATGAAAACAATCAAAATCCCTTCTTCCAACATTTGAAATAATGAATACAGTGTTATCTATAGTACTATATACACCATTTATATGGCTAGTAAAATCTATTAACATAATTAAATTTATGACTGTTGAATTATCAGAAAGAGTATCTTTCATTTTTCTTTGTAAACAATTATTAGACCTAAGATCCTGACAGTCTCTCCCCTTTGTTCAGTGTTAGCTATTTGATTATGGCTAGATCACTGCTGTATTTCCTCTCACACAGCTTCTCTTCCTAGAATCATACTATGTGCATTGTGATCTTTGTGCACAGTCATTGGGATTATTTGGACTTCTATTATTCTGATGACGTCAAAGCTAGCCACTTATCTCCTAATTAAATAGCTTGCCCAATAATGGGTTCCACATTTTACTTCTTCCTCTTTGCAAGGAAAGTCAGGGCAGATGGAGGGTATAGAATTCTGAACTTGCCAGTGTCCAAGAATGTCTTTCAATTGGCTGAATTTGGGAAAAAGAACATCTCAACTGATTCTCTGGGTGTGATGTGAGCTACTTTCTTGATGATGCTTCACAATACCAGCAACTCCTATGGAGAAGGTTCCCAACCCTCACTGTGCTCACTCTTGGTCCTTATTGCTCTGGATTAAGGGAGCTTTCTTTCAATTTAGCGAAGTGAGTTCTACATGGTGGGATTCTACACCTTCCTGAAGCGAGGTTGTGGCACTCCTGTTGGGGCAGCCTTTCTATTCGATGTGGTTGTGTGCCACTAGCTCCTTTGCCTTCAACTGAAATTTTGCAACATACTTGTTTCAGCCTTCTAGGGGACTCTTCTCAAGGTTTTCTTATTTTATTTTTATTTTCTTTCTGTCCTTTATCCCCAGCTTGATGGAACTTGGCAGGGTTTTCTGAGATTTTCTGTTAGCTGTTCATTGATATGAAATAATCCCCGAGATAAACAACTGAAAAAAGGAGGAAAACGTTAATTTGCTTAACAGTTACATGAGTTCAAGTCCATGGTCATTTGGCCCTATCTCTTTGAGCCCATGAAAACATAGTACATCCAGAAATAAAGAGGATGGGTCTAATGACTAACAACTTCTTCAAGAGCAGAGACAGTGACCTAACTTCCTTCTATTACTTTCTAAAGTTCCTATCACGTTCCCAGTAGAGCCACAGGATAGTGATCTAGGTTTTTAACATACAGACCCTTAAGTAATATTTAAGGTCTGAACTACAACACTTCCTTTATTTACATTCCACAACAATGTACAGTTTTCTAAAAAAGGATTCTATGAGCCAGCCAGTAATTCATTTCTACTTCATGATTCCACACTTACCAGTAATTTCTTAGTATTAAACCTAGTTTGTGCACCCTGGTGACACTCTCTCAATTGCCATCTGTGGCTAGATCAAAGACCTCACCTCTCTTTGGTACAAAATGATGCAATGAGTAATTCAGAGCTTTCAGCGTATCTCATGATTGAGCTAGTTGCCATAATTTAGTTTTAATTATTGTAAGTGCTTTGAAGTAAAAGAAATACAGGGAAGAAACATGTTAACACTTGTGGTGATGTACAGCAGAGACCAGAGTGTGGAGATAGATACTGTACAGCAGAGAAGACCAGAAGTGTGGAGACACATTTTACTCACAGGAACACCCAGGGGTCGGGGTGGTGGCAATTACATGTAAAAAAAAAAAATCGATCGTGTAATTGACATTTCCAATAGCTATACAGAAGGCTGCTCTTCTGTTGTGTGCGTGTGTGAGGCAGCCCTCTGCTTCCTATCGGTGAATGAGAGATCTCTGGGAATGAGATAAGGAGAAATGGGTAAATCTTCTAAAAAGTCCTTTGACTCCACACGCAGTTTCGTTTTTCTGGCTGCTAGGTGTCAGCCTGTTACAAGGATCCTTCAAGGCTGTCCCTGAACTGGATGTCTGTTGACCAAGCACTTCTCTAACTTAGGCTAAGTTCATAGCACCCTGAGCTCCAGTCCAGTGAGCCTCTGAGCTTGAGTCATAAGACATTAGGGAATGGAAGTTAGTGTTCAGCTCAAGGTTCTATCTAGCTAGGTGGAGGAAGAGAAGCACCAGTATCCTCTGAGTGAGTTTCTTTCCTAGGATGCAACACCACTGCCAGGTGAGGCGAAGCTCCGTTCCCTTCTGCACTACAAAGCAGAAGCACTCCCCAGGGCCCTTGCCAAGTATCGTCAGAAGCACAAGTTGGTGGGCTCTTCCCTAGACCTCCTGTGTCAGGAATTTTGTGGGTGGAACTCAGCAATTTGTTTCTAGAATCTTCTAGGAGATTCCAAGTCACATTTGAGAATAACTAGTCCACATTATCAATAAGGACCATAGTTACTTACTTCCACTCCATGGATAATGCAGATAAAAGCACACACATGCTTCAGAATACCTTTTGTGGATGTGAAGCCCAGGTAATAATGAAGAGGAGTGATTATTTTGACGCATGTGTGTGGATACCTGTGTCTGGCACTGGCTCTAGATCATTCTGTTTGGCTGCTTTCCTCCCTGGGTTCCCTTAGCTCCAAAGCAGTGGAGGATGTCCTGGAGTCAGCCCTGCTCCACACCCCATCTGATGAATCTTGTTTTGTATTGACATTTTTAGATTTAACTTGAGGTAATGCAGAAGACAGCAGCCACAGAACATCTATTCTCCGTGTGGATTATTCTCAGATATGATTTTAAAATCCTTAAGCCTCTGCCAGGAAAATAATTAGCAGCCCAGATAAGAGGTGACCATGGCAACTCCATGTCTGCCATCCTGTATATCTAAGTGAGCTATAAATTTGACTAGAGAGTTACAGCAAATTTGCAGACTCATATCTCATGTCCAAAAGATATGAAGCTAAAAGGAAAACTTAACAGGAAAGAGCATGGTTTCTATCTGTCTGTCACCATCGATCACTACATTTTAGAGGTTAATGTTCAGAGCTTCTTGTGAATTTTATAAGCAGAATTTAAAGAAATCTCAGAGGCAAATGGGGCTATTACTCTTCACTGCTCCCAGGGAAGGTGCAGTTGTTACTTGTCTTCCCAGAATATCAGCAGTAAGGGTGTGGCAAGGGCGAGAGTGCTTACTCTGAACGCACCGCACCAAAACAGGGAAAGAAATGGAGCCCAGCACTATTCAGAGTGATTTCTTGCTGAAAATCTCAGCGTAACTCTGTGTTGAAGGGCCAGGTATACTGCCTAGCGTATCTGAGAGGCTGTGCCAGAGTCATCCAAACAGATCACCCGCGAAAAGGTGGAACAGATCTATATATAAAGGAGAGCAGCGAAATGGAGATGAAGGTTTAGAAAATAAGCGAGAAGAACATCCATGCAGTTCTTGGAGATCTGGAAGTGTTCGGGAGGGAATGTTTCAACGGGCAGCAGTGATTCTGATGTAGGGTAAGAGAGGAACCATTAAATGCAGGATGAGTTTGATAGTTACCCTGAGAGCCACAAGCCTAAGCTTCTATGCATGGCCTGGATGGTGTGTGAAGACAGGACCCGGTCTCAGATCTTGGGAAACCTGTAATGTCCTTGAGACAATCATGTAAATAAACACAGACTTCATACTAGGTTAAAAGCTCAGAATTTAAGATAGAATTCTGCCTTTGAAGATTATGGTGATTTTTTTGATGTTGACAGCAATTTACATTTTTTAAAAACTTCAGCATTGAATAAATGGCAATAAATTGGGATTTTCCTCAAAAAAACAAAACCCAGAGAAGTTCCATGGAATTCCACAATGGCAAATTAACATTTACAAAGAGACTTAGAAGTAGCCTGGTGACCACTGCCACGAAAGAGGCTTTGGGAATTAAAAGCATTCTTTTGAGGGGAGGGATAAGTAGTTTCCTAATCTTTGGAAGAAATGGTTCAAAATGGTTCTTAAAACTAACACTGCTTAAGGGTCCCCAGATTTAATTGATATTTATCAGGAATACCACAAAATTTTCAATAAAATAGAAAATCATATTGCTCAAAATAGCTGAATTAAGTAGTATTTCATATTCTGAAGATTTTCCGAATACTGTGTAATCTAGAAAGGGGCAGCCTCACTCCACTTCATAAGTTCATAGAGCAGCCCAAATGTCTCCACATGTGTGTCCAATTGCTCTTTGTATTTCTACCTACATGTCTAAAACGTATTTTAATATCGCCATGTCCCAAGCATCCTCATCAAATAGTTTTCCATGTGTCAGCAAGTGGCCACACGATCAATTTAATTACTTGACACCCCTGCAGACGATGGCAGATTTCCCTTCCTCTTTCTTTCAAATTATACATAGCCATACTGCTACGATTATTAGCCATACTGCCATAGCTCCAAGATTTGTCCAGACTCAGGCCACTTCTGACCACCTCCGTCACTGCTTCCTTGGAGCAAGCCACACTCAGCTCTTACAGACTGGTACAGTCACCACCCAGTTTTCGTGCTTTACCCGGCAGCATTACAGGTAGAATAACCATGGTTATAGGGCAGATCTGATCACATCACCCTGTTCTGAAGCTCTCCAGAGGCTTCTCGGTCTTTCAGGGAAGAAGACGATTTATCATCTGGATGATGCTGTAGTACATTCTACTTGTTTTAGCTGTAGCTCTCTCTCTGACAGTAGACCCTCCCATTCACAAATTCATTCACTTGACTACAGTCATTGGCTTGTGGTAGAGATACTTCTCTGTGTACATTTCTTCTTACTAGAGCAGGATTTCCCAGAGTCTGGAACCCTTATTCTATCACTTCATGCTTAGCTCAAATTGTACATTGCAGGTGGCCTGCCCTGCGGATCTTGCCTGAAGTTCCAGCCTCTTCCTCCTCTAGATGCTCGTACCATACTGGCTTAACATTTTAATATCAACCAGGCTTCTTACTAACACTCACCTGTATGTGTTTTACTTGTTTCTTTGTTCCTCATCTCTGATTAAACTAATATAAGTTCCATGGAAATGGGAATTACCCAGCGTTCTCTGCTGCTTGATTCTAACACCTATCATCATGACTCTCCACTGAACCCCTCACTCTAGGCTTTTTAATCTTATATTTCTGGATTATTACTAACTAGATGGTCTTGTTTCAGCAAACACTGAAAATACTGGGGGCGGGGGAGTTGCAGTTTTTATCACATTGGACACATAATCAAAACCTTTTAGAGCTCCATCCTAAAGTCTGATTTTTCTTGCTTTGTTTGCATTCAGTCCAGATCTTCTGTCTTTACTCTCTGAGGTTATCAGCTGATACCATTCTCTCTCTCTCTCTCTCTCTCTCTCTCTCTCTCTCTCTCTTTCTTTCTCTCTTTCATTAAGGTGTGGGTTAATGTATCTTTTTGACTTTCTATGTGACTTTGAAGTGTTAGTTTGACATTGAATGAATTATTAAATGCTAAATAAACATTTCATGAAAATCTACTCTTAAGGCAGATACTCCCTTCTTCCAGAAAGTATTCAGGCAACATCAGAGCTAGACAGTATAATATGACACAGAAAAGTGACTGTTTTCCAGTGTGGATTCTCAAGGTCTTCTAGAAGCATATTAAAAATAATAATTATTTGTTGAAATTTCCATTGCTATAAAATAGTTGACTGATAATGCCAGGGAATTTTTTTTTCCTTTGCTAGTTTCCAAACCCAAGATGCTGTGCATGCCTAAGAGGCACTCTCTCACTGAGCAAAATATAAATATGACACAGAAAAGTGACTGTTTTCCAGTGTGGATTCTCAAGGTCTTCTAGAAGCATATTAAAAATAATAATTGCTTGTTGAAATTTCCATTGCTATAAAATAGTTGACTGATAATGCCAGGGAATTTTTTTTTCCTTTGCTAGTTTCCAAACCCAAGATGCTGTGCATGCCTAAGAGGCACTCTCTCACTGAGCAAAATATAAAGAAGATATTTTACTGAATCATTTGAAATTTTTTAAAAAATGAGTAAGCCAAATAGAACAAATTACCTTCCATATATTCTACTGCTTACACTGTTCAAACTCTCTCCTTAATACACTGTCAGCACTGTGATGTTAACTATCCTTTTAGATTGGAACTTGGATCTTTCATGGGTGTTTTTCATTTCCTTATATGTTTGGCTGAGTGAAACAATGAAATCCAGTTAATATCACCAAAGCATTAACTTCTACTATAACTACCAATTTCCTAAATCAGTTCCGACCTTTTTCTTGACCAATCCAACCTTCTTGTATCTGTATTTTGCAATCTATAGTTTGTCACCATATTTATGTAATGAGTATTTGTTAATCATGCACATGTTCCAGGTTCTATGATAGTTACAATAATTCTTATGTATATATCTGCCATTGCTTTGCTCTCCAGCGAGCATCTCACAAAATTTGAGGTAACTATTTTCCAGTGTTTATGAAAGCATTTATTGTTGGATCCCTTTGGCTAGTACAACATAAAATCTTAATAATTTGTCTAAAATATATTCACTACCTTTCTTAGACACATGTATACCCCACTGTGAACATATTTTGCCTTATTTCTTATTGAGGTGCATCAAGGAGTGGAAGTCAGCTTTGTGTAGGAGCAACCTTCATCATCTCAGACTGTCCTGTACCTGTTACACCTTATTTCCTGCCCAGGAATAACAAATGTGAATCTCTCAATACTAGTGTAGGTACACATCATAGGTTAAGAAATGTCAGTACCCAAAAACCACTTTTGACCAGGTGTCTGTGAATAAATGCTTTGTTCTTTCATCTTTCAAGTGGACACATCTCATTTGAGTCCTCAGTAGTTAATGTGGGATTGAGCAGTCATCCGTACAGGGGTGGACTCAAGAATCCATCATCATGTGGCTTTGCTTCTTTCAGTTTTCTCTCCATGTCCTTTATTCCTGTTTCCTAGATTATGTAATAATTTACACATCAGTCTCTGTCTCATGCCCTGCATCAACCATTTAGCCCTAAATATGTGTGGGATGATTTTTAGTATTTCTCAAGGGCATATTATTATAAGTACACTCTAGTAATCTATAGAGAACTCTCTATCCATCAGCTAGATCATATCTTTCTTTATTTCCAAGGTGAAATAATCTGAGAAATCTCTTTTAGAACCTGTAATTTATCAAATGCAACCAAGCATTAAGATAGATTTTAGGGACAGGTAGATTTCCTGTACTAACAAAGACAGATTCCTAAATAGACAACTACAAAACAGTAAAGTAGAAGTATGCTAAAGATTTTCACAGATGCTAAGACTTCTAGAAAAAAGTCTTTTGAGAAAGGGAGAGGCGATAATTAAAAACTAGAAAAAAACCACATGGTGAAAGGGTGTGTGTAAATATTGCTGTTGCTAGAGGTAATAGCACAATGATACAGAGGTTTAATAAGAAAACGTCTTTCCAAAAGTAGAAGGCATTTGATGGTTATGGACTGAAATTCCCAGTAGAATATCCAAGAAGGTGAATTTTCAGAAACAAGTAGTTATTGTCCATTTGAGGGACTTGCATGGCTTGCTAAGGAAGCTATAACTCATCTTGCACATGAGAAGCCAATAAAAATGGGAGTGCTTAAGCCCCTTTGAGTCAAAAATTATTTGAAGAAGCTAGCTAAAATTATAGTCCTTCCCCATGCCAAAGAGAGATCGAAAATGCTCGACACTGTTCATTTTATTCATTGTGAATTGTATTGTGATTCCACTAAAAACAGTGACATTAAGGCCACTTCTGCTGAAATATTTAAAATGTGAGACTAATACAATTTGATTTGTGCACTGAATATTCTGATAGTCACATGCAAAATAAATTTTTGGAGCACAAGTTTCCAACTGTGGGAATCTGTGAGGAAACTATACTGTAATCCAGGCAAGTCAAGATGACCACTGTGCCAGAGCAAAAGCCTAAAGACACAAGGTATGCAAAGTCTCTTTAGGAAAAGAAAGTCGCAAGAGTGGGATGATTAGCCATGTGCGACAGGAGGAGGGGTGGACATGAAAGGGGGTTTTCTTTTGTACATATCACCTTTGAAGTCCTTACAGTGTATCCATGTAAAATGTCCTGCAAGGATCTGAGTGAAATAATCCTGAGTGTAGGGTCCAAGACACAGGCGTGGAATACCTCAGCCTACAGAAGGTTAAAACTAAGTTGATGAAATGATTCAGGGAGACCGTTGAGAAGTGAGGATAGGGTTAGGGATAGACTCAAAGGAGGATATAGGATTTTACTGTCTACAAAGACATGTGAGCCTTTAAAGGACATTGCTAAGAGATATTTAGTCAGTCAAATAGGCAGGTGAGGAAAGGCAGCCCTAAACAAGCAGTGACAGCCTCAGGCATGAGTACGTGTTAATACACAGTCAGGGAAAGATGAGCCCTAAGTTTCCCTTGTAAATACCAAGTAGTTCCGGTGTAAGCAGTTTTCCCAGTGTGGTTGAGATACAAACCAAATTAAATAGTTGGAGGAAGAATGAAAACTGTGGAAGTAAAAGTATTAAATGAAGAGTATTTCAAGTGCTGGGCCAAAGAATGCATAAGAAAGGGCAGGAGTTAAACCATTATGGGAGCAATTTAAGGTGTGCGAGTGTGTGTGTGTGTGTGTGTGTGTGTGTGTGTAAGACTGAAAGAGAAGTGAGCTTGTTTGTGTCCTGTGGGAAATGATGGTAGAGACGCACAGAGTGATTAGCAATGGTGAGATGGAGACAGATAACGCAGGCTGAAGGATAAGAGGACACAATACAAGGGACCTCCATCACCAGCACAACGTTCGGACGCCATCTCATGTGTGAGAGAAAATTAAATGTCTTTATTGCTGATGACATGTTTTTTATGAGTGATTTAGAGAGATGGTACTTTTTAAAAGACTTTGAAAGAAATGGAAGAAGGCAACCAAGAAGCCTAAGTTTAAAGCTAGACCTTACTGATTTGCAATCTCCAGACCTAAAGTGCCATGTCTTCCAATGTTACTTAGCTCTACATCTGCTAAAACTGGGAGGTTAGTGTGGGGTTGGGGTCCTAAGGGCAGAAATGACAGGAGGACCTCATGGGAGAGGCTGAAGACAGTGATTTCTACCTGAGGAGGGGAGAATCAGGAAGAACTGAGCACGGAGGAGGGAGCGGAGGGAAACCGAATCCTGTAACGAAACTGGTGGACCAGAAAGTGTCAAGGGGAGTGGGACTACTGGTGGACCAGAAAGTGTCAAGGGGAGTGGGACTACGAGAAAGAACAAAGAAGGGACGTGTTTTCAGGGGACGTGGGTTTTAAAGAGTTCTAACACCAAGCAGTTCTGAGTTTTCTCTCCTTGGGTTAGAGAAGAGGAAGCAAAAGAGAAAAATCTAAAGATGCGGGGAAATCAGAGGACTTTAAAGTTTCCAAGTATACTAAAACCCTCCAGGTACTAGGGATACGAGCGTTGAAGAGGGAAATGGTGAATCTGAGCAAAACCTTTGTAGCTGGAGATCAGAAAGGTGAATCTTTATAATCTTGGGTTATCTGAGGTTGAGGGACTACGCAACCTTTCTTTATAGGGAGTACTGTAATCATATTTATCTTTCTTTTTAGAATTGATGATTAAGCATGTGGCCTTGTGAATGTCCGTGGTGTGTTCTGTGCTTCTAACCACCAGAAGAGAATTTCAGTATGACAAGAGCAGGAAGCACCCTGTTTTTAGAGGTTGGAAATACAAAGGAGTTTGCTTCGTATGAAGGAGTGGTTTTAGAAGGCAAATAAAAAAGACAGAAAAGTCTTGTGGTATACAAATAAAATAAAAACAATTTAACGTTTTAAAAACTATTTCCCAAACTTTCCCAGCAAGCCTTGTTTGTGCAGCACCTATTAACCTCTGCAAAAGTGGTGCTGTGAGGTTTACAGCTTGGGAAATATTGGCAAAGTAGTCAAGCATAGCACTCCCCAGTAGAGCTGGTGCCAAGTCACAGCAAACGACTCTTTAAGAATTTGCAGGACAGTATTTGGACAAAGATGAGCCAGTTTCAAGGACACCCAATTTGCTTAGATTTATTCATGGTTATTTGTCTTTTTCAACTCAGTTACATTGAAAACTCTCTGAAATAAAAGACGATTATAATATTTACAGTTTTATCCTTTTAACATTTGGCCCATCACAGATCACATTAATAAATACTAAATAAACATTTTCCTCTATCGGTGCATACAATGGGAAGAAATAGAGCAAGGTTATTTTGTTGCTGTTTGTTTGTTATATTTCCAAATAAAATCTTACCAGCCTGGACTTGAACTCATGATTCTGTGTTTTCATGTCCCCATTGTTAGGATTACAGTGGTGTACTTCTTTGTGAACTCAGCATAGTTTTTATACCTTGATTCTTTTCATCATTGCTCAGAATTTATTTTTCTTTTAAATTTAGTCTATTGTTAATTACAAAAATATGCTGGAACACTTATAAACTTTAAAAATTATATATTTTATTTTTGTTTATGTGTATATGTGTGTGTCTGTCTGTGTGTGTATGCTCACAATACATGTGTGTGATTGCTGGTGGAGTCATAGAAGAGGGCATTGAATTGCCTGGATCTGGAGTTACAGGCAGTTATGAGCTATGTGCTGGGATTGAAACTTGGGACCTTTGAAAGAGCAGTAAGTGCTCTAAATCTCTGAGTCATCTTTCTATACTTAGAATTTTTTACTTATAATTTTTAATAATGATTTTTACTCATACTTTAGAATTTGCCACATGCCTATATAGTTTTTTTCTCTGATAACTTTAATTAGAATGGTCCTGGAAAAAAAGACCTCAAAAAACAATACTTAATATTGTTGTCTATTGAAGAACTTTTCCTAATTACTCTAAGTGAATAGGTTAAGGAGAAAACAGGAGGGATGATTTGAAAGAAGAGCAGATCATTTATTATTTTAAAGCACTGCTGTTTTTCAAAGTAAAGGAAAGTAAATTAAGGTATAGAATTCATGCATGCCAAGGAGGACCAAAAAAGTGTTACAATTTCAACAATTTCTCCTTGAGAACTTAATAAATTTTATTGCGTTATTTATTTGTGTGTATATGTGTATGGGTGTACACATGCCGTGGCACTCATGTGGAGGTCACAGGACAATTTGCAGAAGTTGTTCTCTCCTTCCACCATATGGGTCCCAAGGATTGAACTCAACTGTCAGGCTTGAGGATAAGGGCCTTTACAATATAACAAATAATGACTTTATGCATAAAAGGAGCACAAATTTTAGTATATGAAGAAATGCACAGAATATAATATTGTGAAAATTAAAGTATATGTACAAATACTTATAATATTGTAATTTATAATTTCATAAAACAATAAAGAGAACATATTATTATGTGAGTCTCTTATGGTATAGAGATTCAAAAGTATTATTGAGGATTATAACACTGGGGCATAGTATAGCTATGAATTTTACTTTTATTTTAACAGAATGTAAAATTACATGGCAAGCATTTGTTAGTATTTCCCTATGAAGCCATTTGTCATTAGATTAGTACAAGAAAAAGGTAAAGACATTGGTAGAAACTTCCATTAGGACTGTTTTTAAAAACATTTTGTTTATTATTTGTTACTTTATCTGTATGAGTGTATTGCGTGCTTGTAAGTCTAACCATGTGGTGCAATGCCCATGGAGATCAGAAGAGGGAGTTGGATCTCCTGGAACTGGACTTACAGACAGTTGTTAGTTGTCATGTGGGTGCTGGGAATCGAACCAGTTCCTATGTAAGAGCAGCCAATTCACTTAAGCACTGAGCCATCTCTCCAGCGCCTCTCAGGACTGTTTTATCGCGTTCTTCAACATTAACAGAACTGTACTTATTTAGAACAAAGTTCCTGATCTCTTCCTCCTGATACTGCAGTTTCAGAGCATACCATGGACGCAGTGTGGAATTGGATGTGGCCAGTGTAGAGATGCAGATACATGAAGGACCTTCACAGTTGTCCTCTACTGAGGACACCCTGGACTGTTGTGCACTACAGAACCCTCTGTCCCACTTTTGATGCATTTATGACCCATGGGCCTTTCAGCTCATGTTTTTAGTGAAAACATTTGCTCTAAACACTGGTCAGGATCAAAAGCAAAGAATTTTGGATCTAGAGCAATTACGCTGTATATATAAGAGCAAAGACAGACATTTCCTTGAAGGCTAGGAAAACAACAACCTTAGCTTAAAATGGGTTTAGGGAATATTTATGTTTATGTTGAAGAAGGATGCTTGATTTCAGGGTCTGGAAGTCTGACATATAGTTCATATTTCACCGTGTAGCATTATTATGGGTTCCAACGACCGTTTTTCGTTATTTAGGCTTCAAGGAGACAGTCTGGTAGAAAGAACAGAAGAGCAGCCACAGACACTTCACTCTCCAGAGGAAATGATCCCAGATTCATTGGGTAAGTTTTAAATCCAAAGCTACTTATTGAAGTTTTAGGATCACTTACTGATTTAGAAAAATAAGATCTTTCCTGTCGCCAGACCCCTCAGCTGTGAGCTGCAGGCACATCCCACCCCACTGGGCTGCGAGGGGAAAGGAGAAGAAAAGGAAGCATCACAAGGCTGCATGCTGAAGAGCGGCAAATATATGTTGTCTACTGCCAGAAAATGTCACCAATTCTAACTTTCTCAAACTTCACTTTTCCTACTGGTTTTTCAGAGAACGAAAGTCATTATCTGCTTCTTGAAAACTGACATGTCTCCTGCTCCTGTTCTCACAGCACTGAACCAGTCAGTCTTCTCAGAGGAAAATGCCAATATCTTACTTGAAAGTGTCACACACAACCTCAGCCCTACGTTAAATCGGTGTTAAGAACGTCAGTATTACTAAACGTTTCCTCTCTGAGCCAGACCCTTCTCTTCTGTCTCCACTCAGCAAAGGGCTTCTTTACCTTCCTTGTACTCTACCACAGCTGATTACTATTATCTTTCAAAAAAGCAATAGTATTTATTCTATACCTATTTCTATAGAACAGGATTCAAGCTCCACAACTTAACATGAAGTTAATGACAGAGCACTTCAAGAGGCTGGCTAATAAATCCATGGACTGCTACTCCAGAGGCTCTAAGGTGCATTACCACTCAGCTGTATTCTAGCAGGACACAGCACATCAAATCAGGATACTTAGAAGAGTGACCATTACAAAATATATTCTTTTTGCCTGAATGGAAAACAACATCCAAGAACAGATGCAAAATTTCATAAGTAAAAGAGATATAATACAGCAATAATGAGCTATACATTCTGAAAAGCTAGAAGTAACAATTTTGAATATTTTCACTAGAAAAGATAGTGTTTATAGATATAGATATATTCAATTTTGTATTAATGTTGCAAAATGCTTGCATGTATCAAAATATCCCAAGGTACCTTATAAATATGTCCATGTATTATCTAAATTAATTTAAGTTCAATTAAAAATCAAGTTTAAAAATTAACAAAAAGTTCAACTATAGAAAATGAGAAATATGGGGCTGAGGAGATTGCTTAGAGGGTAAGGCACTTGTTGAACAAACATGAGGACCTGAGTTTGGAGTCATAGTATCCAAATACAAATACATATGGAACCTCAGTAGAGAGCCTATAACCTCAGTGCTGGTGGGGGAGAAACACGAGGATCCCACGGACTCACTGGCCAGCCAGTCTAGCCAATCAGGGAGCTCCAGGATCAGTAAGGGATTCTGTAGCAAATAAAAATAAAGTGCACACTTGTAGAAGTCACCTGACACTACCCTTATAAGTGGCCACACAAATACACACATACCATTCACACAAACACACATGCCATATACACATAAATAACAATTAAATTTTTTTCTTTTGTTTTTTGAGACAGGGTATCTCTATAGTCCCAGCTGTCTGGAACTTGTTATGTAGACCAGGATGGCTTTGATCACACAGAGATCCATCTGCCTCTGTCTCTCAAGTGCTGAAATTATAAGTATACACCACCATGCCCATTTAACATTAAAAAAATATTTTATTTATTATTTTTATTTTATGTGTCTGACTGTATTGCATGCATAAGTGCACCCTCTTTGCAATGTCTGTGGAGGTCAGAAGAGGGTGTTGGATTCTCCTGGAACTGGAGTTACAGGTGGTTGCTAGCTGCCCTGTGAGTGCTGAGAATTGAATCCAAGTCTTCTGTAAGATCATTCAGTTCTTTTAACCACTGAGCCATCTTTCTAGTCCCCGGCTAAAAATTTTAAAATGAAAATTAAGAACTGTTTTTCAAAAATGTGAAGAAAAAAAGTCATCGACAAAATGAGAAAATCTATTTCCAATGTAGTTTTCACTGTCCAAAGACTGGTATTCAGATATGTAGATCACCTGTAATTTAGAAAGATCAACAAATCCATTGAAAATAACCAATGTATATGTGTAGACAATTCTCAGAAGAAAAAAATACAGCCAGTGATCTTATGCAATATACTTTGCTACCTTAGTGATCAGGAGAGATCAAATGAGGATTAGTATGAGAGTGTTTGACAGCCATTTGTTCGGTGATACTGCCCAAACCAAGGCCTGGGGAAGACTGAGGGAGGACATGCAGGTGCGACCGATGGTGTCAAAACAATTTCAGAGTTTTCCATTATCTCAAAATTTTGAGCTTTTATATAATGTAAAACTCAGAAACTTCATTTCCAGGTAAATATCTTAGAGAAACAAATTTCATGTACTAGGAAATGTGAACAAGCCTTGTTAGTACGTTCACAGACTAGAAAGTCACTGAATTGTGGAATTATTACACTGTAGGGAACTGAATACCTTTAAACTACACACACAGGATGGATAAAGTCAGTGGTATGGCAGTAAATGTTTAGCAAAAATGGTTTGCAGAACCGATGGTTTTCAGGATGTAAATGTACCCGCTGTGGCTGATTTCAATCAACTTGAATCAGCAGTCGATTCTCCTAGGCTGTTCTGAGTAACTTGTTGCTTATCACTGATTGAGTCTTAAAATCAGAAAGGTTGATTGGAGAAAAGGAAGTCATGGAATGCCATCTTCATAAAGCTTAAAATGAAGAAATTTAAGTAGTGTGCTCTTTAAAACATATCTAGGTGCTGAAATTATATTATAAGAAGGGAATGATAGACTTATAGGTTGGAGTAGCATCTTCAGGGTGCCAGGAGACAGAGAGACTGGGTAAGCAGTGAGCCCTCAGGCAGATGGAGGCTAGTTCAAGTGTTCTGATTTTTAAGTTAGGTCATAAGTTTGGGATGTTTCTCATTGTGCTTTACAATATGAGCTTACTGTAGATCAGATCATCATAATACCTTTTTACATATTGTATTTTATATTTTACATGTATATATTTTACTTATATTTTATAGGTCAATCCTCACCTAATAATCTCTAAAAATAAAATACTAAAGGAATATAAATCAGTGCCATGGGCATCATATAAAGAAATCATGGTAGCTTACATATACTCAGAATCAGCACAGTACCAATGACATGGCACATTATCAGGAGAGCTCTTAAGTGCTGACAATTAAAGCAGACCATGGGTCACTGGCAACATGGAGACCCACACTGGCCACTCCACACTCAGTTAGCTGCGGCATTCAGCCTGGCTTCTTATTATGCCAGTCTTGAATTGTCACTTCTGAGCAGCCCCCTTGACCCTGAGTGCAAGCGTTTCATTTTTTGCCTCCCTCTGTTCAGATTCTCTGCTCCAAGGTCAAGTTAAGCATCCCTGCTGTCCAGCTCACACCACTGTTTCCTCTTTTTCTGCTCCTAATTGTCTTTTAATTGTTCAGTATTTGTTCTCACCTCGATTTCATGCTTCTTGAAACTTTCATGCCTAATACAAAAGCAACACAACACAGACTGTTTAACAACTTGAACACTAACTGTTTAAATTCAATCGATACTAGTCCAATCCATCAGTCTCCAGATACATCTAACAAGTATGTGTGCATATTTACTGAGAATTGTGGAGATTTAAATATCTTGGGAAATTAGACAATACATTTCGTAACATGTTTTTGATTAAACTTACATCCGCTGGAAAAAATGCATTCATTAAATCTAAGCTCCTTTCTTGAAATGTTTATTTTCTGATTTCGCCACGCTCAAATATTAGAATACCTAATTAGCAAATTGCAAAATAGGAGTTTCTGCATTAGTACATTCCTTTCTACTTATGTTAGTCTAATCATGAGATCCAAACACGAATTATCATCCAAAATCTCAAATTGACTTTCTTGTCAGCTGTGCATCCTTGTCAGCTGTGTTCCTTAGTCAACTTGGCTTGAGATGCATATTTCTATGAATAGGTTTAATTTTACCCAGAAAAATTCTTGTAACACAAGCAGTAATGGTAAATATGATGACAGGAAGAAGACAAATGTAGCTGGACCTTGTGGTAAGCTTTCAAGATTTCTAGAAAATTCAAGTCCAAGAGCTAGAAGAGGTTTTTTGTTTTGTTTTGTTTTTGCAAAATCGCTTTATATATTTATATACTATTTCATAAACTTAGACACTCATTTCCCACTGACAAGCCCTTATGTGATTCAAAATTCAGTTATTACCATATATCTTAAAAGCCAGACTTGCTTATAAGATAAACAGCTTGGGAACAGAAAGAACAAAGGCATACACCTTTGCATTCATTAATCGCCACTAGCAAAGATATATATATACATATATATATATATATGAGAACACATCAAAAATGTATCCCTCCAAGCATGAAACACTGAATTTTTATTTTCAAGATGTGTATATGTCCCACTTAACTTGTTGGACGGTTGTTTTATCCCTAGATTTAATGTACTTGGTTGGGTCCATTGGCCTGGTAACTTACAGTAATGACAGTTATGGAAATTCTCAACGTTCTGGTACCCCTTTTACAGCTGACGTTCACTGCTAAGCTCAAAATATCTCATCATCTCACATATTTTACCATATCTGACATAAATCACAAGAGAATTCACCAAACAACCATAAAACATAAAACTCTGAAAAATTACCCATGTCTGTCCCCTCCTTGGACATTTCTGTTAACAAATTAACACTGTAAATGTGTTCAAGGAATAGAAAATTATTTTATTTGACATATTTCTAAACCACATGTCTATGCTTGGTCTATGTTTGTGGAATAAATATATAAAAATATGAATAAGTTGATAAATGAATAAATTAGTGCACACAAAATCAAACAGAATGATAACAGTTACCTACTGCAAATTTGAGAACATATATAATCCTCGTAACTTTAAAAAGTCAGAAAATCCATGAAAGGGTGTTTTTAAAAATCTCATATATATATATTTTTATATGTATATGTCTATAAAATTATTTTGTAATATAGAAAGTAATAATTTAATATAATTCAAGTTAATAGTCAATTTCATTAAAATGAAAAAAGTACCCAATAAGTTGTAAAATTAGCATAACATTTTCCCATAGTTCTGTGGAATGTATTTTAGTCTTACAGGAGGTAAATATGCATCCTTATTTAAAGGGTCTGTCCCTGTTATCCTTATACCTTGGTTTTAAGAGAGAAGGGCTGAAGTATTTTTCATAATTGAATTACTGTTTTTGAATTTGGTGTGGTTTTCATTATCCATCCTGATTTTATCACCTAACATGTGTTGCCTTTTAATGATCATATTCTGTTTAGAAGGGTGGTTAGATTTTTTTCTGGATTTATGTTTCTCCCAAAGTTAGTTTTATAGTAGAGGGCATTCTGTGTTCTAAAATGAGAGCCATTTTATGTAATAATAATCTATATAATATAGATAAACTTGTCTTCTGAAACTTTGCTAACTTTTCTTCTTGAATGAAAAATTCTGGATTATCAGGGATAGGCATAGCTGAAAGATTCTAAAGCTCTGAGTATGGACTTGTGTCAAACTTTCTAATGTCTCTTCTTGTTGGCCATCAAGGGCTAGAAGGATATAATGTCCTCATTTCTTTCCTGGAGCATACATTTCCTGCAATAGAAAAATTTGTCCCCTTTTGCTCAAGAATCTAAAGGATTCTTTTATTTTATTGATTCAAATGACTTTCTTGATATTAATAAAGATGAGAAATCAAAATTTAAGAATTCTGTGGTTCAAAATATTCTCTTCTCAACTGATTTTTAAATTTCAGTGTATGGAGTTAAATTCAACCAGGGAAGTTGACAGTACCTATGTTTGTTTATTTATACATGTTATATATAACAATCCTTATTACAGAATCCTTTAGAGCCCATAGAATCCAGGATGCTTAAATTAATCTAACTTGGCAGACACATAAAAAGGCTCCCCATCATTTTATTTGCATAATTGAGAAGCCACAATCACCCACTCCTCTAAGATTTAGGATGACCAGTTACAACTTCTTGGCTAGACATGTTTAGATGGAAAACCTATCTCAATTAATCATTCACATCTTTCTTACTTCTTCACAATTTTTGTATCATTTAAATTAGAAAGCACCAATTGATACTTAAAATATCTACTCCTCTGGCTCTAAAAGAAGGCAGTAAAATAAAAAAGGAAGTACAAAATTAATTATAAAACAGAAAAGGGATATTAAAGATAAACATGTACCAACAACTAGGTAAATAAATACCAAAAGAACTGTTGCTTGATATATACAATTAGAATAACCAGCTCTTGTACTTTGCTGATATTATTGTACACTTCTGAATCAGAAATGCAATCTTTTGACCTTAAATGCCATTCTACCTCCTAACCCACAAAGGTCATGATCTTTTGAATAAGCAGTTCAATTATGTTAATATCCTTCTCACCACCAGGTATCTCTGTCATATATACACACATATACATATCTATCATATATATGTAGAAAATGTGTAATTATTTTTATTAATTGAAATAGATTCTTTGCCTGGGACTGAAGAAGCGCTGATGGAGGATGGTGAAGAATCTGAGAAAACATCCAAATTACCAGAACCTGTAAGTATATTATTTTTCTTGTTTTGTTTTCCTCAAATCTCCAAAACATGTATCACTAATGGGAATATCCACAAGGAACAGAAAAAAAAAAACTTTTTTCATGTAAAGAACATTTTTGAGTGAGCATACATTGTTCTCTATCAAGTGGCACAGAGTATTTATAGCAGTAGGTGGCCCCTTTACTTCACGTGTGCAGGAAGGCAGTGGTAAACTCTTTCAGGAGTTGTGGAAGACTTGTTCGAGATGATAGGTTAGTTCCTGTGATATTATTTGCTTTTAATAAAGTACATAGATAGCAGCAGCATAAGACCTTATTAGCTTCCATCTTAAACCTCAATAAGTTGAACTGTATCTAGCTTAATAGAAAAATGTTTTCCATATCCTGAACATTCACATATTACTTAATACATGGTATTTTGTGATTCTACTATTGTTGTGTCTCTTCAATAGGGTCGAATGGATTTAAACTTTTTATTTTAAGTTTAAATTCAAGGTTAAAAGAATAAGTACAGGAAAACCTAAAACTCTATGTAACTTCTAAATATGTCTATTAAATTCTAAATTGCTATAATACTCAGTAATTTTTAAAAGTATTTCATTTTTATTTTTATGTGTATGAGTATATTGCCTGCATGTGTGTATGTGCACCTGTGTCATGCAATATCTGTGGAGGTCAGAAGGTATTGAATTCCTTGGAACTGGAATGGGTGGTTGTTAGCTGTCATATAGGCTCTGAGAATTGAACGTGGATCCTCTGCAAGAGGAGTCAGTGCTCTTAACCACTGAGCCATTTCTACAGCCCCCTATCTGAGACATGTTGTCAATTTTTTCAATCAATTCTTACATTGCATAGTTTCAAATATGCACTTTTTAAACTTTCTCTAAATGTGCTCTTACTTGTCAAGTCTCCTGTAAAATATGAGTAACAGTACAACCAATCCAGCAACTCAAATAGTAATGTTCACACATCAGAGAGGACAGTGAGATCTTGATTAGACAAATATTTTTGGATTATAACTCAGGGTTTCATTGACTTCCCATTTGTAAACTTCAATATATATCCATAATGTCATGATGGTAAAGCTATGTTGTCCTTCAGATTGGGATGAGCTATCAGTCATCAGATTTTGCAAATATTTATTTTTGTCAGTTGTGAAATTTACCAAATTTTATTCCTCTCCCTCTTCTCTAAAAGAATACTCTTAGCTTAGGCATAGTGGCTCATGTCCATAATTTTAGCACTTAGGCAGTGGAGGCAGAACGATTAGGAGTTCAAGGTCATCCTTGGTTTTATAGCAAGTTCAAGGCAGTGTCGGTTACATGAGACCCTGTCTCAACAAAACAAAAATAATCAAAATTTTTAATTTTTTTAAAGTAGAAAAGGTACTATTGGATTCTTTTTTAAAATCAGTTTATTAAATTAAAATATACCCTGTCTTCAGTATTTGGCCTATTTTACAATTTCTAATATCACAAAGAAGCACACACACTGTCTCTGTCAACTATCTTTCTCTCTGAGAATTACAAATTAATAAAGGGGTAACATCTTTTTCAGCATTATTTTCCCTCATGGTTTCATCTGTGCTTGGAATAGTGTCCGAACATTTTGTGGATGTTTTAGTGTTGTAAGGGCAATGACTAGATTTAGATTTTTGACTTCTTCCATCTCTCAAAGTCAATCCTTTTTCTGGAATTTTCTCCCCCTTTTCTATGTTTTGGAAAGCCTCTTAGAAGATCTATAATCCATATAGATTAAAAACGGATTCATGAGTAAATCCTTCTATTAAAAAATGAGTGAACAAAAAGAAAATGTCTTCAGAAGAAAAATAGTAAGCACGACGCTTAGTTTCCTAAGTGTAGGAGACAGATGTTTGAGATTCATGATTGCTGAAGCTTTACATAAATGGTTTCTTAAAATCTCACAGTTTCTACAGCTTTCTTAACATTAAATTTTCTATTTTGTTTTTAAGATATTAATTAAATATGCATACATAGAGTGAAGATGAAAAGATCATTAGGGAAGACAACTGATCTTCAGTATCTCACTTTTTCCTTGTAATTTTTTTATTTTATTCAATATTCGATTATGACTAGCCTGTCATAAGTTAACTCTCATAAGACTTTAACTGGTTATCGTTTCTTACTTAAAATAGAACAAAAGCTATAAAGACTCTTGTTGGAAAGAGTTCCTAAAATTCCCAGGAGTTACTGAAAGTTAGATCTTCTATCTGAAGAATATTGCTTATTTGGAGAAATATGCAAAATTGGATAGAACAAGAACAGGACTGCCGCCAGCTCAGATGTACATAGCACTTCAAAATTATAAATTATTCCACACATGCCCTAAAGCTCTTTGTGTTTGCGTTTCTGTGACTTGTCATCTTGTTCTTGAAAACCATCCTGTGAAGTAAGTTGCACTTCATTTTAAGTGAATAAATTGAGGTTCTATAAAGTCTTAGGTTGTGTCTTTGGTCAAGCAGGGCAGGACACAATTCGTATTTCCCAGCATGTAAATTAGACTTTAGGTCACTGTTAAACGGCTGTATACAATGTAAAAGAGCTATGAATCAGGCCATCATCAATGACCAGTATCAAAGAATAGAATATTTCATTAGATTAATCACATAGAAGCAAACTAGACTTCGGGAGATTGCAATTTCAGAGGTGAATTATTATGACAGGAAGGAATCAGTAGGTTTGGAGCTTCATGGATAGTTTTGCTGAGGTCCTCCACAACTGGAGAGGCCGAGACTCAGGTGTCCAGAGAGATCCTAATAGTGAGAAGGGAAGCAAAACAGGAAACAACACATACCTAAAACACTTCCTGTGGCCAACTTTATTAAGATGCTAAAGGTTGCCTTTAGCTCAATTGAATGGCAAGTTTGGCAGATTTTAGGTTTGCCTGGTGTTGTGCTTTGTGTGCTGGTAAATAAAGTGGCTCCTTTACTGATACTCTAGGGCAAAGTGGATGGCTTTCTTCTTCATTCTCCTGAATTTTTAAACTTTTACTCATAAATAGTGAAATTTGAACCTAGCTATTTGGAATCAGGAATTCCCATCCATGGCTCATTTTCTCATAATCCCATATATGTGAACTTAAAAATGAATGAATTTGGATAAGATCTGAATATAATAAATTTTTGATACTTAGAGGACTAGAGGATAAAGAAACATTTGTGTTTACAGTCCCTGTAACACAAACAGCTGTCTTACTGCTTCAGGGAGTTTTGATAGCAAGGACATTGTTCCCAAATGAATTTCTTTAGACTGGAAGGAATTTGATGAATTGTTCTTTGTTAATTTAGAAAATTATTCATCAAATGCAGTGCATAGGTCAACAAAGAGTCTTTGGTGTATTTCTTTTCCCTGTCTGAATGTTAATTAACAGAACAAAATCCTCTTATATTAAATCCTGTGTGTTTGGGGGAATTATATTAAAGGAGGAATTCTACTCCACACAATGAACACTGATTGCAAAGACTTAAGGAAACCTGCCGTCTGCTGCAGTCATATAGCTGTTTATAATAGGCAGGTTGCTGACAGTCCTTCATATCTTTTTTCTAGACGCCTGCCTATTACTTTTAGGCCAAGAAGCATGTGCTGTGCCTGGGGGAATTCATTCTTCTAATTCTTTTTTCTCCAAGGATTTTTAACCCTTTTCTTATAAGTCATTCATATACTTATACATTTGAAAAATTAAAACGATAAAGTGATAACTTGAAAGCAACTTAAAACATACCTATATCTGTTCAGTATAAGATATGAGTGACCCTTAAATTAGTTACTTAGCCATGAATTTCATTCCTCCTCTTTAGTCATGTCAGTATTCTCCACACACAATTCTACCCCATAACATTTTGTCCGTTTCATTATCCTCATAAGTTGATGTTTTAAAAATATGTCCAAACTCTTTTTCATACTCAAGTATAATATTTCTCTGAGTAAATTATTTCTCATGTTTGAGAGATTTTATAGTTCCATGTAAACTGATTTACAGATTTGAAACGCTTGATGAAGAAGTTGTGATTTCTTCTTTTGCATTATATATTTATAAGAGGAAAACAGAGAGTATTTATGAAATTAAAACTGAACATATTTTGACTTGTGGATTGAAAAACAAAGGAAATTAGTGTTCATTACCATCTCACCAAACAGAAGTCATAAACTGTAGTGAATTTTGTGACTTGAAATAGTGTTGACACATTACTGGGAGGTAATTGTAACAGTGAGTTTCTGCTAAAGAATGAGCACCCAGTTTGCTAAGCTTTACAGCTTTTTTTCCTCCTGAGGGATTTTATGACTCGTAGATCTAGGATGCCAATAAAACTTCTTGAAACAAGATCCTACATAGGCAAGTTTATCTAACCAAATTTTGGAATCTGGTGGGATTTTTTTTTTCCTTTTGACATTTCAGGTCTGTTGATTTCTAAAACATTGAGGATGGAAATATTGGCCCAAACCTATGCAAATATTATTTTTTAAAACACATATGGGTTTTGAAAATGTAACTTCTAAATGTCACATTTGCATGGAACAAATATGCCTAAGATGGTGAATTATGATATTAGAAATATTTAAATATTGATTGTGGCTTAGGCAATGAATCAGTCTGTCTACATTATTTCACTGTTTCTCATTTACTAAAAGTATGGCAGTATTTCTTGAGATCAATTAAGTTTTGCACTTAGATTTAAGATAATTGGACAAGCAAATGTCCACATGTATGGGCGTAAACAAATACAATTGACTTTTAGGTAAATGATACTGAAGAAGACATGTGACAACATGCTCTTGTTCCTGAACTATATCATGCTTCCGTGAATTCTTATAATGATAAGCAAAACAAATCTTTTTTTACATTTTCGATATTTTGAAGTTCTTGCTACTTCTTTATGAAACTTATTGCTAACTACTGCAAGATTTATTGTATTTGTATAAAACTAGGTTGAAGAAGAAGGAAGGTGTTTTGGATAGAGAAACTCCATAGCAGCTGTAAATTACAAAGTGTTCAAGGAGTGTGCTGTGAAGCACATTAACATTGACTCCCCTGAGTGGGGTTGGAAAAGCATTTAGTTCTCCACAAGAGGATTTCACCCATATGTATGTCTTTTTCTTAGCTGAAGAAAACTGCATGGGTTCTATATAATGACTGGGGACAGAGAGCTTGCCTACAGAAGTCTACATACTTGTAGACTTATTATTATTTCTCAACCACATTTATGTAGATAAGAACTTTTTGTTTTCTTTAGAGAAAATGGTTGTAAATATGGCTTGAATATAGGAATGTGCTTATCCAAACAAACTGAAAAATTATTCTTTTTATTAAGCTGAACTCATATAATGTCTATTCAAAGAAAACTTGGGAAAATTATAGCCAAAGTATGCTGATCACTACATCATATTAAAGGAGTACTGCCTTTTAAAATTAGTGTTCCCTTTTAAAAAATTGAATGGAATATTCATTTTAAATAATAACGAGCATATTCTCACAAAATATTTGTAAAGATACATTTAAAGTTTGCACATTGTTATAGCCTTGTCATAGAGCATCTGTTAAATAAAATTTCTATTACTTTTAAAAATTTTTATTGCTCAGCTTTTAGAGTATAATTTTAGTGTGAAACAGTAAGATATAGTGTTGTCATACTAGAACAAATGTCCGGTTTTTAAGTGGGATGTTCCCAACTGGTCATCTCAGGCTATCAATGATCAGGAAATATGATAGTTATGGGGACTTCAGCTTTCTAGCCCTTTGGGTAATTGGTAGTGTTTCATTTCCAGGCAAACAGCTTATTTTAGGTCTTTTGATGTGTAGCACAAATATTAATTTTCTGTGTTTGTTTTCATATGGAAGGGGCTGGCAAGCACTGAATTAGGTTTGCTTGAGATTTTGCTCTTGGAAGTAATTCTTTGGAGAACAATTGTACACAAAAGGTACAGACAGTGACTTAGTGCTTACCTCGGGGTAAATTTATTAAAGGTTTAAGTCCGTGGACCACTCTAAAACTATTCATATGGTCTAGGAAATGCTCACTTGGCTTGTTTGCTGGAAATCCAATTTTTTTTTTACCAGAATTAAGTATTCTTTTAGCATGTATAAGGGAAAATATCAATAAAAATCTCATAAAATTAGTTTGTCACATATATAAGTATAAAGTGGAATATCTTTTTAAGTGGAAATTTTTGGTTTGCTAATATATTTATTTAATAATTAATACTTAAAAATTTAAATTACATTTATTTATGGTATGTGTGTATGCACGTGTGTTCACTCATACAGTGTGCATGTGTGGAAGTCAGAGGACAACTTGTGGGAGCTGATTCTCTTCTTGTACCATATGGGTTCTCAGGATTGAACTCAAATCATTGCACTTGATGGTAAGAGCCATTATGCACTGAACAATCTTCCTGGGTTTTAATTTCACATTTATTTACTTTAAAAATGTTGTTTTTCAAAGGCCTATCAATTCCATCCCATTCCTCCATCATGTTCCTGAGTGTATGTTCATCCCCTGGAGTCTGGTTAACCTACCAAGCATCACACTGGAAGGGAAAATGGACTCTCCCTCTCCGAGCATCTATCAGTTGCCAACAGATTGATTCTAAGCCAGGGCGGGGCTTCTCTGACTACCTACTCCCATCCACACTATGCCTTGTCTGGCTTGGGCTTACGCAGGTTTTTGTGTGTGCTGTTATAATTGCTTTGGGTTCATGTGTGCAACTACCCTGCTGTGTTCAGACAGCACATTTTCCTTGTCTTCATTCACAATCTCTCGTTCTTAGATTTTTTTCCACCCCTATCTTCTAGAGGGTGTGATATAGCTTTATTTGCTCTTATTGTGTGAATCGCTTGAACAGAAGTACATTCATGGCACATGTGGAAATCAGAGCACCACTTTGTGGAGTCAAATTCTCTCTTTCCACCTTTACATGTATTCTAGGGATTGAACACAGGTCATCAGGCTTACACAGCCATCTTGTCTGCCCTATTATTAAACACTTTTACATATATTGGTTAGAGTTATGAATTTCATCTTTACAATATTATTTTCTGGGTCACTGATTATGTTTCTCTTGTCTGTCCTATTAATAATCACTTTTTACATATATTGGTTTGACTTGCAGATTTCATTTTTACAATATTATTTCTGTGTCATTCATTGAGGTTTTCTTGGACACTTGTTTTCCACTTGCCTTTGCTAGTATTTATTACATCATTAAAGATAACATTCCATTAACATTTGTTGCAAATATCTGCAATAATTTTCTTTGACAATGTTGTGTTTTATTATACAATGCCATACTTTTTCTTTTGGTTTGTTTCATTGTTTAAAAAGTATTTTATTGATATTTTGAGAATTGTATACAGTGTATTTTGATCCTATTTAGAACCCCTCTTCAATCCCTACCCCTCTTTATCATCCCCTGCCCAATTTCATGTCCTCTATTATGATTATTTAAGGCTTATCAGTCTAATTTATGTTCCCAAAAGTTCTTTGGGGTGGGTTTATCCCCTGGGACTTGGGCAACTTGCCCAGCATCACACCCTTAAAGAAAACTGACTTTTCCTTTCCCAGCAACTCTCTGTAACCAATAGCTCCTGAGCTAGGGTTGGGGCTTCTTGTCCATCTTGCCCTTCATGCCAGAATTATGTCTGGCTTGAAGTTGTGTGTGTCTTGTTCATGCTATTATACTTGCTGTGAGTTCATATAAGGAACCGCCATGCTATCCGGAAGACAGTTTTTCCTCATGGCCATCCACCACCTCTGGCTCTGACAGTCTTTATGCCTCCTCTTTCACAATGGTCCCTGAGCCTTGGAAGGAAAGAGTGAGATATAGATATCACATGCAGGGGCAAGCACCTTCTATGCAAGTTGACCAGTTGTGGGTCTTTGTGTTAATCTCCATCTTCTGTAAGAAGCTTCTCTGATAAGAGTTGGGACATATATTAATATATGGGTATAATAATAGTGTCATTGGGCGTCAGTTTGAGTGCTTGGTACAGGAGACTTGGTCAGTTCACGATGGTTTAGGAAGCAGAGAATGAAGAAGAGTGGAGGCCAGGGTCCCAATATCCTCTTTAAGCATATGCCCAGAATGATCTAACTTACCTTTTACTAGGTCCAAACTTCTCAAGTTCTATTACTCTCCAATAGAACCATGGGTTGGGATCCTAACCTGCAGTACATGTGCTTTGGGGGAACATTTACTGTTCAAACTATTAGTGTACTTTTTCCTTATTAGTGTGAGGTTTTCTTTGATTTTAATTTACTTTGGAGAACAATGTCACAACTCTTATTTACTGAATCCTAGGTTTTGAGATATAAGCTCCCTTCTCATGTCAATGATCTTCTTTCACAGCTTAGAGATGAAAGAACTAAAATTGATTATGATGAGGTATCTTATCTTGATTTCCTGTTTATATACCAAAAGCCAGATTGGAACCTTACCTCAAGATGATACAAATCAGGGTTCTGTGAATTTATCTGCTCTATCACCAAAGTGATGAAGGATGGCTCTCTATGAAATTTTGGAAAGTTTCCATTTCAGTCATTACATCCATTTTCATCCTATTTTTCAGTCAAAGAATTAAACTGTCACATAATAACTAGCCCTCCTTTGGCTCCGTCTTGAAAATGTCTTCTTGAATATTGTTTGTAAAATATAGGTTCAATTTCTTGTTTGTTTGTTTTTTTCTTTGAGACAGAGTTTCATGTTTCCTAAACCTATCTCAAACTTACAACATTTCTGCCTCTGCCTCTTAAGAGGTGAGATTGCCAATGTGCGTTATCATGCCAGGTGAAGTCCAGTATTTTGATCTTTTAAGGGGTGTTTGGTAAGTGTTTTGTTAGAATACAAGAAGGTTTTCATTAGTTAGAATCAGCTTGGTTAGTTTATATACAAGTATTATGTCTAGTGATTTTATTTTGCAGTATGTCATCACTAATGCTTAAGTAGTATTCACAGAATCTCATAAATTAGGAGCAGAATTGAAATCTCAGCTTCGAGTTATCTTGATCAGGACGTTGGGAACTCATGATCCAGAAATGACACAAGCTTCTTGGGTAAAAAGGAAGTGAGTAATTATAAGTAAATATCTCTCCATGATGTCACAACTAGAAAAAAAGGTCATTTGTATGTCATAAGAACTGTGAAACAGATGTCTGTATTTACCTAAATCTGAATTTCTGGGACTTTCTCATTTCCTCTTGGATTCGCACTGATGTTTTTAAAATTGATGTTTACTAAGAAAGTATTTGCATTTAAATAGTAAGACATTTTTGGAAAGGGAATTTTTGGAAAGATTTCTTTATCAAGATGGAAATGTAAAACATTTCCCACTTGATGAGATGAATATTGAATGATGTCAAGAAAATGTAAACAAGAATTAAGTAGGTTCTTTTCATGATGATCACAAAATTTGCAAAGTAGTCATTTAGACTTCATCCTTCCAGAAAAAAGAGACAAGCATATTCCAACCTAGATGACTTACAGTCAAAAGAATCTAAAGTGAAAGGAAACTGTACACAGATCTGGGAACACAAGTGTTCACCTCTGCCCAGAACACTGCTCATGCACTGTGTCTTCTTGTGGCACAACTCTTTAGACCCATTCTCTCACTGACATGTGGAAAATCCATAATACTTTGGTTGGTTTAATTATATTTGAAATATTTTCCATCTCCATTGTGGTTTCCAAATCTGAATTTCTTCTTCTGAGGAAGCGATTCTTCCTCCCTGAAGCTTCTAGAGTAGCGCCATCATATCTTCAAGTCAAAGATCAGGGAGGCTGGGGACCATGCCAGCTGCTTCTTCAATCAGGCTAAAGCAGTCACATTTGCCACTTAGACATCTCTTCGCATTTCAACGGAGTCTATTTCTCTTCACTGTTGTCCATCCTAGGGATTCCCAGATAAGGTCCCTACTCCTTTAAGAGACCAGACCTCCCTGATCAGTATTCAATGTTGTAGATACTGATTGATAGAGAGAAAGGGAAATTAATAAGAATGATTCAAAATTTACTAGACTGTAGTTTTTTTAAGAGCACAAGTATAGCGACTTATTTAAAATCACTCAGTTCCTATGTGAAAGAAATGTGTTTATCTCCTTTCCAATGGAAAAAAAGTGTCTTACAGAAAGTAACATTAGCAAATGGTAGAGCGTGACTGGTATGTGACTCTGAAACTACAATAACACTCCCTTGAGCACTGTGGCACACCACTCTGCCACCTGTTTTTAGAGGTCATGCTTGTGCATACACACACTGTTTTGGCCCAGATCAGTTCTGGGATTACTTTCCTTCTGGGCATATGGTTTGTTAGTGGGTATGATTTATATTAAAAGTGAAGTTGTCCTTGTTAATAAAACCTTTGAACTTACTATAATCCTTGTTATTCTGAAATTTGAGTATTATTTTCTTATGGTGAAGTATACAATTCTGTACCTTTTCTATCATGCGATTATTTTGTCTTGTTTATTAAGCACTGTTAAGGCTCAATGACTTAGAGAACTAGAACACATCCTTCTTTATACAAAAATTCATCTTCGAAATTTGGAATGCTTTTTGAAAATTGTGTTTGTTTTGGTCAAGGAAAAATCAAGCACACCCAATCATGTTAAAACAAAGATCATTAAACTTTTCTGAGACTGATAAATTTAGAAGTGCGACTAAAGTTATAATTTCTTTTACTTTAACTAATTTGCAAATGTGTCTGATAAATTCAGTCCTTGGAAATTTAATCAAATATTTGATTCCATCTCTCAACTACTCCTCAAATTGAAAGAAGAATGTGAAGAAATGCCCAGGATGGTATAAAGATTAATTGTTAGAAATTCTTTACAAAATATCTTCTACTTAAGATAGACTCTGGTTATTCTGTTACTTTCATTTTTAATGAACATTAAATTTTAACTATATTATTCCTCATCTAAATGTGTAAAACACCAAATTTCCACATTCCTTTTTTGTGAAAACTCTGAGAAATTCTGTCTCGGGAGGTTTATGATTAGTTCACCACCTCACACTCAACACCCAGTAGCACCAAGGGAAACCTTCTGACTCCACAATTGACAGTTTTCCTGCTAGACAACAAGAATCCTACGCCCTCCATTTGTTGAATCAGTGGCATTTTCATAGAACTGTTGACATAAGGGGAAAGCAAAAAACCTTCATAATCCATCCATTGTCTATTGGAAATTCAAGCACAATGTACTCATTTTATCTGTGGTTTCTAAGACTTTGCTCAGCCGTGATGTTCAAATGTTAAATAAATAGCTGACTTCTGATGTGTTTCAACAGAGTCAGTAAAGCAGGCAGCTATAAAGCAAACTTTGTCTTTACCTCTGAGGCCAGTTCTCCAAAATCAATAACGCCTATTTATACGGACATTTCAGTTTATTAAAGGCTTTCATATTAGTTCAAAATCATGTAAGTATTGTTGTTTTCCCTATTTTAAATATGTGAAGAGAAGGTCTGAGAGAGGGTCACCCCAACTCTCAGAGCATCATGTAGCTCTGTGAGCTTGCTCTGGATGCCTTTAGAATTTTAGCAAATAGATGGCAGTGTCGCTTGCAGAATGAGCCTCTGGATTGTCTTATCCCTGCTTGATGTCAGTCCAGAGATTTCTGTTGTATGATTCTCAACATTAGGGCATTTTAACCAACACTGTAACAAAAGAGAAAAAGGATTTCTTATTATAAGGAGTCATGTTCATCTCAAGACATTCAGCGCCTAATACCTGTCAAGAAGAGGCACTCAAGAAGTGTGTGGCAGAGGGAAAACTCTGAGATTCTTTAGGCTGGATCTTATTTTCTAGACATTTTTCCCAAGTTGCTGTTGTTAAAAAGAATGGAATTGTATACTTCAAAAATAGTACAATAACTCCTTTAATTTCACTTACAACATTAGTCCAGTGTCTTGGATACCTCCCGGATTGCTGGGATCTGTTTATAGAATGTTGTAGACCTGTATAATTTCTACCGTGTGTGTGTGTGTGTGTTTATTTTTTCAGTATTGGGAAGTGAACCCAGGGCCTCCACATGCTAGCAATGCTTTTCTCCTGAGCCAGACCCCCTGCCCAGTTTTGTTTTGAGAGAAGTTCTTAAATTGCCCAGACTGGCCTGAACTCCTGCTCCTCCTTCTGCAGCGCTCTGAACAGCTGGCATTACAGGTGTGCACCACCTTCCACACTCTTGTGGTGTCTATCGTTTTAGAATTTTTTCTGATGGATGTGCAACCCTAGTGTTGAGCATTATGAATGATTGCTACTGCACTGTGTGTTGTTTTAAATGTAACATTTGGGCTTAGTTTTACTTAAGATTGGAAAGCAGGAGGGTCCAGCAATTACAGGCCATATCTAAAATGTGCTCTTCCAAAACAAACTTGAAAAGCCGTGCCCTTAAAACTCGTTTTGAACTTATTTGAGGGAAAGTAAAATGTGTCACATGTTCAACTTCTTTATATCCTGCTACCTCCATTTCTGTCCTTATTGAAAAATATTCTCCCAGATATCTATCACTCATCCTTTCATGTTAATACTCGCTATTTTCTCATAGTAGTTACAAGAGACAACATTCCACTTATGCTAAGTCTCCATGCAACTTCCTGGTCATTCATTTTCAACTCTAAATCAATAAGCTTCTTTTGACATTTATATTAGCAAATAAAACATCAATTTACTATTTGTCTTAGTCTATAATGTACTCTGTGTAATTCAGAATGAACAGAAACTTCCCTGACTCACGACTCTAGAAGAAAGGAAGTCTAAAATCGAGGATGGGAAATCTGTTGAAGCCTTCTACACTGAAGGCAGAATTGTGTGTGTGTGTGTGTGTGTGTGTGTGTGTGTGTGTGTGTGTATGCATTTGTGTAAAGCAGGACAAGGACAGGAAGAGAGGGAAGGAAGAGAAGAAGATGGAAGGGAAAAAGTGTTAGAAGAGGGGGGAAGAAAGAGAGGCAGGGAGCGAGAGAGAAGTGGAATTTGCTATTTTTTATGCAATCATTCTGCAGAGACAGACACAGTTGATGACTCCTTCTTTCCCCTTCTTTGCCCCTAGAATTACAGTGTTGCTCCTTGTTTCTCTTCTCATCTGGCTCACTCTCTCTGGGTGATGTCATTCATACTCATTGCTTCCTTGGCCTAAGATGCACTCTCTCCCTTTAGGGTATCTCCACCAGTATTATAATTACATGCACCAAACCAGACCAAGCAAAGCCAAACCACATTTTGCCCAAACCATTTTGAAAATTATCTCTAGGCTTCTGACATATGTTCCCTTTACTTATTCTATTAAAATCTATAGGGGGCTGGAAAGATGGCTCAGTGATTAAGAGCACAGGCTATTCATATAAAGGACCCGAGTGCATTTCCCAGCACCCACATGTGACTATCAATCATCCATAACTCCAGTTCTAGGACATCTAAAACCCTCCTCTGACCTCCTCAGGCATTGCATGCCTGTGATATAGTTATACACAAATACACACACACATACACACACAGACACACACACATATATATGTAAGTGTATATATATATGCACTTATATATACTCAGGCAAAACACTCATAGACATAAAAATAAATAAATAATTTAAAAAATCTAAGAAGATATTTCTAAAATAAAATATCTAGTTATGTTACTGTAACTGGTAGACTGACACTTAAACTAGTGAGTTTGATATTCATGAATCTGGCTCTGCCTTTGAGCCACTATCTCTCCAACCACTGTGTATGTTTTGTGATTAAACAAGTTGGTGCTAAGATTTCATACATAAATATTCTATATTCTCACTTCACAGATAACATGCTTAGCCTTCATGTATATGTATATTTCATGCCCCTTTGCTGCCATATTACTGTGCCCACTATGCTCTCATGTGCTTTGATTTTTAAAGAAGATCTGTTATTCATCTGCTAAGTCTGTCAGGTTCTACAATCCTATATTAGGAACTGGTCCTATTAAGTCTGACCCCAGGACATGGCTGTGTAGATGAGCAAAGCACGAATGAATGATGCACTTATGGGTCTCTAGAAATAAGAATCTATTCATTTTGGCTTGCTAATCATGCTACCTGACCACAAGTTATTGGGCTGTTTCTTATTGTCACTGTTCTCGGGCTGCTGGATTCAAGTACAAACAAGCTGCAGAGGAGGAATGGAAATCAATCAAACTACCTCTAACATTCAGGAAAGATGCAGAACTATGTTTTTCAGGTCTTTAAAATAACTATCAATGAAGAATTTAATAATAATATTTGTGTAATCATTATGTCCAGTGCTGAGGGGGATAAAAAATTATATTGGGCAGAATTTTGAGGATCAAATATCATATTCTAGACATAGGAATTAAGACATTCACCGGAGCCCAGACTGAAATGTAGAGTAGAAAAGTAATACAAATTGTAGGAAGAACTGACATTGACTGATTTTCTTTCACTATGAGAGTTGTTCTCAGTGTGCTCATGAATGATATATAATTTTCACAACAAACGAATGATATATTACCTCTATGTTATTGATGAGTAAATTATTTAAAGGTTAATTAAAATTTCTTGAGGGCACAACTTTAAATAGTTTGTTAAAATTCAAACCCAGGTCATCCGTTTACCAGCTCTGTATAGTCCATCATACGTATTTAAAGGCAAACATAAATGATTATGACAAATATTAATACAAACACTAGTATAACCTTAAAAATAACACAGAACTCCTAAGAAAACACAACTTGTCAGGAATCCTAAATGTAGAGAAAGTGTTTTTTTTTTTTTTTAATGTACTGAAAAATAATGTTAAACATACTAGGGAGAAAGACTAGTGAGTAAGCTTTGGGATTTTGAATAAAGGGCTTATTGCAAAGTCATAGAAACTAGTATAATTGGGACAGATAGTACGTATCTTAGAACATTTCAGTCTTGTGCATAAGGATGGGCTCCAAGGAACCATGAGATGAAACAAAGAGAAAGACAAATCTAAGATAACACATAATGTAATTTATTGGGGGATAGAAGTGTGGTCCTGGATTACAACAACATCACTTGCTCCCTTGTAATTTAGGTTAGAAAGAGGATTATGTTTATGAGTTAGGACAAAAGTGATGTGATTCTGGTTGGAATACACTTAGTTTCTCTCATGATAATATTAATGAGGCAGGTACATCCAGAAGCCAGAGTCTGAATTTATATATATATATATATGACTCTAGTTGTTTATCTATTGTTGACTGGGAAAAACAGCTAGGATTCCTTCCTCTGGGACAATCACAGTAGTCACAACCAGAGTTGAATATAGACACATCAGTCTGTATCCACATGGTGTATTACTGAATTGTTATTGAACTGATGACAGCTTGTGAGTATATCTTTTTCATTTGGAATGTTAGAGGAAACTATCTGATCTGCTGATAACTTATATGACTTGAATAATTAAATTTGAATGGAGAACAATTTTAGAGGTGACAGATATAAGTTTGAAGACTTAAAATTTATTTTTATTTATGTGTATATATGTGTCTCTGTGTATGCCACAGCTCTGATAGCTCCCTCAGAGTCTGTAAGAGGGCACTGGATCCCCTGGAGCTGGAGTTACAAGTGGTTGTGTTACCTGGCATCGGTGCTAGGACTATAATTCAGGTTCTCTGGAAGAGCAGAAAGTTCGATAGCTGCTGAGCCATTTCTCCAGCCCTGCCTTCATTATCTTTGAATATGATGATGAATTTATAGAGTAGGTAGTTGTGGTTAACTTGGAGAAACAGATGATCTAATCTGTTTTCATTTAACTTAACATTTATGAGATTACACGTTGTATTGTTATCAGTACTTTATTCAATTTAGTTGATTGTTTTGTGGCACTATTGCTGGGGAGATAGGAACAGATGTCTACTAACCCCAAATAGGGAATCTATGACAGACCAAAGTAAAGATCCCATCAAAATCAATTTGGCGAACCAATGAGCTTTATTGGGGTTAATTTCCGGGAGTGTGGGTGAGGGGTTACTTACAGGAGCATAACACAGACAGCTGTTTCACTGAAGCCCATCCCACTATAGGTGACAGTTCCCAGAAATTGGAAACCTGGACCATACTGCACATTTTGCTGGTAGCTCGATGGATTGAAGAGCGTCTTTTGCGTGTAGCTCAGTTAGTCTGAGTCTCTTCCAGGCAGCACAGATTATCTGAGAGTGATTCTGAGAAGTCCTTAGGGTGTATATATCTTTGTGAAGAGCCTAGTAAATCTGGTGAGTGTCAGAGACTATCTGAAACTACTATATTATTTGCTTTCTTTTAGAACATCCTGCTGTTTACTTTCCTTCAAGAACATCACATTGTTTTAAAGAGCTTCCTTCCACAGTGGAAGGTTTTAACTCAAAGGAAAATTGCTATACAACATTGATAAACAGAAGTGTTCCAATGTTGGCTACACCACAGTTTATTCAAAAAACGAGGAGATTCAGGATTTTGCTGCTAGTTCTAGGTTATTATGAGTAATACTGTTGTAAAGATTCATGTGGAATGCTTTCTGTGGGCACTTGTTTTTATTTCTCGTGATAAAGCAGTCCTAAGAGCAGAATTGCTGAGTTGTATGGTAAATTTATAATTAACTTTCACTTTGCAATTTTTAAGGACAAATATAAAACTGCAAAGTGTAGAATTATCAGATAATCCATCAGTTCCATTCCTAGATATATACTCAAAAGAACTGAATGTAAAAGCTTTCATGACTATATAAGCAACACTATTCACAACAGGCAAAAGATAGAAAGTATCCAAGCATGAACTAATGAATGGACAGATAAGCAAACTTCAGTGAATCTATACATCTGAACTATTATTCGGGAATGAGAAATGACATTCGGGTATATGCTTCAACATGAATCAACATTAAAAGCATGCTAGGTGAAAGAAGCCAGACACAAAAGGTCATGTATTCTATAATTCATTTATACAAAATGTCCAGATAAGGAAATTTCTTAGACAGAAAGCAGATAAAACGTCAACAGAAAGTGGAGAAATAGGAAAATGGAGAAAGATTGCTTACTAGTTTGAGATCTTTCTTTTGAGGTGGTAAAAGTTTTATATCATTAGATAGTGATGACAATTGTACTGAATTACAAAAGTGCTTTGTCTGACTCAATTGCACACATTCAGATGGTTAGAACAGAAGGCATTCTGTTTGTTTTGTTACAATAAAATACTTACACCTGCAGGTGATGCAGAAAGGAAAGATTCTAAAACTCCCATGAATAGACTGATGGGTTTTGTGGGGGGGCATTTTCTTAGAGAATGAGAGCTTTTCTGTAAGAACTAATTACTCATCCTCATTAACATTAGAGTTTATGAACTCAGTGTCTTTTAATACACATGCCTTAGGAGTTTTGCTGGTAGTATCACTAATATTCATAGTATTCCAACTAGGAAGGTTTGCTATTCCCAGTTTTAAAAGGTAGGTGATATAGGCTAAGAGGTTTTCATATTCCTAGTGTCAGAACTGGTAAATTCTGGGACTGAGTCAAAGGATCTCTTTACTCTAAAGCCTGTGGATTTTATGCTATTGTTTATTGTTCCAAAATCATTTGAGCATATACTAGTTAAAAGGCATTATTCATCAAAGAACAGTACAACAAAGAATTGTTATTGGAGAATGCAGAAAAAACTGGAAATGAACTCTTACCGGAGAGCCATTTACAATGGGCTTAATACTAGGGGATTCCTGAATAAACTGGAACACTGACCATAATTTATCCCATATTGTGGCATGACAGTTCCTAGCTCAGTATATGCTTACTATAAGCACATTTCAAATATTTTGGCTTACTACCAGGGAGAACACAGAGCTTGTAATTTGAATTACATGGTATTTCAAGTAGAACCATGTCTTAATATTGGAGGAAGGGATTAGAGGTGACTGCCAGGAAAGCAGCAAGCTTCAGAGGAAGATTATTGTCTTTAGATTGCTTTAAGGACCAAGTGGATGAACTCACGCCTGTGCTTGAAAACACTGCAAAGACTTGAGAACTTAAACTTGGTGAGTCAAATAGAAAATGTGGGCTGTGTAAGGTAGTTTAATTTAGGGTCTCAACTGAAAGCTAAACCTTATACACAGCCAATTGTATTGAAAGTTAAGCTGTTTGCATACCAATAAATCTTCTAAGCTTAAAGTTTATGCAAAATTTAAGTTTAGCAGTAGTTATTAAAAAAGCAGGAAATTAATTTGTGATCTGTTTGGCCATACTAAAAGAAATAAACAAAAAGTTACACACTTAGAAAAAAAAATAAAAAGCCTTCATGTCCAAGTTTGGAGAGATAAATTATAGAGATTAACAGACATATTTGAATCATTTTATCAGGACATTTTTTATGAAATTACTAGAAAAATTTAACTGGATTAATAGCTACAAAATATGATAATACATGAATTTTAAAAATGCGTTATGTGAAGCTGGAGGCATGGCTCAACAGTTAAAGCCATTTTGCTCTTCTGGAGAACCTGGGTTTGATTCCCAGCACTAATGTTGGGTGGCTCACAACCTCTTGAAACTCCAGCTCCAGGGTATTTGATGCCTTTGGCCTCTGCATGCACCTATACACACGTGTGCATACCACATCCATTCTATACACATGGTTAAGAAATAATAAAAACTAAATCATTAAAAATCACATTTCAGAGAAACATGTCATAATTTCTTATATAAATTCAAATATATGCTGATGGCATGAACTTGCTCCAGATTACAAGATGAGAAGATTAAGCTTGTTTGTGTTTAGTTTAATTACAACTGTAATTCTAGGTTCAAAATACACAGGGATCCCCACAGCGTTTGCACTTTCAGCTAGGTAATGCAAAGAAGCCTTCCAGTCTTACCTAGCCTTCTCTACATTAAGGAAACTAAAACTTCAAGAGGAAGACACATCTCTATTAAAATTTTCATAGAGTTCTTCCTTTGTTAGAGTGATGAAAATGGGTCACTTTAACCTTCCACGGAGTGTTTACAATGATGGATCATTAAATTCAGTTTCCTTATGATGCCTCAGTTCCTGGAAACTTATTTATACCTGCAATCCCTAATAATTTGAACCCTGCCTTCCTTTGATCTGATTGTCTGAAATAGAATTTGGAATGGTCTGTTGGCCTGGCATTGCATGGCCCCTGGGCCCTGGTACTGCCTTCCCGTAATAATGTTTAATGCCGTTGCATAGGTACCCTAGTATCAGCCTCATGGGAACGGTAATGACAAAAATCAGAAAAACTTCACGTACAAGCTTTAGTTTTTTCCTGGAGACATAGTTGTTAGAGTTTACCAGCACACCACTGAAAAGCAGAGTCCAAGTGAGAAACAAAAGGGTGTTCTAAAAACTGCCACGTCACCTCTTTGAGGGCATCACCAACAAACTTTGCTATAGATGCAAGATAGGGATACCATAGCCTATGTCTCAGGAATGTGTTTCCTTAGAGAGTTTCCTCCAAATCTGTGCATAAAATGTGTGATTAAAATTTTCCTAATTCAATTAAAGTAGGAAAATTTTCTCCTATTTTGACATAAAACACCAGTGAGATGTTACCTTCTAGGGATCAGAAATAGACTAGCTGAATTGCAAAAATGTTTCTTAATTTAAACTTTATATGAGATGTTTAGTTGATTCTCAGATTATGTTTTTTTTTCTATTAGGAAACTGACTATAAATTTATAAGTGGTTCTTTTTACAAATAGTATGAATCTAATATTTTTCCCAGACTACCAGAGAAGGTTGATTTTTATTTTTATTTTTGTTTTATTTTGAATGACAGTGTCTGGTGAAGCTCTGTCCTGATGGACATTATTTTGTTCATGATGAAAGGCTTAAAAGAAAATAACAAACCACATGTTTTATGCTCACAGCACTTCAATATTGAAATATGTTCTCTTTGATAAAGTAAAAGCAAGTATTCTGTGTAAACTGAACACCTTACATCACAGAGAAGTGTTTGTGAATGCTGAATATCTACTCAATACAGAATTTGACTGTGCAATCTACTTTACTGATGAACTGAAATATAAATATTATAAAGTTCCTTTTTAGAATATTTTTATTTTTATTTTATGTGTGTTAGTACTTTGCCTGCATGCATGTAAGTTCAGCTTGCATAAGATACCTGTGGAGGTCAGAATAGGACATCAGATTCCCTGGAACAGGAGTCACAAATAGTCACAAACAGCATGTAGATGCTTAGAACCAACCCCAAGTCCTCTGCCAAAGCAGCTAGTGCTCTTCTTACCTGCTGAGAGATCTCTCCAGCTCCTCAAACTCTTGATATAGTCTTTTCCATCATATCCTTTTCACCTGCAAAGAAACGTGGAAAGGAAAGTGATTTTAGCTCTGCACACACACTGATTCTCTTAAATGTGAACTGTGAAGTAGAATTCATTAGCAGACTATACACATAAAGTTGGTTTAGAGGTACTAGAACTTTCTATACATTGGAAACATTAGCTAAAATTTCAAGGGAAGACTGAACTGATCACTGTGTCTTAGAAGTTCTTCTGCCTTTTTTTTCACCGTGTCCCTTCCTAACTCTACACAGTCAAAGCATAAGGGTGACAGAAAAGCAGGGGCCTCAGGTGCATGTTATATGATCCTCAAGAAATTTGCTGATAAGAATTACATGTGACTCAGATAGGTCCTGTCAAATAAAAGTTTTCTAAACATCTCTTTTTCTCTAAGGAATGTTGGTTCTAATATGATAAAGCAGATTCTGATGTGTGAATAAAATGTTCCACATTGCTGAAGTTGAATAATAACTTTGATCTGTCATGCATGGCCTCCGGATGACATCTTGGTGTGTGTTCTGTTCCTGGCCAGGCACAGAGACATGGTCAGTGGTGCCAAACCTTTTCTGTGGCTGTTGGAGGTCAAGTTATGTTCTGTCAGGAGCAGGAAGCTCTGAGATTGAGTCTCCCACATTCTGTGCAAGTTTCCGTTTCTGTGATTGATGTCTAACATTCGGGTACCATGTTCTATCAAGCAATTATATGTATGCATTAACTGAAAAAAATCATTTAAAAATGCCAACAGCAATTTTGTTGGACAAACTGATTAAAAATTACAGAGGTACAGGGATCACATTATGTATGAGTGAAACCAAACTCATAAATCATACTGTAAACTAATAAAATGTACTGTCGGTCCTAGAAATGAAAGAGTATATCCTGGAAGTGTTGCTTTTACATTTTCTCTGAAGCTATACTAAATTGCTACCTTAGTTCAAAGTAGAGAAAGGATGCCAAAATCTGCTACTGGGGAGGGAACTTGACAAGGGTGTTTCATGATTACTTTCTATTAAGGCATAAAATTCCTTTTTGATGTAAACAGGGCTTTTAAGAATCTGGAGAGGAATGTTAAACATCAGGTGGAGGTTGGAACCTTGAGGCCAAAGAAGACTTTAAGTAAACACAACCCACCCAGATTACTCTGGGTCGTGAATAAATCTAGACCCTGGCAAGGACTTCTGCAGGCTCCTTCTCTAGCCCACAGCAAATGAATGTGTGACTAAGCCTTACTATTTGCATAGAGAATTTTGGGGATTTTTAAGAAGATAGAAATGCAGAGGCAGCTCAAGATTCCACCTTGGAAATGCTACTTTATTGAAATTTTAAGGTGCCTTAAATATGATTATCAACCAATTGTGGGAAAAGTAACCTTAGAAATGGTTATATAAAATGCCTATCTTTATAGGAAAAGTCAGTGTAGCACCGATTTCTTGAGGAAATCATTATATATGCATTTTATACATATAAATCTGGCTAGCCATAAAGTAAATACATTGGAACACTTTCAATGGCCATGTAATTATACACAGTATATTAATATACTCAAAAATGTATTTTATATGTATATGTGTATAGCCTACATGTATGTAAGTACACACATGTCATTCAATGCCCACAGAAGTCAAAAGAGGATGTCAGATCCTCTGGAACAGTTTTTAGCCACCCACCAAGTGGGTGATGGAAACAGAACCTGGGTCCTCTGCTTTTAACTGCTGAGCCATCTCTCCAACCCATAATATACCTTTATGTAATAAAGACTCTGTTACTTATTTAAGCCTCATAGGAAGTTCCCAGAAACTATAAAACCACAAATTTTTATGTCATAACCGGGATACATTTTCATTTATTGGTTAGTTACTCTGATGAAATGATGTATCCTATGTCATTGTAAATGTTAATAATGTTTCCAGTTTTTTGCTTCCAACTTGGGACTATTATTTTATATTGGGCACTATTATAGGTTACATTTGGATTGCCCCCAGAGGTTCTTGTGTTGAATGCTTGATCCATAAGGTAGCAAATTCAAAGATGGAGTCATTGAGAGGGTACTGAACTATAAAGGCTCTCCTCTTGTTAATAGGCTTACTCATCAATGTGTTCATGATTTAATAGGGTGTTTAGAGCTGGGGCCTAGCTGGAGGAAGCCACTGGATATTTGTCTTTGGAGGATATATTGCCACTGGCCTGCCTCCATCTCTCTTTCTCCCTCTCCCTTTTTCGTTCCCTCCCTCCCTTTCTCTCCCCCTCCTGTCCAACGTAAGCATGATTGCTTTTTTCAACCTCTCTTTTAATTCTCTCCATCATGGTGTTTTGCCTATCCATGGGCCCAGAAGTGAGAGTCAAGTGAGTACAGACTGAAACCCATGAAACCATGAGCCATAATAAAGCTTTCCTCATTTTAAATAGTTCATTTTTGGGTATTTTGTTAAAATGACAACAGGCTGGCTATATAGACACATATAAAATTTATGCGTCATCTGGGGTAACTGCATTCAAATACAATTCTTGCAGAATATTAGAGGAACTGTAAGATCCTGCTGTCAAGGGAATGTTGTATTCCAGGTTCTGGGTAGTGTCCTCTAAAGCATTTTTGACAGTGAAAATACTGAGTCTGCTGTAATTCCCTGAACTGACACTAACAAAAGATATCAGTAAGAGAGCAATGTCAGTAATATGTGCAGCAGAATAATAAGTGTCATAACAGAATATGGTGGTTTGAATGAGACTGCCCCCATGGGATCCAAGTATTTGGACACTTGGTGGCTGGTTAATAGTGCTGTTTGGGGAGGGTCATGGAACCTTTAGAAGTGTGGTCAGGCTGGATGAAGCAAGTCACTGAGGTAAGGCATTTAGAGTTCAAAGCTTTGCTCACTTCCAGTCTGCCTCTGATCTGATTCCTGTGCCTGTTTGAAGAGGTAAACACTTAGCGTTCTGCCCCAGCCACCCCCAGCCACCGTTCCTGCCCTGCCAGCATTGCCTCTTCCTCTGAAACCCTCAATGTTAAATAAAGTTTTTTTTTCTTCTGTACATTGCATTGTTCATGGTGTTTTGTTATAGTAACAGAGAAGGAGCTAATGCAGAGTTACCTTTTAGATACTGAAAATTTATGATGTCCTCAGTGTGTTAGGTTTTTCACAGATATCCTACAAAATCTTCATACCTAGCCCCTGCAGTAGGAATTGCTACTCCGATTTCACAACTGCCCAAATTGCGGCTTGTGAACACCAGCAATCCTTCAGGACTACCAAGATGGAGAAGAGGAGAGCCAACCTCTAACATAAACCTACATGACTGACAGCCTGTATTCTGGATTCTAGCAGAGTGCTGTCTCTTGTAGAGATGATCAGCCAGCCACAATTGCTCAAGCTTCTTGAGTACTGAGAAGAAAATATATTCTTCTTTCTCTAGGAACTCACTTCATGCATAAGTGCATTTCTCTCCTGAAACTATCGGTGCTGTCCATATAGACCATGCCAGTAGGAGCGTCAGCACTCTCCCTCTGAGATCCCCCACACTGGGTTTATCCCTCATATAGAATAGATGCTTGAATGCAGGAAAACCTCAGAGACTTTCTTGTTCCTCCTATAAGACTTCTTACACAAAATTATTTCAACTAGGAATCAAATTATTCTGTTTTGAAAAATGAACTCTATGACCTGCTATTCATCTAGAAACATAAAAAAAAATTTTTTTTAATCACTGTTAGTTTTCTTGTTACTCCCTGTGACAGTGACTCAATCATATCTTATTCAACTAGACAGTATTTGCTAAGTGCCTATTGTGGGCTTTCTTCTAAGGTGATGCATATGGGTGAAAGAAAAATCTTTGTTCCAAACTGAGTCAGTAAGAATTAAAAAGAATCACCTCGGCTTAAATGAAAAGAACGGGGAAAGGTAAGATGTTACGTAACATCTTAGTTAAGTTCCTTCACATTTGTTTTCTTAATTTTCTATATTTACTCATGCAGCAATTGGAATAACATTAAAGAATGCTCATCCAACAAGGCTAATGTGGGGGTGGGTCTGAATAGCAAAACATTCCAAAAAGGATATCAGTAAATAAACATTGTGATCAAACTCTTGAATAATTGAGATGGTGTTGATTGATGTGATTTTAAACAGGACCAGCTCATTCTCTGAGAATCTGGAGGCTTCACATATGGACATTTCTTCCTAAAGATGAAAGAGAACTCATATTTGGTTAAAAGCATTTGACAGAGTGTTTAATAGATGATTTACACATAGGGTGATCAGACGCGTACCAAGCATACTATTCCAGGAGTGGAAACGTCCCTCCTCTCTAGCATGAAAGGCATCTTATCAGCACAGTTGCATTTCATAGTCAAATGTGATTACTAGTGTGAATATAAATTTGGTTCCATTTTAGTCTTCTTTGTACAACTGAGAAAATACAAAACCTTTTTGTTATTTATTTGTGATATATTTTTGCTTTCATGCTTACTCTCAAATCCTTTGATCTGACTTTAAAATAAAGAGTATACTTTGGGCTCTCAACAGGAGACTACCAAGCTTCTCCTTTTTTAGTAGAAGTTTCTGGGAAGGGTAGATCAAGGATATGTGTTAACTCATTCACCATAACAAACCCAGTAGGATGAAAACAAAAATGTCATGGTCATAGAATACTGTGCTAAATTAAACATGGTCAGAATTTGTCCAAAATTTAAATTTAGTCCAGACAAAATGTTGGTTCTGCTCTAAGAAATAAGCACAATTTACCATGAGTAGGACATAATCATGCTCTAGAGACCCAGAATCCAATTTAGTTTAAGTAATTTTTAGCTAGAAGATACTGAGCAGGTAACAGAATCTGTGAACCCATTATTAACAGAAACTTTACATACCTGTTGTTAGAATGAACTGAGGAAATTTATCTAAGAAGTATTAATAAGGGTAATATGTTATCTATTCAGAATTGCTCAAGATTGTCCTGAATGCTTGAATTGATTGATATAGTCCAAGTAGTCATCCAGACAGATAGTAAATACTAACCATGTACCTGCTGAATACCCAACGTTCTAGGAGCATTTAGAACCCAATTATGACAAGGCTCAGCTTTTGTCCCTGAGAGGCTCCCAATCTACTTTAGGTATCTGTGTGTCTGTTGTACTCCAGCTATCCCAGAGACTGGAGGGCGGTCAAACAGGTCCTCAGGCAGCCCAAAGTGCAACCTGAAAAAATTCTGGGAAGACTGCATCAGTGGACGCTCATTTATTGAAACCAAGGCAGGGGTTTACATAGAGAGGCCTTACTGAAGGTGAGAAAGTTAAACGTGGGGGCCTTTTAGGTGCGGGAAGGTTCTAGGGCTGATGTGGAATTAAGGAATGAGGAAACAAAACCCTGGTCTGGGGTGATCTCTGTAGGGGGAAAGAAGATTAAGCAACTGCTGAGGAATGAGTATGCTGAGGATGTCATACCTGCAGTGGCCTCCTGGGACGTAGGTCATAACTTCAGGAAGAACAGGCCAGGACACCTGCTGTCCCCTCAGGGTCTCTGGGGTCAGAGTGCCCACTCAATGCCTTTATACAATAGGCCCAGGTCCTAGATTTAGATGACTAAATAATGAAATGAGCATACTCATTTCCAGCCTCAGATCCCACTGTGACAGTGGTACTAAGGGAGGCAAGACTGCCAGTATATAAATCTTACATATCTGTTTAATTCTCTATTACACAAACTATAAAATTAGATCCACCTTTTATACTCCATGTGGACTTATTCATGTGTTTTCCTGTGTTCCATTGTTTTGTAATAAATAAATAAATAAATAAATAAAGTCCCAAGCTAACTTAGAATCAAGACTGAAACTCAGAATGGTCTTACAGGGAAGCTGAATTCAAGCCATACTCCTTAGTCAGCAGTTAACTTGGCTGGGTATATGAGGCTAGAATATCCTCTCCAGAAACGAGCGATATATGAATATATTTACATTAGTTCTGAGAAATCAGGGAGTAGAGCAGTATTATTAAGGACTATCCATCTTTAATTAAGCTTTTTTGAGTCTGCTAACATTATTTCAAATGGTGACAGGAAGAGTCATAGGGGGTTGTGGCGGCTTGCTGTCTGCGTGGGAAACCAAGAGCCTCTAGAACTGCACTTCTCTTCACCCCAAGAAGAGAAGATAAGAAATGTAACTTATTCTCTTAAAATTTATTTCTTTTTTTCTTTTTGTAGGCTCATCAATTATCTAGTGTGCTGTATTTAGTAGGTAGATGTCCTCACTTAGTGGATGGAAGTTGTTCTGAACATAGTAGTAAAAGCAATCTAACTTAAAGTTAATTTCTCCGGGCTCTTCGTAACATGGGCACAGAGTCTTTATTGTCCTTCTTTACAGTTATACTGAAAATAAAAGCTAATTATTTTATCTATTTATCTATTATCTATTTTCATTCCAAGAAAGAATGTTCACACTCTCAAAGGAAGCATTCTTAAAAAATAATTTGTACATGCATCTGTAGATGCGTGTTGTACACATGTGCATGTTGCATATATATATGGCACAGTTCTTCTTAAAAATATGAAGACATGAATGAATACAGTATAGATATGCATGTTGGACACAAAAGCTATCTTTCTCCTAAAGTTGATATGTAGACACATGTGAAACATGTGAATCTTAAACCCATGCATTATATATATATATATATATATATATATATATGTATGTATGTATATAAGCTATACTTATCTTAACCATTCTAATCAAGCATTTGTATGATAATAGCAAAGTCATATGTTTAAACCACTATAATGTGAACATTTTACTTAAGGAGAGACAAAAGAGTAAAGAATCAATCTAATATGAAATTGACATCTAACTTTGCAAATGCTTTTTTTATTCTCCCTTCATTAGATGAGAACAAGGAAGGAAGATCTAGCATTTCTTCTGGGGTGGGACTTAGTCCGCCTAACAAAACATGGTGGAGCTTCTCAGAGAGTGAACTTTTCAGAGCTCTCTTAGCTTTGAGAGAACAGTGTGTATGAAGGGACACCTTGCTGCTATGGATAAACCAACTGAATCAATGTAAACATGGTCGCCTTTCAACAAAAACTATAAAGTTAGCTCTTGAGTTTCTCTTTTTTAAAATGATTAATTGATTGATTAATTAATTAATTTTATATACACGAATGCTATGCCTGCATGTATGTAAGTGCATCCATATCATGCAATGCCCATGGAGACCAGAAGAGGGTGTCAGATGCCCGGGATGGTTGTTAGCTGCCATGTGGCTGCTGAGAACTGAACTCAGGTTTTCCACAAAAGCAGCCAGTGCTCTTAACCACTGAGACATTTCTCCAGCCCCAACTCTTGCTTGTTTGTTAGTTTGTTTTTTGACTGGGTTTCCCTAGTCCCAGCCCACCTGGAAGTAGACAAGGCTGGCCTTAACCTTTCAGAGATCCATGTGCTTCTGCCTCCCAAGATCTGGGATTAAAGATGCACAACATCTTTAGATTATCTTGTTTGAAATCTGTTCAATTTTCTTTTTCACTGAAAGGTTACATTTATACTTTTTCTCTAAGTCAATATACTTCAGTGAAGCATAGGTTTGCCTTATTTGTTGTTGTTGCTTGCTTGTACCTAGTACAGAATATATTACAAAAGTATTATAGTTACAGTTAATATATCATTATCATTTGCAATTGTAAGTTATTAAAACTTTTATTAAATAATGCTTTTGAGGAGGCTGGAGGGATGGCTCAGCAGTTAAGACACTGACTGTCTTCCAGAGGACCCGAGTTTGTTTCCCAGCACCCACATGTTGGCTAACAACTGTCCTTAAACTCCAGTTCCATGGAATCAGACACTCTCTTCTGGCCTCCGCGGACTCTATACCAAATGAGTGCACTTACACACATGCAGGCAAAGTACTCATATAATTAATTAATTAATTAAAAATAATGGTTTTGATAAAATGAAAATAAGATTCAGAACAGAAGAACCTGTTCTTATAAAATGATTCACTACAGCATTGAAATGATGTGAAGGCTGACTTTCTAGGATTAATGCATTCATTCAGCAAATATCTGGTAAGCATTTTCTATTGTAAAGCACTTGGTGAGGTAGTAGAGATCTGGAAATATAATGTATTTTCCTTGTCATTGATGACCTTATATTATCACAGGAAAGGCAATGTGTGAAATACATGTTTGTGACAACACAAACACTGTGATAGACGTATATCCAGTATGTACATATGAGGAAGAGGTCCAGGTATCATCAGGTTGACTGACCAAAGACAACTTCATAAAAGGTGGCTACCGTCATTGGGACAGAGGACATCCAGTTCAGAGTTCACATGCAATGAGTGACAAGGGAGAATGATTAGCCATGATGTTGGAGTGAGAGATTATAATCAAAATGGGAGTCAATTATCTAGTATCTGACACTACAATTCACAAGCTGTCATTATTTCTTTCAGTTGAATGCATTCTTATTCTCTTTTTATAACCCAAACTTAAGGGACTTGGATGGTATAGATGACTTAACTTTGATGACACATACTTAATGGGTAGCAAATAAAATGATCTAGACCTTATATTATTTCCAATACTAATAGTCTCTACTCTATTGAGGACACAGTTTCCCACTCTAATATTTGGTCTTCCTTCTCCTCACAGAAATGAACAAATTTGTCTGTGTACAAAGTTTATGTGATGATACAGTACATTCTAAGACTTTGAATTTGATGACTTGTAGTTTTGTTTTGTTTTTTTTTTTTTTTCTTTCCTGGAAGTGATCTTATAACAGTTACTCAAAGTAGTTTCATTTGTCCACAACAATAATAATTTGCATTCAAGTTTATTGTTTATCCCAGTTAGATTGTCCTTGGAAGCAGAAGAACAGAGAAGAGGACAAAAGCAAGTAAACATAATGAAGTGAAGACTGGACCAGGAGTTCAGGTGTCAGATTAGATCAAACTATTCAAGTTTAACGTTTACTTTGACTGACAGAATGATTGCATTTATTCTGTCTTCTAGAAGGACCATAGGCTGCGGACTGAAGACCTTGGCATCTTCTTACTCTTGTTTTTTTTCCTGCTGTTAAATACACATGCTTTCTTCTCAGGAAGACTGTGAGGACTGAATTGAGCAGGACACATAGATGAGACTGGAGAAAGGTCGTTTCCTTTCCCTTTCTTGAACAATGCAGTCAAATGCAAATCTATCTTAAAACTTTTCCATCTTGTACTCTAAAATTAAATTTAATATGTCTACAGCTATGGGAAGCAAGTTAAGATTAGTTTTGGGTCAGTAGCAAGCAATTTGACTCATTTTATAAGTCCAGCTTTGGAACCCCAGCAGCAGCCCAAGTTACTTAAGAGGAATTTAGTAGAAGGTTAATGTTCGAACATGAAACAACTTTTTCCTCAGTAAGAAGTTCTTTCTACAACCCACCGCCTGATCTTGCCCTCAAGATTGAAAGCATTAACTCTTCTGAAGTCCTGATTCTACCTGCATTTTAAAATTACACTTGCACAATGCCCTCTCGGTTTGAAGGAAAGTTTTGTCTCTCTGAACATTTTAACTATAAGGCTTAATATGGCTCTAAGAATTAAGAAAGCACTCAATTTTCTTTCTCCATCTTTTAAATCTTCTGTTATTTAAATATAAACATCACTACTTCTGTACACATGATATCCTCATAAAAAGACACCTTCTTCAACCATCCCTATTGTAACTTATTTTTTTCTAGTGTCATGTATCCCTCACATATACCAAACCTCAACACACTGTTTTCCTATGATCTCCAATTGCTGTTCAATCATCAACAATCTGCAGTGTTCTATACTTTCAGTAATTATATCTACTACTGAAATTATTGTTATCTCAGAGGGGATATCTCAGCCCCTCTGCAAGCAGGTAAGCCTGTGTTCAAATAAGCATCCAAGTAAAAATCTGAATGTGGCTGCTTAGACCTGTAACCCTAGCATCGGGAGACAGAGAAAGGCTGATCCTGAGTATTCCCTGGCCTGGCAGTGAAGCTGAAATTCTGAGCTTCTAATACACTGAAAGCTGACCATGTCTCAAGGCAATAAATTTTGAGCTTCTCTGAGGAAGACACTTCTGGCCTCTGCATACATGTACATGTTTATCTGTTCCCACACTCTCAAGTGCATGTGCCATACATGCATGTACCACACACCCTAAATGAATAAATGCAATAAAAATTCTAAAACAAGATTTTTTTCCATATTCTAAGACAAAACTCTCTATGGCAGGCTCCTTGTTAAGTCTGATGTGTGCTGTATGTGGGCCTCAAGGGGCATCCTTCAAGAGTAAAGAGAATTCTTTCTCATGAGATCAGTGAACCTTAAAGGTTTTGAAACTGGCTTTTTGTGACTTGGCTTTATTATATGGTTTAACTAACTGGCACTGACCTTCAGATGAATAACCTTGCAATGTTGGTATGGGTTTCAGACAGTGCTAAATAGCTTTGTCTGAATTTCATTATCAGAAAGAACCCAGTGTTCATCTCAATTAATATTAAAAGAACATAACATTAAGCTACACATGACATAAGCATTATTCTTTTTTCTGGAAATTTCTGGCTTTTAGACTCCAGACCTGGCAGGAAATTTTTTTGGCTCTTCTATTTCTGTTCCTAGCTGTTTCCACAAAATGCAAACACATGCAAAAACATTGTAATGAACCTCAGTGTTCAGTCATGTTCAGTAAGACCTCAAAGATGTTTTCTTTGAACTTGGTTCTACAGATGGGCATACCTTTGTGAGAATGGAAGATATCTTCTTACTCTCTATGATGTGGTTTGGCCCTTTTCAAGGTCCTGAAGTAAGCTTTGTTATGTATAGCACATTAAGTTCATGTTTGAGCTAAGAGTTAACAGAAACATTTCTTCCTATGGAACATCTTGGGGCTCAAGTCCTCAAAAGGGCAAGAGTTTTAGACCATGAAAGAAAAATTACGTTGCATCAAAGATTCGTGGAACATCACCATTAGGCCTATACTCTGTGGCCAGTCTCAGATGTAATGAAGCATTCAGGTTTGGGTTCATTAGGTCACTGGGTCTGGCATGACTTGTGGTTTTGTCCTTAACCTGTTTACTCCTCTGATTAGTCTGTATATCAGTCCTATGTATTGCTAAAACAAATTCCTACAGGATTTATTTCTTCCGTTCATGGTACAGTTTATACTCACAATGAATGATTTTTGTAGACATAAGTTTAAGACTCAGCTGGTAGGGCCTAATCCATGGTATGCCCACAGTGTCTATCTCACTCATGGCTGATGCTTTCCATAAGATGATCCATCCACATCCTTTCCTGATGTTTCTTTCATATATTTTGTGCAACATCCCTGCTAATTACTGCAAAACATCCTCCCTACTTTGGAGAAAACTGTTGATTTCAATCTCTTCTCAGAATGATCTGGTGGTAGACCTGAAGGCCTCTTGGAAGACAGTTTCAATCAGATTCCTTCCATTAGTTTTATACATATAGCTCACCTTTAGTGTGACTTTTCTTTATGTAAGATTTGGGAGGCATTACCCAACACTAACCATTTTTTAAAATGTCTTACTCAACTTTGTATTCAGGTGTCATTTTCTGTTGTTCCCACATAGATCTAAAATGTGACACTCTGTCTCTCTTGCTGTTAGAAGCTACCTGTTTCTGTCATTTTGAATTACTCAAGCAGTTGAAGTCTTTGTCTTTGGGTCTTGCAGCCATACCTCCTACTCTATTTTGTTCATTTGACTAGAAACGTATGCTTCTTGGAATAGTCTTCACTCAGTAACAGCTGTGGAGTCATTCTCTGTACTGGTAATGGTAATGAGATGAGCATGTCCCTCCTTGGGGAGCTTTAGGCATGTCTCTAGAGGAACCCGAGGCTGTTCCTGTAAATGTAACATGAAGAGACCATGTAGAAAAAGAGACATATCCACCTGGAGCTTGACCACATGTGTGCTAGGTACCAGGATCCTGAATCTTTTACCCCAAGTCTGCTTGAGGGAACTCCGCGAGCCTCTGTCCTTAGTTCAGTATTTCCTATAACTTAGTTCTAGGCTTAAGAAGTATGCAAGAGGAAACTGTGGAAGTGGGTAGAGGAGCTTTCTGACAGGGATGCCCTTGGGCTGCAGTATGGAATGCTGGGAAAGAGGGCAGGGCATGGAGCTGGTTCGGCACTCCTTGCTGCCCTGCCATTGTGGTTCAGTTCAGAACTTCAAGGACTCCAGTAATTCTAATCTGAAGCTGATTTTCCACGTGTGAGTGGAAGTCACAATACATTTTGTATGATATTTCTCAGGAATGTGATGCTTGTTTAACCTCTTGCCCAAGGACCCCAAAATGTTAACATTTGGTGCTCAGAGCCAATAATAGAGAACACATTAATAGAATATTATTCAACCATAAAGAAAAATGAAGCTATGAAATTTGCGGGTAAATGGATGGAGCTGGAGACAGACATTTTGAGTTAGATAAGCCAGATCGAGAAAGACAAAAATCACTTGTTTTTTCTCATATGTAAATGGTAGATTCGAGACTGAGTGTGTATTTAAAATGGAGCATCCATAGACATCAGGAAACTACTAGGAAGCTATTTCCTGGGGAGAGTGAGGATTTCAAGGAAAGGGAGAATACCAGCAGTATGAAGAAAGAGGATAATGGACTAGGCAGAGCTAAATGGGATCAGGGGCGGACTGGCAGAGCAGAGGAGGGGGTGTGGTGAGAGATCACTAACACTAATGACATTTGAAATACCATATGGAAATCTACTGTAGAAGCATCCTGAAATGTGTAATACTCCAAGGGGGACTCTGATGTCACAGCCTCTCCCCAAGGCTCAGGAATCTTTGTGGAAACAGCAGCAGAAAGATTGTAAAAGCCAAAGGTGGTGGACCAAGACAAGGAGGCAGTGCTTTCCAAAAAGCAGGACCGTTGTGCTTATGCACGCACAGTGATCATGAGAAGGTCAAAATGTTACCAGGTGACTTTAGGAAGAAGACACAGAATATCTGAGAAAGTGGCTTATGGAAGGAAGAATGGTTGGAGAGGGCAGACATGAAAAAACAGAGAGAAGACACTGCCTCCTAGGACCGGCAGGGTGCTCACTGGAACTGGATGGCTGGGAAGGTCTTGGGGCAAAAACAGAGAGATGGTTAGGAACAGTCTTGTTGAAGATGCTCTTAACCCTCTCTCAGCAATTCATTTCTCCTGATTTTATTAATTTGCTTCTTTCCAGTTCTGGCGCTCCACGTTTTATAAACTTCACGTATTATCAATGAACCTTCCTATTTTACCATGAATTTTTCTCCTGAAAACTTAGTTTTATTAATACATTCAAAAATAATTCATCAAAAGTTTTTCTTCTAATTGAAAGTGATAGAGAGACAAGAACTACTTTGGAAGTAGCAGATGATCTCCCCATGGTTCAATCACCTTTTCCTTGATACTAAAGGAAAAGGTGCCACCAGCATACATGGCAGAAGGGACTGAGCACATATTTGTGTGACCCTCAAAGCCTCATTTCTTACCTGACTCATGTTCTATGACCACAGAAGCCAGACCCCATCGTAATGCTAATGACCAAACCATATCAATCCCACATTAAACAGAAGAAACAAGGAGCATGGGCATGCATGGTGAGTAGATTTCCTCAGAAGAGATTGCCTTTACAGACTATCCTGAAAACTGTAGGCAGAATCCCTGGAATAATCTGAATGAGTTCAAGACCCCCTACTGGAAGCCATTCCTTTACCTGGACAAGTCATTGAGCTTCTGCCCGTCCCTCCCAGCAACAGCAACAACTCTGCTCCCAGCAACAACTCTGCTAGTGACTTGTGTATAGCGTCAGCTATCAGTTTATGAAAGGCTAGATGATTCATGTATTTTATTTATTATTAGATGTGCAACTTAAGTTTATAGATAGCATTCTTTCTGGACTACTTACAGAATAAAAAGTCCTTTCAAGGCAGTAGGTTAAGGATTAGAAATATATTTTTGAATTCAAATGTACTCTGGATTGAAGCTGAGAGTGAAGGTGTATGACTGTGTTCCAAGCACTTTTGAAGCTGATGCAGGAGAACTGAGTGTGAAGTTATCAACTTGTAATCCCAACATTTTTGAAGGTGAGGCAGGAGGGTCATAAATTAGAGGTCAATTTGGGCTACAGATTAGAACCTGCCTTAACATAAACAAAGTAACTAACTAACCAGTCTTGTTTTGTATGGCCCACAACTTTTCATGGGTCAGTAAAAATGTTTCTTACAAATTTGCTTATTCTATAACTTTTATTGAATAAGTAATATAGATATATCTGGAATATAAAATTGATGTTTTCACTGTTGAATGCAAAAAAAATCAGAGGCAGATATTTTAAAAGGTAAACATGAAATTATGCTTCTGTTAAAGGAAATATATATTTCCCTAAATGCAAAAATGTCTGGTAATGTTATTTATCTGAAACATCAATCACATTTTAAAATTTAGGCAGCATAGGTAGAAAACACCAGAAAGAGCAAGCCTTTGGTATGCAGGAGCTTGCATAACTCACATATCACCTCTCCTCCACATTCCCACTTGAGTCTCTGTTATGGAAGCCTGTCATTTTAGCCATTCTGTCATTTTGCAAAGACATAGGTTAATCTAATTGTAAGGAATACATTGTATGTTTGTTTTGAATTATGAGGTTCGTGTTCATATTTCACTGACCTCAGAGAGTTTGCTTAGATACTTTACAGACTCCAAGTGACATCCATTGATTTTATTTTTAAAACTTAATGAAAGATAATTGAAAAGTTTAAATAATTCTAATAGGAAAAATCCAAACTGTCAACTGATACTTTATGAGGTCAGTGTTATGTTAGCATAAGATTGAATCAAGACACCAAGATTATTTTTTTACTTCTATGTATATATGACTGATAATTACCACTTTACCTTGACCAAGAGACTTGGATCAAGAAGGATTAGGCACGAGACCAAGAAGATAATGCCACCAATAACAGAACCTGATAATGTTTCACTCCAATGTTTTATGAGTTTCACTTGGACCTTTTAATTATGCTTACAAAATATAGCTTAATATCATAAGTAGGAATATGTTTATTTTAAAATTAGTGATACAGTATTGACATTTTTATCTTGGGGGTAATCAACAGTTATCTAATTCGATTAAAACCATTTCAGTGGGAAGGAACCCATGGGTGGCACTGTGAACATAGCCAAATGCACATGGTTAGAGAGGTCATAGATCCTAGATAATGTCATGCTTCTAGACAAATGTAATTTCTCACAGTATACTAAATATGGAACCTTATATTTATAGACAAGTATACCATTCACGACTCATCCAAGAAGCTTCTTTTTGCAACAGATGGAGTCTGTTCCAGAGTTCTACAACCTGTCACACACGGAATATGTATCTGAGAGATGCCCAGCCCTAAGTGACACATCTACAGTGGAAAGTCCTAAGGCACATGGGACACAGCAGAACAGGAGATAGAGAGAACACTAATGCAAACCTCAACTCTCACCAGGGAAGCTTCCTTGTCAACAGACTACGATGCACATAGAAGATCATGACTGGCCACAGTGTAGAGAATAAGAGACTGCAAAGTATGTCCTGGATAGTCCTCCTATATTAAACCTTACCAACCCGTGTCTCAGGGACCATTATGGAAGAACAGGTGGAAAGATTGTAAGAGCCAAGGTTAGTGCACAAACATAAGGAAACAGACTCCCAGGACTCTGGGAACTTGCCCATATGAACTTTCAGTAATGGTGACAGCATGCACAAGACCCACGCAGGCTCAATAGGACAAAAATCCAGCATCGAATTGGGGAAAAGGGCAACAGGAAGCCCCAACCTTAGCTGAAGAACTATTGGCAACTGATTACTGCAAGATAAGGGAGAGGTGATCTTCTTTAAGGCCTTAGAGAGACTTTAGATAGGCTGACTAAGACTCCAGTGCATGAACTTGCACTGAGGGACATCAGTATCCAAAAGCTTGATTTGATAGGCCTTAACATAGATGATAGAATGTATGAAATCTGGTTGGGGGTGTGCTATCAGGGAGTGTAGATTGGGAAGCAGGTTAAATATGATTAAGATTCGTTGCATGAAATGCACAAAAACCTAGTAAAAATATACATTAAAATAAATTAAATACACATAAAGAAACGTTAATCAAACCAAGTACATGCCTGTGCTAAACTGCTTTAGTTGTCAACCTGACACATCTGGGAAGAGCGAGCCTTAATAGGGGAAATTCCTCTACTGGATTGGCTGGTGGGCATTTCTGTGAGGCATTTTCTTGATTGCTGAGTCATGTGGAAGAATTCAGCCTACTGTGGGCTGCCCTTTCTAACCAGGTGGTCCCAGGTTGTATATGGAAGATTGGGCCTAAGCCAGAAGAGCAAGCCAGTCTGTAGCATTCCTCCACAGTTTGTGCTTCAGCTCCTGTCTCCAGGTTCCTGCCCTCAGTTCCTGCCCTGAGTTCTTGCCCTGACCTCTCAATGATGAACTGTTCCTTAGATGTAAGATAAAACAAACTCTTTTCACCCTAAGTTGGTTTGGGTTAGTGCTTTTATCACTGCAATAGAAAGTAACTAGGACAATGCCTTAATTTTGAGCAGAAACCACAGAAGTTAAGAGCTAGATCTTTGCCTTATAATTGACTCCCCTCTGCTGGCATAACATACTGTTCACAGCCTCTGCATCCTGTCACAAACACTATTCTTAATCTGTAATACATAACTATGTCCACTGTAATACATAATCATGTCTGGTACATAGTACCAAGAGCGCCCCATCTCCCAGCACAGCCCACAGTTCAGTGCGTGGCACACCTGGTGACCTGGTGCTCTTCTTTGTAATTTTCCCTGTTTCTTAAGTTGGTTCTGTTGTGTCTTATAGAAAATTTCCCTTCCTTCTGACTCCTCCTTATTCAGCTTTGTCATCAGGCTGATTGATGAAGTCTTCAACCCTAAATTTAAAAGTAATTTCCTCACATGTGAATCTGCTCCTTGGCCTCAGATGTAGGCTGTGACTAGAATAGCTCTTAGAGCACAGGCATTCTTAGTAAGTACCACTTGGCGAAGAAATGAAACCCTGGATGTCTTGTCTTAGTGTCTCCTAACAGCACCCTGATGTTATGTGTGTAAATAATTTTAATTCTGGAGTCTAATTGTGTGTCAGTCTGTTCTTCCAGAGTAAGCTTTTTACAGTAAGGATTAGTTCCTGTTCAACTCTTTGTTCATCTACCTAGAGAAACACATGACTCCCAATTGTCACTTGATATAAACTTGTAGAACAAACATGGATGCTGTCTTATGGTGGCTTGAGTTCAGAAATGACTTAGCCAATTAAATTAAGTACCTATATTTCTATCGGTAGCAAGTAACTCAGGAACTTCTTAAGAAGGTATTGTGTTCCCATTATTGTTTAATTTCATTTGGAAGAAGGTGAGAAGCAAGATCATGTCAAGGAAATAGGGTTTTCTTGGAACTTTTTCTGAAGAAATTAATAGTAGAACTCTTAGGTATATACTGTTGTGAATAGATGTACCCTAATAAGAGAGTTTTGTTTGTACTTTGTCTAAAAATTAATAAGCAATGAATAAAAAATACTTCTTGAATGAAGCAAAAGATGCATGTGATAGTTAAAAATGGCAATGGATTGAGAAAAAGATACTTCTAGAATATTCTAAATTACTGAGAAAACTTTGTGAACTATCTAAGAGGGTGACAGGAGCCTTCTCTAATATCCTATGTGATTTAGGAAGTAGTAATCACTTCAGCTTCTCTCTCTTTGACTTTCTCTGAGTTTACAATATATATTCGAATTCACATTTGAGCAGTTTTATCACAACTATGATTATATTAGCAGTTCGTGATACGTGAGAGCCTATTTCAGGAAACCCATTTCTTGCTTTGTGAGGAGATGCCTTGCATCCTGCCCTGTCCCCTTCCACACGCCCCCTTTCTCCCTCTTTACTGTCTTCTTTACCCTCTTTGTCTTACAAGGGAAATTGCGTTTGGATTTTGTTGGTCATTTTTCAGGTGATTACCAAACTATGCTATTTGAATGACTCAATATTTAAAATACAAAATTTTTAAAATTAAGGAAATACAGAATGAAATTGATAGATTTGTTTTTTGAATGTTTTCTTAATTTCCTGAGTACTCCCAGTTTGGGGAGGAGAGATGCAGCGTTTCTGCAGTCTGGTATCGGAATGAAGAACCTGAGACAGACATATTGGACCATGTCTCCTCACTGGTTCATCTCTTTTGATGCTGACATCAGAGAACCTGACAACCTGTCCTTGGCTTTGTCTGCATGGCTGTGTACTACTTTTGTAGTCCTTTCTGCCTAATGCTCCTTTGCCTAGCATTTTCCCTCTAGAGATTAACTTAATCCTCTGTCTTCCCTGGTGCCATCCCATCACTGATTTATGCATGGGAGTTGTAGCCAGATTTCAGTCTGTTAACAAATGGTACTGTATGGGTTCACTGACCAATCTAATCAAGAGAGATTTTCAAAGAGTGATGATGCTATTTGGAAATGACAGATAATCGTAATGTGAATGTGTGTGCCACAGTCAACTCTGAGTGTATTCAAGAAGGATGAGGCAATGGGGCATTTTTTAAAAGCCAAAGGGAGGAATTTATGTACACTACTTAGATGTAAACTTTACTAGTCTTGCGAGGCCCTTTGGAGAAGTTGGCAGCAGCCCACTTGTAGAGACATTGTTGCTGGGAAAGTGTTCTGTGAAACTATCTTGTGTGAACTGTTTCAGTCATAAGGAAAGTTAGATAGATCTCTTACACATATCTGTGCACATGTCAGGTGTGCTGAGCACGGAGTGTGTGTCTAATGAGGCATTTCTTCGGGGCCTTTGGAAAGTCCTTATATCAGACAGGAAGGCATACATTCTTCCCCTTTCCCAGCTTTAATTCTGCCTGACTCTGACAAGAAGTATCTTCTCTTGATATGATCAGTGCTCAGAGTCCTTTTCTTTGATGTAGACATTCAGAAGACTTGACACTGAAGAAGTGGCAAGACTGGATAGAAGCCTGCTTTATTATACATTTATTCTTGATCATCAGTTACCACCCAGTCTTCGAAGACTCCAGTCACCTAGAAAACTAGAAGAACCATTGCTGTCTGTCTTCAAGGACATGAATCTCCCTCTTCAGTGAGCTTCTGGAAACTGACATCTCACTCCCAGTCTTCTAGTGTTTAGTTGTATAGACTTCCGAGGCTGGATTTGAAACATGTTGATCACTGGAAACAGCTGGCCACCTTGTCCTCTTTCCCTAGTCAGCTGAGGATAATTAACAATCAGATAACTGGTTCTGTTATAGGAAAAGCCACAAGGGAAGGATGCACAGTGGGGAATTAAATATTCATCTTGTGGACTTTAAATTATGTTTCTCACTGTTTAAGGGACTTAAATGGATTTGATTTCTCCAAATAGCTTATGTTTTAATTTAAGAACATAAGACTATCTTCTTTTTTCTGTTTTATCCCTTGAACATCTCATGAACTTGGAAATATTTGGAAACCTTTAAAGTGCAGAATATAGATTTATTATTTTTTTTGCAAGTGGAATGATTTGGAAAGGAACAGTACCACCTCGGGAGATTAAGCTGATGTTATTATATTGGTCTGCATGGTGCTCCTTGCTTAATTTTTGTTTTGACATGAGCATGCTGCTTTTCCCCTATCCCCTGGCATTCTGGAGAATGCAAAAGTAACAACCACAACTAAACACACACACACACACACACACACACACACACAAATGAAAAGTGAATTTAATTTTTATATTAATTTTTTTATCTTAATGAGGTAAAAGAACATCAGGCTGAAATCCAGCCTCAGCAGAGCTTTGTTTAGCTCCTAACTTTAATCCTAGACTCTGAGCCTCCTGCTTTCAGTTCCTCTAAGTATCAAATTGGCCTGAGAATCTCTTGTCTCCAAGTTATACATAAAAAAAAAAAATCCAATGGGATAATATATGTAAGGATCTTTGAGGAATTGAAAAAGATTCCATGGAAATCATTGTAAGATTTGTACACATTTGTTTAGCTATCTTTTAAATACACATGGTGTCCAAGAATTTATCATTTCATGATATCACAGAATTTATTTCCAAATGCCTCTGCCTATGAAATATTAAAGCCTAACTTATCCAAAGCAACAACTTGTTTGACAATTTAGAATATGTTTTTAATAAGATGCTGTAAATTTTAGTGATTTAAAGCTTACTAGTTACTAGTGCTCAATGATGTAAAAGACACAAATAATAGCGAATTTACTAACTGCGTGCTGCTAAGCCTAGAAAGCCTAAATACAAAGACAAAACTGAAGAGTTAATCATATGTTCTCTTGCCACAAGATAGTTTTAAGTTTTGGTGTTTAAATCTTCATACAAATTTATAGCGCACAGAATTACTGACGTCTTCATGTAATATTAAGAGTATATTTGGAATGTTAATAATGGAAAATGTTATAAAAATGTCTAGAATTCTGTTCCAAGATTCAATTAGCTTCTCAGAGTGGCTATTTGTTTACATGAACTAAAATAAACTTATAAGATATAACTTTATTTTGAAAGAAATGCTATCTCCTTCAGAGAGGAAGAAGTCAAACTGGCAGGTATCTAGCAGTCAAACTCACAGGTATCTGCTGGGCAGATGAGGAAGACAGTCAGTATTGACCTCAGACCTCCCTACTGTCGTCCTTCCAATCCTTTCTGACATTTTCACCTTTTCCTTGTCTCTAGGGAGAAACCTCCAGTGGAGGACACCCTTTGAAAGCCTACGTCGAAGAAGTGAGTTTTAAGATGACCATACAGTCGTAGCATGCAGTCACTCTTTCTTGTGAGATGAAACATACTTGGCTTCCTCCATCTATATGTTGGGTTCCTAATCCATACACGTTCACTGTCCATGTTTAGAAACATATAATAAATAATAAGTTTTCAAGACTGTTTTGGTTCCTCATTGGTAGAGAGATTTTTTTTTTCTTATCAAGATAGCCACCCTGAACATGGAAAATAAAGTGTGCGCACCTAGTGCCATCATGTTTTCATTCACAAACATTTGTTGATATTCTAATAAATGAGAAGCAGGTGTTTTATATTTGGTGTGAGCAAAAAATTAAAAAGCAAAGACACAGTTATTGCTCTTATGAAAAGAACAATCATACCTTCAGTCAGCATTCAATTAAGTGGCAAATGCTCCTCAAAGTACCATTTACTGTTCAAACAATTCAAATACAATGTGCAACATTCCTGAAAAAAACGCTTTACATTCTTGGGTTAATTTTGAAGATATTGAAGAACGTTTGATGCACAGAACTTCGGACTGACTGCAGAACATTTGGAAATTCTCAGAACTTCTGCACGCCGTCCATAAGACCCGACTAGAAGAGCCAAACCACAGTGCTAAGTAAGACATCAAAATCTGCTCAGGGCGGATGGAGCTGGGAGGCGTTTCAGTGACAGGACTAAACATTTGGCTTGAATGTTACTTCTCAACAGGAAACAATCTGTTTCTCCACCTATTCCTGATGCAAGAGTCCATTCAAAAGACCTCTGATCCTCGTGAACATGCTGTGCAGTTTATATTTACTCAGAACAGTGTGCGAAATTCAAAGTCTCCCTTGCTTCTAAATATCATTAGGAGAAGAATAGGGAAAGGCACAATATCTCTTTATAGTCTGTATATTTATCCAGAAGTAATTGAAGCTTTTCAAAAGGCAGAGGGAGGAGTAAAAATAAGAATGAGAATGAAACAGCAGAATAGATGTTTAAATTCAGGTTATAAACATCAAAGTAAATGGAGCAGATAATGGCAGGATTGGATTGGAACATCAGTCTAAGTTTCAATTTTATAAATTTGATGTAAAAACTGAGAATACCTTCAAACGATTAATGTTCCGAAGGGGAGGAAACCTGTTTTTTTTTTTTTTTTTTTTTTTTTTGGAGGCGTACATCAATAAAATGTCCATTTGAGGTTTTGTACTCCCCTACGCTCTTGGTTCCACATTTGGCATTTGATGGTGTGGCTCCAAGCGAGAAGATGTGCCCACAGAGGCTGTGCAGTGCCTATTGCTGTCAATCTATTCCTGTGGAAGTCGAGCGAGCGCTGGGACTGTTACGGGGAACAGGCTCTCTACCACGGACAGAAATGTTAGAACAAGTTTAAGTCTAATTTATTTGTGCCTTCCATTGGAAGTGTCCTGGAAGGGGTTGCCCTCAGTTTATGGCCCTCTGACTATTGGAATCACCTGGGGGTTTGTAAAAAAAAAATCTAAACTCACAGGATTCCCGTGAGACCAGGGAACCAGTCTTAATTTTTTTAAGGTCTCCACGAGATTCATAAGTGCCCTAGGCTCTGGAAAGCACCCTTTCTTCTCAAATTATTTCTATAGACAAACACCATTCATTGTGAAAATCCTTACTTTTGTACACTAGGGTGAAGAGAATAACTATGAATTCATTGGTTTGTTTACTCATCTCTTAGGCAATTCTCTGTTTATTAGGGATATAGATCTCTTTAGTTTATAAGTTTCATTACTGACTTGTTTCAAATATTGTGACCTACTCAGTGTAAACAATGCCCGTCTTACTGCTTCAGTGTTGCATAGTATTTTCATTTATTGTTTGATGCTTAGATTTAAGCTACTTAAGTCCATAAATTATCATTATTTACAATAAAACAGTATGACCTTAATTAGAGAGTTATTAAATATTTAAGTTTTTTTCAAATGTTTATGCATCTGGTCTTAAGGAAATATATACTCAAGTTCTCTGTTGGAAATATATCACATTATTTGAGGTTTTTCTTTTTACTTAGGTTTTTATTTTATGTTTGCTCTTTTCTTTGTGTTAATAGAATTAGCAAGTGCAGAAAACAGTATTTGTGAATGTTAGAAGTGCTGAAACTAAAACTGAGCTGACAGACATTTGCTTTCATTTAGTACAAACAAAAAATCAAACCATAGGGTTGACATTTTAATAGGGCCAATCAGAGTTCCTGGGCTTCTGTTTCGGTTACTTGTGTTTTCTGTTTTTGTGTTTTTTTAGCTTCTCTTTTTCTTTCTGCAACTAGCCATGAAACAGAATCATAATCACATAACATTAGACAATTTTGTTGCAATCCAAATTGAAATATAGACTCCCTTAAAAATAAGATTAAAATGTAATTCTTGTTCTGTGTTTATTATTTTTGAAATATTTTTTATTTTTATTTTATGTGTATGAGTGTTTGGCATGTATATATGTATATGTGTCTGTATCATGGAGAGCCCATGGAAGCCGAAAGATGATGATGAATTCCCTTGGAACTGGAGTTATCTATGATGGTTGTTAGCTACCATATGGAGGGGAATCGAACCCAGGACCTCTGCAAGAGCAGCCAGTGCGCTTAACCACTGAGCCGTCTCTCCAGTCCCTATTTTCCATTTGAATAAATTAATTTTTTCAGACTAGAATTGGGTTCTTGATCAAGTAAAATACAAGATATTTATGATTCTATTTTTCTAATCCAAAAAATAACTGAGAGTTAAATTTTTAAGATTCCAAACTCTTCATGGGTGAGGCACATGACAGTACCAGGAAAGAATCACTTCAAAACAGAGAAATTTTCTCACTTATATTCATAATATTAATGCTTTCTCGGAAACACAAATTAAAATCAATTCATCAGATTTAAATATTTCTACATCATGATTACTATATCCTTTGTAAAAGACTAATATATTCAAAATCTCACATTTCCCAGAGGAGTAATTTGGAATGAGTTATAGTGACTTAAAATCTCCTATTCATTTGTGAAATGTAGCGGGTTAAACACACAGATACTGTCAGCCTATAGTTAAGAAGCTACAGAGAACTAAGATAGGAGTCAATGCTTTTTGGAACTTTTCAAAAATCAGGCCCGTCTTCAGACTGCAGGGAGTTGGTGGTGAGAGCTAGAATCACAGAACAGCACAGAGTGTGAACTCACTCCAGGTGTCCAGTAGCAGCTTTGCAATTTCTGAGAGCGTCAGGAAAAGGAGCCTTAGAAGCATAGACAGTTTGTTCCTGTCTTGAGCTTGTTGTGCCAGATGTACCATGTGAACTGGAAAGACTGATTCTAGGCACCGCAGTGTTGTGAAATTACTTCTCTCCCCAGTGCAGGCATGTCTGGTTTTACCTATGCTGTAATCTATAACCTTCCATATAATGAGGTTCCAACTGTATTTCCAATGGTAACAGCATGACATTTCACCTATAATAAATGAGTAATTTACCTTAGTCCTTTAGATGTATTACTTTTAAAATCTGAAATAATTATTATCTACTATTACAGGTGTATTTCATTTAAGAAAGCAGAGAACAGCATTCTTTTTTTTTCATGAAAATTCCATTTTGTTGTTGACATTTATTATAATAGATATGTGTTTAAAAAAGCAATTTTAAAAGATCATAATCATTGCTGTAGTTTCAACAGCAATGGTGTCAGCATTCTCAAGACCCACGCAAACTCAAACTGGGGAACTGGGCAGCGGATCACAATCTTTGTTGAAGAAATATTGGCAGCTGATTTCTTTTGGGTGAGGATGAGCTGATCTGCTTAAAGTGAGGGACTCTGGATAGGCTGATTAGATAGACCTCAGAGGACGAACTTGCACTGAGGAATGTCCAGGACACTAACCTAGCACAATAGCGCTTAATACAAATGACAGTATGTATGAATTCCGAAGGTGGGGGGTGTTGTGGGAAGGCGCCAGTGAGGAAGGGAGTATAAAAGTGATTAAGATCGGCTGAGGTTGAGATGTTCTGTATGAAATACACAAAACTTCAGTTGAAGAAATGATCATAATAAAAGCTCTCATAGGAATACAAAAAGAAAAAGTGAGGGCTGAGGAGATGGCTCTGTCAGAACTGGGGAGGTGAACACAAACTTGATCCCTAGGATTTGCTGACTGACCAGTGCAGCTTGCTTGGCCAGCTTCAGTCCAGTGAGAGATCCGGACTCAAAAAGTTAGTGGATGATACCTGATCAAAAACACCTAAGGTTTTTCTCTGGAGTCACACACACATTTCCATATGTGCATGTACTCTCCTCTACATACATGTGCACATGAATACACACACATAAGAACACATGTCAGATTTATATAACTGGTAAGTTAATGAAGGAACAAGATATGTATCTTAAGTATTCAAAGAAAAATTCAGAATCGTTTATACAGTTAAATAAGGAAAGCAAAAATGAGGGTATAAATAGATGTAAAAACTTACAAAATAAAATAAATTTCCATAGGCTTGTGATCTATTGCATTTACAATGGACATAATTTGCTTTTCTATAGACAAAAGTCATTTGCATTGTTACCATTTTCTGTAAATTACATATCTAGAAAATGGCTAATGTCTAAAGGATCCAAAGCACCGATAGAATCAAGCGGTATGATGGGAAAGCTGGAAAAATGATTAGTTTTTCCACACACTGCAATAATCTTTCATTCTTTAAAAGGTTTGAACTGCAATAAGTTTTCATTCTTTTAAACGTTTTTACAGCTTCTCACTAAGATTTATTTGGAGAGAATGTATGGAAGTGTGATGGCATGTCACCCCCACTCCACAATGCAGAGTAGCAAATATGACACAAATTTATTGAAGTCATCTGTATTCATTTTGTACTTTTAAAATAATTTACCATATTTTCCTAATTTTTTTATTATTCTTTCTCTTTTCTTTTCTCAAAACCTGTTAGTTAATACTTACATAGTTCCCTCAAATGTAGCTAATTTTTTCTTCTTATATTTTAATTGCTCTTTTGTAATTCCCAAATTATTGACTACAGAAATGTAATCTACCAAAAAGAAATTGTAGCTTTCAGACGAATCATTTGAGATATTTCATTAAGAAGTCCTAACTTTACTCATTCAATTATAAAAATGACATATAGGTAATTTCCTTTTAATAAAAGTACAATATTAATTCTTTGTTCTTTGAAACAGTCTATGAAATGTGTCTGAAGTACACTAGTTTTGTTTTATATACATCACGCTATCTTAAAAAATAATTTATTTTATGCGTGTGACATCTGTGTGGAGGTTAGAAGACAATTTTGAGGAGTCATTTTTTTCCTTCTACTCTGTGAGTCCTGGGACTAGAACTAGGGTCATCAGGTTTGGTGTCAAATGCATCTTCCTCTTGAGTATCTCATGAGTTCTATTGACACAAGGCTTTATGGATGCTTATTTTATAGAGATTATATGGCTTTAGAATTAAAATGAAACCGATTAAACCTGACTGAAAAGGTGAAAACTGATTGCAGGTACATTGTTTACCTGTTTGTACTCGAGAGAAAGAAATAGTTAATTCTGAGTTAAAATGCCCAATGGTGAAAATTTCAACAAAGTAACTATTTTTTTCTCTAATATACTAAACTTCCGTTGTTGTATATGGCATAAACCACTGGTTTATGGCCTTTAGAGAATCCAAAAATAAGCTATCCATGTGGAAAAACTGCCGATAGTTTATAAAGCACTTACTCTATTAGCAGATAGAATGAATTTGATTCAGGGCTGGGAACTGTTCCTCGTATGAGCTGTGTCATTCTTTCCCACCACTCCTAGTCCCTGGATGTTAGCTATCCTTAGAGTGAAAGTGTTTTAGAAAATGGATGAATGGCCTTTCTTCTAAAAGTCCCCCAAAACTTGCTTTTGGGAATAGGAAAAACTGTTTTACACTGAGATGTAGTTTAATATTACTGCAGACATTTTTAGAATAAACTTAGCAAAGAATGTCAGCTCTTGTTTTTAGAAAATGTTCAAAATTTTAGATTCTTGACCATATAACAAAGAGTTATATGAGGGCTGGGCTTTGTAAATATGGTACCTGCTGATATGCAAAAGGCAAACAGATGAATTTTATTACTAACTCCATTCTAGAGAAAACAGAAGTAAAACATTTAAATCATTTCATAATATTACTCAATCTCTATGATTCTAATATACCAATACTGAAAAATTCCTCCCAACGACACTGATCTCATGTTCCATCTCTGCTTCATGTAATTTGCCAAAACCCAAGACTAGTTGAATGTTCTTTATCTATTCAGGAGCAAAGCCATTAGGACAGGAAGCCAATCAGTAGTATTGCTTAATGTTTTGAACCACTGTGGGGAAAATAAGAAAACTGACTTATTAGTCATATCCTCTCTTATGAGAATGAATATTAATATTTTTGGGAAAAAGGTAAACAAAAATATTTTAATTTAAAAGACATTGTTTTGCTTGTTTACTTTAAATGGTTTATTTTAAAGAAGTTTCAGCACTTCAATTTCACCTTAGTAAATCCAAACCATCATTTTTTCATAATCTATTTTTGGACTTTTCAGAAATGTAACTTTCTTTGTTAACATGAAAAAAATTGAATCTGCATTTCTATCATCATTTATACAGCTATGGAATTTCAAACTCAGTGTTTTCCAGAGTTATGTTGCCCCTTTGGGTAGCCATGCAAGGCCAAATCTCAAAATTGGCAAGAATTCTAAAATTAAATTAAATCCCCCAAATAAACCTGAATGTGCATGTAAGTAACATATTACAAAATTAAACAACTTGTTTGAATTTGGGGATTAAATTTCCCTTTAATAATCCAACTAGTGTTTATAGGATTCAACTGTCCAAAAGAACTGAGACCTGGACAGCAGCTGCTCTAACCCATTCCCTTTGCATTTTTCAGCCCATTCTGTAAGGGCAAAAGGGATCGAATGTGAAATGTCATGCCACCCCCCACACACACACACTCTTATGTTGAATGCTTACTCCAGAGTTTATGGTTATTTTAAATGCTGTGGAGTCATTAGAATGTAGGACTAGGCTGATAGAAGTAAGTCACCAGGGGCAGACCTTTGAAGGCTATATACATCTCTGGCTCCAGCCTGCTCTCTGATTACCATTGTGTGAACGAACAGCCACTGCCACAGGCTACTGCCACCACAGACCAACCCACTCTGCCATACCTTAGCAACTATGGTAGACTAAATGCATACACCAAAGTCACTCTTTATTCCCTTGAGTTTCTTCCATCAGATTTTTTTTTCCACAGCAACAGGAAAAGTAATTAATACAGAAAGGAAGTTAGTGACCTGATCCCTTACTAGCCAGAATAAAAGTTATGTTTCGTGAACTCTGGAGCAAATACATTTCACTATGGAACCCACCTCTCATTTGATAGGAATTTAAGTTTCAATCCAAATCATAGCATGGGTTAATGTGTTGGTACTAGAAACATTGAGTTATTATTTTTAAAATATTTTATTTATTGTTTTTATTTTATGTCTATGAGTATATTGCCTGCATGTGTGTAAGTGAACCCCTACTGTGTAATGCCTGCAGAGGTCAGAAGAAGGCTTCAGATTTCCCTGGAACTGGAGTTATGAATGGTTGTTAGTCACCATGTGGGTGCTGAGAATTGAACCTGAGTCTTCTGTAAGAGCAGCCAGTGCTCTTAGTTGTTAAGTCATCTTTCTAGCCCCTGAGATATTATTTTAAAACAAAAACCACTTTCAAAATGATTGTTTTTGCTTTGTTTTAAATTTTGGAAAATTTTTTTGTTTTAGAGCAGCAATTTTAGATTCATAGTTAAGACAAAATAGAAAAACTGTTTATCTCCTACTCATTTCCAAATATTATTCATACCTTAAGTTACTATAAGTATTATAGTATGGAGCATTTGGCATAACTGCTCCATACTATAATTGTATTCATATTTCTATAAATTTCTCTAGTATCCTTTTTCTGTTCCAACATCCCATGAAGGAATTCTGTATCGAATGTCATGACTAAATGTCTTTAGTTTTATCTTGGCTGTGCCTTTTCTCAGGCTTCTCTTGCAGCTCATGGCTGTCACGGTTTTGAGGAGTACTAAACAGATATGTTGTAGATTGAGTCTTAATTGATCTTTGTTTGATATTCCCCTCATAAATAAGTTCAAATAATGTGTTGATAAAAATATCAGCATACAGGTTAAATTCTACTTTATCATACATTATCTAGAGTACGTATGATCAATATATCCCACTGCTCATCCCCTTGACCTTGATTACCTGACTAGAGGTAATGTTTTTTTCAGTTTTCTGTACATGAAGCTATTTTTCTCTCCTTTTCTTAGTGAAAATCACTGTGCACAGTTCACAATTAAAGAGTGGGAAGTGTTTTTCAACTTCCTTAAGGGTAACTACATAAATTATTCAAATCTCTCCTCTACGCATATTTGGCTATGATTGTTAATTCATGTACTTATTTATTGAATCATTTATTTTATCAATATGGAGTCATGGAGATTTATTTTATATTTTGGGTATTATGTTTTGGTACACTGCTGCCTGTAAGTCTTTGATATCAGTAGAAGTAGAGTTTCTCTATGCAGTTCATTTCATGTCTACAGACTCCGGGGACCTCCAGGATGTCTTAGGTAGCACTTTTTCTGCCCCCGATTCACTTCTCCTTACTGTATTTACATAATTTCTTAGTAATCTGTGATCCATCCTGGGATTTCCAGTCTCCTAACTGATCTTTTTCATTGGCATACAGTAAAGCTTTCATTGTGGTACAAAGTTGATGGGTTTCAACAAATGTGTACTGTCATGTCTTTACTAGTAAAATACCATACACAGTGGGCTCCATGCCTTTAAATGCCTCTGTGCTTAACCATTTAGCCTTTCCCCAAATCTCACACGCCTGGAAAGCTGGATGGTTTGGGAAAGTCTACACTGGGCCTGAGCACCTCCAGAATTTTCCATCAAAACCCTTGGGGTTCACATACAGTATATGTCTCTCACATGGCAGCTATTTTAAGCAAAGCAGACATGTTTCATAAAAGTCATAATTATGGGCATTAATTTTTATCCTGTTCACATTTTTCTGAGCAAGATAAAGTAAAAAAAATACTAAATTGGAAGAGAAAATAATAAATGAAGTTGAGAGGTCAAATGGGTGAAATGAGAGTGATTATCTTTATATTTTAATTTTCAAAATACATTTAGAACTACTTTTAAATTTAAAATTTTTTCTCACTTTGTTCTAAGGAAGAATCTATTTTCCCTAGCTGTTTTCTAACTTTCCTCTTCTATTTTTATTGTCTCCTATATAAATACTTACTTTTAAGTCTATGTTGTGACTGTTCATGTTATTACTGAGGCAGAAAAATATAAATGGACAATTACTACTACACAATAATCGCTATTTTGCTCCACTGAGCACATAAAGAAATAGAAGTATAACTTGTCTTGGGACCTAGGGAACGCTTCCAGTGCACAAGACACTGGAACCCTGGAGGAGGGTTATGTAGGAAAGAGATGAGAAAGTGCAGTGCAAAACATCCCTGTAGATTACCGGCTATGATGAAGCCGAGGAACCACCGGTTGATTATAGTGGGAGAGGTGGAGGCTGGAAGCCAGTGCAGAATCAGAAATGGCCTTGAGCTAGACTTGACCCTTGGAAAACTGAAAGAGCCACTAAAAAGTATGAACAAGGGAATGATAACATCATCGTAACTTCTTTCAAGACTCATTCAGAGGTAACCAAGGAAAGAAAAAGAGAAGGTATAAAACTTGGTCCTTAAACCTTCATGGATGCCTATCACTGTGATCAAAATAAGAGATGGTGATTTATGTCTTCTCTGTGACAGAAGAGAAAGAACAGCAAAGAAGTATATGAGAAATATTTTAACCAAATATTGAAGCTGAATATGGTGGTATGTTCCTGTAGTCTTGGTTACTCAAGAAAATGATGGAGGGGATCCTGTGAGTTCAGGAGTTTGAGACCAAACAAACAAATAAGGAAGTGGGAGGAGAGAGAAGACAGAGTAGCCATCAGGATATAATGGAGAAAACTCAGTGTCAATCATCCTCACCTCTGTTCTCATTAAAGAACTTAAAACCTCGATGGGCAAGGGGTCCATTTTACTCAATTTTATCCTGTACATTTCATGGTTATATTTCCATGAATATCAACATTTACACAAAATATTAATTCAGGAGCAAAGTCGAGATTTAATCCTTATTAGCAGTCAAAATCTTACTAAAAAAGAATGCAAAAATAAATTTGGAGTCACATGACTCATATATATATATGTGTGAAACAAAAATGAATTTAAACTTAGAGCAAGCACTTCTCTGTTGCAGAGAAAGTCTTATGGGTTTTGAACAGGCAACTTGTGTAAACTGAAGTGTTCAACTATCTTGGTGTCTACGATATCAACCTGAATTTTAAAATTATCTGTTCTTTGGCAGGATGAATCCTTAAAGCAACTACAAGTTGCGCATCAACCATGGCTCTTGCCAAGTGACACAGAAAGTGACGGAGTAGAAGCAGAGCCGGACAGGCGTGAGTAGACACTGCGTCAAGTGACAGTCTGCTCTTACACAAAGGAAACCCACAATAGCACTGATTCAGTGATAACCTCCTTATGATAGAATCACCCATAAATTACTTTTTGAAAGAAGAATTGCTTTTCTTGCCACCAACAGAGAATAGTCCAGCCAACATCTCCCATAAATATTGTAGGATAATGTAGTAACAACTTTGGAGTACTTGAAAATTGCAAAGTGTATTCGGATCAGGTGATTATTATATGAGAAATAATACTTATTGGTTTAAATTGTAAGTAAAATCTCCCAGGAAGAAGCAGCATAGAATACAAAAAAAGAAAAATTTTCTAATCGGAAATGATGAATAGCACCCCAAAATGTCTGTAGAAAAATGAACACACATATCAACTCTTCCCTCTCCTTGATCTTCCCAAATGTATTCTTCATATAAAAATACAATATATTTGATATAATTTAATATATATAAACTCATGTGCTAGTATACTCTGTTATTTTCTTCAGATTCTTTAGAAACTTTCATAAAGTTTGAATTAATAAAACCCAAACAACTGTATTCATATATTGCATAAACACACTAGGTATATCATTTGTGCTAGGTTAACCCTACAGATTCAACACAGAAAGGTCTGAAGTTGGAAACATCAATATCATTGTCAGAACAAAGTCTGCTAATTATATTTGTGCTATATCTGATAACGAGCTAACATAAACACAGGAAAAGAATCAATCAGAACAATGTATTGTATCCAGTTCCAAGTTCAAGCTTAACTTCCTTTTGCTCAAATCCATGTTTCCAGGCAGTGTTAAGACTAGACTACATCGCCCAATAATGTAAGGTAGATAAAAATCCCCACGACTTTCTTTAACCTTTGACATTAATATGTATTTTATTTTTGCATGTAATCTTCAGAAACCTTTGACAAAAATTTTCAGTTTTCTCCTTTTCCAATAAAATGCTTATTATTGTTTTCCTTATCTTATTGAATACCTAACAAGCCCCCAATAAATATTAGGAGAGCAAATCAGTATGAGTGAGTGAAGGAATGCCTTCGTTGCTTTCCAGCTTCTTTAATCAGAAAATAACATTTTTTAAAGTAACTATAATATTGCTATAAATATTATTTATGGTTATATTACAAGTTTAATATTGGATACATAGTTTTATGCATGGATTTCGATGAATGGCCTATCCATCACTCTAAAGGAAGTCATTCTTGAACTCGTGCAACCATAGACCTAGGAACAGAAATAGTTGATTTCAGTAACGCTCTACTGGGAGGTGACCCTTGACAATGGTAAATTGTTTGGAATAAAATCAGGTTTTAAAATAATTAGGTGATAATAAGAGCCATCTGGAAATGGAATGCTAGCGTGCACTCTAGCTAGACTCATAGCTTAGACATGCAAATATTTGTCAAGAGCTGCTTCCAGCAGCCAGGTGCTGGGACATGTGCAAGTTGGAACCACTGACACTCTGGCATCTCTTGTTCTTGATTTTAGTGTCTGTGGTTTGTGGAACAGCTGGCAACACACAGCGAGATCATCTATGTCTGTTTTCTCAGTGAAAGAAAATAGGTGGGCTAAATCTATGTGAGTCTAGCAACTGATTTAGATTTTACAGATTCATCTGTTTCATAGGACAGTGAGGGAGAGGACAAGTTCATTTTTCACACAGTAACACCTGTTTCTTGACTCAGCTTTTTATAAATAATACGTAGGTAATTTGGGACAACTTTAAAAGTTTCTCTTGAGACAAAATCATCAGAGAAGAAAGTTTCCAAATTATATCAGGATCTTTGCAGGGGTGCATATTTCTAATTGCATTGTTTTAAGCAAGATTTAGTTCAAATATGCTTTACCAATGAGCACCTTTTAAGAGAAGATACCTTAAAACTATTAAATGAGAAGCTTATTAATTTTTTTTATAAACAAGTAGAATACTTGGCTAAGTAGATTTGTTCTTTGCTCTCCTTTAGTAGCAAACTCTACAGTGTAAACAAACTCACATGTAGGGTATATGTTTGTATTCTAATCTCTCAATTATAATGCAAAGTTCTAAATAAATTAACTACAGATGTCTGGGTCTACTGGGGTTCTTTAGCTTCTAGAGTCAGAATTTCAACGTATAGGACTTTGATTTCTGCATTTAAAATAAATCCTCAGGTAATTTTTGCTTATTCTAAAGATTGGGAACTATTAAAAAGTTTAACGAATTAAAATGATTTTTTTTTTGGAATTGACTTTATATTAGACCTTGTTTCTCCAGGTCTTTTCTTCCACCTATAAATCAAATTAGGATATAAAATATAAGGTAGAAAAAAATCAAGACCAAAATTTGAAGACCTATAAATGGAAATGATAAGTAGATTCTCAATAGTGAAGGTTTAATCCTTACTGTATCAAATTCAGAATGTCAGTCTGCAGCTTCTAATTACATTTTGCAATTAAATTGGAGAATGACTTAAATGTTTTAGGTGTGCTGTGGTTCTGTGAGGCGTGTTCACGTAACATTCACAAGGTCCTAACACCCATCTTCAGCACCACAAACTAAGTAACGGAAAATGAAAACCATATAAAGAAGCAGAGAATATCCAGCCAAACAAAACAACGTAGATGTTCACAAACAAAGAAAGGAAAGCCATCCAGGCATGGTGGACAGACTCTAATCCCAACATTAAAAGGCTGTCAGAGGAGGATCGTGTACTTCTGGCTAGCTTAGGTTACATAGTCAGACAGTATCTCAAAAATAAACAAAAGTTAGAACGGTTCATAGAGTCTGATTATGCCTCCATGTATTGAAACATCAGACATGGCTTTAGATGCTCTAACCTTAGCTTTGAGGTCCTATAGTCTAAAATTATAGGAGCTTTGGCCCTGGGTCTCCTTGTCCAGATCTACTGTACAAAGCTTCATACTTGGGATTGTCTCAACTATAAAAAGCAAACAAACGCCTATACTTTCAACTGCCAGGAACTTTCTTTTTTCTTTTTTTTCTTGTCTTTTGAAACAGGGTCTTGATGAAGCCCCAGCTGACCTAGAACTCACTATGTAGATCAGGCTGGCCTTGAACTCAAGGAGGTCCTCCTGCCTCTGCTTCCCGAGTGTTGGGATTAAGGGCATGTGTCACCACTCCAGGCCCAGGGTCTTTGCTCTTTGAACTGGGCTATAGATAAAAAATAAGCAACTATCCATATGAAAACAAACTCTCGGGTCTCAGCTTTTATTGTTGGCTTTAAAGGTAAACTCCATATATTATTAGGAAGATAACATTGTAATAGAATTGGCCCTACTCATTAAATTCATAGGATCCTTTCACAAGTAAAGGGAAGAATTGAGGCATCTACAAACCCTAGAGATTTAAAAATAAATTCTCTGAAAATGAGCTTTCAGTCAAGATTTACCAGCTGTTCAAAAGAAGAGAACAGTAGAATGGATCTGATATGGATGAGAAAACAGTTCAAAACAAGCCAGGAAAATACCCTGAAAGAACTGGAAAGTGAGAAAAAAGAGAAATTTGGAAGATATCAAGCAATTCTACTAGTGAAAGATAGCAAATTAAGTCAATCAGTGTGTTAAATAATTCATTAAATAGTTGTGAAGAGAGAATTGGATAAATGAAAAAAGGATCTGAGTCAAGAAGTAGCAAAGATGGGGGTGGAGAGACTGCTCAGCAGTTACAAGCACTGGCTGCTCTTGCAGAGGACCAGGATTCAGTTCCCAGCACCCATATGGAGGCCAGCAACCATCTGTAGCTCTAGTTCTGATACCCTCTTCTGCCCTCTGCAGGCATTGCCCAACATGAATGTACTTATGCACATGCAGGCAATAAACTCATACACATAAAATTAAAATAATAAATAAAATATTTTAAGAATAATCAAGAACATAAAAAGGCAGAATTTAGGATGAGGTAGCTGATTTATATATAGCGTATACACATACAGCTATTCATACATAAAATATGTACATTTAAGCATACATAAATATTATAGGTTGAGAGGTATGTGATACACACACACACACACACACACACACATTTAAAATACACATACACTCTAGTTCTAGAAATAGAAAAGTTCCAGAAGAAGAAAAAAATAGACAAGATAGATAGTAATAAAAAAAATACAGGGACTAAAATGCTTCTGGAACTAATAAGAAGTTTGAATTCTCAAAGTAAGAAACAAAATGAACATCGTGGGTTTTAATATTCAAATGATCAAATGCATAGAATGTGTATAAAAATAAGTAAGTTAGACTTACAATACACTCTTCTCACATGAGACTATCACTAGCAGGTTGCTAGGCCACACTGTACCCAAAGAACCTATCACATGGGATTGCTTTACACAGACCTTTACTGAAAGAATTACTCTAGGATATAATTCTATAAAAAATAGATTGCAGAAGCAATTTCAAATATAAATGAAACAAAGACAAGGAAAATAAGTAATAAATAAAGTAAGAGAAATAACTATTGACTGATTTTAAGGATTATTAACAACAACGAAAAGCTAATATTTAATTGAAAACAAGAAAAGGAAGGAGTGATGGCACTTAGAAGGCAGAATGAGGTGGCTCCTTAGTTCTAGTCCAGTCTGGTTTAGCTCGAAAGACAAAGGAAAGGACTTGAATAAGATAAAAAAACAAATGAACAATCAAACTATACATATATAGATATTTAAGTTAGAATTTTTTCATTAATTTGAAGAAGCTATTATATGAAACAGTGAAGAAAATGCTGTTCAAATGAATATAGTTTATTATTTGCTGATATAAACAAGCTATACAGTAAGACTGAGTTATTACCAGCTCATTCTACATACTAAAATGGAAATATGGAGAAATAAATGTCACTACTTTTGTCCGCAAAATAATTAAAATGAAAACAAATTTTAGTTAAGTGTGTATTTATTAATCTGGAAATTCTCACTTAACTGTGCAGATTTTATAATTAATGACTAAATTTGAATTAGCATGAAAATTCTTGTTACCTAAGGAAATAGAACACTGAATTCTTCATATGCATGCCTTTGTGTGTGTGTGTGTGTGTGTGTGTGTGTGTGTGTGTGTGTGTGTATGCGTGTAGTTTGGATAAATAGAAGTGAATGTTAAAAGGTAACATTTTTACCTTTGTTGCAACAGTGAGATTGCATGTTCTATGTCAGTATCTTTTTATCTACATATTATGTTATTGTTCAAAATCATGACCTAAGATTTACATTATGACATAAGGCATATCATTTTTAATCTAGCAGGACTTTTGTCAAAACTATCATTTTTACTTTGAAATAATGTACAGAACAGAAAGTTGCACAGACAATACTGGAAGTTTTCATGAACTCCTCATACAATCTCCTTATTGTTGACACCCCTACTACCAGAATACATTAAGCAAACTAAAAAAAACAAGAGCATAAGTCATTAGCCATCAGCCTTTACCTATTGTGTCTCCTTAGTCTTGATTGATCCATGACTTTCTTAGTATTTATTTTCATAACCTTGAGAGTTTTGAGGAGTATAGTTGGGGAATTTTGTAGACTGTTTTTCAACGGGAATTTCTGTGATAGGTTTCTCGTTGTTGGGTTCTTCTTCGGGTTTGAGGACATGAGGCTAAGTATGTAACGAACCTCCCTTTAGTGAGAAAGGATACATCCTGTCAGCAAGAGTTATAGATGTGGAGCAGTGCTTATTCCTCCACTATGAAGTTGCCTTTAACCTAGCGATTGATGCTCTAGCTTCTGTCTTCTGTAAGCAAGCTACCAATTCTGTCCTTTACTCAAGGAATCTGCCGCCCACTGTCTTCTGGTCCTTGTGCTTTCTGATCTGAAGCCAGGTGCTAGTCTTACTGAGGTGCTTTGTGTGTGGGGGGGTACTATTTTGCTTTCAAGGTTCTCTCTTAGTTTCTGTATTTTAACAAAGTGGTATGTAGATAACTGTTTGGAGTTTCTTGAATTTATTGACTATGTAGCTTAACAATTCCTTAATCTAATTGCAGTTTTCAGCCATGAAAACTGTGTATATTTATTAACCTGGAAATTCTCACTTAACTGTGCAGATTTTATAATTAATGACTAATTTGAATTAGCATGAAAATTCTTGTTACCTAATGAAATAGAACACTGAATTCTTCATATGCATGCCTCTGTGTGTGTGTGTGTGTGTGTGTGTGTGTGTGTGTGTGTAGTTTGAAAACCCAAATTTCTCACTTCTTTGCATGTCTTTTGCTTCTTAAAACATCCTTTTCTCCCTTCTCTTTTGAGGTCTCTCCTTGGGACATGTACGTCTGATGCTGTACTCAGAGTCTCTCTAAGTTGTCTTAAGTTTTCTTTTTCTTTTATGTTTCTGTTCCTCAGAATGGATATTTTCAGTTATTACCTTTTACTTTCTCTTTCTTAGAATGGATAATCTCAAAATATCTATTTTCAGGCTCTTTGATTCCTTCTTATGTCAAATCAGATCTGCTATTGAGCTCCAATTGTAGTGAATTTGTAAAGTTCAATTCTAGAATTTTCACTGGTTTGTCTTTATAATTTGCATCTCTTGAATGAAATTTTTCACTTGGGGAGAAATCATTCCTACAGCTTTCCATTAAATTTGACACAATTTTCTTAGTTATCTAAAAATGTTTATGATAGTTTTTTTTTGTTTTTCATTTACTTATTTTTATTTCATGTGTATGAGTGTTTTGCTTGCATGTATGTAAGCACACCTGTGTAGTGTGATGCCTGTAGAGGCCAGAAGAAGGTGCTGGATCCCCTCGAACTGAAGTTAAGGATGGTCGTTAGTTGCCACATGGGTGCTGGGAACTGAACCCAGGTCTTCTGCAAGATCAACCAGTGCTCTTAACCACTGAACCATCTTTCTAGCCCCATAATAATTTACTATAAAAGTCTTTGTCATCTAAACTTCCCCAGGGACAGTTTCTATTGACTGCTCTATTGTAGTTTGCAAACCCAAATTTCTCACTTCTTTGCATGTCAGTTATTAGTTTTATTACTATTTTATTTTTGGAATTGACTACTGCTCAGTGGCTTAGTGATCAGCTCATCTTTATACAGGTATGAACATATGTGTTATTAATAACTTCACATCACTGTGACCAAGATACCTTAAAGAAATATCTTAAGACATGAAAAATTTGTTTGTGCCTATAGTTTCAGAGGGTTTCAGTCCATGATTGCTTGACATCTCTGCCTGGTGAGACATACATAGAGAAAGGATACTGAAATACAATGTACCATCATAACTGCTGAAACAAAGCTGAGAACTTTTAAGCTCCGAACATGGAGACCGCATGTGTGGAAGAAGTCAGCTGTTCACACAGTACTGCAGACAGGAAGCAGAGGGCTGGGTGGAACCAGAGGAAGGGTATGAGCTCCAGTGGCCCAACTCCCATGACTAACTTCTACCAGCTAGGCCTGACTTCCCAAAGATTCTGGATCTTCCCCAAGTGGTACCCACAGCTAGAGGACAAACATTCAAAACGTGAACCATAACAGAGTATATGCCAAGAACACGTCTGCCCTTTTCAGCTGTGTTTTTACAGGGTCTCTAGGACAAGCAGAGGTGAGAGATCTATTTGCCAGGGTTTTCGTGGAAGATGCACAACACTGCATATATGTGAACTTCCTGTGGAAATTAGAAATCACATTCACTCTAATAACCTGTAATTTCCTTCCTTCCTTTCTTTCTTTCTTTCTTCCTTTCTTTCTTTCTTTCTTTCTTTCTTTCTTTCTTTCTTTCTTTCTTTCTTTCTCTCTTTCTTCTTCCCTTCTCTCTCTTACTCTCTCCTTCTCTCTCTCTAGCCCCCACTTCCCCTCCTCTGCCTCTCTTCCTCCTCTTCCTTCTTTTAAATCCTTTGCTTGCTTCAGCTGATGTAATAATCTCAAGGGAGCTACTATCCAAAACTCCTACCCCTAATTGTTTTTAATTAGATGTCCTAGAGGCACATTTTCTCACAGAAGGAACTTAATTCAGGTGAAACAGAGAAAAGTCTTTATAGTATGGGTTACCCAAGTGTCTTCCAAAGAAGTAAATAGTGATAATTCTGGGCATTTAGGGATCTGAAACCCATTCTATCCCCCTTCGTCCTAGTGGGTTCTGATCACAGTTCTTCCACTGTGGATGGACTTATTTTCAGGGATGATGCTGAGCAGAGAGCAGTGCATTGATATAAAGCAGTGAAAACGTCACATAACTTAATGTTCTTATCAAATCATGTGTTTTTCTTGACCTAATGTTATGCAAGTTAAGAGCCTTTGATTAATTTTCAAGACTGTGAAAACAATCAATTTTAATGATTTTGCTAATATCCTAACTGATTTTATGGAGGAGTGGATTTTGGAGGTCCACGCACCATCTTTCAAAACATTTCTTCTGTTCAATTCTCCCTTTTTCCTCAGTTCAGTTTGCACTTTGAGAAGGAAAAATATGACATTTTACCACAAAGTGTAGAATTGAACTCTATCTGCCAGAGTCCTGGTTTCACAGGAAACTATTAAAATCAAAATAAGTTTTAATAAGCTGTAGTAAAATAAGTTTGGGGAAATTCTATTTATTACTACATTTGAAATTTCAGTTATGTTATTGACATTAATATAGCAACTTGTAATTTTAAATCAACAGATCAAATGTAATAAGCATGCTGGCTTAAATGTGGGAAATATTTTCCATTATTGGAAATATACATTGAGGAAATATAGCTAGGATTGTTCTAAAATATTTACATAATGAGGTCACTGAGTAAACCTATAGAAGCATAGTCTGCTTGAGTGTACTGAGCACAAGGTTTCAACTGCTTGTTTGAGTTCTTTCTGGGGAATTCTGCTAACTTCTACTTCAGAATGTCTATAATTTTCAGACTACCTCTTAACCTCTGTAAAAATAAGTGCTCTTGCTTTTAATAAATGTTTATTTAACCCAATCCTCTCAATTTTAATTCTCTCAATTGAATGGTGGAAAAGTTGAGGCTCCAAAATACTTTTGGGTAGTTAATGTCAAACTCACAATGAGCAGAGAGAAGACAAGAAGATTGATCTTTAATCAATGAATAGAAAAGTAAAAGTAATTGCTGCCAATTTTCTACTAAAAGTAAAATATTCCAATGTCCAACTTTCTACTATAATACTTAATATTGAGATTTTGTTGGTTATGAAAAGGTTTTGCAATTTCTCTAGGGCAAATGTCTTTATTTTTATTTTTCACACGTATGAGTGTATGTAAGCAGTCGTCTTGTGCAATGCCCATAGAAGTCAGAGAGGGAATTAGATCCCTTGGAACTGGATTTACAGATGGGTGTTAGCCACTAAGTTCTAGGAATCAAACCCGGGTCCTCTGCAATAGCAGCCAATGCTCTCACTAGGTGAGCCAACCCTCGAACCCCTCATGTGCTATTCTTATATTGAGATTTTTCCCAGGTCTGTGGTGAAACTCTGATACTATGAAAGCTAAGCTGATTCCTAAGGCCCTAGAATATATTTAAGGGTAGCCTTTAATGACATATAAAACTAATCTCACCAAATAAATTATTATTCAGTGTAATGGAAAATGTGTTAAGTTGCTCAGCAATGTATAAGATTACATGCTTTGGACTACTTGCTTTGCTTATTCAAACTACTAGGTCATGTGCAAAGGTTGTCAAAAAAATTTCATAACAAGCATCAAAATGATACATTTAAACAAGACAACTGAATGGGTGGAGAGATGGCTCAACAGGACACATGGATGCACTTACATACATGCAAGCAATACATTCACACATAAAAATAAATAAAATAATAAATAGAGAGCTGAAATGTTATTTTGTAATGCAAAATTCTTTGGACTGGAGTACTATATGGAGCTGAATTTCCAAAACTAAAAATGGGAGATACATGGCCCAATGTTTTGCTTTTGGTTTGTTTTTTTTTTTCATAAGATCAAAGTTATGAATGAGTAGCACATGCTTTTAATCCTTTTGTAAAACACTTTTTGCTTGTCTTGGAATATTCTTATGTTTACACTTCGTGTGGCCTGAAACTACAAAGTAAAAATAAAAATGAAAGAAAATCTTGTTTGTTCTTTAGTTGATGAGCATAGTTTGGGGACAGACATTTTTATCAGATGGAGTATATCTTTCACAAATGTAAGTAATGTATTGGCAGGCTGGAAGCTCTATGTACCCATGAATTTTATTCTGTGTATTTTCAGTTACTGAAAAAATTTGAGCCTGTCCATAGCAGCTGAGCTCTTTCATGGTTTTGTTTGGCTCTTTTGGCATTACTAACCTGCTTCACTTACAGAAATTGTGGAGATTTTTACTTGTATGTTTCAAATTAGAAACTTACTTAAGATCCTCCAACATAAATCCCATGAGCCCTATAAGCCAGATTACCACCTCAGACCAATCATCTTTGGGGATCTTGAAGATGCTGTCTTTCCTCCAGAGTGTATTCTTGACACCTTTGTCAAATATCTGGTGGCTGGAATTGTATGAACTCATGTTTGAGTCATCTGTGATGTTTCATTGATCTACATGTCTTTTTGCCCAAGATTGCTTTAGCTATCTGGGGTCATTTGTGATTCCATATGAATTTTAGGATGATTTTTCTTTTAGCTCTAGAAGAATGTCATGGGTATTTTGATTAGCATTGCATTGAATCTATAGATTGCTTTTGATAAGATGGTCATTTTCACAATATTAATTCTACAAATCTGTGAGCATGGCAGGACATTCCATCTCCTAAAGTCTTCCTCTATCTCTTTTTTAAAGATCTGAAGTTTTCATTCTTAAGATATTCATCTTTAATGTATTGGTTATATTTATTGGTTAGATTTATTCCTAAATATTTTTCTGAGGTTATTGTGAATGGGAGGATTTCCTTGATGCTTTTTCTGATTGTTTGTTATTGATATATAAAAGAGATTCTATAACCTGCCACTTTACTGAAAGTGTCAATCATGTCTAACCGTTTTCTAGTGGAATTTTTGGCATCTCATGTATAATATTATATCATCTGCAAATAGTGATAATTTGACCCCTTATTTTCCAATTAGTACTCCTTTAATTTTCTTATCTTGTCTTATTGCTCTTGCAAGAGCAAGAGTTTCAAGACAGCCAGCTCCTAATTTTAATGGGATGGCTTCCAGCTTTTCTCCATTTAGAATGATGTTGGCTATATAACTTTAATCATGTTGAGGTGTGTTCCCTTCAGACCAATATTTTCTAGGACTTTTAACATAAATACATGTTGAATTTTGTACAAGGTCTTTTCTACATCTATTGAGATGACCATGTGATTTTTGTCCTTAAGTCCATATCTATGTTATATTACATTTATTGCCTATGAATATTGAACTATTCATGTATCTCTCGTATCTATGGTGGATGGTCTTTGTGATGTGTGTCTAAATGAAGTTTGTGAGTATTTCGTTGAGTGTCTTTTTATCTAGGTTCATTAAGAATATGGGCCTATAGTTTTCTTTTTTTTGATGTGTCTTTACCTGGTTTTGGTATTAGAGTGATACTGGCTTTGGCAGTTTCCCATCTGTTTCTATATTTTTGAATAATTTAAGTAGTATTGGTTGTAGATCTTCTTTGAATGTCTGGTAGTATTCTGCTGTCAATCCATCTGAACCTGGACATTTTTAGTAGGGAGGTTTTGTATGACTCTTTCAATGTCTTTATTTGTTGTGGGTCTGTTTAAGCTGTTGAGCTCTTCTTTGTTTAACTTTGGTGGCATCCATGTCTTTAGAAATATTTGAAAGGACTCTATATCCAACAGTAGAGATGCCCACTCATCCATGTTGATGGCTGCTCTATTCACAATAGCCAAGAAATGGAAACAGCCTATATGTCCATGAAATTATGAATGGGTAATGAAAATGTGCTACAAATACATAATGGAATTTTATTCAGCAGCAAAGAAAGATGGAATTTGTAGGAAATAGATAGAACTGGGAAATATTTACTGACTATAGTAACCAAGGCCCAGAAATACAAATGCTGATTGCTCTTTCATATGCATATTTCAGCTCTGAATTCTTGGGTTAGTATATTTAACCTGCAGGAAGAGAGAAAGCAGTCATTAGAGGGACAAGGAAAAAAATTACCCCCTATCTTTGATGATCTTTGGATCATTTTCTGCTTCAAGAATACAAATTAATATTTGCTTTCAAATACTGAATTATCTTTGTCTGAATTTGCTTATGTATCCCCTTTCATTAAGGTATATAGTCACTGAGTATAAAAATCTGCTTTGAAAAAGTTTGGTTTTGTTCTTGCATAAAACTCAAATGAGGGACTAGAAAGATGGTGCCACGATTAAGAGTACTGGTTGCTCTTGCAGAGGACCCAGGTTCAAGTACCAGCACCCACATGACAGTCAACTCCAGTTCCAGAGGATCTGACAGCCTCTTCTGACCTCTGTGGGCACTGCATGACACAAGTGCCCTTACACATATTCAGGCAATACATTCAGACACATAAAATAAAAATATTTAAATATATAAAATAACTTAGATGATCAGAATGTTTCTGAATCCATATTTAACATTCTGGAAGCTTTAGATTATTTTCACTTCCTTTTCTCTCTCTCATCTACTGCTGGACAAGAAATCACTCCAAACCTTATTGACTGACAGCAAAAATCATTTATCTTCCAGCCCAATCTACATTTTTCTTGTCCTTTCTCCTCCAACTTCAGATGTGTTTTCTCAAACTAAAGAAAACTATCAGTGAACAGATTATCACCTCCAGTGGGTGCTGTCTTTCCACCATTTTAGCTAGCATAAAAGCTGATGGGCACGCTCAGAAGATAGTAATTGGAATATTTGTTACGGGGAATTGGCAAGAAATCATAACTGAAAATTTCAGCTGAAGAAGCTACTTCTGTAAAACATGATACAAAGGGTGTGTCAAGGTAGAATAAGAGTTTTATGCACAGAACTCCACAAATGTAGCATAATAAAGGTTTTATCAGTGAAAGAGTTACCATTCATTCTATTAGAGGTCTAATTTATAAAAAAATTGGGAAACTCTCACATGGCCTAGTATAAAACCGATTCACAGTGTATTAGAGAATATAGCCATATAGCACTCCAGTTTCCTTTAAAACCTACTACAAGCCTTTGGCATTTGTAACTTGTATAGAAAAATATACTAACTTTAAAAAGGGGAATATGTGAGAAGATTGAGATTTATCAAACTTTAGTTATTGTATGTAGTAATCTTTTACCACTGAAGAAAACTTATATGCAGGTATTACTGCTTTGATTTTTACAAGAAGCTTTTAAAAAGATTCTTTCCACAAGAAAACATGATTAGTGAGTAAAGTGTAACTCCTAACCTAAACTAAGGCCACATGCTCTGCTCTGAAGTCTTCTGGCCTTTAGAGAAATTGCATTAGTTTTCTCATTGCTGTGACAAAATACTTAACAAAAATCAACTTCAGAAAGGAGAGGTTTCTTTCTGCTCACTGTTAGAGAGGGCACAATCCATTAAGAGGAGGAAGGCATCATAGAGTTCTTGGTGGCAGAAGCATACAGCTGGGACTCCTCATATTACCACAGACCAGGAAGCAGAGGCCACACAGGAAGTGAAGCCAGGCCATGAAACATCTGATAAAGGTATGATTTAATAATACATTGGACAAACTGCCACTTAGCCTACTATAAAAAGTACCACCTTCAGTGACCTATTCCATCCTGTGTGGTTCCACCTCCTAAAGATTCAACAGTCATTAAAATAGTGTCACCCACTGGGGACCAAGTATTCAAGTACAAAAGCTTTGAGGGACATTTCGTATTGAAATTCTAATAGAAACCACACACACACACAATGCAAAACCAAAACTCTATAGGGTTAAAGAAATATGTGTATAAGCAGCACAATGAGAGACATTATTTCACTGCACAGTGTTTATACCAAACTCTAAAACAAGAAAATAAGGGAAGTCAACATAAAAAGAACCTGAGACGGTAATACATTTGGGCAAGAAATCTGCTTTTAATAGAAACTTCAACTTGATTTAGTTATATTTACACTATGTTCCAAATTATTATCTATAAGCAAAGTCATCCAGAAAATTAGGGGAGGCATATATGATAAACACAAAAATTAAAATTTTGACAGATTAAAATAAATATCGTCTAGTAATTGCATTAGGCATGTCTTCGATCCTGCCGTAAGCTATTAAAAGTAGAACAACTGTTCAAAACACTCAGCCAAATTCCTTCAAAATGACTTGTTTTGAAATGTTGACTGAATTTCTCAGAACTGTATATCATCCTTAGTGTAATTAAGCACTATTCAGAACATAAACATAACTTTCTTTATATTCTTAAGACATAAATTACATGTGATGTTCTTTTTATAGTATGATAAGGAGAATTATCCATTGTTAGCATTTAAATGATTGAAATTGTCTATCATTTACATAGGGCTTTCTTGCTCGTGTATTGCTTCCCTCTATTTAAAAAGTTAAGTTACTAGGAAAAATTTAGCCTGCATATTTCTATTTTATATTATATTTACCCAAGAGCTATGTATTGACTTTTAATCACTGTTTAGTTAATGAATTTAATGAGCAAATTGAGTGAGTAGATAAATTTAGTTGGAACTGGTTGAGTGAAATTTGAAGATCAATCAAGATGCAGTTGAGTGCCAGTCTGCATCTTTGACAGCTGAGTGTTTAGGAAGGGCACAGAGAGGTTTAGCAAATGCATATAGTGAGTAGTTTACTCAGATACACAGCAGAACAGGATATGGTGTGTGAAGGAAGCAATATTCCTCTGCAATGAACACAGTGCATGAACACAGCATTTGCTTCAACCCTTACACGTGCATTTGTCATCCACTACCTCGACTGGGTTGCATTGTTGCTTTGTACTGAAGCCTGTAGCACAAGAGAAATGAGCCTTCTAAAATATATGCATGCTCTAGACTTGCTAGCAGTAGCTACTCTCATAGAGTTTGTTGTTTTCCCTCTTCCAAATCTATTTCCTTTCTTTATATTCACCTGAGTTCGGAAATAATGATCTCTCCCTACTATAGGGAGTCTTACTTCAAAGCAGAGAAACAGAGCATTTGCTTCTGTGTCTTAGACCTGTTCTTCTTAGCTATGCTGCCTTCCCTAATTAACCCTGTTATCTCATGCATTTGCATCACTCACACTGCTAAGGTATTCCTCAGCTCTTCACACTGCCCTTTGAAATGAACTTGATATCCTGGCTGATTGAATCTCCATCTAAAGAGTGTTCTGTATAACTCCTCTCCTACTTTAAAGTGGGTTCTCAGCTTCTGTAATAGCCTCCGAGGGAAAGCTGTTGGTTCTTGTGATGACACTCGCTGGAAGCCATGAGGAAGCTCTGATGTTCTACCAGGAATTCGTCTTCTCTTTAAACTCATGGCACTTGTCATGCTATACTATTCCTTAGCTTGTCACTATAATCTTACACTTCTCTCCTTTCACATGAAGTTCTTATACTTAAGTCACTGTTTCCTGTGTACTGAAATTCAGTCAGCAAATTTCAGCTCCCTCTTAGGCAGCTTACCAATATTTTACTGTTCTAATTCCTTGACTCTAACAAATCAAATGATGTTCTCAAGCTATCTTTTTCCTTTTTTGACATAGTATATAACTAAAATTTGGTATACACATTCTGTTCCAAAGATTTTGCCCTTAAAATTCTTTATGTCCTCTTAATCCCACAAATCAATATTGCTTTGGTAACCGTAAGATTTGGTTCACAAGACCCAGCAGATACAAACAAGACTCCGGCTTGGGAATTAACAGGACATTTATTATTAAAAGCATGGATTTATTAAATGCACTCCACATGTTATGAGTGAGGAAGCTGGCCTGCTCATCTTGAGGGCTAGCCTCCCCAGGTCTCGGGAGATGAGGAAACTGGCCAGGGCCTAGCCTCCACAGGTCAGGAAATGAAACTAGCTGTTCGTCTTTGGGGACCGGGCTGGTGTCCCCAGGTCTCAGGAAATGAGGAAGCTAGCCTAGCCTAGCTGCCCAGTAGTACTTTTTATGGGGAGGGGATCCCCATAACATCTGAGTGATGTTTAGAGGAGACATAACACCTGGTATCAGGAAGCTTATCTTGTCAGGAAGCTTCTCAGTTCCTTTTCACAGATGCTTATGAATTCTGGAAGTTTGGCTGGAGTTGCCAAGGTGTCTGTCAGTCCGAGTCCTGGAAATGCTGGGGTGTTTCCTTTCAGTCACACCAGTATCATAATAAAGATGATGTATACATGCATATAGACAGCCATATGTGAATTTTATAGTTATGAATAACATCATAATATTGTACCCATAGTTATTCAGTTGACTGTTGCCCAACTCGTACTGTGCATCAGAGTTATGACTGCAGTCTAGATGGGGGTCTTCCCTCTGTCCACTTCTCTTTCCAGAGTGCTACCTAGAAAACATCATAATATTGTACCCATAGTTATTCAGTTGACTGTTGCCAAACTCGTACTGTGCATCAGAGTTATGACTGCAGTCTAGATGGGGGTCTTCCCTCTGTCCACTTCTCTTTCCAGAGTGCTACCTAGAAAGGCATTTCCCCCTTTTATTTAAAAACTAACTTTTAAATGGAAAATGATGGAAGGAGAACACATACACTCTTAAACAGTTAACTGCAGTTACAATTCCTTATGTACTGTAAATAGAAATTTGATATTAATTTGATTAGTTTTCTCAAAGAACTGGTTGAAGTGACAGAAAGCTGTGTTTGGCACGTGTTCTGTTCAGGCCCAGCGCTTACCTCTTTTTCTCTCAATCGCACAGGTTCTGCTGATCTTCTTTGTGTTCCTTGCTCCTCTTGTCCTACCCTGGTCTACTCTGGTATGTTTGCTCAGGGCACTTAATGTCAATGGCAAGTAATGATGGGTACTGTATGCAACTGCTCAAAGACTGCTTGAGATGAATATTGCTCGTGACTGCGTGAGAAAATAATTTGTGCCACATGCCCTGCATTATCTCCATTTCTCGTCCCTTATCCTCCTGTCCCTCCCCTCACACTCTCTCTCTCTCTCTTCTCTCTGTCTCCCCCTCTGTCTTCTCTCTCCTCATCCCTGGCAGGACAAATAACTTCTAGATAAATAGGATCCTAAAACATTCTCCAATTGTATAAAATCCTATGATACCATTAACTGTCTCCTGGAGGTACAGCATCTCAGAACAATAACACACCCATGAAAACTATGTATACACCAGATCACAAAAGACAAAAGCCATTCAGGATTATCACCTTTCCACACATCACAGAGAGAGACAAATGCATGGAGTTTGCTCTAGGAACCCACTGCGTCACAAAAGATCAAAACTAGGAAGAACTCTGGAACATTCTACCCCTCTCCTAGTGAAGGGAGGGACTGACTGTTCTCAAAATACCCACTCTATGTGGCTGTCCAGAGTCCTGTGCCCCTTAGAAAAGGGAACTCACAGTCTTTCTTGGCTACTCATTTGGTTTTGTTGCCCTAGCCACTCATTGTTATGATTCCCATATTACAAAATCACCTAAAGAAAATTTCTGCAATGCATTGGTATGTAGCTATCAGAAGAGTGTCTTCACTGACATGTGTTTTAAATAAAATATGAAAAATGTTTTAGTATAAAACATGGGAAAGTTTTTACAGTAAAAAGGTAGAAAGCATATAAAAGTAGAAACAATCTAGCTCCCAACAAAAGAAGTTAGTTTTAAATACCATATAGTTTAGTTAATAGAGGACTGTGGTTCTATTAGAAAGCATTATATACATACTAATTGAGCCTATTCATATGTATATCTATAGATTTACTAATAAAACTTCAAAATTACAATATACATGCATATATATATTCTTGTGAGCAAATTTGTTTTCAAATATTTTTACCCCAAATCAACAAATCATAGAATGGAATATCAAATGCAACTAGTTTTTATGATAAATGGTATGTAGATACATAAACAATAATAAACTCAAATCTATAGAATGCTACCATAATCATTACAAACAAAAATACAATTGTGATAGTTTCTGTGTGGGGTAATAATACCTCTATGTTCATCTATGATATGTATACAATATATATTTATATGTTATTATAATGTTTAAAACCTTTTGTTTAAAGAATGTACTGGTTGTTTTTGCTCTAGTCCCCAATTCCTTCTAGTGAACTTCTTTGTAGTTTTCTCCTTTTGGGCCACACACAATACTTGTGTCTGTCTTCCATGGCTCTTTCACTATAGGTAAACAACTGGTATTCAGTTCTCTAGTCTTTCAAATGTTCTTTGCATGATATATAGGCATACTGCTGTTCAGTTCAGAAGCTCTAAGTAACACCAGCACTCTAGTAATTAACATTTAAGAAACTGATTTAGAAAGACATCAGAAAACAGTAGACTACTACGGTGAGTGGCCTGGCAGATACTGTGGTTTACCACCATGAACTTATTAAAAAGTGGACAGAATATATAATGAACAACTATTTAGCAAATCAATGGCTATAAGAGTCATTAGGACTAGTTCTGCATCAGACAATGCTATTGTGATTAGTAATCAAGGATCTAAAGAATCTTTAGGCTAAGAGCCAAGGGTGATAGAAATTAGTAAAATAGAGGAGTTAGCTGGGATTGGTTGGGGTAACTAATCAATCCCAGATAAGGGAAAAGTATGCAAAAACAACAGTTTCCCTTGGCTTGCTCTCCTCTCTTTCCTTCTTTTGTTCCTTCTATTTGATTAAATAAAAATTTACTGAGCAGTTTGCTATAAAGTATTCTATGAAGCCTTTCCAACAGTGTGGAGATCAATAATTTTCTTCCAAAATGTTTATGGTTTAATTGGAGAATCATAAATATTAGATATAATTATGATAAAAAGCAGAAAAAAAACAATATTTTGTTTCATTTTGATTTTGCAAGTATATCAGAAATTGATAAAGTATAGTAAAATGGATGAACAAAGATAGTGCTCTGAGATCACTGCTGTGACAAATGTTCACACAGCACAGAGGAAAAATTAGAATTCCAATTTCCCCTTTTGATATGCTGCTCGATGAATGCGTTGTTGAGTGTGTTTTCTTTTATTTCTTTTCTACAGGTCTGTGAAGCAGGCAAAAGAAGTTTCAAGTGGTCCTTAAGGAGACTGTATCTAATCAAATCATTATGTATAGTCCTAATTTTATTTACTCTATGTAATCACTCAAAAACAGTTATTTTTCTAATATAAATAAAAAATACTATTGTAATGATAGATTTTGCTGAACACTAACTTAGGCAAAGGAATCTAGGCGACATGAAACCTGCTCCTTTTGATCTTGTTAGTGTCCTAGGTTTAGGTTACTTTGTATATAGTTATTAAAACCAGTGTTTGGTATATTAAAGATTGCCTGTCTCAAATACTTACAATTTTCTGTATTTTAACTTAGCTAGGGTTTTCTATCTCTATTTTTATAATATTTTCTCATATTTTGGATTGATAAACATTACACTTGGCCACATGTGCCAAGATGTGCTATTACATGCCTGTAACAGTGAAATGTCTGGTATTAGTCCCTCAGATGCAAGAGCTCTGCAACAATAAGAAATGAATTCCATATCACTGCTCCTGACAGGATTATATTCCCTGTTCCTATTAAACATGATTCATATGTTAATTCAGTCAATAAAAACATAAAGAATGAAATGCATGGCCTCAAAAATACATGTAAGGAGAATTATTTGACCATTTATGCAATTACTGAATCCTATTGAGATCATCCACTTTAATTCTGATGTGTGCATACTTTGGGAATGTGACATGCATTGATTCTATGTAAATAACAATTACTGAGTATATATCTGCTGTCTTTCATCTTATTTGTCTTACTTTAAGTTTGTTTGGGAGTCCTTAATGAATTAAGGTTAAATTTAAAAACTGCTTGCATAATTATCAAAGAAATAAATGTTAAAGGCCAGAAGATGGCTAAAAAATAAACAAACTCTGATTTCTGAATTAAGTCATATCCATAAGGATAAGAAATGTATGAAATTAAAAACAAAATAATAAATTTTCTTGCACTATCATTTTCTTGTGTATAAAAACTCATGAAGCTAATTTCACCAAGAGCTATTTTTTTTATCAACAAAATAAATGAGAGGTTTATATGTTAATCATTCTTAATGGATGTGGCAAAATAAATCAGATTGAAGTCGAGGTTTATTGTTTTTCAGGGTTTCAGAAGCTTCCGAGCATGGTCTCAGGCCTCATGTGAAATGGGCTGCAGTGAAGCAGACTGCCCCAGCAGGAATATGTGACCCAGGACTGCTTACTTCATGGAAACCCAGATGCAGAGAGTGAGAGACCAGAGCATAAACCTTCAGTGACCTCTTTACTCCAACCAGGCCGATCTTCCAGTTTCCACCATACCCACTGGTTCATTCAGCTATGGATATTTTAACACATTAGCCGTGAATATAGGTCAGACAAACTTAATCACTTTCCCCAAAAGCTCAACTCTAAACACATTATTGGGAACCACACAAGCCTTTGAGAGGGGGTACTTTATATCCAAACTATAATAGCTTTGAAAACAGTGTAATTTTTAGCAGAAAATTAAGAAAGCATAGGAATAAGTTTATGGGATCAAAATGTTTCTTATTTATAAATCCTTACCACAAATTAAACATTCAAAAAGAAAACAAGGATTTAGAGTATTTTCTCTGTTAGAAAGGCTCTTTCTTTAAAAACCTGTTAATCATAATGCCTTCACTTGAACAACACTGTTCTTCCAAAAATGACTTGATCATGTAGACCCCAAGAATCAGATGCACCAGGATGTTAGAATGAACACTGCTAAAGACTCTTTTGATGATAACAAAATCAGATGCCAGCAGAAGGATAACAGCAGACTGTAATCAAGAACCAACTATTGCAAAGGAAAAAAATTTCATGTGGGCTAAACAACTCTAATTCATATAGAAATGACGAGGCATTTCAAAAAGAATTTTTTATTGAGTCATTGTGTGTTTCATACAGAACATCTCAACCAGTCTTTATACCCTCTCCCCTGCCCAGCACCCTCTCATAGTCCCCCAACTGGAATCCATACATTCTTTCATCTGTGTTAAGTCTTTTGTGTCAAGTTAATGACCCCCAGATATTCCTCGGTACAAGTTCACCCACTGAGGTAGTCAGCCCATCCAGATTCCCTCGCTTTAAGAAGATCAGCTCATCCTCACCCAACAGTAACCAGTGGCCAATATCTCTTCAGCAAAGATTGGAGTCTGCTACCCATTTCCCCAGTTCCACGCTGGGTTTTTGTCTGCTTGAGTTTGCATGCATCTTGACCATGGCGACATCACTGCTGTAGATTCATATAAGCAGGTCCCAGGAGGGTGTAGAATTCTATTTCCATATGGTCATACATTTCTTCACTGGCTCTTACAATCTTTCCACTCCCTCTTCCACAATGGTGAGTGAAACTCAATATAGGAGTCCTGTACAGGGTCCCACACTCTGAAGACTTTTAATCTTCATGCTTTCACTATTGCGACCTTTCATGTTACTGGCCCTCTGCTGCATGAGGGAGCTTCATTAATGAAAGTTGAGAGACCCATTAGTGTCCTCTTTACCTCTGGTTCTATATTACATGAGCCTTAAGTGTAGAGGTTGCACTGTAGATGCGCCACTTAGGCATGGACAATTTACAGACAATTTCTGTGTGTGATCAGTTGTGGTACTCTGTAATACCCTCCATCTAATGTAAAGAAAGTTTCTCTGATGCGTGGTAACTGGGATACTTGACTGTAAATAGAAGCATGCATATTTTGTACTTCGTAAGAAGTTACATAAGCCTAGGGATGTGACAGCCTTGGGGATTTCTCTAAGATTTATGCCCTCTTCACTCCTGTGTATTTGGCTACAATTACAGATACAGCCCTTAAAGGCCAAGGCTAATGACCAGGCATTTTGAAACCAGAATGAGAGAGTAGGAAGGTGGAATGGAATGCCAGTGGTGTGAGCAGAGTAAAAGAAGCATAAATTTACAGGTAGAAAAGGGCAAAGATGATTGTTCCCTATGAAACTCAACTGGACTTGCACATTGCTGCTTTCCAAAATTAGATTTCTACCCTACGGCGGAACCCACACAGAAGGGCATTTAGGGACACAAACCTGACTCTGTAGGCCTTAATATACATATTAGAGCACAGGAAATTTGGTGGGAACTGAGTTAGGAGGGGATCTAAATATATTCAAAATATATTGTGTGAATTTACAAGAATCAATTTTAAAAAGGGGGAGAGAAAGCTGTTATAGAAGTTAAGATATAAATCACAAAGGATAGCAAAGCTCTAAGTGTAGTGGGGTATTGCAGAAGCAGGACACCAGACAGAACTGAACCCTACAGAGATCAAAAGAAGGAAAAGCAGTGAATACATTCATTGTACATATCTGGTGCCTGGAGCTGGCAATGGGATATTTGAGCTGAAGGGTTCAGTCAGTAGTGGAGTTCCCAGCAGATACTGGTACCAAAGTGCAGAGCTGAAGGTTGTTTATGTGCATACATGGTCTTTTCAGACTGGAGGGCTGTGCTTAAGAAAACCTCTGGTGTGGATGAAGCTCTTAAGAAGCATCTAGGGTAAGATGTGAGGGAAAAATGGGACAGGTAAGAGTAGCAAACCACAAAGGAAAAGGTTAAATGAGACAGAAGATGCTAAATATACCATCAAAATGGGCAGCCATGACTTCTTTGCTGCTTTCATAGCAATTTTTCTCATATTTAAATATTATTTGACAATTTTCGCACTACCCTCTTTTAAGAATACACTTCTGCAAGTCATCAGTTGGTCTTCCTTTAACTGACACCTAGGAAAATGTTCATTTTGGGTAAAGCCTTCAAGGATGACACAGACAGGAACTGTGACTCCTTATGTGCTGTTACCAGAGTGCCCACAGGAGAGAGACCTGACAATCTGACACTTGCTCTGCCTTCCATTGTAGAGACGGTAACTCCTCCACAGAATGCTGGGCGTGTTCGTCCCCTCTCCCTATCACTGTAACTCTCATTCAACAAATGCTTCTTGAATGTAGTGAATGTGTCTAATATTGTGCTAGACTATGAGAATATGCACAGTCCTGCATTCATGAACCAGATGACAAACAGTTACAACATATGCTAAGAATAAACCACATGATCCTAAGGTGCCACACCTGAGGAACATGTAATCTACATCACACATCAAGAATCTTGAGCTTTAGGGGCTGAAGAGATGGCTCAGAGGTTAAGAACACTGACTGATTGCAGACGACCAGCATTAGATTCCCAACACCCACATGGCAGCTACCAGCTGTCCATAATTCCAGTTCCAGGAGATCAAATACCCTCTTTTACTTCTGTCATCATTGCATAACATGGGTTAATTCACACACATGCAAGCAATATGCTCATAGACATAAAATAAAAATAATGAAGTATAATAAATAAGATATATAAAAAAAGAATCTTGAGCGTTGGTTCATCTATAAGCTAAGGTATGAAGACGATTACTCAGCTGAACTTGAGGGAAGTTGAATGGAATCTCAGATAGTAATGTAAAGAAACCAAATATTGTGAGAGACCAGCATGACTCAGGATCCCAAGACCAGGGCAAGCATATCACTGAAATGGATGTTTGAGTGTGGCTGGGACACAGGGATATACAGCTTTGACTGGTGGTGGAGATGCCAACTGAGCAGCAGCCAGTCCATAAAGGCAATTGTAGTATCTGACATTCAGAGGATAAGGTAGACAGAGGGAAGGGTTTTGAACAAACAAATAGTACAGTTTGCAGTTTAGCAAGACAACTTTTGACAACAATGTGAAAAGTACTCATAAAGGGCCAAGACTGGAAGCAGGGGGAATGTTTAGGACACTTGCAGAATCAACACTGGAGACCAAGCTGCACAGATAGAGAAGGAATTTAAACAGCTAATTGATTAAAGATGGGAGAGAAGGGTCATAGATATCGGTCAGATTTTCTGGCCAGGACATCTGGTGGTGAAATATGTTTAAAACCATGTGCAGATGTTCAGTTCAGTTCGGGACACAGCCAAGATTTTAAGTGTCATCAATGTACAGATGATCAAACAGAACATAATAGCAGTCAAGGCAGCATATGACATCACCTGATGAGTCTTCAGTGGAAAGAGGACAGACGTCCCAGGAACACACCAGTCCTTAAGAGACTGAAAGAGTGATTTCAAAGTAAATATTTTATGTACACTTCACAGAGTGGGTGGCCCACACACTGTGTCTAGGAAGCAGAAGGTCAACATCCTTGAACTTCAATGTCCCTGGTTCCCATAAGCACAGCTGGATTTCAAGGAGAGGCAAGTGCAGACTCATTTGTTGAACAATCTTTAGTAGTCTAGTTTAATGAGGCTGTGGAAGTTTCCTGTGGGTGGATGGAATAAAACAGCTATGTTTGAAATAAGAGGAGGAATTGGAGGGACTTAGAATTTCCTTATTTACCTTTTTACATCCCAAATAAGGCATGACAGATATGAGATACTTTTAGTCAGTGTGTGGTGACATCTGCTTTGAGAATTACTATTTCTTTGGTTCATAGCAAGGAAGGACAGTGAATATCATTAGAAACTTAAGAATTAGTCCTGCCTAATCTCTGTGTAGTATTTATTTACTTATCTATTTTTTGGTCTTTTTGAGATAGGTTCTCCCTGTAACCCCATCTGGCTTGAAACTCACTATACAGACCAGGCTGGCCTTAAACTCACAGAGATCCACCTGTCTCTGTCTCCTGAGTTTTGGTACTAATGTCATGAGCCACCATGCCAGGCTTATTTATTTTTATAGGTGTTTGTGTGTGTGTGTATCTCTACCTCCTATCTCCCTATAGGAGTCCTGGCATTACAGGTGTGTTCTACCACATCCAGCTTTACATGGGTTCTAAAGATCCAAACTGTGGTCTTCGTACTCGGAGGTAGGCATTTTATTCACTGAGCTGTCTTTCCAGACCCTCTGTGTTGTTGTTTTTATTTTGAAATATTTTATATATCTTCTATTCCCCAAGACTAATTAAACCTAAATTTTCCATTGATTCTAAGGAGAGTCACCATCGTTAGCTGTGGAACTTGGGGTCTGTAAAGATGCTTTTTTGAGAAAGAAGGGGCACCCAACATCCATGTTTTTCCTGGGCATGGAACACTTCCTCTTCACAGACCCATCTTTCAAACATCGTAAGCTCTTGCTGGATTTCGGTTTATGTTTCACTGTTCTGTTTTGTAAAATTGGTGTGCTGATTCTTGTAGATCTTGTCTTTGAAGTCTACAGAACCCACCCTCGGAAAGCCAACATGGGATCTGAATATTCATTGGAGCTGGACTTCAATAACTTTTCTCACTGTTACAATCATATGTAGTATGCATGAAGATCCCTAAACCTTTCCAGGGGAAGAAGTGACCCAATGTTTCAACAACACAGACATCACAATGCTTCATATATAGGAAGGAGAGTGCACAGTTCTGAAATTGTGCCATGTGTATGGCTTCTTGGTGGAATTGTCAGTCTCTGCTTTACAAATAGAGGCTTAAAAAGAGCTTGCGACTTAGAAGCTTACAGATCTAGCACAGAGCTTGGTGGCTGTGTATGAAGGACCCTGCATGAACAGCAGATATTTTATGAATGACTTCTCCAAGATTTGCATCAGTATACTGATTGTCATTGAAAGGGGAGCAGTGGTGGTTGTAGAAACCTCATTTCTAGAGCTTATAATTTTTAAGGAAAAAAAACATTGAGCATGCTCAGGAAACTTTCCTTGAAACATAATCAGGATTGCATGTCAAAGGCTTAAGCTGGGCTATGGAAATTTGTATTTCCCTATGAAGGAAAATATGCATATTTTGAGTTAAGGTCAAAGACAAGGTTTTGATAATATTTACACACTTATTGCTTGAATTCATGGTGGACTATTTTTCTTTGGATCTGTGATAAGGTACTGTGGTTTACCTTATCTCACTCTCTGCTTGGGCACTTGGAAGGTTTCCCAGCGCCCTACAGCTAGGCAGGTTACATGAATAGTCTTGGTTAATGAATCATTAAGGAATTCATTATCACTTCTAAGCTAAAGCAATAAGAAAAGCTGTGAGGTACAAGTTTATATACATCTTTCCTATGTATGTTTCCAATTGATATGGCAGTGACCATATGATCAATTTCCTGATTGTATGGAGTAGTGCTCTCCTGACCAGAACTGGACGGTAGCATGAATGAGAAATGAATTTTTATTTAGCCACTAAGGTTAGGGCATATTTTTAACTCAGCATGGTTTGGTTTATTTTATGAAATATTAGATCAAATTTATTCCTTGCTAAAAATGATGACTCTAAAAATCTAGTTCAAAGTTTAAAGAAAGTATTACTTATTGTCAAGTTATAAAGAAGATGTATAGATTATATATTGAGAACAGTGGATGAAACATGAAGCATATGTGAGACAGATCAAACGGTGCATGCTAAATGCCCGTTGACTTAGTCTGGATTTTTATATGCAATCACAGAATTTAGCACATATGTTTTAACATCTATGTAAGATGATCGTATTGTTTCATTTGGAACTACATTTCATTAATCTTTTTGTGCCTTTAGACTTAAATAACTCTAGAGCCTCAAGGTAGAGTTAAATATCAAATGAAAGATAAAAGAACTGGCTTCCCACGACTTTGAGGTTATCAAATGGAATAAAAGGGATGTTTCCATAGTAGACCCAAGCCACAAAACACAGGTTTTAAGTAACAGATTGTATCATTTCATGTGTACCCCTGATATGTTCTCAGCCCTTTGCTTTCTATCTTTGGCTTATCATGTTCCAAAATCATAACTGCATGTCTCAGGAAGCTCTCAGGAATGAAGTCAGAAAACTCATGGAAAAACAAATTCTGCATAGGTAATCTGCCAGTGACAGTAAGATTTAAGCTCACAGTCTTATTAGTAGTAAGTTTGTGCCAAACAGATCTTTTGATAGGGAAAGATACAAGTAGTGTGCTAGAGTACTAAGACCATCAAGCTTATTGTTTGCACTGTGTTTGAACACTTGCCACATTCCTCATAGGCTGAGTAAGTTTTGCTAATATATTTAGTCGTCTGAGACTCTGCACAATAACATTGTTGTTATGGCTAGAAAGCTTAGCACGGTGTTTCTCTGAGCATTGTATTCATTACCACCTTTAATCCTTACCATGTGATCCTGTTGCTTTGAGCAGATCAGTACCACACCCCTGCTCTTGCCATTAGTGCAGACAGGTTCACACCCAGAGTGTCTTGTCAAGAGCTAATAGTTACTTTACAAGGGGCTTTTTAGCAACAATACAACAATATTCCTACTTAAATGAAGTTAAATAAGATAATATCTTTAACTTTCTAACTTAGTGAGTTGAGGCCTCCATAACAAAATATCATACAATAGTGTTTTAATAGCAGATTTTATTTCTCAGTGCACTGGAAGAAAGATGCTCAAGATCAGTGCCTAGCATGGTCACATCCTGGTGAGGTCCTCTTCATGTTTGATGATGGCTGTCTTCTCACTGTGTTCAGTGAATAAGAGCAAAAGAGCTCTGGTTTCTCTTCCCTTCCAGGAACACCTTCCTCCTAAGAGTTCATCTAAAACAAAGGCTCTCCTTCAAATCCATCCCACTGGGAATTAAGGCTTCAGTATCTGCAGTGGAGACAGGGGTGGGGTCACAAACTGCCAATGCATAAAATACAAGTAAGTATTAACTAGACTGTAGTAGTTATCATTCTGATAGTTAAGTGATTATTTATCTTTTTAAGAAATGACTGTAGAAGTATAAATGTTGGGGCTAGAGAAACAGCTCAGAAATTAAGAACACTGAATGCTCTTGCAGAGGACCCAGGTTGGATTCCCAGCACCTATATAATGGTTAACAATTGTCTGTAATTCCAGTTCCAAGGGACATGACAATAACTTGTTCTGACCTCTATGGGCATTGTACAATATCTGAGCTCTTACATATACATGGGAAATATATTCATAAAATATTATGAAATATAAATGCTATTTCTAAAAACTGAAGTCTTTAGCATTGTCTGAAAGTAAAATAATTGCATGTGACGTACAACACATCTACATAAGAAAATTATAATTCAATCTCAGTGTCACATTTTTTAAAATAGCCTATTTGGCTGTGACTTCTCATATCACCCACAGCAATTAACTACAGTGTTACACTGCATTGCAGTATTAAGGTCCAACTTAGTAAGGATCAACGTGAACTTGCTATTTTTCTAACTCAAGTGCTTCTCAAAACTAGCTGCACCACCTCATCATTATGAGGGATTATAAGAAATATCTAGGACTGCAATCCAATCCCAAAGCAACGAATCAGAATTATGTAGAGGTGACACTTAGACATGAGTACTTGTAGACTTCCTTGGGTGATTCTTACATACAAAGGCTCAGAAACACAACTTAAAATAGGATTAACAGTACTGTAGCAAAGAGATCAGAGAATCACATTTGCTTTGTAAGCAAAAGTTGAGCACATTTTCTTTCTTCTTGAGATCATTTTCTTTTTAAACCAGACTTGTGTTTACAGAGTTTTAAATAATTTTGGGGAAAATGACCATTTTTGTTAATAAGATATCTGGATTTCTCCATATCAGCTTCTTCCCTAAATACTCTGAGTGCATTTTCTCATCTAAAATTTACAGTGGCCCTTAGACAGTACTTTGATTATTTTCATCATATTGATGGGATAAACCAGCCAGGGAGACACGTAACTGAAGAAATCTGAGATGATGAAATAGGTTGTAAGCAGGCCTGTGAACCTGGAAGACTAGGTCTGCTCCTCCATGATATGTGTAAGCCTTCCAGATGCAGCTGAATTCAGAAGACTAATGAAGTTTGGTGCGGGAAGATTATGACCTGACGGTTCAGATCAGTAGCTTTTGAGAGTGTGCTGTGTGGCTCATCATGCTGTGTAGGGTCTGGCCCTGCTGCATTCCCTTCTCTCTTAGTGCTAGGCTCTCAGCCAAGAGCTAGCCTGATCTTGTCAGTTGCAGTTCTGAAGTAAACAACTTGACCTTTAAGCTAGCCCTCAGTTTACATCAGATGTGCATCATGTGGCTGGATGTCTCCTAAGAACCTGAACTTTTAACCCTCCTGCAAAGCCCCGCCTCAGGTTATATAAGGCTTGCTGCTTCTCAATAAAGTCAGTCATTCTCCTTTCCTCTTACCTAGTGTGTGTGTCTGTCTCTGTCTTATGTGTTTCATTCAATCCGCAGCCCTCTGCCGATCCGCAGATCCGGACTCGGTCATCAACGTAGCCAGGGCGCTACAATGCTGGTTACATCTCTTGCTCATGTTTCTTCCTTTGAGTGACACAGTCTCAGCCATTTGGCTTTAAGAAATCTCCTCAATGATGGGCATCTGATGTGTTTTTGTATCCCTAGGGCCTGTGTTTGCACATAGTAAGGTTTCAATATATCAGTAAATGTATAATAAACAGAAACAATGGCCTAGGGGAGGATTTTCTTATGCCTGGATTTTTTTCTTCTGAAGCAATCACATCCTCCCACTTTGAAAATTGAGTAACAGGGCTTCAAGAAAGACCCCAATCTCTGTTGGAAAGACTAAGGACATCCAGAAAACACAAGTGCTGATGATTGCGGCCTTATATACAAAGATAAGATGAGACTTGAAAGTGGTCCTAATGGATGGATATGCTCTTGGTGGGGAGAAGGTATGAGGCAGTATGAGGCACTGAGGAAAGAATGGGTCATGATATTAAGAGAGCGGTTTTCAATGTCCTTTAACAGAGAAGTCTACCAAGCAGTCAACCAGAGCCTTGCTGATTGTAAGCATTTTAGCGGGGAAGATTTTTGTTTTATAAGATATATTAAGAGAGGTTTAATTTGTTCTGTTCAGTGAAGGTAAAAGTAAGTAAATGAGCTTACTGTTATATGAATGCTGAATGTGCACTGGTTAACTTATTTACTCACAGCAAACCAATCATTAGCATTTGATAAGGTTGAGTCCTAATTCTCTGAAAAACTGCCTGAGTCAAGAAGTTGTATAAGTAGGATGTAACCCCAGTTACCTACTATGTGAAGCCAACAGTCTGAGTATTGGAGACTAATCCCTCATCCTTCCTTCTCGTTAGTGCCTGGGCTTAGTTAGAAAGCCCAAGTCCAACATTTTCCACCCCTCCTAATAAGAGTCCACCATACCATGTTTTTCACTTTGAATACTCAGAATGTGCGCAGGAAAGGATTCAAAATGAGTTTTTATGATTGTTTTCTGTTGTTTGGAAAGATATTTCCTCATCCTCTCCATTCATCTGATTCATGTGTTTCAACAGACTTTGAATCTATATACAGGTCTTGACAGGGCAAGGTACATACAGGCCATGGATAAAGGTGAAGCAGGTCCTTCCCCAGAGGCCAGAAGGACAAACTTCTTGCTGTGTGATATAAGTAAAGGAGTTCCCATGGGGAGCCACAGCCAGGCAACTTTGAGCTTTGATGGATCTGGAGAAAGAGACTGTGGCTGAACTTGGCATCCTTCCTAACCTGGTACTTCATTCCATGACATTCCTAGCTGCCTCAATGCAGTCACACCTCATTTTTTTTCTCTTGAATTTTACGGTAGACTGTTCATGTGTTTGTTTATAGGCTGCATTAGGAATGCCCTTTGACAGGAAAGAGCCTGGCATGACTGCCTTCCCTAACATCAAGGCCTGCCATTCGGCTTTGTTGTTTGTGCCCCCTGCCCTGGGACAAGCATCTTCAACAAAGAGAATTATCCCTTGATTGTTTTGTTTTCATTGCATTTCAACCTAAGGAAGCAAATAAAATACCATGCACGTTCTGATCACAGATACATGGGAAACACACCAACTTTGCTTTCAGTATAAGTTGAAAGTCTTCATCTGCCAAGTCGACTGGTGCCAAATGCAGGTTCATTGTCTCTTGCCAGCCTTTCTCATAGAGGCTGGCATAAGTCAAAACAATAAATCCATGGCACCAGCTTTGCATCTGTGTGTTGAAATCTTGCTGAGTGGAATGTGAAATGATGAGAAGGAACCGGCTAGCTCGAGTTGTTCTGAATGCTGCAGCAGCAAGTGCCATGAAAATCAAACCAGATCCTACCAGAGGGTTGAAGTCATTGGTCAAATCCCTTTCCTGTTTTCCTTTTTATGTTCTTTGTTTCGTTTGCATGATCCTTTTGGTGCATGGTTCTTGTAAATGCAGAAGGAAATCAATACCAGAGAAGAAAGAGAACCCAGCTGTGGTGTTCCTGACTGAGCCAAACCCAAGACACACTGGAAATTTCTACAAAAGCCCGTTGGTGAGATTTCCGACCTGATACTCAACCTACGTCTGGAGTGACGCATGGGCCTCCCCAGCATTCACTTTTTCGGTGCTTGTGCTTATTTCATTCATCTCTCTAAGACTGAGTTTTTGCATTAACCTCCCTAACCAGTAAGTAAATACATTTCCCTAAATCCAAAAGATACAGCATTAAAGAGTATGCAGTAATATACTAATCCCTAGCCCAAGCACATATCAAAGTTAAAGCATAGTCTGAAGTTCAGATTCCGTATTTCTGAAATACCCTTAGGATGGTATAAGATATATGACTATGTCAAAGTTGGATTTAGTGATATGTTGGTATGTGAAAGCCTAGTACTCATTAATAAAATGCCTTGCCTTTTGGTGTATGCCTGTACCTATGTTATAACTGCTCTTACTGTAACTGATTAAGGGATGTATATTTATCTGTGTATGAAGCCCTCATTGAGGCCAAAATCTGGGTGAGAATAAAGATACCAGTCCTTGAGGCAGACCTGGCGGCCTCTTCCAAAAAATCCAGTCCAGAGGAGGGAAGCTCAGGTTGTTCAGTGGTGGAGATTTTCATTCACTCAGAACTGCTGTTGAAGCCTTACCCACCCCTATCATGTGACTGGTTGATGAGGTCAATATTGAAGATAGGAGGCAGTAAGGTGACATAGGGTCATAAAAATGGGTACTTTATGCATTTGCCTTTTGCTTATAGATGAGGAACAGAAGGTCAGAACTTTCCCTCATGTAAGAAGAAAGCCTTCAGAAAGTGAGAAACAGAGTCTTCACCAGAAACCAGATCTCACTAGAACCTTGTAATAAAGTCTAAGGACTTTGCAGTCTCCAGAACTGGGAGAAAATAAATGCCCATTGTTTAGACATCTGGTATCTTGTAACAACTGCAACTAAGACAAAGAAAATTATATAAATTAAAGAAAGGAGGAAATGATGTGCAACATTCTTACTGGACTTATTTAGTGGCTGGACATGCAGCTCAGTGATAGTTAGCCCTGGTTTGATCTCTAGCATCTGCATCACCTCCAATCAACAGCAACAGCAACTACTACTACAACAGCGTACAGTATGACCAGTAAGTAGATAACCTTAGAGTTCAATGTTTAGAAATTTTCTAAACCTTGGAATTTAATGTTGAGAAAACATATTGTGAAGGGCAGAAACTAAATGGGCGTTATATTGAAATGATTGAATGGCACTATAATCTATCCTGTAGCCATGCTGAATGCCATCTTCTGTAAGAATAGCCAGTGCTTTTAACTGCTTAGCTAGCTCTCAAGGCCTGAGAATGAGGTTTTAAATAACACATAACGGAAAATTTCTATAGGCAAGCCTGCAATGGTAAAGGTCCAAACCAGGTAACAGTGACTATAGATGAATGTAGGAGAAATTGTCAAATTACACAGAGATGAGTAAATGAACTTTTCTTTTGCTTGTCATACTTTGGAAAGTGGCTGAGTTTCAGGATTTGATGAATGAGATACATCTTCACTGGCAGGACTTGCAGTGATGGTAATTTAATGGTAAAAATCTACAACCCTTGCTGAAACCAACCCAAAAGGACAAAAAAAATTTTTTAAAGAAATTTTCTATTTGCAGTAAAAATGGAAAAGAGCTACTTCCCTAAACCACAGTCTGAGTATGCGCCAAATATTCTGAAATTCTGGTGAATTGAGGAAGGTTGCTTGAAGCCAAAACAAATGAATGTCTTCACATGCTGAGTGAAGTGCACCTTCTCCCTAAATAAGCTGGAGTCCTAAGGGAGTGTGGGTAGGCTGAAGTAATAAACATCTTTGTGGGATGTAGGTTTCTTTTAAATCTTGGCTTGTAAATTGGAAAAATCATCTGGATGCAAACCTAACAAGAAACAGAAAATATTAGTTCCTGATCAAAGCTAATGGGTGGGGATGGTAAACAGGATGCTTAATTTCAAGCTCTGGGAATGTTTGTGAATGACCTGCTAACCTTAGGAGGAATGTGCGCACAAAAATAGGACCAAAAAGGAACAAGTAGTTGTGACAACAAATCTCATTTAAAAGTGCCACAGTCCTAGCTTACTTTTCTAGTTACTCTGTGTTATTACTGAACAAATGCCAGATTCAGAACTACAGTCATTAAAAAATGAATAATGGAGCATTCTTTCTGGTCAATGTGCTTCAACAGGGACCAGATTTACCCTTTTACATATGGAGAAATGAGCAATGTATTTGAGATGATGGTTTCAAATGGTTAGAAAGACAGGCCTGAGATTGTACTAGTTCATTCCCAGCTTTCAGAGAGCAGCAGGCGGGGACCCTTGGCAAGTTGCTCATTTCTCTGAACTTGAAGAGATGGAACTGGAGGTCTGGAAGGTTAGGAGTTCAGGGCACAAAGGAACAGAGAGAGAAATGGGGAAAGGGAACTGCAGGGAATTGCAGTGTTTCTTTCAAATCATCACCTGAATATTGAGCAGTGTATGTACATATAGAAACTACCAAGACTAAGAAGAGAATGGCCTGAAAGGATTAGGGAAATACTATCTGATGTTCCCTTGTGGATCTGAGTATTTCCTGTCCCCTCCAGCCAGGGTTGAAATTCCATATATCAATGCATTCAGAAAGGTACAGCTTTCATACTGGGAAAAGAATTAACAAAGGATGCTCTTAGGGTCTTCTTTAGTAAAGTTTGAAATCAAGACTTGTAAGGATTGGATTCTTTCTTAACAACTTACCTATGTTCTAAAACAAAGCTTGAGAATATAGGAATGCCAAGGCTGGGAAAACAGCTCAGTAGTAAAGCATTTGCCTAGCATACACGTGACCCAGGCTTAATTTTCCAGAACTGAAAAAGAGCTCTCAGTAGGGAAAATTAAAAGTGCTTAACTAACAATTTAAAATTACCAGAAATTTAGCAACACAAGAAGGTGAGATTTACAATAAAGGGTAAAGCTAATCAATACAAACTAATTTAAGAATCATAAATTAGTTGACAAGGTCATGAAAGCAGTTATTATGACTACTTCATATATCTCCCAAACTAGAGAGAAGATGGAAAAATATTATGTATAGATTGGGAAAGTGTTAAAACTGACAGAAACCAAAGTTCTGAATGAAAAAAAAGGCAATTTCTGAAATGAAAAATAAACACTGGGCAGTATTATCAGAAATTTATAAAGAATAAAGCAAAATACGAGAAGACATATACTCAGAGCAATCCAGAGGAACAGAGAGCATGGGTAAAGATGGGCACAGAAGACAAGGAGAAGGAGAGGGGAGGAGAGGAAGAAGAAAAGTTCAGCACATAAAATTAGAGTCTCTAAGAAGAATAGAGAGGAGCTAGTAAAGGGGAACAATTTAAATAGTACTAGTGGCAAATTTCCAAGTTGTATGAAAACTATAAACCCAAAGATCTAAAATGTTCAGTGAACCTCAAGTACAAGAAAACAGGAAGAAAGTTACGCTAAGGCATTCCACAACCACAGTGTTAAAAACCAGTAGAAAGGGAAGATCTTGAACGAACCGTGTGGGGATCATATAGATAAGAAGAGCAAAGACAAAGAAAGCAGAATTCTTGTCAGTTGTGTAGGACTGTCCTCCAGTATCTATGTACAGATGCCTTCCTCCCAAGCTTTGTTGTACTGGCTTGCTTAGGATCATAACAGCTAAGCCATGGGGAGGCTCTCTCAATGTTTTGTGGGACTGTGGGACATTCACAAATCCATGCTTTAGGTGAAGACTTTCCGCTTGGCATTAGGAGGGGAGCACCCACATTCCTGTGAGTGTACCCTCACAGAGTGCTCAGTAAGTAAGGCCAATAAACTCTAGTTTTCCAGACCTGATTATTGTAGGAGGATGGGCTGAACTGTTTGGACCTCCCAGAAGGAATTTTAGTTACATTGTCAGAAATAATGCAAGACAGGACTGAAAACAAAAGCCTACAAACCAATCCTCATCCTATAATTTATTATATAGCCAGCAAAACCACTTTAACAAAATGAAAATGAAGCAGACATTTTAAGACATAAAAGGCTGAAGTAACCTTAAGCAAAATTATACTAAAACATATATTAGTAGTCCTCTAAGTAGAAAAGGAATAGGTCCATATAGAAATCTGAATTTACACAAATACAGAAGAACATCAGAAAGGGTAATATTGCATTGTGTATGCGAATATATAAATACATGTGTTATACATAGATTAAATAAGAATGTATGCATATTTAGTTCTGTTTAAAAATTAATCAAATATAAAAGGTAAAATGACAACTGTACATTGAGGTGTTAATAACATACATAGAAGCACATCTAGGTAAATGACAGCAGACTTTAGGCTAAAACAATGTGGCAAGCCATTGTACACCTTACAGAACAACAGAAAGTTGGCACCACTAAATGCTGAGGAAAGGGCTTAACAGCAAGCACTTGATTCACTGCTGAAGAAAAAAAAATGGATCCAGCCACAACAGAAGGCAAATTGGAAGTCACTCAAAAACTAGACATTGTCTTATGAGAATCTCAAAAAGAAAAAGAGTAAATAGAAAAGATACACTTCAGCGCTCACCCTGCTATTTACACAGTCTATTCAGAAACCTCTGTTCACCTAAAACTTGTGCATAAATGTTTGTATCAGCTTTACTCATAGCAGCAAAATCTAGGATCAGCCGAGATGTCCTTCAGATTGGTAGTGGATAAAAAGGGTGAGTGATTTCTATACAGTAAAATATTATTCACAATAAAAAAGGAATGAGCTACCAAGCCAAGAAGAAAGAGAGAAAAAAATGCAAACTGCTACATAGAAACAATGTGATTTAAAGATATATGTGAGTGTGCTTACATGTATGTGTGTGTGTGTGTGTGAGAGAGATGGAATTTTATTCAACCACAAACAAAGATGAAATCATAATATTTGCAGGAAAATTGATGAAACTGTGGTTTATGTCCTCGAATTCATCTTTGTTGTAGATTATATTCATTGATTTATACATGTTGAACTATCCTTGCCTCTTGGGATGAAGCCAACTTGATCATGGTATATAATCTTTTTGATATGTTCTTGCATTGGTTTTGTATTTTATTGAAAATGTTTGTCTCCAATGTTCATCAGAGAGGTTGGTTTATAATATTATTTTTGTTCTTGGGTTTCTGTCTAATTTGGGTATTACAGTAATACTGGTTTCACAGAATTTTGGAGTGTTCCTTTAGTTTCTAGTTTATGGAATAATTTGAAGAAGGTTTGGTAGAATTCACATCTATGTTCATTTCATCCTGAGGTTATTTGAGAGATTTTAGTTGTTTAAATTATGTCACTGTTATTTAACTTTGTAAGAAATACATGTTTAGAAATTTATCCATTTCTTTTAGACTTTCTAGTTTAGTGGAATATAAAAATTTTGAATATGCCCTTATGGTTTCCTGAATTTCCTCAGGGTCTGTGATAATGTTTTCTTTTTATTCCCTGAGTTTGTTAATTTTTATCTTCTTGCTGTTTTTTTTGTTGTTGTTGTTTAATTTGGCTAAAGGTTTGTCAATCTTGTTAATCTTTTCAAAGAACTAATTCTTCATTTCATTGATTCTTTGTATTGTTCTCTTTATTTCTAGTTCATCCATTTCATCCTTGATTTTATTTATCTGGCTTCCCTTGTTCCCTTTTGAGGTGTTATTTGTTCTTGGTTTTCTAAGGTCTTCAGGTGCATCATTTATTAATGTGAGCTATTTCACATTTTCTGATGTAGGCACCTAAAGGTACAATTTTTCCTCTTAAGACTGTTTCATTGTGTCTCATAGGCTTTGGAATGCTGTGTTTTCATTTCCATTCAGTTCTAAGACTTTAAATTTCCTTCTTGATATCTCCCTTGATCCAAATTTCATTCAGTAGTGCATTAAGTTCCATGAGTTTATGTGTTTTTACCCATTTTTACTGTTGCTGATATCTAGCTTTATTCCTTTGTGATCAAATAGAAGACAGAATGATATTTCAATTTTCCTAAGTTTGTGGAGACTTGCTTAATGTTCTAATATGTGTTCAATTTTGGAGAATGTTCCATGGGCTGCTGAGAGGGTATATTCACTGGTGTTTGGGTGGAATGCTCTGTAGATACCTGTTAGATCCATTTGATTATGGTGTCATTCAACTCCAGGATTTCTCTATTTAGTTTTTGTCTGGCTGACCTTATTGGTGACAGAGGGGTATTGAAGTCACCTACCACAGTGTTGGAGTCAATGTGTTATTTTAGATCTATTAATATCTCTTTTATTTAATTGGTTGTCCCTATATGTGGTGCATATATATTTAGGATTGTAATGTTTTCTTGTTATATTTTTCCTTTAATGAGTATGAAGTGACTGTCCCTGTCTCTTCTCATTAGCTTTAAATTTTTTGCCAGATATTCATTCGGATAGCTCCACTTGCTTGTTTTTTACTTCCATTTGCTTAGAATATATTTTTCCATCCTTTTATCTTTAGATGATACTGATCATTACTAGTGAGGTGTGTTTCTTGGGGATAGCAAATTGATGGATCCAGTTTTCTAATAAAATCAGTTAGTCTATGTCTTTTTCCTGGGGAACTGAGACCATTAGTATTCAGAGTTATTATTGACCTATGTTTATTAATTCCTGTTATGTTAGTGCTATAGTGTTATTTTCTTAGATCTCTTCTGATTGATTGTTCTGGAATAATTTATTTATTCTTTATGCTGTCTTGGGAATGTTTAATATTCCCTTCTTACCGAGGCATTCCATTGAGTATTCTCTGTAGAATTTGTTTCTTGGACATAAATTCCCTAAATTTGCTTTTATCAAGAAAATATTTCAGTATCCTTTAATTAAAAATGATATTTTCCTTGGTGTAGTAATCAGGACTGAAATTTCTGTTCTTCCATGATGTATAGGACATTAATCTAAGCCTTTCTGGCTTTCAGAGTCTTCATTGAAAAGTTAGCCAGCATTCTGAGGGCCCTGCCTTTATATGTGACTTGTTTCTCTCTCTCGCATCTTTTAATATCTTTTCTTTGTTTTTCACATTTAGAGTTTTGGCTACTATATGATATGGGGAATTTCTTTTATGTCCTTCTACTTGGTGTTCTGTATGCCTCTAGTATTTTGTTGGATATCTTTTCCCCTAGATTTGGGAAAAATTTCTCTATGATTTTTATTAAAAATATTTTCTGTACTTTTGATCTGTGTTTCTTCTCCTTCCTCTATAGCTATGATTCTTGGGTTTGTCTTTTAACAGTGTCCCAGAGGTCTTGGACATTCCATTCCTGGGTTATTTTAGATTTGACATTTTCTTTGATTTAGCAGTCATTCCCCAGTTTTCTTCAGGATTTGATATTCTCTTATTCTGTTTCCTCTACTTCCCGTTTGTGTCTTTCTTCTAAGTTTTTTGTTTGAGGTCTTAAGTTTTTTTCAAGTTTTATTTCAGATTGGCTTTCTTCAAAGATTCTCTATTGAATTCTAATTTCGTGCTTTGATTTGTTTTAGTTATTTCATTCAGCTATTTCTGTTTTCATGTTCTTCATTTAGCCATTTATTCGTATTCTCTTTGCATTCCTTGGACATATTTATGATTGCTGTTTTGAAATAATTGTCTCGTGTATCTGCTAGGTTACCATTCTCAGGAAACATCAGAATGGGGTCCTAATTTCTGTGGTAGACATATCATCTTGGTTATTCTTTTCTTTTTCTTTCCAGGGAGACCTAGACAGTTATACTTGCTTCATTGGTGATGTTTCTTGATATAGGTTGATGAACTCATCTTTGTTGAGTGGTTATTTGCATCTTCTTTTGCTGGTTTCCCAACTTGTCAGGTTATGGTCCAACTGAGTAGTGCTTGAGGGGCCACTTTGGGGTCATATTGATGTGCAAATAGGGTGTAAGAAGTGCTCTCAGTTAAGCTAAGGATAGGTGCAACTTTTAAGATATGGTTCCAGGATTGACTCCTCATGATTCAGGAACATTAGGGTAAGCTGGATGGTTGCTAGGTGAACAGATTTACTGACTGGTCAAGCTGGGAGAGCTCATGGGTCTTGGGGGGCACGATCCTAAGAACCAACACAGGTCTGAATGCAAGGCAGGTCTGTGAAATCTCCCTGATCTAGGAGTTCGTAAGGGTATTAACAAAGAGAGATGACAGGCAGAAAGAGGTGTGGGAAAGGGAGCACACCAAGGCAGGTTTAGTTACAGTTGCTAAGTTCTTATAGCATATATAAGTGACAGAAAGTTACTTGAGATGTGTTTTACAAACACAAAAGAACTAAAATAAGATAAAGATTCAAGCTAATAAATTAACAAAGTATATAAAATGGGGTCACTAACAGTAGTTAGTCTAGAAGTAAGACCAAAGTAAAGGAAGACAAGTAGTAGCACATGACAAAATAGGTCACAAATAGCAAGACAGGATATTCATTATATCAAAGTTGTGTTAAATGTAAATGTCTTACTACTGATTTTGAAGTGTCAGATTGCTTACACATTCTTTACAATGTAGCCATGTGTGGTGGTGAACATTGTTAATTCCAGCACTGGGGAGGTAGAGGCAGGTGAATCTTTGAGAGATTGAAGACCCCCTGATCTACATAGTGGGTTGTAGGCCAGCTGGAGCTACAGGGAGACCATGTATAGAAAAAACAAAATAAGGGGTGGGAGTGATGTCTCAGTGCTTAAGAACACTGGCCACTTTAGCAGGGACCTAGGTTCCATTCCCATTACCCATATGGCATCTAACAACCATCTGTAACTCCAGTTCCAGAGGATCAGAAACCATCTTCTGACCTCCATAAGCATTGTACAACATAGGTCCACTTACACACATGCAGGCGATACATCCATACACATAAAATAAAAATAGTAAATAAAATATAAAAATCAAACAAAAAATAAATACAGTTAGTTAAAACCAAAATTTGAAAAAAAAGTCATGATGATACTTCTTTAACAAATGCTGGAGGAAAGGTTATATTAAAAGTAAAAGAAAGTAGTATTCAGAATAAAGAAAAACAGCAGTGAGAAAAGAGTGATTCCATAATGACTAAGAGACTGTATTTCAAGAGGATGAGCTAATCCAAAAGTTTAGATTGATTTCTTTTCTGTTTTCTAATTCACTGAGTTTTATCTTTCTCTGTTCCTTCCAATCTGCTTTAGAGTCCAGCCACTGAGCTTTTAAATTCACGTTTTTCACATAGATAGATGATGATAGATAGATAGATAGATAGATAGATAGATAGATAGATGATAAGGTTATACATACCCTTATTTCACACTCACCCTTGGTGACCTGAACAGATCTGGGACAGTGGTTCCCGAGCTATCATCCTGGAACAATAGAAATGGCATCACTGAGAAGTTCTTGGACCTCCATCCCTCCACCCACCTCACTTAATCTCTATTTCTTTTCTAAAGCCTATAGAGTATAATTTGTGTTCCCCAAAATCTCTTGGTTATGGGTCCATCCCCTGGAGTCTGGTCAACCTACTCGATGCCACATCCTTAAATGCAACTGACTCACTCTCTCCCAGCAGCTATGGATTACCAGTAGTTCCTCAACTAAGGATGGAGCTTCTTGCTCACTTACCCTCTCTATGCTGGGTTTTGTCTGGTTTGAATTTGCATAGGTCTTGTGCATGGAATCGAAAGTGATGTAAATTAGTATGTGGAACTACCTTGTTGTATCCAGGCAGCACAGTTTCTTTGTATTCATCTACCACCTCCAGCTCTTACAATCTTCCTGCCCTCTCTTTCAACAATGATCCCTGAGCCTTAGGGGAAGAGGATGTGATATGGGTGTCCCATTTAAGACCAAGCAGTCTGCAGTTTCAATGAGCAGGTAAGGGATTTTTGAGGCAAGTGTCCATATACTGACTTTTGTTCACCCTGTGTCTAAAATATACTTAAGAATGTTTGTTATGTTTGCCGCAGTGACAGGAAAAATTTTCTAAGAAAATAAGAGCTTTTTAAGAAGTTTATCTTCATATGTAGACCCAGAAATAATTGTTTTCTATGATGAGCTGAATCCAGCTGCTCTATGCTTATGATTTCAGCTGGAAGTGATGCTCAGGCCATTCCATTATAATTAATTGAGCACAATGTCTGAGGCCTCTAACTTACCTAACCTTTAATTCCCTTTATTGCCCTAGTTTTATTGCTTCTAGAACAACTATCTCTATGTGTCCCCCCACTGGGAGTCCTCTCACATAATTTAGCTCTCCCTTCCCAGAACTACAAGTGCTGAAAACTGGAAATGATCTTGTCTGGGGTATGTGAATATATGTGGCTCATGAGAAATCAACTGAGCTGGGAATATCCACTCAGGTCATAATTTTAAATCCACTGTGTGCTAAGAAAAGCAAGGCGCCTTGGGAGGGTGAAGTCTGCCTATGCTAACAGAGCCATTATTTCCCCAGTCTCTGACTTTCATCCAAGGGAGCCCAGTCTGTTCTGATATATTATGTTGTCAAAAGATATGTATAGCACTGCAATTCAGTACATCTCTAAGTGTCTTTAGGGTATTCTTTATTTCTCTGTCTATTTCTTGGCTTTTTCCTATAAGTCAGATAGATATAAATACCCCGAGAAGAACTTCTTGGGAAATCTCTCCATGATCAGACTTGTGGGAAAGTTCAAGACCCGATAGTATTAAAGAAATAATAATTCTCCTCAGATGCCCTTTAAACAAGGCCAGCTGCCTAGAATCTCCAAAGCATAGAATTGTGTCCCAGTTCTCTAAAAGCTGCACCACTAGCTCTTATAGGTGTGAACGCAGGGTGTGTGGGAATGTGTGTGTGTGTATGTGGTAATAGTGTGCACATGTGTATGCATGACTATGTGTGTGCTTGTTTCTGGTTTTAATTAGTAGGCAAAAGTCCTTTGCCACAGAACTCATCTCTTAGATTGCACCCAGTCATCTACAGAAACTTTATATAGCCAGCCCTCTGTTTCTATGTCTACATGCTTAGAGTCAACTAAGAGCACATCGATAAATTTCAGGAAAGAAAAAATTGCAGCTGTATTGTATATGGTCATACTTTTATTCTTATCATGCCTAAACTGCACAACATAAAAATGTTGTTGCAGTATCTATACTGTACTAGGTATTGTAAGTAAGCTACAGGTGATTTAAAGTGTGCTAGAGGAAGCACTTAGCTCATATGCAAATGGAATGCCATTTTATATAAGAGATTTGCACATCCATGGATGAAAATATCTTCAGGGAGTCCTGCAGATGCTGAGGGATGCGGCTGGACAACCTGGATCTAGATAAGACTTCCCTGCTCCACACACAAGGAGGGCTTCTAGGCCATCGGTACTTCTTTCCAACCAGCTACAAATTCAGGGTTCCCATGACATTCTCAGGTTTGGTAATTTGCTAGAGTAACTGAGAGCTGAAGAAATTTTCACACAAATCCATTACAGTTTTATTAGAAATAATATGATACCAGGTATACTGTCTCATGCTTGTAGTTTCAGTATTGAAGAATCTGAGGCAGATAGATTGCTATGAGTTCAAAGCCAGCCTGAACTACAGAGTGAGACCTCGTCTCCAAAAACAATCAGGGTGTGGTGGTGAATGCCTTTAATCCCAACATTTAGGAGCCAGAGTTAGGCAATCTCTGTAAGACTGAGGTCAGCCTGGTCTAAATAGTGAGTTCCAGGCCAGCTGAGGGTAGAGGAAGACATTGTCTCAGAAACCAACCAACCCATCAACAAACAAAAACTCAAGGGGCTGAAGAAATGAGATGGGTCAGTGGTAAAGAACCGGTTAGGACTCAAGTTCGGTTTCTAGTACTTACATGGCAGCTGACAACCATCTCCGGTTCCAAAGGATCAGATGTCCTCCTTGGCTCTGTGGGCATTGAACACACATGGTGCGCTTACATACATGTAGGCAAAACATTCATACACAGAAAAAAAAATAAAAACAAAAAAACTTAAGAAAATTAAAAACACAAAAACAAATGGCACTAATTCCCATCATCCCCAGAACACCCAATCTAAAAGCAAAACTAGGAGACAAATGACATGAACCAAGACCAGTCAAATGAAGCAACACATTTGCAAAGTCTGGGAGGGTTCCAAGTGCAAGACTTTGCCTTCTGCTTGTGAAATCAGTGTTTATTACTTTATTCATACATCAAAGTTTCATGGGCAGAGAACTCCACTCCCAGGCTTTTGGGTTTCATTATGTAGGCATTTCAATCATGAATTTTGGCATAACTCACTCTCTAATCAAATGGCTGACGTTTCTGGTGCACAGCTCCATTCCAGAGTCATCTCTTTGCTTAATTTGAGTTCCAGTGTGAAACTAGAGTTTCATGTCTCATGAATGGCAAAGGCTTTTCCATACTGGGGAAGTGCCATGGACAAGTGTCAGTCAAATTCTCTATCACAAAATAGCAAACCTACATTGCTATTATTGCTGCTTTATCAAATGATAATTTTCATATCCAACTTTCTCATATCATCTAACAGTTCTTACTTGCGAGCTAGTTCAGAAGATAGTACGTAGTTGCTAAGACTACTGAAATAGATTTCTAGATAATTATCTCTCAGTCATGTGTACATACATAGCATATATGCTTGTTTGCTGTATACAGGTACACATATGGGAGTAGTCATATATGTATATGCACATACATATAGAGATCAGAGACAATCATGGCTGTATTTTCTCAGGTGCCATCCATTTTGACTCTCATTGGCAGAGAACTTCCCTAGTTGGCTGAGCTGACTGGCCAGTGAGCCTCAGGGATTCACCTGTCTCTGAATTCTCAGCTCTGGGATTATAAGAGCAAACCACTATATCAGGCTTTTAAAAAGTATTTATTGTTGATAAATACATATATATATATATATGTATATATATATAAAACATATATCTGATGTGTGAGTGGGTACACATGCCACAGCATTCATGCATTCATATAGGAGTCAGAGGGACAACGTTGTAGAGTTGTTTCCCTTTCACCTCTAAATAGGTTCCAGGGATCAAACTGAGGTCAGAGGCTTGTGTGGCAAGTGCCTTTACTCACTGAGCCCTCTCACCAGCCCATGCTCAGACTTCTACACGGGTTTTGAGGATGGAACTTGGGTCCTCATGCTTGTGAGACAAACATTTTACATGCAGGCACTCAACCAACTGAGCAGTCTCACCAGTCCCCATTATGTCTCTTTAATAACCTTCAAGAGAATCTGCTTTAATTTTACTACTATTATTCTAATTGCTACATTTAAATAACAAATTTTAATTGTTATGCTGTTCTTCCCAAAACTCTTTGCCTTAAAAAATTCATTCTATTCCTTCCTGTCAAAAAAGGCATTTTTGCTTCCATCTGATACTCAACCTGTAAAGTAAGCGCTATGTCATCTCTAGACATGGCGTGCTTCTAAAGGAAATACAGTTCAGTATTTATGAGAATGACTTTAGACTCACATAGACCTTGATTCAGAAGGAAAGACTCAAGTATGTCTAGTGGTTTTACCTTGCCCGTGTAACCTAATTTCTCTGAGCCTTGCTCTCTATTTTTAAATTTTTAGGGAGTAAATGACATGCAGCAATTATCAGCAAATCTGACTCATACTAAAATGTTAAAACTGACAACTCCTTATATAGTTATGCGTGACATAACAGGATACGTGTGTATTCATGTGATTTTTGTCATTGTATGAGCATCCGAAAGTAGCCCCACAGACACTTGATCACATGGGCAAATCACTTGCTTGTCTCTGAGAAGCAAAGACAGGGTAAATGCAGTGTGCACGAGGCTGCTGCCGACACAGAGCGGTTGTGGTTTCACAGAGAAGTACTTTTTTCCTAAGAGTACACTTCCACATAATGATTAAACAGTGTTGTATACTATGCTTATGAATAGTAAATAAAAAGTCAGTACCCAAACCAGTAACGTGCTCCTCTGACTGGCAACTCAGTAAGTTTGTTTTCACAGCATCTTTGCAAACAGATAAGTCATGTAGGATACTATAATAACCAGGACTTCACTAGCTCACAGGAATTTTTCATCTCTTTGGCAGCCCTGTAGGACCATCGAGAGCTCATCTGCTGAGATGCTTGTGGGGCCTGACGCTGACTGAAAGGTCATTAAACCATACTTCCTTTCCTATAATAATTTTCTTTATGCATTTTAAATTTTCTATGCATCTTCCTGCATCAAATCCTTTCTAACTATGGCTCCACCAGATTTGAATTCTTCCTTTCTTTCAACTGGCAAAGCCCTTGGTTTTCCTGATATTTGCTTACACTGTCCTTGGGTTGGGTTGCTCTTACCTCTCTCTGCTTTAGTCCCTATGACCATCAAATGCTAAACCTGTCCAGAGTGCATGGGCTTTCTGGTAGGACACCATAGTCTTCATATACTTACTTGATGGTCGTTGCTGGATCAAGATATCTGGAATCAGAATTTTGTATAAGATTTCATATGAAGCATACTAACCTGAGTGTTAAAATTTTAAAAATATGAAGATTCTTATTTTATAATGGGAATACCTTTTTTCCATTTAAGAAAGTACAGATAAATCACATATTTTTCTATGAAATATTTCATTTACATATTCATAAGAACTATTTTTCAAAAATTATCTTCTTACCTGATTTTATTTTTAATTTTCACAATTAAGTCCCAAATATAGCATGCACACTTATAGATGAGATATTGATTTTGAGAAGTAGAGGTGCCTACGATGCTCCTCCATAAGTGAGTGACAGAGTCAGAGCTCCTGTGTAAGTCCATCTGACCGTAAAAATTGTCCCATTTCCAACACTGCTTATATTACTTATTGGCGAAATTCCTACATACTCCTGTGTAACACATGTAAAGGAAACAGCCTTTGGGCTAAGGGCTCAGTTAAACCTCTAAAAACAAACCAGTCAGGAGAGTGAGTGACAATAAAAACAGCAATGTGGTAATGCTTCCCAGGGCTCCCAGTGATATGTGTGGATGTGAAGTGATTAAATACCTGAATCATATAAGAAAGGCTGAATTCACTCAGGGAACACAGGACTAATGTCTGGGGCTTAGCTTTGGAGGGGGGCCAACTTGCATTTAATCTAACACAATGGATATATTGACGGAAAATCATCTCTGAGTTGGAAGCAATGAGTTTAGTTTTAATATGTACAAAGGAGACTGTCTTCGGAAGGTGAGTTAGTAAACGTTGTTAATATTGATCCTGTTTTGTGGACAGTGCCTGCACCTTGTGGATTGCTAGACCACTAGGCCTATGTCTCTGGTGGTAGGCATGTAGGCATTATAGAACAATCTGGAATATCTAACATTCTTTTCAAGCAGTGTTAAAATCCAGAACACAATGTCATGACTAGCTCATAATAAAGTCAGCAGGAAATCTTATGTTAATACATGTATGAAGGAAAAATACAGTAATGAATTAAAGATATGGTTATGATTGGCATATTCAAAAACAATGGACAGTCTGTACTTTAGGGACATCATAAGGTAAACATAACTGAGTGTGTTTAAAAGTCCATCCCAGGCCTATTCTATGTGACTTCAAGCAACTCCCTCTGAGCTGCTGAGTGACCATACAGCAGACAGTGAGGCTGGCCCCAAGACAGCAAATCCAACTCAGGTCAAGTTGGGGTGGCCTTAATTCCAATCCAGCGAACACTGGAGATATTTTCTTGTGGGATTACATGAGATACAAAGAGGATGTCAGGAAAAGACAAACCCACTGAAAACTGCCTCTTCTACTTATCTCGAAATGCAAAGTTTGCCTAGCTGGACCAGTAGTGCAGTCTGCGACCCTTAATTACATGTCAAGCTGTCTGAAGAATGTGTGCTCATCAAACGAACAGAAAAGTGCTTATCTAAGCCACTATGCAATTGACATTAAGACAAAGATTTCTTAGTTCACTTCACAAATATTATCTTTATCTTGTAATATTTCTCTTGCAACATAGCATGCATAATGCTTCTATAACAAGCATTTTAATTTATGCATTAACAATATTCTGTAAGAACTGTAGCATTATTCTTACTGTTACACCTTTAGACTTAGTATTTTCTAGGTTGTACACACCTTTATTCTTTCTGAGTTCTGTCTTAAAATCCTAAGTTAACTCTCTCTTCAGTAAAAGAGAAAATCTACCTTTTAAAATACATTTGTTTTTAGAGAGACAAAAATATTATTGAATTTCCATTTTGGGTTTTTTTCAATGTATATTTTAATTGAAATTCTGTGTACTTAATACAAGACATCAGAAACATCTTTATAATTCTCGCCCATTCACATCAGCCCACTATAGCCCCTTCTACTGAATTTCATGCATTCTATCATATATGTTAAGTCCTATTGAGTCAAGTTTGTGTATTCAGATGTCCCATAGTGCTAGTTCGTACACTGGAGTCTAGTCAAGTTAGCCTATCTAAAGTCTCTCTAGGGCCTTAAAGATCAACCTCCCTCGCCCAGCAGTAATCAGCTGCCAATAGTTCTTCAGCTAAGGTCGGGGCCTGCTATCCAGTGATTATCTGGTTAGGACTCCTATACTCACCCATGGCAGAGAGGTTAGAAATACTGTGAGTACCAGGACTGGTGCATGATCATAAAGAAACACAGACTTCCAGGCCTCTGGGAACTTGCTCATCTGAATTTACAGCAGTAGTATCATCATGCATAAGACCCAATGCAAGCTCAATCAGACAAAAACCCAGCATGGATTTCCATTTTTAAGAGTATGATTTAAAGAAATTTCCACCATTTGAGCTGAACAAAACCTTTAGCATATCATTTGAAGTTTATGCATAAAACCAAGACAACATGAAACATGTATGTATAACACACACATAATTAAAGTAGTTTTAAATATAAGTAAAATTGAAGTTGTCTTACATGACAGACAGATAAATACTTAACAAGAGCTGAAAAATCAAAGGTTGCATTTTTTCATATTACAAGGCTAAATATTGTAAGGACCAAGAAAATAATGTAGCAATCTATTGTTTTAGTATTGGTGAAAAGAAAGGAAAAAAAATAAGAACTATCATCATATATTATGTTCTGATAGTAGAGAATTAGCTAATACTGTCTACACACATAGAAGATTAAGCACACTATATTAAATTATAATTATAGTAGTTACCATTACATTTTCTAAACACAGAAATAACAACTAGGCCATTATAAGCATTCACAATGTCTAGATAAGTGCCATATATGAAACAAAATGATAAAAAAATGAAAACTTAAAGGATGATTAACAGTATTTCAGGCAGTGCAGAAGAAAAAAAATAACAGCCACAATGTTAGATAAGTAGAATTCAGAATAAAAATATTGAACTAGTAGTAGACTGTCCTATAACAACAATGAACACAGTCTGTGACAGTTCTGTAACTTTCATTAGTATCTAAACAACAGTTACCTAAAGTTGAAATCCATGAAGTACACACACACACACACACACGCGCGCACACACACACACACACACACACAAGCTCACATGCACACACACAAAGAATAAAAAGCAATATGGTTTACAGCATTGTCTTAAAATGCCGTAATTATTCAGATCATAAACATGAGACTGGCAAAGTAATTTGCAAATTCACATATGTACAATAGAATATCTCATAGTTGGAAAAACTCATGTTTCCTGTTGTAATCAGACTTCCTTCAACTAGTATTGTGTGTGCATCTTCTTCCTTTGTCTTCCATGTCTTCTTTTCCTTTCTTTTGTGTTTTCCTAGTCTAGGTGTTAGGGACAAACTCAGGGCATTGGGCTTGCTGGGCAAGTGCTCTGTCACTGAACCACGTCCACACTGCCTGGTGCTCGTCCCTCTCTACCCTCTCTCCTTTTCTCTGTTACGCTGTTCTTGCTCTGTTTATCACCCTCATTTCTTTTATGAGTTTGAAAGTTACTTACTCCTTTTCTGCCCTTTTAGTGGTTTCGCTTTAAAATATCAGTCTAAAATCATTTCTTCTTCTTCCCCAAATACAAACATTGTAGCATATGGGACAGTAATCATTCTGATTTCTTTTTCAGTATTGCCTGTATTAATTTTTAAAGTACTCCTAGCATGAATGAACTGTTGCTAGGGCTACTAACAACAACTTTCTTTTATTGGACATTAACTCTTTTTCATTGTTCACCCTGATTTGACCTCTTATTTGTTTGTGTGACTGTGAATTTAAGCTGAGAAGAAACTTGCTGAGGGCCTGCTTTGGTGTTCTGCCTCAGCATTCTGCCTTGGATTCTGCATAGTCTCTTACTTCATTTGCTGGGTTTTATGTTGGGGTGTATCTTCAGGGTTCTAGTACAACACAGGCTGCAGGTTCTCGGCTCTTCAGTCTCACACTGACCAGCTCAGTTCCCTGGTGCCTCTTCTCTTTATCACTTTTGGTCTCAGCTAGATAGCAAGACAAAACTGAAGTTGCCCTGAAATGATGTGCAGAAATTTTCTAGCTTTTTCTGTAAAACTAAGAAAATGGTTTTAGGCCCCACCTATGTGTAGAGTTCCTTGAAACTGTTTTCTTTTCCAACACCACTCCTAGTTGTATTAGAAAACAATTATGTAGAAAACACACACACACATACACACACACACATACCATGTACACACACACATACACCATGCACACACAGGCGCATACTTTGGTTATTAATCTTTTGTCTATGATTACCATTCTCATGTGCAAATAGTTCATCAAAAATGGGGTTGGAGAAATGGCTTAATCAGTAACATGTTTGCTTCACAAGTGTGGGGACCCTAGTTAAAACCCTAGAACTCGTGTAAGTAGCCAGATGGTGGCACAGGCCTGTAATTTCAGAGATGGTAATAGAGTTGGAGACAGATGGATCTCTGCCAGCTTGCAGGTCAACTAGCCCAGCCTACCTGGCAAAGTGCAAGGCCAGTTAGAGAGCCTGTCTCAAATAAAAGGTGGAAGGCCCCTGAGGACTAATACAAGACTGTCCTCTGATGTCTACATGGGCCCCATACCCCTGCACCACTCACTCTTGTGCTCACACACATGATTCACACACGCACACACACACACACACACACACACACTCACGTTTTTGAATATTTAAGTCAAACACTCCATTTTTTTCAACTTCTTGGTTGTGGCTTTCTTTTCGTTGACATGTGTGTTTTTCCCTGTGGCTCTTACTTGTTTGAGTGAGTGAGTATTTTTTAGAGGCCTCTTTTGGAACAGCTTTGGACTCACAGCTGTTGAGCTCTCCTGCTCCATTCCATACTCGGAATTCCCCTTGGGCCCTAAGATCAGAGCTAACTACATTACTTCCCTATTTCAGGCTCCCAAGTTGTGGCTAACTTGCAAATAATTCACATCTCACTTCTGCATTTATTGTAGACGTCAGTGTTTCATTTTCTTCTGATTTTCTTTTTGCACTCTGTGGTCTCTGGAATATCAAATTCCTTAAGTAGAATTTTCTGGTTCCATTTGGTGAAGACACATGCTTTTGATCTTGTATATGCTTTGACCTTGTCAGGTTCATTCAGGGCATTCTGCCTTTATTCTATCCATTTCACAGATGCCTGGGACTTAAAAAAAAATCATTTTATTTATTAATTTACTTTATGTGTATGAGTATATTGTCTGCATGTATGTAAGTGCACATAGGTCATGCAATACCCAAGGAGGTCAGAAGAGCACATTGGATCCCTTGGAACTGGAGTTATGATGGTTGTTAGCTATCTGTGGGTGTTGGGAACCAAACCTGGTTCCTCTACAAGAGCAGTCAGTGCTTTTAATTGCTGAGCAATCTCTCCAGGCCCGCAGAAACTTTCTTATCCAAACTTAGGTCCCCAACTTTTGTCCTCAGAGGCTGCCCTCCAGATCAACTCTTACAGTAAGACCTCTAGGTTTTCACCCATTTTTTATATCTATATTAAAGAGACTTCTCTTTCCGTCCATTTTCTGAAATTTACTATACACTTAAAATGACTTAAAAAATATTTTCTACAACATTACCATGAGTTTGGAGGCAGATGCTCACGTGTGATAGGTACCTTTCACAGCATGTGGATATAAACGGAATGGATTGAGCTTCTCTAAATTGGGAGGTGATACTACACATTCTTCCTTAAAACACAAGTTTGGGTAAGTTTTCAGAAATATATTTTTTAATCATAAATTTCAGAGGAACTATGAAGAAAATGGAAGGAAGGAATAAGTATCTTATAATCAGAGGCAGACAATTCTTAGCAGAATTAGGGTGAATTTGTGAATGTAGAGAAGATGTATTTGTTACTTGTTGTGTGTCAAGCCCCTTATTAATTGGACTGGATTCAGAATAATTAACAATTTCATAAGCATTATCTAACAAATAGTTATTCTTGTTGAGAGTCAACATCAAACATACTTTGCTACTTGGATTTTCTTGTTTGTTTTACTGTTTATTCTGTAACCTATGAATTCTCAAGTTCCCTGATACCAGTAAAATGCAGATTAGAATGTCAGCTCCCTCAACACCAGAGAACTGAAAGCTACCTTCCCAGAACATGTCTTTTCTCACCTTGTCATATTCTTCCAGTTACTCTGCAAAACCTTTAGAGAAGGAAGGGTCCTAAGCTTCCACTGGAAGTAGAAAAGAGTGACATCTTCCCTTAAACTCTCTCTGAACTTTATCCAGGTTTAGACACTCTCCTCCATCACCTCTTTCATTCTTACTCACTTTAGGGATGGTTTAATGGGAAGCCTCTAAAATTTTGTTTGCTTTTAGCTTTTTGTGTGGAGGTGGTGTGCGCGCGTGTGTGCTTCTTAATACTGTAGTTGCTACCTACCATGTGTTGAAATTACAGCCCTTTTAGGTTGCTAGGAAGATGGTTGCTCTTAGCCAGTAGTTGCTTTAAATATATCATGTTTCCAGGTGTTTCTGAGCTGAGAGGCAGCCCAGGGCTCTAGGCAGATAGCCTTCTTGTCTCAATGACTTTCTCTCAGTCACTTTCTCCTTGCCTGAAAGAAATTTGATCCTTGCTTTGTCTTCTTTACCACCTAATACTTAAATACTTAGTACGTGCCTTTTTTGAGGTCCACAGATAGGGTCAGGTTTTCCAGTATACAAATATATCTTTTTTTCAAATATCTTAGAGAACAAAAGTTTACTTTTCTATCCGTCAGATTGCTCTGCTGTGCTATTCTCGTAACTGCAGTGGCTTGCCATTTCCCCTCCTTCTGCTCTTCATTTTCAAACCGCAAAGACAGTAGTGAGACTGGAGGAGGTGTCTGAAGGAAATAACTAGATCAGTAAAATCACTGCGAGTGCGGACTCGCTTATGTGGCAAAACGGACACTGGAATTCTGCCACTGAACATTCCTCGCAAGCGCTGTGCTCTCTGAGGACATTTCAAAATCGCAGAAGAAATTGTGTTATTATCCTTATTGCTTTGTAGACGCACAGACTTTTAGGTAGAGAGGAAATGCGTATGATTTTCTACAGTGCTTTGAACTTGCATTTACAACCCTTTTGATTCTTTCTCCATTAGTTCTTTTTTAAAAAAGAAGGAAAGAAAACAGGATTTTGCGACATATGGAAGAAATGGGCCACTTTGTGATCCCTGGGAGACCTGAACTTATCAGTAGATTTATGATAATGGACATCTGTGTGGACTGCTGCCAGCATGAGCCTGAAGATCGTCAGGTCCACAATCAAAATCTGTGAGCTGGGAACTTTCTCTCTCTCTCTCTCTCTCTCTCTCTCTCTTTTCTTCTTCTTCCCTCCCTCTTTCTCTTTCTCTCTCTGTCTCTCTCTCATTCACAGTAGCTGCGGTTGCTGGTATAGGTCTGCACAAGATTGGACTTTATCAGTAAACAGTTATGGGTGGGAGAGAGAAGCTCTTAAGGCCTGTACCAGTCTCTGTGGAACTACTGTGGATTCTGGAGGAAGAGGAGTCATTCTCTTCAGCTGCGTATCCACTGGCGAGCCCACCAGGCTCCATTGGACAGCTCCACATCTATGGTCATACAAATGGCCCTGGTTAAGTGGCTTACAAAACAAAATGAAAAGGCATGAACATGGGAAAGGGCCATGTAAGGAGGAGGAGAAGCTGATGGGAGGTAGATAAGAGAGGGCTGGAGTAAGAGTCTTCAGGATGCACTGTATGCACTTATGAAGTTGCCAATGAACAAATTAATTAATATATATATCCAAACAGAGGCTCATCCTAAAACTAATCAAAATGACTCTGCATCATAGGAGTTACACTTTCCAAAGCATCGTCATCCTTTTCATTGCAAGGATTATGTCACATAGCTTTCATCTGTTATGCAGAGCCTCCTCTATGAAAAGTTAAAGGAAGCTTTCAGAGAGGTGTTTTCTCTGTTTTGCTATCTAAGTAAACAGCTGTTCTGAAAAACTCATGCAAGGCTTCTGACTTTAAGCACAAGCTCAACTTTCAACAGGTAAAGTGGAAGCTGAATTAGCTGATACAAATTCATCTGGCTGAGTCCACAGGCGTAGACTATGTACTCGAGGCCTTGGAGCCTCCCACAAGTTCTTTTCCAAGACAAGTGCCAGATCAATAGATACAGCCAAGGCTGACTCTTCAAGAAGTGCTACCTCTCTCTGGAAGCCGTGATCTCAGAGGCTGCTGCTTCTTACTATAGGGGCTGTGGAGTAGTCTAGCAGTAGCTCTGTTAAGCTCTATCTAGAAGAACTTGGATGTGGCTGTGGAACAAATGATGCATAGAATTTGATGATTTTAACAGAGAATGCCATGTCTGGATTCCACACCACCACTCTCTCCTTCCCAGCCTGATAGCTTCATTTCCTTTCATTGGTGGCTAAGAATCCTGATCTGCACCTTGTACTCCCTTTCTGGTAAGCTAAGATCTGTGCTGCCCTATATGTGGGAGTCTGGGACCCCCAATTACTAACCAAAAATTAATCTTCGTTAAAGAGTTGGAAGGTAATAACCAAGGAAGATTTTTTTTTTCTCATAGTAAAATCCTTTCAGCTAAAATGTTTGAAGTGCCAGTTTCTAACTCTAGGATTTAACCTAAGAAATGCATCTGAACTACAGAAAACACAGCACTGTTAGAGATGGGAGTGTGGGTGACCTCTGAAATAGACTTGTGGTCTCACCTCCGGGTAGTCACACCCAGGAGTCCCTCTTTCTTTCCCCTGAAGTGTGGACTGGACATAGAGGGTTGCTATTAGTATGCAGGCTCCATAATAATGGTTCACATGTTCTGAGATTAGATCCTAAGAGACTGACATTTTCTCTGGCTTGATTCGTGAGTTTGTCTCCATGGAAGAGGCCATTGATAGGACTCAAAGGCTGCTTCTAGCCACCAGTCAATAAGGAGCTAAAATCCTCACTCACATAGTTTCTGAGTCTCTGAATCTGACCACCAGCCTTCTGAGGAAGCTTGGAAGCGGATCCTAACCCTGTAGCTTGACAGAAACTGCTGACATAACCAAAGCCTTCTATGTAGCCTTGTGAGGAAACTTCAAGCTGATGGACCAGTAAAGCTGCCCATGAATTCCCCATCCCAAAACTGAGATATAATGTATTCATGTTGTCAGGGCAATTATTGTGGGGTTTGTTTTACCTTTCTGGATTTTTGATGCAGTTTTACTCTGTGGTGTTGGCCAAACCCAGACTTGTGGTCTTCCTACCTCAACCTTCTAAGTACTCGGATGAGAGGGGTGTTGATGCCATGCCTAGAAGATTTGGAGATATTTCAAATGCTGCCGTTGACTACCAATCCAGCAGGTGTTAAGGAATATCTGGAGAACTGAGATTTTTCTGCAAAGGTAAGACGAAGAATGTGAGAGGGGCTGAGGCCCAGAGAGAGGCACAGTATGGAAAGAAGACAGCAGCCCAGAACTGAAGAAGAGCAGAGCAGCCAAACCTGAGGACCCACACTACGCAGCAGCGCAATCAACGATCCTCCCACAGCTTGTTGACCCCAAATAGTGGTGGTTACTGCAGACAGAGGCTGATGCCCAAGGGAAGACATGGAGAGAGCTTATGGCCCCAAACACTCGCCTCTCAGAGCAAAACGACACTGCAACACTAGTACAACGTTGTCTTCTCTTGAACATTGCAAACTTCTCCATGGAAAGAGAAAAGGTGACTTGACCAAAAAAAAAAAGGAGGCAGGGAGGAGAGAAGGAAAGAGAAAGGGGGGGGGGGAGAGATGGGAGGGAGGGGAAGTGAAGGAGAGAAAGGAAAGAAAAACTCAACCCAAACCAATAAATGGCTTAAAGCATACAAAATAAACCATTTCATAACTGGGTCCAGTGGTGTACACTTGTAATCACAGCACATAGCAGGCACAGTCAGATGGACCTCTGTGAGACTGAGGCTACCCTGGTCTACATAACAAGTTCCAGACCAGCGGAAGCTACAGAGGGACTCTTTTTAAAAGACCGTAAATAAAGAAATAAATATTAAAAACTACAAAACCAAGATGAGGTCGCCCTCCTTTACCATGTCTCAGCAGACATTCTGTCACAGTACTGAGAAAAGTAATTTATTCCCTGAGTTTGATCACCTTCTGTTTTATCACTTGACTTTATCAGTTGCCAATGTTGATATGCATATCAGCTAATGTCAGGAGTCTCAGAATTCCTAAGGGTAATAAACAGTTCATAGGGGAAAGATGAAAAAAACTAAACGTTTGATATAAAACAATTTTTCTTTGCTTTTCATGGTCAACTCTCAAAGCAGGTTAGATGAATCCATAGAATATAAACTCAAAAGTCCTAAAAGAGCACCTAACCACATTGCCACTATTTTGTTTGGTAGGAAAAGTAAAGTTTCTAAATGTTGATTGATTTTCTCATGAATATGAGATACAATCTTTTCTACAAATGTATCTTGCTTCTCTAGGTAATGATCTAGACTTTCACATACAATCCTGGCATTTCAGGTAGTCCTTATCATAGCACTGAAAATGTGCCTAGTTTAAACTTCCGGTCTCAAGAATGATTCGAAAGAGAGAGTTTCTCATTTGAACTAAGAATTTGGCTGACATTCTCACATCCTTGTTTTATCCTCAGTTACAGTCTCTTCCCCACAGGGTAAAGATTTACATCAATTGAAGCTCATATTTTGCTGGCAAGAATTTAAAATTGTAAAGGTAATTTGGATATCTTTTGGGAGAGATTTTCAAAAGGAGAAAACTGTTCTTACTCAATTACCCAGCAACCCCTCATCTGTGTATTTAAACAAGAAAAAATGAATCATATGTATATAAATTCTTATTTATTAAAAGGGGAATGAAGGATGACTCCACTGTACATCAACAGGTGACTGGACAAAGAAAACATGGAGTATACCATATTCCAGTGTAAAAGATCACACTATATATATATATATATATATATATATATATATATATGCAAAATGTGGATGAAAAAAATCAGGAACAAATGTGTACCATCAATATAAACTACTGAAAATTCAAACTAACTATAATCATGAAAAACAAATCAGGGACTACAACCCAGGGCCACAAATGGCAAAGAGATGAATAGTGATGGACCCTGAGATGCTGTTAGGGTAAGGAATATCAGTATTCTGTGCTTTGATTGTGATGTATGCATGTGTCAAATCTTAATAAATTATACATTTTTAAAATGCCATTTATAGTATATAAATTATGCTTCAATAAAATTGATTGTTTAAAAATGGCCTAGAGGTTGAGTTAGAAGAGAGAACCTTCGCCCCAATTTTTTCCTTACAAAAACAGAAAAATGTAGTGGTTGAATGGAACTTAAATATGGAAAAGCTTGTTTAACCAGCAGTCAGATTGCAGGGGACTTAGCTTGGAGCCGTGGGAAATCTTACACAACTTCTAGATTTAAAGCAGGGGTTTTCCATGAGCTCTCAAATATCTTTGTGTGTAACGTTCAGCAGCCTCCATTCTCACACTGAGCCAAGATAAACTGTGGTCATTTATTTGACTTCTGTTCCCTGACTTAATGCTACATAAGACTGTCCTGAAGAGCTTCCAGAATGATCCAGATATGTGATTGTCACCTTAGGCGGGTGTGTGTGTGTATGTGTGTGTGTGTGTGTGTGTGTGTGTGTGTGTAAAGGTGTGTTGTGGGATACATTGTGAATATTTTGGTACAGTTTTCTGTTTCACCATTTCACTGCCTTTCTGTCATCTAACATCTGCTGGCTTCATCTGAGTTCTATGTGAACAGTAATTACACAGGGACAGCCAATTTCCAAGTAACAGCTTTAAGACAAATAGAGCAATAGGGGCAGGTAATGTTTTATCACTGCTTCTAATTCATGCTCACTTCATAAAACAACTTGCTGGGAGAGGAGGCCTCTCAAGTCATTCAGACTCAATACTGCTACTCACTAGGCAGCCTTGAAAGAGTCAGGTTGAATTAATTAGGCAATGGAAAACCTTGCTGGGAATAATGGGGTGTCTGTGTGCATCTGGAGAGCTTGATAGGCAGCCCTTACAGAGAACAGGGCCTCCAATGTAAGCTAAGCAAGCCTGGGAGTCCCTGCCCTGCAATTCAAGTGTGAGTATTGCTCTTCTAACCTGAAACCACGTAACTTTTAATCAGTTAGTGGTTCTATGTGTTCTGAGAATGTTTCTAGCACTGAGTTAAATGCCACTGCAGATTATGAAAGATGTCATTCTTGATATGAACAATCTTTTGTGATAGGAATAATACACACAAATATGAGCATGTTGAACCATAAACCATACCATAAATAAACATAAGGTCCTTCACAGGTGTTGACTGAGTATTCAACTGGTACAGTGATCTAAGAGCTGAGCTAAGCTGTCATAAAATCCTTCTGGGTCAAGAATATAAATAAATGGTCTGCCTCTACAAGAGGTTTGGAGGCCAGGCATGGGCTTATTTAACACATGCCCTTTAGACAAAAGGGTCTTCCAAGACTTAAAGCATATGATTCTCCAGGTCATAAGTGCTCTATTATCAGTGGTCAAAAGTGTTGTTCAGACTGGCTTACCTCTGTAATTAAAGAAAATAATATTTAGAATGCTCTGTATTCGCAGATATAATATGAAGCTCGTTTATCAGGAAATATAGTACTTAAAAGAGTGTTGTAGAACCATTGTTACATAAATCCTAACTCCTGACACAGCTGGGGTTTGAAATTCTCAGAAAGTTCATGATAATATTTTCTTTAGTTCTCTTCCCATTCATTATGTTATGGCTTGGTTGCATCTCTGAAAATTGCAGATTTTGAAAATGTGACAAGATTTTTCTTCTGTGGACCCAGCATCATTTGTAGCTCTTTTAGCTGACAGGTCTCCAGAAGGTATGATAGGTTATGCAGAGCTCAGATTTTTCTCTTCTGATCTTTCCTTCCAAAGGCCAGGAGAGCAAACTTATTAAAGTACCTTTGCTGGCTTTTCTAGAATCTTTGAAAACCTGTCACCATGCTTCTCCAAATCCTCATCCCTTTCGTGCTATGAAATCTCATATCATAAGTTTTCTCCTCAAACATAAAGCTGGTATCACTCCATTCTCTGACAAACCCTCCTTTTTGACGCTCCTGACATTTGACCAGATTCTTCACCCCCTTCCCTTCTTTCTTATTTGCCAATATCTTTCAAACAACTCGAGAGCTTTTGTCATTGTGATGACCCATCCAGGGTGCTCAGTCCTGGTTCAATCAATTCACTTCATCACACTAGCCCACATTCTAGTTGCCACAGCTGCTCACAATGGCCTCTTCTAAGGTGCCTACTCTTTGAACTGCCCCCGACAACTACCTTTGAGGATATTGGGAATTCCATCTGAAAAGTTTTCATTTCTTCTGAATCTTCAGCCCTCTTTCTTCCTCTTCTTTTCCTTCTAACTCAAACCCATGCCCTACCTGTAGGAAGCTCTTTCAAATACTCTGATATCCTTGAACTTCTCACTTTGCTTTCTCATATTAAATATAAATTTGAATTTTTATTAGGATAACTTTATAACTTCATCCTACTGTATATGAAGGAAATTACTGAAGGGTATAGTCTTAAACTTGTGGCTAGTACTCATCCAGGTATTAATGCAAAAGACAGGCAACACATGCTTGAAAATACTATTTTGTTTAACTAACGGTTGTTGAATTATATGGATAAGGACAAAAAGTTACTTAAGAGTGTGAATACCCCAGTTAAAAAGTATTCATTTAGAGTTTGCTACATCATAGGCTTGCTGGGATTCAGTGGTGAATGAAACCAGACACTGGTCTTGCCCACGTGAAGCATACAATCTGACAGTAGATATCCTCAGAAAAATCTTCCAAGTAACTGTGGGTAATATTAGGGACAAATGATAGGTAGACAATTGTATCAGAAGAGTTGTATGAAAAAATGATGTTTTTACCTCAAAGTTGAATGTCTACAGCTGGAGTCTTACTGACAAAAATTGTTGCTTCTAGTGTGTCGCTGAATGAAATCACTGCTTCTTCTACTTCTGTTCTGCTGGTGCAGTGATAATATTATTTATTACTCAGGGGTACTATGTATAAAACTTTTAGTCTCATTAAGATGAAAATTAAACAATGGTTAGTATTTCAAATTCATGGAAAAGAAAATAATATCCCTTCTAAAAAGCGACCTCAGAGAACAAGAAGGTATAGATGTATAAGTGAATCTGCACACCAGAACCTAAGGTTATCCCATTGTCCGCAGGGCATGGGCTGAGAAGGCTTTAATTTGGGGGTGAATTCTTAGAATCTGCAGTAAGAGCTGGCTGTGAGAATCTTCTAAACTCAGCTCAAGTTTCCATAAAGACAGGCAGCATTCCAGGATCCAAACTTAATGGCCGGGAAGCGGGATGGGTATCTAGGAGAGGCTGTGAAAGGAAAGTCACAAGTGCTTTTGCCAAAGTAATTCATAACAGACTCTGATTCCTGACTAGTTCAGCCAGCGTTGCATAGCAATGACCTAAAGATACATATATTATGCAGGGGGGCCTGTCCTAATCACCTGAATCAATTAACAGCACTTTTCTCTCTCTGGCCTAAGAGGGGAAAAAAAAGTGAGAAAAGCAAAGCATAAGGTGAATGTGGATATGTGGAGTCTTTCTGAAATGGAGTGGTCATGCCACAGGGACCTGAGAATGACTAAGGGAACTGAGTACGGCACCTGGCCCACAACTAGCAGCACCACGGAGCCTTCACTCTTCTAATCACAATGAAATGAATTCCACTGCCCAGCACCGAGCTGGGAGGTAAACTCTTCCAAGCACCCCATGTAGGAACAGAGCCCAACTATGGATCTTGACTTGACGTGTTCAACATAAATCGATTTTATTTTCTGAGTCCTCTGAGACTCTGAGTGAACAACTCAGTAATACCTAGCTCACACTCACTCAAGCTACATGTTGGATGTATGTCTAGCCTGAGGCTCTCCTCCTATCAGTCAGGTTCTTGTCTCTGGAAAATGGGGGCAAAACAGAAATGATACAATCCATTCTTGGTAGTGATGTTGTAAGCACTCAATTTTATTATAAACCTCGAATTTATTCATGGTCTAGGTATGTAGTACGAATGTGTGAATTTCGTTTCTTCATTTGGAGAAAAAATGTCTGTAAATATTAACTATATTTACCTATAATTAGTCTTCCATAACCACATATTCTATGTTTATAGATTCTACAAACCATGGAATTAAAATGCAATTAGATTTGTGATGGTTGCATCTGTGCTAAATGCGCAGACTTTTATTCTTGTCATTTTGTTCCCTAATCAAATTAAGATAATAACAATTTACATTGTATTTATATTGGACATTTATTCAGTGAGTTTTTATTGACTACTTAATTAGAGACTGAAATTTAATAATTTTATTGTCATAACTCACCTGCCTTCAGAAATGGAGCTACAGAGGCTAAGTACCTCTTGTGTGTTTTTGTAGTGCAATGCAGTTTTGACATATTGTTATCAGGAAAATGAAGAAGCAATGCACAGTGGCAGAAGAAACACCTTAGAGGGTTAACATTTTGAAGACTCTATCTATGGGTAGGGCTTCCTTATATAAACATGCAGAAGAACCACTTTGCTATGGGTATAATAGGATTGTGGGTACATCTGTATTCTATTAAAATCTTCAGCCGTGTACAAGTTTCTTTAAATTGATACATGTTCTTGGATCTTGACACACATGCTATGTATCTGGACGTGACCAACACAATGAGTCATCTACCTTTTGATGTACTCGGCATATCCAGTACTGGCAAACAGTAACAGTTTCCTTTTGATGATATTTTGGTATTCTCACCATTATAAGCCTAGTGTTTTGCTCATTAAGTATTTGTTGGTCAGCTTCAGTAAAGTGGTAAAAATATAAGACACTTCTCAGAACAAGTTGCTGAAGGCCAGAGGCAAAATACTCATGACTAAAAAGAAACCACATTGAAATAGTTATCAGGACATGAAAGAAAATATTATTTAATATGGCAATTATATGCTTTTATTAACATATTAAATAACAAAGACAAGTGGCAGGTCAAATAATTTCTTTTTCTATGCGTAATGTATGTGTTTGTGTTCATGTGCACAGAGTATAGGTATGTGTGTGTGTATGTGCACATGTGTGCAGAAGTCAGAGTTGACACTGGGTGTCTTCCGCAGTCACTCTCCATCTTATTTTTGAGACGGTGTCTCTTACTGAGCCTGGAGCTCATCAATTTAGCTAGTCTTGGCTGGCCAGGGAGCCCGGAGGATCTTCCTGTCCCTACTTCCCCAGCTCTGCTCTGGGATTGTAAACATGCTCCACTGCACCCAGCTTTTATGTGAGGTTTGGGAATCTGAATTCAGGTCCTCATGTCTACATAGGAAACACTTTATTGTCTGAGCCATCTCTCCAATCCCCTATCTGTCATAGATAGTGTCTGTCAATAATTGTAATGATTAATCTTGGTTGTCAACTGGATTACAGCTGAAATCAACTAAGAGCCACAAACTCGGAGCGGGTCTATAAAGTCACTTCCTGGAAGAAAAAACTGAGGAAAGAAGACTTTCCTCTAGAATAAGCGCCACCTTGTGGCCGCAACCCAAATATAAGGAGATCTAAGGGAACACTTGCGCTATTGCTGCCTGCCCGCTTTGGCTTTTGCTGAAATCATCTACTCTGTTGCTACTGCTGTTGCTGGGTCCATCCTTCCCTGATGTTGCTACTAAACTTCTTCAGTCTTCTAACATGTACTGAAGATCAACAGCTCCCCAGGAATCTTCCAGATATTCAGTGCCAAATTAGGATTAATGAAACAACAAGGTTGATGGGCTGAGCAGCTACCTGGTTCTCAGCCTCTCTAGTGTATAGATAGCCATTATTAGACTGCCTAGTGCACATCTTTTGAGGACATGTAATACGTCCATATGTGTATGTGCATGCGTGTGTGCGTGTGTGTATGTGTGTTCATTCATTCATTCTTTTGCCTCTGCCCTAGGGAATGGCGAATATTTACCAATATTACTCTATCATTTGTTATCTGAATTCAAGTTTCTGAAATTCTTTAATCCTTTTAATGGACTTCTTGGTTCCCAAGTTGTAAACATCAGTGACTTAGCCCCAATCAGACTTAAATTTATATCCCTTTAAATATATGGCAGATCATAAAGACCACACTTTACAACTTAGAAATAAGAAAGCACAAGCCAGAATAATTCAGATAATCAAAAGGTATAGTGTCAACATTCTTGAGGACTTAACCTACATTTTTTTCCATAAGTTCATGCTAAGTGGAGGGTATAAAGGGATAGATATTGTTGGATATGCTGTGGTAGAAGTTTTGAAAATCAAACTAAAAAACTTAGTAAAGTTGTTAGTAAAAATCTATCTTATGCTGAGAAAATGCCCATCTGGAATGAATACATTTTGGACAATGAATACTTAACAAATGATCACAAAACTGGCAAGTTTGTAAGGTTCAGAAGCCCAATATTGAGAGCAAGGATCCAGGATGGCTGAGTGGAGATGAGGCACCGATGACTCTGCCACTGAGAAGGACCAGGACAACTAAGGAAAAACTGAGTTTCAAGGAGAGTGGTTGAAGGAAAATTCTGGAATCCTGCAGAGATCTGCAAAACCCTGGAGCAGTACAGTATCAACCAGGTAGACTAGGAACAGAACCAATCAAACTGCAAGTTTCATCTCAGTTCCTGGGCTATGAGAAGGTAAGGTCCTTTGCTGTTAGGTAAAGTTAAGCAGGAAAGCTGCAGAAATCTCAATAATAGCAGCAGACCAAGAATCTTAAATGTAGGGGAATGTCACCACCTTCACAGGTTTTAAATCCAGTTTGCTGACCTGGATGGTCTTAAGACAGATGATGCTGCTTCAGAGAAAGAACTCACAGTGTGTTGGGCATAATGTAGGGTGGGCCTAGCTAGGCCACCTGCCAGGAGGAACGAAGGAATGGCTCTCGTGGGAGTGGCGCTTCATACCAGTTGGTTGTGAAGCCAGTTTCTGCCCAGCACCTGGAGAGAACCTAATCCACCTGGGAACAAACTGCAATTGGCTGTAGTGAGGACCCCACCCCATAAGGCTATTGGCTAATAAGACCTATAAGACTCTCTGTTCTTTCTTGAATAAATGAGTTTGCAGCAGACCACACTGCTGGCTTCCCGCTCAACTCCCAGAGTCAGTGTGTTGACTCTGCACCTACTCGCCCCCTCCCCGATGGTGGAGATCCTTCAGTCCCCCTCGGGCTGGCCCAGAGTGCTGGGACCCCCAACAACAGTGAGCCTCTTCCCACCCCAAGAATCTAAGCTGCCACAAGGGCCCTTCTTAGACACAGTTCTCCCAAGAGACTGACAGTTATCATTCTAATGTCATCTGAAGTCATAGACTGTAGTGACTCGCAGAATAAAGGGCAGCATCTTCAGCATTCTGTAGCTTCAGGATCAACATCTGTCACAACCACAAACCTGAGTCCTACCAACATTTGCCCTGCAGGAACTAGAATAGGTTTCCTCTTCAACCCATGGCCTTAGATTGATTTTGTTGGAGCGGGACCAGGGGAAGATTCTGTCAGAGTCCCATAATGCAATTCTATACACCTCAACTCTATCAGAGCTATCTTAACAGGACCTAGAGATGTTTTCACCTATATCTGCCAGCTCCAAGATCACAGATCCAGAAGCCACAAATCACAGTGCACTCTGCACTACCTGAAGGAATTAGAGAACATTTTCCTTATATTCCACACATTCAAGAGCATAGGCACCATTGTTGCAATCCCAAATGTGATCTTTACATGCCCCTAAGACCCAGAGACAATCACTTTCCAAGCTCAGGGACTGGGAACCACAGGCAGTTGTGTAAAAAGCCTTTGTCACATTTGAACTTTCTGTTTGGCACCTGAAAAAGATATTACTTAGGTCCCAAAGTTTTAGGAAAGCAAACACCCCTGTGTCATACTGTAAGATCTCAAGCCTATGGCTCTTGGTGCCACAGATCTCAGCGTCATCTGTGTTCATCATGGGGAGAAGGTCCTTTCCTGTCCTGAAGAAGGGAATTGTATTTTCTGGTGTCACAGAGCTGAGTGATTTCTCATATTCATCCTGGGAACCTGGGGGAAGGACGCTTACAGATACTGTGGATTAGAAAACATGCTTCTGGGGTCACAAGCCTTAATGTCACTTTTGCTTTCCCGAAGGGACCAGGTACCTGCCTCTATACGTCTCTCTCAAGTATCCTTGTCACCGTCAGCCCCACTGTCACCAATGCTTTATCCTGTAGGTCTTGAGAACATGTACTTTTTGAAACTTAGGTATACTGCAAAGTCATACAAATGCCTTTAAGAACTATTACAGTCTAGAACACTGAAGCACTTGTAGACACTACTGATATACTGATATCCCTTAAAGCTGAATAAATCACAGGAACTACATTTACCTTCTCATTTATAATTGTAGCCAGAGAACTCACCCAATCCTCATTTTGAATATCTTATAAATGAAAAAAAAACCTTTCTTAAAAAAAACTACTCCATAGAACTGAAACAGCTTATTGTTACATCATATACATACATATATAGTTATAGTCATTAGTAAAAAGGTATAATAAACATGAAAAGAAATGAGATGTTTCCAAAGGAAAATATTTCACCAGATATTTAAAGAAAAATATGAAATAGCGGAAAAGGAACCCAAAATAATGATGCTAAGAACACTCAGAGTAAGAGAATGAAGATAAAATATAAGGAAATGAGAAAGTTCACTTACCATACGAAGGGAGAGTTAACCAGAGATATAGAAATCATAAAAAAGAACCAAGCAGAAATTTTGGAGCTAAATACTTCATTTTATTAAATAAAAAGAAAAATTGAGATTTTAGGTAATAGGTGAGCAAAATAAAGAATTTTTTGATGTGAACGTAGCTATCATTAAATAACCCACAAGAAATGAAAAATGAATATTTTCAAAATTGAAGAGATTGGCAATGGAGGTGGCTCAGCAGTTAAGAGCACTGGTTGCTCTTGCAGAGGACCTGAGTTCAATTCTCAGCACCCATGGCATATAACAGCCATTCAAAACTTCAGTTCCAGGGGATTTAATGCTCTCTTCTGACCTCTGCAAACACAGATGCACCTACCTGCATGCAAAGCAATACACTCATACTCGTTGAATAAAAAATACAAAAACACTAGCATTACGGTAAATCCACATGGCTACGAGAAAGAGAAGAGGCATAGAAAACTGACATCTTATTTTATGAGATAAGTGCACATGGTGCACTTACACACATGCAGGAAAATACTCAGACACGTAAAATACAAACAACTTTTTTAAATTTTAATTTTTAAAACTAGTTTTTATTGAATCATTGTGTGATTTTTACAGAACATCTCAATCAGTCTTAGTCATCTTCATATCTCTTTCCCCGCCACACCTCTTAGCCCCGCAATTGGAATCCATACATTTTTTTTTCTTCTTTTAAAAAAGAATTGTCAATAGTACTAGCAAACCAAATTCAAATGAACATCAAAAATATCATACACCATGATTAAGTAAGGTTCATTTCAGAGATGCAAAGATACTTGAATATATGCAAGTCAATAAACATGACACAAAACACATTGGTAAAACCAAGGACAAAATCATACGTTCATTGTAATAAATACAGAAAAGAATCTGATAAGATCCAATAGCTTTCATAATCAAAACTCAAAATATTAACCCAGAAGGACATTTACTAATAATGCCTACACATTAAACACCCACAGTCAATATCATATTGAGATGAGAAAAGGCAAAAATGTTATCTCTAATACCTGAAATAAGAAAATAGAGCCTAGAGATATGATTCAGTGCTTGTGAACATTCACTGCTCTTGCAGAGGATCTGAACCCGTTCCGAGCACCTGCTATTCAGGTAGCTCACAACTGCCTCTAACTCCAGCTCCAGGTGATCTGATTGATATATTTTGTAGCCTCTGTGGACACCTGTACTCACACATGCATAGACTCACACATAGAGGTTGTCCACTCATTTGCCACTCCAGTTAGAATACTCACAGTACTGGAAGTCTTAACAAGATCAATTATGTGAGAAAAAGAAACAAATGACATCAGATTGGAAAGCAAGAAGGTCAGTTATTCATGTTTGTAGATGACAGGAGTTCACACATAGTAAGACCAAATTCTGTAAATTTTCAGGATACTAAACAACAAAGAAAATCAATAGCATTTTCATATATCAACAATGAACTTGCTCCAAAAGAAATCAAGGAAACAATCCCATTCACAGGAGCAACCAAAATACTTAGGAATAAATTTAACTAACAAAGTAAAAGATCACTACAATGACAGCTATAAAATACCAAGAAAAGAAACTACAGAGGACACCACAAAGAATAAAACTATATCCTATATTCATAGATTGAAGGGTTAATATTGTAAAAAGACCATACTGCCCAAAGTGATCTACAGATTCAATGAGAAGCCCAACAAATATCAATGACTTTCTTCATAGAAATTGAGGAAATGAAAAAACAATTCTGTTCTAATAATCATGTGGAAACACAAAAGACCTACAATAAATAAAGCAACACTAAGTAACAAAGAAAAAGATTCCAGCTAGCTGTAGGCATGATATTTGACTCCAAAGCATAACCTAAAACTTATTAAATAAAACAGCACAGTATTCACATGAAAACATACAGACAAGGTAACAGAGAGTCCAGAAATAAACCAAGCCTAGAGATAACATCTTTGACAAAGATATCGATAACATGTAGTTGAGAAAGGACAATCTTTTCAATAGATGATGAAAATGAAATTGGAGAGATTATATATATGCAGAAGATTGAAACTAGATCCCCTCTACTTATGGCATAACAAAATCAACTCATCATGAACAAAATCCCTAAATGCAAAACTTGAAATATGAAAGTACTACAAGAGAGCATGAGAAAACACTTCAAGACACTTGTATAGTCAATGGCACGTTAAGTAGGCACCTAAAGCCTAAAAGCATAGGGAACAGAAATAACAATAGACAAATGCATTATATCAAACTAAAAAGTGTCTAAACAGAAAAGAGGTAGACCACAGAGTTTAATTGTGAGATTCATATCCAGAGTATAGAAAAACCCAAACAACTGAAAAGTTTAAAAACCCAAACGATGCAGCCAAAATATGGAATAAAATCTGAGGCAACTTATTCAGTGAAAACATGCAAATAGCAGGTAAATACATAAAAATTGTTCAATCTCACTATTTGCCAGAGAACTGCAGATATAAACTACAATAAGCTATCATCTCAGTCTCCATATAACAAATGCTGATGAAGATTCAGAGAAAACACCACTCTGATACACCATTGGTGGGAACCTAAATTCATATATTCATTATAGAAAACAGTGTATGGATTCCTCCAAATCTAAAGTTGGATTACCAATATAACGCAGCAATCCCACTGCTTTGGGAATACATCCCAAAAAGATGAAACCATTAGGAAACAAAGAAAAGGATAATTGCATTCTTATGTTTATTGTCACAGCATTCACAAAAATGAAAATCCTGAATGAACCTAGAGGCTCATCAATGAATGACCTGGTTATGAAAACTATGATATGTAGTCACAGCGAAATGTTATTTAACCATTAAAAAGAATGAGATTATGGCATTTTTCACAATATGGACATATCCGGAGGTGATTATTTAAAATGCAATTAATAAGCTAAACACAGAAAGATGCACACTGCCATGCCCTCGCCTACTTATAGAAACCAAAAAGTTGATCTCAAATAACAGAAAAGAACCATATTCTACGGAAGCCGGGAAACACAGCGAAAGGAGAAACGGAAAGACTCTAAAGAAAGGACACCAGAGTACAGTGAGAAAGGAGGAATCCAGGTCTCTGATTTCCTATGGCACATTACATTAGCTTTGGTTAAAGCAATCTATGACATACTTCAGGATGATTATAAGAGTAAAAAATTCTCAACACACAAAGCAGTTAATGTTTGAATAGTTGAAAGTTCTGGTCATTTTGTTTATTTGTTTTGTATTATATTATTCCCCCAAAAGATGTACGAATGTCTTATGTTTTAATATAAAAAAGAAACCAAATAATGAAAGTTATGAATAGAATAACCTAAGGAAAACATCAGTGAACAAATAATCTTATAAGGAAAAATAAAACTTAACCCCACTGTTTCAACATGTCATCTTATTTTTCAAGTTTGAACATAGCATATATCAAAAGAAATGTAACTCTCCGTTCGGTTATGAAAAGACCCAACATGCAAGCCAAAAATGTCTGCTGCCATGTAAAATTTTTCAGAAGAAGACTATTTCAAAGTTGTGATATTTCAAATAACTGGACACAATCCAAATAACCTTTTAAGCTAATCTTCTAGCTCATGAAAAGGTTTTTGTAGTAAGCACATGTTAAGACATTTTTCAGCTGATTGGCAAGCAGGTAAAGTGCTTCCATATCTGCCTTTATCTCTGGGGGAAATCAAGACATAGTTCAAAGTCTGGGTATTTTCATTGAAATCTGATGGATACACACACACACAATATCTTGATTCCAAACTGTCTTGCTACATAAAAACTGCTCCTGATATTTTATCTGTTGAAAGAAGACATCGTGTAATGATCTAGCCATTTGTTTTGTTTCTATAACAGAGATCATAAACACGTTTAATTTCTGTATTTGAGATGTGGCAATGGTGGGAAAGGAACAGACTGACTTATCAACAGCCATTTTCTTTTAGTAATAGGATGCCAAATGCCATGCTTGAGTCTTCAAATCTCACTCCTTACTGTGTAATCCTGCTTCCAGTCAAAGGAAAATATGTTACTAGTCCCTTATCTCAAAATCACACCTATTCATTTATTAAAGAGCTTTTCCTGGCTAACTCTAACAGAAAATTCCTCTGGTTAAGGTATTTCTTTTGCACCCCCCCCCCCACTAACCTGTGCTGTATAGACGCACTTTATTTTTGCTAATAGACAACTTATTGAGGACACCATTGAATATGTGTGAAAACAGATAAAATAGCAGGGATCTCTAATTTATAAAATCTATACTGAGTAGAGATAAACTCCAATGACAAGGTAACAGTCGGCAAGACAAGTTGAAAAATATCTTGTCAATGCAGATGATTTCCTATTGTTGATCAATATACAGACTGAGTATCCCTAGTTTAAATATCTGAAATCCAAAATTCTCCAAATTCTGAAACATTTTGAGAATCAGCATGGTTCCCAAAGTGGGATATTAAACATTGTGTCATGCATAAAAATTATTTAAAATCACACATAAGAATTACCCCTAAGCTATGTGTATCAGTTATATGTAAAAAATAAATATGACTTTCATATTTAGACTTGGGTCTAAAATCCCCTAGAAATCTCCTTCCAACACTCAAAAAGTTTTGAATTCTGAAACATATGTTTTCAAGCTTCTTGGATAAGAAATACTCAACCTGTAATAGTTGAATAATTTAATAGAAGCGCACAATGATTTATGAATTATCTTACTGTGTATGCAACTGAATGTGAATTCAACCTGCAAAATTAAATTGCTTTGGTGATTAATTTTTAGAGTGATTAACACTCTTTTATTGGACTGGAAAGCACAGTATACTACACAGGAGTATTTTCCTGGGTTTCTGTGACAGTGGTGCTGGCAATCTGTTCAATATTCTGAATGATTTTGAAGCTGACCCCTCAGTTGTCATCTCCAGATGGGGCATTTTCTCATGTCCCACAACAAAATTTTGAACATAGAAATAAACCTGTGATAGCGAGAGACCTGTGTTTCTTTTTGGAAGTATATGAAACACTGTCAAGATAAAGGTATACACAGACTCATAGAAATCTGTGCCATGGACCTTGAGGTATTGTCATTGCAAGGCTGGTTAAAGTGTTTTCTTTGGAGGCTGGAGCGATGGCTCAGTGGTTGAATGTTTGGTCCTCTTTCAAAGGACCCTTCTTGAGTTCCCAGTACCCACTTCAGGCAGTTGATTGCCTGTAAGTCCAGCTCCAGGGGATCTGACACCCTCTTCTGGCCTCCGCAGACACCTGCAAACATGCAGCTTACATACACACATGTGCATGTAAAGTAGAAATTGAATCTTCTTAAAAAGGTTTCTTTACCAGTGTACAAAGGTGGAGGGGACATAAAGGAATTTAAGTTTGTGGCCTGTCTACAAATTCTGTGAACCCTAACTCCCTAACTGCTAGGGACAAAAATGTCTATTTTACTTAGTCTTTTGTTGTTGTTTCTTTTTCCCTGAAAACACAGAGCATGCAAGAGTATCTGGACTGGGTTCTACAGAATGGAGCAATGTAAATGAAACATGAAAAACACCATGTGACGAAACAAGCACGGCTATGTGCAGGCTGAGTTCCTTATAGTGTAATGTGGTAGGTTCCTCTTTTCACTGAGGAAGTCTTCATGGACTGAGCTTCATATTTATGGAAACCTGGCACATACAGTAATTTGCTTATTGCATTTTGCCTTCCAGTATCAGAGCACATAGAAATTTTTGCACTTGGGTTTCTGTGACATAAATGTCTTCTCATGATAACATTAACTATCAGCAGCTGTTCATGAAACCTAGCTACAAGTTTGTCAAAATACTAGGTTTGTATTATCTTTGATAAAAATGTCCCCTCATGGGAATTCTTGCTAGTATCTTAGTCTCCTTTTCTTTTGTATGTACCACACCTTTTAGTGTATTTCACAAAGGCATCCAACTCTTCTAATTTTCTTTTATGCAGAATATTTTATATTAATGACTTTCAGAACATTAGGGATACAATAGAATAATTTGGACTGAAATTTTTCTTGGAAGATAATGGTGCTTTCTTCTGACTCTTTAATAGGCATGTTTACAAATCTGAAATAAGTGCAGATCATTTAAGAAGAATATGACCTACTGAACGACTTCACGAGAGAATCTTCTTTGTTACAAATTCTTAAGGACTTGAGGGTTTGCTATTTCAATTGTTGTGGATATAAAAAGGAAATGATAGAAGTTTGTAGCTCTTCAACTACAGCCATCCAATATATAGCAATTTACTGAATGTCTGTGAACTATGCTATCCATGCCTCTTCTGTTTCTTAGGAAAAACTACAATGTATAAAAACTTACAGTCCATAGCAAGAGAAACAGCTCCCTACTTTATTGTCCAAAAACTCATAGAGCTCTAGTTATTGATTTGGTAGGATCAGTGAATTTGAACAGTGAATAGAAGATTTTGTTAATGAGTGTAGTAGTCATTCAAAGAGTTTTGTAAATCTTTTATTCTGGTCCGCAGTTTCAAAGTGTCCCATAACTAAGACTAATTATTTAACCAATAACTCAAGGGAGATAGATTTGAGATATCTCTGTTGGCTTGTACTGTCATCAAGAGAAGTAAATAGAATAAGTTAGTGAATGGTATACCAGTGCTTAGCTTTTACCTCACTTCTGTAAGCTGACACAGTATTTATACGTCCATTAATCTATACATTTCTACAATCAAAAAGAATCTAAAGAAGTTTATATTGAAACCAGAGATACAATAAAAAAAAGTATATAAAATAAAACAACACAGTTCAGTGGGACTTTCCTCCTTTCTAGTAAGAGGAAAATGATAACTTAATATTGCAATTAGATGTGAAATTTAAGTCAAGCTTCCCACAAACTAAAACAGAAACATGAAATGTATGATGTAGGGTTTCTTTTCACAACAAAAGTGAAGAACATAATCCAGGCTTCTTGAAATGGCATCATGGACTCACTGACAGTTTGAAGAAATTATGAGCAAAACAACTTAATATGAAAATCTATTCAAAAGATGAAATTTTCTCCCTCATATTTTCTCAAAAGTATTTCAGTTCTAATTCCACGCAGCTATTTCCTAAGGCTATCATGCAGAAGGGTCCACAACTTCTGGCTGGAGTATCTGCTTTTGAATATACTGAGGATGACCTTGCAGTCTTGCACCAAAACCTTTATATAAAGGCTCTACTAATTTCAGAAACTGTAGATAATTCATGATGACTAGTCATATTCAATACAATGGGCTATGAAACATTTGCTATGGTGTCAGTTGAAGAATTTTTCTTGTCTACTACTGCTATTGCAATGATATCAGAGATTTGAGTATCTGTGCATGTGTATTTATGTAAATGTATGTAAACATACACCTACATGTATGTATACAGATTATGAATGTGTATGAATATGTATTTCTTAATGCTATTTAATGATCTTGTTAAGTTTTCTCTATTCTTAATGTGTTTGATTCGGTTTATAGGCTATTCCCTGACTGCTTGACTTCTTCAGTCTTTCCTGATTTTGTTGTGGCTGAGATCGAGTTGATCATGTATCCTGCAGATGCTGAGCAAGACAACTACTGTTTCTAGGGAAACAAGATTTTTTTTTAAACTTTCTGAAATGAAAACTTCAAGGATGCTCTTTAAGGTTTTTCCTGAAAAGCTAAGATTTTTTTTTAAATGGACTTATTCCAAGAGTATTTGAAGAACACAAATTAGACTCAATAGGCCTTAAAAAATACTTTAGGAGCTGAAGTGAAGGGTGATAAAGATGTGGGGATGGAGCTGAGAGAGATGGGGAAGGTCTGAATATGATGAAAATACATTGTATGGAATTCTCAAAGGGTCAGTAAAAATAATTTTAAAGTTTGAAATGAAAAATACAAACATTATAATAGTAAACAAAATTCTGCTCATCTGATTTATTAAAGTTTTAATTGGACACAAAATGATATAACACTGAATATATTGAAAATTTACTATGTGTTAGACACTACAATAGTGTTTCAATAAAATTATGCTAATCTTTGAGCCAACAAAAAATATTATACCCAAGTCAATGTGTGGGTAGGAAAGTGCAAGAGAATAGTAAGCTTTGTAACAATAGGCTTTTGGCAGAGACTGCCCTATAATGTGAGCGATGAGACTCTCCTCTCATGCTTGGTCAGATGCCTGCTGCCTCTTCTGGAGAGCTCTCTTTAACTACCTTGTTTCTTTTTCCTTAAGTGACATTATATTTCCTTAAGTGACATTAAATATCTTAACTTTATGGGGTATCCCTGAAAGTCCTGCCCACATCACCTACAGGGAATTACAACGGACCTCACAGGACATTGTCTCAGATTGTTCTGAATCCTTTGCTGCACAGGAACCACAGTGCACTCCCCATAGACCCTTGAACTGTATGCTTTGCACACACCAATTCTCACACATGCATGTGCAGTTAGACTTGAAGAAACTCAGGAACATAAAGCCCTCCAGCCTTTACCGAAGTATAGTACAATGTCATGCATTTTATTTATTATAGTGATTTAGTCCACATATGATACTCAAGTTATATACTGGGATAAAAGAGGTGGTCTTTGCCTTATTTAATAGTCTTTATTTCCATTAGGCTATTATATTTTATGATCACAGATTATGCAGTCATCTTTTCAGCTTTGACATTTCTAAATATATTTTAATATCTCTTGAAACAATGTTCAAATGTACTTTTATCAGCCTTGGAATCTTAATAAGATTCCAGTTATCTCTTAATGGTCTTTCTAGCAGAAAATGCATAAACACTAAAAACAATTGACAGCTAACTTGAAGAATATTATCTTCAGTTCCACATATATTTGAAATCAGAAAACGCCCCTGGAAATGGCTGTTTCTACTTAGTTTCTATCATATATCTATCTGGTGCGATAGTGCAATCACTCTCTCCTTGTGGGACACAGACTGTTCTTCGTATTAGGTTTGAAGTACTGGAAACATAAACCAGTGTTCTCACTGGGCTGCTTTTGCTCAATTGTGACATTCCTCTAAGATTTGCCAAAGAGAAAAAAAAAGTTTAGTAATCATAGGAAAATTGAGAATGCTTCTCTGGTTCCCAGCTATCTAGGTTAAATCTCAGGAAGTCTATGAGACTACATCTGTATCAAAACATATTTTAGTCTGAACAGTCCTAACTTCCAGCCAGACCATATTCCAAATAGGAAGGAATCTAGTTTGTCCAAAAGGCTATGTTTGGATAGGTCTCAGATCATAAGCTTGCTCTGAGGAACCCTTAGATTCATTTTGAGAATTGGAATATAATGGAAATGGTAACACAACCCTTGCCTTTGCCTTCATCAGTCCTGCAAGAGTAGAGCAACTCCAGCTCCCTCTTTGTTTCTGTGGTGGATTGGATAAGTGTCCCTGAAGGCCCATGAATTGAAGGCTTGGTTCCAAGTCTGTGGTGTTATTGGAAAGCCTTGAAGTTTCAAGACTTAAAGCCTACTGGTAAATCTTCCTAGTTATTGGTGGCATACCTTTGACGGGGGTTGAGGGGATATTATGACCAGGAATTTCCTTTTTCTTGACTTCACTTCTTAGTCATGAGTGAATGGTTTATCCTGGTTTGCTATCACAATGTGCTGTCAGGGGTCCAATAACAATGGGCCCAACCAAACATGGATTTACCTCCAAAACTGTGAGCCAAAACACACTTTCTCTTTTTGCTCTTTATAAGCTGATTATCTCAGGCACTTGTAGGTAACAAAAAGTGGAAGACACAAGGTCCCCAATATGTATTATAAGCCTTTAAGTTTCTGTGCTAGAAAAGCCATGAGTTTCATCAATGAGAGAGGTTATTATTTTGATTAGGAATGGAGTTCTGTCAACCTATTCAATCCATTGTGCAAACCTGTAGGCGCTACCTTATGTACAGGGCATACAGTAGTGGACAGTGACTAAATCAAGTGAGATAATTTCCGTCATGTTGCACATAACTCAGCTTCACAACCACAGATCATGAGCCCCACATGGGGTCAATAAACGATCATGAGATTTGCAAAAAAAAATTGGCAGTAGTCAGTGGACTCTGAATGCATGACAACCAAAAGCAAAGTCAAAATCAGTGTGTAAGGAATCTGGGTATTTTAGCAGGGCTCACCTGTGTCCCACACTGTGACTTTGTTGCAACCCTGATTTTGAACACAACAGGCACACTTCTCCCTGAGATGAATTTTGGCTTGAGATCAGGACAAAGTTCCCAATGATTTCTAAAATGACCCTAAATACACTTCCATTTTATACTACATATTTATGCCGTCTGACATTCTCAGCACTGATGTTTATAATATCAAAATGTTGATCAACACTGAAGATGTTCTGTGTCTAACAATATCAAATATCTAGGTAGGACTTGATTCTTTATATAAAAAATAAGCAGAAACATTCATCTCCTGACTACAAACATTAATGTGTGTATGTGTGACTGCATGCGTGTGCATGTGTGTGCACACATGTGTGTGTGGGTGCTGCCCCTTGGTGCACGTGTCGGGGCCAGAGATCAAGTATATTCCTTCATCGCTTTCCACTTTTTTTTCCTGAGACAAGGTCTCTCACTGAACTTAGACCTTGCCATTTTGGCTAGACTGGATGGCCAGTAAAACCCTGGAATTTGCCTGTCCTGTCCACCACTCAGTGTTGGGATCACACATGCTCATAGAACTTCACTTTTATGTGGGTGCTGGGTATCTGAATTCAGGTCCCCATGCTCATAAAGAAAGTACTTTATCCCTTGACCCATCTCTCCAGTCCCTGCTTTTATCTTTAACAAATGATGGAATTATATGCATGCCGATGAATTGTTTTAAAATAAATTTCTTTATGATTTATTATAGTAAAATTTTTACTGTTATAGTGACTTTAATGCCTGTGTGTAAAAAACCATAACAAGGTTCTTAGGTGAAGAGGAGCCCCAAGTGGAAAAAGTTTAAGAAGTTCTGACAATAAATGGCTTTCCTGTACATAGCCTAATGAGTTCTGTCTAAAATCAAAAATCCTGTTTGACCACAAGGCCAGACAGAAACAGCCATCCTTGTTTCAATGTTCTTTTAATATTTATTCCATCCATTGATTACACAAAACGTAAGCCAGTTATACTTATGAGCTGAGCACAATGAACAAGAAAACAATACTAATAGAATTTCTAGGGACATCACATCTGCTATAGCACAGAATGCAATGGAGATTTCTCTGTCAAATGCAGACCTCGGCAAAGTGCCACAGAGATGTTCATCATCCACCTCCAGCACCAAAAGCAGGTCTCAGCTGTTGAGGATGCCTTCATGCAAACTTCTCAGACACCCAGCTCTGGGTAATCTCTCCTTTGCATTTATTTTTTGATGTTGATTTATTGACTTCAGAATATCCAACAGTTGAACTTCATGTGTCTTTATTCTCTGGAAAATCATGACCCTTGATTCAACTATTCCATCTGATCTGTGGACTAAAAATAAAAAGAGCATCAGGAACATATTAAGAAGCATTCTCTGCCTCTGCTCCCAACCCCGTACACTGGAGATGCTGTAAATGCTGTTGGCATCTTATCGGTTAGAAAAGTCTGATTCAGTGGAGTGGAGCTGCTGGGAGCTCACCTTCACTCGACCTTCACCCCTTTTTGTCTTTTCAATCCCTGCTTTGCTACGCGCACTGCCAACCTGGACAGATGTCACCAATTTCCTAACAGCACTTTCATGAAGTGAATGCTATGCAGATGTTATGTGCTCAGCTTGGAGAATCAGGAAAGTAAATAAATCTCAGTGACACAGTATCAAATACTTAAAGATGATTATTTAAATATAAAAACATGAAGGATAACACAGACTAAGCTATGTATTGTCACACAGAAATCTTTAGTTGACAGAAGGGCAAACTCAAAACAGACTATTATGAAAATTAACTTATATAGATTTATAGAAACTAAGATTCTTTAGGAAAATATTTTTTACATGTGAGCAATAATAATCCCCTGGGATGTTATGTTCACAGATTGCTGCAGGCAAACTACAGTGAAGATCATAGTCCTCAAAATAATGCTTTAAGAAAATAGTGGAGTACGAGGGTTAAAGTAAGTTGAGACACAATCCTACTTTCAGTTGTGGCAGCATCTTTTCCAGTTGAGAGAGAACCGTGGCTCCCATCTTGGCAACATTAATCATTTAAGTACAGGCTTCAGATCAAGAACAAGTGCTCTGAACACTGAGAATCCACTCAAAGACTGGCCCCCCAACAGTCCTGGCCTGTCCCAAATGGGAGTCCAGACTACTTGAGGCTCCAGATTTATCAAGGCCAACGTCATACTTTTCTTGTCCCAAACAATAAGATGCTGTTGAGAAAACTGAATTTTATTAAAGCACACAGAGATTCTCTTAGTATCTTCCCTGTACAAATATAGGAGTTAAGACTACAAAACTTTCAGGATGAAGAGAAAATGTTATAAATAATGACTTACCAAGGATTTGTTACTTATGATATACCCAAAGATAATCTCTTGAAATGAAAACTAGACTTAAAATTATTTCTAAATACATAATTGAGAAAATTAAAAGACCAAGCACTTAGCCATCATATTTTTAAATTATTATGACTCAAAATATAAAAAAATACTCTTCCATCTGAATGATAAAAAGCTATCAACAACTAAAATGACAAAGCATTTGACATATCATGTAAAGAAGAGTCAAAAGAAGTTGGCTGCAGAATTAATTCATAAAAAAATGCAAATTAAAACCTGACCAAGATACCACTTGACAGCTACTAAAATGCCCACTCAAAATATTTTCTCCTCTCCCAAGAATGCTAAACCCTAGAACAACTTTGGAAAGCACTTTGGCAGTTCCTTAAACACGCACTCACCATAAACCCATCCACATTTCTCCTACTTACTTACGAGACAGCTGTGAGCCAAAGCAGGTCCATATAGGCGTCTGTATCAGGGATAGGGGTAGTCTTCAGTCTCTTGTTCTCTGCACTATGGTCAGTTGTGGGTTTCAGTGTTAACCATAATCTGCTTCATAAGGAAGCTCCTCTGGCAAGGGTAAGGAGATGTTTTAATCCCTGGGTATAACAATAAGTCATTAGGAGTCAGTTTAATACTCTCTCTATTTAGAGGAAAACTAGCATTACATTCTCCCTTATTCCCTGTCACCTACTTTGATTCAGGTTCCTAAGTCTGATATCAGTGTCATAGGATGGGCTCCATCCTATGAAGTGAACCTTAAATCCAAGTAGAGATTTGTTTGTTACTCCTAATATTTATGCCACTATTGCACCCGTGGGCATATCTGGACAGGCCAGTTGTTGTAGTTCATAGGATCACACCTGGGTAAGTTTGACGATTTCTTTTTTCCTTCTGGTAGCATGCATTGCACCTTCCAGCAGTATGAAAGCTAGCTGGTAGGGGTGAGGCTCTGAAGTCAACACCAGCTTGATTTTCCCTTGTTTATTTGATAGCTCATGTATGTGTTGTTTTTAGCAATAGATGTCATTGCATAAGAAGGAGCACAAAAATTGTAAGAGCAGAGGTAGGAATGACCACATGCCACATGGAAATAGAGTTTTCCAGGCACCTGATCAGTTACTCACAGGAGCTCATGGCAATGGTAACAGAATGAACAGTCCTATGCAATCTCAAACCAGACAAAATCCTAGCATAGACACGGAGAGGTGAGTAAGAACTCCCAATCCAACCTAAGGAACTTCTGGAAATTGATGGCTGCTTGGAAGGGGAGAGATAGTCTCTTACAAGAATGGGACTCTGGTAGGTTAAGGAGGCTCTGGTGGATAGGTCCACACTGAAGAGCATTTGGGGACACAAATTAGCTCTGTAGGCCCTGTCTCTCAGGTATTGGTAGGGAAAGGGATCTAAACACCATCTAAATATCATCAAATTATATTGTATGAAATCTCAGAAATTCAATTAAAAACTAGGTCCACACTAAAACATAAATGCAGATGTTTCTTGAAGAATTATTTGTAGTCACCCAAATCTGAAACCAATCACAATGTCTTTCAACTAATGAACAGACACACCAATTGGGTTCTATTCATATGATGCTATATTATTTAATAGCACATAATGAAACTTATTTGAAAACAAAGATACTATGCTGAGTGATAGTAACCACTCCTAAAACATCATATGTATTTATACAAAAAGCTAAATTCACAGAGACAGAAAGTAGATCAGTAGTTACCAAAGGCTGAGGGTTGGTGGAGCAAGATCGACTGAAAACAGGCAGAAGAGAAACTTTGGGGTGATAAAAATGTTCTCAACTTATGTTGTAGTTGCACACCTGTGTAAAACAATAGAAATCACCAACTGTTATAGTGACAGTTTTATGGTGCATAAAATACAGCTTAATAATGATATTAATTTTTTTAAATGTGTGAAAGGCAATTCTATTACCAATATAGTAGGGTTTTTATAGTCTTAAGCATAATTAGGGGCAATCAAGATGGTATGGTGGGTTAATGTCCCTGTTGCCAAGCCAGATGACCTGAATTTGATTTCTGGGACCCACACGATGGAGGAGAGAACTGACTCTCACAAATTGTGCTCTAACCTCCACCTGTGTGTGATCACACATGCACATCTACGATTCACACACAACATAGATTAAAATGTAGTAAAAAATTTAAGACTAGATAAACATTGATAACTGGGATATGCTTATAGAGAAAGTTAAGTGACTTCTGACTTATTTCAAAGGCTCAGGTGGCTATTGCATCTTAACAGATGTGTGTGGGCCTCAGTGAACTATTTTTGTATAAACTAATTCATGAAACACTGTCCCTAACCTGATTTCTTTGACAATACCTACAATAAATCAAACAATGCATGAGATTAATGGGCCTTTTTATTTCCTTAGCATCCCATGCAAGAAATTATTTTTATCTGTCAAAAAGCACTTTTGAAAGGCTAAGTGACAATTACATGATCATAAATTGTTGATGAATCTTCAGTGGTAGCTACAAAGAACCAAGCAACATAAATCTGGGGTTTAAAAATAAGAAACTAAAAATTAAAGATGAAACTGAAGCAAATGTATTTTTGCCTCTTTATTTGCCATGTTTTATTTTATTCCCCCATTCTAACTGAGGAACTGACAAGGCAGATGGGAGAAAACAGAGGGAGGTTTTGCATAGTTTCATGAAATTTATTTCTAGGAAAATGTTAGGACTTTTAATTTTCAAGACTACCTATTGTGGTATAGCTTAGGTAAGATGTAACATTTAGGATATTAGGATCAAAGCTTTGGAATTATGTATATTCTTTTTTAATATAATATTTTATTCCTTCTTTAAAAATTTCATACAATTATGTGTATTATCCACCCTCTCTCCTTCCAGGTCCACCCCCATCTCCCCATGACCTCCCAATTTCCTGTCCATTTTTTTTCTTAAATAATCCACCGAGTCTAATTTGCCCATATACGCATGAGAGTGGGGCAGTTCATTAGAGTTTAGTCAGCGCACTAGTAACCATATCATTAAAGAAAACTACCTGTCCCCCCAGAAGCCATCAAATAATAGCTCATCAGTCACAGGTGGAGGATTGGGAACAGCTCTCCCTCCATCCTAGAATGTTGACTGGCTTGATCTTGTATACTTCTTCTGCAGACAATTATAGCTGCTCTGACTTAATTAGTGCAGGGATCCTATTGCGTCCAGAAGACAATCTTTCATTCCGATCCTCTGGTTCTTACAATCATTCTCTCCTCCTCAGTGGTCCTTTAGCTTTGGGTTGGGGATGGGTGATATATGTCCAATTTATGAATGAGTACTCCACAGATAGTAATTCTGTGCAAGTGGATCAGTTTTGAATTTTTGTGTTATCCACCATCCCCTGCATAAAGAAGTTTCTCTGATGAGATCTGAGAGCCGCACTAATTACTTCTGGTACAGAGATATGAATTTAGAGGGCAGAATGCTGTGTTCATCTCACAGTATAATAGTAGTAGTTTCAACATTTGGGCCTATGAGCTCTCCAACTATTGGTTCTTGACCAGATTTACGATAAGAGGCATGCATCTCCTGTTATGGAGCAGACCTTAACTCCAGTCAGAAAGCATCTGGTTACCCCTACAATGTTTATGGCACCCATGGGCATATTTTACCACATTGGCCATTTTTGTAGTTCACAGAATTGACACCTCCTGGTACGATGAAAGCTAGTCAGCAGGGAGGAAATTTCCTTGTCAGTACCAACTTGAGTTCTTCATGTCCTATTACCAAAGAGAATGCTACTTTCAGCAATAGAGAGTTACCATCAAGGTCTAGTGGGCAGTTAAGAGCAATGACAAGGTCCTGTATTGTTTTGGAAGTATCTAGGCTACCTCTGGCCAATATCAGGGAAAATATCCTACACCTGACACTGGATTTTATATTTGGCAACTTATGTCTTCTAGGAGAAACACTATCCCCTGGGTAGGCTAATTTCAATTGAACCATTTTATACTAATTTAAATATATTTATGAAAATTATAACATGGTAGATTTCCATAAGGGATTTTCAACTATCAACTTTGTTACCTATCCCTCCCCCTCCTCTCTCTCTCATCCTCGCCTGACGAACATCCCTGTCCACATTGTGCTTTTCCCCTCATGTCACCTGTGATCCAATGTATTCCCTCCCTTAAGAGCTTTCTTCCCCTTCTGGACCAATGGTACTTTTCTAATTTCCAGGCTTCTAAAAGTGTTCCAGATAAATGTACAAACCTAAAAAGTTTCTTTAAACAAACTATAAATAATAAACACTTCCATGCAACTCAGAAAGGTTTTTGGAGAAGCGCAGAACTTAATCTAATATCACAAAAACTGGAAAGCCAATTGGCAAAAGAGACATTGTGAGGTGATAAAGGAGACTGTATAGGTTTTCTGCATCCATCTAAGCTTCCTGTTTGGTCTTTAAAATATGGACTAATGGAGCAGACTGTGGTAATGCCGAGTATTCTTCAGTGTTTTATTACATTCTGTCAGCAGACAGCAAACTACTTTGGCAAGTATATTCAACATGAGACTCTAACGGTCTTAAATCTAAGGAAAGTTGGTAATTGCGTTGCAAATGCTCAAGATAGAAATGGTATTTTAAAGTCTGGATTTTATTCTTCCTTGTTGATTATATATTTTGCCCAGAGGTAGACTTTTTAAGAATTATGGGAGTTGAATTTTGTAATTTTGCCAGGAATATATTCTTGCACATAAATTGAAGTAACTGGGGTGATAGGATGGTTTGCAAAGTATTTTAAGAGAGAATAAAATAAAGGTATGTGGTGTCTATTTTCTTCAGGGCATACTACTTCATCTACTGAACATTTTAAAATATATTTTATAGCCTATCATGCTCATCTTCCTGGAAGATAAAAACTTGATGATGCTTTAAACTCAAGAATTCACAAAGGATACTATGTCTTCTTGGATCTGGCCTAGACAGCTGTTATAAATTAAAAAAACAAGTTTAAATAAAAGGAAAAGAAAGAATAGGGATAGGTTTTAGAAATTAAATGAGGGTATTTTATATTTAATTTTTAATTTTTTGGCAATTTCATTCATGAACACTGTATTTATATCACTGCCATCCCACCCTCTTCCCAAACTCCTGCCAAGCTCCCCTCCCAGCTTTACGACATCTTCCTCGATTAATATTGTTACATGTTATGTGTGTGTGTGTGTGTGCATGTGTGTGTGTGTAATGTATTAAATCCATTTAGTGGTGTTTCTGTGTACATGTGTTTTGAGATGACCACTGTGATTAGATAAACTATCAGGGAAATAGTCCCTGAACAAAACTGATTCTCCCTCCTTCAGGAGCGATTGATTTTCTGAAGTTCTTCATCTAGTGGTGGGATCTCATGAAATTTCTCTCATCCATACTGGAATGTTAGCTGGCATAGTATAGTCATTATGCAGCTCATGTTTAAGCAGTAACATTGTTGAGATTTGACAGGTGTAGCTTCCCTGTCATATCTAGATCATACTATCTAACAACAGACCTGCTGGTCCTCTGACTTTTACAGTCTTTGTTTCCCTTTTCTACTAGGTTCCCTGAGACTTATGCATATTGGTTGCCTTGCAGATGTCAAATTGTGGCAAGGCACACCACAGTCACTAATTCTCTGAATTTTTACCAGCTGTGAAACTTAGTAGCTGTCTCCATCTATTTCAAAAGGAAGCTTCTTTGATGAGTGATGGGAGCCAAATTTATTTGTGAATATAAGGATAAGGATAAGGAATGAAATGAGAAGTTAAATTTGTTTAGGAAAATGACAGTGGGAAGATCATCTCAAGGGTCTTTGACAATTCTAGCTCTGGGGATTTGACATGTTTACAGTAACTGGCATGGAATCCCTCTTATTGAGCCAATTTTATGTTGAATGAGACAGCTCTTCATGACCCTCAAGACAAAAAGCTCCACTATTGTAACAGCTGAGAGATTTTGCCAGTTATGGATTTTGTTCATTGACTTTACACTTGGGTAGGCTCATTGGTTGATTTTCTTCCTTGGAAGCTTCAGGAGTTCCTTTTCATATTATCAGAGCTAGTCTTCAGGGTTCAGGCTTCCAGGTCCGTTCCACCTCAAATGCTCAAAGTTCTGTGTCTGAAGTGTGTGGAATCTCCAGCAATGGGGTGTTACCTTCAAATTCTGGGGAGGTTACCATTGAAATGGTAATAACCTGTATTATTTGGGGGTCTCTTGGATTACCATGACCAACAACTCAACGAAAAGCTTGGCTTTCCTGGCACTGTGACTTTTGTTAGTTAGCCTTTAGTTATACACATGCAGACACATATAGATTATGTATGTATTTCAAGAAAGGTTATAAAATAATGTGTTTCTTTATATCTTTCCCAGTCGTCCTTAGTATTATTTATCTGTCCTTCCTCTCTTTCCTCGTGTATTATTCTCCCCACCCCCTCACCAGTTAGAGCCCCCCCCCCCCTTTTCCCACTTCTCTCTTGGTGTCACCTGTGTCCCACTAATTTCCTCTCTGGTGCTCCTTCTTCCCCATCCCCTTATGGTCCCATTCTACTTTCTTGGCTTGTGCAGTTGGCTTGTGCAGTATAAATGCAATTATAAAGACCAGAGCTAGGATCGTCAAATAAGAGAGACCAGGTGACACTGGATCTGGGTTACCTCACTATGTCTGTTGATTCAGTTACCTGAAATTTTCAATTTTCACAGATGAATCAAGGGCCATTGTGTATATGTACTACATTTTCATTATCCATTCATCAGGTGAGAAATATTTAGGCTGTTTCCATTTCATAGCTATTGTGAACAGAGCAGCAACAAACATGGTTGAGCGTGTCTCTGTAGTAGGATATCAAATCCTTTGGGTATATGTCAAGGAGTGATATAGCTGGATCATACAGTAGATCTACTTTTAGGTTTTTGAGAATTGTCCACATTGATTTCCACAGTGGCTACACCAGTTTGCAGAACCTCCAGTGAATGAAGAGTCCTCTTCCCCACATCCTCACCAGCATTTGTTGTCAGATCTGCTCTTGATCTTAGACATTCTGCCTTGGGGTTAGATGAAATCTTAAAGTAGTTTTATTTACTTCTATTTATTTATTTTTATTTAACATATATGAGTATTTTGCCTACATGAAAATGCATGCACTGCCTATGGAGGCCAAAAGAAGACTATGGGTTCCCTAGAACTGGAGTTAATGGATGATTTTGAGCAACCATGTGGGTGCTAGGAACCAAACCCAGGTCCTCTGCAAGAGTATCCTGTGCTATTAACTTTTGAACCTTTTTCCAGACCTTTAAAGTAACTTTAATCTGAATTTCACTATTTATTAAGGATGTTGAACATTTTAAAGGAATTTCTTATTCATATATGTTTCTTCTTTTGAGAACTCTCTGTTCAGCGCTCTAACCCAGTTTTTAAATCTAATCATTTGTTTTCTTCTTTGTGTTCTAGTTTGCTTTCAATTGCTGTGACAAAACAGTCTGATCAAAACCAAGCTGGGGATGAAAGAAGTTATTTTAGATCTTCTGGGTCATAGTTCATCACTGAGGGAGCCCAAGTTAGGAAGCAAGGGCAGGAACCTGGAAGCAGGAGCTGTACAGGCCATGCTACTTACTGACGTGCTCCCCTGACCCATGCTCAGCCTGCTTTCTTATACAATACAGAACAACCTGCCCAGGGATGGCACTGCTCCCAGTGGGCTGGCCCTCCCACAGCACTCAGCAATCAGAAAAATGCCCCACAGACCAGTCCAATGGTGGCAATTCCCCAGGTGAGGCTCTCTCAATCCAGGTCTCTCAAGTTGACAACTAAAACTATCCTGTACACTCTTTTTATCTTTGTTTATTCTTGATATTAATACTCTATTAGCTGCATAGCTGGCAGAAATTCTCTCCTAATCTGTTGGCTTCCTCTTCAAACAACTGATAGTTTCCTTGGCTATACAAAAGAGGTCCCATTTGTCAATTATTGGCTTTATGTCCTGAATAATGGAACTTAATTTAGGAAGCTTTTTACAACACCTGCATCTTATAGGGTACTGCCTGGGATTCCTGCTAATAGTTTCACCATTTCAAGTTTCATATTGAGGCCTTTGATTCATTTTCAATTGATCTTTGTAAAGGGTGATAGATATGGGTCTAATTTCATTCCTCTACATTTAGAAGTCCAGTTTTCCCAGCAATATTTGCTGAAGATGTTGTCTTTCATTACAGGTGTGTTCTGGCATCTTTGTCAAGTATCAGGTCCTGTAATTGTGTACATTCGTATTTAGATCTTGTCGTTGACCTATGTCTCTGCTTTTGTGCTGTTACCATGTTGTTGGTTTTTTCCTTTTGTTGCTTTTGTTTTATTTCTTTTTCTTATATTTTATTATAGATTTTAAAATTTTAATTGAATTTTTAGGTTTTCAATATAAACATTTCAAACAATCAATTTTATACCACCTTACTCATTGGCATCCTCTCTGCGCTAAGCCCAATATTCAGACACTCTGTCATTTGTGTTAAGGCCTATAGTGTCAAGTTAGTGGCCTCAGACATTCCTCAGTTCAAGTTCATCCACTGAGGTCTAATCATCTATCCAGAATGCCTCACATTAAGAAGATTAGCTGTTCCTCACACAACAATAAATGGCTGCCAATCTTTCTTCAGCAAAGACTGGGGTCTGCTGCCCATTGCCCCAGTTCCATGTTGGGTTTTTGTCTGCTTGAATTTGCATGGGTCTTGAGCATGCCAAAATCATTGCTGTAGGTTCATATGACCAGGGTCCCGGGAACTTGTAGAAGTTTATTTCCATATGGTCATGCACCTCTTCCTTGGCTCTTACAATTTTTCCACTCCCTCTTCCACAATGGTAACTGAGTCCTGGGTGAATGATGCTCAATATAGGAGTCCTGTCCAGGGACCCATACTCTGCAGACTCCTAATCTCCATGTTTTGGCCAGTTCTGACCTTTTCTGTTCCTGGCTCTCTGTTGCATGAGGGAGCTTCATTAATGAGAGTTGAGAGATTCATTAGTGTCTTCTTTATCCCTTGTTCTATTGTGTGAGCCTTACATGTAAAGGTTGCATTGCAGATGTGCCACTTAGGTTTTGGGCAATTCACAAACAATATCTGTGTAAGACCAGTTGTGGTCCTCTGTAGTAGTCTCTATCTGGTGTAAAAGATGTTTCTTTGGTGAGTGGTGACTGGAATATTTGACTCTAAATATAAGGATACATATATTAATATATTTCCCCTTAGTAAGAAGTTATATGAGTCTAGGGATTTGACAGCCTTGGGGATTTCTCAAAGATCTATGACCTCTTCAGCCACGTGTATTTGGCTATGATTATAGTACCACAAATGAGTTTCCTCCCATTTCTGGGGGGATTAAGTCCAATTCGGTAGCAGTTGGTCACCCAAGATAAAAGTTCCACGACTGCACCAGTGTCCTATGCTGTGCTGGTCATTGATGTGGCTATTTGGTCACGAAGCTGGTGTTGGGCAATTGATTGATACTTTCCCTTGGCTACTTATATAGTCCTTATATAGTCCTTTCCAGAGCTATGAGAGCTAGTCTTGAGGGAAAGCACCTTTCAGATCAGTTTCAGCTCCATTGTTCCAAATCTTGTCTAAGAAGTATGCCCTGTCTTCAGCAATAAGGTGTTATCTTCAAGTTCTGGGAGGCAATCAAGAGGTGGGAATAACCTATGTAAATGTGAGTCTTTTGGCCCACCCTGGCCAACAACTCAAAGGAAGGTTTCTCCTGTCTGGCACTGTTTCTTGTTATGATGTCTTCAGCTATTTACATGGACTCATGTAGAGATAGTGTATGTGTAATTTGTCATTAGGTTATTAGACTAATATGGTTCCCACTGGTGTTTTACACTAGCTAAGCATTACCTCTCTCTCTCTCTCTCCCTCCCTCCCTCCCTCCCTTCCTCCCTCCCTCCCTGTCTAACCTCTATCCATGCCTTCCCCATTTAAAGTGTCCCTGTTTCCCCATTTCTCCCTTAATAAAACCAGTGTCCTATGGCTCCACCTCTCTTGAGCTCCTTTTGTCCCTTTATCCCCATAGTATCTTGCATAACCCTCTCTCAGCCCTTCCATTTACATATGCCCATTGTATCTATTTATCCCTTATAAACACCAATCTCCTATTATTCTGCTGTCTCAAGTTCCTTCTTTCCCTTTACCTCCCTGATTCCTTTCCATTTTTCTGGTTCCTGCAGTGACATCAGGATTCATATTCACATATAAGGGTTTGGTGCTAGGGTCCACAAATGAGAGACAACATATTTCGTTTGTTTTTCTAAGTCTATATTACTTCACTTAGGATAACATTTTCCAGTTCCATCCTTACCTGCAAATGTCATGATTTCATCTTTCTTTACCTCTAAGAACTCCATTGTGTAAATGTACCACGTTTTCATTATCCACTCATCAGTTGAGGGATATGTAGATTGCTTCCATCTCTTAGCTATTATGGAAAGAGTGGCAATGAACATGGATATAGACGTTTCTCTGCAATATGATGAGTTCTTTGAGTATGTGTATGTGAATGTCAGGTTCTTTTTTAGTTTTGCTAAGAGTTCTCCTAAGAGCTTTCCACAGTTGTTGCATGAGTTTGTAATCCACCCAGCAGTGAATAAGTGTTTCCCTTTTCCCACATCCTCTCCAGAATTTACTCTCATTTGTTCTCTTAATCTTAGCTATTCTGACTGGGATAAGATGAAATCTTAAAGTGATTTTAACTTGTATTTCCCTAATTATTAACTATGTAAACTTTTCAAGATGTTTCTTAGCCTTTTTTATTTCTTCTTTTTGAGAATTCTCGTCCATCTTTTAATTGGATCATTTGTTTCCTTGATTTTTTAAAAATTCTTTATATGTTCTGGGTATTGAACCTGTCAGATGTGTCCCTCGTGAAGATGTTCTCCCATTCGGTGCATTTTCTCTTTACTTCTTCAGTTGTTTCTTTTGCTGTACAAAAGGTTTTTAGATTAATGAGGTCCCAATTGTTGATTGTTGACCTTTATTCCTGAGGAAATGATATTCAAGTTAGAAAGGTCTATCCTATTCCTATATCTTGGAGGTTACTGCCAATGTTTTCTTCTAACAGTTTCAGATTTTCAAGTTTCACATTGAGTTCCTGGATCCACTTAGAACTGACATTTGTTCAAGGTGAAAGATAGAAATCTACTTTCATTTTCCTATAAGTGTATATCCAATTTTGCCAGCCTCATTTGCAGAAGATGCTATCTTTCCTCCAGTGATTGTTCTTGGCCTCTTTGTCAAATACCGCATGGCTAAAATTACATATATTTCTGTTTCGGCCTTAAATCATGTTCCATTGCTCTACTGGTCTATTTTTGTGAAGTACCATGCTATTTTTATGACAATAGTTCTGTAATATCATTTGAAATCTGGCATCATAATCCCACCACACACATTGCTCTTTGTTTCCCAGGTTGCTTTGGTTATTTATGCTTCCACATGAATTTTAGGATATTTTTTTCTAATTCTGTAAAGAATGTCATGGGGATTTTGATTCGGATTACATGGAATCTATATTTACTTGGTAGAATGGTCATTTTCACAATATTTTTCCAATCCATGAGCATGAGCATGGGAGATCCTTCCATCTTCTGGTGTCTTCCTCAGTCTCTTTCTTTAAAGATTTTAAACTTTCATTATGGAGATCTTTAATGTTTTTGGCCTGGTTTATTCCAAGATAGGTTTTTGGTTTTCTGTTGTTGTTCTTTAGGTCATTGTGAATGGGAGGGTTTCCATGTGCACTTTCTCTAATTGCTTGCTATTGGTGTATATGTAGATTAACTTTATATCCTGCCACTTTACTGTAAGCAAAATCATTTCTAGGAGGTTTCTGGTGGAGTTTTTGGAATCTTTTAGTTATAATATCATATCATCTGCAAAAAGGGATAATTTGACCTCCTCTTTTTTAATTATTCCTTGTCTTACTGCTCTAGCAAGAGTTTTAAGCACTATATGAAAAAGGAGTGGAGATAGTGGACAACCTTATCAGGTTCCTGATTTTAAAGGAAATGCCTCCAGATTTTCTCCATTTAGAATGATATTGGCTGTGGGTATATTACATATGGCTTTACTTATGTTGAGGTATATTTCCTCCAGTCCAATACCCTCTAGGACTTTTAACATACATGCACGTTGAATTTTATCAAAGACCTTTTCTCTGTCTCTATTGAGATGACCATGTGATTTTTGTCTTTGAGTTCATTACAGGATTTATGGCCTTTATTAACATATGTATAATGAACCATCCCTGCATCTCTGGAATAAAGCTGACTTGATCATACTGGATTATCTTTTTCATGTGTGTCTGTATGTGGTTTGCAAGTATTTTGTTGAGACTTTTTGCATCCATGTTCATTAAGGATATGGATCTATAGTTTTCTTTTTTGGTTGAACTTTTACCCAGCTGGCATTAGAGTGATATGAGCTTCATAGAAGGAATTTGGAAGTTCTCCCTCTGTGTCAATCTTTCTAAATAATTTAAATAATATTGGTTGTAGATCTTTACATAGTACAAATAAGCTGTAAATTCATCTGGGCCTGGAAATTTTTAGGTGGTAGGTTTTGTATTACTGTTTGTCTGTTCTGATGTTTTGGCTTTCATCTCTAAATTTGTTTGTGCCCCAGTGTGTGGTCAGTTTTGGAGAAAGTTTCTTGCAGTGCTAAATAGAAAGTATATTCTTTGGTGCTTGGGTGGAATATACAATAGGTATCTGTTAAGGTCCAATTGATGTATGGTATTGTTTAATTCAGAGATCTCTCTGTTTACTCTTTGTCTGGTTGACCTGTCTAATAGAGACAGTGGGGTACTGAAGTCCCCTTCTACTAGTGAGTTAGAATTAATTTGTATCTTACTGTCCTGTAGTATTGTTTTTATGAAGTTGGGTGCAGCAGAGTTTGGTGTATATATGCTCATTATTGTAATATCTTTTGGTTAAATGTTCCTTTGATCAGAGTGAAGTGACCCTCTTTGTCTCTTCTGATTAGTTTTACTTTGAAGTTTGTTTTGTCAGATATTAGATTGGCAGCTCCTGTTTGCTTCTTAGTGCCATTTGCTTGGAATACTTTTCTCTATTCCTTCGCTTGATGATAGTGCCTGTCCGGGAAGGTGAGATGGGTTTCCTGCAGAAAACAAAAAGATGGACTTTTGTTTCTTAATCCATTCAACTAGTCTTTGTCTTTTGATTGAGAAGTTTAGATCATTGATATTTAAAGTTATTATTTGTTCCCATCATTTTAATTTCTGCTTGCATTCTTGGTCTAACTTTGTGCTACCACATTTAGACCTTCCTTTAGATTCTTTCTGTTGCCCCTTGGGTATAGTCTTCCTTTCTTCAGCTCTTTGTATTTTTTCATGTGTTCTTTAAAGGGTTGATTTTTCTGGACATAAATTCTTTCAGCCTATTCATGTTATGGGAGGATTTTTTTTTTTTTTTTTTGCTCTTCAACTATAATGGACATTTTTCCTAGGTAAAGTATTCTGGGTTGGCATCTATGGTCATTTACTACTGGAAATACTTTGGTCCAGGCTCTTCTGGCTTTCATAGTTTGCACTGAAAAGTCAGCTGTAATTCTGATGGGTTTTCCTTTATATGTAACTTGCTTTTCTTTTGCAGTTTTCAGTGTTCTCTTTGTTCTGTATGTTTAGTGTTTTAACTATGGTATGGAATGGGTAGTTTCTTTTCTGATCCTATTTGGTGTTCTATGTGTTCGTTGTATTTGAATGAACATCTCTTCTCCTTCCTCTATTCCTATGATGCATAAATTTGATCTTTTCATGGTGTCCCACATTTCCTGCATATTCCATGTCTGTGGGTTAATATTTTTAATTTTTCATAATCTTTGCTTGAGTGGTCCAGTTCTTCAACTTTATCACCCAGTCTTGATATTGATATTCTGTTTTCCATTTCATTCATTCATAGCTTTGTCCCATCATTTCCAATTGACTTTCTGAGTTTTTCCCTTCCGTCTTCATTTTGGCCTGAGTTTTTTTTGTGAATTTAGTCAGAAGTTTATCCCTACCTTCTTTTAGTTCTTTGACTTGTTAGTTTGTGTTCTTTAAATCTTCTGAATTCTTTGATTGTGTTTATGGTTGTTCTTTTAAATTCTGTGTCCTGGGTTATCTCTAGGAGATTCTCACTGTACATCTCTTCTGTAGGAGTGGTGATGTTTGGTGGGAACATATTATTTGGGTTTTAATATTATTATCTTTTCATTGTGATTTTGTCATGTGGATTTTTGTTGTTGTTGTGATTCTGGTATGAAACTCAAGTCTTCTTGGGCTGAGTTGAAGACTGATTTTGTTTGTATTCTTCATATGCCTTGGTTGTTTTCTTATAATGTATTTAAAACTGGTTGTTCCAAGCTTCAGGTTTTCTCTTTTGATTTTATATCAGAGGGACCATGTGGCTGTAGTTTAGCTATTCAGAAGTTCCCTCAGAGACCCAAGCCAGGCATCAATCAGATACTCTCAGGCTTCTTTCTAAGGTATGAGCCCCTACTAGTCAGCAGGCACAGAACAATTTGGGACGCTTGCTAGGAGGTGCCAGATTCAGGCCCTCACAAGCAATCTGGAAATGCCTGGATTCCTGGTAGGGCACCGAGGAGTCTATCCCTGTGGCAGTGGGAGGGGTTTCAGATGGTCCCAAGGTGTGTGAGGGGGAGCAGGGCACAATTTGGAAATCTATTCACAGAGGTCTGATTCAGTCACTCTTCTTCCATGCTGTTTATCACTATAGGTCTATAATATAGCTTGAAATATGGTATGCGTTCTGGTTAGTTTTCTATTGCTGTGATAACGGACCAAAACAAAGTTGAGGAGGAAAGGGCTTATTTGGCTTACAGCTCACAGTTCGTTATCAAGGGAAGCCAAGGAAGGAGCTCAGAGTAGGAATACGGAGCACAGGCTAAGGAGGTACACAGCTTACTCGTTTGCTTCTCTGGACTATTCTCAGCCTGCTTTTTTATACAACACAAGATCACCTGCTCAGCAGTGGTACCGCCACAGTGGGTTGGGCCCTCACACATCACTCAGCAATCAAGAAAATGACCCACAGCCACAGCCACAGGCCAATATAGTGTAAGAAATTCCTCAGTTGAAGTTCCCTCTTCCTAGGTGGGTCAACTTGACAACCGAGGCTATCCAGCAGACATGGTAATCTCTAGAGCATTGTTTACCCCACCCCTCTGGGTTGCTTTGACTATCCAGGAACTTTGTACTTCTATGTGAATTTTAAGACTTTTTTCCATTTCTGTGAAGAATGTCATGTGAATTTTGATTTGGCGTTCCATTGACTCTATAAAAGCTTTTGATAGGATATACATGTTCATAATATTAATTCTGCCAACCCATGGGCATAGGAGTTCTTTAGCTCTTTTGCTATCTTCCTAAATCTCTCTCTTCAAAGACTTAAAGTTTTTGTTATAAAGATCTTTCATGTCCTTGGTTACTTTTATTCTTAGATATTTTGTTTTGTTTATTTTTGAGGCTACTGTGAATGAAAGTGTTTCTATGATCTCTTTCTCAGCATGATTATTATAGTTTACGAAAAGGCTATAACTCATTTTTCTGAGTTGATTTTGTATCTTGCCACTTTGATGTCAGAGCTGGTCATTTCTACGAGTTTTTTGGTGGAATTTTTGTGATCTCTTATATATTGTTATATCATTTGCCAGTAAGGATAATGTGTCTTCTTTTCCAATTAGTATCCCTTTAATTGGATACTAGTTTCCTCCCTTCTTTTATTTCTCTAGTCAGGATTCAAGGGTTTCACTCCTAAAAAGGAGTGAGCATAGGAGACAGCCTCGTCACATTCCTGATTTTAATGGGAATTCTTTGTGTTTCTCTATTAAGAGTGAGGTTGACTGTATGTTTGTCATATACAGTGTTTAGTTTCTTTCCGTTGCCCCTTGGGTATAATTCTTCCTGTTCTCAGTTTTGTCAGGTATTTTTATCACATCAATGAGAAAAGTAATGAGTACAGTATCTGTATGAACAGGCTTATAAATTACATGAAACAGAAGATACCTAATTATTCAATCTTTTAAACCCCAATGGAAAACTTTCTGGGAAATTTTCTGTGACATGTTTTAGAGTCTGGCTTGGAAATAAAAAAAAATAAGTTTAATTTGTCTTGGATCTTGAGGGGTGATATGGTCATATCGTATTGAGATAACTATAAGGAAAGCCCACATAGATAATTCAACAGAGAACCACCAACCAGTTCCTCCCTTGAGCAAACATAAATCCTCTGAGCAAAATGGACATTGAAAAAAAAATGTGTCTGCTTACAAACATAAATTGGGTGATGGAGAGATGGGTCAGTGACTAAAAGCTCTTGCATACAAGTGGGCAATACACTCATGCACATAAAATAGAACTAATAGATAATATATTTTTTAAATTCAATGAATTATCATCTGTTTATAAAGTTGTATCCCAAGCTTAATGTACAACTGTTAAATACCCAACCTCATTAAAACAGTATTCTTCTGTTAATGAAACTGATACTGGTGTTGTGAAGGCTGTTTCTCGAGCTAGACAGGGGAAGCAGAAGCAAAGAGATGCAGTGAGGGAAGAACAGAAATGTTTGAGGAAGTTAGTCACAGTGGAGACCTTAAAAGCAGGGTTTCACAAAGTGTGTCTCTTGAGGCCCGTGTATTTCAGGAGCCCCAGGCAAAGTCCTTCTTTCAAGATCCATGGGGTTGTGACTTAGCAGATACTGTTGTTGGACACTATGTATTCAGAAATTCCATGTGAGTTCCTGGCAAGTGCATGAAATGTCTGCATTATAAACTCTTTCTTCACAATCTTGTCCTCTCTGTTTTCTTATCACACTTTTTCCTGTACTGCCCCATTTTGTATACATACCATTAACTGACATTCGACCAGAAGTTTATGCAAATTCAAATTGTTTCTTCTAGTTTCCCTCTGCTCCTGACTTCAAACCTGTGTTTAGCACAGGATTCTAGTCATTTTACATGAAAAAGACCCCCAGTCTTGGCTTTATCTCTAATACTTCCTCCAGTAATAAAGTATATTAATATTTTAAGGCTTTCCCTAAAATATTGTCTGTTCTGTGTAAAACACTCTCTGTTCATTGGCTAAGATTAGACTTCCACTGAGGTAATTTTGGCAAGTATTTTACTAAGACACGACATAAAAAGTGGCAGATAAAATTATTGTTGGCTTCTTGCCATGAGAAACATATACAGTTGTCCACATGTAACAACTCAGACTTTATAATATTTCTTTCAAGTGAGGTATGAAACCGTCACAGACACACTTGAACCAGAAAAGCAACTTCAGGTATTTTATTTTAACAAAACCAAGAATTCCTTTGCCTTAAGTGCTGAATGTGTGAGTACATGCATTGATGAGGATACTTTTACACATCTCAAGAGAAGTTCTCATGTGAGTAGTGTATCTATGTGACTGATAAAAGATTTATACCACAGCAACAATCTTATAGTTGGAATATACTACTTGTAGTTTAGTGTTTCTGAATCACCAGAGATGATATTGGAAGCTTTTCCCAATAAAGAGGCCAGTAGAATAGCCTGTTTTTAATTAGAAAATAATAAGTAATCTCAGGAGTATAACATGAGTTCTATATGTGTTTACTAAGACATTCCTGTTTTCTCTTTTTAATGTTTGTAAACATGTCTAGAAAAGGATTCTTTTCTAATATTGTTATTTCTGGGTATTTGTGCTGAAATATTCACCTCTTTTTGGATCATAGCTTCTTTAGTAGTTAAATTTTAGTTTATCCTCTTTTACCTCACACCCAATCCTACACTATAACATAATTCATTGTAATTATCACAACATCTAGCATTTATAAAATGTGAGATATATATATATATATATATATATATATATATATATAATACCTTTAAAGCAACTAATTGTTATTATCTGATGACATAAACTATGTGTGTATGTGTGTGGGAGGGTATATATGTGTTCATGTTGGTGTGTGCTTCTATGCATGCTGGTTTGCATGTACATCTGCATGTGGAGGTCAGAGGCTCACATAAGGTATATTTCTCTATTTCTCTCTATTTTATTTTTTGAGTCAGGTTCTCTCACTGAACCTGGAGCTTACCAGTTCTGCTAGGTTGGCTGGTACAGGGATCCAGATCTTTGTCTCCCCAGCACTGGGATATGAGTTTTTGCACTAAGTTTTTATAAGGATTCTAGCAATCCGAACTCACATCCTCATTGCACTTTACTGACTGAGGCATGTTCCAGCCCCACTAATCACATGAATTTCTTTTAAATTTTTAAGAATTTCATACATGAGTATTGTATTTACATTGTTTCCATTCCTCCCAATCCCCTCCAACTCCCCCAAACTCCCTACCAATTATCTGTCCTCTTCTTTGATTGTTACTATTGTTTTATATATATATATGTACATATATATACATATATATATATATATGTATATGAAATCACATGAGTCTATTTAGTGATACTTATGTGTACCTGTGTTTAGGGCTGGCCACTTGAGATTACATAACCTCTCATAATCTAGTCTGTAGGGAAAACTGATTTTTTCTCCCTCAATATCTATTGATCTTGAGGTGAGAGCCTATGAAATTTCTCCTTTATACTTTGGCATGTCAAATGATTTTGTTATTATGTAGATCTTGTTAAGCTACCATTCTATGGAGATTTCATTGGCGCAGCTTCCCTACCATGTATAGAATGCATTATCTCTCAACAGGTGTCTTGTCCCTTTGGCTTTTACATTCTTTGCTCTCCCTCTTCTGTGATGTTCCCTGAGCCTTAGGTGTAGAGATTGCATTGTACATGTGTCACTTACAACTGGGTCACTTATTCTCTGTGTTTGATCAGTTGTGGAACTATGTAATATTTTCCATCTACAGCAAAAAGAGATTCCTTGATGAGTGGTGAGAGGTACACTTGTCTATAAAAATATATATTTAGAATATAGTAAGAAAATATTTTCATCTGAGGTTCTTCTGTAGGGTCTCTGACCTGTCCAGTTATGTGTATTTGGCTATGTTTATGGTACCATGTCTGAATTCAGTACCCTTGAGCGGGCCTTAAGTCTAATTAGAAAGCTATTGATTATCCTCAAGATAAAAGTGCCACTACTGACTGGACTGGTCATTGTTGTGGTTCATAGGCTTTCCAGCTGGGTAGGCTCATTGATTAGTCTTGTCCTTTGGCAGCTTGCATTGTATCTTCCAATACTATGAGAATTAGTCTTCAGAGAAGAGGGTTCCAGGTCAGTTCTAGTTCAATTACTGCAAGTCCTGTATGATATGGATGTTTAGTGACATTCTTAGATACCCACTCTCGAAGCACTGCACTTATTTCTTGGATTTATTTAAGAGAAAAAGTGACATGAAAGTCTATAAAAGATTGTTACAGTACCTAGGTCCATTATTAAATAACGATGTCTCTAATAGCCTCTATGTAAAAGTCAGATAGTTAAGATAAAGTACACAACCTCATGTGGCTGTAGAGATGACTCCATTGTTATGAGCATTACTGCTCTTGCATAAGACTCAAGTTCAGTTCTCAGCAGCTCACAATCAGCAGTAACTTCAGTTCCAGGGGAATCCAATGCCTACTGGCCTCTCCCAGTCCCTACATGTGCATGGTACACGTAAACTCTCCCAGGCACACTTACATACACATAAATAGAAAATTAATAAATTTCTTGAAAAACAGAAGTCTCTAAGAGGCCACTGTGGTCCTGGTAGTTCTTGCAGAGCCCTTGTATGAATGGTAGAGATGGGAGAGCCCTAAGGGTCAAGGGAAGACTGAGGACTCAAGATCTCACCTTCACAGCGGTTTGCTCTCAACTGCTCATACAACTAGGATTTCTCTTTTCTTATCTCTGTAATACCTCTGTCTTCCATCCAGAAGTCTACTTTTGGATAGATTTAAAATCTACTTCAAATTACATTTTCTTCTATGAACCAAGAAACATTATTCACATTAATTCTTCACTGAAATTACCCATACATTGTTTCAAAATATCATTTCATGTAGCTTTGTAATGACACCAAATGAATATTTAAACAACAGTGATAGATACCAATCTCTTCTGTAGTTTCTGATGCCACTTAATGTACTTTCCAACATCTGTTACACATTGGCTTCTACTTATACTTGTTGGTTGAGTTAAATGAGTTTCACTTACTTGAATAATACAAGAAACAAGTATTTAAATGTGATAATAGGCAAGACCAAGAACTCTGTTTTCTTCCATTTTTATATGCAATTTTAAATATTCTCAACTTTAGTAGGAAATTGGTGAATATGGATTATATAAAGTTATGGTATACAATATGATGTTTTGATATATGTGCACATTGTAAATGAGCAAAGCAAGCTAAAATATTCGATCTGTCAATATCGTTTAGTCGGTAAAGTTAGTGTCATACAAGCCTGAAGACCTGAATTCAATCCCCAGAACCCATATGAAGGTGGAAAGAATGAACTGACTCTACAAAGTTCTCCTCTGACTTCCACATGTGCACTGTGGCACAAGTGCCCACATTCATACATCATACACATACAATAATAGTAAATTTAAAACAAGAACATTAGCCTATTTTGCTGGATATTTATCTAGTGGAAGAGCACTTGCCTTAGCATCCATAAGGCTCTGGATTCAACATCAACACTGACCAAAATAAATAAAAATTTTAAATTATTTTATGCTGAGAACATTTAAGATCTATTTAAAATTAATGAGTAGGACTTTATTTTATAAGCTGCAAGAGGTACTCTTCAATAGCAATTTGACCAGATTTATAATCACCTTGGAGGTTCATCACCACCCATGTTGTGAAAATGCTTCCAGACAAGTTTCACTGAAGAAGGCAGATCCACTCAGAATGTGTGTGGCACCATACATACTGTAGGCTGGGGTTCTAGACTGAATGAAAAGGGAAAGAGGAGGAAATGCCCTGAGAATCAGCATTGTATTTCTATGCTTCCTAACTGTGGATGCATTGTGACCAGCTGCCTCACACTCAGGCACCCACAACTAGACTCGTTACCACTATGCCTCCCCTGTGATCATGGTCTGCATCCTCCAGCAATGACCTCAAATAAGCCCTTCCTTCTTTAAGCAGCTTCTCAGGTATTTCGGCACCAAAACAAGAAAAGTAAATAATACATAGTGCAATTAATTTTATACTATAATTAGGTGACTTAAAATTTAAGGAACATATATGGGACATCCTTATTTTTGATGTGTCACTGAGTTGATTACAATGGCTGCCTTATAAAGTAATAAAAATGAGATAGTTTTTTAAAGATATTTGACTTTAACCTGAATGTTGCTTCTTTTCAAAGATAAAAAATAGACTAAGGAGCTATCAATTCTTATGTGCCCTACTGTATTTTGTCAATTTAAAATGCCAAATTATTACTTATTGTTTAATAAGTGCTAACAAATTGTATCTGCTCAAAATGGAATCTAGGCCCTCACAATTGACATCAGTCAGACGTGAACTAGCATGCTTGACCGTCAGTTAGGCCATTACCGATTAGCCTACTATAAATGTTGACTAAATAACAAGTCATTTCAGATCCTTATAAGTGGCACAAGTTAACAGCTATTTTAGGACCAACATTTAATTAAAGTATTATCTCTGTACCACTGAATAGATAAGTGGCTGGAATACAGAATCTTCAGATCACATCCACTCAGCCCAGGGACCACTAAGATTCAGAGTTCAGAGTACTAACTATGAATAAACAAACTTTAGCAAAGAGACTTCCAAGTCTTTATGAATCAAATAACCCTAAAAATTCACACATGGGTTAATTCAAGCAAAAGTTCTGTTTTATGCTTAGAAGTTGGAATTTGAGAGGAGAGGAATTTTCGGGTCAATTAAAAGAAGCACTTAGAGGCTTCATGAGTCCATGATACTAAGAAATGCGAAATGCTTTTCTGAGGGGCCTAAGGGGCTCAGGAAGTGTCTGTGACGTTTGACATGATAACAAATGCACAAAGCAAAATAGTCTACTAAGTTTTAAATTTGAAGTAAGAATTTCAGTGTTAAAGTTGAATTCAGCATGTAGCCATTGAGTATGATTGCTAAATCAAATCACTGAGTATGATCCAAAGATGTCTGAAGAGTTTTGCTGTTGTTGAATGAATTTACTTTGAAAGAGATTACTGGAAGTTTGGTAGAACTTTAGCGTTCAAGTGCATTTTCTTGTAAGAGAAAATAAACAGTGTGAACTGGCACGTCTTTGTGTGCGCTAAGGGAGTTGAGAATGTCCTTCGACAGGTAGGAGTTGGGCTAAGGATGCACTGGCCTAGGACATTAAGGTCTTCAGAACTTCTGAAAGTCGAAGCACTGAGTGTTCTATCTGCCTGTCATAGTGAGATTGATTATTTACAAATGTGAAGGGGAACTGAGAGCCTGAGTGCTCTCACATGACCCTGTTCAGCATCTTCTATGAAAATCAAATGCAAATTCTGATGGAACTTGAAAATGAAGAGAACCACTTTTATTTTTATAAGAATACTTGAATGTCTTTCTGCTCGTCTACACATAAAACTAAGGGTAGAATTCTGAACTGTTTTTGAAACAGTGTGTAACCCAGGTTGGCCTGGAACTCCTCTTGCCTCGGTCTCCTGATTGATGGGATTATACCCATACCATCATGTCCAATGAAAATTTTTCTTAAATATATCTATGCTAAAGGAGGAGAAAATATGACACTCCCAAAACCAGAGCAAAAAGAAAAAATGCCATGTAAGAAAGAAACAATTAGCAGTGAACTAGGGGTAAGTAGCTGTATAACTTGAAAAGCTATAATAATACTGTGGAATCTATGCAAAGGTGACAGAGATCTAGAAAGCCCACTAGAAGGTGATGAGTTTTTATGTGTTTCATGCTTACTTTATTACTGGTTTATGTACATTTTTCATAATTTATTTTTTGTAATGGTTACGTCTAAGAATCAGCTTACAGAATTCCTGGATATCTGGCTCTCTGGAGAATACACATACCTGCCCTTCACTGAGGATGACAAAAGGTAGAAAAGATGCAAGACTTGGTAAACAGTTCTCATGCTGTGGGAAGAGCCTCCACCTGTCTGGAGAAGGGAGTCTCCAAAATAAGAAGTGGAATGTTTAGTCATGTGAGTCTCAACTCTGAGGGGAAAAAACCTACTTTACTTGCTTCTGATTGTTATGACTACTCAAAGAACTGTAAGTCAGAAGTTATTCAGTAACCACACTGAAGGAGTAGTGTTTTCTAAAGTGTGTGAACTGTGGAAGCAGAACATATGGGTTCTGTAAGTTGGTTTGAATTCACTCACACATATTATTGAAATGAATAAAAGTGCTTTGAGTTGTGGTAGAAATTACAGTTTCATGGGTCAGTCCTTGCCTGCTCCCAGATCTCTCTTCAGTCTGAAAATCAGCACGTATAAATAGCACAGTCAGAGAGAGTTCAGTCTGTTTCAGTGTTTGTGTCTCTGTTCCACTTATCTTTGTTTCCCTGTAATCTTTCAGTGACATATTCACTTCAGTAAATTAGAATATAAGTTGACTTCTACTTGGGAAACATATGAAATAACATAAATTGGAAGAAAAATGTGTTCTCAATCAAAATTTCATTCATGAAATTCTATACAGCATGTTCATAACATAAATAGCTGCTTGTTTTAATTTTCTTGAGTTAACCTAAATTAAAATGAATCCCAGTAAAACTGAGGCTGTAAAATATTTTATCATGTATTTTATGTGGATAGAGGATGCAATAAAATGGGGCAAGGATGGCACACAAGGGCTCTGACTCCAAGTATTTCTGAAGTAGCATCTGGTCCCCAGATAAAGGCTCCGCGTGGATATTGCACACAGTGCAGCTCAGGAGGAAGCTCTTGATGCATTCATTGTTTGTTCTTTTAATCTCAAGTACCCTTCTCTGTCTTTGTTTATATCTTGTTAACAGAATACCTCTCCCTTTTTTTCTTTTAGTTTACTTGCTAATTTTCATAACATCTGAGATATGCGTTATTTTTAAATCAGCAAAAAAATCAGATTGTTTACAGATCTTATATGACCTTTTGGAATTTTAACTGACTTTATAAAACTGTATTGCTTTTAGAAAGAAATGCTCATTAATGGGGGGGTGACTTGTTACTACAAATACATACATAGATGTACAAAAACTGAGTGCAGAAAGTGCTAGCGGTGTGGGGTAGGTTGCTTACCTTTAAGCTAGCATCTCACTGTTAGCTAAGTCCTCTCCAAGGGCATCTACATTTGAATGCTGAGACTACTTCTAAACATGAATACGCCAGTGAGATACTAAAAGAATCAGCAAGCATGGTGGCATTATTGCTAAATGGCAATGAAGCCCTGGTAATATCCAGATTAATTAAACAGCATTAACAGTTGCATCCTGCTCACACGGATGAGCTCACACTTGTCTGATATCCAGTTGTGTGACCACCAGTCTGATCTGACTGAAAGGGGGAGTCTGGCTCAGAAAAGATATTCAGAGCACATTTACAGAGACTGGACGTTTTTACAGAGTCATGAAATGAGTATATCTTTATGCACTTCTTTCTAATTGTTGAGTTTTAAATAATCATTTCGTCACTCTGGCTAGAGCTGATTTTGTGCCTTGATAACTCACGCTAAATACGGCGCTGGGAGGCTGACTAGAGACTCCCTGAGGTCAGATGGTTCGCTTTACATGTGGTCTCCTCTCTGCAGATAATTACCAGTGAGGCACATGCAGGAGCATGTGGATTGAGCTTTCTGTTTCTTCAGTAAAGTATGCTGTGTGTGAATCACTCTTTATATCATACATAACTGTTTATTTATTGTAGCTAATTATCTAAGAATGTCAAGTTCAAAAGATTCCACAGACATTTCCAAAATAGCATTTCCCCATGAAGATCAAATGATAAAGAAGAAACTTGTTCATTTACAACATTAAGATATTTCTGAGGCTCCCATGCAGCCAGAGGGAATGTTTACAGCCATAAATGGATCTTGTATGACTCAGACATGAGACAGTTCATGCTCCCAGGTGGTACATGGTGAAATACGGTGAAATGGGGACCTTTGATTCTATCCCAAACTAGTTCTCCAGGTGTGATCTGCTGACCAGTGGCATCATTGTTAGCTAACAAATTATTAGAAACACAAATTCCTTGAACCCCATCCCAGTCTACTAAATCAAAGTCTCTGAGGCTGAGATTCTTTCATCTGTGGTTTAGGATGGCCCTGGGTAATTGTCATGTGTGTTCAACACTGAGACACACTGCATGCCAGCCCCACTTTCCATCAGGAAAAGGAGAGGAGGCAGTTACATTGAAGCCAACGTACATGTCAGGCACAGAAATGAACAGATAGCATTGCCCTGATGCAGAGCTCAGATGATCGAGAAATTCTTTCTTTTTATGATGAGCTAGTACATTTTGAGAATTTAATTTATTCATAACCTGCCAATGAGAAGTCATTAATTTGGTCCTAGTTCCTGACCTCTTATCCAGCTGAATCCTGGCTTACAGCTATTCTTGCCTTGTGCCAGCTCTACTGGAATCCCAGAGAACAAAATTGTAAATTCAGTCCCTCTAGAGCTTGTTCCTATCCTATTACCACAAATGAACCATTGTCTCTGGCTATACTTACCAAGTTATCTAGGGAACTGGGAACTGTAACACATACAAAAGAAGAAGAAGGCTTATATTTTACTCACCAGATCTAGTGAGATACTAATAAATGTGTGACAATCAACTGGAAAAAAAAAAGAAAACTTACCCCTGATTTTCTGTGTGGCTGATTCCTGTGATGTAAATATTCTTAACACAAGCTGATTTCAATTGGTCAACACACAGCACCAAACAAAATTTACACAGGAATCAACTGCCCATAATTGGCACTTTCAAATCTATTGGAACTGGATTTGGAATAGACAGGGTTTATTCCAATTGCTGGCATGGAGTAAGTGTCCAGTAAATAAGTATTTAATCAATGAACTAAAATAAATAAATCAGTAAGAACTTTCACCAACACTGTTGAAGCAACCAAGTTCGATTGGTGTGGAAGAATGGCACACATCTATGCCGGCTGCACACTTTGGTTTACATTCTTCTCCAGCCTTGAGGAATAAATAGTTGACATTGAACTGTGTAAACATTGATCACATAATGAAATACAGTCATGATCTTGTATAAAAGTATAATTTAATGGTTTTCACTTATTCCCAGATAATTCAGTACATGTAAATTAATAAAAGGATCGGCTAAAATTTCAAAGGAGAAATAGTTTATATTTGAACATGTTCGGCTTTTAGAACTTGTCACTAAAGTGGGGTAGTTAAACTGGAGGGACTGGCGTTTGTAGACACGACACTATTTTCCCTTTGTATAACTCTTACTACAGAAACTCAATTTGTTATAAAACTCAGTATTTAATGAGTATTTAATTTAACTTAGTCCATTCATTTCACATTACAATTGCCTAAGTGCAAAACAGTTACTTTCGAATATGCCTTAATAAATACTAAGGAAATTTAAAATCATTCTTTAAAAGTTTCCCCTTAATTGTAATTTTTTTCAAGTATTTTGAGAATAAATGCTTTTATATATATATATATATATATATATATATATATATATGATTTTATCACCCCATTGAGAAAGAAAAGTTAGACCACATTTTTTTCCCTTTACTTTTCAAAGTAAAGCAGATTTTTTGAGGGAATTTCAAATGCATATTTGACTCAAAGCTTTTTGAATATCTCTGCAATTAGATAATAGAAACCGCCACCATTCTTCCTCTGTTCTTCACTTTTTAAATGCTCCCTGTAGGTGCTCATGTTCACTGGTATTTTCTTTCAACAATTCCTGTAAGTTATCCTTTCTTTGTGGGTAAGTAAGAGTTTGCAAAACTTTACACCCTTATTCTTCAATTAAATACCGACATGGAATGGTAGCGTGGTGCATGCTAATCGGCAAGACCTCCCTGTGGGAATCTGTGCTAGAAGACTGGTTCACATTGAAGGCAGACAGCACTGTTGACACTGGCTGTCAAAAAGGCTTCAGGTCTTTGAAAGGAAATCTTAATCTTCTTTATTCATGTGTGAACAGGTCCAGGCCCCCATCCCGGGACTCATATGCATTGGTTGTTTAAACTGCAGGTTGCTAGGCTTTGGGGTAGATTCTGTTTGTCTGTGTCTAGTCCCCCCAAATGGATGAGGACTGAAAATTAAAATCTGTCTGACACAGACCGCAGCTTTTCTGTCTCTGTTTGAAGAGACATGGCAACCTAGGGCGGAATGAAAAGGAATTTTATTGAGCGCAAACCACTCAATGTTTAAATGTTGGATGCAAGAACTGAATGGTGATTTGGGGCAACTGGTGGATTGTTTATAGACAGTGGGATGGCTGTCAATCAAGGCACAAAGGCAAATTTTGTGTCAGAGGAAGAAAAGTTCCTTTCTAGTAACTGAACTCCTGCTTCCTGTTAACATGTTCAACTCCACAAACAAAAACCTTTTTTCCTGAAGTTTGCAAGTGCAAAAATTTCAGAATAACAGAGATGTCTTTTCTAACCTGGGTGGCACAGTTTAAAGCAAAGTTATATCCAAAACGCATGCTATATGATTCATCTATTGTGTTTGAAATGACTTCCTCTTGGTGATATTTCTTATTTCCAGGTTTTCTGAAAGTAAGAAACAAACAAACAAAAAACAACAACAAAGGTTTAATCACCAGTTGGAAATCACTGAAGATAATATGGGACAAAAATGTAACATTTTAAAAAATGCATTATAAACAACATCTTGGCAGCTAGCTGATTTTATTTTGAGAACCATTTTCTCTAATCTGAAATTTTCCTCCATTTTTTTTCTTTTAGGTCAATCATGAGATATTTCCCTTACTGGTGATTTTACTAAAACATACAGAATAATTAGTGGAAAAGTGGATTTTAAAAAATATATGCTGGCTCTGTCCTCCTAGATAAAACTTAAAACATGAAAGCAAAATGTTAAAAACATGTAAATACATACGTTAGTGGGTGGTCACCAATGAGGCGCCTCGTTTAATATAAAAGAGGAAATTAAGTTTTGAAATGTTATTAGGCAATCATAGATTCCAAAAGGTCCTTTAATTCTGCGCATTTCTTAGACTGCTGTGTTCTTCACCAGGTTTTTCCCTGTAAGTGAAGAGGTGGGAAGAATCACCAAGGGAGAGCGCATTGCAGTCCTGTACTCGAGACTAGGTCAGTTTAAACCCAGCTCCCTTTTGGATTCACACCCTGATCTATCAGGGATGTAATTTCTCTCCTTCTCACGTAAGAAAGCAGAGCTAAAACAAAGTTCAGTCAAACATCTCCGTCCATTTTTGGTTCTAAGTACTGAAGAATCATTATCGCCTACCCATTCTGAACAATTTGGGACATAGTCACAGGACTCTGCTGGGACCAAACAATTAGCAGATCTAGATTAGAGAACAGATCTATTACCTGGACAGAATCAAGTTTATTAGTACTTCTTTTCATTTGTAGCTAGTTAGATATCAGAAGTGGAGTGCAGGGGGCAAATTAGTTCTATTAGTTCTTCCTAATAATCAACAGCTTGTGAAATCAAGGATTGGAACTGCAGAATTCTAATCTCTGGCATTTGGAGAAGATATGACCTCTCAAACTGCCTGGAAGGTCATTTATAGGTAACTATTTAAACCTGATTCTAGGAGTCCTAAATATTATGATGTTATGATATATATATATATATATGTATCATATATATATGATCATTTATATGATCATAAGGTCATTTATAGGTAACTATTTAAACCTGATTCTAGGAGTCCTAAATGTTATGATGTTATGATATATATAATATTATATATACTTTCTGATAAAGAACAAGGATTTACCATTTTTCCTGACTGTAAGTCAACCCAAATGAGACCTGCCTAAAATGTAGATCAGCACAATGATCCCTTTGGCCACTGTCCACATTCATCCCCTGAGTATGTTCCACTTTTCTTTGTAATAAACTCTATCTTCTACACTGTCATCTGTGTGTCTTATCTGAATTCTTTCGACAGAGATCATAGGAATTAGTAAAACAATGGGAGGTGAGGCCAAAGCAGTAAAGCAGTGACATGTTGGTAAAATTCTATGCCTGTGCAATATGGTGACATTTCTTACATTTTAGCCTTGGGTGGGTATACCAGATGGGCAAAATGAAAGGCTTTGAGAACTACAGAAATTTTCTGGGAGGAATCCAGTCATGGGGCTAGTGGGGAGAAGCAGGAGAGGTGGAAAAAAATGGGAGTACTTTGGTTGCTTTGAGGAATCATCTGAATTACTGGAAAATTATACTCACCCAACTTTCACTAATAGAAAAGAATAACAGGAGAAAGCAGAAGCCATGGACCAATGTGTCATAGTCCCCACTTAGAGAGAAATAACACCCCAGTTTCCGGGTCCTGTTTGTCTCCTACCCACATCAGGAACTTTCCTTTGATCAGATCTTGGTCAGCTCCTCTGAGCCCTTATTTCACCTAGGCCTGGACCTTGGGCCATAGCATTGTTCTCATTGGGCCTCCATCTCCTGCTTTTACCAGGAATTCTAAGTCAGTTTGGAGAGAATCCCCTACATACCATATCTGGTACCCTTCAATATCTGATCAAATTCCATATCCCTCAGACTCCTCCAAAGATGTCTGATTATCTTTTCCTGCCTTTAGCAAGAATTCTGCTAATTTAGTTTAGCAAGAGTCATCTTTGCTTTCTCAACTGCCTCCTGCCCATGACCCCCAACTAACCTTTGGTTACCAAAGCCATTTGTCATTGTTGTCCTTGTGAGCCCAGTTTTATTCACAGTTCTCTTTGCCCTGACTACAACAGTTCCTGAATGAAAGCTGCATTTACTATGGTCACCAGTGACTGCCTCTGATTTCCTCAGCACCAACACTGTATCTCTGGTAGCTTTTCCACGAAGAGATAAGAATGCTATTTGGTTTCACCCAGAAGCAGAGAATCACTGCACTGTTCACAGACCTTCTGAGATGAAGGTACGTTTCTATAAGGAGTCTCGATGTTAATATGAGCTGTAGGATGGAACTATAGATATTTCTAGAACCAGAATCATGAAGAACTGGGAGGTCCCTTAAATCCTTCCATAGCTGGTCTATGCTTCCGGGGGGGGGGGGAATATATATATATATATATATATATATTACTTGCCCACATGTACACATATTTCTTCAGGAGCTAAGAACAGCAGAGTTAACATGTCTTCCTACTGGTGTTTTGGATTATTAGCTTTGACTAATTTTAAGTTACTAAATCACCTTGAGCTCCAAGGAGGCAAAAAATGATGAATGTAAATAATGTTAATACTGTAATAATAACATGGACTCCCTGGGAATTAAAGGAAATAGTTCAAATTCCAGAAAACAAAAAGGTTCTTGAGGTGTAGCTTTCTCTGGGGGGCACTGGGTGAGAAGGGGCTTTTGTTTAACCAAACTGCTGCTGTTCAATTTCCTTGTTCCACCTCTGTCTTACATTCTTTGGGCATTTCAGCTGCTGGCATTCGTTGCTGCCTTGAAATCATCATTCACTGGGTTGGTCCTGAGACTGAAGAGAAGTTTACCACCTTGAACTCTTGTTTGTTTTCCAGAGCTATTTTCCGGATATGTCTGACCATATCTTATCCTTCTCTACCTTCAGGGGATTAGAAAGTTTTTGAGTGACGTGATAACCTTATTCCCTGGGTTTTTCTTGACTTTAGTGGATTGTTATTGTTAGCTCGATTTTTATAATTGTCTAACCCATGACCATTGACTCCATTCCATTTTACAAAGGTTGCTTTCCCCATCTGAGACGTTCCAAAGACTGTTTTATGCTTCACTGAGGATAGAAATGAAAATAAAAATAAACTCCCTAAATGCATATGCTACAAGAGAAATACATACATACATATATGTTGTGTATATATATATATATATGAACTTTAATGTTTAAAAATGCAAGTGTTCTTAATGAAGACTGAAAATGAAATTTGTACTCCAAAATTCTATTGTAATCAAACAGTTTTTGAGCAAATAGCAGACCAATGAAAAAGCAGCTGTTTGAAAAACCTGTATTTCCAGTTTCTCTGGGTCACCTGATCATAGGACCCACCACTTAAAATGGATTCACCTTAAGCTATACTAAATAGATGGGAGGAATACCGAGTGTGTTAATGAGGCAGTGAACTTTTCCTGCCTGGAATCCCGCCTCCCAGGGCAGTTCTTCTGGACCTGGCCAGCCATAGGCGTATAGCTCTCTGTTAACTCTGCCTGCTTTTCTGAAAGCGTAATCTTTCCTTCTCTCCTTCATATCCCTTTTCTAAACATGCTTTCTCTAAGGCTTTGGGCTGCCGCAGCATCTTGTGTTTCTCTACTTGTTCTCTAAAGCTTCTTCTCGCAGTCATGTGGCTGCCAGTCCGCCACGTGTCTGACCCCCAAGCACGCTCTAAACCTGCATGACTTTTTTGGCTTCTTTTCTTCTCCTTCCATTCTCCTCCTCCAGGCAGCTGCTGAGATCCCCAGCTTGTCTACCTTGATGATTTTTCTTTAAATTCCAAGAAAATTATCCCAAAGCTTCTGTTTGGGTCCATTCTTAAATTATTTTATGAATTCTAAGAACCATGCTCTCTTTCTCACTGTTTCATTGTGTTTAGTACCCACTGCTTCCCAAGGTTTCTATTGTTATGTTCCCCATTACCTCAGGGCTCTTTTGACTTTTACTATCTCTACTGTCACTAAGAAATTTCTTTAAAATATTGATGAATAATTTGCTGATTTTGATGTAACCCCAAACCATGTGAGCCCATGTTGCTTGCTTTGTAATAGGACAACATCATTTCTCAGATTCTGCAGACCTCTAGGTCATTCACAGAAAAGTCCTATTGAATAATGAAATGAAGAAACAGTCTTGCTCTATGTTCAATGGAAAAAAAATAAAAACAAACAAAGAATAACTGGTCTCTTGTCCAAAAATTCAGTGATCAAATTCTCCTATAGATGAAATTTCAAACAGATTTTTAAGTTTCTGAATCCTATAAGTCACAATTACTTAATCATTTAAAAATCTAAGTAAGGTCTTAATATTGTCATTTTGGTTCTTAGCCAAGGTAATGCCCCCACTCTTCCTCCACTATTAGGCCAAGATTAAAATTAAAGGCCAAGGTGAACTAAGTTAATTAGTGGTTGGCATTGCCCTTCTGGTTTTCTCCTTTCTACCAGGTGAGCAGCTAATAGTTTGAAGTTGGATGAAATCTGGAATCTGGTTCTTAGCACATTGCTATTCTGGTGGGGAACTCTGACTGCAGTTCCCTAAACTGAGAAGTTCCTCAGACCACTGCAGAACTAGCAATTTCCACTCTTTTAGCACCTAGACTTCTAGACCTTGATGCCTACCACAAGTAAAAGTTAACCTCTAGAAGTGCAGCCTGGATAAGAGGAGTTTTGTGAGCTCCAAGGTGAGGCTAATAACTAAGAGTGGTGCTAGAGATCTATGAATTTAAACTAAAAAAAAATATATTCCCATTGTTCATTCTCTACCCAGCACCCCACAAAGTAAAATCTAGAACGTATTTGTCTCTCAATGACATACAATTATGTTCACTATTAAAGAGGGTACCAAATTTATCACCGTAAAATATCCGCATTTGGAATACCCTCCTGTGTGGAAGGTATATTCGGTTTTGTTTTATATCCTCTTCTGTCTCCTCCTCCCCTCCCCTCCTCCTCCACCTCCTCCTCCTTCTCCTCCTCCACCTCCTCCTCCTTCTCCTCGATCTCATCTTCCTTTTTCATCTTCCTTTCCTCTTTCCTACCTTTCTACTCTTTTATTGTAGGATGTTGGTTTTTAGACAAGATCTCACTCACTATGTAGACAAGGCAAGCCTCAAATTCCCAATTTTCTTGTCTCAGTCTCTAAAGAGTTCAAATAAAAAGACATGCACCATCACACTTGGCTTGCTTTTGTTGTGTTTCTTTCTTTGAGATGGGGAATCCTTGTAGTTGTAGCTGACCTGGAACTCATTATGTAGACCAGACTTACCTTGATCTTAGAGATCCATCTGCTTCTGCCTCCTGAGTGCTGAGATCTAAGGTGTGGGCCACCATGCCTAACTTGGCTTGTATTTTTTAAAATCTGTATTTGAATATTTAAATTGCTGTTTGGGGTAGCAATACAAATAGTCACTTGGAGAAATAAATTTGCTACTCAAATTTTAATTTCTCTACCACCTTTTTAAAATTTTTAAAATGTGTGAGTCCTGATCTCAGAGACAGTCCTCAAAATCTAGCTTAATTATATTGCTAAATGCTATGAAAACAGCCTAACTCAATTATGGAGTGATAAAACATCATCATTTTGTTTTCTATAAATTATATGAGATAAGAAGGGAAGCCATAAGTTAACTGCAAATTACAGGTACTCCATACTGACCAAGACGTAATATTTTTCTAATAAAAATGAACATCAGAGAATCTTATTTAAATTGGGTTTCCTTACAGATAATCTTCCTAACCAATGAAAGTAATGAAAATTAATTGATCAGAAAGACCAAGGGAACTTAGCATGTTGCAACATTCTTTCTGTTAAAAGACCATAAATCTGGTTTCATGCATTTGAAGGACATCTAATGTAAGATACCTAAAGTATTTCTTAAATTAAGAGTAAGGGCCAATTAACACAGCATTTTTGCTATTTATTTTCCTAAATATGGGTTTCCAAAGAGAATTTAAAATATCTCAAGCAAAGGCAAAAGATAAAATAGTATCATATTGCACATAATCTTTTTCATATGGTCCTCGGCTAAACGTGATTTTAAAATGGTACAAATTTTTGGCAAGTTTGAGAGCAGATTGATCATAATTTTGTAGACAACCAAATCGAACTGTTCAGATGTACTCTTTGGTCAAAACTTCAGGTGAAAATTCACATTTCATCATATTGGGATGTTCCTAGAAAGGAAATACAAAAAGAGATCTGTTGAGGTAAAAAGCTAAGTGGAAATCAAGGGTTCCTAGAAAGGACAGGTCAAATCAGGTGCATTTGAAAGAGCAAATCAGGATCTGGTTGCAGGTTCAGAAATCATCAAAATAAAGAGAATGAGTCTAGGTAATAGGATGTTTGGTTAGGAATTGTCTAAGACTATAAGCCGAAAGGTACCATACTACTGCGTCGCAAGCAACTCAGGAACACATCCTCTTCCCGAAATTCTCCCTCTTCAGTCTTCTCATCCCATCCCATCAGTTGTCCATAGGTATCTCTTTTGTGTAAGAATAAACCTTGTGCTCTATTTAGAGATGGTTGAGTTTACACCAAAGTCATGCCAAACATGACCCAGAGGGTACTTGCTTAGCATGAAGAGATGCTTTTCCTGGGTGAGCTTCAGCTCAGTGCTGAGCATAGAAACCAGCTACCCACATTTCATAACATTTTAAGATATGTTATACATTACCAGACGCTTTTTTGGCAACCAGGGACCTAAACTCTGAGTGAGCTAATCCCTATGATTCATGAGCCTTTTCAGCCAACTTAATCTGCAGAGGCAACCTGTGCATTTCAGACAAAAGCTAATTGTTCTTCCTTTGTGGCCCTAGTGCACCTTGCTATTTGATATGGCGATGGTTTTTGACAGGTATCTGTTTTATACCTCCAACCAAACACAAAAGAGCAGCTTATTTATGAAACTAAGAAGAGTTAAATGGCTTCTGATCCCCAACTCCAGTTTCAAGAATGAGGAAGAATTGTGTGAATTCTGTAAAGAGCTCAAAGTGGAGAGGTCTCGATGGATCTCCTTTCATGAGCCATATTGTTGAACATAATTCTTTGTGACTTTTTTCAAATACTGTGTTCAATTCTTCCAGCCACAGACATGGCATTGATGAGTAAGAAATCTGCTTTTTTTGCCAAGAAATCACACAGAGGATAACCTGCCATGAGGAAATGTAAAATTCTTATTTGGAAATGTAGCTAAGATACAGGAAAAATTTCATGTATCTGCCCTTCATACCAGTTGTTCAAAGGTTTTGCATATGTTATTTCTCTTAGCTGCAATAACTATTAGATAGCTAGGTACTTATTATCCATGTTTCACAGATGAGAAAGATGAGCTATAAACAGAAGTTTAACTTGTTCAAAGTGCTATGCTATTTGTAGGGCAGATGTACTACTTGATTCCGGAGTCCAGGCCTTTGGGTTGGTGTGGTAGCACTGGGGAGGCAGATGCAAGCCCAGAGAGACCTCTGTGAGATCAAGACCAACTTGGTCTTCATAATGAGTTCCAAGCCAGCTATGACTACAAGGAGACCCTGTCTTTAAACACAAAGCAAAAAATTAACAACAAAATTAGAGTCCAAGCTCTTAAAAATGACACCCAACAGGCTGAAAAAGTGACTCAGTGGTTGATAGAGCTTGCCTAGCATGTGAAGTTCCAGGTTCATTCCCTAGCAATCTAAAAACAAATCATGAAAATGATGCTCAAATTTTGATATTAATAATGGACTAACTAATGCAGAGAGTTGTCATAGTAAAGACTTTATAGGTAAAATTGATTTAAAAAAACCCACCCATATTTGTCCCATTGGTTGTGAGGACAACATAAGATAAAACACAATTCCTAATTTATTAAATAATATTCATCAGCATTCTGGAAGAAATAATACAGGTATCACCAACTGGGTGAGAGTGACATTTTCATTATCCAGATTCTTTTTGTTGGCAAGATATATTCATTTCAAGATGTATGAAGCTATAGCGAAGTTTGGCCTCACACAGGTGAATGAAACTTACATGCTTTGAGAAAAGGAAGTAAAGAAGAAAAACCTAATTAAGCATGCATTGACTTCAAAGCACAAAGTTCTAGAAAGAAAGGACTTGGATGCAGCAAGCTTTCTGGAACTCCTGTGGAAGAGAGGAGGCTGTCATCTGCAGGTCCCCTCTGCTGCTTTCTTTCATGGGTCTCATGACCACTTCCCACAGAAGACAGAGATTGCACTGGTTCCTTGTTACAGCAAAGGACGAATCATGGTATTGTGTTTTCCTCATGACTTAAAATGCTCAAGGTCTTTGACATTTGATCTTTCTGTACAAGCTACAGTAATCCGTGAACCCTGCTTAACCTTCTTTTGACAGTTGTACAGTTAAGGTTCTTTTTCTCCCCCTAATTGTCACTGACAGCTCAGAGATCTTAATCTCTATCATAAGAAGTTAGAAATTTGTATTTGTTTAAGTATTTGTTCCTGTTACTCATTAAAGTCTAAATGTTTTGAATCAATTTATTCTCTAAATGAGTTAAGGATTTCTTTTAGGCCCCCTGATGAATCCCACCTGAATTGGAAAAGCCAACCATGTGTCAACATAGACTGATTATCTACTGTCATCCATTATTTTCATCATTAATCTAAGAAAACATGTAGCAATCAAGGGCACATACATTCTAATAAATACACCAGCTGCTATGGTTTGAATATATCCGCTTCGAAATTCAGATGTTGTCAATGTACTAAGAAGTGGGGCCTAAACTGAAAGTGATGGGACATGTCTGTAATCCCAGCCTTTGAGAGGTTGAGGCAGGAGGATCATATATTCAAATGTCATGGTGAGTGCCAGGCCAGTCTGGAAAAAAAAATACTGGAATAGATTCCATCTTTTAAAAATGATCAGAAAAAAAGAGCTGTTTCTACATAAATGGCTCCTGTATTTTAATACTTATTTTTATGTTATATGTATGAGTGTATTGCCTACATGTGTGTAAGTACACCTGTGTCATGCAATGTCTAAAGAAATTAGAAGAGGGTGACAGAGTCCCCTGAAACTAGAATTATGGACAGTTGTTATATGCCGTATGTGTGCTGGGAACTGAATGGTCCTCTGCAACAGCAGCCACTTCTCTTAGTCTCTGAGCCATCTCTACAGCCTGATTAATGGTGCCTTTAAGGAGCCGTCTTAACGCAGAGTTCTCCTTGTTCTTCTGTTTTCGGCCATGCAAAGATACAACAAGCAGATCCTCACCAGACCAAATGTCTACCCTTTGACTTTGAACTTCCCAGTTTCCAGAACTATGAGAAATAAATTCCAACTCATTATAAATTTGGTTGGGTATTTTGCTGTAGCAACTTAATACAGAACAAAGCAGATGACCTCCATTGAAAGTTTCTTCTCCATTTTATTATTTTTATTGCCAACCCCCCATTGTAAAGTCAAAGCAATCTGGCACAGTTGCAATAAGTTTGAAAGTAGCCAATAGATGTATGCAGTAGAAAATTAAATTTTATCACACAACAGAGTATTTTACTCTCTAGTATATGGACTAAATGCCCAGCCGAAGATCAGCAGTCATTCCAGAAATTCTAGGATAGTTGAAAGGGATTACTTAGAAAATGTAACTAGATGGTAGGGGAATCTTGAGACTTGAACTGAGATTGTGTTCATAGTCACAGCTTTTTTATCTAAGCACATATTCACTGGGATAAGTGGGGTGGTAGGGTTAGGAGGGTTAAACCCACTGCCTAGCCAAAATCATTCCATAGTGCTGTAACTTTCAAGGGCTCATTGTGTAGAAGAAGCCATGGAGGGAAGGATTCAAGGGACACTACTCCACCATGCTGACCAGCATTCTCAGGTGACATTTGCTTCAGTGTGTGTCAGGTTCATGTGGGAGGCATGTTGCCGACTCTAGGAAGCTTCTAAAGGCAGTACAATTGGGGCGAAACAATTCCTGCCTGGACCACTGGAGCTGATTCTCTCTGGCTTTACGAGTCCCTCCAAATACAGCGTGCTGCATTGTAGAATTTTTTATTTCCTTTTTTTTTCCTTTGTTATCTATCACCACTGCCTAGTAGTGACTGTTTTACTTTGTGCTATATTATTGAGTTTTCTATATTTATTACACAGAAAAGCAAAATATACCTAACTCAATGCATGCGTGAGTATGCACTAAATGATTCACCAAATCAAAAGTCATGAAACTATGGATGGGATGAGTTGGGAGGTAGAGGAAAGGCTGATAAGGATGAGAGGGCAGTTAAATTAGTAGAGGGAAAGAGTGATCAGCACACATTAGATACGTGTATGAAATTGCCAAAGAACAAAGTTCATCATCAATAAAAATTGCTGACAAGAAGACCATATGGACTTCTAGCACAAACTTTGATGACTGTTGCTATGTCTGTTGGTCTCGTGCTGGATAGAAAACAACTTAAGGGTGGAAGAGTTTATTTTGGATAACAGTATAAGAGAAGATACTTTTCATCATGGTGGAAAAACCCTGAAACTTGGAACTTCAGGAGGCTTGTCACAGTGCATTCTCAGTCAGGAGGCAGAGAGATGAATGTGGGTAGTCAGGTGGTTTCCTTCTTTTTCCTTGCTAGACAGCTCATTGGGATGTTGTTGCCCAAATTCAGAGTGGCTATTCCCTCCTGAATTAAACATCTTTGGAAACACTCATAGATGTTCCCAAAGGTGTGTCTCCTAGGTGTTTGTAAGTCTAGCCAAATTAACAAGATTAACCATCATTCAGCCCATGGTTGATTCAATTAAACTAACCTTCTTTTTTCTGTCTGTCTTTTCTTCTCATATATTTTATTTCACTAAGGTTTGTATCAGTGGACCATACTGGGACCCATTATACAACAGAAAATACTAAATGCTCAAATCTGAGCTCTTTCCGCTACTATCTGCATAGAACTAGTCATTAAAGTTTATCTTTATAGTACTAGTAATCTTAACCCCTAGATTGCCATGGAATTGAAAAATATAATGCATGTTAAACAGTGCCCACTCAGTGGATATCCTCCCACAAGGACAATTCTTATATTAGAGCTAGCATTTGGAGAGGGCCGAAACCTTCTTGGAACTGCTTAAACTACATGAAACAAAGGAGGAAAAATGGTCAGGTCTTCCGTTCCTTAGCTTCCAGAAAGTGTGCTGATATTTAAGAAACTATTTTTGACTCATTCATATAATGCTTCAGATACCAGGCTGGCTACCCAATAATCTATCTACTCTATCTATCTTATCTATTTATCTATCTATCGATCGATTGATCTACTCCATGTCTATCTATAGATAGATAAGATAGATAAGATAGATGATAGATAGATAGATAGATAGATAGATAGACAGACAGACAGACAGACATGGTGAGTTTTATCTCTTATACCAGCAAATATCTTTGATGGTAAGATTCTTCAATGCATGCTGGGCCCAGTCACAGCTTATGTTCCACAGATGTTTTAGGCATTCCTTATACTTTCCAGACACATCTCCTGGCTTCTCCATAGTACTTAATAATCCTTAATAATTATTAAGATCCTTAATAATTCTTTTAGCATTTTGAGCTAAATGCTCAATGACATCAAAAATTTGGTTATTGAGCTGATAGGAGGCATGGATCTATAAAAATTAATATAAAAAGTAAACTGAACAAGCAAATTCTTAATAGGTAATCACGAAAAGGGTGGTTTATTAAAAGTTTAAGAGTTCGATAGTTGAAAAGTTGGATTTGGGCTCTGTCTATTTTGAGTCAAGAAACATTTTAATAATGTTATCTCATATGATTGTTGTGAAAATTAAATTAAGTAACATGGAGCACTGTAATAGTAAAACTCATATTTCATTTGCTAGGTTCAGTTTCTTTATCAACAAAGGGAAGTTGAACAATATACAACATTAGGGGCTGGAGAGAGACTCAGCAGTGCAGAACGCTTGCTGTTCTTACAGAAGACCCAGGTTCAGTTCTCCCCATCCGTGTGTTGTCTTATGACTATCTGTAACTCCTGTTCCGGGGATCCTAAGAATTCCTTTGGCCTTCATGGGTACTAGGCATGCAAGGGGTCCAATTACATAAATGTAGGCAAACATTCATATGCATAAATTTAAAATAAATAAATCTTTTAAAAATTATATATATATATATATATAATATATCAAATAGACCTCAGTTTATATAATCTCTTCTTATTAGTCTTGGTCAGAGACTTAGGGTTTTTGTCTTTTGAGACATTGTGTGGCTTTAGCCCCAGTTGGCCAGGAACTCATTATGTAGATGGAACTGGCTGGCCTCAGTCTCACAGAGATTCACCTGCCTCTGCCTCCCATGTGCTGAGATTAAAGGCAGGCACCACTATGCCCAACTGGTCAGAGAGGTTTTGCCATAACTATTCAATACTGTGTTTGTGTGCAAGAAAGTAGCTATAAATGATTTATTTGTTAATGAAATGTCTGCATAACTGTGCTTATATTTCATAAATTTATGGATATAGCAAGCTGTTTTTTAGATAGTTTTGTGCTATGAAATATTTTCCTTTTGCTATTTTTCCCAGTAACTTAAAATAGAGAAACCTTTCAGATCCAACTTTGCCAAGCCCTTACGCCATTAGAGAAGAACTCCAGGATCTATGGGTACTTAGTTATTTGTAAATAATGGTTACTTGCTGTTGGATTTATCATAATCCTGAACTATTTAACATCTTTCAGGTTCTGTAATGATGTCTACACTATGTTGCTTAACTTTCTTGAGAACACTACAAAGGCAGACATTTCTTGCTCACAGATGATAAGTAATCAAAATCATACTGTCTGAGTATAAATTTAGACATTATGGTGAAATACGCCACACAGGAGCTGAATATTCGTTCTCTGACTGGTGATGCTATTTTGAGAGATGGTGGAAACTTTAGAGGGTGGGGTTTGTTTGGTAAAAGTAGGTCACTAGTGGTACACCATTGAAGGTTACACCTGGTCTCTAGCCCCTCCCAGTCTGTGCTCTTCTTCTCTGCCATGAGATGAACAAACTCCTCCTCCACATGCTCCTAGGCCATGATATTCTGCCTCATCTTGGGCTCAGAAACAATGGCGCCAAAGATAATGAACTAAAATTTCTGAAACCATGAGCCCAAATAAGTCATTCCTTCCTTCTTTCAGTTGCTTTTCCAGATATTTTGGGTTTAGCTATACAAAGCAATTAACACATTATCCCATACTTATGTATTCTAGAGAATCCTCTGTAAACAGAAGAGATGAACATAAAAGCAAACATAACATATAATCAGTGAGTTTGCATTCCAGAAAGTAGAGATGTAATTACCAACAAATGAAGCACAAAGCAGTAAGAGCTTTATAGATTATGTTAACTCTATAAAGGAAATAGGAAAATGAGCAAGAAAAAGGAAGTTGCTTGCTGCTATGAACACTTTGAACAGAACACTCAAGGAGGGCTCTGAAGTGGGGACATGAGAGCAGAAATCCAGCGATTAGAACAGATCAGCTATGTGGAGATCAGGTACAAGGCCCTGGGGTACTGCCTGCAGACCACTGTGTCTACAGTGTAAAACAGGAGGAGTGTGTGGAAAGGAGGAGCTTAGGAGTTATGCAGCACAAATTGTAAAGACCAGTAACACATTTGTTTTTTGTTTTTTGTTTTTTTGTCACAGGTACAACAGGTGGTCTTTGAAGTGGTTTAGATAGATTCTAAGTAGTGAATCGTTTGTACAGGTCAAATTTAGAAATAATGACTCCAGTAAGAGTGTGAATATAGCAGTCTAGGGGAAAATAATAGTGGTTTGAACAAGGGCAGTGACAGAAACAGCAGAGAGAAATAAATGGATCTAAAAGAGAGCTTGGGCATAAAAACAGGATTTACTGACAGTGAATTTGGGGAACCGAATAAAAGAAGGGAATGTTCTACAGATTTGTGCTTTATAAACCTAAATAGACTGTGGCATGATTTACTGATGTGCTAAGAATATGGAAAGTTATTAAAGACAAACATTATATATTCATGTACTCATTCAAATAGAAGCTGACAATATTATTATGAAATTAAATAAGATGTTGGTGAATCAGAGATACAAACTGAAAATAATCAACTGACGGGACTGGAGAGATGGTTCAGTGATTAAGCACTGCTCTTGCAGAGGACCTGGATTCAATTGCCAGCACCCACATGGCACTTAACAATTGTCGTAACTACAGTTCCATGAGACTGGAAGTCCTCTACTGACCTCAGAGGGCACACTACATGACACAGGTACAATTAATACATGCTGGCAATTACATTCATACACATAAAATAAAAAAAATAAAAATATATTTTAAAAATTAAATAATCAACTGACAAATGATAGCTAGAAACTTGACACCACCTGATTCCCTGTAGAGAAAATATAATGACTCAGGAGAAAAGCTTGAGCAGTCAAAAATGTGTCCCTGAGATGGACAATGAGATCTGAAGACTGGGCTTTGTAATGTAGATCTGTGGTACCCCAAAATATAGTTAGTTCTGGAGAGAAATATAGCCAGTACATTCTTTGTAAGTGATGGAACCAGGGCTTGAAATCATACCTTTGCTCAACATCCTAAAATATTTCCATGGCATCAAGTTTCTGGATTCATTAGCAGATTTTTCAACTAAATTGTGTATTCAAGTCTGTTAATTAAAATGTTGGTGTCCCTTGTAAAGGCCACAGCCAACTTTCAGTAGACATTACATCAAACAAAGTTGAAACTATTTCAAGTTTCTAAGACATACTATTATTAGTTTTAGTTTAACTGTTTTCTTTTGAATTCGAAACTGAGTCATGTTCCAAAAGGTAATTATAGTTACTCCAACCATACAAGAAAAAAAAAAAAAACCTTTTGGCATCATCCTTGAAGAATAACATATATACTTTATAAGACTTGCTGGTGATAAAATCCCTTGGGTGGGTAAAGATGATAACCAGCCCCCTTCTCCCATGGTCATGACAACAAAACAAGGAGCAATTTCACCATACTGTACTCTGGGAAAACAGTGAGCTTACTGGGCTTACCCACAGAGCAATGTGTTAAGGTTTACTTATAGGAATTTGAGTGCTCCCTAAGGACACACGAGAAAGTCTTCACTGAAGCAAGGATGATGGCTTTCCCATAGCCTACAATGTGGGAAGAGAGGCCCTCCCCAAGTCTTCCCCAGCCTACAAAAATGCTAGCCCCTCCCCAGGCTGTGTGCAATTATAGATGGATCTCTAGTCATAGACTGGGAGGTATGAATGGACTCTGTAGACAGGGTCTCCTTGCCCCTCTTGTCATGTGGTTGGAGAAGGGACCATGAAGACTCACCAAGACCCGTTGTAAAGATCTTAGGTAAGTGGTGGCAGCAGAGCTCAGGAAGATGAGAAGATGGTGACTGTCTGATGTCAGTCCTATACAAAACTTGCCCATAATTAATAATTGTGTACCTTGGTTTTGATTTATGAATTAAACTGGTGCTATGATATATTCTTTGTGATTGTGTGAGTTAAATACAATTCAATATAAAGCTAAGATTTACTCATAGATTCATAAATTGTGCAGAAATGGAAAAGATTATTATAGGACCTGCTAATCTAGATTATTTTATAAATGCTCATATATCTAGGAGACTGGTGATATAACACAAGGCTTCTGATTTAAAATGTCATTAAGGAAATCTACGATCCAACCTATAGCAAAATAGGTTTAACTGCCAGTAAATTACTATTTTATTTAAAATTATCTAAAATACAAATTCATGTTCTGAAAATTGAGAATTAAAAAAAATTCACAATAATGTGTGGTATGATTGTATTAAAACTTTGTACATCATATATATATTACATATACATATGAAGGGCTGTGTAAAATATTCACAAACACTCATATATATGCCCATATTTATACACATTGCTACTCCTCCAAGTCCTCTTGGTACCGTGTCTTGAGTAGTCGTCTACACGATCTGCACAGCTTGATCTGAGGGTAAAACAAAGAATTGGACCCAGGAATGGCAGAAGAACATCAAAAAAAGTGAAAGTGAGAGGCAGAAGAACTTGAAAGGTGTCACAGACAAAGAAAGTGAGAACTATAACCTTTACTAGAGCATGCTGCTTGTAACATGATGGGAGAGGCCCAGAGTGGGAGTTCACTGGGGAATCCTGGGTCATCCGTTTCCTGTTTCCTGACTTCGCCCGTTCCCCTGACTGGCCCCACCCAGGTATCCTCCTTTGGGCAGGCTCTTTCTTCCCCAGGTGGGTTTTGTGTGTATGTGATCCTTAGCACTTGCAACACCAGGAAAGCCTTCAACAAGAAGCAACCTAGGAGCAAGCAACTACCTCTCTTAAAGGAGCGCCCTGCTTTCTTTCCCCATTGGCCCAAATTCTTCTAACTCTCCCTCACTCCAGTACAAGTTTAAGTCGTGGATACTAAGCAACAAGGAAAGAAAAACATCTAATTTATATCACATCCTGTGTGGGTGTGCTGTGTATATGTTCATGAACTTTAAAATAGATTTGTCTGTTATATACATAAATTGTTCATTTGTAATGAAGTACCTTATTAATGTTTATGCCTTTATTTTACCTTTACAGCTTATGCCTGTTTTCTGTTTTTCATATTTGAACTTCCAGATAACATCTACACTTGATGTATTTGACCACCCTTTCATTCTGTTTTAACCTTGTAATTTTTTTACAATAAATGATTTTTTTAGCCTTTCAGAATAATCTTAGGAACAACAGGATCTCCAGGGCTAAATTGCAGTAATAAATAGGATCTGTATCATTTAATTCCTGAAATTTATTATTTTTTTCAAAAAGGTAAACCCAGTCAGATACAATTTATTGAAGGTCAGTTATACTTATGAACTCTCTGTTGTGTATGTAGGCATCTGCTCCTTGGCGACATGTTTACACAGTCCCTACGTATCCCTGAGATTTATGACAACTGGAGAGAACATTTCTTGACCAATAAATTTCAAATGGAAGCTAATAAAGGAACTGAGAAACAGCACTCATGTGAACTCTGGAGAATCAAGCAGAAGACTGATAAGAGACAGCTGATGAAGGCATCTTATAATTTGTTTTGTTCATATTTCACTATATATGAAACTAGAAACAGATTTTCTCTTTTTTATGGATGTTTAGGATTGGAATGATATGTCTTTGCCATCAAACACAAATTTACTATGTAATTTGACATACTGTATGCATAATAATGTATGCACTAAGTAATGTTTAGTTTTTCCCCCCAGCTTTCTGGTAAATTTAATATTGTTTCTAATATATAAATATATGTATATAAAGGGTTCTATATATATATAAAATGTTCTTTCTCTCTCTCTCTCTCTCTCTCTCTATATATATATATATATATATGCTTCAAACAATTTTATTTTAGAAAATTAAGAGAAATTGTTTGGAAATTACTGTATATCATTTGTAGGCAATATTAATATGTATAAAGTATTATGTAAAGGCAGTAATGTGCCATGTAGATATGCCCTAGAAAGTGTTGGAATCCTGGAAGAGTAAAACTTCAAGGACTCTTAGAGACTAAAAGTGATACTTCTATCGAAAAATCTGACACAGTCAGAAGTAAACCATTTTTCAAAACCGGGATTAGGTGAGGCCACTATTTTCCAAATCTGTGTTCCCTTGACCATTTATGTGGAGAATAATAATCCTCAGCTGAAAAAAAAAATATTTAAGAGAAAAATTTTCCCAAAAGTTTGCCTATGAAAGATGAAGGTGGCAGAATGTATCACCAGAGGGTATGCTACTTTAGCATAAGGATTGTTTTGAGCTAAAAACATCTGAAAAATAGCAAGTACAATCCAAGAAGGGACAGGACTTCCACATGAAAGATGCACTTCCTCACAAGGACACAGCATTCTTCCCTGCTGAGGTGGAGAGCCAGGTGGAGGACAGTCTACAGACAGAAACCTACAAACCTCATTAAAGCAGTTCTTATCTGCCTTTAGCCTTCTGCCTGCTCTGGTGACTTTTAATATACTTCTTTCTTTGTTCAACTCGTGCTTAACCACTAGATTTTACCACTTCGTCCTGACTTCATTTTCCTGTAGAAGCTCTCATGTACATACAATATCTGGATGTTTTTTTCCTGCCAATTTCTCTTAGGTCAATTTAATTCTCAGGCCCAGTCAGAGACTATAAAAAGAGCAGATTTCCATTTTGGCTCCTTAACATGCTGTGCTGATTTTTTTTCCAATATCATATGGGAGGCAACAGGGGAAGCTTTCTCTAACGCACACATTAATTTTTGTTTAAACCCTTATGACAGAATTTTATGAACATCAGCTATTGAGTCTTATGCACCAAGAAAAATCTATGAGAGCTGGGTAAGCGAGAAAGAATTGTGTGGGATGGCTCCTGAGTTCCTAGGATAATTCTTGATAAATGTTATCACATTATGTAGAATAAACAACTCCTCATTTAAAATCCTGTCAACTTTGGACAGCTGCAATTTTCCATATGCCCAAAATGTAGATTACTTACCTCTGAGCACTTCCATAAGAGTCTCTTATGAAGAATCTAGGAAAAATGATATGCAAGAATATCACTAATCTCTACTTTTTTATCCCCATCATCTGGGAAGAATGAAGTCGCCGTCACAAAGTCTGCCATGATTTTTTCAAAAGCATTCATTATCATTATTTAAATTTTTTTTCTTGCCATTCTTATACAGCTTGATGTAATAGTTTTATATCCTTGGTCTTCCTAAGACAGATCTAGGTAGGTTTATATCTAAAAAAAAAATCATACTGTATTGAATTCCCATTCTTTACTTTCTTAAACAACTGCTCTAAGAGATGAAGGTTCATCCTTCCTCAAAAATGATAAGATACTGGCTGGGTGTTGTGGTGCATGCCTTTAACCCCAGCACACCAGAGAAAGAGACAGTATGATCTCTGTAAATTAAAGGTCAGCCTTGTCGACATAGAGAGTTGCAGGCTGGCCAGGGGTACACAGTGAGTTCCAGACCAGAACTACATACTGAAACTCTTTCTAAAATAGTAATTTAAAAAAGATAAAATATCAAAACTCAAAGTCACTCTTGTAGAGCAATGATGAAGAACTGGTAGTGACTCTTCACAGAAATAGAATTTACATCTGCTACATTTGAGAGAATGGTTCTCCAAAAACACAGTGGAATGTTTTCTCCCCATCATGTTCCGATCAATTTGTGCTGATCTTGTCATCTTTTAGTATCTCAAAGTTCTATGAATCATCTACCTACGATTTCAAATATTTCTTATATATCATGTTGCAAGATCTTTTGTGGAGGAATATTATGACAGTTTTGGTTGAAACAGAACTGACAATTTTAAAATACTGTGAAATTATCCAAAAAGCGCTGAGTTTCTAAATATTTTAGAACTGATAAATGCAGTTGCTAGTGTAAATCCTGTCTGTATATAAATATCAGTACTGTGTACAGCTTCAACTCTGGCCGAGATCATAGGTGTATAATTCGAATTATGTTTCATCAACTACAGTCAGCTATGAAATAGAGACATTGTTACTAATCTCCAGATTCTTGTAAATAAAAATGAGAATCTATTTTTATTTAATTTATTGTTTGAGAATTTTATACAAGAATATAATCTATTCCACCTCCTACTCCATATCATCCAATCCTACAATTGTCCTTCTGGTTAAAGAATAAAAGTGGGGTCTTCTTTCCTTTACAAAATAGCACTCACCCAACTTTCTTCATAAATACCATTAGTGTTATTCAAGTTTTTTAAACTATTGAAACAGATACATAACTTTATACTACAAAAGGCTCATACTAGGTATTAATATATATATATATATATATATATATATATATATATATATATAAAACCAAGGCTTAGAGATACAAATCCAAATTCTACAGTATTGAAAAAGATTATTCAGAAGTAAATTAGCCTTTCCATAGAAAGCAAGGCACAAGGCATGCGCTGGGGTTAGAAGTATGTTTGGTAAAAGGACCTCTTTAGGATTTTAGTCACATGAACATGTTTTGTTTCCTGAATTGGTAATAGACTCAGTTTCTTTAACATGTAGCAGAAAAGCAATACTGACAGTTAAAAGTGCATTTTGTTCTCATTGTATAAAATACTCAAATTATTGAGACTCACCGAACGCATTTAATTTTTGTAAAGCAAGTTTCCCAGCAAGGGTAGCTGAAGACTGACATAGGTGACTCTGTCATTTGAACAGTGATATAAATGCCTCCTGACCTTCTAATTAGTAGTCATCAAAGTATTTCTTTGCCTAGCTGCTGCCTCAGTCAAAAAATGGATTCTCCACATGTAGCATGTCCAGTTAAAAACGTTGTAAACAAGTGACTTGATTCAAGTCTCTCTCTGTGAACTCCTTTCAGAAAATTCTATGCTCCTTCACTAGCCAGAATTATCATATGGCCACTGGTAGCTGCAAGGGAAGCTAGTCAATATAAATTTGCACCTGGCCTCATGTTGCCACAATGAAAATTGGGTTGTATTACAAAAAGAGTAGGTGAATGGACTTTCAGTAGACAGGTGTCTGTCACAGTGAACACTAGTTTAAATAAACAACATGATCATTTCATTTGTCCAATATGATGGACTTTTTAAAAACTGTCCCCCAAAAGAGAGAGTATTTCATTCTAAATTATTTGCTTCTGGAGTTAATTCTATGCTTCACAGTCTAATTTTATTAGTAAAACGAACATGTTTATACACAGGTGGTAATTCCAGATTTGAAATAAAGATATTTTGGCAACAAATGCAATGGGACCACACTTATTTACAATGTAGATTAGCACTTTTGCCAAGTTGTCTCACAGTATATGATATAGTTAGTGGAAATGCTCTCAAAAATTAGCTTTGCATATAGTATTCCAAATGGTTTCTAAACAGAAATAAAACTCTTCAGAGACTGTTGCATTGCTGGGATGAGGTATTTCCAAAAGTCCTTGTAACTAAAATATAGTACTTAGAATTAATCCCTTTAAGATTAATGGTACATATATGTGTATTTGCATTAAGCCTAATTATCTAACCACAGCCTACCCCTTATGTCTGTATGGTATGTGTTTATAGAATAGGGCAGATGACATAATGTAGCTTTTGGCTAGTAATCATATTCTTGCACAAACCATCTGAAATGAAAAAGACAACATTTAAATTAATAGTTCCAAGTAGGCAAAAATCATTATAACCCACATTTGCCAATGCAGTTTTAATCCTATTTTTTTGCTCAAATATTTTGATAGAAAGATATAAGGCTCTATCCCGTAGCTCAATATTTCACTTTAAGAGGAAAATAACTCAGATATCAAGTGCATAGGACCAAGAAACACAGCATTGGGAAGGAAAGGGATGTGTGAAGAAACTGAGCTGGGGCAGAGCCTTACACTCCAGATTAGTCCTCCTCATAGTGCCAACACCCTGATCCCACACAGCTTAGCTTCACTGCACTGTGCCAGCTTGCTAATACACTGAAGCATAGCTCCAGTAAAAGGCCTGTATCCTTTTAATGCCTCCTCCCAAAATGTCAAAACATAGAGTTCCTTCTTAGCTTCCTGCCCTGTGAAAACATGGAAAAACCCTATCTCATCTCCAGCATGAAAGTCAGTCTCTCTCTCTCTCATTCAGATCGATGAATGTATTGCCATTGATCAGTGATCTTTTCAATACAGTCTTCTAGAAGCCCAACTGCTGTCAATGTCTTTACCATTATCTTCTCAGAAACAAGTTCTTCATTCATTGAAGCGTGTTTAAATACTGGCTTCATTCTAAACCACTATGCATACTTACAGAGATACTATGAAAGAAATTTTAAGCTTTTGGAGCTGTAAAAAATAATTGTGGGGATTTTAAATATTTTCATTTCATTTTTCCAAATATGTATGTGTAAACATTAAAAACCCATGCCCATACAGCATCAATAATAGAGGTTAGAGATGACATAATATTCTTTTACAATGCCCACTAAATATCCAGTGTGCTATTCATGGTATTGTATCACTAGTGAATTATGCTGTTTGATTGTATTAGTTTCATTGTTGATACTATAATTAACAAGGCAGTCTTCACATAATTTTCTCTGTCATAATCTTATCATAGCATTTTTGTTTCTCAGAAGCATGTTTATCATAAGCATATTATAGCATGTGGTGTTTCAGTGCATGGTAAACAGGCACTCTAAATGGGTTTTTTAAATGTTTGCTAATTTTATTAACAAAAACTGTTACTATTAATCTCAGCACTCAGGAGTCAGAGGCTCTCTGCACCAAGCAGACTTCTGCGAGTTCCAGGTCAGCCAGGGATACACAGTGAGACCCTGTTTCAAAACAAAAACAACCAAAATAATCCCCTGTGTAATAAAGGGTTACTAACATAGGCTAGCTTAAGTATTAATTTCAGGAATTTTCTCTTTCTAAAAAGAATCAGTACTATGTACTCTTACCTATGGTTAGTGAATACATTTATTCACTTCATCGTTGGGGCCACCACAGGTAATGGCTGGGATAGCACAAAGTCCATTCTTACAGGAGCCTGCCGGTTTCTATGCTTTAGCAATTCCAACCTCACTTCATTTAGACCATCACCTGGAATACAGTAAGAACTCAAGAGAGTGTACTTCAAACTCAACCTGATAGGTGACTTGGGAGACATACAAAATCATTATTTTATATTCAAGAGACATGAAACACCCGAGAAATGGGAAAGGATTAGGATAGGAAATGCATACACAATTGACAGTAAAATATGCTTTCATAGAGGGTTCCAGAATCTGAGACAAGGAACGGTACTAGTAATGTTCCCTCTAGTCCTTCCTTCACTAGTGAGCACACTACTTTTTTGGCACAGGTTGAACAACTTACACTGATGATATATTCAATTTATTTTACAGTTGTGATTAGAATACATTATTTTCTCTAGAATCTGTTACCTCTCCAGTCATATGTATTTGGCTATTTTTATACAGTATCACCCATGAGTTCCTTCCCATTCATCAGGCTTTAAGCTCAATTAGACAGTTGTTGATTACCCCCAAGATAAAAGTGCCCCTACTGCACCAATATATTTTACTGTGCTGGTCATTGTTGTGGTTATTAAAGCTTTACTGCTAGATTGGATTATTCAGTGATTTTTCTCCCTTAGCAACTTGCATAATATCCTCTAGAACTGTGAAAGCTAGTCCCCATGGAGGCTTCCAAGTCCGTTCCAGCTACATTGTTCCAAGTCCTGTGTCCAAAGTATGTACTGTCCTCAGCAACAGGGTTTTACTTTCAAATCTGGGATGCAAAAAAGGGCTGTGGCAGTGGCCTATGTTATTTTGGGAGTCTTTTGGAATACTTAAACTCACAACTCAAAGGAAAGTTTCTCCTGTTTGGCACTGTGTTTCTTGTTACCTAGCTTTCAGCTATACATAAGAACTCCTGTACAGATGTTGTGTGGGACTCCTGGAACCCCTTCTCAACCCAATATCCGTAGATTAACTGCTCTCTTCGCGTCTGTAAAACCCTTGGCTTTAGAATATCAAACTGAACAGAGATGACTCCATTTTGTCCTTTCTAACAAGCCTTCAGTCATGGGACCTGAAAAAGGGAACAAGCCCAGGCAAATTTAGCAAGTCTCTGCAAATATTATAACAGGACCAGACTTAGACAATGGTCAGCACATTTCAACAGACTTAGGCAATGGTCAGAATATTCCTTTGCCCTGGAAACAGCACCCACCAATGAGAGGCTTTATAGTCACCTTTAACTAATTTTGGTATATAGCTTATAGCAACCAATCAATTTAAAATATGCTCAAATTAATAAAAAGATCCTTCCCACTCTCCTCAGGGCTCTCAGAACAAATCCACTACATTGGTGAGGTCTGAGAGACCAAGCTTAAGCTTGAATAAAGGCTCTTTGTTTTTGAATACACTCTGGACTCCTTGGTGGTTTTGGGGGAGCCGTTCCCTGGGCATAACAATTATATGCATATTTTTCAGTGGGATTTTGAACTAACATATTTCCCTCTGGTTTTTCGCACCACCTGAGCATTGTTTGTCTCTCCTTTCTCTCTCCTTGCTCCCTGGTGAATGCACCTCATTTCCTTCATTCCCTCTGGATAATATCTGTGTCCTACTATCCCCCTCTCTCAGGCTCCTTCTTTCCCATAGACTCCATGATTTCATTTCATTTTCCTAGCCCCTGCTGTTACATATAAAGGTTTGGTGTTAAGATCCACAAATGAGAAAGAATATGCTTTGCTTGTTTTGCTGAGTCTGTGTTACTTCATTTAGTAGAACAGTTTCTTGTTACATCCATTTACTTGCAAATTTCATGATTTCATCTTTCTTGAGCTCTGTATAGAACTCCATTGTGTAAATGTACCACATTTTCAATTATTCACTTGTCAGTTGAAAACCCTATGCTTTTCACATCCCTAGACAAACATAATTTCTTACTGTATTTGAATATGGATCCTTATATTTACAGTCAAGTATATCTGTCACCACTGATCAAAGAAACCACTTTTTGCAACATATGGAGACTATTAAAAGAGTTCCCCAACTGGTCACACAGAGAGAATAAGTGTCTGTGAGATTCCCAGCCCCAAGTGACACATTTACAATGGAATGTCTACAATTAAGGCTCATGGAACATAGAGAAACGGAGCAGGGGAGGATGGTAATGAAACAGAGAAAGCCACAACTGCCCAAAATGTAGAGAATAAAAGGTTGCACAGTGTGTGTTCCTTTATAGGACTCCCATGTCAAACCTACCATATCAAACTCACCCAGGGTGCGGAGACCATTGTGGAAGGGGGTGGGGTGGGGATTGTAAGAGGCAGGGATGGTGCATGACCATAAGGAAACAGAGTCTTCCAGGGTTCTGGGAAGTTTTTCATATGGTCTTTCCATAGTGATGACACCATGTACAAGACCCATGCACACTCAATCAGATAAAACCCAGCAATGAGCTGGGAAAATGGGCAAGAGTCCCCCAACTTTATCCAAGGAACTATTGGCAGATGATGACTGTTCGGTCAGGAAGATTTGGTTTCCTTAAAGGGAATGACACCAAATAGGCTGAACAGTTTCTAGTGGATGAACTCACATTGAGGGACATATGGATTGGCCTTAACATGTATGACAGGATACATGAAATTTGGTAGGTGGGCTCTGGGCGAAGTGCAGATATGTGAAGGAGCATAAATAGGATTAAGGTGCATCGTAAGAAATGCACAAAAATTCAGTAAAGTATATATTGAAATTTTAAAAAGAATATATGTTTTCCTAATTCTCAATTCAGTGTTCTTCCCCTACACAGGTTGCCATTTCAATGTTGCCATGTGGTTTGTGCTTTTATTTTCATGAAGCTTCAGCAGATTTGGGCCGTGGAACTAGAAATAAGCAATTATAACAACCTTTTGGGTGATTCAATCCTTAGAACTACCCGATGAAAAATACTATTTTGGGTGATGATTACTTTAATTCAGGAGAGATAAAGCAAAGTTTTTGAAAACATGTTAAAAATCCTAAGTTTCCATTCTGTTCAATGCCCCTAATTCCAGAGAAGCTGAGATATTAATTTTGTCTTTGATTTAGGTCAAGATTGCTTCAATTTTAGATGAAATAGTTTATGAGAATTAAGTTCTCCATTTGGAAGAAATATGATAAACATAAACTGGTGTGTATGCCCAATGATAAATGAGCCTAAAGTCTTTGTTCTTTTGGTCTTTGGTGAATATAGATTCAGAACTCCAAATCTGAAAATCTAATGTCTGAAATGTTCAAAAATCAAAACATTTTTGAGAGCCAGTAGGATGCCTCAAATGGAAAATTCCAGACGTGATTTCATGTGACAGTTTCGAGATATACTAAAGATATGGTGTAACATAAAAATTTTATATGAGATAAAAGAAATACAGATATACTATTGAATAAGATTATATGTATGTGAAGCATAACTGAATCCTGGGTTTGTACTTCAAAGGCATATCCTCAGTGGCCTACTTCCTCTTGTTAGGCTTTATCCTTGAAAGGCTGTGCAACCACCCCAAATAGCACCACCAGTTAGAACCCACTGTTCAAACATAACGTCTATAGCAGACATTTCATATTTAAAGAACAATAGGAATTAAGTCTTCAATGTCCTAACATGCTAATATATAAATGTACATTAAGTTTCTGAAGAACTCAGTTCTTCGGAAACTTTCCAAAGTGGAGATTAGAGAATGAATAAAGTTATATAGTCTGCATGACTGCTTTTTCTGATCTGCAAAGTCTCATTGTAACTGTAGTGGTTACATTATAAACTACTATACTGCAATGCGCTTTCATTAGCATAGTTTGTACATTATTCCTACAGTTAGATATTTCTTTAAAAATATCTTTTCTGTCCTGACTGCCAACACGATCATTTGGATTTTGTATATATATATATCATCTTCAAAACATTTTTGTCATTTCTAATGCCAGCTCTCATGATATTTTTGAATTAAGGCAGTTATAAACTGTTTTACTATTACTTTTATTGAGGAAGTATAATATTGTTTCACTTTGAAATGAAGACTAGAATGGAAAAGATCTCTAAATCTTTTTCTCATATTTACTAGGAAATGACCCAAATCTGTTACTCTATATTAATTATTTTTAAGATGAAGAAGAAATACAGTTAAGAACTTTGCAATAAATTATTTGGAGTAAACTAAAAGCCAAATATTTGAGGTATGTTTCATTTATCTCCTAGGTCATGATTTCTGAAAATCATAATAAGTAGGTAACCCAAATAGAACCAAGTAATCTCTTTTGCTAGAATGCTTACAAGCGAGGGTTAAGACTGTAGTGAAGGACTATACCAACTACCCCAGTTATAATATCTCACTGATACCTACTTAGTATACTTGTAATGATTAATAGTGACTATCAATCAAACCAACAAAGAAACAAGCCTGAAGATGTCCATTAGGGAAGGCCAAAACCTAAGATGTTCCTACTTGAAAACAGCCACCTAGAGAAGCATTTTTCCAAGATAAGTCTAGAAGCAAACAGAGGCTACTAGAGCTATGGTTCAAAGGAATTAAGCTACATCCCAAGCTGGTAGCAGAACTTAGCTGAGCTCTCCACCATAGTATTAGTTTTGGAGGCATGAAAGATGCAAGACTAAGGGGTCCACAGTTCCGGAGAACCTCTAAGGCCAAGCAATTTGTGGTAGTTTCAGAGTCCTTGCAAAGAGACTCCATTAAAGCTATGTTGTGAAGCTCAAAAGATGAACCCTAAGTTGCAAATGGAGACTCAGGAATTTGATGGGATATACACCACAGAAAGCTGCAAGCACGGAATGGAGCTGGCCTAAGAGAGAATCTATTGTGCTGAAGGCACCAGAGGTGGAGCAATGGGGTTACCTAAGCATTTTGGAGCCCAGATAAGTCCATTCCCAGCACCAGATGCCATGTAGTACAGGATTTTTCCCTTCTGAGTTTGTTTTTTACTTTAGTCAGATCTTTACTTCCTACATGTCCATTCATCTCTCTTTGAATGGGAGTGTTTATGCTCTGTGCCATTGTGTGTTGCAATTATATGAATTCTTTTTATTGTACAGAGAATCACAAAAGCCTGAATCTCAAAAGAGGTTTTGTGTTTTTAAATAGTGATGAACCTGTTAAAATCTATGGAGACATTTGAAAGAGGATTGAATACATTTTGCATTATCAGATGATCATAAGTCTATGAGAACATAGGTTGGCAGGTTATGGTTTAAAAGCGCTATGCTTGGGTATCAAGTTAGCATGGGGAAGACTTGTGATATTTAATATTGACTGTCAAGTTGACAGGATCTGGAATCACCAAGAGATAAGCCTCTGAGTGATCACTTTGTTTGGGTTAGCCTCTGGGCTTGCCCGTAAAGGACTAACTTGAGTAAGATGATTGAAATGGGAAGACCCAGCCTAATGGAGTGCTACCATTCCCTGGGCTTGGATTCTGGACCGAATGTAAGGGGGGACATCGAACTAAGCAATACAGTTATCACTTTCTGCTTCTTGATTGTGGGTGCAGCGTGACCAGCTACCTCAAGCTTCTGTTGCTGTGACTCTCCATCCTCGAAGAAGTTAATCCTTGAACTGTGAACCAAATGCATATTTCTCCATTAACTTGCTTTGTGAAGTTATTTTGTCACTCACACAAGAAAAGTAACTAATAGGCTTGTTAGAAGATTGTAGTCACTAGATTTGACTCAAATCACAGCTGTACAATGACCTTGTTGTAGGATCATGGACAAGCTAGATGATTTTTCAGTGAAATAGAGCGGCTATTAGAACAGACTCACAGGGTATTTGTGAAAATAAAATAACAACTTTGTAATGTTCTACATTTCAATAACTGGCACAGAGTGGTAGGCAATAGATTCCTTGCTATTCTTCATTAATTTAAATATAAATGTTTATCTTTTTTTTATTTCACAGCTGAAGAGACTGAGGAGCATCAAGCAAGGCATCACTTGAAACAGTTTCTCATCCTAGCCCTCTTTCAGGAAATTCGACCTTCTCTGAGCCTTTCAGATGACATGAAGCATGAATGTGCCAAGTGACTTTCTTCAGAGGAGGGAAGTTGATGGGAATGCTCTTCCTGATTCTCAGCACAGCGATGGTTTTGCTAAGCTAAAGTATAACCTTTTCCAATGTTCTCTACCCAACTCTCTGAGACTGTGGAAAAGGAACCCACATGAGAAGTGATAACTTCCATCTCCCTCCCTTCCAGCATCTTGGAGTAATTTTCTACCTAAACCACAGCACTGGTAAACTCTACTTCCCAGAACACAGAAAATCACCATTAACCTCTTGTGCTTTTCTTGCCAGCTTAAACCTTCTCTGGGGTTGCAGTTCCTGAATCGATGTGGAATAAAAATCTTTAGGAAGTGAAAGACAGCACTCTGCCCACCTCTAAAAGTGCCTTGCACAAAAGTACAATAACTGCCTGATTTTCTGCAGGGTGTTGAGTCTAAGACTCCGAAGTAGAGGAAAGAAAACAGAAAAAGAAAAGTTTGGTTGGGGAATAGCTCATTCAGTAAACCAATTATTGTGCAAGCATTAGGATACAATTTCAGCCCCCAGCACCCACATAAAATGTCAGCAGAGTGACACATGCTCATAATTCCAGAATCGGGTGTGTGAGGAAGAGGTGTGGAAACAGGATGATCCCCAAGACTCCCTGACTAACCAGCCTAGCTGAAGTAGCAAGTTCCAGGTCCCAGTGAGAGAACCAGTGTCTAAAACACAAAGTGGGCAGGCAGCTCATGAGGAACAACATCTGAGATTGATCTCCTGGCTCTGCATGTTTACACACACATGCACACACATGTGCACTCACACACAGACACATATACATTGAAGCACACAGAGACATTAATTATTTTTAAAAGAAAAATTAAGGGCTAGACAGATGGCTCGGCAGTTAAGAGCACTGGTTGTTCTTTCAGAGGACCTGGGTTTGTTTCCCAGCACCCACATGGCAGCTAACAACTGTCCTCACTCCAGTTCTAGGGAATCTGATGCTCTTCTGATCTCCACAGCCATTGCATGACATGGGTTCACTTAACATGCATGCAAGCAATACAATCATACACACAGAAGAAAAATAATAAATAAAAAAGGAAAAATTGTCTAGATTCATGGCTATGTATGAGACCCTGGACAATGTGAACAAATAGATCAAGGGACAGTGAGAACATGCCTACGTGCTTTCTTTGTCTCTAAAGAATAACTAGATGAACAGTGACATTACAGAGTACTGAGTGTTGTAAGAGAGAATGCATGGCCCTCCAGAAGAGAGATGTGCACAGTTCTGCTACATAGATAGTATTTGCTTGGGGAAGAAAATAAAAGACAAAACGCAAGTCCCTGGAAAGTAAGAGGTTTGCCAACAGTGCATGCTCGCAAAACGGAAGCCATGCCCAGGATGCCACCCAAAGTTAGGAGACAAAGTAATACTAAAATCATAAAATCCTTTGCAGAGAACCAAGGAAGAGTGACCTTAAGCAGTCCATTTAGAGGGCACATAAATTTTAACCCAACACACATAAAAATGGGAGCATACAGATGAGAGTAATGTGCTCTGGGATCTCACCCTGACACTCTATGAACTCTAATGAATTTAAGTTAAATGATGCATCCTTCAGCTACAAAACAAGTAGACAAGACAGACTCTGAAAAATCATCCTGCCTCTACTGTCTACTACAGATGCCAGAAATTTAGAGATAATTGGTGTTGAATGTATTGAAGTGTGATATCTCAAAGTAATAGCGTGGCAGAAATGAATGCAATTCATTTGTTCTGAATTAAAAAAAAAATAGGGTGATATTATTTTCCTGAAAAGATTGCATAGGTAAATTAAATGCAACTAAAGGGCACAAAATGAGCAGAAATGGAAATTCTCAGCAGTCACATAGTTGCAAGTCAGCTGTTTATAATAAGGTTGGGCTTTAAGTTGATTAATTATTCTATTCAGCTGGCTTTTCTTTTGAAAATAGTTACATCAAATAGTGTGAGAATGAATCCAGATGTAGTTGCTTCTTTGACATTATTGGTAATGTATGAGCAAATGGAAGATAGATCATCTGATTATAAAAATAACTCAGAATTCACTTTATGTTTGGAAATATCTGAACCAGTTTTCCATCAAAGTTGGGTATGTAAATGTAAAGGTAATTGTACTATTTGTAGCATTGGATGAATGTACTGCCATCGTCGATGATTATTGAAGATTAGTGTATTAATGGACTGTCATTTTTGTAGAGTTAATTGGTTATGTCTTTCTCTTAAGAGACCATGGAGAATGTGTGTCACTGTCATGAGGGACTAATTCTCATGAGGATGTTGCAATAGGACTTTGTATGCAGAGGCAAAAAGATTATGAGACTTTAAAGTAATTGAAGAGAGCATTTATTTAATTATAGACATTTTCACTATAATTTTAGAGGAAATACTACACAATTACATAAACACTGAATAAAATATCTTCTTAATTTGCATAGTGTGTGGTTAAACCTATACTCTGAAATAAACCAGAACCATAATTATATATACTTTTGAAGTTAATACCTCATATTTTCATTAAAGCAACCATCTATCATTTTATTTATAAATATGTTAGTATATCAACACTTTTCAACCATTAATATATAGTGCATTTTGGAGAACAGTTATTTATATTTTCTTACCCTTTTGAAAATAACTACATAATTTAATTTGGTTGATATTTTAGGAGAACATTATTGGCAACCCTTTTTAAATCCATATTATTAAATTGGATTTGCAGTTCAATGTGAAATGCCATGCTTACTGTTTGGAATCTGTGGGGCTTGATTTCAAGAATCTGTCATTCTCCTTTGAAGTATATTGGATATGCTTGTGCTGTTTAACCACTGGAAACACACTGACATGGTTGGTTGGTTCAGCACCCATTGCTAATGTATTTCATACATCTTTTTCTAGAATCCACACTGAAGTGCTGGGTCACAGAATGGATTCACTTCTTCGAATCTTCTACAATATACAATCTTAAAAACATAAGGAATATCTTTTACTTAAATACAAGAGTTTCTGAGGATCATAGTACATTTTGTCTAGATTTTTTTATATTGTGTCATTGTATTGTACATCTGTATGGGGTACAGTATGATGATTGATACTTGTATAGAATAGGGTAACAATATACAGAAATCAAATCATAAGTACTGTCATAACCTCAAGCACTGATACTTTTATGCAGCTGGACACTGCTCTAACTGTTCCGAAATACTTAATAGAGTGAGGTAACCAACAGTTACCAGCAGATCAAAACTAATTCCACCCCTCTGCATTTTGGTTCTTCTCTAACTTCTTTACATTTAACTCCTTTCTACATTTCCCTGTCTCTAAGACCACTATTCTACTCTGTCTGTGAGACTAACTTTGTAGTTTTCACTGTTGATCGAAAGCAAGTTGCGTTTGTCTTTTGTGTCCATCTTATTTCCATATTTCACTTAAAATCTGACTCCTTGATCATGTGGCACGGCTAAGGCACAGGCACTCACACCTGAACTGGTATGAACTCTGTTCACAGAGAATTTACAAGCTGTAGAAAGAGGTAGGATGCATACCATCAAATACGTTAGATAGAAATTCATGTTTTTCAACAAAGAAATGAGCCAGTTCAGAAAAAAATGGAAGTGCCAAAATATCGAGCACTACACAAGAAACTAAGGGGCTTAAGCCTTGTACTCTTCCTGCCCGGTGTTTCACTCAGAAAAGGCTGCTTTGCTTCCTTCCCCATTGGGGAACTGTAAGTGATCAAGAACCTCTGTTGAGCAGCACTGTCCCTTTTCACCTTGCTGTGGCTGTCCCATCACCTCCACATTGACGCTGGTTATTATGGCTCACCTCCCCACAATCTGATCCAATGTAAGCGCCTCCATTTTTCTTGTAGATGTCATTCCATCTTTGCTTTCAGGAACATTTCTGTCAGCTGTCCTTTTTATGTCCTTCATCATGTAAATATTCTCAATTTACATGATGCTTCTTTTTAAAATATTTACCTTTTGTGTGTGTGTGTGTGTGTATGTATGTGTGTGCCAGCTGTGTGTGCTGCAAGCAGAGGCTAGAGGATTCCCTGGAGCTGGAATTATAAGCAGTGGTGAGACGCCCAAATAAATGCTGGAAACTATTCCTGAGTCTTCTGGAAGACAGCAAATGCTCTTAACTGCTGAATCATATCTCTTTTATACAGTTGTCATTTCTTCTTTTAAAAACAACAGTAAACTTCGTATCTCTTTTGCTCAGCTCCAAGATAAATCTGAATATCTTTAGGTCGGGTATCTTTTTTTCACCTACCAAGAATTCTTTTGTCAAAACCAAGAAGTTTGTCTTCCTTGATAGATCGCTCTTCAACCCGCATCTTTATCATCTTCTTTTAGTGACTGGATGCCACTGGTCACTATTTCTTGGAACTCTTTGTTTATTTGGCTTTTGGGGCACCTCCCACACTTTGATTCCCCTGCATTGTAGTTAGCTTTAACTGTCAATTTGATACAGCCTGGAATTACCCGAGAAGGGATTGCCTGGATCAAATTGGCCTGTGTATCAACTGTGGGGGATTGTCTTCTTTAGTAATTGATGTAGGAGGGCCCATCCTACCACGGGTAGTGCCATCCCTTGGCATGCTGTCTTGAGCTATGTAAGAAGGACAGCTAACCACGAGCCTATGAGAGAGCCAGCAAGTAGAGCTCTTCCATGCTTTGTGCTTCAAGTTTCTGCTTGAGCTTCTGCGCTCACTTCCCTAGTGGGATCATGACAGGGAAGTGCAAGCCAAATGAACCCTTTGCTCCCCTAAGTTGCTTTTGGTGAAGAGTGTTTTATCGCAGCAAAAGAGATGAAACTGGGACCCTCTGTACCTGTTCTTACCGTCTTAGTGTCCTTTGTTGTTTCTCTCATCACCTGATATTGCCGCTGAGTCCCAGGACTTGGTTCTTGGATTAATTTACATGCTCATTTTTCTGATGCATGTGTCCATTCTCATGACTTTAAAGATCATCCTTATGTTGACCCCAGCTTTATATCGCTATCCTCATTACATTCACGTATAAGCTACCCAAGGATATGGTTACTTCGGACAACCGATAAATATCTTTAGGAAAGTATGTATCATTAAACATTCGGGAATGCATATATTTCACTTTTCAGATCTAGAATTCTAATTTGACTAATATGACTTTGAATAAAATCCTTTACGTTTTAAAGTGTGAACTTTACACCTGTCTGTCCTATTTTAATATATTTTTACAGAACTTCCCTCCCCACTAGCACTTCATCTTCTAAGGCTGAATGTGAGAGTGAGTCATCATTGTATAGCCCCCATTTATATCCCTGAAGTAATATGATGCTCTAGAGACCATGCCAGAACATCTTTATAATATTAACTAAGGTCAAACTTCTTTAAGATTTTAATTTTTTAAATCAACAGTTACATAAAAAAATAGCTCTTAGATGTATACTATTCTCCTCTTTTCTTACATCTATAAATTGATAACATGTGGCTGGAGAGATGGCTCAGCTGTTAAGCACACTGGCTGCTTTTGCAGAGGACCTGGGTTCAGTTCCCAGCACTCACATGGCAGCTAACAACTGTCTAAGTTAGTTCTAGGAGAGCCAACACCCTCTCTTGACCTCCAAGGGAAATTCATGACATGGGTGTACTTACATACATGCAGACAAAACACTAATACCCATAAAATAAAAATAAACAAATAAAGACATAAAAATAGATAACATTTACTTACCATTTACTGTGTACCAGGCCTGGCTGTAAGAATTTTATTGTTTTGTTTTGTTTTGACAGAGTTTTCCTGCACTTCCAGCCAGTCAGGAACTTTCTATATCAACTAGACTGGCCTCAGTCTCACAGAGATCAGCCTCTCAAATGCTGAATGCTAGACTTAAAGTCATGAGTCCCCATGCCCTGCCCATTGTCTAAAAGATTTTTACCTGGGTCTGTAATACTGTCTCACTATCAGGAATATGGAGCAGAAAGGCAAATGAACTTACTCGGGTAACAAAGCTATCATTATAGCCAAGGCTCCAGACCTAGCAGTCCATCCTTGAAGCCCGCATTCTTAGCCATAGAGCCTATATTTTTAAAGAGTCTTAGGAGAATTGTTGAAGTAAATCAGATGCATCTCCACCTGAGTTGTCCAGAATATTTCGTTTCTTTGTTTTAGTTATTTGTTGTTATTATTTTTGTTTAAAATTCTATTTGTAATAGCTTTCTCTGTCATCATAGATGTCAATAAACCTGAAAATATAAATTGGCTATTGAAGTTTATATGCAAGCTTTTCTCTGTCTTTCTCCCTTCTCTTGCTCCTTTTCTCCGTCCCTCCCTCCTTCCTATTTCTCCCCTCCTCCACACAGAATAAGAAAAGGCTATTGTACTCACACTGGCAGTCCATCCTGCAAAGAGATGTTTCGAAGATTAGAGCTTGATAATTGCACTTTTCTATAACTCCTTGAAATTATGTTGGTTAAACAATTCAACTGTATTCTAAATCCAAACTGTTATTACTGGTGAGCTAAATATCACAGCTTAGTATTATTAAGGGGTCTCTCATGTGGGGCTAAAGAGGATTATGCAGCTGTGCTGTGTCTCTTTTAGAATCCCACAGGCCCATGAAGAAAGTTGGCAGAAGCCCATTCACAATAGAACCCATCCATAGAGAAGCCTTGCATCCCTTAGATCCTTTGTTGCCCATATAGGAGAGATATTTTCAACCTAAACAAAGACATGTGTGAAAAATATAATCAGCAAAGATGAGTCAGAAAATCTGGAATTCAGTTCTGACTGTTCTTATCATCTGGCCCTGGGGAAGTTAATTATCACTTAAGACCCTGGGTTTTCTCAGCAAGATTAGTTCAAGAGTGATTCATGGATAACGCCCCCACAGTGACAGCAGAGTATAGTGGCAGTTGCCATGTGGGCTTTGTGCTCTCACTTTTTGACAATTTTCTTTTAATTTTTAATGAAATAAACAAGTAGAGTTTCCTTAGAGGACATTCAGAACAGCTTGGAGAGAAAGTGTTGGCTATTAGATGTCAAAACATTGAGTCACTTCACTTAAAAGAGAGAAATGGACAAATCAATTTTCGTGCCTTACACTAACAAAGCCATGAATTATTAGACTATTCACTTTGCAATTTTTTGAGCAACATATACCCTTTCAGAAAATGGGGGGCCAGGGTTGGTGTATTGTCTAGACATAAATGATTTTATAATCTTTTTAATAAACATCTTTTAGGTTTTTTTTTTAATCTTAAACTAGTAATGAATAAATGAGATCTTCAAAAAATGAAGCAGTGTTCTTCAGTATTTCTGTTTCTTGGACAAGAAAGCTTTACAACATACAAAAAGAAATGGCTTATTTATTTTTTACCTTTCTGATGTTTGCCAAAAGGGTTTATAGGCCTGACTAGACTTCCTAAAGAATGAATGCTTACAGAAGGCATCCCAGAGGTTATTTGTAGCCATTCTTGAATGTTACCTAATCAAAAAGAACCCCTTATTAGACCCAAGAAAATGATCCACTTAGCTTGGTGTGTATGCTGATAGTCATTGCTATAAATGTTTATATTCAATTTTAACAAAGCATTTTTATAGTTATCCTAGTTTCCTTTTTGTTGCTGTGATAAACACCATGACCAAAAGCAACCTGGAGAGGAAGGAGTCTATTTTATCCTACACTTCCGGGTATCAGTCCATCATTGAAGGAATTCAAAGCAGGAAACTGGAGGCAGAAACTGAAGCAGAGACCACAGAATAGAGGAATGCTGTTTACTGCCTCACTTCCTCTGGCTTGCTCAATTATCTTTCTTTTACAGCCCAGGCCTCATTCTTAAGGGTGATACCACTTGCAGTGGTCTGGACCTCCTACATAAATTAGCAATTAAGAAAATGCCTCACAAATATGGCCACATGCCAATTTGATCTGTGAAATTCTTAACCTTCTAGGTTATTCTACATTTGTGTCAAGCTGACAACTGAAGTTAATTATGATATTCTACTGCTGCTCAACCTTGATATAGCAACATTACTTTAAAGTGTATCCTTCCCTTTCTTGCTTGTCCTAAGCTCTCATGTTAATAGTATAATACAAAATGCAGTACAACCTCAGAAATCCCTCAATTTTTAAAATATTCTAATGATATAAAAGTCTAAGTTCTCTAAAATTGTAGTCTCAGAGCTGGAGCGATGGCTCAGTGGTTAAGAACACTGGCTGTTCTTGCAGAGGACCTAGATTCAAATTCCTGTACCCATATGGCAGCTAAAAACTGTCTCTAACTCCAGTTCTAGACAGTCTGATGCCCTCTACTGTCCTCTGTGGGCACTGCACAGCACAGGTGTATTTGCATGCTGTATAACATTCATACACATAAATTATTTTAAAAATCCAAAGTCTTTTAACTGTGGGCTCCTGTAAAATCAAAACCAAGTTAAAAACTTTCTTACTCAAAGAGAGAAGAAGTAGGACACATGAACTACCACACTCAAGGAAACCAAAGCCCAGCAGTGTAGTTCAAGTCCTTTAGCTTGGTATCCAGCACCTGTAATTCATGATCTTCTGGTTCCAAAGGGCTGGGGCAGTCTCAGTTCTGTGGCTCTGCTGTTCATGGCATGCACACTTATCTCACAGGCTCAGCTTGGCTTCACTTCATCCTTGCCACTACGCGGCTACCGTTCGTGCTGGACCTGTGGTCCTGGCATCCAATATGCTGGAGTCTCACTGCAAATGTGACAGCATCTTCACCAATGGCTTCCTAGTCGTTGTAGGCACTCCACCCCTGTCACATGGTCCCAAGCCTCAGTTTCTTTTCATGACCGTTTTAATTCTGGGGTTTCCACTGCAACTGAGGCTATATCTTCACCAATGGCCTCCTAGCCTCTCTACAGGAACTCCAACTCTGACCAACACTGCCAAACCTCAGCTGATATCCATAGCTCCTTCATGTGTTCAAAACTGGCACCATGAGGGAGACTCTTACACATTATTTAACAAGTTCTGCTACTGCCTTGATATGTAGCCTTGCTCCCCCACTTGACTACAGCTTCTGTGTGCTAATCCTGAGGCTCTACAACCAAGATTTTGCTTCAATGGTGCTGGTCTTTTGTGACTCATTCTTGAGCCCTGGCTGACAATCTTCCTTTGTCCCAGTAAAAAAGGTTTCGCTTTCATAGACAATTAATTGAAGTATATCACACATTTGCATCTGATTGGGACTTTGAGAGACTCTTGAACTTCCCTCTGAAACTTCACAAATCAGGCCTCCATTGACAGCATTACCTTTTAAGTTACCACAATAGCTCATTAAGCTGTAAGGATTCAATGGTTTCTGCAGCCCATAGTCCAGAATCCTCTACTTCTTTCCCACAAAAGAGTATGGGGAACAAAAACTACATGGTCAGGACCATTGAATGTTTACAGCTTAACTGTTTATGAAAGTGAAACCTTTTTTTTAACTGGACAATGGAAGACGGTCAGCTAGGGCCCTCCCACATCAAATAACAATTAAGAAAATGCCTTACAATCATGGCCATGAGCCAATTTGAAGGAAGAAATGCCTCCTTGGAAGTTCCTTCTTCCCAGGTGTGTCACGTTGACAAGTGAAGTTGTCCAGCACATGAGCTAGGAAAATAAACCTACCTGATAATCCATTAATTCATCTGTAAGTACATGCTCCTGGATAAAACTCTCACATGCTCAAGAAGACATAGAAAGCATGCCTATTGCAGTAATATTTGATTTAGTTGCATGAAAAGAAGATCATGAGATCAAAATGTCCTTCAGGGTGGGCACCTGGCAATGGCGAACGCTCACTATGGTCAATCGCGAACGCTCATTATGGTCAATCGCGAACGCTCACTATGGTCAATCGCAAACGCTCACTATGGTCAATCACAAGCGAAAATGGAAGAGAGATGAGATTAGTTTCAAGACATGTGGTATTGATTCTGTGGACACTTTACTAAAGGTTAATGATGATAGCTACCATTTAGTGTACTGATAGATAATGAATTAAGACTATAACATAGTTCTTTAAACCCAACAATGCTAGTGTGGATGAGAAAACAAAGATTCTACACCTACCTAAAATCCACCTAATAAAATTATTAGGCTTTCTAAGTTCAGTATCATTATTTCAGCTATGATTGAACTATGTTTTGTTCTGAGAATATGTGTTTAACTTCTTAGTGATATGAACAGAGAAAGCATAAAAACTGTCTGGGGATTTGTGGAAAGATGGCTGTACAGTGAAAGACAGGCTACTCTTTTTTTAAAAAAATAAATTATTATTTTTATTTTGTGTGTATGAGTATTATGCCTGCGTGTATGTAAGTGCACTCATAACAGTGCCCACAGAAGACAGAATAGGGTGTCAAGTCACCTGGAACTGAAGTTTGCATGATTATTAGCCACCATATGGGTGCTGGAATTCAAACCTGGGTCTTCTACAAGAGCATCTAGTGCTCTTAACTGCTAGCCATCTCTCCAGCCCCACACTTGTAGTTCTTGTAGAGGACTCAGGTTCAGTTTCCAGCAACCACATTGTGGCTATAACTATTTGCAACTCTAGCTGCAAGGAATCCAATGCTTTATTCTGGCCTTTGTGGACACTGCACATACCTAGTGTACTTACACACAGGAAGGTAAGCTATTCATATCCCAAATAAAACATAAATAAGTCTTTAAGAAAAGCATGTCTGGGAAAAACTTGTAGTTCTTTCTGTAATACCTTGCCATTATTTTATGTTCTGTGATTCCTGAACAAAAATATTTTATGGGGAATAATTTGCATAGAATAAATCCTAGTAACAAAGCTTTAGAAATTATTGTTTTATTCCTTCACATTCAGTAAAAAGCACAACGTTGCGTCTTCATTAGTATCTGCCTAGAACAATTTGTCTCTTTTTCTAATTAGGTTCAGAAATAGTTGGAAGACAATAATAGGAGTTTTATGTATCTCATAAAAATGTAATTGTCTTCCATCTGCCCTGAGAGAGAATGTTCATTACATGCTGAATTATGAAGCCAAAGATTGCACAGAGGTATTGTTCCTTTTGTATTTCTTCATACACACGCTTTTGTGTTGTTGTTATCTCTTAGTTTACTACCAGATTTAATCCTTTTTTAGTTATTTCATTATTATTTAAGTGTGCATCATAAATTTATCATTTGAATAAGTTAGTAATACTTGAAGTCAGATATTAAATGTTCCAAGTTTTAATGGATCTGGATTAAAATGCTACACTGTCCTTTGCCCGTCAATTGAGAGATCAAGATGTCTTATCTGACAGACATTTTAGTTTCAAGACTTAAGAATGTGCCATTCTTATACCAAAAAATTCATAAATTACTTTGTACAATGTTTAGAGTATGCTTGAACATAGTGCATCTTTTCTTAGTTCCTCCCTAAAGAGACTATTATCTTCTTTTAATAACAGTTATCTTTAGACTGTTTATTGGTGTGCTTAGCTGCAAGAAGAAAACAAAAGAGTCTCTTATACAGATTATTGGATTTATTAGGCTATGCAAATCCACTTTAAAATAATAAAAATCTTACAGGGATATTAAAGTCTGAACTATGTCATATTTGCTTTTACATTTTTACTTTGTGTGCTTCGCAAAATTTTCAGGACTTCGTAAGCTTTCTTACCTGTAAAAACTGGAATATTAGGCTATAAAACAGTTTTACCTTTTTCCAGGTAAAACTCAGGCCTATCAGTAACCTTAAAATTTTGTGACTTAACTCTATTTATAAGCAAGAAATAGTCGTAATTCAATTTTATTCTCAACTCCAAACCAGTCATTGGAAAAAGTGACTCTCTGCTATAAAATGGATGCCAGTTCTTCAAAAACAAGAATATGTAATTCTTTTTCTGCTGTGTAGTCAGTTGTTAGGAAAAACAGACAAAAAGACCTGAGTTCAAGACCCATGTCTGTTTTTATTCTGTGATCCTGAGAAAGTTTTTAGCTTTTTCACTTTTCATTAGGCTCACTTCCCTTGTCTGTGTTTGTAAATGTAGCATTAGAGGAGCTGAGGATTAAACAAAATATTTATCATGCTGCCAAAATTACATAGCCCCATAAAGAGAAAGAGAAGCCATCATTGTTTGCACTCAGTTACTTTACTTGAATGTGCCAAGGAGTCAGGCACTAAACAGATGTAAAAGCTTTTGATATCCAGGCACTCCCATTGTAATACAGCATTTTCAACATGTGAGTCTGACACAGGCTTCTATTTGTTGGCATTCCCTGGAGTGACTCAAAAATTAGCACCACTTTCAGAAATCAAGGGCATTCTAAAAGAACACTCTGAAAATTTGCATAACAACTAGTTAAATAACCTTGGTGAAGTGAACAAATTTCTAGAACCACAAATTACTAAAACTAACACAAGAAATAAGAAAGTTTCATATAAATTCACAAAATTCAACAAAAAAATCCTAAAAGCATTCTAAAAAACTCACTTCTAAGTGGTCACTGGTCAAATCTACTGAACATTTAAAGAATTGTTGATGACTTCTCTCATTGTTCTCAAAAGAAGGAAAGACTAAAACTTTTAAAATTTATGAAGTATTACCTTGATATTAAAACTACAGGCCAAATATCCACAGCTAAAGGGTGATGAATGAAGAAGAGACATTTCTTCAGTGCTATAGCCACTGATAGGTTCTCATGCTGCTGTATGCAAACTCCTATCCCAAATTCTATAAAAGTCATCATGAAATTAATTGGCTTTCATACAAACACACACACACACACATACACACACACATACACACATTTCACATGGAGGCACACAAATGTATGAAAGTAGAAGTGGACTATTTGGGAAGAGGAAGAGGATTAATGGGAGTGGTAAGCAAAGAAGAGATGAGGATAATGGGAGTGAACATGATTGAGATGCATTATGTACATGTAGCAAAATATCAAAAGGAAATTTATTATGTTACTAATATGTGCTAATAAAACACTAAAAATAAAACTATATGCTAATATTTCTAATAAGTAACAGTACAAAGAAAACTGTACTAAATAGAATTCAATAACCTATTGAAAAGTCTATGTTTTGTTATTGTCCAAACTGAGATTTATTTCAGAAGGTAAATACAAAAATTTGAATCAATGCAGTACAGAATCGACATAAAGAGTAGGGTTACTAGAGCGACTTCATTGATACTGAAAGCATTTGATAACATTCAACATTTTTCATAATAAAAATATTCATCTGAATAGAAAGTACCTTTGTCAATATAATAAAGGTCTTCTGTGAACAAGCACAGTTAACATCATACTTGCTATGGACTAAATGATATAACTCCAAAATGCATATATGAATGTCTCAAACCCGAGTATCTTAGAAATTTTGTTTCATTAAGAGATAAAGTTTTTAATGATGCAGTTAAGTGTAAATTAGTTAAAAGGTAACTGATTCTAATAGGACTGCCACTTGCTTTTTTAAACAATTTTTAAATTTTAAGCTTTATATTTATTTTATGCTTATGAGTCTTTTGATTGCATATTTATTGGTGTACAATGTGCATGCAATGCCCACAGAGGCCAGAAGAGGTCATGGATCCCCTGGAAATGGAGTTACATGAGGCTGTTAGCCACCAAGTGTGTGCTGGGAACTGAACCCAGGTCCTCTGTAAGAGCAGCAAGTGCTCTTAACTACTGAGTCATCTCTCAAGGCCTCCCTTTCTTTAAAAAAGAAAAATATTTATTTAGTATGTGAGCACATGACAGCATGGATTTTGAGATCAGAGGACAACTGATGTACATAGTAAGTTCCAGGTCCGTTAGGGCTGCAGGGAGACCTTGTCTCAATAAATAAATAAATAAATAAATAGATAGATAAATAAATCTATGAATTCAACTGAAGGAGTAAAAAGCGAGTCTCTATAAATTGTAAAACATTACTAAAGAAGAAACAGAAACATGAAACTTGTTCATGAATTGCAAGATTTAACATTAGGGTGTCAATATTTCCCAAAGAGATCTACAGACTCAGTGTAATTCCTGTCAAAATTCCAAGAGCTTTCTTTGCAGAAATTAAAAAGCTGATCCTTAAATTCATGTGAAAATACAAGAGACTATAAACAGACAATATAGATTAATAGGTAGGTAGATGATAGATAGATAGATGATAGATAGATCATCCATGGAGAGATGGTCAATAGAAGATAGCAAATAGATGATAGACAGATACAAGAAAACAAGGTTGGAAGACTCAAATTTCAAAACTTACTGCCAAGCTACAGTAATCAAATCATGATGGAATAGCATAAGAATAGAAACATAAAAAGAAAACAATTAAGTTCAAGAAATAAATTCATACATCCATTAAAGATGGTTTTGAAAAGGATACTAATTCCTGTTAATGTGGAAAGGATAATCTCTTCAGCAAATGGCCCTGGAAAAGCTGGAATTCACATGCACAACAAACAACTGATATCCACATGTAAAGCTGGAAGGTGAACCCTATCACAGACTGTGGGGAAAAAGTCTCTCAACACAACCCCCCTCTGTTACTGAGCAGGAACTTGTTTCATGCACATCCTGTTTTGTTCACCTCAGCTCCCAGAGTTGTTTACCAGACTGAGCCCAGGAAGTTCCGCCTCACAGGCTGAGAACGCCCTGACCCTATCTTGAACCCCAGACCTCATCCTTGAGTTCCTTCCTGCCAACTTCCTCCCTCTTATGCTAGGGGATATATAAGGGGGAGAGAGAAAAGGAATAAAGAGTCTTTTACCATCCAGACCAAGAGCGTGCTGTATCTTCTTTAATCCTGACGTCCCTCGCACACTTGGATCCAGGGCCCTGCAGGCGCGGCAACAGACAACATAAAATATTAGCTCAAAATGGAACACAAACCAAATGTAGAAGCTGAGAATAGAAAATTCTTAGAAGAACACACACACACACAATCTTTTACTTCTTCATATTCTAGAATCTTCACTTCTCTCCAGTGACAGCTCTCCTGTGTCACCTCGGCATACCCACCTGTTACATAACCCCTACTGCCTAAATGTCTCTCTACAATCTTGCCAGACACACTTAGATATCCTTTTATTCCTAGAGACCAGACTATTCAACTAGATTATGTGATTTTACAGCTCTGCTTCTAAGCACTGATTCTTTTTGAGACTAAATATGTTTATTGGTATTATTGAAAGTCTGATTGGTTGAAGTTAATGTGTGATGCTTTTCTATGCTTCTGGCTTTGGACTTTCATTAATCTGTGCTGACAACGTTAAAGCTGCATCCTTGTCATCTTCCCTTTCACTGGAATTTTTAATAAGCTTTAAGGTACTAACACGTTCAGCTCCTATAATCCATTGGGTGATGTCCATGTCTAAATGTTTGATTTGTAAGGATAGAAGGGACTGTGGAAAGAAAAGGCATTGGTTTTGAAATTTGTGAGGTGTTCATCAGAAATGATCCTAAAAATGTCAAATTTTTGCTTTAGAAATGTTGGATCAATATTTTACAAAGTGAATCAGCAGAAAGGTTGAAGTATCTTTTACTCACTGAGTAGTAAAAGCACTCCCAGGGAGGCCTTGACTTTGGAGAGATTCCTGCAAGATGAAAGGAGTAAGCAAAATATAGTAATCTAGGAGACCCCTCCCCTTAAATTTATATTTCTGTTTTGCAAGGGCCTTGCTCCCTGAGACCAACATTCAACTCCTCAGACTCACAAAGTTCCCAAACACATTTACTTCCATGGTAATAGTTTGTATGTATGTGATTTTTAGATCAACTCTCTATGCACCCATTTGATAGAGCAGAAAATAGTACACACTGTCACTCTCATTTTAGAGACAGGAAACCTTAAAGAGTTTTCAAATAATCAGCTGGTAAAATGCAGATTTGGAAGGTAAGCCCAGATATCCAAACCCTCATATTATTTGAACTTGCTTTGTGTCTTTCAAATGGCATGTTCTGACTCTGCAGAATTTCTGTCTTTGTTGTTAATATTGATTTTTTTGTTTTAGGGTTTTAGAATACAAAATGGGTACTCGGACAGCTTTTACATTAGCAGATAATTTTCTGATGTTTGGGGGAAGGGTTTTTTGGTTGCTTTGTTTTTGTTTGTTTACTTGTTTAGTTGTTTGGTTTTTTGAGACAGGGTCTCTCAATAGTCCCACCCAGCCAGGAACTCACTATGTAAACTAGACTGGCCTTGACCTCATAGAAATCTTCCTGCCTCTGACCCATAAGTGCTGGGATTATAGATGTGCCCACAATGCTCAGATTTTGAAAACATCACATATCTGGTGAGGTGGTTCAGTGTATAAACCCTTGCCACTTGTTGGGCAAGCCTGAAGACCTGAGTTCAATTTCCAGAACCCATGAGAAAGCGGAAGGAGAAAAGTGACTCCACTGAGTTTTCTTCTGACCTCCACATATGTGCTGTTCTTCTGCCCTGCATCAGATACACAACTAAATAAATTTTTTAAAAAAGTAAATAAATAAAAATACTGTATATAGTATGTTGGAAGATTAAAAACAAAATAAAATAAGAAATTGACATGAATGAATCTAAGGAATGATAACATTTACACAAGTGGTTAAAATAAATATTAGCATCCTTTTCCAAATGTTCCCATCTTGAATTTTACTTGAGTCCGGCTCAGAAAAGGTAATGTTTACCTCTGGTCATTGGCATCGAGAAAGAATAGCTTCCGGTATTTGGGTGAAGTCTTTGTAGCTGAGTATGATATCAATAGTAAAAGAATTTCAAGAGCACAGAGACAGTATTATAAATACACATAATACTTTTCAGAATGAAAATACCTTAGCATAACTAACACCAACAGTATGTGGAAGAAAGGATATATACAGCCAGATGAGAGGAGAGCTCTGGAAACTCAGGCTACAGAATTGAAAATTAAGTCAGTGTGCAATGAGAAACCATGATAAGTTTAGGATTTTATAGAAGCTGAACCAACTGATTAAGTATAGTCTTTCATGTTATTTTTTTTACTAGTTGGAATTAGTAAGCTAAAAGTGGTCATCTATTTTCATTGCTCCAAAAATCAAAACAATTTTTTTTTGTCTTTTTGAAACAGGGTCTCCCTGTAGCCCCAGCTGGCCTTGAACTCAGAGATCTGCCTGCCTCTGCCTCCTGAGTGTTTGGATTACAGGCATGCACCATCACACCTGGTAAAATCAAAACAGTTTTTAAGATTTATTTTTATTTGTGTTTAGGTGTTTGTGTGAATGTATGCTATGTTTGTGCAGGTATCCACGGAGGAGAGAAGAGGGTGTGGGATTCTCTGGATCTGGATTTATAGTTGTGAGCAGCCTGACATGGGTGCTAGGAACTGAACTCAGGTTCTCTGTAATAACAGGAAGTACTCTTAATGGCTGCTCCATCTCTCCAGCCCTTCAAAACTAATAATTTTTTAGAATTAAGGAAAAGCAAGGGACTGAAGTGATGACTCAGTGGTTAAGAGCACTGTCTGCTCTTGCAGAGGACTGGGGTTCAGCTCCCAGCACACACATGGTGGCTAACAACTGTTCATAACTCCAGTTTGAGGGGATACAACACTTTTCTGACTTCTGTGGGCATTGTATACATGTGGTGCATTTATATACATGCAGCAGTATACTCATACACATAAAAGAATAATATATTAAAAAATGAAAAACACTATACATGTTTTTTTCACAGACATGAACAAATCATTAGTATAAATGCAAATTTATGTGTATATATAATAAATACTGCATGTATTATATGTATATTAAGATAAATGTCTGTTTTCCTTTACTGAATTTGGCTAAAATTACATATTGAATGTTCTGCAACACTGTATTTCTTATATTTTAATATTTCAATTCAATTCAAAATATTTCAATTTTCAGATTGGCAGGCTATGAAATAACCTAGGAGTCCAACCCCTGGCATATCTTTGATGCTATTTCTAGACTGGGTTAATTAAGGTGGGACTATCCACCCCAAGTGTGGGTGGCATCATCCATGGACTGGGTTCCTACCCTGAATAAAGAGGAGAACATGAGCTGGACACCAGCATTCCTCTCTTTCTGCTTCCTGCCTGTAGCGTGATCACCACTGCCTCACATTTCCTCCACCTTCTCCTCCACAATGAACTGAACCCCGGAACTGTGAGCTGTAGAGCATTCATTGTCTGAGTCCAGATCAGCGGAGGGCTGCGGATTGAATGAAACACACAAGACAGAGACAGACACACACACTAGGTAGGAGGAAATGAAAATGACTGACTGACTAACTATTGAGAGGCAGAAAGCCTTATATACCCTGAGGCAGGGCTTTGCAGGAGGATAAAAGTTCAGGTTCTCAGGAGATATCTATTGATGACACACAGCTGCAGGCAGGAAAAAGGAAGTTGTGGTCGGGCTAGCTTAAAGGTCAAGTTGTTTACTTGAGCTTTGCAACTGACAAGATCTGGCTAGCTCTTGGCCCAGAGCCTAGCACTAAGAGAGAAGGGCATGCAGGGGGGCCAGGGTCCTACAGTGAGCTAAAATAAATCCCTTCTCCCTTAAGTTGCTTTGGTCAGAGCAACAAGAAAAGTAACTAATGCAGAAAACTGATACCAAGAAGTGAGGCCATTGGTGTGATAAAGCTGATCATGTGATTCACAGATTTTTTTTCAAATGGTTTATGGGAGGGATATGGAAGCCTTTGGAACTTTTGACTAGAAATGCCCTAAAATGCTGGAAGCAGAGTCCATGGGCCATTAGTAGGAATTTGAAGGGCACAAGCAAGAAGAAACATGGGCAGCGAGGCCCAGCTAATGCTAATAAGGGTTTGAAGATGAACAAGAGCTACATTGGAAACTGGGCTAGAAGGTATTCTTTATGCATTCTGGCAAAGCATCTGGCTACACTCCATCTGTGCCTTGAAAACTTCCCTGAAGCTGAATCCAAAAGTAATAGAATAAGTTATTTGGGGGTTGATTTCAAGACAGCACAGTATTCTGGCTGAGGCATAACTACTGCTCATTGTTCTTATTCAGATCAGAGTGAGGAGAGAGAGATTTAAAACTATGAGATTTGGTAAGTATGGGTATGTGAGCAAGTTTAAAAGTGTTGACAAGGAGGGCGCACATGACAAGGAATCTGTAACTGTTAAAGAGATCAGCATTGTTAAAGAGAAACCTCGCTCTCTTCAACTGGGACAACAGCAAAGGTACCCTGAGGGCAAGCCACATAAATCAAGTGTCTAACTTGTGAGAGTGTAAATCCATTTGAAAAGAAACAGCCTTAACTGTTTTGGGGGTCTCTACGCCCAAACAAACTTCCAGGCAGATAGAAACCATGGCAACTTTGGTCTAATGATCATGGTCAGGTTACTTCCAAAGCTTGGAACAGAACTTGGCAGTTTCATCAATGTGGTACTGATTTTACAAGCATGATGGAGACAAGAGTGAATGGATACTGGAGGTTTGCATCAAGGTTCCAGAAGGCGACTGAGGCAGGCAATGTGTGACAGGATTGCATTCCCTTCTTAGAGGCCTAAGAGGCCATTGTATAAGACTGTGGAAGTGAAGCTTAAGTTTTAACAGAGACCCAGGCTATTATTGATCCTAGGACCATGAGATATGCACTAAGGACAGCTGCAGACACAGACTACATCTGGCCTGAGAGACTATGTTGCAGGAGACCGAGAGATGCTATCACTAGTCTATATGATAGTCTGTAGCTATACGAAGCTGCAATACTTGGTGTTTTCCCTGATGGTTTTCACTCCTGATTTGGTCAGATTTTTCCTTGATATGCCCCTACACTTCCCTTTTGGAATGGAAATTTTACTCTGCCATTGTATGTTGGAAATATGGAACTGATTTTTTTGGTTTTGATTTTTTAAGCTTATTTATCCGCCACTTCATGTTTGTGTGTTGATATATGTGTGCCATGAAGGCCTGTGGACAGCTTGCTGGGATTTTGGTTTCTCCTTCTTCCATATATGTTCCAGGGATTGAGCCCAGTTCATTGGGCTTGGCAGCAAGTACCTTAACCCACTGAGCCATCCCACTGGAGTATAAATGTCTTTTTTTATTTTATAAAGGCTCATAGTTAAGAGATTACCTGAATCTTAGAAGATACTCTGTACATACACTTTTAAACTGTATTAAAACTGTCAAAGACTATGGGGAGTTTTGAAGTTGAACTGAATGTGTTTTGCATTAGGAGATGGCCATGAGTCTATGGAGATAAGGAAGGAACATTTGATTTGAAATATTTTGAGTGTCAAATTGACAAAGACTGAACTTATTATAGTTAATATCGATTGTCAACTTGACAGGATTAGAATTACTTAGCAGACAAATCTCTGAATATTTTTGAGAGGGGGTTTTAGATTGTTAATTGAGTTGGGAAGACCCACCCTAAATGAAGGCAGAACTATTTCATGGGCTAGGGTCCTCAGATTGAAAAAAAAAGAAATAAGCATTCTTCTTTCTCTGCTTCCTGACTATGGATGTAATGTGACCAGTCCCTTCAAGCTCCTGTACCAGAACATTCCCACTACAATGGATTCTAACCTCATAGTGTGAGACAGAGTAAGCTCTTCCTTAAGTTGCTTATGTACAGTAGCTTATAATAAAAGCAAGGAAAGTAACTAACAAAACACCTAACTAAAAAATCTCATTAAATTTGTTTGTTTATTTTTCAGATTGGGGCTCACTGTGTAGTACTGGCTGGCTTGGAACTCACTATGTACACCACGCTGACCTTGAACTCACAGAGATCTGCCTGCCCCTACCTTAAGTGCTGTGATTAAAGTCATGCACCTCCATGAATTTCTTCATCGTTAAGATATTTAAATTAAATAAAATATGTATAACTTTAGCTTTTCCTCATATGATTGTTCCTAATGAGACTCAATAACAGAATTAGAAATCCTGACATGTGAGCAGACATTGAATATTTATTTATCCAAACACCTATTGGCTTCATATTCAAAGCTTGGCCTTGAGGTTAACAAAGCTGAGTCCTGCTCTTGAGGATCTTGCATTCCAGTGGAAGGAGGCATAGGGACTAGTAAGCTGTCACTTGCTAAGGTGCTGTAATCAAAGAAGACATGGTAAAGAAGCTATGTTCAGCTTTTCATGATATGAGAGTTTGTTGATGAAAGTAGATGAATGGAAAGAGGCTGGGGTAAGTTTCACAGAGCAAGGGATAGCTGAGTCAGGGGGTCAAATACGAGTATGTGTTCACAGATGAGGAGTTTGCTCCCATTTCAAAGATGAGTAAACAGTTTCATTAGGTTACTCAGACTAGTTACTTAATGTGCTGCTTAGTTGACAATTGCCAAGTTGACAGAATCTAGAATTACTAGGGAGATGGGCCTCTGGACATGCCTGTTGGGGATTTCCCTGTTTATATTAATTGAAATGGGAAATGTCACCGATCGTGGGTGACATCTTTCCCTGGCTTGGATCCTGGACTGTACAAATGAAGAAAAGGATCCAAGCAGCTTTGTGCATCTGTTCCTTCTTCCCTGTTTCCTGACTGTGGATGTGCTCTGATGAGATGCTTCAGAGTCCTGCTGCCTTGAACTCCCCATTATCATGGACTGGACTCTGAAATCTAAACTAAAGTAAACCCTTTCCCTTTAAGTTGCTTTGATCAAGGTATTTTATCCCAGTAACAAGTAAAGAAACTAAACCACTGGACATAAGAGTTTAGGAGAATCAGCCATTATCAATAATCCCATAAGCCCTTGCTTTGCTTATCCAGGAATATTCAAAAGAGATTTGTCTCCTTGCAAAGTCATGAACAGAAGCTGACAGTAAGATACTTTGTTCATCTCTTTGAAATGCTCACCTCCATCTCTTAGAGTGATTTTTGGATTTAGAATACTGTGGCTTATATTTTAAGGTCATTTTTTATGAGAAGAGACAGGAAAGGAGCTATCAGATCTTACTCTGAGAATTGAGGCCTTAAGAAAAACCAGGGTGCTATCCACATAAGACAAGTGAGGGCACATTTTAAGAGAGGATGACCTCTTTTTGAGTCTATGATAGGAAAACAAATGACTAAAGATAATATTTGCTTCCCTGGACCATACTGCCCGCTAGCTCCTAGGTCCTAGTCTAACAGCAAAATCAATAGCACAATCTGCTGGGAATAAAATTTGTTTATTTAGTCAGCATATTCAGTGACATGTGACACTGCATTGGAAAAAGGTATAATGTTATGCTTTAAATTACAACAGAAGCCTTTTGGTATATACATCATATAATATGTGTTGGTTTTCAAAGTATTTATAATTAATATTAAAACTACTGTGCAATAAATTTTATACTAAATGGAGAGAGATATAAACTTAGTTTCTCTTTTTTTCCAGTTTATTTTTTTATTTTTACTTTATGTGTATGAATGCTTTGCCTTTGTGTATGTAAGTGTACCTATGTTGTGTAATGCCCATGATGTCCAAAGGAGGGCATCAGATTGCCTAGAAATGGAGTTCAGGATGGTTGTTAGCTACTAAATTGATGTTGGGTAATGTACAAGAACAGCTAGTGCTCCTAATCGTTAAGTCATTGCTCTTGCCACCATAGACTTAGTTTTAAGCTGAAACTTTTTACACCCAGGAAAGCTACTTAAATATTTTTCTGTGTGAACAATCCACAGCAACGCTCTACCTCCTTGAAGTATGAGCAAGCCTAGGTTATTGGCACAAAAAAGAAGGTAGCTAAGAACTGAGTCTACATATACATTTATTCTTTCAAATAGCAAGGCCCCACTCTGGCTCATTAAATCTGTCATTGCCTCACAGAAGGACCACAGTTTGAAAATGCCTACAGGAGCTAAGAAAAGTATGAGAAAGGAAAATGATCATGGTTGTGTGAGAATTAGTCCTTACTTGTCAAGTTGCATGATAAAAGCATCTTGTGCCTGGTAGGCAAATATTGCATATAGTCATAATAAGGAATATCTGCCTCTGAATACTACCCCGCAGAAGAAATCAGACTCACAGAGTCATAGCAATAGAACAATTTTTTCTTGTCCACCTTCCAATATGCCAGTCTTGTAATCTAGTATTGCAGGTTTAAACCTTAAGTCTTCATGTCTTAAGATTCACTTTATATGAAGTATTCCATACACGATATATATATATATATATATATATGTTTGTATGTGTATGTATATATATGAACTATTTCTAGAATGAGAGACTAAAGAGAAGTCAAGCACATGAAATAAGAGATTGGATGAGGTAAGTATCTGCAGCTGGCTGTACAGGGACTGGTCTCTGCATGATGTATCCACCCGCTGTAGACTTTCTGATTCTGTGGTAGGAACTCTGTGATCCTGGGCAGGAGCTGGGCTTCTTGTGGCTTCTTTTCCTTCCCAATTTCCTTGCTCCTTGCTCAAGCTGTGTGGATTGAATATCCTTGTCTTCTTCCAAAAGCTCCAAATCAGACTCAAACATAATTCCAGGAAGATGAAAATTTACTTGAGCAGAAAGTGAGTGCGGTTTAAAAATCGCTAGGAAAGTGGAATACAACACTCAATCAGAAAATACGCAAAGTTATCTGACAGTCCAATAGCACAAGTAGCTGATGAGCTGACGGCCTCTTTTCTATCACATCTACAACTGTGTTTTTTATATTAATAGGTGATTAGACAGACACACAGACCTTTCAGAGGTTTGGTCTTTAGTATAAGTGCTAAGATCATTATAGCCATCAAGAGCACTGAACAGTGGGGGACTCAGTCTGATGGAGTGGCATGCTCTTAAACTGCCTCCTGCATGGCTTAGGACCTTTTATTTTTGGCCTTCTCAGTTGGAAGTAAGCCAAATTATCTAATTGATGTCTGATTTGTCTACTTTTAAACTGAGATTTCAAACTTTTTCAGAAGCATCCTCTGGAATTTTGCACGTTTACTAATTATTAGGCAATCTTAATTGATGCTTCCACTTTTTGTTTTTCTATTGTGTTTGACAGTCTGTGACCTCCACATCCCAGCATAGTCAGCAACATCTAAATCATCAAATTAATGGTGGATTTCTATCACGAGATCATATGAGTAAAAACAAAGAGCCATGTTAAAAATCCTGTGAGCTATCTGTTCCTTCCCCTTTAATTCTTTCATTAAAACACTTGTTTGATGTCACTCAACAGTGCCCAGGGTGTTCTAGTACGGGAAGTGAACAAAGAGAGATCTGAGCCAGGTGGCTGGCTATATTCTGGTACATGCACTGCAGAAATACAGATGAGATGGGAAGAAATCAGAAACGAACATTGCCAAAACAATGCAATTGTTCTCTGTACTTTTTAATATACTTGAAATATTTCAAAATTAAAGGCCAGGTGTGTAAATCATGAAATTAAGACAGAGATCATGAAAGAAAAGAGGCGCTCTTAAAGAGGGGTAAATAAGGTAGGGTCGATGGGGAAACACAGACAAGTACTGTGGGTTTTTTTCTCATATAGAGATTCTAAATTACAAAGCAGAAGATGGAGTGGAGGTGCGGGGGGAACTGAGGAAGGAGAGTGTCAGGAAAAGGGGGAGAGAAGGGTCAAATGCCAATGGGGTGACTGAGAAAAGTCAGTGACACACGTGTATGAAATGGGAAATGTCGTAATGAAGCTGATTATTTTGTATGCTAACTCTGCACTCTTTCCCTTCCACACTGCTTCTATGAAAGGTGATCACCTTTTGCCTTTCATTTGCCCTGTTAAGCTTTGTATTTCTTATTATTAATCTTAGAAAAAGAACCAACAGTTATTGTAGGACCCATAGTGTTCTGCATAGTAGCTCATTTACGCTAGTCAATAGACATTTATGGAAATAAATAAATTAAAATGGAAAATCAGCATTTAGTTGATTTTGTTCCTGTCTAAGGGTACTATGTTAGGATTCAGTGAATATATATGTGTGTGTGTATTATGGTTCTAAATCATACTAAGACAAAAAATGTACGACAAAACAAACATAAGTATTACAGGCCAAATGAATTCTTTTCATTATGAATTTATTTCCAATAGGTTCAGGCCCTAGATTTATAAGAACCCAAATAATTAACATTATAGAAATAGACAAAAATAGTTACATGGACAATTATAGAAATTCATTATAATTTTCCAGAACATAATAACTAATCATTTCAAGCATTAGTTGATCATTGTCTCTAATGTATAATTTTAATGAATTTTATGTCTGTTTAACTGATGAAGAAGAACTTTTGAGAAATTATGTGCAAAAAAAAGTACATCCCTGAACTCTGATATCTTTGGTACAAGTCTGAAAATGTGTTGGAATAAGGCATTCACTGCAAGACTGAGGTCTTCTTGGTCTGGGAATCCATTTTTCCTTATTTACTCCATTCATAAGTATGAATTAGACTCCATTCACAGGAATGTTGGACTACAAAAGAGTTTAAAGTGGCAAGTATGCAATATTGAAAAGCCCTTTATGTTATTTTCCTGAGTTGCCTCTGTCAGTGGTGGAAGGTATGCCTAGAATGTTCACCTGTGTGGCCCAGACACATTGACTCTGTTGTGATATTTTGCAGGAAACAAAGAATGACCAAAATGCAGTCACCCACGACCAGAACTAAGACCCCAAGGCAAGTGTCAGGTGTCATTCTTCTGACAGTTCGTTCTGAGACCAATTATCATATTTGGTCTTAACACAGACAAATGGGCACAAAAACCTTGAAAGATCCTGTTAACTTTTTTCTAGTTGTTTTGTGACTCCTACTTCTGGGTTTACTCTCTTCTAATCAAGGATCTTTTTCTATTAGATCATCAAACTATAAGCTCCTTTAGTAACACTGAATTGATGCCTACTCTGTTGAAAACAGGTCCAGGAAACAGCAAACGATTTTATGAGAAATCAAAAAAAAAAAAAAAAGTAATGAAGTTAAAATAAGGACTCTGAGAAAGAAACCTCTAATCCGAGGCTAAAAAGAAATAAAATATGCTTTGCTCTCCCTGCGGTTACAAATTCATCTTTCAGAAATGCTATAGATACTAACAGTTGAAAGCCTATGTTAAAATGGTTAATATAATCAACCAAGGATAATCCATGCTGTGGAGGACAGTGTGGGAACAGCTCATAGACTAATCCTGTGACTTGTCTCAAACTCAGAACAGGATTTCTTGGTCAGCCATATTGTATTTCTATGTGGATAAAAATGTATTGTCTTTATATTCCAAGTTTCTAAACAGTGGACTGAATCGCACTTTAAAATGTTCCCCTCACTAAACATGCTGAAGAAATCTGAATAGTCTCTCAAAGAAGAAGTCAAAGAAAATGTCTTTGTTGCGAGAGAGCAACACAGTTATTTTAAAGACTTACCAAGTGGACACAGAAAGTCCTCAAGTTTTGGTTGGGAAATTCTGCTCTACCCATTCTGTCACATGAAAATATCCCTACCACAGTATCAGAATACAGGAGGAGAAGGAAAGTCATGCATGTCCTTCTAGAACACATCCATGTGCACTCTGAATATAATCTTCCACTTTTCTGCAAGTCGAATAAGAGAAAACAAACTATTATTCAATTTTTCTTTTTTAATGTTGGCTGCACAGTAATCTTCAGAAGGGCTGGAATTGTCATCAGTTTTTCTTCATCTTTCTGGGTTGGATCTGACCAATCAAGATGGATTTTCTCCTGAGAATGTCTTCCTTCCTTTGAAGCTGATGGGAGTATTTTCTTTTAGCATTTCTAATTAATAGATAAGTATCTATTAATATTTGGTTTTGTTGATTGATATTCTAAAGTGTTATTGTGAAAAAAATAGTTTGCTTCACAAGTCCTTGAATTTGTCCAGTGGTATTTTTAAAACAAAACTGAAATAAAGACTGTTACTAAAATATAATAAGATAGGGAATTTGTACTTTCAAAGAAAGAAATCAGCATAGATTAACAGGATTTCCTTTAAATTAATGAGTAAGAGAAGTTGAAAATAATTTATAAATTGAAGATATTTTATGTTTTAGTAACTGGATTACATTTGAAATGCCATTTCCAAATATGTAAAAGGTATTTTTATTTCAGTAAAAAGAGCAGAGAAGGAGGGAGAGAGAGAAACAGACAGACAGAGGAGACAGAAAGAGAAAGAGACAGAGAGTGAAACAGAGACAGTGAGATTGATTCTCTGAGTTGCAAGGTCTCTCTGTAAAGAACAGAATCCAACATGATCAGCCCTTAGTTTTTCTGTTCTCGTGAACAGTTCACACTAAATAATAGCAGTCTCTGGGCATTTTGGAAGAAATAGGTAAAAATAGGTAAAAGTGTTCTAGAAACTCAGCTTCATGAGAAATAGAACAATGAAAAGAAATTTCTCTTAAAAGCCACTTTTCTTACTCAAATAAGGAAGAAATGAATTCAGACTTCATTTAGTAATAAGGACTGGCACCTACTTTGAACAGTGTTGCTTATTCTGTTTGTGGTCTCCTATACCCTCTTCAGCAGTAGGAATTCAATATTCTGATTAGGGCTCTTTTATAAAATTAAACTGTGTAGACCAGTAAATCTACAGTACTTAAAAGTTCATCCAATCTTTAATTAATAATCAACTTGATAATGTACCTTTTCTCTGAGATAAGCAAGATATAAAAATTTGTGTGGTAAACGTATAATGATTTATGATTTAATTTATCTTTAGAGCTAAATAATTCCTGTATATATACTAAATTTTCGTTAGCTAATCATGTATGAGCAGACAGCTAGGCTGGTTCATTTCCTTGCTACTGTAAATAATGCAGAAATAAACACCTATGTGCAGATGTCTTCTGTACAGAGTCCTTTGAAGATATGCCCAAGAGATGGATAGCTTGGTGTTATGGTGGTCTATTATTAATTCTTTGAGAAAACTTTACACTATTTTTTCAAAATGGCTATCTTAAGTTATACTTCCACCAACAGTGAATAAGGGTTTCTCTCCACATCTTTGCCAGTATCTGTTGTCATTTGATTTCCCGGTTTTAGACATTTCTTCTGACTAAGTTGAAATGGAATCTTACAGTGGTTTAAATTACATTTTCCTGACGGCCAAGAATGTTGAACCTCTAAAATATTTACTGGCATTTGTGTTTCTTCTGTTGAGAACTGTATATTAATTTCATTAGCTCAGTTACAGACGGATGGTTTCGGTTTTTACAGTGTTTGATATTTGCAGTTCTTTATATATTCTAAATATTAACCCCTTGTTTGAAGTATAGCTGGAAAAGACATTTTCCCCTTCTGGGGTCTCTGTTCACTCTGCTGATAGTTTTTTGACCTGTGCAGAAACCTTTTAATTTATTCTAGTTCCATCTGTTGATTCTTGGGGCTATATTTGTGCTATTGGAGTCCTCTTCAGATAATTCTTGTCTATGTCTATAACTTGAAGTACAGTTTATATGTTTTCTTCTAGCAGTTTCAGCATTTTAGGTTTTAAATCAAGGCCTTTGATACACATTCAGTTGATTTCATTCAGGATTTGAGATCTGGATCTAGTTTCACTCTTCTGCAGGGGAGTATCCAGTTTTGCCGGCACCATTTGCTGAAAAGGCTGGCTTTTTTTCCACTGTATGTTTTTGATATCTTTACCAAAATTAAGTGGTGGACTACAGAGGGAAATGAATGGAACAGGAAAGTACTATTTTAAGTGCGATAACTCAGACTCAGAAAGAAAAAAAATCACGTTATCTCTTATATGTGAATCCTAGCTTATGATATTTATAGATATAGATAAGTGGTGGTGAATATGGTTATAGGCTATGAAACTGGAAAGAAGACCATAAGAGGGGAGAAAGGTTGATCCAGTTAGCTATTCTGTGTCAGCTGTGATAAACAGCTGTGATATAAACAATGATGATATCCAAAGAAACTTGGGGGAAAGAAAGGGTAGGGTTTATTTGGCTTATACTTCCCAGTCACAGTCTATCACTGAGGGAAATTAGGGCAAGAGCTCAAGCACGAACTGAAGCAGAAACCACAAAGAAACACTGTTAACTAGCTGGCTGGCTCTCTTGCTTCTGCTCAGCTAGCTACCTTTCTTACATACCCAAGAATCGTGTACCTAGGGATATTACTACCTCCTACATCAATTAGCAATCAAGAACATGCCCCACAGACCATTCTATCAGAGGAAATTCATCAGCTGATGCTTCCTCTTTCCCAGTGTGTGAAGCTGACAACCAGTATCAGTCATCACAAAGATCTTGAGGAGAGAGAGAGAGAGAGAGGAGGTTAATACAACACGAGACATGAAAGTGTAAAGAATACTATGCGAGATGGGGTTGGGAAAAATTCCGCCTGTACCAATATGTACAAACTTTTTTCTCTTATCATTATTATGCATTTTAAAACAGTACAGGAAACAACCGTTCACTCAGCACTTAGATTGTGTTAAGTGCTATTAGCTGCAGCAGAGTCTTCCCGACCATCACGCATTCTGTTCACTGGCTGCTTTTCCACTGGTGGAGTGAGGTGAAAGATGCTTGAAAATTTAAAAGCTGCATGCAGGTGTGGTGGCTCACGCCTTTATTCCCAGCTCTCAAGAGGCAGAGGGCAGGCGAGTCTCTTTGAGTTCTAGGTTAGTTTACATAGCAAGTTCCAGGCCATCCAGGGCTTCAAAGTTAGATCTGTCTCAAAGAAACAAAACAACTTTGGGACTCTCTTGGATTACCCTGACCAAGAAGACAGTGCATGCCACATTTGGAAATAGAGTCCTACAACCCTTCTCATATGAACCTACAGCAGTGGTGTCAGCATGCACAAAACCCGTGTAAACTCAAGCAGACAAAAACCCAGCATGGAACTGTGGAAATGGGCAGCAGGCCCCAATTTTGGATGAAGAAATATTGGCAATTGAATACTTCTGGGTGAGGAAGAGTTGATCTTCCTTAAGCAAGGGACTCTAGATACGCTGACTAGACCTCAACAGATGAACTTGCACTCAGGAATGTCTGGGAACCCTAACTTGACACAATAGGCCATAACACCAACGACAGAATGTGGAATGTATGAATTCCAGTTGGGGAGTGGGGCTGGACAATGGGAGGGTGCCAGTCCTGAAGGAGGCATAACGATGCTTAAGATTGAGATGCTCTGTATGAAATACACAAAAATTCAATTAAAATTTTATAAAAACAAGGAAAGAAGAAAAGAGAAAAATTGAAATTTATTTGGCATGCACTAACTCAGTTTTTGCTTTATTTCTAAAAGTGTTCAATTCTACATTAACTTCCAGTAATGAACATAAGACACTAACTATTCTGTGATTAAAATGCTCTTAGATTTCTGGACACTGGAAGGAAGCATCTGCTAATTCATTGTAAATTTTCATCTACTGTGGATGAAAACAGTTGTGTTTTTCCAAAACTCAATTAGTTCTTTGTTTTGGGGGGTTCTTTGTATATTCTGGATGTTAATCTCTTATCAGATGTATAACTGTCAAAGATTCTCTCCTATTCTGGGGGCTTCCTCTTCATTCTGATGAATGTTCATGGGTTGTACAAAAGCTTCTTAGTTTTATAAGGTTCTGTTTATCAATTGTTGGCTGTAACTCTGAGCAAATGCAGAATTATTCAGAAAGTTCTTTCCACCTCCCATTCCTTATAGAGTGCTGCCTCCTTTTTCTTCTAACAGTTTCAGTTTTCACACAGCTGTCTTTGATCCCTTTGGAGTTGATCTTGTACAGAGTGATAGATATGGTTATAATTTCCTTCTTCTATATTTGAACATCCAGGTTTCCCAACACCATTCGCTGAAAATGGTCTCTGTGCTTGAGTGTGTATTTGGGCAGCTTCATAAAATATCAGGTAGCTGTGATTATGAGCACTTACGTCTGTTTCTTATATCGTGTTCCAGTGACCCGCATGTCTGTTTTTGTGCTAGTACCATGCGTTATATAAGCAATACAATAGCCTATAACATAGTATGTTCTTTTTGCTCATAACTGCTTTGACTGAGTGTTTTGTGCTTCCATAGGAATTTTAGGATTTTCTTCTATTTCTGAGAAGACTGTCATGAGAATATTGATTGGGATTGAAATGAATCTGTAAACTATGTTTGGTATGGTTTGGTATGATGGTCATTTTCACAACATTAATTCTACTAATCCATGAACATGGAAAGTTTTGCCATCTAGTATTTTCCTCAGTCTCTTCAGTGATTTAGTGTTTCTATTGTAGATGTCTCTTCTTTCGGAGGCTATATGAATGAGAGTGATTCCATGATCTCCTTTGGAACATCCTTTCTGTTGTTATATAAAAAAGCTATTGATTTTTCTACACTGATTTTGTATCCTGCCATTTTTTGAAACTGACAATCATTTCTAGAAGTTGACTGGTGGGATTTGGGGGAACCACATATAACATCATAATATATGCAAATAGGTATAATTTGACTTCCTTTTCTATTAGTACCACTTTAATTTCCTCCTCTTGCTGTATCGTTCCAGCTAAGACTTCAAGTATCATATTTAAAAAGAATGGGAATACTGGACAGCCCGGTTTCATTCCTAATTTTAAAGGGAATACCTTGAGGTTTTCTCCATTAAAACTGATGCTCACTTTGGGTTTGGCATATGTAGCCTTTATTATTTTGTAGTACGGTCCCTCCAGTCCCACTCTCTCTCGGACTTTTAGCATTAAGTTATGTTGAATTTTGTAAAAGACCTTTTCTGTATCTATTAAGATGATAATGTGATTTTTGTCTTTAAGTCCATTTATATGCTTTATTACATGTATTGACTCACATATGTTGAACCATCTCTGCATCTCCAAAAATAAAGCCAATTTGATTATGATGGACAATGTTTTTGATATATGTCTCTATGTGGTTTGCAAATATTTTAATGAGAACTTTTGCAAATATGTTCATCGGAGATTGACGTACTTCCTCCGGCATGGCTACACTTCCTGAATATTCCATGACCTTCTTCAAACTTCATCATCAAAGGAGCAAATACTTGGAGCCTATAGGGGACAATTTTCATTCAAACCACCACACTGGGTTTTTTTTGTTGTTGTTGTTAAAGATATATTGACTTTATAGAAGGAGTCTGGAAATTCTCTCTCTGTTTCTATCTTTTTGAGTAATTTAAACAGTGTTGGTTGTAGTGCTTCTTTGATTATCTGGTACAATTCTTCTGTGAATTCATCTGGATCCTGGCTTATTTTATTTAGAAAGCTTTGCATTACTGTTTAAATTTCCTTATTTGTTATAGTTCTATTTATGGTGTTTATATCTTCTTGGTTTAACTTTGGTAGTACAATTGAAACAAGAAATTTGTCTATTTAGTTTTTCTAATGGAGTATAAGCTTTTTAAATAATTCCCTTGTAATGTTCTGAAGTACCTGGGTGTCTGTTGTAATATTTCCCTGTTCATTTCTGATTCTGTTCATTCAGGTCTCCTCTTTCCTTTTTTTGGATAATTTGGATAATGAGTGCTGATCTTTGTTTATCTTTTTGAAGAATACCTCTAAGATTCCTTGATTCTTCATATTGCTTTCTTTGTTTGTATTGCATTGATTTCTGCTCTGATTTTTATTGTTTTTCCTCACTTTCTGGGTTTTGCATTTAGTGTATTCTTGCTTTGCCAGATTCTAGAGTTGTATCTTTAAGTTACTTATTTGTGTTCTTTCTGAAAATTTTTATGTAGGTGCTTAGAGCTATAAAGTTCTCTTTCAGTGTTGTTTTAATGTGTCCCAAAGGTTTTGTGGTGGTGTTTTCATTTTCATTTAATTCCAGGATTTTTTATTTCTTTCTTCTTTGACCCATTCATCATTCAGTGATGTGTTGTTTAACCTCCATGAGATCATGTAATTACTAGCGATTCTTTAGCTGTTGGTTTTAAGCTTTATTGAACTGTGTTCAGATAGGATACATAGTGTTAACTCAGTTTTATGTATTTGTTGAGATTTGTTTTGTGTCCTACTATGTGATCTATTTTAGAGGAACTTCAATGGGCTGCTGAATAGAATATGTATTATTTGGTATTTAGATGAAATAGTCTGTAGATACATTTGGTCCATTTGATGTATGATGTCATTCAATTCTGATACTTCTCTGTTTACTTTTTGCTCATAACCTGTCTATTAGAGAAAATGGAGCACTGAAATTCCCTGCTATTTCTGAGTTTGGGTTAATCTGTGTCTTGAAGTCCAGTAGTTTGGTTTTTATAAAATCAGGTCAAGTGCACCAGAGTTTGGATCACATAGGTTTAGGATTATAATGTCTTCTTAGTTGTTTCCTGGATCATAAGGAAGATCCATTATCTCTTTCAATTAATTATAGTCTGAAGTCTATTTTGTCAGATATTAGGATAGCACTACCTGCTGGTTTCTTGGTCCCATTTGCTTGTCATACTTTTTCCACTCTTCCCTTTAAGGTGGTGTGTATTCTTGAAGGTAAGATGAGTTTCTTGTAGGCAACAAAAAGACAAAATTTGCTTCTTTAAAAAGTTGTTTATTTATACTTTATGTGCATGAGTGTTTGGTGCATGTAAAAGCACCATATGTGTGCGGTGCCTGAGAAAGCCAGAAGAAGGTGTCAGATCCTCTGGAAGTGGGGTTAGGAATGGTTGTAAGTTGCTATGTTAGTGCTGGGAATGGAAACTGGGTCGTCTATGAGAGTGGCAAGTACTCTTAAACCCTGAGCCAACTTTCTGCCCTTCAGTCTTATTTCTTTTTTATTATTTATATTTATTTTTAATATATTCTTATTGAATCACTATGTGTTTCATACATAACATCTCATTCAATCTTATTCGCCTTTATATCCTTTCCTTACCAGCACCTACCCACAGCCCCCAAACTGGAATCCATACATTCTTTCATCTGTGTTAAGGTCTACTGTATCAAGTTGGTGTCCCCAAATGACTTCAATGCAAGTTCACCCACTGAGGTTCCATCAGCCTACACAGAGTCCCTCACTTTAGGAAGATCAGCTCTCCTCACCCAAGAGCAATCATTTTGCCAATATTTCTTCAGCAAAGATTGGAGTCTGCTACCCAATTCTCCACTTTCATGCTGTTTTTGTCTACTTGAGTTTGCATGGGTCTTGTGCATGCCAAAATAATTGCTGTAGGTCCCAGGAGGTTGTAGGAGTCTATTTCCATATGGTCACACCCCTCACCCCGGCTCTTACAATGTTTCCACTCCTTCTTCCACAATGGTTCCTAAGCCCTGGGTAAGTAAGAGTTAATATAAGAATCCTGTCCAGGGACCCACACTCTGCAGATTCCTAATCTCCATGATTTAGCCATTTGTGATCTTTTGTGTTGCTAGCCCTTTGTAGCATGCAGGAACTTCAGTAATGAGAGTTGAAAGATTCATTAGTGTCTTCTTTACCCCTTGTTCTATGTTGTGTGAGCCTTGGGTGCAGAGGCTGAATTGTAGATGTGCTGATTAGGCATGGACAATTCACAGACATGTCTGTGTGTGACCAGCTGTGGTACTCTGTATTAGTCTCTGTCTGGTGCATAAGATGCTTCTTTGTTGAGTGGTGACTGGGATACCTTTGGGGCCTGGTCTATTGCAAAATGCGTTGATCAAGCAAAGTAACCCCAGATACCCTGAAAGGACTGTAGGAGTCCAGCCTGCTCTGCCTGAAGCTATGACCTAGGTCCTAGGGAGCTGCTACAGGTTCAACATCCCCGTTCCTCAGCAGTTGTTTACTCTTCTTTTCCCCTGACAAAGATCACCCTAGACCAAAGCCAGGTTTTGGGGTTTCATTTCCTTGTTCCTCAACTCTACCTCAGACTTAGAACCTTCCCGCCTTTACCTAAAAGACCCTGCCTTGAACTTTCCCGCCTTCAGTAATGGCCAGACAGGCCTCCCTATATAAATACCTGCCTTAATTTCAATAAATGAGGTGTCCACTGACAGTGTCCCAGGAGTTCTTTCCCATCACACTCTGGGCCACCTGAGGCCCTGTTCACCTGCTCTCCGTTCTCTGGGATGTGTATTTGGCCATGATTATAGTACCACTGGGTCTTCTTTTTTAATACATTCCATGAACTCAAAAATAAAGAAGAAATCAAATGACCAAATTTTAAAAATTAACTAAGGATCTGAGCAGAGAGTTCTAACAAGAAGTCATTAAAATAGTTAACAAGTTAAATAAGTTAAATAAGAAATATCTTAATATACTTAACATCTTTAGCGAATAGGAAATACTAAAACTACTTTAAGTTTCCATCTGTCCCCAGCCAGAATGGCCAAGATGAAGAAAACAACTGACAACAAATACTGTCAAGGATATGGGGTAGGTGAACCCGCATTCACTGATGGTGGGACTGCAGACTGGTACATGAGCTGTGGAAATCAATGTAGAGTATTCTCAAACTTAAAAGATGATCTGCTATATGACCCAGCGATACTCATGCCTGGCATATACCCACAGAACTCAGTATCCTGCTGTAGAGATACTTTCTCAGCCATGGTATTGTTGCTCTTTTCACAAATTGCTAGGAAATAGACACAGAGTAAATGTGCCTCAACTGTTGAATGAATGACAAAAATGTGGTACATATACACTAAATGCTATTTAATGTGAAGAAAAGTGAACTTGTGAAATTTGCAGGTAAATGGATGGAATTGGAAACACTATACTGAGTGAGGTAATCCTGAGCCACAAAAGCAAACTCTATAGATTTTTTTTCCTATATGTGGATCCTAGTTATGAATCTTCAAATGTGAATATATAACTTCAAGTTTCTACATAAGCCATTAAAGTAAAACGGGAGATAGGAGAACAAGAAACCTGAGAGAGGGGAACACTAGGACACAGGATCTATCCAGGGGGAAACGTGGCGAAAATGGAAAAAGCCTTACGCAGGGGAGATAATAGAAGTGGAAAGGAATGAAGGAGAGACAAACAATAGTGAGTATCTGAAAAAGACACAGGAAACACATTCGTTTATGAGCTTACTTAAATATGGTGTGTGTCTGTGTGTGTGTGTGTGTGTGTGTATAGCTAAAGGCTAACTAACAAAAATCTCAGTGCTGGGCAAGGCAAGTTCTCCTTTGAGTTTTTGGTGAGGGTGGGCCAAGAGATCCCCACAAAAAAGTATTACCTTAGCCCTCAGTTTCTTCCCAGAACTTTAAGGTGCTGGATAGTGTGTGTTGAACCACAAATGTCAGACACAGCAGGTGAAGAAATTGAGCTGGAACTGACTTGGAAGCCTCCTCCCTGAAGAATAGCTTTCATAGTATCAGAAGGTCTATGAAACTTACCAAGAAAGAAAAAACAGAGATCCAACCAGCTATAAAACCTACAATCCGTAAACTACCTAGAGATAGTCATGCAACAGGGGCACTTTTGTCTTGGACTTGAGGTCCACTCAGTAGGAGACAATCCATGCCATACCCAGGCACACACGGTTTGAGAGCTCACAGACTCTAGAGGAGAACCTAGTATCACTTTCCCAGACCAATGTAACCTCTTATCATATAATTACTTACCCACATATTCACAGATAAGTGTAGCTCCCACCACTCATCAAAGAAGCTTCTCTTTGCAACAGATGGAGATTATTGCAAAATTCCATGACTGGTCAACCTGCTTCTGCTCTGCAGAAGCTTCTAGATTATCAGACTTTGGGTTTATTTCCTATGATTTTTGGAATCTTTCAAAATCATTGCTTACAATGTTTTCAAGTGTTTGCCTTAGATTTTCTTCTTGCAATGATTTTGATATCTTTGTCAAAAATCATTGGCTATAAATGTATGGGAATTTTTGTCCATGTGCTGTCACAGTGGTCTCTGTGGCTGTTTTGTCTCCCTTTACCATGTTGTTTTGATTACTATAACTTTGTAGAATATTTTGCACCAATACAAATTAAGACCTCCAGTTTTGTTCTTTTTATTCCAGATTGCTCTAGCAATTCAGGGTATTTTGTGCTTCCATATGAGTTTTAGGGTCCCACCCCCAGTTCTGTAAAGAATCTCCCTGTTGTTTTGAAGAGATTGAATTAATCTGTAAATGACTTTTGGTAGTACGGATATTTTAGCCATATTAATTTTCTACCCCATAAACATGGGAAGTCTTCCACTGTAGGTGTATAACCAACTTATTTCACCCATGTTTTATAATTTCTATTGTAAAACTCTCTAAAGAAAGTTTACTTTTAGGAATTTGTTATTTTTAATGTATTTTGAATAATATTCCTTCAGAATTACATTCTCAGTCATCTGTAATTGGTTTGTGGGTCCATCCTGCAACTCTATCAGGTGTAATAGCCTTTCCATGGAATCTTTAGGTTTTTCTGTACCTGGAATCATGCCACATGCAAAGAGGGCTAATTTAACCTTCATCCTATTTGTAGACATCTTATTTCATTCTCTTGTCTCATTTCTCTGGCTACTTTGTATTGAACAGAGACATGAAAGTAAGCTATTTTATCCTTTTCCAGATCCAGCAGAAGGTGCAACATTGGCTGGGGGTTTGTTATACTTCCTCTTTATTACTTTGAAGTATGCTCTCCATCTAATGCACTCAGAGAATTTATCATGAAGTGATGCTGGATTCGATCAAATGTCTTTTCAATAACTATTAGATAGCTACGACATTTTTATCCTTTGTTTGCTGATTTGGTTTTTCAGTGTTGCATTTGTATTAGTTTATTGTTTGGCAACTTCAGACTTGTATACAATGTGTCATGATGCTGTTCGCCCCTTTGCCTTCTCCTATCCTTTCTCACTCCTGCTGACACATTTCTTCCCAACTGGTTCCCTAGTTGTCCTCCTACTTCCATGTCTTTTATTTACTTTTTTGTACAGGTCCAGGCAGGTGGTCACAGCTGCTGTGTGTTTATGATCATGATGTCCTCGTCAGATCCAGAAGCAGTGTTTTATAGTATTCCTCCACATTCTCTTACATACTTTCTGACTGCCTTCTGGGATGTTCTCTGAGCCTTGGGCTGGGGAACACAGATCCCATTAAGGACTAAGCACTCAGAAGTCACATAGTCTCATCTCTTTCTTTGATGATATCTGCTTTGATCATCACACACTGCTAAATGAAAGCTTTCTGACTAAGGCTCAGAGCTGCAATAGTCTATGACTATAAACATAAACATTTAGAAGGCAATTTAGCTACATGTCCCTTCAGTAAAGCATCGATAGATTTCCCCATAGGGCCTATGAACTCCCCATCTGTAGGCTTTGACTATGTTAATGGTGCCAGTCATGTCTTTTCTTCTGTGAGTGGGCTTCAGATTCAGTCAGGAAATGACTGGTTGCCCTCAGAACATTTATGCCACATTGTGCGTGTGGGCATATCTTGCCTGGCTGGTTGATATCATGGAACACAGGGTTCACAAATGGGTTAGAATGTTGATGACTCTTCTTCTGAAGGCTACATCACATCTTTGGGGACTATACATGGTCATATACAGGACGACGGACATATATACAGGACATTTCTCGCTCAGTTCCAGCTTGATTTATCTGTGTTCTGTGTCCATAGTATGTGTTGTTTTAAGCAGTAGGGTCTAACCATATAGTTCAGTTGCAATAGCCTGTATCATATGTGAATCCTACGACTGAAGTTTTATATTCCTATGTTCAAGGTGGAATGTGTATCTGTAGAACCCAGGGAAGAATAAAGGAGTCATAGAGTGGATAGGGGCAGAGAACTGAAGGGAGACGTAATAAAATGTGATATAATGTGACTTTTGTGTATTGAACCATTCTTGTATTCCTGGGTTAAATATCTCTTGACTATGATGATGATTTTTAGATGGTGTTGAGTTCAATTTGCTACTGTTTTATTGAACATTTATGCTCATTAGGGACTCCAGTTGACGATTCTCTTTTTTTTTGTTCTTCTGTGTTCTGGTTTCAGTATCAGGGTCATGTTGACCTCATAGAATGAGTTTAAGACTACTTCCTTTTCATTTTTTAATACTTTGATAAGAATTAAAATAAGCTCTCTTTTTAAAAAAATGATGGAATTCAAGGGCTGGAGAGATGGCTCAGTGATTAAGAACACTGGTTGTTCTTGCAAAAGACCCAGGTTCGAATACCAACACCCATCTGGAGGCTAACAACTGTCCATAACTCCTGTTTCAGCAGCTTCAACACCCTCTTCTGTCCTCTGCAGGTACTGCACGACATGGGTGCACTTACATACAAGCAGGCATAACACTCATACACATACAAAATCCCCCAAAGTTTTTTAATTAATAGAATTGAATGAAACTATACAGTCCTAGAATTTGGGAGGCAGGGAGAGACGTTTTAATAATATTCTAATCTCACTTCTCATTATTAATCTGTTTAGGTTTTATGTGAATTCAAAGTTGTATATTGTTTATGTGAACAAGAACACACTCATTTTTCTCCCAGGCGTTTCACCTCAGTGGAATGTGGCTGTCCGGTCTCTGGTAACCTTTTGTATTTCTTCAGTGTTAGTTCCAATGTCTCCTTTTTATCCCAAATTTTTTCTTCATTGATCCTCTGTCTTTTCTTTGTTTGGGTAGCTAGAATTTTTCTGGGTTTATCTTTGAAAATAAACCTTTCTTTTCTCATTGACCTTTTACATTACTTATATTTGGAGTCTCTCCTTTATTTGGTTGCTCCAATATATCTCGTTTCTTTGCATTTACTAATTTTCGGTCTGTTTTGTCTTTGTTTTTCTGTGTCAGTGAGACACATAATTGGGTTGTTTGCTCAAGATATTCATATCTGATGATGTGGACATTTATTAGTCCATTTATTAGTGTTGCTTTTTGCTACGTGTTGGCATATCATGTCTCGATTTCCATTCATGTCAAAGAACTTTCTAATTTCATTTCAGTTTCTTCAAGGACTCACTGTTCGGTAAGATGGGAAGTCTCCACAAGTTTGTAAAATTTCTAAATTTTTTGTTCTTTGTTTCTATTTCAGATTCATTGTAGTTACAAAAAGTACTTGGATGTTTATTTACCCTTTCGTATGGAAAAGGGACACCCCGGCTGAGAATCCAGAGTTCCAGCAGCTGGGACCCCGTCTTCCTTTTTCTGTACTTCTGTCCCTAGTCTTAGCAAGGTTTTAGTCTACTCCTGGATGAGTTCTTCCAAAGCTGCTCACTCAAAGTGGAGCTAGCCACCTGTTGTTGCGGTTCTTTGATGAGGAGGTGAGTACAGGCAGGGAAAATATAATAAGCACCAATATTTCTGTCAGATGACACAATTGAAAAATACAAAGTAAAAGTATTAGAAATATTCAAAAAGTCTGAACAAAAGAAGTGAAGAGGGGACTGAAATGTCATTCACTCCTTGACAGATTGATGACAATGACAATGCCATTAATAATGTTTGACATTAATTGCCCAAATATGATATGCTCCTTTCAAAAGCTGTCTAAATTAAGACTTAAAATTACTTGGGAGGAGAAATCATTATTAAACACACGCTTCAGTCAAGAGAACTGATATTTTAGGAGGTTACATAATTTGCCCCAACAGCTAATAAATGGTGGATCTTGGATTCAAGCCCACCTAAAATGAGTCCATACCTAGTACATCATTCAAACTCCTACATCTAAGCAAGTGGGTCAGTTTGGGAAGTAGGCCTTATATCTTCTCATTTTTGAGCCAGAACATAAAATATGTTCTTGGCATATATTTTACCTAAATTTTCTGATATTTGCTGCTGTTCTTTCTCTTTTTGAACTGCCTTGCTGTGAGATCAATACTTTATTTTCCTTTAAAGGGCTTTTGCTCATTCTTTTTCCTCTACTTAATCTCTTTTCTACATTTACCATTATTGTCTTCTCACTATATTTTGGACATGATTTATTCATTTTTGGTTTCATGGGCTATATGTAGACCTTAACAAATTTGAATCTTCTTTTTTGATGTATGCATTTAAGGTTAGTTTTTACTGCTACCTGAATTCTACATAGTTCAAGGATTCTTCTAAGATACTTCCTAATTTAAATAATAGCTTTCTAGGGGCAGAAAGATGACTCCGTGTAAAGGACCAGAGGTGGGTACCCCAGGACAAGTCAATATCCTGCACACACCCAATCCAGTTGTAAGTTTGGGGACACAGTGATTCCTGCTTCTCATAGGCCAGCACTGAGGAGACTCTCATTCTGTCAGTCTACATGACTTAGAGAGCAGTGGTCAGGTACCCACTTGAGCCAGAAACAATGACTTCAAGTTGAGCTACACTGAAGATCTAATAACAGGAGGCAGGCACAAGTTTAATCTTCTATAGCTTTGTGCCCTAGAAAGCAGTTGTAGAGAGCTGTAGGAACAGTCAACGGCAAGCTGGAAAATATATGTGGCCAGAGGTTGGCCCTTAGTGGCTGGGAGCAGATTTCATCAACTGAATATAATGCTGAGCCTGAGGTCAACCTCTGGAGCCCCCTAGCTGCTGCTTCCTGCTAAAGCCTGAAGACTAGAACACTAGCAGAGTAGTTGAGGCCATAGCTGCCTTTCTCCAGAAGAAGAAAGCATGTTGGATTTTGTCAAAAAACTTTTCTGCACCTATTGAGATGACCATGCGATTCTTGTCTTTAAGTCCATTTATATGCTTTATTGCATTTACTGCATCTCTGGAATAAAGCAACTTGATCGTGGTGAATGATTTTTGATGTGTGTCTGTATGCAATTTTTGAGTATTTTGATGAGAATTTTTGCAGCTATGTTCATTAAGGATATGGCATACAGTTTCTTTCTTTACCTGGTTTCATGTAAGGCGTTTAGGAGTTTGCCTTCTGCTTCTGTCTTCCTGAATAATTTAAGTAGTGTTGGTTGTAGGTCTTTGAACGTCTGGTAGAATTCTGACATGATCCATCTGGGCCTGCGCTTCTTTTCCTCTGGAGGTTTTGCATTACTCCTTCCATTTCCTTATTTGTTGTGATTCTGTTTAAGTTTTTGATCTCTTCTTAATAAAGCTTTAGTGGCTTTAGAAATTCATTCATTTCTTTTAGGTTTTCAACTTTAATAGAATACAGATCTTTAAAGTATCCCCTTATAATGTTCTGAGTGTTTTGGTTTTGGGGTGTTTTTGGTGTCTATTGTGATGTTTCCTCTTTCATCTCCGGTTTTGTTTATTTGCGTTTGCTCTTTCTTTCTAGTTAGGCTATCTTGTTTGCCTTTCACAGCTGGCTGAATTTCAGACTCATGCACCACTATGGAATACAGGGTGAAGAACTCTTTATAAACTGAAAATGAATCTATCACGTGACCCAGTTTTACCCTCCTTATATTCCTAAGGACTCATCCTACTGCAGACACGCTTATACACCTATATTTGTTGTAGCTCTTTTCACAATAGCTAAGAAATGTAAACAACCTAAATATCCCACAACTGATGACTGGATAATGACAATGTGGTCTATTTACACAAAGACTTCTACTCTGCAGTAAAGAAAGATGAAATCAGGACAGGAGAAATAGTTCAGCAGTTAAGAGTGCAGAACGTTTATGCAGAGGATCTGGGTTCGATTCCCATCATCTGCATGGCAGCTAACAACTGTCTGCATCTCCGATTTCAGGGGAGTTCAGTGCCCTCTTCTGACCTACCCTTGCATTGCACGACACACACTCATACACATAAAAATAAAAAATAATCAATGAAGTAAAATAAAAAAGAAAGATGAAATCATGATATTTGCAGGTACATGGATGGAAGTAGAAGCTGTTATACGAAGTGCTGTAACACAGACTCAGAAAAAAACAAGCGACGGATGTTCTCTTTCATTTGTGTATCTTAGTTCCATATCCTTTAGTTGTGAGTATACAGCCTGATGTAATCACAGGAACCAAGAGAATGGAAAGGAATCACTGGGGCAAAGGGCAAGAAAGAGCCTGAGAGATGAGGATAGTGGGAGACTGGTGTTACAAGGGGGAGATAGGGAAAGAGAAGTATTTAACAGGGAGAGGAGGAGGCAGGGACACAAAAGAGCATGTGAATAAAATGTAAAATGGAGCTCAAGAGAAGGAGCTAATAGGAAACAGGTATTATCAAGGGGAAACGGGGTGACTCTAACTGGGGTGGAAGGATCAGGGTTATAGGGAGAGAGCGATGAGAGATAAAAACGCTTAGGTGGCATGAAAAACTGGAGGGAAATGTGTCCCTTAAAAGTCCACTGAAAACTATGCATATTTTATCTATACATAAGTGCATGTGTATAGCTGAAGGCTATGTAATGAGGAACAAAGTACCAGACAGGAGAAACTTCCCTTCGAGTTTTTCATCAGGGTAGTCTAAGAGACCCTTAAATAACACAGACTATTGCCACAGCGATTGATTACCTCCCAGAACTTGAAGTTAAGACCCTATTGCTGAAGACAGAAGGTATTTCGAACACAGGACTTAGAGCAATGGAGATGGAATTGACCTGGAAGCCTCCTTCCTAAAGAATAACTCACATAGTTTTGGTAGAAACTATGAAAGCTGCTAAGGAGAAATCAATAAATGGTTAAATCCCAGCTTCAAAACCTAATAACCACAACAATGACCAGCACAAAAACCAAACTGTAGCCATGTAGTCGTGGCACTTTTATCTTGGAGGTAATCAGGAGTTAGCTAATTGTACTTAAAGTCCACTCAGTGGGAGGGAACTATGTGTGACACAGTAACATAGCCAAACACACATAGCTGGAGAGATGATGGCGCCTAGAGAAAACATCTAGGCTCTCACATCCCTAGAAAAATGTAATTCCTCACTGTCTGTTAAATATCTATCCTTATATTTATAGACAGGTATACCAGTCACCACTGACAAAATAAGCTTGTTTTGTAACAAATGGAGACTATTACAGAATTCTACAACTGGCCACAGACAGAAAATAAGTGTCTGTGAGATGCCCATTCTTAAGTGGTAACACATCTACAATGGCATCTCTACACTTAAGGCTCATGGAACATGGTTGAACAGGGATGGAGAGAATACTAATGCATCCCTCAACTCTCACCAGTGAAACTTCCTCATATAACTGAGGATGACTATTAACACAGAAGGCCACAGCTGGCCAAAATATAGAGAATAAGAGAATAGGACTCCTGTATTAAACTTCACGTACCCAGGGTCCAGGAGCCATTGTGGAAGAGGAGTGTGGAAAGATTGTAAGAGCCAGGGATAGGACAAGACCATATGAACTTATAGCAATGGTGACAGCATGCACAAGACCCATGCAGACTCAGTCAGACAAATACCAGCATGGATCTGGGGAAATGGGTGGGAGGCTCCAGCCTTATCTGAGAACTATTGTCAGGTCACTGCTGGGTGAAGGAGAGCTGGTTTTCTTTAAGAGAGTGATGCTCACCAGGGTACAGTGAATGAACTCATGCTGAGGGACATCTGAATACACAAACTTGACTTGATAGACCTTAACATTCTGTCATCAGAATGGATAAAATCTTATGGGCAGACTATGGGGGATGAAAATAGGAAGAGGGTCTAAATATGATTAAGGTGTATTATATAAAATGCACAAATATTCAATAAAAATATACATTGAAAGAAAAGTATGAAGAGAGAGTCTCTGCCTTCTTTAGACTCCAGTGCTGTGGCTGCTTCTCAAATTCCTCAGGAATTTGGGATTCTCACACCATCCAGAACATTATAGCCGTTCTGGGAGATATGAACTGGTTCTCAAGAGGGTGAGGAAAAGTCTGCCTAGCCCACAGCCTGAAAAGCTCAGAACAACCATCAGTGGACCTTAGTTCACACACACATGCACGCATGCACGCACGGAAAGTACTAAAGGGAAGACAGCTCTGGTGGATATCTGACACTTGTCTAACACAGGCTTAAATACAAATATAAAGTAGGGGAAAAGTAACAGTTCACAAGCTCAGTTTCCTCCACGATGTAGACCAGTATCTACAATTCAGTCTCCAGTTTTTAATGACCCAGAAAGGATCTCCATTTCCTTTTTATTTTGCTTTTATTTGTAGGAGTTGTTTTTGGCCCCATATGTTTCCTTTCTTTCTTTTTACTATGCCTTTAAAAGTATTTTATTTACTGTATTATTTTTCCTTTCGTTTCCCTTTACACTTTCATTTTGTCAGTGCCTTCTTTTCACTATTGGAAAATATTTTCTCTTTCTTTCTAATTAAAAACAATTATTGTGTTTTTTTTCTTTTCCTTTGTTCTCTCTTAATTTTAATGATATTTTGGCTTTATCTTATTGGATTTCCTTTTTAAAATCTCACACTGAAATTTAAAGAATGTTATTCCCCTTTCTATAGTCACTTAATTTTGCTTTGAATTTTTTAATTATTGGGGAATTTAAATTTTTCTTTTCTTCTTTTTTATGGCCTCTTGCCCTTTTTTTTTTTAACCATTCTATTGTTCTCCAGTCCTTCCCTGCATTTACTTAAACTTGGTTCTCTACATTTCTATGTGCCTCATTCCTTTATCTCCTTCATTCACTATTTCCAAATTTACTTTAAATAATTTTTAACTCCACAGCACATTCTACAAGAGCGTTGCCATTTTTAGTTTTATGGTCACTGGCAATGTGTTAGCAGTTTTATCTCTTTTAAGTGTATTTCTATATCGTGCATCGACTGATGCTTAGCTTTATTATAACAGTGTGTTTTCTCCTTACTGAGGGATACCGGTGATTACAGTCTCAAGAGCATACTGCTCACTAAGACAATTTCTAACCCAAACTGAAATATATATCCAGACTAATGAATGCCCAAATTGCAACACAAAAAACACAGGAGGCATGAAAAACAGGACAACATGACGTCTCCAAATGAGCTTAACTCCTTGACTACTGAATTTGAAGACATTGAAACTGGTAAAGTGCTAGATGAAGGTATAAAAAATTTAATATCAAAATTGGTGAAGGTACAAACAATTAAATGAAACATTTCAGAACCTGAAGAAAGTCAGTAATGTAGAAGAAAATTCCTAGAACCAAATAAAAATTTCCAGAACCTTTGGACTAATGGTAAAGACTAATGGACTAAGGAGAAAGTTTGTAACGCTGAGGGATCACACCACAAAATCAGGTCTCAAGAAAATAACTAATGATGTATTGCAAGTTCTAATAAAAAACAAGAAGCCAAACCTAAAATTAGTCAACCGAAAAAAAAAATTAAAAACAAGGAAAAAGTTTAATGAATGTGAGACAAAAAGAACAGTATATATTGTGAGAGTTCACTCACCAGGGGAAAACTCTCATGTCTAATAAAACCCTAGACAAATAAATCAAAAGAAAATTATTCACATTAATAAAGTCAGAGATGAAAAAGGAATATTACAACACATTTCGATGAAATTCAGACAATCATTAGTAACTACCTCAAAAACATTTTAAAAACCTGGATATTCTAGACAAAATGAACAAATTCCTTTATACATATGACTTACCAAAATCAAATCAAGAGGATATCATAGATTGGCAGATCGATAACAATCAATGAGACTGAAGCATTAGAAAAGAACTCCCCACAACCAAAAGCCCAGATCCATAAAGATCCAAATTCTGCCAAACCTTCAACAAAGAGTTAACCTCAAACCTCTTAAATTGTTTCCTAAAACAGAAAAGGAAGGAATATTTGGAAATGTTATCTATGATGCCAGTCATAACCCTGATACCAAAATTGGATAGAGAAACAAACAACAAAAAAGAATATCAAAGACAAATTTCTCTGATGAACATAGACTCAAAAATTCTTGCAAATCAATTTAAGAACATATTAAAATGACCATGCATTGTTACCAAGGTAGTTGCATTGTTGGATGCAAGATGCTTCAACATACATCAAGTGTGATACAGATACAAACAGACTGAAGGGCAGATGCAAGGAAAAACCTTGGACAGTTCAAACTTTAAACATGATGCTGGAAGGAAACAAATTGAAGTAAAATGTAACTACGTGTACTTATTTGTACACACATTATAAAGCCTACCATTTTGTATGCTGCACAATTAACTTTTTTAAATGTGTTGGTTTCATTTGTAAAATGGTGCTGTGAAAACTGGATCTACATATAAATCATTGGAACTAAATTCATTTCTTTCACTCTGCACAATTCAAAAGGGGTCAAAGACCTTAATGTAGGACTTGAAAGTGAAGTGACTCAAGGAAAGCCTCGGCTGATCACTTGCAGATATAGGCACAGGCAGAAACTTTCTAGAAGGGACTCCAGTAGTATAAGAAATCACCACAAGTGTTGACAGGGGGATTTATGCGATTAATATCTTATGCATAGCAAAAGAAATCATCAACAAAGTGAAGAAGCTTCATGCAGAATGAAGAAAATCTGACAATTACACATTCTAGAAGGATTGGCATCTTGAATCTATAAAGAACTCAAAAAATTAAATATTCAGCAAAGCAAATTGTCCAATCAATAAATGGTTTAATGAACTGAATAGAGTTCTCAAAGGAAAAGATGAAAATGTCTAATACATATTTTTAAAGTGTTCAACATCCTTGGCCATCACAGAACTGTAAATCAAAATTACTTTGAGAGTCCCTCTCACCTCAGTCAGAATGGCTATCTTCAAGAAGATAGCCACTAAACAAATGATCAGGAAGATGTGGAAAGTGAGAAACCTTGATATATGACTGGTGGAATGTAAACTAGGCTAACTACCAAGGGAATCAGTATGATGTTTATAAAAATACTTAATCAGAACTCCCATGTGGCTAGACTTACTCCACTCATGGATCTCTAATCAGAAATGTTTGCACATTCCTATTTATTGCTTCACTATTCACAATAACCAAGACCTGGAGTCACCTAGAGGTCGGTCAACTGGGAATGAATAAAGAAAATATGGCATATATGTATGATAAAATTTCATTCATCTCTAAAGAAGAATGAAATTATGACAACTGCAGGAAAATGGATGGAACTGGAGATCACATTAAGCAAAATGAATTAGATTCGGGCAAATATTTCATATTGTCTACCATATGCAGAATTTTCACTTAAATTTATATTTACATATATAATATAAATGTAGGATAGGAAATCAGAAAGAGGACTGTAAAGGGGGAAGAAGAGGTTAAAGAGAGTGAGGATGGGAAGGAGCGAGGATAACGGAATATATATTTGATATGAAGGTACATTATTTGTGTAGAGGAAGAGGACCAGCAAGAGGGGTGGACATGGTTGGAGGAGGACAGGGGGGATACACATCAGAACAAAATATAACAATAGGTACATGAAAAGAAAATGGCACGAGGAAATTCATTAACTCACATGCTGACTAAAACAGTGTAATAAAAAAGGAATCATAACAAATTGAAATATTATCAATAAGCCAGATAAAAATGTGTGTTTCACAGTAACACGACAGATTAGCTGTTCTTTGGTATGCTAGGACTATTACAGCAAGCACCCTAGTCTATATGACATAGACAATAATAATGATAATTCTTTTTTCAGAGTTCTGGAGGCTGGAAATCCAAAATCAAAGTTCCACCAGGTTGAGTTCCCTGCTGCCTCTCTCTGTGTCTTACAGAGGACTACATTCTCACTGTCTTCGTGTGACCCTTTCTACATGTGTGTCCATTCCTACCACTGCTCTCTTCTTAAAAGGACTTTCATCCTATGAGGGAAGGCACCCAACATTATGACCACACCCAACTATCTCTTTTTTTCACACACAATCTTCCAGTCATTCTCATGTCCAGAAAGTCCTGGACAAACTAAAGTAAATGGTACCAAACTTATTAAAACTGGCAAGTTACTGAGAATTCATAAAACAAGCTTTTAAATAATAGATTGGATTCCAGTACAGCCCTAAAATTTTATTTAGATGAAAATAGAGACATACTTATTAGTTATCTTTTTGCTATATAGCAAAATACCACACAATTTAGTGAGAAGAACTAAGTTTTTCATGATTTCTGTAAATCCTTTGAGTTGATTAGCTCTTCAGCTTCATGTGACATCATCCTGGGCTGCAGTTTTCTGGGTGCAACACGGATGAGAGGGTCCAACGTGGAACACTCTGTGGTTGGCACTTGAAGCTGGATCTTGGCTGGGGCTCAGCTGGCCGACAACTGAAGCACTTACATATGGCCTCTTGTTAGACTTGGCTTGTGACAGCATGACTGTTGGTTCCAAAGAGAGGATCCCAAAAGCAAAAGAGCCAAGCAGAGAGAAGCTGCTCAGTCGTGAAGAGTGCTGCCCAGAACTGGCAAAGCATCCGTTCAGCTGTATTCCTCCAGCTAGGCCAGTCAAGCAATGCACTATCTAAGATTCAGTGGACTGTAACAACAAACCCCAGCAGCTGGTGGGAGAATAGCAAAGTCACATTTCTGAAGAACACTTGAGAATATTTATAAGCTAGACCTACAAAGCAAACATTTGCTGATTTTAAAAAACCACAGAGAAATATATTTTAAGCCAATTATTTGGCACACATCTACTTTTACCATATCTGAGAAATAAAAGTATCCTGATAAGAATGATGTGTGTCTTTATTTTTACATAAAACATTAATTATACGCAGTTTTTGATATTGCTGGACAAGACATAGAACATCATTAATGTTTTTAGGAAGAGACTGATACTTTCATTTTATAATTGTCAATGCTGCAAATACTGTTTTGCCTAAATACATAGTACAAAATCATGGCAATTATTACATAATGCCACATTACCACAAATGCTTGAATAAAGACAACTTGACTCTTAGCATTCCTTTTTCCTAAGTATGACCTGAACTGCTGTGAGCATATGTTCCTTCAGACCTCTTGAAACTATGCTTCCAAATAAGATATTCCTCTCTCTTTCACTGAAACAGAATATAAAGCATAAAATGGGGAAGGAAAGAGGAACTGTCTAACTTCTTATTAGAAGATGATGTCCCTTCTGACTCCTACTGACCAAGGACATGTGCAACCACAAGCAGATATTATCAATTTAAACCCATATACTACTTGCAACACAAATGAAATATTTATATCTTTGTTGCTTTCAGCCAATATCTCTGCTGTTTGCAGCACTTTCTTGGTATGAAAACATCTATACTCACATTTTTTACATTATTCTGGAACAAGGGCAAGGAAGGATGATGAGGATTTAAAGCTCTGTGCTTTAGGTTTTGTGCTTTAGGTTATAAGAGGAGCTCAAGGCCTAGTAGTCTTGTTTACAGTTGTATGAACATTTTCCTCTGACTGGTAGAATAGACCATACACACTGGGAACACAGCATAAAGAGGCTTCACTGACAAAGGAAGAAGCCAACAGAGTCGGCCACCCCTCCCAACCAAGCAGTGACTTGAGATGTATGTGGGGGGAGGGACTAAGATGTTAGCAGGGGAAGCTGGGAAAGAGATATCACCCCCCTACACCCAGGCAGCACAGTCCTCCATCTTGGGAAGTTGGCAACAGATAGGCGGCCTGCTTCGCTTTGTTGTTACGGACCTAGACAGGAGGGTGGAGCCTCACAGAAAAAAATTCTAAGAACAACAGTACAAACAAGTGGAGACAAGATTAACTTTTTAGTTGAAGGTTAAATAAAAGTCACTTATCCAGGGCAAGCCCATATCGTAAGTCATCCCGGCACAAAATGGCAGAAAAACATTTAGAACCACTTCAGAAATGATTCAAAATTCTGTCCTAACCCCAATCCCAAACTTCACTGACCTATTGTGTACTTACGGCGTGTGAGTTGTGTGAAAATCAAGTCACAACTCAAATAGCAATTTTAATATCAAGCATTCTAACACAATATAAGCCAAAGATAGACTACTTACTTTGGATGCCCAGGAATGACAGTGGGAAAATGCTTGAAGCCTTCGTTTTCCATAATTAAACCATTTCTGTGAAAGCAGAAAATGTAGTGCATACAGTAAGACACTGTAAGGAACTCACAGCATACAGTGCTCTCAAATCTGAGCTGAGATGCTTCAGGCTTTGTTGGCGGACATTGTGTGTAATGAGCAGTGCAAGCATGCATGCTGTGGGGTAGAAACAAGTTCAGGGTAGAAGCAAGTTTCCGGTACTGCTCCCCACGGAGACATGGGGGAACGCTGTCAGAAACACCTCAGATAAGTTATGCTCATCATTTGATTTTCAGTTTTTTTGGTTGTTGCATTTTTTAGAAATCTCCTCTGGTTCCCAAATTTTTCATAACGCCCATGTTCAGTTTTGTTGCAACCCACCATGCATGAAGCTGTGTATGTAACATACATGAGCTTACCAATGTTTGGTAAGCACTCTGATGTCTTGTACTAAGATTGAGAACTGAGAGGTCCATACTCAGTTCTCATGAACCTCTTCAGACTTTAGGTCGCTCCTCTAAAACATCAGAGATTTTAACATTTTCATTATTTATTTATTTAACTTATTTGTTTCTGTCAGGTTTCTTTATGCAGCCCTAGCTGACCAGGAACTTACTGTGTAGACCAGGTTGAACCCACTGTGGCTGGACTCTTTGCTTAAGGACTGAAATCAAGGTGTTTGTTGAAGATGCATCTTGCCTGCATCTTCTTCTAAGCTTACAAGCCTTTGGCAGAATTTATGTCCTTGGGGCTGAAAAGCTGAAGTCCTCTTTTTCTAGCCTGCTGTTGGACAACAGTTTCTTGTCACATGGTAGGTCACAGCACAGACCACTGTTTTCATCTGGTCTAGTCACGTGAGCCTCCCTGGCTTCTTGGTCTGTGACCTCTGGAGAAAATGCTCTGCTTTTAAAGCATTCTTGAATTTGGTCAGATTCATCAGATCATTCTGTTGTTTTACCAGCTGGCTTGGGAACTCAGTTACCTCCACAAAGCCCCTGAATATCAGAAACCAGCTTAGTTTTTGATCTAGAAGAGGTGTACATACCACAGGACCATAAATTAGACAGGAGTGAAAGGAGTTATAGAATTCTGCTACTACCAAATGGACGAGTAGTATGGCCTATCTTGTAAAGTCACAAATATCTTGTTCTGAGACTGTACCCTTTACAGTTTCCTGTGTGTCAGACTTTGTGTGGGTTACAGGGATGTCTTACAGCCTTTTTATTTGAGTTGCCTACTGTGATTGTTAAAGACACAGACTGAAATATTTAATGTACTTATTTATGTAATAAGGCTCTGATCTGCAGGACTGAGCTGACGACTGTCGTCATTCAGGTATGTAGTCAGCGCCTGCCTTTTACTCCTGTGTTGTATTGCATCCTCTTCCTCGTCATCATTGTTACTCTCAAGACCCACAACCACAACCCCTCGCCCTGCTGTGTCCCATTAACACCCTTTGGTGCTCATTAAACAGATGCATATCCTAGAAAGGTCCATAGTGGCTTTTTGAACATTTCCTATAAGGCATTGAACAAGTCTTACCTGATTTCTTTGACACTACTGGTTATTTTCACTTCCTGCCTTGCAGCTAAGTTTCTATCTCTAATGATCACATCCTGGGATGGAGATCTGGATTGTCTCCAACTTTTTGTGACCTCATCCTCTGTTCCTTTGCGTGGGAGTTTCTTGGGCACTGATTGAGGAATGGAATTGCAGCGGAAGAAAGCAGATAGTTTCATTAAACACTGTCAGACTTGTCTCCAGAACTCCTGTATTAGCTTGAATCTACAGTCAGAAGAGCTGAAAAATGTTTTTCTTACATCTTTTCCTATAGTAGGTATCAAAAGGCATCCTAACATTTGGCACTCTAGTGAGTTGTAAAGGGGCCCTTGTAAAGTGAAATGGGTGTACCTGATTGCTACCAAGGGGAAAGATACCTTTCTGTTCTTTGCCCTGTATTTTCTTGAATATTTGCCCCCTTTCTTGTGGAAAGTTGTTCCTGGGCTATGGATGCAGCTCACTATACAGTGCTGGCCTAGTATCCTGGAGGCCCTGGCTGCTGTCCTCTGCATGGCAGGAAGAAGAGAAAATAAGCCAGGTCCAGTAACACATGTATGGCTGAGGCCACATGATCATAAATTCATGGGTAGCCAGGACTACAGAGAGAGAGAGAAATTGAGAGGAAGAAAGAGAGAGGGATGAGAGAGGGAGAGAAAAGAGGAGGAAAGAAGGAGAGGGAGAGAGATGGGAGAGGGAGAGGGAAAGAGAAAGAAAGATGAAGAGGGGGAGAGAGAGAATAGCAAAGAAAAAGAACAAAGTTGCTCTTCTAGCTTCCGAATGATCTCCAGGTTCTGGGATGGCAAGGACCTTATTCTAACACTTATGTCTTAAAATTTTTCTTTGATGTCTTGATAGTTGAATGGAATATACAGCTATGACCCTGTCAAATTGCTGAATATTTATCTGCTTTATATCCTTCTGCACTTAGCTTTCTTATGCACCCTCATGGTCAGATCTACAGTGCTGATCATGTTATAAACTGACTTGCCCACATCCCATAGAGAATCATTTCTCATTTCCAAAGATGATGCCATTGTGGACTAGGTTCTCTTCATAGACATAAAAACACCTGCCCTGAACTCTATTCTGCTAAGCAGGCCCAACTGCCAACTGCAGGATCATTGTTCATCAGTGATTGTGATCGTATGTTACGTCTGTATCTAATAGGAAAACTCCTTTCTTTGCTTTCTTCCAAAAATATTCGGGGGGGGGCAGAGATTTACAAATTTATATACATTTGAGGATCTTTTTGCAAGTTTCAGCAACAATACACATTCTTTGTGCACTGGCCAATGTAATAGAGGTCATGTAGTAGCTTTAGGCTTCTGTATAACATTATTTGTTATCATTTTAAATTTTTGGTCCTTGGTCCTGTGACTTGTATCTTCTTTGCTACCTTGCTTTCTGTTGATTGTTTCTCCTGTAGAGAAGTGCAGCTTATCTTGTGAAGATATAATAAAACTGATGAACTCAGTTATATTCTCATTGTATCTAGCATTTAGCAGGACTGTTAGGAACCATGTTAGGAAACCAACACCTAAGGACAGAAAATTGGCCCAAATTAGGCACATCATTGACAAGAAAAATGAAAAAGATAACGGATCCCAAAATTTTACTGCCCAAACTCACTACAGAAACATCAGTTTCAACATCATTATTTGAAATGCTGTGGTAGAATGAATGCAATATATTTCCATAGCACAAAAGGTTAATCATAAGATCATATAAAAGGGCCTTTGTACAATTCATTGCAGAGACCTATTACCTTATCAATAATTTCCAATTTGACTTTTTGAAATTTCATTTTTGTTACAAGTTGTGTTACTTTAATTCTTAATGTCTGTGTATGTGTGCCTCACAGTATGAATATGTAGCATGTGTGTACGGGTGCCTGTGGAGGTCGGAATAGGGTTTCAAATCTCCTGGAGCTAGAGTCACAGGCAGTGGTGAGTTCCTTGATTTGGGTGCTGGGAATGGAACTCAGGTTTTCTAGAAGAGCAGCAAGATGGCTCTTACCTGCTGATCTATCTCTCCAAACACCAAATTGTATTACTCTTAAAAATGATTCTTTTTTTTGGCATCTCACATCCATTAATTGTCTTTCCTGGGAATTTTATTTTTAACCAGAGTTTTACTAATTTTTTTCATTTTAAAATTAAGGGCAGTTTATATATTAACAATATAAGCCCTGAAGGATTCTTGTCAAAAGTACCTTCCCACTGGTTTCTTTTTAATTTCCAGAGTTCTTAAGTTTAGTTTTAGTTTTGTTCATATTTGTATATAAATTACTTAGATTTTAATTATCCATCAACAGTTTAATCACACTCTCTTCCATCTAGTCAGCTCTCATCTATCTGTCTCTTTATAACTGCTACTACATCATCTCCTACTACAAATGTCTCCTTTAAATAGAGGTTCATTTACCATCTGTACCTATATATGCAGGTACTGAGTACATGCACTGTTTCTTGGGTTATGTTTTTTTTTATGTCAGTTATTACCTTTGGACTCTTTAAAATGAAGATAAAGATTTAGTTCTCTATCATCATCACTCACATCCCATCTGTCCTGTTTATTTTTTCTGTCCACACCAACCCAATAGCAATATTGCCTATGTCAATATTCAGAGTCAACATTGTTACAGCTTCACAATAGTGTTCATATGTAGAGTCGGTGATTATTTCTAATTTTCCCTAAACCTTTTTTTTTCTCCTAGAATTCGTAATTTCCTACTTTTTGTTTATATACTTTCTATGTAATTAGTCCTAATTCATCATCATGAAATGTAGAAATCCCATCCTATTATGTGAGAAATCCATACATTTTATTATTTTAATATGCCAAGAGGTTTTCGGAACCTCTAATCAGCTACAATTGGTACATATTGGTACATATCTTCCTGAGTCTGTAGTGTGGGTACCATACTCACTAGTAATCCATGTCCAATCATGTGCTTGAACTCCAGTTTTCTGAACTCTGTGCTTTACTCTTCCTGTGATTAATGTTGCCTTAAAATAATGTACATCTGAGATGATCATCTTGCCTTCTCTCATACCTACTTGACAATGTGGTATGTAAAGAATTTGCAGTATTTTGTGGGAAGAAAGATTTATGTACACTCCCTGCCTCTAAGTTAGATCCTCTGGGTGAGAAATCTGAACTGTCTTTTCTGTACCTCAATAATGAAGTGAGATATTAGGCTTCCATATACCTTTTCATGTACCCTTCCTTTGCATTACCGACTCCACCCTACCTCCATCCCCTGAATTCTCCCTTCCTTGCCTAGGACTTTCCGCTCCCATTATTCCACCCAAGACCTGCTCCACAGAAAAGGAATTTTATGTCTGGTACATCATCCTGTTCAAACTTTCATGGCCATGACTAGGGAGATCATAGGCCCTAGGACGGTACCCATTAATATTACCTTATTAAACGATCATGTCATCAAATTACCTTATTTATGTTTATCATCATAAACCTGGGTTTCTCTCAGTGTTAGTCAGAGAAGTTTCTTTTTTGCCGTCAGAAGCAAGCAATACATAATTGGCATAATTGACCAAAGTGCTGAGAATAAGAAACTGGATGCTCATTCATAATTGGGACAGTTTTGTCACACACTACTACCTCTTAGTCTCCCCATCCCTACCAAGACTCAGGGACCATCACAGAGAGGGAGATGAAAGGATGTAGGAACCAGGGGTGACAGATGACCACAAGCAAACTGCATTTTCCAAATAGCTGGGAACTTGCTCATATGAACTTGCAGCGATGATGACAGCATACAAAAGACCCATGCAAACTCAACCCAGACAAAAACCCAGCATAGGCCTGGGGAAATGGGTGAGGAGTCCCAGCCTTAGCTGAGGAACTATTAACAACTGATCACTGCTGGGTAAGACAGAGTTGGTCTTCTTTAAGGGAGCAATGCTATACAGGTTAACCAGGAAGCAGAGGCTCAAATGGTGTCTGTTTCCTTCTCTATTTTGAAAAGGAAAAAAAAAAAATAGCAGAAACAAATCTGATCCTTTTTCCTGGGAGGTGAGTAAGATCATCAGGTGTCAAATGTTAAATATGCTTAAATTTCATTTTAAAACACAAAAAGAAATCTTTTGTTTTATGATCTAGCTAAAGTGGAAGTAGCTTAACTTAAGATGTGCTACTTTTAAATTTAAATTCGCTGAACTCATTTCCAGGTGTTTTTATTGAGTGGAAGAAAAACCAGTTGGATATAATCGAAGGTAACCTGGGTGCTGAATTCTCCTAAAATTTATTTAAACGTCAATGGCTACGTTTTCATTAGTCATCCAGCCATATAGGCTTTTATTCCACCTGCAGCTTTTGTTTAATTTCTTTCTCCACTAACCTTAGTCAAATATTTTTTTACCCTGTGACAGGAGATACCTGCAGTGCTTGCATTTGCATTCAAAGCTACAGGAAAGAGCAGGGGCTGGATAAAAACAAATAGAATGGTTATCCCAACTAAATTGTGCCCTTTTTAATTCATATATTGAAGCCAAGGCCCCTGGTGTTAGGGTGTTTGGGGATAGCACCCTTAAGGAGGTCATTCACATGATTTGATAAAAGCAGGACTCTACCCGGTATGGCTGATATGTTTCCAAGAAATGCAAGAACTCCCAGGGATGGACAAGCCCACCGAGGAAAGACCATCTGAGGACCCTCTGCAAACACAACTGCCTGCAAGCCAAGGAGGGGCGCCTGAGGAGAAAACAACCTCTTGACTTGAATTTCCAACCTCTAGAGCAGTAAGGAAAAAATCACTGCTATGTATTCTAACAAACCTATGGTAATTTGTGACAGCGGTCTAAGATGACTAATAGAGGCAGATAGATGTAAAGGATCTACAGGTTTGTCCCTTCAAGTTCACTGAGAGTACAGGGATAACCCTCATAACTGTGTCTTTTAAAAAGTCCTACCTCCAGTCTATGAAACCGATTTCTTGACAAAATGATGTTATCACAATACAAAGTTTTAGATTTCATATTTCTTTCAAGATTATTTCTGCAATTCTCATATCCCCTTCACACCCCTGCTCTCTCTCTTTTCACCCCTCAGTGGACCCTTTTGTTCCCCACAATTTCATTTCTATTTTCATGTCATATATGTATACATAATATACATAATTGTATGTGTATATAGAAAGTAGAGATGAAAGAAAACCCATGATAATTGTCTTCTTAGCTTAGCAAGATCCCCTCCAGTTCCATCCATTTTCCTGCAGATACATAACTTCATTCTTCCTTATGGTTAAAAATTCATACACTTATTTAACATTTTCCTGATCCATTGCTCTGTTTTTGGCATCTCAGTTGGTTCTGCAACTTAGCTATCTTGGTAGTGCTGTGATAAACATTGATGTTCAGGCATTTCTGTGATTTGTTGACTTGAGTTCTTTTGGGTAAGCGGTCAGAGTATTATAGCCTGATCATAATGACAAATCTGTTTTTAGTTTTTTTGTGAACACCCCTCTTACAGATTTCTATGGTGTCTGGCTTCCTTGCCATTCCCACTACAATGTAGAAGGGGTCCTTCTCATCTGCATCCTTTTTAGCATTTGCTCTTATTAGCTTTGCAATTACTGCCATCCTGACTATAGTGAGATGGAATCTCTCTGTGGTTTTTATTTGCATTTCTCTGATGGTTAGTGAGACTGAACATCTTTTCATAGGTTTCTTAACCCTTTGTATTTTATCTTTTCAGGCCTGTCTGTTCATTTCGTCATACTACTTAACGGATTAGTTTGTTTGATTTCTAGTTGTTTTGTTTTTGGAGTTCTTGGCATAGTCTAAATATTAATCCTATTTCAGATATTTAGTTGGCAAAGCTTTTCTCTCATTCTGCAAAATGTCTCTTCACTCAGCAGTTTCCTTTGTTGTGCAGTAGCTTTTGAATTTCCTTTGTTCCTTGCTCATATATTTCTTAAGCATTTGGAAGTCTAGTGAGAAAATTCTTTCTTATGTCTATATATCTTTAAGCGTCGAACTTCTAATTTTTTAAACCACATCAGCACCAGAAGGTTACAGAACAGGAAGGAGTGAAAAACCTTAGGTGTCATCACAAGGCATGCTTCTAGACAGAATCCTTGGCTACACCACTGCCATTGACAGAAGTTACTCTGGCAGACCAACTGCCTTGCAGGATAAGAACAGCGCTCCATCTCCAAGTCAACCATTTCATATTTGGTCATACCTTTGGATAAGTCATTCCCATTGCCCTTCTTATTTTATCAACTAATGAAATGCAAGCACCTACGAGCTTACTATCAGACATTGTTTGGTAAAATTGAGTCACATGTGAAAGTTGTCCGAAAAATAAAATGTTAAATATATACCAAAGTATGACATTTAATGGTGCAACATGTAGTATTCTTTCAGTGTTTTCTCTTATCAAGCTATTTACAAGAAAGGAAAAATGAGAAGAACAAATGGTAAAATGACAACATAAATGTATAATTTGGTAAACATGGAAAGCTTTTACAATAAAGGTGTCCACTTTGGGTAATAGCTTTTCTATTTCCAAAGAACCTTTGGAAGCATTATATGACTTTTAAAAAACTGTGTATCATTTAACTATGAACCTTTAAGTCAGTACAACCAAATTATTGCATTTTTTGCAGTATGCTGGTTTATTCTTTTGAATTTTTAATATTACAATAAAAAACAGTATAAAATTGACAGACCATAATAAAGTATTCTGTAACTGGTTTTGTGTTTGTTTTATGGGTTGTTTGGCAGTAATTCTGAAGCTCAGGCTGACGTAGAACTCACTATATAGCCCAGATTGGCCTCAAACTTGTCTTCCTCGTCCACTCTTCCCAGTGCTGGTGTTAATGTTTCGTCACCACACCATCTGGAAGGAATTGACATAATTATTTTGTTATTTCACAGAATAAAGATTTCTGACAACTAGATTTTTGTCAATGGAGAAAGATGAGAGAAGAGAGAACCAGCCAGACAGGCAGCAGCGGCCGTCCCTCCAGGACTTTGCTCCTGGACTTGGATTTCCTCCTCCTGCTTCTGTTCAGCTGCCCTACTGCAGCTATACCTGCTGTGCAGGGACTTTTTAATACAAGTGGGCATGTTATGTTTCTCCTGAAAACTCTACAGGTGTCGGAGGAAGTAAGGCATGATGTGGAAATGCAGAGCCAGGCTCGGCATATGATGTCTGGCCAACATGGCCATATCCCAACACTTAAACATTTCATATTTCCATCGAATTCATCATCTCAATGTACTTTTAAATGAATAGATCATCTATTTGCCTTTTCCTTCGATGCAACTTCACGTTCCCCGTCTTTTTTCCTTTGGAGACCAGTAGGGTCGCTATTCTGACTGCCATGGCCAATTCTAGGTGAGTCACCTCCCTTTGGATTAATGCTTCCTCAACTGGGAAATGAATAGTTCACATGAGATTGTCTAGAAATCCATGCATCCTCTGTGTAATATTTCTAAATACATGTCTCATTTCATGACAGTGAATTCTTCACTTAATTTTCTCATCATTTCCTTACGGCCCAACACTTCAGTTCCAGGGAGAATTTCTACAGGATCAATTGCCTATCATAAGACAGGCACATCGCATCAGCTTGAAAGATGTAAGAAGCAAACTCCTCTAATGATGTAGAAACTTTAATGTCTAGACAGAGTCCACATGTAACTGGTTCTACCAAGTTTCTCCTGGTGTTTGCATCTTTGTTTATACAGCACAAATGTTGCTAATTATAATTTTCCCAGGGATTGAATGAATGATACTGAAAACAACTCTTAGGAATTATTACTTCATTAGGATCAGATTGACCTTTTTTTTAATAACACTTGGAAACTCTCAGCCAAAGAAAATTAACAAAACCATTTCTATATATGCTCAATCTATTTTTCAGCAACAAAAATATCGTTGCTTAAAATAACATAATGTCATACTTAATGACCAATGCAAACTGAATACACCTGTGCTGGGGACCTATAAAATAAGTGCAACATTAACTAACATTTAAGCATGTGTTAAACTCGCCTATATTTTTTCAGAATTAATGGAAACGCAAATTTTATATGGAGCCAAATCTCTGCGTGTGACTTTGCCAAGAAAAATAGATCTACGATGTGGAAAAGCAGGTGGGAAACAAATGTCTTTCTAAAAATCATTCAATCATAACCTACTCAATGAAAGTACTAGTAAAATTTAATTGCTCCAGCCTGGCAATTATGTTTTTATACCAGGGATAAGGTCTCTTTCAATAAAATTTTATCTGGTATTGCTATAATTGATTGGCGCTTTAGTCTGCTAACCAGCACTTATATGACAAATGCTTTGTTGTAAGACCTAAGACATTAGTGGCTTCAAAGATGATGTGATTTTCCAAGTGGGTCATGGAGAATGTATAGGAATTGCCCAGGAAGGCCGTCAGGAGTAGGCTGTTCCAGCCAGGAAATAAGGTCTGTCCCAAAGAGTTCTTGCCACAATAGCGAAGCTTTTTGTGATTGGAATTGGTCCCTTCCTCCTCTGAACTATCTCTTCCTTCCCTCTCTGTATCATATAGTCTGATCACACTTAAGAGTGAGCTCTTCATACCCATGATCTCTACATACAACTTGTTCTGCTGTGTGCTTGGAAACCACATTTAACCCTTGAAAATAACTTTGAAAAGTGCTTCTTCATGGATTTCTTCCTTTTCCTTTTTAAAAATGGGCTTCTTTTTTTCTTCCTCTCCTCAACCCTACCTAGCATGGGACTTCATTCCTCTTGTTTCTCTAGATACTGCCTGCAACCATTTGTTCCCTGTGGTCCTGCCTCTGAAGTCCTTTAGCACAGAGTTTCACTCTTCAGTGACTGTGGATCCCTAAAGCATAAAACAGGGTCTGGCATGGTAGAAAATCAGGAAATGTGTAGTGAATGCGTAGAACAATTTATTTGCAGAAGAAAACCATCCCAAATATGTAAAGGAACCTAAGCCTGCCCTATATTTTTAAATTTTTTAAAACTCAGAATGTAAACATACTAATAAACCACTTCTCACACAATGAAATTGACGTAAAGGATTTTAGTGAATAAATTAGTCTACATCTGTTGCAAAAAAAAGTTTCTGTGATGAGTGGTGAGAGGTGTACTTGTCTGTAAATATAAGGATACATACATGTTTAGCATACGATAAGAAATCACGTTTGTCTAGGGATGGGTGCGCATAGTTTTAAAGTTTGATATACAAGATAAGATAGCATTGGTAAAGGGCATAATTGCTGACTGTTTTCCCCCGATTCTGTCTGCATTGTTCAATATCTCAAATGTAATGTAACTTTCCTTATTGTATCTTATTGTGTAGTCCTATGCATCCAATATTCCCATACTTGGAAAAGGTGGTAAGGTATCAATATGATGCTAAGGAAGGTCTGTCAATAAATACTTTGTCAGTATCTATGGATACTGTTAATGTAACTAGTAATATGATCACTAACAGTCAGCTTTTCATTAACTCTAATGACATACTACACATACTACAGACCCATTTTGGGGTGGATTTTGGTGAGTGCAGCATGTCATTACAGAAATGCATAGCATAACAATGCCATCTGTTCTGTACTCCCATCATGAGCCAGGTAACACATAACACACACACACACACACACACACACACGGTGGGGGGGGACCTGGGTGTCACAAACCCCTCAAAGGTATACCAACAACAATCTAAGGGCCTCCAGTGGTGCCCCACCCAGTAACGATCCCATCACTTCCCAATAGTGCCACGGTAAAGATCAAGCATTAGACCTGGCCTCTTTGGGGGACACTCATCCAAACCATATCAGGAGTGAATTAGAACCATGACTTTCCACATGATAAGGTCAGTTTACAGTCTTAAACACGACTTCTCCTACTGTACTCTTCCTTAATGTACATTAGAATTTGTTACTTTTGTCTCTTAGAATGTTTTCACTGGCATTCAAAAGTGAGATTATCTTAGTCTGTGTTACTTCACTTAACATAACAGTTTCTAGTTCCATCCATTTACCTGTGAGTTTCATGGTTTTGTCTTTCTTTACTGCTGAGTAGAACTCCTATGGTAATGTACCACATTTTCATTATCCATTCGTCAGTTGAGGGACATTTAGGTTGTTTTCATTTCTTAACTATTGTGAAAAGAGCAGCAACAAACATGGATATTCAAATATCTCTAGAGTAGGATTAGTCCTTTGGGGATATGCCAAGGAGTAGTGTAACCATAACAGAATTATTTTATATTCATTTTTGCTTTTCTCAGACTTCTCCACATTGCTTTCCATAGTGGTTGCATTCCGACCAGCAGTGAGTGATTATTCCCCTTTCCCCAAATCTTCTCCAGCATTCAGTGTCTTTTGTTCTCTTGTTCTTAGCCAGTCTGACTGGGGTAAAATGAAATCTTAAATAGATTTTGATTTCCATTTCCTTAATGACTAAGGATGTTGAGCACCCTGGTAGTAGACTATGCTGTAAACTTTTAATTCACGTTTGTTACCAATAAAATTATTGATTTAAGTGAAAAATTACTGTTTGTGAAAATAAATATGAACATGGTCAACGGTTACAACACCTCCTCTTGCACACACTTCCTGCAAAAATCACTCTCTCATTGCAAATTCTGTCCATGGATACTTGTATCTCAAATAAGCCTCAATGTTTTGCATACAACAGATTTTGTTTCCATCATTCATGAAATTAAACTTCAATTTAATTTTAAAAACTGAGTCCAGTTAAGATGTAAGTATATTCACAGGCCATAGAATTAGTAAAACAAACAAACACTTAAACACTTCATGATTCTCCTTGTAACTCATGAATCTCAACATAAAAGTTCAGTTCTCATTTCACTTGGCTCTAATATTAAACATTACCTTGTATCAAATTCCATTGTGTGCTGCAAAGCTAAACCTTGAGATGTAGGATTATATGGCCATAAATTACAATTATTTGACATGTGTCAATAAAATAACATTGCCAAGTACTAAAACGCTTTGGCATCCTGTCAAGACTGAGGTCAGGGCTTGTGAGAATGACACAGTCCTTTTTCTTGCCTGCTTATTGCTGTGGCCCTGAGGCTTTAGCAACCAGATGTCTGGAACTGCATGTAAAGGCCTCACAGTTTTAGCAGATGAAGCCCCAATTTTCTTTCTTCAATCCAAAGTTATACTGTTTCCATTGAACTATACACTCCTTTTGACTACTATGATTTTTCTTTTTCCATACTCCAACTTTATCAACTGAAATCTAAGAGAATCATGCCTTATTATATTCTTGTACTGCTCTTTACCAGATGGTCAGACGAATAAATACACTTAATATATCTTCAGGTTTCTTAGATATGTTTTATAAGCATTAGTTGAAATTTGACACTTAATTTTTCCATTCAGCTCTGGCTACCAAAGAGTTTTTTGTCCTTCTTCTCTCAGAATCACCAGTACCACCTATACCAAAGGTGTGTGCAACACATATGCTGCAACAAAGAAAGAATGGATAGATGGACAGATTTGCATCATTTGAAACCAAGACTTTTAAAGACTGTATCAAAACTGCAATTTAAACCCAAAAAACAAAACAAAGAAAAACATCAGTTTGCACGAGTTTCTTGGATGATTGTTGGCTGATTCTCCATAAGCATGTTTGCAGTTGGGCCTACTACCATAGCTAAAGAAAAGCAAATCTCATAGGCTTCCAATTAAGTCTTTGTGGCGAGATGAGGATCCAGTCTGCTGTCTGAGGGAATATAGCAACTCCACCATTCAGTTCCCTTTATTACATCTTAAAATTAAATTTCATTGTGATTATTATGACCAGCCATCTGGGTTTTATCTAAGCTCTCAAAGACAATAAGGTCTCTGCTACATTTATAATAATCCTTATATGGGGGTTGGGAGAATGCCCTTCATAAAATATAGGAAGGTATGAAAACACTATCCAAGAGGCAGATGAATCCCAGAACATCCTAGAAAAATGCAGTGAAAAGCCAGAAGTCATGAAGACTCTGTGCTCTTTCAAGGTATGGTCTTGGCACAAGATATACAAAAGACGTATCTGGACATTTTTATGTGACAGAAGAAACAAAATCTATTAGGCACTTGAGAACCAAGTTCAAGAGATTCACACTGACCAAAGACAGAGCTATTTGAGCATCCATGATGAGATGTCTCATATCATGAAACAACAAAAGATGCATGTTTAAATCTGTGAGTTCATCTCACAAATGTGGACACACACTTGCATACTTTACTGTCCTCATTGGTCATGTTTAGATGATACATATGTTGTGGGGCTGAGAGACGGCTCAGTGATTAAGAAAACTGGCTGCTGTTGTAGAGGACCTGGGTTCTATCCCCAGCACCTACATGGCAGTTAATAACTGTAACTCCAGTTCCAGAGGAATCCGACACCCTCTTCTGACCTCCACAGGTATTGCATGACACTGGTGCCTTTACATACATGCAGACATGTATATGCTCATACACACAAAAATAAAAATAATATATACACTTTTTTTAAAAAAGAAGATACTTTCTGAACCATCTCAGGATTGTGAACACTAGGAGAAGAAAGACATTTCTCTTGACTTTTCTGGAGGAACAACCTCAATGAAGTCCAAGAGCTAGTAAAAGAAGAACCTCAGGATGGAGCCATTCCCCTTGTGAGTGAAGAAGGAACAGTAGCTATGGTATTGCTTACTTTCCATCACTTATAAACCAATGACTCTAAGAAATAATGTCCATGTGTGAATTACCACCAAAAGAGACATAACTAGACATCCATGCCTACTGTGGAAGTATACATCACCACCTAGGATATTATTTTGTTAAGACACTAATTTTGAATCTAACCAAAGCCTACACAACCTACATAGTCAGAGGAAATAAAGATAAAGGTGCCTGGTCAATGACAGTCTGGAGATGTAGAGAGGGTGCCCAGGGTGACATATCCTAGAGTAGCACTTCTCAGAAGATGGTCCCTGGAACAAAAAAGCTTGAAATGGTTTTTGGCCAGCCCGTGATGACGTCATTGCTCATGGCAGAATCTGAGATACTGATATCACTCATTATATGCTTCAACATGCTTTATCTCAGGGAACAATCTTCCAACAATCTCTTTTCACACAGACCATCATGTCCACCAGCATAGCACTATTGTGGAGAATAACTGAACTCTTCAAAGTTGTTTATATAATTCATAATTATAAATATACAAAGATAAAATGATAAACTATTTACCTATTATGAATTATACATAAAGTATAAATGTATAAATTTCAAAATTTTCAGTATCATAATTTGAAATACATATGAGGTAAAGTGAAGTCTATAGATTTAAAAAGACAGTAAATGTATCAATTCATGACATTAATTATATTTTATGAAAATTTAGGCAATGGAACTGAATTAAAATGTGTAAGACGGGAAAGGCTCAGTGGTAGACTGCATACTCAGCATACATGAAGCCTGGGGTCTGATCTTCAGCACTGTAAAAAAGCCAAACCAAACCAAGACAAAATAAAAAACCAACAAAGATAAGGTCCTCCCTGTCATACAAGAAAAGCCTGAAGTTTAAAACAAAGTGTATGTATGCAAACTACATAAGAAAATCAGGGACACAAACAATGGTTAGATCTTTAATATTAATAGATTGCTACATTTGTAAGTGGGATAAACATATTGTCATCACATTTCCTGCTTGGGAATAAAATTCAAATATTCTTGATAAAATGACATAATGGCTAAGATTTTTCTTGGGTTTCTGGAGGAATGTGAGAAGTGGATAGGAAAGTAACAAAGTAGACATGTTGATGCTTTAATTGAGTGTTGTATACATGTACTTTCATCGTATGATCCTCTCTGCTTTTGTGTAGACTGACATTTTCCAAAACAAAAATCTAAAAATTTTCAAGCCAAAAGAAATTTGGGGGACGACAAATTAACACCAAAACAAAAGCAAAAGAACAAAGTGGTTATAGAAAAATAGAACTAAGATTAAGAGCAAAATACCACTGAGTAATTTTTAAATAGGCAGTGATAGATAATAAACACATAGCATACATGTTGGGTACATACTTAGAATTTTCTTTGTCAGAAAATTGGTTTTCCTAACATTGAAATTTAGCTGGTGTAAGTGTTTTTGAAATGTTCTTGTAACTTGCTGCTAACAGCTCCCAAGACATACTTCAAAATTAACTTTGTACCTGTGGTTGTGAGCAAGTTTGGAAATAGGACCTTCACAGATTTAGTCAAATCTGGCTAGTGTCCTTATAAGAAGAGGAGAATTTGTACAGAGACTCACTTGGAAAATTCTAAATGGCAACAGAAGCAAAGACTGGAGTTATGCCAAGGAATGCCCGAGACTGTTGACAGTCATAAATTGTCAAAGTGGCATGGAATGCTCTCCCTGTTGACACTTTGATTTCAGACTTCATTCTCCAGAACGAAGAAAGATTATGTCTACTATGTCTGCTGTTTTAAACTGCTGTTGTAGCAGTTTGTTACTGGAGTCATTGGGAACTGATACCTTCACTGAGTTTAATAGGAATGGTGACTTCAGACTGGAAAAAGATGGTGCATTATGTTTCTACATAGTCTTTATCAGAAAACAATGTCTCTATTTATCAGCTACTGAGCTATTGATTTTTTTTATTTTTAGAACGGAAACTTCTGATTTCATTTTTCAGAATCTATAGCTATAATAGCTACCTTGAAACAGGAAAAACAACCTAACACCTTCAACACCTCTGGCCAAACTAATGACCATCTTACTGGTTTAATAATCCAGGGTCATTGAATAACACGAAGATGGTCATTTGGATGAAAATCTTAATCAAGTTCTTGGACATTGTTTTAATTGTGGTGAAATAATCTTGTGGGTATCACCCAACCTAACATTTTCTAGTCCTGTGTTCTTGTCACTTCTAAATAACTGACTTCTGCAAAATTGTACAACTTAATTTGACATGTTTGTATAAACAAATCCATGGGTGACAAGAGGAGACTCTTTTAAAAGCTACATCCTTTGCAATAATCATGAAAATAAAAAGAAGAAAAACAGAAGAAAGTAGAAACCAGGATTTGCAAAATTAGTATAAAAATTCAAAGTAGGTGACAAACTTATGATCTTTTCTATTTGCTTTAATGTACACATAATGATAGTTTACTTTTGGATGAATAGCATAGGCATCAAGCATCTGAGGTCCTTTCCTAGACAAAGAAACTACTTCTATGATACACTTAAGGCCAAGGGAAAAAGAGCATGATCTTCAACAGAATAATACTGCAATAAAAGGAAAATATCGTATCCAGAAAACGAGATCAAGATTCCCTAGGAAAGGATCCCAGGAAATTAAAGTCAATCTAAGGTAAACTAGTATAGTCCATCCATATTTATTAGTGCTGATGCAGAGAATGGAAATGGGAGAGGATGTTTTGAATGTAAACAAAATTCATTGTATGAAATTCTTGAAGCAATAAAATTTCTCTTAAACATTAAAAAATGTATGTTATTATTTTCAATTGTGTGTGTGCACATGCACATGTGCATGCATACATTAGTTAGGGCAGGTGCTCATGGACGCCAGAGGAGTGTGTCAGGTCACCTGGAGCTGGAGTTACAGATCACTACTAGTTGCCTGATGTGTGTGCTAGGAAGCAAACTTGAGTCTTGTGCAAGGGCAGAGCATCATCCTAACTGCTGAGCCATCCTCTACAGCCCCATAAGTTATAAGTTCTTCGGTCTTGGCCCTATTCAAAGTGCTGTCAGTGGTGAGAAAGTCAACGCTCTCCTCTTCCTGCACTCTGAGTTCCAGGTTGCGTGCCATCAGTTGTTTTCACCAGGAAATGGTCAGTGTTCTTCAGAAAAGCACAAGGAAAATAAACCAAGGAATTCCTTTAAAGTATGACCATCCCCACACAGAACTTTTTAGCCTGAGCCCCATGATGCACTCCATAGTATTCTAAAATGCTCCTTACATATAAAGAATGATATCTGGAAGTTGGAGATGTGTATATTTAAGCAAATGTGGAAAAGCATATTGAGTTTGGAGATGATATGTCTTTAATAAATATAAAAGATCTCAAACTCAAACAATTTCCTAAAGAAAATGAAGGATGATAGAATCAGACTTAAAGAGGTGCTTTTTGGGCATAAATTCAGTTTCATATTTTTTCCACTTAAGATCAGAGAACAGATTAGATGATATGAGAAGATTAAAGAATGACTGAGTGACCAAGACAAAAGGTGGAATGGAGTGAAAGAAAGCAGGAAAAAGACAGAAATGAAGAACAAAGCGAAAGAGCATCAGCTCAGGATGTTTTGAGCAGAATGTTGGCTGATTTATTTGGGTTACGTGGAAATATCTGATCTCTGGATGCTAATTAGCGATTAGTCATTGCCCATAACTTTTCTTCCTTAAACTTAAAGCTCTCAGTCTTGAGTACACATTGCAACCACATGGAAGTCTAAGAAAATACCATTGTCTGGAACTCACCCCAGAGATTCTCTTTTATTTGATCTGTGTACAGCCTGCACTTGTGGTTTTTTTTTTTTTAAGTTCCCCAGATGAACCTGATATATAGCCAAGTTTGAAGTCACTCCAGTGAGGTTTCTACAAATGACAAAATGAGCCATGTGTCCCTCCAAATAAGGCAAGAACATCACCCCTAAATGTAGAGTCTCATCCATAAATATGACTACTGCTTAACAAAACATGGTGTACATCACTTTCACCTGTGGAGATTTTGGTTTTTGAATGTGCATTTCTGACAGTTCCAGTGATTCTGATTCAGTAGCTTTTGAGATTCTGACTGAGCATGTGTGTTCAGAAAACCTTTGTGGATGGAGTGATATAGAACAAAGACATAGAATCATTGACTTTGATGTTTAAACTCAATTCACTAGGAGTTTGGAATGAGAGGAAAAGGATACATGGCTGTGCTAAGGCTTCCCACAACAAAGTTTCACAAACTTAAGCAACCAGCTCTTCTTAACTCAGTTCTTCTGACTTCAAGATTGGGATGAAGATATTGGCATGCTTGCTTCCTTGTGAAGGCAATGAAGTCATCCCCTCCTGCCTTTTCCCTAGGTTAGGTGGTTGCTAGGAACCTTTAGCATTTCTTGGCTTTTCTATCTGTCTTTATCTTCTCCTGTGTTCCTCTAGCATGAGTGTATGTGTGTATCCAAATTTCTCCCTTGAAGTAGAAACCAGTAATATGCAACTGAACTCACTTCATTGACTTCATTATATGACTATTACTGAGGGGGAAAAAAAAAAAACCTTTGTCCACATAAGGTGATGTTCTGTGGTAATGGGTTCTTCAGTATGAATTTAGAGAGTACATAATTCAGAATCTATACATCACCTATCTCCTTTTATTCAAAAAAGTATATTAATATTGGTGAAATCTGCACTGTCATTATACTTAAGACATTTTATAACTGTTTTTCTATTTGTAAAATAGATATTATAAATTGCTGCCCTTTAAGAATACAACAAAGACTTTCTAAACTAAGGTGGACATGATAGAATAGTATTCTGCTAAAACATTAATTTTTCCCTAATGAAGTGCTTCTATTGGTAGAGTGACCAGTATTTGTGAGAACCTGAGTTCAATACATAGCCTTGCAAAAAGAAAAGAAATCCCCTTGGCCTTAAGTTCTTTTCAAAAATGTTATGTTCTTGCAAAACATTTTGTAGATAAGTCTGTATCTCTAGTCTAACAGATGTTTTATATTTCTTCCATCTACAAGTTTACTTTGGCTTATATTATCTTTATTATTACTGTTTTTCAATAGCCAAAGATTCTAGACATGGATATCTGAACTAGGAAATTTTAACCTAATGTTCATCACATGACCTGGCTAGTAGAATGGGTCCCCTAAAGAGGAAAAATAGGACAATGACTTTTGTCTTTACAGTTTCTAACTAGAAAAAATTCGTTGAAGACCTGCCAACTTATCCAGCTTGGGTAAGAATGAATGATGAACTATTTCATGTTTCTAACATTTCACAACTTCTCCAGGGGAAAATAGGAAAATCGCATCACCTCATCAGCCCAGAGGAGATCAAATACCAGAGTATTTAAATGGAGACAAATCAGTTAAACTTGAAAGAAATGAGTAACGCATAAAATGTGTCTTCTGATCTTTTGGGTGGGATAGAAAGGAAGAGCTAAGGGAAAAGGAATGGATAAAGGTGAGTTATTTTCCTGGCGGTTTAGAAAAGAACTGTAATCATTTCCTCAGGTGGAAAAGGATGTTATAGCAAGATGACTCTGAAATTGAAGAAATAAAAAGACTTGGGCAAAATGATGAACAGTGGGATTTGGATTTGTTCTGTCTTTTCATAATTTCTCTTTGGGGACCTGGCTTTATTAATGTGAAGTTCTTACTTAAATTCTAAGCATTCTATCTCACTGAAGTGATTCTATATTTTAGCAGATAGGAAACAAAGGGTGTGTGTCTGTATGTCTATGTGTCTGTGTGTATTGAGTGGAGGTTATCAGAATTCTGTGTTCCCTGTGACATACAAATACAGCAGAATTTATATGTTTATATTTTCCATCTAGCAAAAAATGAACCCAGAATTGAGGGGACATTCTGGCGGAGAGCCTCATTTGGGATATGGAAAGCAAACAGAATAAGGTTAGTTGGAGGTTCAGCTGTGTTGTATTGATGTAGTAATGTTGTCTTTAGAACAAATTAGCTCGCTGGGACTCGGTGACACAGTAGAGTATTAAACCCTTCTCTACAAAAAGAACATGTGCAGGGTTTTTTTCCCCTAGCTTGAAAAATGCCGGTGAAAAATTACACAAAGATCAAGCTTGGAAAATGTTTACTTTGCAGAAAATCATTTAAAAATGGAATCTCAATTTTGTTGGCAGCTCCGTTTTTTAAAAGGACTATTTATTCTAGACTCCAGCAGCATATGGTTTATGGCCATTTATATGGTGTATTAGAACTGCATGAACTCAGGCACCTTAGGGAATGTTTGTTTTTATTTTTTTAAAGGTGGTTGGACTGAAATCCAGTATGAATCATCTAAGAGAGATTTAGGAGCACGTGAAGATAAATGTTTCCCAGGTGACACAGAACAGCACATCTGGAAGGTGATCCTATATAAATAAATAACCTGAAAAGATCATGCTTCTACGATATCAATAAAGAATAGGAGTGTGGATTTTTCATTTCTCAAGTGGAGAAGAAAATGTGGTTTTATATTTAAAAAAGAGAATAGTATCATTTCTTGTACAAGTTTCTGGAAGCTCTCAGTATAGACATTTAATCTTTTATTCATTAATTCATTTACTCTATGCTCAGTAAATATTATTGAGTATCAACCTATTTTAATTGCTATTCCGAAAAGTTCTAAATATAAGGGTAGGTGAGGAATCCTTCTTTCCCTAAAATGTTTTCTGTTTATCATTAATATATAAGTATATGACTTCCATGCATGTCAGATACCCCCAATGTGATTTTATGTATTAAGATACTGTACTGGTATAAAAAATTCTTCCTGGGGCTGGAGAGCTGACTCTGAAGTTAAGTGTGTAATGCTCTTTCACAGGACCCGGGTTCAGTTCCCAAACACCCTCACCAGCCAGCTTACAACAGTCTTTAAGCTCATCTTCAAGAGCATCTGCTGCTTCTGGCTTCTCAAAGTAGCAGCACTCAAATGCACATACCCCCACATAGACACACACACACACACACACACACACACACACACACACACACATTTAATTAAAAATAAAGTAAATCATTTAAAAAATATTCCTAATCTCTATATTGTCTTCTAAAGGATTTTCTTGATTTTTTGTATCCTTTAGAATTTTTTATATTTACTTCCATTCCATTTTTTAAAGATCATTTCTGTAATATTTGGTAATTCTTAAAGTATAGTTTTTAGGGGGCTGTTTATTTTTGCTTTGTTTTTTGAGACAGGGTCTCCCTACAGCCCCAACTGACCTGGAATATGCTATATTGGATAAAGTGGCTGGATATGTCTGTCTCTGCTTTCCAAGTGCTGGAATTTGAAGTGTGTGCCACCACATCTGAGTTAAAATATAGTATTTAACTCTTGGATAAGGAAAAAATGTACTTATAAAACAAAGTAGCTCCATTCAGGTTTGAATCAAATAACCCTCCAATTCTGTTTCTTCTTAACAACTTTTTAATGTTTTATTTCTTACAAAGGAGATAGTGAAGATTATCATATCCTAGTTATAGAGAAATACATACAATTATGCTTGACAGAGTGTCTAGCAAAGGTAAATAATAAAGTTGAATATTAAAAATGAAAAATATGCAGTATGCTTCAACAGTGTAATCTCTAGAACAGACATGAAAGGAAGGGAAATTTTGGAACTTAGTATTTTCACTGAATGAGTTTCTTTGCTGACATGTTGAAATATGATCTTGATATAATCCTGATATTGGGTTTTGGAGGTGATTGTAGTAGCCATTGCGTTGGACACAGTGCCTCACTCATCCCTGAATCTCAGCAGTGTTTCCTTCTACCTTATCACAGAGACCAAGGTCCATGGGCAGGGAAACCACATCACTCCGAAGCCTGGCAACCCTCTATGGCTTCAGAGCTTTCAAATTGTTAGTATTAGTATTCGTATTATTTCTAGGGAATAGAAATATAGGAGAGTGGCAAAGTACATATGGGAGTTCAACCAGGGTTGATGACCCAAACCATCCTGAGTGACTGTCTAATTCTTGCTTTTATTGTACTACTCTGTGAATTCTGACCTGCATTATGAACATTTACTGGTAAACATTTTCTTGCTTGAATTACTGATTCAACAAATGTTCATAGCAACTCCTTCCCTGTGATGTAAACCAATACCTGTGAGCTGAATGAATGATAAACTAAATTACAAAGAGAAGCAATTGCTGCTTGCTTACAGATGTTACCTGGAAAAACCAGGCTCAAAAAGAGACTTTCTGTCTTCTGTGACTACCTCCCTATTAGTTTTACTTACAGCCCTGGAAAAGTAGTGTCCTACGTAATTTAATCATGCTCAATTCGTGCATTATTTGAAATAAGGATTCTTTTACTTCTAATGACAAAATATTGGATGATTTTCTATTTTGCACTTTTTTACTAAATTAAAGTAATCCTAACTTCACTTAGATCTAAAGCAAATGACTTTGGTTCAAATGTCTCATTAAGATTTCTAATATCTAACAAAAGTAGCTATGAAATCCAGAATAATTGTTTCTCATAAAAGTTGGGCCTCGGGCTGTAGAGGTGGTTCAGTAGTTAAGAGTACATACCGTTGTTACAGAACACCCAAATTCAGTTCTCAACACTCAGGTCACGTGAATTACAGTCACATGTAACTCCAGCTCCAGAGATCAGATACCTCTGGTCTCTATGATTAACCTCATGGAAACATACTCCCTACGCACACACATGCACATAGCTGAGCACAAAACAAAATAAAACAGAAACTCACGCATTCCAAACAAGATAAAATAAAATAGAGGTTGAGTCTGCTGGAATAATATGCTGGAGATGAAGTGAAAGAGAATGTCCTTACACTAGGTAAAAATAATTGATTTGTAAATTAATACTATAAAAACCAAAAAACTATGTTCTGTCAGCCTGTAAGAAGATTTCAAATAAGAATTACTATGAGCCCAGAGAACAACAATATTTGTCAAATAGATTAGTGTCTTCTGATTAATCCTACTAAAAAGAATGTCGAACTATTGTGGCTCATTAAAGACCCTCATTTCCTTGTCTATCAGACCTTGTGACCTAAATTGTTTCTCTCAAAAATGTTTGCTCTAATGTAACTACATTTTTTCAGCTAGAAAGGAAAATGCACAATTTCCAAGTTTCATTATTACTCTTTTATTATATTTTAAGAAAACAAAAACTTGGTTATATATTTCTAATGTCCTATTTTTAAATCTGATGTCTTACTGGTTTTCTTTTTATTTGATTCTTTTTCTTCCTTCCCTTCCTTCCTTTCTTTTCCTTCTTTTCTTTTAAAACAGGGTCACATTATGTAACACTGGATGGTCCGGAACTCACTATGTGGGCCAGACTAGCCTGGAACTCACGGAGATCTGCCTTCCTCTACCTTCTGAGGCCTGTGCTAAAAGGTGTCTACCACCTTGCCTGGTGATGCTAATTTTCAATTGATCTAAATGATTCACCAAAAAAGGCCACTGAACGCCCAGGAAAGCATAGATTTGGATAAAAGAATGAGGGACTTTTCAGTTAATCCTTCAGTGAAGAGCACATTTTCACACAGAATGCGCAGCAATGAATTCACTTAACAAGGCAACAGATGATAGCAAGAACTAGATAGACCATTTAATTATCAAGGTCAACATCTAAATCCCTAAAACCACTAAAGTGAAGCAGAAAATTATAAAACAGAAAGTTTTGCATAGTCAGTCATTTATTTTTAGTTGTATACATTTCAAATTATGTGGATAAATATATGATTATGCTTGATGTCATTTATTTTTATTTTATTTTATTTTATTTTATTTTTTGGCAGAACAAAAGCATGCTTACAAATTCTTGGTAGACAGAGGGAAGACACAAATATTAAATCACCTTGTCTTTTGCATGTGCCGTGTCATTTAATCCAGGCCAACGAACAGATTCAATGACTGCTGATACTTCACAAAAGAATGTAGTTAAGAAGAGCCGTACAGTTTCCTCTTTCTTCATACAGCTCTGACTAGGTGGGCTGGGGATCCTTTCCAGTCTTGTTACTCTTCTTCAACCTCTCGTAATATTTCAAAAGACTCCACTTGCACCTAGGTGAAAAGGGAAGCCAGATTCAGTGTTCTCCACTCCGATTTACAGCACAGATGACTTCTGGCACCAAATTCTGGGTTTTCCACATAACGAGCAAGCAGTTCTGAAGCAGCAGATACCAGTTGAGGGTCTCCTAATGCAACTCAGTCTTGATACTTTCTACCTGGAGGTACTGCCAAGACACACAGAAAAGCAAAACATTTTCCCTTTTCCTTGTATCTGGGCTGCCACCAGAAGCTGCTGCCCATATTTAGGGTGAGGCTTTCCAATTCAGTTGACCTAATCAAGAAAATCCTTCACAGATGTGCCGATAGCCTTGTCCCTTAGCTACTTCCAAATTCAGGTAATTTGACAACCAAGATTAGCCATCACAATTTCATACATGCATACATGGACAACTGTGTTGGGATCTGATTAGACTAAAAGGGTCATATTTTACACAAATAGACTGAGTGGAGAAATCCAGTTGTCTGCCCAGAGTCTTCTGCATTCTTTCCTCCTAGATGTGGGGACCTTCTTCTGCAGTAGAGGTTTTATTACCTCTTAACAGATAAAGCTGTTCAGAGAAAATAGGGAAAGATGAGATTTTCTATTTTCTGCCTTGGGGAAAAGAAACTCTTGTTTCTATGGCCTGTGAACCACTTTGAGAAAGGTACTACGAACCAGATACCATGGGGAAAATGGTATATATAAAATATCTCAATAAATATGGTTCCTTTGGGGTCAAAACTAATTCCTGAGAAAAGGCTACAGCCTAAAGAACAGTCATAGATATTTGCAGCTCAAAGTCAATTGTGTAAATCTGCTTTAAGAACAATTCCATCTTCACAGAAAATTTAAAATTTAAAATGAAATTATCAAAGTCTAGGATTTAAGCAAAAGGATCAAAATGTTAACAGGAGTTCCATGGACCTAATTAATTTTATTTATCATTATTTTTAATTTAAGTGTATGAGCGTACTGCGTGCGTGAGTGTAAGTGCACCCATGTCATGCAATGTCAGAAGGTGTCGGATCCCCTGGAACTGGACTTACAGACCGTTGCTACCTGCCACGTGGGTGCTGAGAATCGACCGGGGTCCTCTGCAAGAGCAGTCAGTGCTCTTAACCACTGGGCCATCTCTCCAGTCCCCTAAATAATTAAGATAATAATTTTGTTCTTAAGAAATGAAATGTCCATACCTAATGACTTTAATGATATTTAGATTAAATTTGGACATTAGAATCTTATTTCAGATATTGATAGTAATCACTCCCTCTTATATTATCCATTTCCATAAATGTAACATTTTAATTTCTATCGCTAAAATCACAACCTTCTAGTTATAAATATGCTCAAATTCAGCACCAGCTTTCCAGACACATCTCTGAAATTGCACCTGGCCACCGACCTTCATTCATTCATAAACCAATAAAAAGGAGAACCTTAAAAACGCCATCACCTTATTTGACTGCCCTGAACGGCAAAACCTGGAAGAAGGCAAAAACCAGAACAGACTGGTGAAATTAAGTCATCTTGCTAAGGGAACACTTTGTAATGGCTCATTGTACTGACAGGTCTGTAAACCTGCAGTCGAAAGTCAATGTCTGTGTTTCAGCTCCGAATATTATTCTCAATAGTTGAGGAGACTTGATGGATATCACTTCCTCATATCCTGAAAAATTACAACTGAGGCCTTCTGGAAAGGTCAATTTATTCCGCATGTTCTGTTTTCTTAAAGAATGGTGTGTTCCTGGAAAGAGAAATCTTTGTGCTTGTCTGGTGTGAACTACCTTTGACTTTATTCTCCAAATTAAGAAGCCAGAGAATTTATTTCGCCAGTGCTTTCCCCCTTGCAGTTACTAAAAAAGCTTTTCTTATTCTAAACATCAAACCAGTTTTAACAATGTATTGTTTTGCTGAAAAGTTTATAATTAAGTTAAATAGTGTTCCCCAAAATCTGACTGAACTGTTTATTTAGAACACTATACTGTATCTAAAGAAATAATATAGTATATTGGGCATTTTCAGAACATAGTAGGGTTGGTTCCTCTTTAATGTTCATTTTGTTTTCTTGTACATAATCTGTATGATCAACACACTTTGGATTTTCAGAGGCATGTGTAACAAAATCATTCTCAAAAATTTGTTGGGTTTAAATTTCTACATATCTCAAAATTGGGCATGACTTGTGGTGATTTATGAATTAAACAAGTCTGTGGTTTTAGTAAAGTACAGAATTCATTTTCCTGGGTGAGAAGTGTTTACTTTAACAAAATCCAGCTACCACCATGAGTGAACTGAAAGTCAGAAAATGGGAGCAGTCATCCAGCTTGCTGAGTTCTGCATCCCTCTGATTGAGCCTCTCCATCAGGACTGAAGAGCTTGGACTACACAACAATGCTTCATATTTGCAGAGCACCTGATAACCTGTTAGGGAACATAACTCCAAAAGCTGCTCCTAGGATGGAGTTCATTTCATGAATGAGAAGATGCAAGGTTCAGGAAGGTTAAGTAACTTCTCTAAAATTCTCATAGGCAAGAAGTGAAAGACTGCACAGACGGATCAGACAGTGCTTGTTGAACAAGCATAAGGGCCTGAGTTCAGATCCTCAAAACTCATGTAAAAAACTGGGCTTGGTCCCATGTCAGGGCAGGAAGAGCAGATGGGAAGCCTGTAGGGTTTTCTGGATGAAGGCTAGCTCTAGGTTCAGAGAGAGAGCCTTTCTCTAGAGACCAAGGTAGAAAGTCATAGAGCAGGACCACATTGGCCTCTGTTCATGGCCATGAGCACCTACACAGTTTCCCATACACCACACAATCCTACACACAGATACCCATGCACACACTCTGTCACATATATACCATTCTAACACATTCACCACACACACACATGCACCACATGTGTTCACCACACACACATTCCACATACATTCACCACACACACACATACACACATATCACATACATTCACCACACACACACTCACACACACATACATTCACCACAGAAGCACATATTCACCACACAGACACACACGTACCTCTGACACACACCTCTCCCCCTGACACACACAAAGCCTGAATGGGAACCAAAACAACTTGTCCCAGGCAAAACCAGGTCTTACTATGCCTCCTAAAGTGCCTTCTGGATATGAAAAATTAGGATTTAATGCTTTGCCCTTACCAAGCTTGGTGAAATCTTTGTGTCTGAATCAGGATCATGCCTTTCATGTTCTGTGGGAAACTTTCCATTAATGAAAGGACTTGAGGGAAGATCACATGAAGCCACTAGGAGCTTGCAAAGTCAATTTAAAGACAGGTTCCTTTTCTTTCGTTATTTTGAAAATACAATTCTTTTGACTTGACCTACTTCCTGTGTTAGGGTTAAACCAGAAGAAAGGGACTGACTTTTTAAGAAAATTTCCTAGAGAATAATGGAGGAAAAACATGGCCAATTTCCACATCCCAGCCACAACTAATTGGTGAATAAATCACTTTTCCAGCTTGCCTATTCCAGTACTGAAAATTGCAGGAGGAAGCATTGTATCCATAGGTGCAAATCCTAAATAAAGAGAGAGGGAGATAGGGAGAGGGAGGGAGAGGGAAAAGGATTGGGTGATAGGAGGAGAAAGAAAGAGAGATTTTTATGGATTAAAACAAATTTAGTTGGTTGTTTCAAGAGCTCTGAAGTGCTTCCAAAACTCACACACTCAATTAAAAACACTAGTTCATTTGAAATGAAAATGTTGGCTGGACTTAATTTCACCCTAACTAAACCAAATAATCATTCTGAACTCTAGTCCTGAAAATAAAAGTTATCAGCTATTATCTGTTGTAAGGAAATTTGACAAAATTAACACACATGTCATTTCCCGGCCTCTTGCCATCTTGCAGCAGAGAAACTCAGCACATGGGATGCTGGTGTGGATTCAGCAAGAGAGTCCGTCAGCTGTGCTGCAGACGCACACCTCATCTAATCCCGTGCTTTGCTGACTCTGACACACTATTTAACACTCTCAGTGGGACTGCCTCTGCTCCCGTCACTGCCAGAACAAGGGCACAAACTATTCACTACTAATCTGAGAAGGTATGTTTACCTCTCACATTTGTTATATTTTTCTTTATGGATTGAATTTTAACATTTTAAAATTGATACAGTAATTGTACTTATCAACAAAATTCAGAGACATCCTTAATAAGCTGTACAGTAACCAAGGCATGCTATTACATTTATTATTGGAAATATTCAAAGTCCTCTCTTAATTATTGCAATATGTAATAATACACTGTTATGCTAGACCTAGTGTGACATAGAACAGCAGAATTTAATTCTCTTGGTTCTAATTCTTTTATATTTTGCCAGTTTTCTCCTTCCTCTTCTCTACCTTCCAGGCTCTGGAAAACTATCCTACTCTTGACTTTTGTGAGAGCAAATTTCTTAGCTTCCATGAATGCATATGTGTAGTATTGTTTTTCCATAGTATCCTCCAGGCTGATTTGTGCTACTGCATCTGATAGGATTTTACCTTTGGATAGCTAAACCCTCACTGAGTATATACACCCTGTCTCCTTTACCCATGCATGCATTGAATGGCACCTAGGTAGACTCCACATTCTGGTCACTGTGAACAATGCCACAACTACCTGCAAGTGTAGTCACTGCTTCCACATGCTAATTCCCCTTTCCTTGGGTACATACCTAGTAACTAGCACTGTCGGGTGGTGTGGGAGTACCGTTTTTAATTTTTTGAGAAAACATACTAGTTTCCCATAGCGTGCTAATTCACCCTCACCGATATTCCTCCGTGTCCTCCCCAGTCTTGTTATTTTCTCTTGCTGCATTAGCCATTCAAACTGGGATCACTTCCAGCTGATCATGGTGAATAGGTTTAACACACATGTCAGCCATTACTATGACCTGTTTTGACAAGTGAGTGTTTGGAGAATTTTCCTGTTTTTAAACTGGATCATTTGGTTTTTCTCACTGAGTTGATTAAGTTCCTCGGAGACTCAGGAAACTACTTCGTACTCAGACGAATGGTCCACAAGTGTTTGCTCCCATTTCCTTTGCTGCTCAGCAGCTTCTTAGTTTGGTACGGTTCTCCCTGTGCTTTTGATCTTCTTGTCTCTACTTGGGGATATTATCCAAAGGAGCTGTGCTCATACCAGAGTCCTGAAGTAGAAGCATTTCCACTGTGTTTCCTTGTAGTATTTTCATAGTTTTAGATCGTATACATAGGTTTGCAGTTTTTATTAATGAGAGAGACTCCTAGTTTCTTCTACATAAAGATATTGAGTATGATTGACTGAAGAGGTTGTCCCTTTTCCAGTGAATGTTGTTGATACCTTAGCCAAAACTCAATTCCCTCTATACATATGTGGAGTTACTTATAAGTTCTCAGTGTCATTAGTCAATATCCATGTCACTGTCATACAGTTTTGGTTGCTATAGTTTTGTAGTATGTCTCAAATAAGGTGTATGATGCCCCAGCTTGGTTACTTCGTCTAGAATTGTTTCAACTATTCAGTCTTTTCAACTTCGTCTCTATTTTAAGTCTTCTTTTTCTTTTCTATGAAGAATGCTTTTGAAATTCCTATAAAAATTGCATTAACGAGAGGTTACTTGAGGAGTATTGACGTAATTTTAATTTAATTTAAAATGCACACCAGCAAGGAGTTCTAGTAATTTTAATTTGTCCATTCTATTAATACGGACTATCTCTGTGTTCTTTCACATCCTCCTCAATCCCCTATATTAATGTTTCATAATTTTCATTGTAAAGATTTTTTTTCTCATCCTCTTGTATTCTTGATATTTGTTTCTTTTATGAGCTTGTTACTGGTACATAACAATGTTAATGATGTTGGTTTTGAAATCTATTTTATCAGTTTATAAGTGGAATCTAGGTTTTTCTAAATAGAAGATCGAGTTATTTGCAAATAGTGATAAATTTACATTTTTTTCAATTTTCCTACTTTCCATTTAAAAAATTATTATAGTATGGCATTGACAATTTTTAAAGTTTGGTGTTACAAAATCTCCTTTTCTCATTTTCAGGTACAATCCTAATGCATGTTGCACTGATTTCCTTGAATGGCACAGGCCAGGCTTCTTTCCACGGCATGTCTTCTCCTGACTGATCTGAATGTTCTTGACCGCCTTTTCTTTGTCTGTAACATCTTTATAGGAAAGCTCCTCATTTCCTTACTCAAATAGATATCTTATAGCCACATCATGGGCAGATTCAGATGACTTTGAGTATGGCACTCTATGCTTTTCATATATTTGGGAGAAAAAAAAAAGAAATACTTTAATAAATCACCAATATAGTCATACTCCTAAATGATGGAAATCATTTTTATTATTGTATCAAGCAAATTTCAAGTGTTCTTTAAAATTAATGAAAAAATGACCCAATAATTAATGACTCAGGATTTTTCAGAATTTTGTGATTGATATATTGATCTAAATTAGCATTTTTCAGATGTATTATTCTCAATATAGCCATAAAATAAACATCATTATTCCACCATTGATAATTGAGAAAACGAATCTCAAAGAAGAAACTGACTTTCATTTGGACATATAACTTCCATATAAATATATTTATTTAATTCCGAAGTCTATTACCTTCAGTTAAATGACTGTTTATAATTTCTGTATTTAGTGTCAGTTTTAGTTAACGGGCCAATAAAATGAAAGGAAACTTGGGAATTCCTAGCTTGATGAATTTTTATAAAGTAGCTTTCATTGCTGCTCATTAAATTCTGTTTCATTGCTTATTCTCCCCTCCCCCCGCACCAATGTTTTTAGTGTCCTCTTTCCTAAGCTCTATATGAAGCATTTCACCCACAGAATAATGGACAGTACCATTTTTTAAAGGAAGACAGACATATTATTCTACTTTTCTCTCCTTTCCAGACAGTCAGGTGGCCCCAGAGGATGCAGCATTGGTGACGACTACAAATAAATACACAGTGGAGATATGGTCTCCTTTACTGGCAAAGAAAGTCTTAGAAGAAACACATCAAGGCCGTCGGGTAAATGGAACAATGATCTTATTATAAATTCCACTGAAGAAACATCTATCAGGAAAGAAATTGTATCAGAACATGAAAGAAAGCACATGGAGCCAATTCTAAACCTTAAAGAAAGGAAAGATTATTTAATAATGATATTGGTGTGGTTTGCTAACTATTTGCAGAATATAAAATATTAAGTTATAACTTTATCTCCATTATACACACAAATAAATTCCACATGGATTAGAGAAATAAATGTATTAAACCAAATCATTGGATCAAAAGAGAAAAAAAACATAACAAATATTCATTAAAAAGTATTGAATTATAGACTTTGTCATACAATATATTAATTGAAAACAATGGAAGAATTCATAAAAGATAACTATTATATTTTGCCACTGATAATTTTAAAATATATGTGACCTCAAAAATACTAGAAGTAAAATTAGTAGTCAAAATATTTCAGAAAATATTTGCTCATACTGGACAAAATAACTGATACCTTAATGTGTAAATGTTTCCTAAAAAGAACTATTATGTATGCTATCTCAAAATTTTAAATTTTAAAATGCATATTCAAAGTAATAATGAAAAGGTAGAAATATCTTTTATGGTGGTGGTTCATTCCTTTGGTCCCAGCACTTGGGAGGCAGAGGCAAGAAGATCTCTCTGAGTTCAAGGCCAGCCTGGTCTATATAGTGAATTCCAAGTCAGCTGGGGCTGACTCAAGAAGACCCTGTCTCAAAAAGATCAGAGAGAGAGAGAAGAGAAAGAGATTTTAATAGCAGGTCTGGGACAGCTTCTACATGAGGAAGGAGAAGTAGACACATTTTTCTCTGTTATATCAGTTAAATTTAAAAAGAAATTTGTGTTTATCCCTCCTCCACTCAAAACAAAAGACAACAGAAAAGAGATAAGGTGTGAAGGCTTCCTAAGGAGGTGCCTTGGTCTCGGTGAACCACTTGTTTCTGTTATTTCTGAGTTTTCTTTTGTTAGCATATATTCCAGACTTACAGCTGAAAGTTCAGGAAGCAGGAACAACAGGTACATGAAAGGTCCCTATAAAATATTACTGTCTTAGCAAAGAACCAGGAAAGGGACAGTCATTTAAGACAGAAATTTAAGACACAATAACTGCTCCAACACCTGCCAGAGAATATACTAAGGTCCCTTTCTACCCATGCTATCAAAACCCAGACTTGAAGTCTAGACTTCCACTCTTGCAAAGCTCTGAAGAGGTGTCCCAAATGTCTCTAAAGAGGTGATATCAGTGGATACCAAGTAGAGAGCCAGACTTTCATCCCTACAGCAGCATGAAGGCTTTACTGCAACAGAAACAGAAACCACACAGGAAATGCGGATATCCATGCCTCCTGGAAGGAAAAAAGCATCCTTCCTTTTCCCCAGTGGAATGGTGTCAGAGAAGCTTAATGAAGAGTTAGGACACTCAGCACCATTCAGTAGAAACAAGGCCACCTCCATCAGTGTCAGTAGAGAGTGCAGGAACAGAGAGCACTAACATTCATAATGAGCAGTCACAGAAACCCTCTCTGCACAGAAAGAAAGATCTAGAGTAGCAAAAGCAGAACAGATAAAGTCTACAACAGTTCCAAATGCCACCACAATGTGAGACAACAGGAATTCTCATTGCTTAAAGAGATGCAAAGTGTGGAGCTGCTTTGGGAGACAATTTAGCAGAGATTTCGAAGCTAAGCACGTCCCCCACTGTACACCCAGCAATAGTATTCCCACATATTTAGCCAGAGTTAAAAATTTGTATCTGTGGAAAAGCCTAAAGTAAATAATGCTTTTATCAGTCTTGCTGATAATTTCCTCAAACCGAAGTGCCCATCATCAGATGAATAAGCTGTGGCACATCTGCATCATGGAGTAAGAGTCAATGAGCCAGAAAGACATGAGAAAAATTTGAAGACATAGAAAATGCATGTTGCTAAGTGAAAGAAGCCAGCATTCAGTGAAAGTGCTTCATACTGTATGATTCCAATTCTGGAGAGTCTTAGAGAAAGCAAAACCACAAAGCTACTAAAGTGATCAATTTTAGCTGCCAGCAGTCGCATACAGGGGCAGGAAGTATGAATGGATGGGTTTTAAGGGTAGTGGAGTTATGCTGTGTGGTACTGCAATGATGAATTTATAACACCAAAAGCCATGAAATGTACCCTACAAAAATGGTTTAATACAAACAAAATACCATGAATAGTAGGTAACATACCAATATTGGCTTGGTAATTGTAACAAAAACACATCTTCTACACTGTGCAAGGTGTTGATAGGGAAAACTGTGGGAATGTCTGTGAGTTTTCTACACTGTCTGCACAATGTCTCTGATAATTTAAATCTGTTTTCAAAACATTTTACTAGTTTTATAAAGGTTAAAGAAAAAATTTTTGGTCTTTTGAGACAGGGTCTTCCTGTAGTCCCAGCTAGCCTCAAAATGTCTAGGTAGAACAGGCTGGTTTCCATCTTACAGAGCTCTACCTGCCTCTGCCTCCCCAAGTGCTGGGTTTAAAGGTATGCACTACCATACCTGGAAGGTTATAGAATTTTTAAAAATTCAAAATTCATTGATGATTAAAAACTCTCAGAAATATGATAAGAATTTTTCTTACCTTGCCAGAGACCATCTACTAAAATCCTACAATTGCAGTGAATGATAACTTTTTAATACTCTTCCCCAAGATCAGGATTAGAGAGATAATGCCCACACTCACACTCTTCCCTGACATAGCTCTTGAAGATCTAACCGTTGCAGTAAGACAAGCACAGAAAAGTTAAAAAATACAAACTTGAACATAACAGATAAAACTTTCTCAATCTGAGGATGATACAAATGCTTACATAGAAAATGAATCTGCAAACATCTTCCCCAAATAACTTGAGTTTAGCAAGGTCACAAGGCACAAAATGCAAATGTAAACTACAGTTTTAATTCCACATGTTTGCAGTGAATCCATGGACACCATGACATAAAAGACAATCTTTCAAAAACAAATGAAATGTTTAGGTGTAAATATACCTTGACATATTAGAAAATTTCTATTAAAACTATGCAATATATTATTTTATTGTGTTACCTTAACAAAAGAACATACAGTGGCTTCAAACAACACAAGTCCATTAGCATTCTTTTATATGTAGTGTGTGTGCGTTCATGTGTGTGTGTGTGTGTGTGTATGAGAGAGAGAGAGAGAGAGAGAGAGAGAGACAACTTTTGGAAATCTGTTCTTTCCTTTCACCATATGAATTCCAGGGATGGAACTCAGTTCCTCAGCCTTGGCCACAGGCATCTTTACCCACTGAACTATCTCACTGGCTCTGTTCATTAGCATTCTTGAGGTCAGATGTCTGAACTGTGTTTCAAGAGTCTAAAAGCAAACACTTTTATGTAAATACTCCTGGCTTTCTGTGGGAGACTTTTCCTTTGTCTTTCCAACCTTTAAAGGCTACTTCCTTTCCTTGGTGTATGACGGCAAAAAAATACTGTTCTGACTCTGCTTCATTGTTTTATCTTTTTCCCCCAACTGCCTGTCTCTCTCTTTGGCATAGAGACCTGTAAAATTACATTTAGCATGAAATAACAATCCAGGATTATCTTCCCCTCTGAATATACCAGCTCTATCAGATCTGCATAGTCCTTTCTACAATGGAAGTGAAATATTCATATGTTCCCAGGATTTGGAGCCATAATTCTGCTTGCCAGGGATTTAAAAAAATATAATAAAAATAGTTTTAAATAAATGTAGAGATGTACTATGCTCATGGACTGGGAGGCATAAAAAAAAATGTGAATTTCCAAACATTGCTATGTACACATAACACAACTCTTATCAAAAGGCTAGGAAGATTTGGGGTAGACATAGAAAAGATTATTCTAAAATTTATATGGAAAGACAAAGAAATAAGAATAGCTAGCATATTCTTGGAAAACTACACATGTGGAACCTACCCAATGTCAAGATTCATTTCGAGGCAGTACCCAGGGGACGCGGCTGTCCGTACTCATAGTAGACCCTTCTTCTGCTCGTGCCTGGATCATTACACTAGCAGCAGCAGCATCTCCACTGAGACTTTTGCCAAGTGCTGCAATATTTAGCACCTTGGCCAGACTCTGTGTATTACTACTGCTGCTCAAGCTGATACATTCGCCTAAATTATGATTAAGTCAATCTCGAATACCATTTTACCCCCTGCTTTTCCAGAGATCTCCTAGTATCTGTTTTTTGTTAAGGAAACTCTCAAAAATACATACTTTAATTTCATTATTGATTTCTGGCTCATCTTTTCTGCATAATCTTTCACTACGACTGTTGAATATCTCAATCATATTATACATCATCCTAATTTCATAAAGTTGTCTATATTCGCTTGCATCTCTTTTTTTTTTCTTCCTTAGGATCATTCTTTTGAATTCTTGGTCAAGTAATTTTTCATTTTCTTTTCTTTTTCTATATTTCCAGGGAGTTATTGACTTCCTCCACAGCTGCTACGTCATGATGCTTAGTAAGTGTCTTTATGCCTTTTCTACTGATTGTACCTCAGTCAACGGCCTCTAACAGTTATTTTTACAGTGGTTTTCATAGTAAAATATTTGCTGATGTCTACGTGTATCAGGGTACTGGTTAGATTTGCCGTGAAGTGTTTGGTGCTAGGTGAGCCCTTTAGAGGAATAACTTATTGCTTCTTTAGCTGTGTTGGTGATGTCTGCAGATACTTCAGGGCCTGAGGTTACAGAGTATGACACTCATCTCCAGTTGGGATGCAGCTCACTCAGGCAGAGCAGCGTCACTGACAAACACGGGTTTGTCATATAACCCTATTCTGTTGAGATATACTCTTTTCATAACTAATCTTTTGAGTTTTCCTTCATTTTCTGTTGTTTCATCGTATTTTAATCATGTTGAATTTTATAAAAAATGCTTTTCCTATGCCTGTTGAGGTGACGTTTTAAAAATCTTTCATTCTATTGATGAGTTATGGTGGGTTTCTCAGTATTGGTATATTGAACCATCCTTGCATCCCTGGGATAAATCTCATATGTGGCATATGATTTTTAAAAATTGTTTGAGAGTTTCACATGTGCATATGAGAAGTTTTGATCAATCACAGCCCTCTGTCCCCTCCCCCTCCCTACCACCACTGCACCATCCCAACTTCGTGTATTCTTTTCTTCAATGTCCTAAATCCACTTAGGGCTGCTGGTCTGTGCATGGGTATCAGACCATCTGCTGGAGCACTGGCAGCCTCTCTGGGACCACATCCTTGAATAAAACTGACCTTCCTTTTCCCAGCAGCTATCAATCACCCATAGCTCCTCAGCTAGTGGTGGAACTCCTTGGCTGCCTCTCCCACCCATGCTGGGTGCAGGGCATCTATCTGGCTCATCAAAAAAAAAAAAAAAGAAAAGAAAAGAAAAACAGTCTGAGAAAAATAACACACTTCTCTCAAATAATGCAAACAAACACAAAAGTAACAGAAATAAGAGTAATTTTTAGGGCAAAAGAAAATAACTTTCAACTGAGAATTTTATAGCCAGTGAAACTGTAATTTACTAATGGAGTAATAAAAAGTATTTTTAAGCAACCAAATCAAAAAAGGCATTGCAACAAACCCACGCTAAAGAAAGGATCTTAAAGTTTATTAGTCTAAAGAAAACTGATTCCATCTTTGCTTACTAGTAATGTAAGAATAAATAGTTATATTCGGTAGCTTCATAAATTTCTTTTATATCAAACAGATTTTGTTTTATATATTTATTATCATATCATAAAGGCACACAAATGTTGTATCTTCTTGATAAACTTCATTTTAAAATATTGAGTTATCACAATTAACTCAATATTTTACTCAGTGTTTTACTCACAAATATATTCAGTTAATTATCATCAGTACTGCTGCTCACAGACATCCACCTGCCTCTGCCTCCTGAGTACTGGGATTAAAGGCATGCGTCATGGTTTCTTTTCTCATTATTTTTGAGGACATCTCTAGTAATTTTTAAATGTAGCAGTCCTTAAATCATATTAACATTTTTATCTTTCATGTGCTCGAGTTTTGTATGCATGTAAGTGCATCTGTGTCATGTAATGTCTATGGAGGCCAGAAGGGGATGTCAGATCTCCTGGAATTGGAGTTAAGGGTGGTTGTTAGCTGCCAGTGGGTGCTGGGAACTATATCTGGGTCATCTGCAAGAGCATCCAGTGCTCTTTAACCACTGAGCCATCTCTCTAGAGTCTTAAATCAGATCTTTAAAATGGTGCCTTTTTCAGTTTAGGACATGTTCTGACACTTTTTTATTTTCCCTACTGTCTCATTGCCTGTTTTCTATTTACTATATACATGTGTCTTCATTTTTCTACTAGAAGTTTGATTAGTTAGTTTCGATTTGGGTCTCTTCATGAATTTGTAACTATATGTACCATGTTTTCCAGATCGCACACATAAAATTTTGCAAGCACATTAATTTGTCCTTTAATATCAAAATTAAACTGTCTTTGTCTTCACACTTTTTTATTGAAACATAATGTTCACTACAATATCCCTAGAATATTTGACTAAAATAACATTAAAAGAATTCTAAGTTGGTTTTATTTTTATTTCCTTAAGTTTTTAGGGAATCTTTTGTTACATGTATTAAATTACAGAGTTATAATGGGTAGAAATTGTTCAGATATCCCAATGAAGTTTTTTTCTTTGTCATTTTTCTTCTATTGCATGTTTCTGCCTCATATTTATTTACCCTTTCACTGAATCCCCTGCTGAGTAATTTTATTCGGATAGTGAATATCTGTGGGGGGGGGGTGTGCGTGCACGCATGCGTGTGTGTGTCTGTGTATATGTGTGTGTGTGTGTGTATTCACTTTAAACTCAATACATCTGAGTAGTATTTTATGCATTCATTCTGTGAGTTTCATGAGAAGCTCATTCATGGTTGAAAGCTGGCGTTCCCTTAATTCACATAGCTCACAGTGTTCAGAAGCCTGCTTGGCATTCTACATAATGTGGGAGACTTTCTTAATCTCAATATTGTTTCTGACATCTGATCTTTGATTCCTTTCCCAATCTCTTCTTGCCTGTTTTCACAGTACTGGGTTGATAATAGAAGCGATTTTCCTACAGTCCCCTTCAGTGTTCTGATATCTTCTTCAGCACTTCTGCCCTCATGCTTTGCTTTGACTTCCGGGAAAATGGCCTTTCCATCAGTTTCTCATTCATCCTATTACGTTTTTAGTTTGGGCCATCATTCTTTAATTATAAGAAATATTTTATAGGTGCTGGAGAGATGGCTCAATGCTTAAGAGTACTGACTACTCCTGTAGAGAACCCGAGTTTGATTTCTAGCACCCACATGGCAGCTAACAGCCATTCATAAGTCCAGTTCCAGGAATCTGAGGCCCTCTTCTGACCTCTGCAGGCATTGCACAACACAGGTGCACTTGCATGCAGGCAATTCATTCAAACATATATAATAAAATAATAAAAAAAAATTAAAAAGAAATAGTTTATGGTTGCCAGTTATCTTTCTCATAGCAATGTGTTCTGTGTTGGAACAGCAAATTAGCTTCCTTCTGTATCTTATGTTCCTTTCATTGTTGTTTCCATTTCTTCTGAGATCACCATTCTAAGTTCTAACGTTGTTCTTTGTCATGTTATTGACCCTGCAGAGTCTCTTCTGCTTCTCTTCATGGTCCTTTTTCACCTTTAAATTCTGCCAATAGCTCCATATTTATTTACTCTGTTAAAGACCCCTTGGATTTCTTGATTCGAAGTGCGGAATCTTCTGGAGCTTTGACAAAAGCATGGTCCTCGTCTCTCCATAAGACTCTTCCTTGCCAATAATTCCCTCTGTCCCACCCCCTTCCTACCTTTTAAGTTCACCTGCTTTCTCTCCCAAGGATAGCTCAAGATTTTTAGCTCAGAAATAACAATATAATTTTCCCATTATGTCACTATTATTTTAAAATTTATTTTAAAATGTCTATTTGGTGTCAGCAAGATGACTCAGAGGGTATAGGCATTTGCCACCAAGCCTGAGGACCAGAGTGCAATATGCAGGACTCATCTAGCAAAAGAAAACTGACTCCCAAAAGTTGTCCTCTGACCTTGACCCCCACACACAATGTGGCATACACATGCCTACAAACACACACACACAAAAAAAATTAACAATAATTTTGATGCCTAAATTAGCCTTTAACTAGGGTTTTGGCAATGACAGATGGAAAGAAAAAATGCAAGAATGTAGTAGATGAAATTAAAACAAAAGATATAAATTGTTTTTTATTCAGATAAACATTTATCTACATATCACTTTATAATAACATACGCAAAACCAAAGTATTGTTGCATTATCCTCTTTCAGTCTTAAGAAATAAAGCTGCAAGGTACAGGCAACTTTTGGTAGAAAATATTGGAAGATTAAATAACTAATTGGTACCAATAAACTTTGAAAAGATAAAAGCAACTTTTATTTGCTTCTTTTCCTTTGATTGAACAGTGCTTAGTAGGCAGTAAATTGATGTATTTGGAAATTTATATATAATTTGGAAATTTATGAAATAAGTGGTCAATTTTCAACCACACTCCATTTTCTCTTCCTTCCAATCTGTAGCATTTCAATTTCTTGCTGTTTGCTCCTTTTGAGAATTCTCACTTAAAAGATGTAAAATCATAATTTTTCTTAACTATACGCGATATCCATGACTAAAAGTATTATGTTAATGAACTAATATTTTAAAAGCAAAATGCTGTACTGGGCATATGTTGTGGTACCTTACTGCATGTGCTATTTGAGTATTAGTCTCCTTTCCTGGCATTTTCCAAGTCATTCTAAAGAACTTCTTTCAGCATCTATGCTGTGCACTTTCAGCTATGTAGTTCCTCATTTTTTCCTCTTGACACTTTATGTGAGGAAATGTTTCACAACAGAAAACATGTCTCTATAGATTTGTGTAGTATCTACAATTAATACATGTGGAATAGACAACTAAACTGATATATTCAGGAATTTATTGGAGGGTGTGGGGGCTTAATGAAAAGAGAATATGGTCCAAGAATGAACATTCAAGAACTGCCTCTGGAAATTCACAATTGACCAGCATCTATTAAAACTGCAAATCCTACAAAAACTATCTTTACTATTTCAATGTTTTGCTGTATCTCACTATTTAAACATAACTGTCAAAAAAAAATCTGCACGGGAATATTTTCTTTTAGCATCTTCTTGAACTTTATCAAGAAACATGTTTATCACATTAAACACTGGCCTTTTGTGTGTATGTGCTGTCAAAAATAAACAAAGCTTCAAGAACAAATTTAGATTGAGTAAAACAATTGAGCCATAAAAGGCCATAATGATTTTATCATAGATTGTGAATGCTGCTAGTGATTTAAGAAAGGGGAAGAAAGACTGACTCATTCATAGCTTTATCTTTTTTTATTTTTCCACAACATCCAAAAGGTATTGTCTTTTTTGGCAAAGAGTACACAGGATATGTGTCCCATGCAATGCATTTCTTCTTGGCAGTCTCTGAAGAAGCACTGTTGATGCTCCCTTATGCTGCCTGGGGTCAGAACTTCTCTCTCTGCCTGTTGCTTGTGCTTCTGTGAGCCCAGAAGAACTTGCCAAGACAGTAACAGCAAAACAAACAAACAAACAAACAAACAGCAACAACAAAACATAATTTTTGCCTAATTTTTTTTTACTGTTCCAGCTTTCCTACTTGTCTAAGCCCAGAGTAAGCATCTGGGTGGACTGTGACTCAGTTAAATGAGAGAGTGGTGGTATCCGAACAGACAACAGATGTGTGCTCTGTTCTCTCAGCATTCCTGCCTTAGGAAAAAGTCTTGTTAAAGTGTTGGTAATGATGTTTCATTCAGTTCAGTACCTGGTGACATTTGTTTCTGAACAGAAAGAACTTTGTAACAAGTAGTTGTTTACAACACAGACTGCAACTGCCATTTATAAGTTCTAGATCTTCTAGAGTATTCAACACCTCATTGGGAGAAGTGCAGGGTTTGGTAAAGATAATCTGCATCTTCTAACATTTGGTTCTTACACACAGACACTAGGTGTTCAATGGGATATAAATACTATATTTAACATTCTAGTTTGTTGAATTCCAAGATCTACTCTCTAGTTAAGTTAAGGTACATAGAGTAAGTCCAGTGTTTTGCTGTTGATCAGTATCTAGTCAGTGATAAGAAAGACTAGTATGCACTGAAACAAGCAGGTTAAGCTTCAAGGAGAAGTCAGAACATTAGCTAGTACAACAAAAATAGTGTGAATAAGTTGAGTGAACTGAGAAATCATAGTCTAGACAGGGAAAACAAAAACCAAAGGAAAGACAGCTGGGATGTGAGAGCTGTTCTCAAAATCACCCATAAAAACACAGTGAAGAGATAGATTCTGAAGGTTATTTATATTCTTATTTCTCTCATTCTAATATCCAAAGCAAGAAATTGCAGTTTTAAAATTTCTATATTTTGGGACTTTCCTAAAACACCCCACCTCCAAATCTTATGATATCAAGTATAAAAGGAACGCTGCTCCTCAAAGTCCATTAACTTTGGGTGGAAATTGCTAGAAGATTCTAACACAAGTTTGTTTTGTCTTGTTTTATTGCATTGTCATGCACAAAATCATTGACAACAGTATTGAACATAAACAAAGCAAAAGTTAACAATACTGACTGAATTAGTGAATAAAAGAGGTGATTTGGGAACTGGGGAGATAGCCCAGTCAATAAAACGCTTGACATACAAGCATGAAAACCTGAGTTTGGGTCTCCGGAACCCATGTAAAAGCTGGACCTGGTGGCTGCCATCTGTTATCCTAGGCACAGGTGGGTCACAGAAAAGCAGATACCCAGGGCTAGTTGGCCAACCAGGCTAGCCAATCAGTGAGCTTCACATTCAGTGAGAAGCCCTGTCTCAAAATATAAAGTTGAGAGTAGTTGAAGAAGATATTCTACATTGGCCTCTGGCCTGCTATGCACATCACACACATGTGTACACATACAACAAGTGCATACACAAAGGAGTAATTTCATTTGTCTACAGAATGAAGTGTGTGTCCTTCCCCATAGCTTCAGATTTCCATAAATAGATGTGACCAAACCAAACTAGCAATCATCTACATTGAGTCCTTGTTATTTGGAGGATTAATCAACTATAAAATGGTACAGTGATGTTTTAAAAACAGGGAAAAAGCTGCCCATCCTATTTATGGGTGTTTTTTTTCCAACTTTTTGTAAAGGAGCTTTTTAGAAGACTAACTGGCCTTGAAATCATATTTTGCAAGCCACAAATTGGTGTTAGTTTACATATAAACCAGACATCCAATACTGACTTCAGAGGTTAACTATTGAAGGGTGAGTCAATAGAAGCCTGAATGCAAGTACACTATAATAAAAAAAAAAACAAGGCACACAGATCATATTCTCATTAGCAAAGCCTCCTCTTCTTTATAATTTCTGTGAAACATTGTTCTGAGTAACCTTTGAAATCCCAGTAGGGGAAAAAACAAACCAGGCTTTGGCTGGCATTTCCAACAAAATCAGATCCTTCGTCATTGCTGGAGTTCATATAATGAGTGGGTACTCCAGGGCATACAATGGAGGAGCTCTTGACGTCTGTTTCATATCAGTTAATGCTGGTAGGTAATGCCCTACTGCTGCCACTGTTTTGTTAAGAAGAAAGAATGTGGTGTAAATCCCTTTCAAATTAAAAATAAGGACCAATTTTCCACCCCCCAACATGAGTTAATTCCGCCAAAATGACTTCTTGTAGAATAGTTAAAAAAGGTCTGAGACCCACACCTTTCTCCACCCAATTACTGGAAATCTTCTGCTTTATTTATTTATTTTTCTTCTCTGGGCTTCCTGGTGACAGCCCCAGAGAGGAATGTGAATGCCTTCAGTATAACCTAAGTAATGAATCATACCAGATCTCTGAATAACATCCACACTCAACATGAGGCTGAGGAAAAAAGTCAAGGGAAAGAGAATTTTAACTGAATCAGACTACATTACTTATTGCCAACATTTAAAGTGAAACACAGTCAGAAATCCAAAGAAACAGTGTGCTGTCCCAAATACTGCAGTTAGACTTAGAAAAACCAGTTCACTCTATTTGTCAATCGATGGAGCTATTATGATACCTATTTGATTTCAGCAATTGTTCAGCTAGCTCCAATCAGGAGATCATAAGTTCACTCTGAAAAGTCAAGAGACAGCAATCAATACCTTAGGATTGAAGAACAAAACCCTATATACAGTGAGCCACCCCTGAAGAATTCCAGGGACAAGTAATGAAAACAAATGCAGGGCTGGAGGAGAGAAAAAAAGAAAAAGAAAGGACAGGAAAAGAAATAATATTTTCCAAACAAATGGAATAAATTTCAGCCAGTCCATTTTAAAGGGCTACCAAAGCTCAATAATGATCTCTTCGAAGTTGTTCAAATCTTGTTAGTTTTAGGCAAGACTATTTGATGCTAAATTAAATGCTGTATTGCCTTTATAAAATGTACACAACAAAACCAGTGGCACATAAATCCTTGATTTCATTTAAAAGGAAGGCTCTGGAGACCTGCCCTGATTACTGAATCCTTCGGCTCTCAGCAGAAAAGCTTCCTTATGCAGCAGATGATTCTTAAACAGCTGGCCAATGTGCAGAGAATAAGACTGCTCCTCCCTGAAAAGGACACCTACATCAAACTTCTGCCTCCAAAGGTTTGGGGATCATTGGAAGGGGGACAGAAAGATTGTTAGAGCCAGAGGTAGTGGATAACCACAAGGAAACATAGTTTTCCAGTCAACTGGTCAGTTACTCATATGGGCTTACAACTATAATGACAGCACACACAAGTGCCATGTAAGCTCAAGTCAGACAAAATCCCAGCATCGATGCAGGGAAATGAGTAAGAAACCCCAACTGAGGAACTATTAGCAACTGGCAACTGCTGGTTGGGAGAAAGTCCGTCTCCTTTAAAGGTGAGACTCTTATTAGGTTAACCGGGCTCCAGTGAATGAGCCCACACATTTGGCATTTGGGGACAGAAATTTGACTCTATAGGAATATAGATAGGTAGCTAGTAGGTAGACAGGTAGAGAGACAGATAGATTGCTACAGAGATAGATAATAGTTAATAAATTAGATACATATATACATACATAATACATAGATGATAGATAGATAGATGATAGATAGATAGACAGACAGACACATTACATGAAATTTACATATACATGAAAGTGGATGTGATGAGCAGGGGGATATAGATAGGGAAAAAGATTTAAATATGATCTAAATTTATTGTGTGAAATTCACAAAAATTCAATATAAAGGTCAAAATATTAACTTCCACAGCCTATATAAAAATGGTAGACTCTGGAACTTAGTGCTCATTGACTGATGATTCCATACATAGTCCTTTCCCACCTCTTATTAGCCTCTATCAACCACTGGTCTACTCTGCCTCTCTATGAGATTATCCTTTTCTTGTTCCACACACAAGTGGGATCATACAATACCGTTTTTTCCTGTCTGGTTTGTTACACTGAGCATAATGATGTCCAGTTCCATTCATGTCAATGCAAATGATAAAATCTCATTATTTTTTATGACCAAATAATATTCCATGGGGCATACATACCATTTTTTCTCTTCCCATTCATCACTTGACTATACGTAGACATTTTTTTAAAAGCTAGAACAAAAGGGATTTTGGAAGTTTGTAGCCATAAAGAAATGATCAATGCTGCAGGGGGTAGATTTAGTTAATCTGATTTAAATATTATACAAGGGCAGGAGGATGATGAGTTTAAAACCCGCTTAATTACATACTAACTTACATACTAAGACCCAGTTTCAAAAAAGACAGAAAACCTACACAATATACCCATGTATTGAAACATTACAAGTTATCCCATTGACATTCGTACTTTTAACCAAATTAGAATTAAACAAAAAAGGCAAATCTGGTTTTAGGTAGTTGTCACACTACCCTTTTATAATGATAATAAAATGAAAGGTAAATATTTTGAGTTAAAGCAAATTTATTTCTGGATTTGAGCTTCTGTGTTTCCCAGTTTGGTGGATTGCTTAATTGTCAAGATCTCCTAATAAGAAGCTTTCTACACAACATGCAGAAGCATCAATAAACCACAGTAGAGAACATGAACCCTTCCATCTGTGCCTTGTTCTGCTCCAGGCTGCCCTTGTGCACACCTTTACAATCAGGGAGAAGTTGTTATTGTATGACTGCCTCAGGGAACCTGAGTTCTTCTCACTTAGATTTAGACTATCTTCTGCAGACTCAGGTTCTCTAGAACTACCATTTTTAATAATAATATTATTTATGGGGTCTGTAGCATGGTCCAGGAAAAGTCTGAGCAGTTCATGTATATTGCTTCATTTAGTCCTTTAAGAATAATAAAATGTGAATTTTATTATTCTTAGCTGATAATGAGGAAACAGGAATTAAAAGCCAAGGAAAGTTATCCAAGAAGGTGTATTTAGGTGAAATTAGCAGTAGAATTAAGATTCAAACACAAGTTCTTCAGATTCGAGAGTCTACAGTTTTAACTATCTATCATCCATACACTGTACAGCAGTGTTTGACTATAGGGGGATGAACACAGAAGTCATGGGTAAAGAAGTATACTTAAAAAGCAAGGCTGAGTAGCAGGATAAAGACAATCCAGTCTGACTGGGGAGAAAGTAATATGCAGCAAGAGGTGAAAGAGAAAAAGAGGAAACACTGCTTTGGTATCTAGGGGAAAACTGACTAAGTGAATGTATCAGACTATGAGAAATTGGTCTGAACACATACATCATCTATTCACTTGCAATGTTCATTACTAGTCTATGCTGTAGGTCACCAAAGTAGACACAAAGAGGAATCCAACAAGGTCACTTCCTGACCTCCAAGCACGAGGCTCTAGAGGATAACCTGACAGTGCCTGAACAGACTGAAGGCAAGCTGCCAGGGAGAGACCACTTTTGAACATGGGGTGTGATCGACGCAGCTGCCACTAAAGAGACATTATAGGCAACAAGAGACCAGAGAGGTAGTATAAATAGGACAAAATTAATTCAAGTGTGACTGGAATTGAGACCCTGGAGCCAGAGGCTGGAGAACGAGAGATAAAGAAACAGAGACAGGTACAGAGATGGAGAGATAGAGAAAGAGAGTTCAAGTGAAAATCAGATGTCAAGTAATTACTAGGCAACAGGATTCAGGGTTGTTTAGACAAGTGAATAAGACAGTCATTTCGTCATTTCTAGAATGGCTGAAGTCACTGTGAGCATTAGAGCAGAGTAATGTCTATGATGTTTTAAGTAGTTTCTTATATGTAAGAACTTAGATTAATAAGGGTGTCAACTAGAATTAACTGGTCTAGGAAATACTTGTATGAGACTTTTCAGGTACTCAGACTGTGAGATAATGAGTAGGGTGTAGCTCTATCTTCAGCAGGTCCCCACTGCAGAAAGATAGACATAAAGATATGGCCAAGTATACGAATCACTCTTCTGATCATAGTGGAGAAAATCATAGCCTTTTAAAAGTGTAATAGATGGTCAAAGCTATGTGCCAGCTGACAAGATAACATAAAAAGGACTGCCATTTGAAGGGTATTGGCAAGAGAGACAGGATTAAAGTTAGAGACGACAATAGAGAACCATTAAAAGCAGAAACATCAGAAAGAGGAAACACTCTGAGAGGCAGTTCTGAGAACAGACTCTGTGTGGAAAGAGGAGCCAGGGTTGGAAGAGTAGAAAGAGAGTTTTAGCTTAATGAGGTTACAATTGTTGATTATTGACCTTCATTCCTGACCAACAACTGTCTGATTTAGAAAGTCCTTTCATACATCTCTATTTTGTAGGTTGTAGGTTACTGCCAATGTTTTCTTCTAACAGTTTATCAGGGAAAGGAAAATTAAAACCACATTAAGATTTCATCTTACCACAGTTAGACTGGCTAAGATCAAGAGAACAAATGATACCAAATGCTGGAAAGGATCTGGTGAAAGAGGAACGCTCATTCACTGCTGGTGGGATTGTAAACTTTACAACCCCTATGGATAGCCCTGTAGAGAACTCTTAGAAAACTGAAAATGAACCTACCATTTGACCAGGTTATACCACTCCTTGTCATATACCTAATGGACTCATTTTATTGTAGAGATACTTGTACATCTATGTGTGTTGGTGCTCTTTTCACAGTAGCTAAGGGACGGAAACAACTAAGTGCCCCTCAGCCGAAGAGTGGATAACGAAAATGTGGTACGTTTACACAGTGGAGTGCTACTCAGTGGTAAAGAAAGATGAAACCATGACAGTTTCAGGAAAATAGATAGAACTAGAATCTGTTATGCTAAGTGAAGTAACACAGAATCAGAAAATCAAATGACATATGTTCTCTCTCATATGTGGATCCTAGCACCGAACCCTTAAATTCATGAGTATGTATCTTGGTGTAACCGCAGGAACCCAGAAAAAGAAAGGAACCAGGGAGGTGAAGGGAAACAGGGAACCTAAGAGAGAAGAATAGTAGGTGACAGGCATCACTAAGGGAGAAATGGATAAAAGTGGGTATTTAAACGGAAGTGGTGGGTTATACAAGGAGCTATGGGGTAAAGGGAAAGAAGAACCTAAAGAGAGGTGGGGCCACGGGAGACAGGCTTACCAAGGGAGGAACAGGGAAAATGGGGAGTGTTTAAATGAGGAAAGCATGGAGTGAAGGTTAGACAGGGTGAGAGGAAGAGAGAGAGAGAGGGGAGAGAGAGAGAGAGAGAAAGAGAAAGAGAAAGAGAAAGAGAAAGAGAAAGAGAAAGAGAAAGAATGCCCAGCTAGTGTAAAACACCAGAGGGAATCATATTAGTCTAAAAATCTAATGACAGATTATATATACAATATCTCTACATAAGCCCATGTGCATAACTGAAGGCTCCATCATAAGAAACAGTGCCAGAAAGGAGAAACCTTCCTTTGAGTTGTTTGCCAGGGTGGTCCAAGAGATTCCTAAAATTACAGAGGCTATTGCCACAGCCCTTGATTGCCTCCCAGAACTTGAAGGTAAGACCCAATTGCTGAAGGCAGGCATATTGGAGACTGGATTTGGAGCAATGGAGCTGGAATTGATCTGGAAGCCACTTCCCATGATGACTATCTCTCAGAGCTCTGGAAAGCACTATGCAAGTAACCAAGGAAGAACATCAATCAATGGCTCAGCACCAGCTTCATGACTAAATAACTATATCGATGACTGACACAGCTTTTAACACTGGTGCAGTCAGGGCACTTTTATTGTAGAGCCAATCAATGGCTACCTAATTTGTCCTAGAGCCCACTCAATGAGAGGAAACTCATGTGTGTTACTGTAATCATAGCCAAATACATATGACTGAAGACGTGACTGATCTTTAGAAAAATCTCCAAGGCTGTCACATCCTTAGTCTAATGGAACTTCTTACTAAGTCCAAAATATGCATCCTTATATGGAAATAGAATCCTACAGAATCCTAGGACCCTGCCCATATGAACTACAGTAATAGCTTCAGCATGCTCAAGACCCATGCAAACTCAAACAAACAAAAACCCAGAATGGAACTGGGGAAATGGGTAGCAGACCCCAACCATTGCTTAAGAAATATTGCCAACTGATTACTGTTGGGTGAGGATGAGCCAGTCCTCCTAATGCAGAGGACTCTGGGTAGGCTGACTAGACCTCAGTAGATGAACCTATACTGAGGTCACTTGGGGATACTAACTTGATACAATAGACCATAATGCAGATGAAAGGATGTACGGATTCCAGTTGGGGGGCTCTGGGGAGTGCTAGTGGGAAGGGGTGTAGAGATGATTAAGATATTCTGTATGAAATACACAATGAGTCAATAAAATTTTTTAATTACATATTCATGAAACTTAGAAAAACTAAGTTCATGGTGTTATTTATCATTGCTCTTAACGAACCATTACACTGTTGTAATTTCAAATTTTATGTGAAATCAATCATTAGTAAAAGATTTTTTAAAGATTTCTTTTCTTTATGTGTGTGTCCTTGCGTTTGTGTGTGTGTGTGTGTGTGTGTGTGTGTTTACATTGAGGTTTTGACAGAGGCCCAAAGGGAATATAGGATATCCCCTGGGGCTGGAGCTATCAGGTACTTGTTAGTAGATGAACTTGGGTCCTGGGATGGAACTCCAGTCCTCTTCAAGAACAGCAAATGGAGTAAGTAGTCAGCCACTGAGCCATTTCTCTAGGTCAGTTTTTATATTGCAGATATAATGTGAACTTTGCAGTCTCTAATTTAAAAGCTGGGATCTTGTCATTGAAATGAAGCCTTAATTTTCCAGACTTCCAATTAAAGCTCAGTTCTTACAAATGCTTCATCTGAAATCACTTGATTTTAATCTTCAGTTTTATTAGGCGTGCCAAAGATTAGAGCACAGACAAATTCCTATCAGCAGCTCTTTCTTTCTACAGAAATATGCTGTCTTGCCTTTCTTCTGAGAAACTGTAATTTATGGAATAACTCTGGTTTTAACCCAGTTCCCTAAAATGTGGAAGGTGTATATGCTTTTTTGCCTAAATCCCGATCTACACCCTTTAATGATGTTGCTCTGTCATAGCCCACATAGTCAGAAAGAGAATAACCAAAGGCTAGACATGGAAAGGCACCTTAAACTCAAATGCATCAGGTCCAGATAATGAAACTATGCTTGCACAGTCAAGAACCTGGGCTTCATGAGCTTCGTGATGAGAAGCCAAGGCCATGTGGGCCATGTGGTGAAAGATGGCTAAAGTCAGATCTTGGCTTGGTGTGAACACCTCTTCCCCTTTGCTCAAAACTGGTTTGTTTCAGCAAAGAAGTACCCACAACCCTCAGAAACCCACTGTTTCTGAGTGATGGTGACGTTTGGGGGAAATGCATAGTACTCACATGGAAACTCAAAATTTTACAGCATGGATATTTATAAGACTCGGTGGATGGCAAGTAGAGGACAACTTAAGGTTTGGGAATATTTAAAGAGTTGTGAAAGTCCAAAATGAGATGAGCAAGTACTTTTCAACCAATCAAATGTTTTGACTACCAAGTCAAGTCCTGCACACTGGGCTCCTAAATGCATATACTTAGCTTTAGGACATATGATGTCCTAAGACATCTCAATACTGGTGTCATCTTGACTGCATTTCACTTTTGACTCAACTTGATTGCATCACATCCTAAAAGAAAAGAAAAACATTCTATGCTACAGTCAGGTGGGAATATTAACACAGAAAAGAGAAATATTTTATGACATCAAGGCTATTAAAAATTACTAAGAATTGCTGCGCTCATGGGGGAGTGCAGGCTGGATAGGCTGAACTGGTTCCAGTGAATGAACTCGCACCGAGGAACATCTGGGGACACAAATGTGACTAGATAGGACTTAACATCTATGACAGAATTCATGAAAATTGGTAGAGGGGTAGTAATGGGGATGCTACTGGGGGAGGGGGCCTAAATATTGTTAAGATGTCTTGTATGAAATGAACACAAATTCAGTAGAAACACATATTGAAAAAAAGAATTGTTATAGCTTCTTAAACATATTTGTTCAAATACTCCAAATACTAATTACTGCTAATTGCCACTAATATCTGGTCTTGCTTGCTTAAATGATAGCATTTATGTAATAATATGCAATTTTAATATGTAACAATATGTTAATTTTAATAACACATACATAATTACTATATGATATTTTACAAAAATCATCTTCCTTAGTCTGGCTCCCAATCAGATTGCTTTGCTTGACCAGCCTATATCTAGTCTGAATTCTGATTCTGCCCTTAATTAACAATGTAGTCTTGAAGAAGTCGTTTAAGTCCTCAGCTCAATGGTCTTCATCTTAAAATTAACTGTAGGTAGTACTAGTTCCAATGTGATCATCATCCTGGGTAGAGGTGGTAGATTGTCCCATAGTACACGATCAATAGATGTCAGCTTTTCCTGCAACCTAGCTGTCTCATGTTTTCTATGCAAAGCTGTGCGGCCAGCTCTCCCAAGGTGAGCTTTGTTTATCATAAGGCTCTTTGATTGACCTCAGAGTCCTCAGATGGTCTGTCCTTCAAGCCCTTCTCCACCAAGATTTTCCAGTGTTCTGTACCCTAAGATTTAACTTCAGTTAAATCATTTATGACTTCCTCCTTCATTATTTCCTGTGAGAATTTACATAATTAAAATGTCCTAATTGAAGTGTTTCTATTATTATTATTATTATTGCAATTATTTTCTTTTTGAGCCGGGGTCTCCCTATAGCCACAGCTGACCTGGAACTCACTATGTAGACCAGACTGTCCTTGATCTCTCAGAGATCAGACTGCTTCTGCTTTCCAAGTACTAGCATTAAAGACATGTGCCACCATGCCTGGCTTATTTTATATTTTTATATAGTCTCATATAGTCCATATTGACCTTAAACTCGCTATATAGCCAAAGATGACCTTGAATTTCTGATCGTTTTGTCTCTATTTCCCAAGTTGTGAGGGCATAGCTATGTACTACCATACCCAGTTTATGCTATGCTGAGAGTGAACCCAGGAATTCCTGAGCACAAAGCACTCGACAAACTGAACTCCTTCCTCAGTCCCTTCTTATTTTATTTTATTTTTAACACTTCTGTGTCCTTTTCAGCTTCTTTCAGGTAAAGCTTATTATCTATTTCCAACTCAATGCTTTGATTGAACAAAATAGGCTTCCTCCCTAGTGTGATCCCTAGTGGGTAGCTGTGTGTCACAAACATGGAAGCACTGGATTGTGGGAACAACTGACCACTGCCCTCAGGAAGAGCGTGGTTTGAGAGATGACTCTGTGAAGTAAGCCTTTGGTTTCTTAACCTAAGTCTGCTCCTGAGAAGTATTTCCACGTGGAGAAACAGGAAAACACCAAAGAGGGATTGCCAGTTCATTTCCAAAAGAGATAATTTTCTATTGGCTTTGTGTCAGGAAAACTGTTCCCATTGTCATCCACCCCTTCGCCCTCCCAAATTCAGTTAAAAATGGTTATATGTAGTTAGCACAGACTGTGACCAGCCAGAGGAACCAAACTGGAGAGAAATGTGATTTGAGGTTTGTGGTGAGCGTGGTCCTGAGGTCACGTTGATTAGTGGTGCCAGGAGACTCGGAATGGGGTAATCAGAGGAAGACAAGGGGGTGACCAAGGTCATTTGTCTTCTGACCCTCAGGCCAACATGAGGCCTTTAAAGACGAGGTGGTCTGAAACCTCTCTTCAGGGAGGATGTGGATAGGGGAAAAATAAATTTTGGAGATTGGATAGCACAAACTACAGAATAATAGAATCTTACAGAAGGAAAAACTGAAAGGAATAGAACTTAAGAAAATGTCTGTGAAGAAAAGAGCATATGAGTTATGACCTATGCTCTTCTCCACTTTTAGATTGGAAAAAGTCAGTGGTCAAGCCAATGAGCAGGAATGTGGTGGGCATCATAAGGATGTTAGGCCACTGTTTAGCAAGAGAAGCCAATTTTGTCCAGAAGTTTAGGCATATAGACTTAAGAAGCACATGTTCCAAGTGAATGTCAATGTTAGACTCTGTGATTTTGAGGACTTAAATTCCTAGATGTTCCCATTCGAGTTTGGGGTGTAGGAAGTAAGATGGAGAATCTCAGTTGGTGAGAGACCCGATTCTTACTCTTCAGTCATGGAGCTGGCTGGTGGCTCTGCGTATTTATTTGTGGGTGGGTTGGAGGGCAGTTACAGTGGGGCATGCAACTGAAAGAGGTAAACATTAAGAGCTTGGATGTAAGAAATTCAAGCACTGCATATCCGTTTGAATTTAAGTATGACACATATTTGACTTTGATTTTGCAGAGACAGAGAAAGAGAAATGAGATCTTGCCATGGCTGTGTTAAGCAAAGAGCTAGCTCCTTAACCTTTGAGGTGGTGAACACATATGGCGTCAGGTAATGGAATGTGGCACGTTGTAAAGCAAATGGTAACAGTGAAAGATTTCTGAATGTTTGACAATCAAAATTCAATTAAAACCGAAACCTGATGAATCTGAGGGGGGTGACAGTGCTCAGCCATGGTGCATTGCAGATTTGACTTCAGCTATGACACTGAACCCGAAGCAGATGCACGTTGCTCGGCCCGTGCCATCAGTGCCGCTCATTAGTAAAAATAGTGATCAACTCTGAAAAATACTGAAGATACTCTATGTCCCGCAGTATCAAATGTTCAGCCTAGATTTACTACTTTACATAAAAATAAACAAGCACATCCACTTCATTGTTATGCATTATTTTAATCTTTAATAACTGGTAACTCATATATATATATATATATATATATATGAATTGTTTTAAAAACCATTTATGATGTATTATCTGTAACTATTTGACCTGTATAGCTATTTCATATACTTATATAGCTAGTATCTCATTAGAATCTCACTAGCAAAAAGGAGTGGAAAAAAGGTGAAGAAGCTTTGCCACAGAGGAGGACCAACACCGTCGGACCATGGAGGGCAGTTTCGGAATGTGACACCTTGTGGCAGTAGTAGGCAGATGGTATTTGGACTGATGATGAACTGCAGCCTGAATTGGTTTGGAAGAAAATGGTGAGCCCATTTCCTTCTCAGCCCTATGTTGGATGCTACAGCTAATGAAAAGTATCCCAGGAGAGAGGAAGGCCTAGAGTTTTATTGTCAAGGTTGATAGCTAATCAATTGATGAAATTAAGAGTTCTTAGAGACAAGATTATAAACTTTCATATTGTAGAATACATGTTCAGTTTGTAATAAGCAAGAATCATTTATTTTTCCAGAAATCCACGTGCTAAACAAATTAAATTTTAAAGATGTCTTCTAGCATTGTATTTTAATATCAGTTTCATGGGGTAAGGAACTCGGGGCTGCATAAACTCGAGAACACAGCAGACTGCTGATAAAAACCACATAAACAAATTTTTAAAAAACCCTATTCATTACATTTAAGATTATAAACATCAATTAAATATATAAGTCACCAAAAGGAATGAGGAAAAATAAAGACATATGGCTGGTTATGTTTGTGTAGCAAAGATCATTAAATATTTTAAATTTTTGAGACCTAACTAAAAATATAAAATGTAGTTCAATCCAATTTATACAAACATTTATTGGGTGTTTATGTCATGCCAGATACTATACCAAATATTTAACTGAATGAACAAGTTCATGTTCTGAAACAATCTGGTGAAAAAGTACAATTCAAAGAGATATTACAAGCAGGCATGGTGGCCCACATCTCCTGCCACTCAGAAGGGTGAGGCAGGAAAATCATGACTTCAGGGTCAGCCTGCCATACATACTGAGAGCCTGTCTCAAGAAAACAAGAAAAATACAATTATTCCAACCACGATATATGCTCAGCCTTTAGAAGACTTCAGGGACTCACCCTGAGCAAACTGAAACGCGGATACTTAAAATAAGCCCCCTGAAAATGTGACTTAAATGGCTGAAATCAGCTGAGAAAGAATAAACAGCAGAACCCGAAAAAAATCTAGTCAGGGAAAAAATACATCCAAGGCCTGATAAATAGAATACTTGGTGTTTTATATTTTATTACTGTGCTTTGCTTTAGAAATGATTCTCTCTGGATAGCCAGACTCGCTTCAACCCTACAATCCTCCTGTCTCAGCCTCCTGGGTGCTGGCATCTCTGGAGCTCAGCACCTTGTGTTTTAGCTCAATGTGGCTAGAGAAAAGGACTGTATCATTGGATGGACCACTAGCCGAGTCGGCATGAATACCTGAGCATACCTGTGTATGCCACTTATTAGAGCCAGCTGACTTGCACAGTATGACGATGGACTGGGCATAGTGCTTCTGCACTTATAGACCAAATCTGTTTCCTATTCCTTCTGCCACTGACTCCTCACTGTCCATCTCACATCTGGCCTTTGGGCATTGCACAACAGCAGCGTACCTACAAACATGTAGGCAATACATTTATACACATAAAATAAAAATAATAGATAAAACATTTTTTAAAAGAAATGTGGAAGAAAATATTCTACTTGGAGCAAAAACTTGAAGGAAGACATTCGCTGCACCCAAACACACAGTCTCACTCCGAGTCACTAGTGTGTTGATATAGTACAGATGGAGTGTTTTTAATTTAAAATGCTTGAAATTAAAAGTGTTTTGGATTTTGGATATTTTTAAGATTTAGGAATTATTGTGGATCTCTAATGAGATATCTGGGAAACGAAACCCAAGTCTAAACACAACATTCGTTTATGTTGAGTGTACCACACATACATACTATGAAGACAGATTTTTTACATTTTTAGTAATTTTGTTCATGAAACAGTTTCTTAATATGGAATTTTCCAATTTGGACACTGTGTCAACATTCAAAATGTTTTAAATTTAGGGCTCAGTGGGCAAAGGCCTCTCCTGATAAATATGATGAGTTCAATCCCTGGAACCTGCATACTGGAAGGAGAAAACCTACTCTGCCATTTTTCATCTGACCTCTGTGCACATGCCATGACATGTGCCTGCTCCCCCAACACACTGTCCCCACAACACAGAAAATAAATAATTTTTATTTTAAATTTTGAAGCATTTTGGATTTCAGGTTTTTATAGTAAAGATACTTAACCAATATAGAAACAATATCCTTTTTACTTTTCTTCTATTTTCTTTTAAAAAAAATTTGGGGGGGGGGCGGCTTTGAGACAGGCTTTGTTTGTAGTCCTAGCTGGCCTGGAACTTGCTACATCAACCAAGTTGCCCTCGATTTTACAGAGATACTCCTGCCTCTGCCGGCCAAGTCCTAGGATTACAGGTGTGGGCAAGCTCACCTGGCTAAGAATATCCTCCTTTGAGAGGTTGTCTTTCCATGCAACACCAACCACTTGCTCCACTGCACTCCTGCAGGCTCCAAGACGTTTCAGTAGCCGTCACCCCTCATTTGGCTGTGAGTCTTCGTCTCAATACCACAAGTTTATAATTTACCCTGAGGCTCCGGCACATCCAGTCAGTCCTAGAAACCCTTCTTTCCTGAGGTGTACATTTGTTTCATATAAAGAAATGATCTACAGTAACGGTAACGGTACTTTAAATTTTGAATGAGTACGTTTACCAAACAAGGAGCAATCAAAAGTAGAAAGAGGCAGGTAGAAGCAGCAAGCAGCAAAACCCAGTCAAACTGAGCGCTCCTGGCCTCCAACAGAAATCAAGTGGGCGCCAGCTGAGCCAAGTCAAGGCTGCTTCTAGTTCCCACCGCAAGCATCTTGATACCCTGGGGTAAACAAGAGGAGCCTCCGTGGACATAGTTTGTCTTCTAGCTGTTCTCCAGGGCGCAGTGTTTTTAACATCCATACATGTGTGTTGTCACATAGGCATGGGGTCGACATGCCCCAAGAAAGGGTCTCAGAAGAGATTTGAGGTAAACATGCCGAGCTCTGTGATAAAGGGGCGTCCTTGCTCCCAGAGGCCGCTTTTAACAAGTACAAACTACATCACCGTTCCCCAATATAATTTATTTCACACCCTTCCACTTCCCACTGAACAGCACCAGACACCCACTGTGTATGGACTTTCATTGTCCCCTAAGTCTTCCTTCCAGTAGCCAGTAACCCACGTAATCAGAACGAAATTCATTCTGTCTTTATGTTCAAATTCCAAAGTCTAAACTATTTTATTTCGGAATTTCAGTTCAGAAATTCAACCACAAAACATCTCTTTTTCAGCATTTCTCCATTTTACCTATCTTAAAATGCCAATAGGTCAGAATTAACTTTAAAAAGACATTAATTCTCTGCCTCCTACTCAGTTTTGTTGATGTAGATGTCTTCTTTCATGTTATAGTTTAGTTAAGTATTATTTTTCAGAGTTTTTTGGAATTGCAATCTAGCCAGGAAATATGATCAGGGATGGGGAATACTTGAGAGAAATCTCTTCAATATCTAGACAACCCTCGCAAGCTTTTATACCTCTCCTTTTGTAGTTTATTGAAGATACATAACCTGACATCTGAGACCCCCTATAACTGCTATTAAAGTCTGAAATTTTGTAATTAGGTAAATAGTAGTCATATTTTAACAATGGAGGAAAATTGGAACTAGATTAAAACAATCATAAAATCATAATTGAATAAAAGACAATGTCACAGGATACTGAAATTGAAATTTTAGCTCACTGTAATCATTCAATGTGTGAAAATTTCCAACTTCTGCATATTAATGCTCAATAATGTTTTAAGAAATGGAAATTTTATTTTAAATTTTACATATACTTTACTTTTATAGCTATTTAAAAGATATATAAATTTGCATATCCTATATAATTGGTAAGTATGTTTTGTGTTTATTAGAGAGTAAGTACAATTTATTTCATCCCTAAGCAGTTCTCCGAAGATAATATTATTCAGTTTATTTTATTTTGCTTTGCTTCATTTTGTTTATGGTACGATGTGTCAAATCCAAGGCCCCTAGTATCAAGTATGTAAAGCAAGTATCCTCATTCCATTTTATTTTGGTTTTTGGCAGAAGTAAACTTTTAAAGTAAATTCCTATTTTCTCAAGATAAAAAAACACTTAGATAAGAAGGAAATTTTTAAAAGAAAAACTAAGCTCATAAAATGGCCGACATAAATCTACTGTTAACTTTTACAATGTAGCCTTCCAGATGTATATATATAAAGACATTTATCTATATAAGACACCAAAGTGAGAATAAACATATAGTTAGGGCACTTACTTCAAAACTTTACAACATCACATGTATGTCTTTCTGAGTCGATATATTATCATTTAGACAGTATATGACATGATGAGGTTTAAATATATCACAGTATGATTTTTATGTATATTTTTAATATTTTATTTTTTAATTTTCATATAGAAGTGCTGTCTTTGTATTATTTCTTTTCCTCCAAGTCCCATGTCATATCCTCCCACTGATTTTCAATTTCAACCTCTTCTTTCATTGTTGTTGTTACATATAATATACACATTTATATATAATAAATATTATGCATATAATGCATTGAGACCATTTAGTGGTGCTCATGTGGACCTGGGCTTCGGGCTGGCCATTTAGTATTAAATAATCTCTCAGTGAGCTAGTCCATGGAGAAAACTGATTGTCCTTCAGAATCCACTGATTTCCTCTAGCTCTTCATCTTGAGTTGGGTCCCCATGATATTCCATCCATCTATCTTGACATGTCAACTGTTTTTGTCATGCAGATCTTATTAAACTACCATACTTTTAAGCTTTCATTGGCACAGTTTTACTATCATGTCCAGAATGCATTAACCAATAGTAGGTGCTTGTCCCTCTGGCTCTTACATTCTTGCAACTCTCTCTTCCACAATGTTCCCTGAGCCTTAGGTGTAGAGGTTTCATTCTAGATGTGTCAGTTAAACTTGGATAACTCAAATACACTTATTCTCTGTATTTGACCAGTTGTGGAACTTTGTGATAGTTTCCATATGCTGTAAAAATAAGCTTCTTTGGTGAGTAGTGAGAGGAATACGTCTATAAATTCCTATTTAGAATACAGTAAGAAATTATGATGGTCTAGGGAAGTGACAGCAGTAGATTTTTTTTCTGGGTTCCATGATATCTTCATCCATGTATACTTGGCTATGTTTCGAGTAACACCCATGATTTGTCTCCCATCAAGTGGGTCTTAAATCCTATTAGACAGTTGTCAACTTCGCTCAAGATAAAAGTGCTACTACTGCACTAATAGAGATTGCTCTCTAGGTGGGTCATAAGCTTTACAACTGGGGTTGAATAATTGACTGACTGTCTCCCTTTTCAGCTTGCATAGTATCCTCTGATACTCTGAGTGTTAGTCTTCAGGGAAGAGGCTTCTAGGTCAGTTCCAGCTCAACTGCTCTAAGTCCTGTGTCTGCAGTATGTCCTGTCTTCAGCAATAGGGTGTTAACTTCAAGTTCTGGGAGGCAATCAAGGGCTATGGCCATAGCCTATATTGAGAGTCTTGGACTATCCTGATCAACACTTCAAAGGGAGGCTTCCCATGCCTGACATTGTGGGTTTTGTTTTATGGACTTAGCTATGAACATTTACTCACAGTGAGTACTGAATACACTATAGTGAAATATAGTTATTTTTCAGTAGGGTATTAAACGCTACATTTCCCTTGAGTTTTCAAACCACGTAAGCCTAATTTACTTACCTTCCCTCTCTCTGCCCCTACATAGTCCTCCCCATTCCCTCCCCCCGTTTAATACGCCCCCCCCATTTCTCTCTTGATAATCCACCTCTCTCAAGCGCCTTCTTCCCCTTTTCGCCTTTGTTTGATTACTTTTCATTTTCCTGGTTCCTGCAGTTATATCAGGATATCTACTCACTTCTAAGCATTTGGAGCTAGGATCCACAGATGAAAGAGAACATGCATTGCTTGTCTTTCTGAGTCTGGTTTATGTCGTTCAGTACAATAGTTTCTAATTCTATTCATTGGCCTGCAAATTTCAAGATTGTGTTTTTTCCTTAGCACTATGTAGAACTTCACTGTATTTATTATTCAGTCATCGACTGAGGTTCATTTAGGTTGTTTCTATTTCCAAGCTATTGTGAAAAGAGCAGCTACAAACATGGTTGAGAAAGTATCTCTGTAGTGGGATATTGAGCCTTTAGGTATATGGCAAGGAGTGGTATAGCCCAATCAAATGACAGATCTATTTTCATTTTCTTAAGAGTCCTTTGCACTGCAGCCCACAGTGGTTGCACCAGTTTGCAATCCCTCCAGTAGTAAATGGGGCTCTTTTTCACCACATCCTCTCCTGCATTTGGTATCATTTCTTCTCTTGAATTTAGGCATTCTGACTGGGGACAGATGAAATGCTAACGTGGTTTTCATTTGCACGTCCCTGATTGCTAAAGGTGGTACACATTTTTAAGTGTATCTTAGCCATTTTTATTTCTTTTTTTGGCAACTCTGTTAAGATCCGTAGGCCATTTTAATTGAGTCATATGCTTTCTTGATTCTTTGCTTTTTGAGTCCTTTGTATAATATGGCAATTAGTCCTCTATCAGATATATAGCTGGCAAAGATTCTTTCCCACTCTGTGGGCTTTGTCACTCAGTTGGTTATGTATTGTGTGTGTGTGCATGCATGCGTGAGCACACATGCTATGGCACACATGTGGAAGTCAAAGGACAATTTTGTGGGGTCAGTTCTCTCTTTCCACCATTTGAATGAAGCGATTACATTGAAGAGGATTTTAATTAACTGATTTAGATTTACTAATCCAAGTTATTTGTTCATAAACACCATTCTATTTTCACTCACTAGCATTTTTTCTAGGTCTTACAAGATACGTCGATATGAACAAATTCATGCATACAGTCTCTGGATTTGTCAGTAGTAGATAAAATACGCTTCTTTTTCTTATTCAAAAAATAATGGAAGCTGGAGAGATGGCTCAGCAGTTAAGAGCACTGGCTGTTCTTGCAAAGGACCCAGGTTCAATTCCCAGCACCCACATGGCAACTAGCAACAGTCTGTAATTCCAGTTCTGGGGGGAATCCACACACTCTTCTGATCTCTGTGGGCATTGTACTACATGGGTGCATTTACATGCATGCAGGTAATATACTCATACACATTTAAAAAGTTTTTAAGTAATATGTAAATATAAAATTGGTAAATGTTCAGAAAACTTATATTGATTACTACAAAGTTAAATTATAACCTGACTATAAAAATAATTTCAATAGTAACAATAAAATATTATTTTTTTCAAGATTGGAATCATCTATTTGATCAAATCATAGGAACTGAATCAAATCCTGGATTTTTAGCCATCAAGAAAAGATAACTCATGTGTAAAACAACTTTTAAAATAAAGTCATGGCAATTTTCACAGTTTTCTCTTCAACTATTTTATTTATTTATTTTTGTTTCTTCCATTAATATTTATTTAACATAAAATATTTGGATTAATTCTTTTAGATTTTCATACAATGTGTTTTGATCATATTTCAAGCTCTCCTAACTCATCCCAGATTTCTCATCTCCCTACCCATCCAACTCTGTTATTATTTTTCCAGTTTGTATTGTCCAAATATACTTCAGTGTGGAACCTATCCTGAATTTTGGTCAACCAACCAGGGGCCACACCATTAGAGAAGATTGACTCCCTTTGATAATGCCCTCTCATCTAGAAGGAGGGGTCTTTTTTTACTAAAAGTCCAGTAGAAGATTTTTCTTAAAGGCTCTTTGTTAAGTGAATCATTGTGTATTTCATACTGAACATCTCAATCAATCTTAATCATCATTACACCCCTGCCCCCACCAGCCCCACCCTGTAGCCCCCCAACTGAAGTCCATACATTCTTTCATCTGTGTTAAGGTCTTTTGTATCAAGTTACTGTCCCCAATGTTCCTCAGTGCAGTTTCATCTACTAAGGTCTAGTCAGCCTATCCTATCCAGAGTCCCTGGCTTTAGGAAGATCAGCTCATCCTCACCCAACAGTAATCAGTTGCCAATATTTCTTCAGCAAAGATTGTGGTCTGCTACTGATTTCTCCAGTTCCTTGGTGGGTTTTGGTCTGTTTGAGTTTTCATGGGTCTTGAGCATGCCGAGATCATTGTAAAGGTTCATATGAGCAGGGTCCCAAGAGCTTGTAGGATTCTATTTCCATATGGTCACGCACCTCCTCACTGGCTCTTACAGTCTTTCTTCCCCATCTTCTGCAATGGCCCCTAGGCCTTGGGTGAGCAAAACTTACTATGAGTCCTGTCCAGGGACCCACACTCGGCAGATTCCTAATCTCCATGTTTTATGCATTTGCGACCTTTTGTGTTCCTGGCCCTCTGTTGCACGAGGGAGCTTCCTTAATGAGAGTTAAGAGATTCATTAGTGTCCTCTTCACCCCTTGGTCCATGTTACATGAGCCTTGGGTGTAAAGGTTGCATCATAGATGTGCTGCCTAGGCATGGGAAATTCATGGACCATGTTTGTGTGTGACTTGTTGTAGTGCTCTGTACTAGTCTCAGTCTGGTGCAACTGAATCTTCTTTGATGAGAGATGACTAGGATACTTGACAGAAAAGAATGTTGCTCACAGGCATCCAAGGCAGGTACTGGGTGGGGAAAGCCAGGGTAGATGACTGGACTAGCGCAGGCAGAGAGGGCAGTTGGGGATGGGAACTGCCTGTGAAGGCTCTAACAAACTAGACTGAAATTTTGAGCTGGTCTGAGTACCGGGGAGATCAGGATGCAGTGGGTAGGTCTGGACCAAGAGGGTAGTCCAGAGATCTGAAATGCTAAGGGCAAAGTGGGCCTGTGCCCGAGGCTAGAAGGAGAACAGGATGGGGTGGGGATGGAGTTGCTCAGGCAGTAGGGGAGTGGAAAGGCCTCTCCCCAACTATTTTATATACCACCCTTCTGGAATGTGTAGGCAGAAACTCAAAGCCGTTTGGACATAGATCAAGGGAAGAGTGTATATTCTAGGTTAAAATGAAATATAAACCCTTTCATACAGTTGAACTGTTTCATAATCTTACACCTCTTTTGAATACTTGTTTCAAACTTAACTAGTATGGAAATAGATCTTTTTCCTACAATAACCACCAGGTATTAAAGAAAATGTTTGAATAATTACAGTATTTATATCTGAATTTACATCACTTGTCTAAGGGTAGTCTTTAAAACCCATTTCAGACATCAGTTTCTGCTAATTGCTGTGTTATGAACTATAAAGAAACTTGAGATATTGATTAAATTAATTACAACCTCATCATGTTCAATATTAGTAGGATCCTAGAAATACAAGGCAATTTCTCAGGAACAAAAGTCTTAAATTTACCTACTGGAGCTTAATTTATCTTCTTTATACTTTTTGACAAAGTAAAAATCATCAAATGTTTTTTTATGCAGTAAAATAAAGACAAGGGAGGTATAGCCACATAGCGCCTCCATTTTGACTTTCTCTTCTATGTTTCTTTATTGAATTTGGGCACAGGCTTCAAATAACTGTTCCTTCAAGACTGTGTAATTTATTTTATGACTTCTGGCTTACTCTTTTGACACTTTAATATCAGACCCTTATAGGGCATATCATGCCATTTGTTTACAATAGAGATTTGGTCCACAAAATCCTGCCAAGTAATATTTTTGAACACTTTCATTCAGTTTCTTTTCTTTTGGCAAACTCTGCTGACAAAGTACGGTCAAGTCAGCATGTGGGTGAAGTCTGAGTTTTGTATCAGATTGTAATATTTTTTAGGTCTGCTCGTGCTTCCTTCTCTCACCCACACAGAGGAAGATAGGTGGAACACTCTGTCCTTCAGTCTGCTCTTATCACAATTTCATTTCTAATGATGTTTCTAAAGGAAAAGAAGACTTGAATAGGGATTTTTCCAAGCTGTGTTTATCATGCTATTAATTAGAACACTTATTAATCTAAAAATCTAGCAAAGAGAAATAGCTAAGTAACTTGTAATATCATAAGAGGAAGTATAATGCTTTGAATTGTATTTGAGGACACTAAAAACGATCAAAAGGTAAGTGTGACAATGAGGTGGTGAAGGTCATGTGTTCAGCAGGATCTCTGACAACTACTGAGAAACTGATCAGGGTGATTTAAACAATTCACAGAGTTTTACCTTAAAGAATATCTCTGTCAAACTGAATGATATTATATGACAGTCAGCAGAAATAGCACTAGCTATGTGAGATGGCACAAAGCTTGGTGTCAGAGGTCATAATGTTGGGACATATTATGGGACATCTTAGACACAAGAATCAATTGAGGTTTAGTGATATAGTGGTAGAATGGCTTGCCTAGCAAGTGTGGGGCCCTGACTTCAGTTCTCAGCACCACAGAAATAAATAAATAAATAAATAAATAAATAAATAAATAAATAAATAATAAAAGTAAAGAAAGAAATAACAAGGGAGTGGGGGAGTGATGTGAGCAACAGAAGGCAGGTGGATTTCCAAGATAATTTCTACAAATTCACAATCTTCCAGAGACAGATGAATCATTCTATCTAACTACATGTAATTATGTGAGCTTTACCAGCTAAGGGTAGAAAACCAAAAGCTATCTATATGGGGCTAGAGAGATAGTTCAGCAGTTAAGAGCACTTGATGTTCTTCCAGAGGACCCATGTTTGGTTGCCAGCACCCACTTTGGCCAGCTCATAACATCCTGTAACTCCAGCTCCAAGGGATCTGATGCCCTCGTCTGTGAACACCTGCACGTACTTGGCAGACACAGAAACATACACATAAAAATAAAATAAATCTTAAAAATTAATCTATTGTTTAGAGTGCAGGAGCACAATTTAAGGAAGTAAAGATCCATGTTGTAGACTTAAATGGAGCCACACAGAGATATTCTCTTTTCCATCTCTTTGATTCCTGGAGGAGACATTTCCAGTACCTGAGAAAGAGACACAGAGATGACAGAGACAAAGAGATAGAGGCAGAGAGAGGCAGAATTGAGAGAATTTCCTTAGTTGTAGTATAATAGCACAAATTTGTTCTCAATTCATAAGGGAGAAAGCCAAATTTACTTTTCTGTTTGCCAAAGCTCTTTTTATTTTATATAATATTTTTATATCTCAATTTGTACCTACCCAATCATGGCATCAACTCTTTGCCTCAAGCATATCCTTTCTATACTTTCTACACTAGGATAAAGGGAGGAGTGCTGGCTCGATGGTAGTGCATATGACTCAACTATGAGAAGAATCATGGCTTCTGTTATTACTTGCTTTGTCTGAAAGTCCTCATAACAAAGTATATCAACAGGGCCTCTGTCAGGGCAATTTTTCATGGAATCCCCAAGATTCTTGCAGTAGCTAAGAATCTTCCTGGACTCAAGGTTGCTGTGTGAACAGGATTAGGATTAAGCCCCTAGAGCCTCAGTTTCCAGTCTTTAGCTTAGCACAGATTGTTTTCCCTTAATGCCGTCATGTGCGTACGGTGCCTTTTGTCCTAGTCTCTGGTTGTGTTCCACTTGTTCCATCTGTTTTCATTTTCCTGTTTCTCTTTTCTTTTGTACTATTCCATCTTATTAAATATATTGACTTTTTGTTATTTCTGTTGGTATAATTGTTATAGTATTCTTTCAGTAACTGCTCAAAGGATTATAGGATACATTTAAGTTTTACCACTTAGTGAAATTTACTACCTCAAGCATGATGTGGATCAGTAACAAGCACCCAGATTAAATGTTACAGCTGATGTACACAGTAAATCTATGCACACTGACAGCCCTAAGACATCAAATATTGGCCTCAGGCTAGGATTGATATTTTAAAGAGCCTAAGTAAAATAAGATAATAAAATTTACTTCATTATTTGCCACTTCTTCTTTGTTCTTAAATTTTTGTACTACTTTCTGGTATCTTTTTTATATTTTATTTGTTATTTTAATTTTATTTTTTATGTATATGAATATATTTCCTTGCATGTATGGAAGAGCAACCATGTTGGGCAATACCCTTGAAGGTCAGAAGGGGTGTTAGATGCCTAAGACAGTTGTTAGCAACCATGTGGGTGCTAGGAATCAAACCTGGGTCTTCTGCAAGAGCACCCAATGCTCTTAGCCTCTGAGCCACCTGTCCATCCCTGTGATACCATTTTTTATAACTGAAAACAACTTTCTTAGGCATTTGTTTTATGGAAGATTTGAATATTTTCATTACTAAAGGATACTTTTTACTTGACACAGTATAAGGTTCAGATTCTTCTTTGTGGTTTTGAAGAACCTCTGAAGTCACTCAGTTTGTTTCCTGTATGTGATAAGCTGCTTTTCTTCCTTCACGTTCAGTTTCCTTTTCAGTTTTCAGTATTTGATGATGATATGCTTCTGAATGATTTTCTTTGAGTTTATCCATTTTCTTGAACCTGTATATTTACACATATTCCACCAATTTGTGAAATTTCCAGTCATTTTTTGTCCCATATTTACGGCATGAAAGTGCAGCTTCTGCTCTTGCTCCATGGGTCCCTGAGGCTCTATTCATTCTTTCCATATTTTTCCTTGTTGTTCAGATTATAGAAGTTTCTGTTTCCAAGTTTGCAAACTTTTCCTTCCATTGCAACCATTCCGCTGCTCAGTTCTTTGTAGTGGAATTTATTCTATTTTTAGAAACAAAGCTTCCTTTTCCTTCCTTTCCATTGCTTATTTCTTAGCTATCAACTTCTGCCTTTTATTAACTTCAAATGTTTACTTTTATTTGATAGAGCATGGCTATAATAGCTGTTTTATAGACCTTATCATATAATCCTATTATTTGAGTCATTTCAAGTGTTGGAATTTGTTATCTTTCCCTTAAGTACATTAAATTTTTCCCAGTTCTGTGTATGTTAAGGAACTTTGAATTAAATATTGACAGTTTGGACTAATATATTATGAGACTAGATACTATGAAAATTATCTAGAGAAGGTTGATTTCTTATTGAACCTTCAGGATGTGTATTAGGGTCACAATCTATGAAATCACCTTCTGTGGGAAACCGTTGCTGTGTCTGTCTTTTAAGTGTTTTGGGGGCTGATCCCCTATGTGGTTCTGAGGTGTGAGTAGAGATCTCTATGGGGGTCAGCTTCTCCAAGCCATTGTTGTGGTGAATTAGATCAGCTCTTCTCCATACCTGCACAGTATGAAGAATAGTCCCAGATGCTCTGCTAAAAACCTAGAGTCTTGACTTTCCTCTACTCTTGTGGTCTGCCAAGCCCGGTCTGCCTTGAGAGTAATAAGCCTAGAGAATGGGACAGAGGAAAATAATGTGCCTTTCTTTGTTCTTTGGAGCATGGGGACTACTGACTGGAACGAAGAATTGAGAACTTTCTCTTGGAGTTTTAAGTGACTGCATGGTGGCTTGACAGTGTGGGAATATAGACCTATGACTAAGGTCAGCCTGGATCCAGAATAAGAGAGCTCTTTTAATGACTTCCCCAAATCTTTGTCCTGCAAGGTTCTCCCTCCTCAACTTGTGGCTGAAGAAAAGATGGAAAGTTTCCCTTAGATGAGATGTTTCTCTGTCCATGCCTGTGGTGAAGTTCAGAGATTTGAGTGGTTCTAAATTCTCAGCCAGAATATATGAGAGAGAAAAACAACAACAAAACAAAACAACAACAACAAAAAAAAAACAAGAAGACCATTACACAAATCTGTTAGTTTTTATTTTCAGAGCAATCAGAAAGTTGCTTTTCAACTCCAGCCCTGAATTTTTGGTTGCAACCACTGGCAGATGCATGATCCATTTTAGCCAGAAGTTGAACTTCACCTAGACAGTGCACAAGCCCCAAGGTAAAAGCCAAAGTACCTATGCTTAAACAGTATTTTTTATATAAATGCTATTTTAAAAATAGGAAGGCAGGACAGCACTTCGCAGTTCTGCTTTTATTATGTCTAGTAGAGTACTACACGAGGTACAACTTGGTCATTGTATTTTAAGAATCAGGCAAAGAGTTTATAATCTTGGGAGACTTCTCATTTGTGTGATCTTCCTTCTGTTTTTGTGTGACTGCACACACAGTGAGTACCAATATTTTATGGACTTTTAGGAAAAGAAGAGGCAGCATGTGGGAAAAGATTAATAATTTTAAATAAAGAGAAGTTATATTTTAAACGCAATTTCAACATTATTTTTATTCAAAGTACTAATGTGCTATCTTAAACACATAGGAAAAATGTAATGGTAGGCAAAGTGTCAAAGTTTCTAATGTGTGAATCCATAGAAAACAGTGCAATGATCACTTCATTATAATGCATGTATGATGCTGCTGTAAACAGACTTTCAGCTTATCAGTCTCACAATAAAGATCTCATATAAACAACAAAATGAACAATCCAATCCTTATCACAGAACAGAAAATAATGATCAAGCCAGAAAAGGGTAAAGAGCAAACAGAAAGAAAAACGTCTTTGGAATCTGAAGGGATTAGCAAGATCACAGAAGAGCTAAGGGACAGTGGTGTACGAGATTCAGAGATGAGAGATGAAAGATCAGCCTCTAAGACAGCTTCCTCAAGATCGAGGAACTGGATCAACATGTGCCCTTGTAGCTGATGCACTACCTGGGAACTTTAAAGGACAAAGGCTTCCAGGATGTCTTTGGAGAGAAAAGATAATGGCAGGGAAAGTGGAGTTGGGAAAGCATCCTGGCTTCCTGAATCACATAAGTTCTTGTTAAAGTCAGTAGCCTCTGAGTATTTAGGGTATGATATCTTCTGAATTAAAGATAAATGTCCTAAGATTATGTTTTCTTTCCAAACTTACAACTTGTAGAATGAGATAAGGACGGGGTGGTGTCTGCGGCAGAGAGTGGGGCCACTAATACCTCTCACAGGTGAGTATTCAGGGGTTGTGTCTGCAGAGCATAGGGCAAGGCCTCTGATTTCCTGTACCTGTTAACCTGACTTCAGAACATTTATGAATATGAAACAGTTGTAGGAGACGACAAATCCATTCGTCTTGCTTTCAGTGTGCTGCTTCTTGTTTTAAATTTAAAGTTCTTTAGTATTAACTTGGAGAGGAAGATGAGAGAACTCTGGTCAACCTTGGTTATAGCACTGTTTTCTAAATGATACATGAAAAGAAGTTAAATGGCTGAAAACAGATGCTAGGTAATCTGCTCTATAGAACACTGTATTGATCCTTGGAGAAGTACCCTCTATTTTGTGATGACGGCTATTGGCATTAAGAACTTGAGTTCTCCTTGAAAGAATTTTTTAAATGATGGCATACAGAGATGAATCTGAAGCCCCAAAGCTAAAACAGTCTGTAAAAAGAGAGCTGTATAATGGAAAGTTTACTACAAGTTACCCCCATAAGACACTGTACAATTAACAAGTGACACTATTTTTTTTACTATCAGAAACAGGCTTTGTTCAGCATGACAATACACACTGTTTACTTGAGGGAAAGTAAGAAACCTTTGAGTCTGCCCCAGCTGTGTATTTAGCAAGAACTAGTACTGCTTATTGTAGATACTTTATGGTAAAACCTCTAATGGGGGGAGGGTGATTTATCACAAACAGCACTTTGCCACCAATATTTTCTATTGTTCTAAGTACAAATCTTAGCCCATTATCACAAAATAGTTTTGCACCTCGAATTTTAATAAACATTTTGGACTTTGGAGCTGATCAGAAAGAGAATCAATGCATTCATGCAGTTCTTCTCAGGCACTGCTCTTTATCTCTTCCCTCTCAAGTCAGAAGCTTGGCTGGGCAGTACCCTTAACTATAAGAATAGCCACCAGAACACATCCCAGGTGGGTCCAAAGAGCCCACTCACCCGTCAATGCAAGTAGAAGTAATAGTCCTGGTAATGTCCTTTGTCTCTCTTGGCTTCCAAAAGTATCTCAGAATATACGGTCATTATTAACCATGTAAAAATGGATGGCAGAATCTAATATACTCATAAGTTCAACCATTGATGGGGAAAACTATAATATTTTGGATAATTTTATCTCAATCAAAAGTGACATCATTTGATAGATTTTAAGATAAATCAAGTAATATGCTGGAATATTTAAAATACCTAGAGGCTTCTTCATCTTGACCCAGCACTGGAAACTCTGGATGCTTGCTTCTAGTGCTGGTCTCTTGTGTCCCTTGACAAATCTGTGAAGTAACTGGTTTCTGGTTCCAGTGACTCATTTCTTGCTTTTGAATTGAAAATAATAATTTCCTGACCCTGTTCTTTTTCACTCTGACATGGTTTTCTCTAACCATACAATAGGATGAGAGTGAATGAGACAACAGCCATTGCGGCTCTGCTCAGCCTCCCAAAGACGGACACTACCAGCCTACCCAAGGAGGCCAAAGTTTGGCTCCTGCTTTCTGAAAACAGTTTTTCTGATTGTTTTACAGGTTTCATTGGAAATATTGCCTTATGCTTGGCCATACTTTTTTCCAAGAGCCAGAAACATAGACAGGCAGATCATAGGTACTGCAAGGAAATGTGATTATTTTCCCTATACACAGGCAACATCATCCTGTAACACCTCCAGTACGAGAGGTTCCAGATCTCGGAGGCAGGTGCAACCAGCAAGATAAGCTCTCTTTTGATCTTGCAGGCAAATCTGTCTGGTCCCTGGCCTGGTGGCAGTAGCCAAGCAGTGGAGGTGGAACAGAGAATGGAACAGATTGGGCAAAACAATTATTTATGTACTTTTCCCCTCACATCTTTTGTTGAAATTTTGGGATTCACAGTATTTATCACAAACTCCAATAGCGGCTGTAGAATTAGTCAAGTTAAAACCCCTTCTTGGGTGGAGAAAAGAAATTCTGCCTTTAGAGGCCTCAAATCTGTGAATGAAATTCTGAATGTGTATGTCTATCAGGATTTCATCTACAAGATGACACCATAGCCAAGAACAAAACTGGATACTTTAAAAAACGTGCACCTGGATTTATTGAATGTTACATATCTCTACAGATAGATTGTTTTGAGATATCAGCTTTTTATGGGGAACACTGAAATGTGTTTTACTTGTTCTTAAATTTGTAGAAAACAAGATTTGTCTTTACTTTTTTATTTTTTGAGAATTTCATACCTGAGTTTGTATGTATATCATTCCCATCCATTCCTCTCCCCCTCCAGGTCTCCAGGTCTTTCCATGCCTCCCCAACTCTCTCTCTCTCTCTCTCTCTCTCTCTCTCTCTCTCTCTCTCTCTCTTTCTCTCTCTCTCTCTTGATTTTTAAAATTTTCTTTAATCATTATTGTTACATATTACATGTAATGATGTATTCTTTCTCTCTTTCGCTCTAACATGCATACACACACACACACACACACACACACACACACACTACTGAACCCATTAAGTGGTACTCTTATGTACATGTGTTTAAGACTGAGCACATGGTATTACATAACCTCTCAGGAAACTTGTCCATGTAGTAAATGGATTGGACAGCCACTGATTGCCCATACCTCTTCATCTACAGTTGGGCCCAGGTGAAATTTTCTCCATTCCCACTGGTATGTCAACTTTGTTTAGGAAACCATATGGAAAACAGGATTTTCTCAATTACTTACCAGTCTGAACTCTGTACCGTTCATGAATGCACAGTGTTTTCCTAATTTGATGTAACTGCCTAAATTTACACAAACTTTAAGTTGTGGTTCTAATACTAAGGGTGGTGGCATCAATGACGTGTTTATTTTACTATGAAGTGATGTGACATTCTGTATCCAAAGTTTCAAGGAATTGTACATGAAAGAGACAAGCATCCTTACCTCAACATGTCAAGAGACTAAGTAAGTAACTATGATATAAGTTAATGGGACTGGAGAGATAGCTCAGCAATTAAGAGCATTGGCTGCTCTTGCAAAGGATTCAGGTTTGGCTCCCGGCACCCACATGGCAGCTAACAGCCCTCCATAACTCCAGTTCCAGGAGAATCCAACACCCCCTTCTGACCTCCACAGGAATTCCATGACACGGTGCATTTATATAGAAGAAGGCAATACACTCATATATATATATATATATATAATTTTAAAAATATAAAATATATAAGTTAAAAGGACACATAACTGGAAAACACTTTGTATTTATGAAAGAATGATAAATGATTGTTAATAATTTGCACATGTAAGTTATCAGGAAGAAGCTATGTTAAAATACAATTATGGAACAGGGTGTGGTGACCATACCTGTAATCCCAGCACTTAGGAGGTAAAGGCAGTACCATACTGAATGTTCACGGCTATACTGGCCTATATATTGAGTTCTAGGCCAGCCAAGGCTATACTACAAGACTTTGTCTCAAATAATTTAATTAATTAAAATTTTAAAAATTAAATTGTACAATTGGGAAAGAAGAGCAATGCATTTTCAGTCTGGAGGGAGGCAATTAAAAGCTAAACTGTTTAAAACAACATAAAGAACCTCATTAACAAAGTTGATATGCACCTCATGCCTATACATTATAAATAATTATTAATGAAGTTTCACAAAAATGAGTTCAACAAAGTATATCTTTCAGATGTCTATTTGAAGTCTTACTAATTTTTTAAAATTTACTTTTATTTTATATGTATGAGTGTTTTGCCTGCATGCAAGTGCACCCATGTTGTGCAAAGTCCACAGAGGCCAGAAGAGGGCATCGTAACCCCCAGAACTGAAGTCTGTTAGCCCACGTGAGTGCTGGGAATCAAACTCAGGTCCTCTGGAAGAGCAGCCTGTGCTCCTTACTGCTGAGCCATCTCTCCAGCCCCAGTCTTGCCAGTTTTAATAGGTAACTGTTACAGTAGGGGAAGGAATCTTATTTATTATTTTTATTTTATGTATATGAGTGTATTGCCTGCATCTGTATAATTGAACCAATGTTGTACAATGCCTGCAGGGGTCAGATGAGAGCATCGGATCCCCTAGAAGGGGAGTTACGGATGATTGTTAGCTGCCATGTGGGTGCTGGGAATTGAACCTAGGTCCAAAGCAAGAGCAGCTCTTAATTGCTGAGCCATCTCTCCATTCCCAGGGGAAGAATTTTTTTTAAGCCTGAGTATAAAGTTTTCATATAGGAAGTATAGTTGAGGTAACTGGTGAAAATGTGAACAATCTAAGCAGCAAGAGGAGAACGCAGAGTGCAAAGGCCCCGAGCTGGGATGCGTGAGCACGGGGGAATGCTGTGCTGATGAGTTTGTACCTGAAAGGAAAAGATGGAGAGTCAGTTGGCAGGCTAGGATAAAACCGTGGAATGATTGCTTATGCAGCACCATTCCTAGGAGATGCTTCTGGGAAACCATTATGTGTTTGAGTAGGTGAGTACAAGATATTCAAGCTGTTCCTTGGGAGGGTTAAACTGTGGTGTTTGGGTAATTGGAATAAGGAGACTTTTAAAAATATTATTATATTGGTCCAGGTGGAGACTGATGATTGAATGAATGTAAGAATAATAGGAATGGAAAAAAGGATGCTTGCAAGATGTTATCATCAACATAGAGTCATACATCAGACAGTGGTTAAAACTGCCTCATTCACTGAGTTTCTCTTGAAACAAGAGAATGACCTATGCTTTGCTTTGCTTTGAAAGATCACGGAGTAAAGACCAAGGAGTCTCAAACAAAGGACCAAATGAAACCTTGAAAACAGTTCTTATACTATGTCAATTTGTATTTCCTCTTGTTCTTACAGGAAAAAGAATAAAGTTAGGTACTCAGTGTCCTATGTAAGCGTCAAGCTGACTAAAAGCACTCACCCCCATCTGTTGTCAGACATGCTACCAAACTTGCCAATGAACCTGCAGTGGGCCAAGCAGAGAGTCAGAGCAGTGTCTCCCTGGAATTCCAGCATACCAGCTGGTCAGTGGACACTTACAAGCCTGGGCTCTTCCTAGAGCCATTTTGCTCACAGAGTGAATAAATCAGTGTATGTGAGCTGATATTTTTATGTCAGTGATTTACTTGACTGTCTCTTCAAATTAAGTTTCAACTGCCCTACCTTTCTTTATGTCAGTTGTTCTTGCTGAAGTCTAAATAAAGGAAACTTAATCTAATCAAACTAAAGACAGAAAATAAACACTGAAGGGGAAAAGTAAGCAGCCTGTGTTATTGGAATTCCAAGGGCTCTTTCAGTTTGGCTAACACTACCTCTAACTCTGGAGTCTCTGGTGAGATCCTTTCTAAGTATATAAACAAAAAGCCAAGGACTATCAAGCAATTGGCAGCATAGGAAAATTTCCATCTTATTAGAAGAGAAAGCACCCATCGATGTCAGTGGACGTAATGTAATACAGAGGAAATTCATGCTGGCATGCCATGGCTTTCCCACTGAGCCATAAAGGGCAGTGTGAGCCTTGCTCAGGCCTTACTGAAAAAGTTTCAGCTGAAGTTGAGAATGCCTGAGTATTTCACTGTTTAATGGAAAACACCGGATCTATAGGGAGACAGCAAAAGTCAGGAATTTATTGACTGACAAACATGTTCAAATGGAAACCAGAGGACCAGTCAGAAAATAGATTTTCCTGTAATAGTCTGCAAGTAAAATTTCCAAGAAAAGACCACCCGCCCAGGACAAGTGGTCACGTGTGCACAGCAAAGGCAATCCAACTGCCCAAATTTCCATGCCAAGACAATTTACGAAATTGTAAGAATGAAATTTTAAAACCCCAGTTTAGACTCCATATTTCATCAAGCCCTATATTCTTTGTCCTATGATGTTCTTAAGGATGAAGTTTAACAAGAACTTTAACTAAAAATATTTATTTTCTAAGCATTCTTTCTTATTCATTTAAAGTACCTTAAAAATTTGTGAGTTATTTAACAATTTGTAGCAGAATGTTTCTAAACCTGTTGTTGCATTGAAATGGAGAGAGACAGAGGGAGAGAGAGAGAAATTACTTAGTATTACTTTGCACATAATTTATTTATGTGCAAACTGTGGTGGTGTGCACCCCATTTGGTATTCAGGGAAACAAGAGATAAAATAAATTCTCCGAGTTCTCCCAGATAGGCAAAACTCGCAGGTGGGAATTTTCACCGAAGTCCTCTGATTGACCTGCACCACTAGCAATTCCCACTTCACGCTCAGCACATGAAGCAGCTGATAGGAAAAGGACCTTGGAGCTGCTCTGATGGCTGCATTGAAGTTTATTCCCAGCCTATGGTTTATTCAGCCGGCTGATTTTAAAGTACATAGTAATAGCATTTTTCTCACCAGATTGTGATTCTGGAGCCAGAGACATCTTTCTCAGCTCTGTCATGACCTAGCAGTGTGTCCTTAAACCAATTATGTACCTACACTGGGATTCGCTTTTTCACAAGTAAACGAGACATTAGCTATAGCGTTGTAGCTTTCTCTGCTCAGTGTAGTAATCAATGTAAACACCGAGTTCAGTGACTACCATAAAACCGAGTTTAATCAAGATAGGTGACTGTAATGAGCTTGATTTGGCTGCCTCAATAGGCAGCCACCCAGGCAATGGTTGGAAACAACAAAGCTAATTTGTCCTTGGGTAAAATGTTAGTCATTGGTCAGCTGAGCTCTGCAGAGGCCAGCTCTAGGTCTTGGTGGGAGGAGTTTGGGTTCAGAGGCACATGCTCTGACCACTTCAAAGAGCAAAAGACATTCACATACAGGGCAGAACCTGACAGTGAACTTCCATAATTACAGAACAATCCTAACCATGAGGAAATTGGCACCAATACAACATCACCCAATTCAGTGTCAGTTCAGAATGAAACACTTTCACGAGTCACTTGGTCAGTAACGTCATCCTAAACCCTCTGTGGTTCAGAATTCAGCCGTTTGTTGTCACGTCTCCTGACTCTCCTAGGTTGGGTTCCTCGGGATTTTCATTTCTCTGTCTTGATCAGAACACATTTGGGTTCATGTTCAGACCCTTCACTCTGGAATTTGCTTGGTGCTTCAGGATTCTGTTTCTGTGTTTGAGCAGAAGCACCACAGGAGATGGTTTTCTCATGGTATCAGGTCAGTCATGTCAGAAAGCATGTGATCTTGATCTTATCAAAATTAATTATCACAATGAAATCACCAAGTATTCACTTTAAAAGTCATCATTTTTAAGGATTGTTTTCTTTGGGGATCTGGAGATAGAACTAACGCCTTGCACATGCTAGACAAGTGCTCTATGAACACTCTCTAGTCATTAAAATCCATCATTTGCCATCAAATGTCCATCAAAAGAAGAATAGATAACAAAAATGTGGCATACACATAGAATGGAATCTTACCCATCTGTAAAGGACAAAGAAATTATAAAATTTTCAGGGAGATGGATGGATCTGGAAAAATTGGTATCATGTGAGGCAACCCAGGTTCAGAAAAACAGAAACTGCTGTTCTTTGTCCTGGGGCCCTAACTGTTAATGTTTGAGGATGTGTTAATACTGGGGTGTGATAGTAGGTATAGACCGTGAGACTAGGTAGAAGATTCTGAGAGAAGAACAAGAGGGGTGAAAGGGGTGCAAAGGGTTACATGGGATTTGACAGCGGAGAAGAGGTTGCTGGGGGTGGGAAGGCAGCAGAGGGAGAGGTTGGGAGAACGGGAGGGGGGATAATTGAAATAAATTTTGTTCTTTTGTTCGAAAAATGCCACAATAAAGCCCAATTCTTTGGCTACTAATAAAGCAATTCAAACTAAAAATTCATCACTTCTTATTAATTGATCCATATATCGGAGTGATTTTTCTTTATTATTGTATTCATTATATTCAAGGACTCACACATAGCAACACACACTCACAGATTCCTACTTTATCCAGCAGGTCATTTTTCAATGTTAAGATTTTCTTGGATTTGGCTAACAGAAGCACCTTTAGATTAAGCTGAGTCCTGACACCTCCGTGTCACTCTTTAAACAATTCTCATTTTTTTCACAGGAAAAGATATGCAAGGCTCTTGTGTATTTGTCTTGCTTTATTCTTGGACTCTGTCAGTTCTCTAAGATCCCTGATTCCTGTTAGTGGAAAACCATGTTTACAAGCCTAGGTCTCCGTTCCTCTTGCACTCGGTACCACAGGGTCTCTTTGCTTTCTCTTCTCAGATGGCATCAAAGAGCACAGGAGCGTGCTCGTAAATTCCCTCACATGTGCATCTGTTTCTGCACCCATTTGTCCGCACATATTAAAAATCATGAACTCACAGCTGTACTTTGAATTTCACCTTAATTTAGCTAGCTAATCCAGCTTCACAAAGTGTACTCTGTTCCCAGTACCCCAATTCTTCTGATGGATTGTATACTAAGGTCCCTTGTTCTGCCTCAGATTCATGAGATACACGAAGACCCTGTTTTTATCATAAAATATTTTTTTTAATTATAGTAAGGATTCAATGAAACAAAATATTTCTTTTTGAATGTGGTTTCATTTCACTCACGGGGAGGAAAAAAGATATTATGGAATGAAAACAGGACTAAATGGGGCAGAGAACTTGCACATTTAAATAGTGTTTCATGTGCTCTCAAATTTACAGAGTAAGAAAAAAATCATTTCTGGGTACAAATTTTGGTTACTTTGTTCTGGGATCACACATGAGGAAATCTATCTTTTAAAATTAAGGTTTTATTTTCATTAGCTTTTAATTTATTTCATGGATTTTTAAAAATTATAAATGCATGTAAAGAAGAGAAAACAAAAATCTACAATGGTGATTTTTTTCATTCCAGGCAAGATGCAATGGCCCCATTTCTGCCAAATTCTCTCTTGAAAAATTATGAAAATTGTAAGTATATCAAAATATAAAGGCATAGAAAGACAAAGAAAAATAGAATAAAAACAGACTGCCAGGGCCTTCAGGGCTTGAGGGACCACACTGGTGAATCGCCTACCTTTCTTTTTGCCTCCTTTATATCCCAGACTAGTCACTAAATAAGCCTTCAATTCTAGATTGCCAACAGACACAGAAAAAGTAAATTAAATTAAACTTCAAGAATATCTGATTTCCTCTAACTACAATTTGGAAAAAAGAATGTTGGTACAGTAAATGTTGACAGAACCTTTCCCATCTCCACCCTGATTGTTGCAGTAGGACTGAGCAAAAAAATGATCCTTTCCACACCGCCCATCAATGTAAACAAGTGCATGCCACCCCTCCCACTAGGTAGTGTCAACAGAGACCTAAGCTTCTACAGCACCCAATAACACCAAGGTGAGAACAGCTGGGATAGGTCAGAATCCAAGGATATTAGTGGTGTCAACAGACCCAGGAGGAAGCTAAATCTAGAAGCGGCAAGTCTGAAAAGGAAGTGCTAGGCTGATTTTGTCAGTCCTCCAATCCCCCTCACACTGGTATGAACAGGATACAGTGGAGAGATGAGGTTCAGTCCTCACCTGGTACTGATGAGGGGGAAGAAGGTGATGAGAAGCAGATCTACTTAATAGTCTGCGCATCTTACTCACTGGTGTCATCACAGCTCAACTGTAAGCTAGTCTAACCCAAATCTGCAGTAACAAAGAGATGAAACTAAACACATATATCCACCTTATACTTCATAACAAGAGGAATTCACCCTCCGACACACACATACAAAATAAAATCAGTCTGTCAGCTTTCACTGACTATGACAAGATGCCTGAGAGAAATCAAAGCTAGAAGGGTTATTATGATACATGGTTCCAGAGGTTTTAATCCATGGTTACTTCATTCTATTGCCTTTTTTCCAGGGTGAGGAAAAGCATCATAGCGAGTAGTTTGTGGTAGAGGAAGAGGCAAAAAGAGAGCGAATAAAGTGCCCAGGAATGATGTATGTCCTTCCAGGACACATCAAGTGACTTATCCATGTAGGCTATACTTCTAGTAACTTCTACTGTTCTCTACCAAGGAATTCATCAATATATTAATTCACTGATGAAGTCAGTCATAGTGTTTAGTATCCAATCACTTCCCCAAAGTCTGTCAAGTTCCAACTAAGCCTTCACCACATGAACCTTAAGAGGACTTTCGTATTCAAACCAGATCATAATCCAAAAATCATGGACAATACCAGCTTGAACAAGAAAAGGCAGTCAGTAAACACTCAGATGACTCAGTTCTTAGAATTAAGTGACAAGAATTTTAAAGCAATCAAAATTAAAATACTTCATTAAACAATTATAATTTTATTTTCTTTACTTGTTTTTCTTTTTTTGCTGAGCAGTGCCTCACATTATGCATCAAGCACTCTATCAATCAAGTACGGCCAGAACCCACAATTCACATGACAGAATTTTTAAACTTAAGGCAGGGGGATGGAGAGATGACTCAGCTGTTAAGAACGCTTGCTGTAGAGGCCTGGAGCTTATGATCCCAACCCCACAGCAGAGAGCTCACAATCACCTGCGTCTCCGGTTCCAAGGGAGCCGATGCCTTCCTCTGGCCTCCAAGGCACCTGTGCACATGTACGCATGTGCACACACGCACATAAATAAAAATAAATTGTTTAGAAAATTCTTAGAAATTAAAATATAATTTCTTAAAAGTAAGTAATCGTAACACAGAAAGAACCAAATTGAATAGAAACGGAAAATATTATTTTAAAATATTTGTTGGATAGGTTTATGTGTTTAATCGTTGGAGACGACATGACATAAAAACAAGAGGTTTGAAAACTCACCTTTAGAATTTACTCACTCTGAACCACAGATGGAATAGACAGAGGGGAAAAGATGAACAGAATGTCAAGAACCTATGAGACTGTAACAAAGGACCACACACACCAGCAGACACCCAGAAGCAGAATGAGCAATGTGACTGAAAGAGTGGAAGAACTGATGACTAAAAATCCCACATTTAGTGAAAGATATCATACACATACTCATTTCTGAAGCTAATCTATCCAAAACAGGATAAACCTAGAGATGTCTGTGCACAGATGTGTCATAATTACATCTGAGAAAGACAGACAAGTCAAACAAATCTTAAAAGCCATCAGACAGAAAGGACACGTTACCTGGAGGGAAACAGTTGGATTCTAAGCATATTTCTCAATTGAATAGCATACCAAAAGGGAAATAGGAAACGCATTTTTCAAGTTCCAAAAGAAAATCTCTGTCCACTCACACTTCCGTATCAGGAGCAAGTATCCTTCAGGAATGAGGCAGAAAATAAGATATTTTAAGCACATGGAAAACTAAAACACTTTCTCTCTAGTACCCCTGCTGTAAAATAGCTAATGCTAGTTCTTCACACAGGTGGACAGTAAAAACCACTGTGGACCACTGCCTATTATTGTCCCTTTAGACTGATTTGCTGGAGAGATAAACACTGTATGTACATTTTGTGTTTCACTAGGATGCTACTGGGAAATCCCGGCTTAGATCCTGTTTCAGGAACAGAGTTGTCTGATTCAAAGAGTAACGAAACAGCTGGAAAGGACATGATGCATGTTGAATGTTGCTTACCTACTGGAGGCTTGTGCCAGAAATGTGACCCTGCTATAGGTGCTAAATGGAGAGCCAATGACAGCAACACTGCATCTCAGCATTTGAGCCTCCCTTTGAGTCACCATGGAGTCAAAGACAATGCCTCCAAATTCCCCAAAACCAAAGACTCGGACTTAGAAATAAACCTAGGAGTACTCCTCTAGAAATTAAGTCAGCGAGGCTAAACCCGCGGAATCTCAGTCTGAGACTATTCTGGTGAGTAAAGAGTTGTATTCACCAATTCTGTTAAAAAGACGGTGGGAAAGATCACTGATGAGGATACAGAAAATAATTTGTGGAGGTATAATTTAAGGAAAAAAAAAACTTTTCCATTATTCCTCTGTCTGAACATTCAAAGTCTGGAACACATCAAGAGCAGTTAAAAATAAAGCGGATCGTTTTACTGATCTGTCAGCCGAGTGCAGTTCCCATATTATTTAAATAGCAAGCTATCTTTGGGTGACATTAGCCTTAGGGATATGAATCGCATTTTTGTTTGTGATATCAGAGTTTAGCTATTTAGTAAGTGGGAGGAAAGCTATCTAGCCAAATGTACCTTAATAAGGAAAAAGGCAAGAACTGAATAAACTGGATTTTATATTCCTGCAGCTGTCTCAGCCAAGAGTTGGGTTTTATTCTTTCTGTGATTTCCCTTCAGCAAGAAATGTTCAGGCTAAGATGCATTAATAAATGCAAATAAATTTAGCCAGAATTTGCTTGGCTGATTCTCAAAGAGAATGAGAGAGGAGATGGAGAAGACCGACGATAAACTATTAAACAGAGCATTTTGAAACTGGCAAAGTTGCAAGAATGGCATTTTATGATGGTTCAGATATAAAATATGTTTTATAGACCACTCAGAATAAAATAAAATGATTAAATCGTAGCCTCTTAGGCGTGGATAACGTGGCAAGGGGTACACTGGATATAGAACAAATATTTGAAAATGATTTCAATTCATTTCAAGAAGAGTGCAGGGTAACATTTGCTGAAGGAAAGACCTTTACAAGTCATGCTGAGGTATATGAAGTTAGATGAGGTTTCATTCGTGATGCAAGGGAAAATACTCAATATGTCTTTTCTATTTTAAGAAGTCCTTTGGTTACCTGTGGGTAGACGGCTGCAGCAATTTCCCAGGCGTCAACCTTGAATTAGGCCTGGAGTTGCATGTGTTTTAAGTGCTTGTTGGTATTACCTTCCCCACAGAGGGATTTGTGGTGGGAAACTCCTAGTTCCATGGCTTCCAGCTCTGTCCCTTGAAGCTTCAGTCCTGAAACTCCACTCCTCAGGAGACTGAATGGGTTTGTACCACAGCAAGCCTACCAAAGAAAAGTAACACATTTCAACTCAGCACTGGACAAAAGTAAAATTCAATCCCTAGAAATCCATGCCTTCAGTAAGGAGAAGGTTCAGAATGGCCAGTGTTCACAATTGTTTGGGTTTTTAATGCGATGTGGTTTCTTGTTCTGCTTTCATTCATTAGGTCCTCAGCCGGTTCCAATCTCAGAGTCCTAAATAAACTGACAGGATTTCCAGGTTTCCTAACTAGAGAAATGGTGGACTGTTAAAGAATCTGATTTGTGCAGTTTATTTTCCATATCAAGTCATTTAGCTGAAGTTAAGGGAATTTCACAAGCATGAACGACTAGGATTTAAGAGGAAGTGCATGCAGTGAACCTCCAAATCTCAAGAGTTTGTTTTAACCTCAGAGGTAATTCTATCCTCATAGTTAATCAGTGGTATAGCTGAGAATTCAAGAGAAAATTGCTTATTTTGCCAGCAACGTCTGTAGATGTTCAAATTCAAATAAACCAGAAAAGCAAATGACCCAAAGACACAGTCTTCAAGAGTTTCTTTGGAATTCATAAAAATCTCTCTGTTAAACAGCACTGTATTTAGACTAACTGCATCATCTTGGAATTTGAGCAAATGGGGAAATGGTCATTTTCATTGCTCTCCTGGTTAACTTTACCTCTCTGAAGTTAATGAACTGGAAGGAAATTATATGATCCCATATGATATAATCTGATATGAGGCATTATATGATATGACATACTATTGATACTGAACCTAAAGTTCTTTTCTCTGACTGATGTAACTTGACAGGTTTTCGGGGAGCGTAACCTTGGGTCTGGACAGCGTGGCCTTCGACCAGGCATTCCATCTAATCGCATGATAGCCTCTTGGGTGCTTTAACTCTGTGAACTCATTGAGAGCAGGAGGCCCAGTGCACTTTCCCTGTAGTCCTCACATGTTTGTCATGAGACCATGATGAATTAATGGGTAGGAACCCACTCTGTGTAAAATAAACTATTATACAAAGAAAACATACTCTATTTTCTTTGCATAACATGAAAGTAAGTTAAATCAAAACCATCCTAGTTATCCAAATTGGTTAAACATGGCCTAGCCATGATATCTGGTCATTTTTCACACTTGCAAATGAAAAACTCATTGTTCATGCATTGATATCATGATTGAATCTATAGCACCGAGCTCTTAGGAGAAAATCACAACCTCACTGGGTTGCCTGTGAGGTTTGAGTAATATATTCTTTGGAATTAGTAGTATTATAAGAAATACTTACTGAATGAAGTGGTAAATGAGCAAATCTTTCCACAGAAATCAATTCAACTTGTAGATCCCAGAGTTGCAGGGGGAGCTGATTGCCTGATCGATGTCTTTTGTACACAAAATACCATTCTAAACAGTTTTAGATTTCCATTTTCACTGGACTTTATATAAGTTTATCTCCTTAACATCTGTGAACATAGAAATTTTAGTGCATATATTTAGTTTACTCCTTATATATGTTTATTCTTTTTAATATTACTAACAACACAAATTAAATGAGGTACTCTATGGGTTCAGCCATTACAATGCCTGGATCTTTGTAATAAAGATAGCTTGTGTAATGGGTCCCTTCTCTTTTTTCTTTTCATGTGTATGTATGTATAGTGTGAATGATAATGTGTACAAATGTTCACGTGTGTGGGCACACGTGTATGTAAGTGTACATCCACATGAGTTGTGCAGGTGCCTGTGGAGATCTGAGGTTGATGACAAGAATCTTCCTTGATTGCTCTTGCATTTTATTCTTTGAGTCAGAAATTCTCAGTCAAACCCAGAGCTCAGTGAGACAGCTGGTCTTGCTTGCCCATCCTCTGTCTTCTGAGGCTGGGATTATGCGTGGGCAAGTCCACCCAAGCATTGATGTGGGTTCTGGGGATCTGATCGCCTGTTCTTTTGTTTGTGTTTAACTACAGAATCATGTCATGAATTTGGGGATTCTTGAATAAATATAAAACTGCAGAAAACCTAAAATTCAAAACAACCATGTTTCTCATGGGCAATGAATAGCTGTAAATGCTTATCCATACACCAGTAAAGACTTGTGTACAGAATTCAAAATGAATGTAATTATGTTCTGATCTTACCATTCTTACTAATGGATACGAAGGAAATCTGTTAAATAGAAAGATTTAGTAAAGATTTCTCAATATGATAGTTACAGTAAAGATGGTATTTTAAATGTGAAGAAACCACTCCAATAAATGACTAAAAAATTAAGCAAAAAAGTCTTACTATACCCCATCCTGCCAGCTCTGCAAAAATAGCATACAATGCTATGTTAGAGTCTGAAAGGGGGACCAGGTGTTTTTAAAGAGCATTAAAATGGGAAAAGTAGAGGTTTCATGAAATTTAGTTCATAATACTTAGTATAAAATATAGACATATTAAGTATAAATACTTAGGATATATTATAAATATATTAAGTATAAATATAAAAATAGTATATATTAAGTATATACGTATACTTATAAATACATAATATTTATTATAGTTATCTTTACCTATATCTAGATATACCTCCTATACATATATCCTACAGCTTAAATTAGTGTGACAGTGATCAGTACAGAAAAGTCTCCAGAGCTTTTTGCTCAGATTCATTCTCTCTCTCTCTCTCTCTCCTCTCTCTCTCACTCTCGTTCTCTCAAATCCATATCTCATAAGCTAGTTTAAGTTTAGAATACGAAGTACATCAGTCAATTATTAGACGGTCTTTGGTAAGAAAATATTTTGAGCAATTCCATATGTGTGTGTGTGTGTGTGTGTGTGTGTGTGTGTGTATCCTTAATATCTTGTAATCTTTCTCTCTTTCTCTCTCCCTCTCTCTCCCTATTTAGTAATAGTCTCTTTGAAGACAGTCTCTTCCACCACGGATGCCCTGTACTTGAATGCTGATGAGGCTAGGCATCTTGGTTGAAAACTCAGCATTCTTTTTAGCTTAATAGGTATTGAGAAGTCCTTTACAAACAACAACAACAAAAAACTGTGACAAATCTCTTTACACTAACCATTGTCGTTATCTCAAAGTGTGCCTTATTTTTTGGCAATGGGTCTTGTCTTGTTTCAAAGGGGAGCATTTACTAAAGAGTAAGGAACCTTCTCTGTGAACTGAGTGACTAGTTTAAGAAACACAGACCCCAGGCTAGACTGCATCATGTCCCAGGTGTTTGGTATCAAGCACTTGAAAGGAAGAACATTTTCCAACTTTAGGGAAAAAATCGTTGTCTAAGAGGCCAAGGTTGACATATGAACATGGCCTCCCTACGGTAAGCAAGGAAAGGAAGAGTCTCCATCTGCAGAGAGTATGAAGCCAAGTAGACCGCATAGGAAGAGGACAGAATTCTAACTTTGAGGTTCAAGCTCAATTCTGCCTCCATTCTCTTGGGAGCCAATAGAATTTGTCCTTTTAATTTGTTTCTTCCATTTGGAACCAAGAGTATGGATCAATAATTGTACATTTCCCAAAGTCCTTTAAACCATTATTGACAAAGGAAAGGTCACAATGCAAGTTTGTCTGGGTGTGAATAACAGAGGCTTGCCTGAATATTAACTTGAAAGCTATGTTTAGCAGATTTTTAATTTTTTATTCTCTCAAATTCACTAAAACTTGCATATTTAACCAGATCATTTGTTGTTTAGTTAAACACTGATTTCACTCTCCATCTTCACTAAGAGTATGGACAACCCCCTTGGTTCTTTGCAGACCTTTTCATTCATTCGTCTTCTTAGCTCACAATAAAACGGAGTCAATCACATTGATTGAGAACTCTTTCTGTGTCCTGATCGATAGTCTATGCACTGCTGTTTCAAATAAGAACCAGAAGACCAGCTGCATCCAGGAGCTGTGTCACAATAGAGGAACACTGTGGAGGGTCATGGGAACAAGGAGGAGGAAGCAGCTTGTCCTGGACTGGTGAGAAGGTCCAGGGAGGCTTGTGACATCTATGTCTTGGGCAGTTGTCCTGCAGCACCCTTCCTCGATGTTCAGTTACGCATCTTCTCCTGTCTCCAGGGGACCCTCAGGACACCACACATGGTCCCCAGCATGGAAAACTAGAGCTAAGAAAATGTTGGCTTAAAGTGCAAGAGCAGGTGAGAAAGACTATTGTGCTGAAAAACATTTGCTACGGAAACTGGAATCCAATGAAACAATATAAAAACAAGATGAACAGAAGAAAGTTCGTCTGTTTTGTATTTCTGGGTAGCGTTTAAATTTTTTGTTCCAGAATCACTTTTTAAACATTAGTAATTCTGAAGGTATCACATAGATCCAGGAACGTTGCCAGCATTTCAGGGCATGGAACTATGAAACTCTTCACCGTGGGTTTTTAATCATTCCAATCCCAAAGTTAACTTTCCACAGACTGTTCCTATTAGTGGATGGTAATTCATATTAGTTGATCAAGGAAAGGGAGGTTTACATATGATGGTATTGTTTTCAAGTGCAAGTTCTTAAAAACTTAATGATGGAAACAAAAAGCATCTAAAATCAAAGCTTCTGGAAGAACAACTTGTTCTTGCCTGTCTTTTATCTTCTCTCTTGGCTTTTGTCTGTCCTTCTGTTTAAGACCCTGGTTTCTGAAGGCATTGCTGTGGACAGTTTTGCCCAAGGGACTACCCACAGAGTACCTGTATCCATGAGGTGACTGTAGTGGCAAGCTTTTGCATGATACTTGATCTTTGATGACTTGGTTACTGTCTTCTTGCCAAAAGCAGTTGGCACTTTGTGTGGCAGTGGTCACTTCTAGCCATGGCAGCATGGCAGATGGTGCCATTACCGTGCTCACGACAGCAGCTTTGCATCTGGAGCAGTGTCCGGCCAGGGCCAGCACCACTTCCCCAGATTTCATGGACTCATTTCATTTTGACAGCAACTAGCTGAGCCTACAGCAGAAAGTTCCAGTGCTGACTTCTCCCAAAGCAATAATCATTCACAGGCTATCAAAATTGACACTCTGATTGCTGGGAGCTTCAGCACTCTATTTTCATTGTTTGTTTTAAAGGCAGAAATATAGGGCTGGGGGGATGACTTGGTGTAATAAAGCACTTGCTGCTCAAAATGTCGGGACTGGAGCTACGACTGGGCTCAGAGCCCACATAAAAGCCAGAAAGGCGTGGCAGCCACATGTTCTCCCAGCATCAGTGACAAGGAATCCCCAAGGCAAACTAGCTAGCCAGACAGACAGGCTGTAGCAGCAAGCTCTGAGTTCAGTGAGAGACTGTGCCTTGATAAATAAAATGGAAAGAGACCAAGGAAGACACCTAATATCAGCACTGATCCTCCACATGCACATTCATTGCACACAGACACACATAAACTCACACACATGTGAACGCAGATATACTCATACATATACATATATGCACAAAATAAAATACAATGAGGTTAAATTTAAAAGCCGGAAAAACACAATACAAATTTCCAATGGATAGTCTTACCCTTGATTTCTTTTGTTCAATACCTCTCTATCTAGCACTGCATTAAAAACTTTCATTTTGCTGCATGGAATATATCTTAGGATTGTAACTTTACAAAATGAAGTCTAGATTTTAAAATGACTCCAGTGCCTATTAATTACAACTTTGCCCATAAAAAACAAGTTCACTTTATTGTCAAAGATAGGATAATTACCATGCGGAGTACATGAATTCCCAGAAAAACATTGCATGAAAATTGTCTTATGGCATCATGTAAGTTAAAAATGGGAAAGAAGTGGTCAGATAAGAAATGGTACGACTTGGACATACCAAAAAGGTGGAGGGAGCACTGTAAAAGGATGCTGATGTGACCGCAAGACCCAAGAAAATGAAAGGAATAGGAACCATGGGGCGAAAGGAAGAATAAGCTCAAGAAAGGGGGTGTGGTGGGAGACAGTGTAATCAAGGGGGAATGGGGAAAAAAGGGGTCTTTTAACTGGAGAGACAGGAGGGATGGTTATACAGAGGAGACAGAGGAGCGATAAATAATGCTTAGACGGTGTGAAAAAACCAAAGGGAAATATATTCACTCAAAAGCCTACTGAAAAATACACATTTTATTTGTTTGTTTATTTATTTATGTTTTATACAATTGCATGTACATAGCTGAAGGCTATATAATAAGAAACACAGTGTTGGAGAGAAGAAATTTCCCTTTGAATTGTTGATCAGGGTAGTCTAAGAGACTCCCCAAATAACACAGGCTATTGCCACAAGCTCTTGATTTACCACTTAGAACTTGAAGGAAAATTCCTGATCAGGCTTTATACTTTGTGCATACTTCAGACACAGCTCCTGGAGCAATGGAGCTGGAACTGACCTGGAATCATCCTCCCTGAAGACTAGCTCTCATAATATAAGAGGATACTATAAAAATCTACTAAGGGAGAGAGCCAACCAGTGATCCAATCCTGTTGTAAATCCTAATAACCACAACAATGACCGGCTTAGCAAGAAATCACTATTGGTGCAATATTGGTACTTTTATATTGGGGGGTAATCAACAACTTTCTAATTGGACTTAAGGCCCACTCAATGGCAGGAAACTCATGTGTGGTACTGTAAACATAGCCAAATGCACATGGCTAGAGAGGTCATAGACCTTAGAGAAAAATTTACTGCTGTCACATCCTTAAGCAAATATGATTTCTTACTGTATACTAAATATGTATCCTTATATTTACAGACAAGTACACCTGTCACACTCATTAAAGAAGCTTCTTATTGCAATAGATGGAGACTATTGCAGACTTCCACAACTGTCAAATGCAAAAAATAACTGTTTGTGAGATGGCCAGCCATAAGTGACATATCTACAATGCAACCTCTATACCTAAGGTTCAGGAAACATAGAGGGACAGGAGACAGAGAGAATATTAATACATCTTTCAACCCTCACCAGTGAAGCTTTCTCATGCAACAGATGGTGATTAACACAGAAGGCCACAACTTCAAAAAATATGTAAAGAATGAGACTGCAGTGTGAGTGTTCCAAGATAGGACTCCTATATTATATCTCACTCACTCAGGTCTCAGGGACCATTGTGGAATAGGAAGGAAAAAGATTATAGGAACCAGAGATTGTGGGTGACCACAGGGAAACAAGGTGTTCCAGGCTTCTGGAAATTCGCTCATTTGACTTTACAGCAATAGTAACAACATGTACATGATTCGTGTTAACTCTGTGCAGAGAGGAACTCAGTTTAGAGGTGATGAAATGGAAAGAAGCCCCAACCATAGCTAAGGAACTTTTGGAAGCTGATCACTGTTGAGTGAGGGAGAGTTGGTGTTCTTTAAGGAAGTGATGCTGGATAGGTCGAACAGGCTCCAGTGGATGAACTCACACAACTCACACCAAGGAACATCTGGACTTGATAGGCCTTAACGTTATACGACAGAATGCTTGCGATCCTGTGGGCTGGCTATGGGGTTGGTGCAGGTAGGGGAGGAGGTCTAAGTCTAATCAAGATGTATTGCATGAAATGCATAAAAATGTAATAAATTTTTTAATAAAAAGAAAAAGAAACAACACAAATGGAAAAATAGGAACACACCCTGGTAGTTATCCCCCAAAACCTAGAGACAGCTCAAGACCAAACACAGGAATGCTTCCATGGAGAAAGAAAAATAAGCTCTAGAATTCGGATTGACTCCCACTAAAGCAGAAACCCTTCCCAGCAGCAGCACCAATTCATTTTGTGTTACAAACCTGCTTTTCAGTAAAGCGTTCTGCACAATGCTGATTTCATCTTAATTCACTGTGGTCCTCTTCACACACACACACACACATACACACACATCACTTGCATTTCTTTGGCAGACACTGTCCTCCCTCATTTCCATTGACTCTCACATTATCTCTCTCTGCACTAACTCTTTTCTCCTGGAACACCCAAGTTATTGCTCAAGTCTGCCTGAGGTCAGTAACTCTGAGTAAGGGCAGAGTGACCTTACCCATTTTCTCCTATCATAGTTGATTACATGGCGTGCTTGAAGATTGCAAATGCCCAACTTTTGACATCTACGCATTTTTGATTATCTACTCTTGGTAGACAAATTACTGGAAGTTTAATTTGTTGGGCAACCATCCATCAAGATTAAGCTGAAACCCCTTTAATAAGTACTAATACAACTGTAATTTCTAGACTATCACCCAGTGGCTGAAACTACTTGACCATTACTGATATTATGAAGTTTACTCTTTGTCTTTTGTTTTTTACAATTAACAAGGATTTTTAATTAGCAGGCTTGAATTAAAACCAGATTGAAGTACTTCAAATGAACAATACTGAATATACTTTCTAACATGAATAGAGCTAGCTTTACATATCTTTGACCTTTCACTTTTTGCTTTATTGCTAAGATTTGAGTATTTACACATACTCAGACTGAAGCAAGGTTTAATTAAAATGGTTTCATAGTATTAGTGATTCTTTGGCAAGTCATTGTCAATTAACTTTCAAATATATTCTTGCATAATTTTTAAAAATCACAATTAAAAAATCACTATCACCCAATAATGCTCATTCTCCCAAATAACATAAAAATATACTTAAAGATTATTTTTCAGGATAACAAAGTATACAAGGAAATGAATGTTTGAAGATTGTGTTTCCTTTGGAGATTGTGAAGATATTTGAGAATTTTAAACTTTGGGTTTTTTAAGTTTCTTTAATTTGGGACACCTTAAATTATCATAGGGATATCACTTTCCCCCATAAATGGCTAGTGTTTCTGAAATAAGATTTTAAAGTGCTTTCAAAAAGTTTGTTTTACAAGCAATAGTGATTCTGTCTTAATAAAAGCCTCCAGGCTTAGAAGTTTGGGGATTTTTTACTCTTCTCTCCAGCCCTGTTGTTGACACAACGTGCAACCCTCAGAAAATTAGTTTATTCTTTCTACTCTTCACTCATAAAAAGTGACTTGCCTTAAAAGTATTGTGAAAACAAACATCAGTTTAATTGTGCAAAATAAATGCACAATCACCTTGGCAGTTGCTAACATGATACTCTTGCAAGTGGTTCTCTGTTGTTCCTCCAGTCACAGGAGAATACTGTGCATATTGTTTCTGGCAGTGCCCACCTTGAAGTCATCCTCTCATGTCTCCCAGGTCTTATCTAGATATCTCAGAATATCAGTTCTTCACTAAGAAGACAAATCTTGCCATCATGCCAACCAAAATAGCAATTTCCATACTTTTCTTTAAAGATCCTTGTAGCTTGTCCTGCCATCTAACATGCTGTGCACATTGAGCATGAGTGTTCATTCACACTGGGCTGGCACACATTGCATCTCAAGAGCAGCAATGCCGTTGCCCTTGGCAGCCACAAAGCGGCAGCGTGCCCACTAAGTTCTCCATCACTGAACTCAGCATTGACCTTCACAATGAAAATAAAAGTACAACTCAAGATTCACATTCCCAGATAAAATATACGAAGACCATTTAAATGTCAATATTATAAAAACAACACACTTCAGAAAAAAACCTAGTCATTGTTTATCTGAAATTGAAACTGAGCATCATGCATTTTTATTTCCTAAATCTGGCAATTCTAGTCAAGACAGATTTGACTCTTGCATGGAGAGAAACTTTTAAATTGAAATACGTTTACCCTTAATAGTTTGTTCAGTTATCTGTTCTTACTAAGTTATAGAGACTCTCTAGTTAGGAGAAATCTCTATTTCTTAACTTGATCAGACTTTGTCATATAGTACTAGACTCACATTTTTAGTCTCTCATAAAAATGAATATGTTTGAAGTCATATCTGTAGTATTTTTGGTTTTTAATAGATTATTTTGGTTAGTATACAAAATGATGGGTTTTACCATGACATTCTCATACACCTGCATCACGATGCCTTCTTCATATTCAGCCTCCCACGATTCCCGAACCCTCCTCCCTATTTACGCTATTTCCGTTCTTCTTAAATAATCCCCTTTCCACTTTCATATCATATATATGTAATTAAAATGGGGTTCTCTATATGAGAAAAAAGTAATATTTATATTTCTGAGTGTGGTTTATTTTTCTTAATATTATAAACTCCATTTTCTTCTATTTTTCTGCAAATGACCAAATTTCATCTTTTTCCACCTCGGTAAAATCCCTCAGTGTATACACATTGCAATATTTTTAATCCATTAGTCTATCGATAAGCATCTTTACTGGCCCCATATAGTGTCTACTGTGTACAGTGCTGCAGTAAACACGAATCTGCATGTATCCTGATGATGAGCTGATTAAATTCCTTCAGATAGTTACCCAGGAGCAGAACAGCTATATTATATGCCAGAATTATTTTCCGTTTTTAGACTCAATACTAATCTCCATACTGGTTTCACCAGTTTATATCTCCACCACAGCAGTAGACAATTGTTATTCCTTCCTTGAGTCTTTATCATCATTTGTGGTTTGTTTACTAGACGTTAGCTATTCTGACTGGGATGTGGTTTTAATTTGTAATTTCTTGATGGTAAAGTGGACAAGTTTCATATGTTTTTTTGTCATTTACATTTCTTCTTTTGAGAACAGTTCACCCAATATATTTGCCCATTTATTGATGGATGATTTGTTTGGGGTTTTCAATTTTGGAGTTCTTAATGGATTTCAGATACTACTTCCCCTATGAGACCTATAATTGATCGTGATTTTCTCCTGTTCTGTAGGCTGTCTCTTTGCTATGCTGATTGTTACTCCTTATTTTTGTGCATCCAATTCTTGCCATCATATTCTTAGCTCTTAGAGTTGTTTTCAGAAAGTCATTAACTATGCCTACACCTTAAAGTATCTTGGTAGTTCCTTTAACCGTTTCAGAGGTTCAGATCTTACAGTAAGGGTTTTGATCTACTTTGAACAGGGTGGGAGATAAAAGTTTTCCCAGTACCATTTATTGAAGAGGTTATCGTTTTTACAAAGTATGTTTTTTATACCTTTGCAAAGATTAGATGGCTATAGCTGTGTGGGTTCACTTATGGATCTTCTGTTCTATTTTCTTGGGCTACATGTCTACTTTTGTGCAAATGTCATGCTGTTTTGTTGCAATGGCTATGAAGTGTTAACTTTAGATCACAGTTTGTGATATCTCCAGCATTGTTCTTTCTTCTTTGGTGCTTCTATTTGTAATTCTTAGGATTGTTTCTTTCTTCTAGCTCTATAAATAATGTCATTGGAATTTTAATGGAAATTGTGTTAAGTCTGTAGACTACTATCAGTAAAGTAACCATTTTCACAATGTTAATTCTTCCAATCCATAAGCATCACAGGTCCTTCCATCTTCTAGTATCATCTTCAAATTTCTCCTTCAGTGCTTTAAAGTTTCCATGATAGAAGTCATTCACCTCCTTGGTTAGGTTTACTCTTAGATGTATTTTTAAGTTATTGTGAATGGGATTTTTTTTTCTGATTTCTGTCTCAGCAAGTTTATTTGTAGTATACAGAAAAACTACTGGTGTTTGTACCCTGCTACTTGCTGAGAACTTTCACAAATCTTAAGAGTTTCTAGTGCAGCCTTTAGTATCTTTTAAGTATAGGATCATATCATTGGAAAATTGAGATAATTTGATTTCTTTCCTATATATTTCCCTTTTATTTCTTTCTCTTCCTTATTGCTTTATCTAAGACTTTATTTATCAATAAGTGGAAAAATTTACACCCTTGTATCATTCCATATTTTCAAATAAATGATTTCAGTATTTCCTCCACTTAATATAATGTTGGCTCTAAGTTTATCATATAGAGTCTCTGTATTGCTGTAATATCTTCCTTCTAATTCCTTGTTTCTTGAGGATTTTTTCAGGAATGCTGAACTTTGTCAAAGACTTATTCTTCATCAATAAAAGTGAGGGTATGATTTCTGTTCTTAAGTCTATACACCATATTAAATTTACTTGTTTATATATGTTGTGACACCTTGCAATTCTAGAATAAAGCCATTTGGACACAGTGTATGATCTTCTTAATGTGTTCTTTGAGTTCAGTTTGAAAGAATTTTATTGAAAATTTTTATGTTTATGTTTTATCTGGGAATTGCTCTGGTATTTTTCTTCTGTTGTTTCTTTATCTGGTTTTGGTGTTAGGGTAATACTAGTTTAATGGACTGAGTTTGATAGCATTCCTTTTCTTTCTGTGTCATGGAACAATTTAAGGTACACTGATTTTATTTCCTCTATAAAGGTTTGCTAGAATTTGACGGTGAGAATCTAGTCCTGAGCTTTCCTTTGTGGGGAGACTTCATTAGCACTTCAATCTCAGTGCTTGCTATGGATCAATTTAAGTTGTTTTTATCCTTTTGATTAAATTTTGGTCAGACGTGTATTCAGGAATTTATCCATTTCTTCGATACTTTCCAGGTTTTTTAAAAAAGAAAAGTTTTCAAAATATTTGTGCTGTCTCATATATTACACTGCTATCTGTTGTAATGCCCATTATTTTCCTTTTAATTTTAATTTGTCTCCTTTTTCTTTAGTTAATTTGGCTGTGTGTTTATATTGTTCTTTCAGTCTTGTGGTCATTAGTTTTGTCAACTTGACACAAACTTAGAGTCAGTTGGGAAGAAGGAACCTCAACTGAGGAATTTTCTCCATCAGAGTGGCCTGAGAGCATGTCTGTGGGATGTTTTCTTGATTGCTACTTGATGTAGGCCCAGCCAACTGTGAGCGGTACCATCTCTGGTCACATGGACCTGGGCTGTGTAAGAAAGAGAGCTGAGCAAGTCAGAGAAAGCAGTGTTCCTCTATGGTCTCTACTTCAGTTCCTGATGGTCCTGCCTTGAGTTCCTGATCTGACTTCCCTCAGTGACAGATTGTGACCTGGGAGTCATAAGCTAAAGTAAACCTTTACTCCCCAAGTTGCTTTGGGTCATGATGTTAGCATAGCAATAAATAAAAATAAGAAGAACAAGTTTCCACATTAATTTTTTTCTTGATGCATTGCTTCTGTTGTTACTGCTTTTAGATTTGACTTATTCTTGTTTTCCTAAGACCATGAGATGCACCATTATTTGTTTAAGATGTCTCCAATTATATTTTATATAACACTCACAGCTATAAACTTTCATTTAAAACTAACTGCCTTCACTGTATCCCAAAGGTTCTAGCATCTTCATTTAATTCTAGAACATTTTTCATTTGGTCCCTGATTTTGAATGATCATTAATCATTCAAAAGTGTACTTTTCAGTCTTTTAAGCACTGGTTCAGTTAATTCAGTTTCTCTTTCTATTGATCTCTATTATTATTCCACTACAACTTGTTAAGATGTAAGAGCTTATTTTCATTTTGTGTCTTTGTTAAGACTGGCTTAAAACTAAAATGTGTTTATTTTAGAGAAAACTTAATGAGCTACTGAAAATAATATACATCCCACATATTTTTTGAAGGAATATGCTATTGTTATCTGTTAAAACTATTTGATCTATGTTAGTTTTTTGTTTTGTTTTGTTTTTGAAACAGGGTATAGCCCCAACTGGCCTGAAATTATCTATATAGATGAAGTTGGCCTTGATCTCACAGAAATTCACCTGTCTCTGCCTCCCAAATGCTAGGATTAAACTGTGCACCACCACACTGAGCTCTTTATTGGTTTTTACTTTGGATAATGTATCTATTAATAGGTGTCAGGTGGTAAAGACATCCACTATTCTTGTATCATGATTTATTTCTTCTTTTACGTACATTACTGTTTGTTTTATGAAAGTAGAGACTTCAGCATTCAGAACATATATATTTACAAGTGTTACATCTTCTTAATGAATTGTTCATTTTTTTAACTTGTACTAGTCTTTGTCTTTCTAACTAATTTTACTTTTCTTATTGGGAAATTGGGGTTCTCTCTTAGGTTTCTTAGTCTTTATGATTAATAAACAAATTTGGAATGAACTCCACAGAATACTCTAGAATACTTTTATTGGAATTTGAGAGGGGAAAAAACAGCAGAACAGGCAAATCTACCGTTGGCAGTGCCCAAAAGATGAAGATGGAGAAGACGAAGCAGCCACCTAGCAGAATAGTGGCAAAGGGAGTACTTTTAGAGAAAAATTGAGAAATCCCTGAGTATCAGGGAAATCTTGATCAGGCTTTAGCCAATACTTGAAAGAAAAGGATAGAAAGGAGAAAGGGGGAAAGTGGGAAGGCCGCATAGTGCTGCATAACGAGGTAAGGTTACTGGAAAGGATAAGTACATTATTTCACTAAACAGTAGCTGTAGGCGAATCAGCCTTCCTGAGGGTGGTCTCTTGGATAAGTGACTGGCAGGCCCAGCTGTATTAACTCTTAGTTGGGAGGCAATAGTATGTAATGCTTTATTCTTTAGAGCAGATCTGAATGTCAAGTCTCCACTCAGATCCAGAGATATTCCATTCTTTTGACCAGGAAGAAATAGTTTTCTCTTATAGGGCTTCAGCAGAGCCCTGATAGTCATCCTTGGTGGTCTCTAAGACTACTGTAGCACTTTGAACTTTACTGATATGGTAAACTTGTGATAAAAGATATCAGAATAGCTATACCAGCTTAGGGCTTCCATTTTCTTGTTAAATTTACTTCCAAACTTTCACTCTCCATTTGTCAATGTCTTTGACGGTGAGGTGTATTTCCTGGTGACAAGAGATAGATGAATCTTTTTATTTTTAATTGAAATAGTTAGCCTGTATATTTTAATCAAGACTGTTTTCACATTCCTGGGATGTTGGTGGTTGTTTTTCTGGTTGGTTGGATTATTTGTTCTTTTCTTTCTTCCCTATTCATATGAGGGGTTTGCTGGCTTACTATGCTAAACAAGAGTAGATTATTTTTAGATCTGTGTTCATCATTCCTCTCATGAAATGTACTCTTTCACATGCTGTGGTGGTTGCCTTCTCCACCCACCCCATCCTCCTCCACCCACCCCATCCCTCACTCCACCCTGCTTTTAGTAGGGAATGTCAATAGCCCCATTATCATTAACATGAAGGTTTATATTAACTTATATTATTCTATAGGTTAATTAATCTATATTATTTTTCTTACTTCATTTGGCTACTGGGCAAAATTTGTCTGTATCTGAAGATGACAATGGGTAGTCATGTTATGCCCAGAGGAAAAAATCAATACTAAAATATACAGCTCTTAACACTGTCTGTTTGCTCTTTACTTTTTAGCATCACGGCTAAAACGTGTAGTGAATGTGCCTTGTCTGGATGCTCATTTATTTTCCCAGATTTAGAACTTTTTCTGTTATAATTTCATTGACTTGATTTTATATGCCCATTTTTTTCTTAGCTCTTCTTCTACCACAATGGATTCTTCAATTTGGTCATAGCTCAAGTTTCGTGCACATAGTATCAAGTTTATTTACTGTTTTTCTTTATTGCTGTTTGAATATAGTATTTCCCCAGCCTTGCCCTTCATCTGGATAGTCTTTCTTCTGTTTATTTTAGTCTACTGGAGATGATTTTCACTACATTTTTTAGTTCGTTCATTGAATATTTTGCTTCCAAAACTTGTCATTTTTATCTCAATTTCAGGTCCATATTGCTGGCTTTCTGGCCAGTTTCTCACACTTTCTCTTCTGCCTTGCTAGCTTTCTGCTCCAAAATTTCTGCTCTGAATTGAATTATTTTCTTTGTACATTTGCTTGTTTGTATCCTTTTGAACTCATTGATCATTTTTACACATAAAAAATTCTGATTCTTTAATTTTTTTATTTTGCCCCCTTTAGCATCTTTTGTATGTCATGAATTGCAAAATTATTACTATACCTATAAAGTTTTCTGCTCTTAGAGAAACATAATGCTTTAACTATGGAAAGCAAAGACTTTTAATAGACCTATTATTCCTCAGCATGTATCAAATTATGACATCTAGGATTACATTTTATTAGAATCTTTTTCTGTTTGAGTTGCTGGCTTCAATTTCACACACAAAAAAATCATTCAATAAATCCTGGTTTGGAATTAGAAAGAATTTCTAACAATTTTTGAAATGATCCTCTACAATCTTCTGGCATTTTGTACTATGTACCTGTGAGAGGCATTGTTCTCAGTACTGACACTTGAGAAATGAAACAATTCATAAACTCTGAAAAACATTTGAGATTTTCTATGTCCTATAATATCAAATACTCAACAATAATTTAATTTTTATATAAAATAAACAAGTACATCATTCTCATTAGTATGCAAATTTTCTTTTATCCTTAATAAATGAATAAATTGAGTGCATGCCAAATAACTGTCATCAGAATTATTGTCTCTCTTTGGAGGGGAGGGGTAGTTATGATTTTTTTTTGAGACAAGGTTTTACTACGTAGCTCAGGTTGCTTAGAAATCACAATGTCATTCAGACTGACCTTGAACTGTTTACAATCCTCTTGCCTCTGCATTATAAGTTCCTGGATTACAAGCAGGTGCCACCACAACTGTCTCTAAAATAAATTCTTTCAAATTAAAAAAAAAGTCCCAGTGATTGTTTAATTTGTATACTTATTTTATGTACTTAGATACCTGTGGTCATATAAACACTTCTGAGGTGAAAAGGGCGTGTAGATGGAAAACAACTAAGAGCCTGTGTTTTGTAGATATCATGTTGCTTGGGTTTCTGTGTTGTGATTTGTGCACTTGACATTGACAGCTGCTTCAATTTTAGCTGGGGATCTTCTTTCATGAGCAAACTGTTCTTAAGGGCTCAGTGCTCAATACTACGCAAAGACAAACTGCAATAACATCAAACCAAACAAGATACAGAAATGCACTTAAAACTGATTAAAACCTGCTAATATACCATCAATGGCCACAGGACTGAAAATAGGAAAACTAATACAAGGTGCTACAAGCTAAAAATTATTTGGGGTTAGTGTAGAAAACAAACGAATGAGATAAAGGACGCATCAGGAGAAGAGAATAATAGAGAAGGAATAAGGTGTCATTAAAAATAAAAGATGGAAAAAAGCAAAATCAGGAAGAACAACAAAATGAAGGGGAAAGAACTAGCGATGAGAAAACGGAAAGAGAAACAACATGGTCTTTACTGAGAAATTCAGTTATTTATATACACACACATCTGTATATAAAGGGGAAAAACAGAAGGCTTTTGAAAACCAATTAAATAAGATAAATTACTACTAAAGTGTAGTTTTTAAAAAGTAAATGTGAGGGTGCCTGGAGAGATGGACCAGCAGTTAAGAGCACAGTTGCTCTTGCAGAGGACCCAGGTTTAATTCCCAGCATGAACATGACAGCTAACAAATGTCTATAACTCCAGTTTCAGAAAATCCAACTCCCTCTTCTGACCTCTACAGGCATTGTATGACACAGTGTACTTACATTCATGCAGGCAATATGCTCATACACATAAAATTTAAAAAAAAAATTTAATAAAAAGTAAAACTGAAACAGAAGGGGATAAACAAAGGGGGAAAGGAGAACAAATGGATCAACAATGAAAAATATGCATGAACAAATTTAGATAAATGTAAGAAGAATTTAAAATACAACAAAAATTCAGAAAAAAAAGATAAAGTCAAAATACTACTAACAGTGTACTTAAAAGGATAAAAGGAAACAACAGGCTAAAAAAGATAAAGTGCTACAGAATTTTCTCTAAGACTGAATTCTTCTAGTTGGTACCTGGAGAAATTACAGTCTATGAACTCAATACTTCTAGTCTTAAGCCTATGTTGGACAAGGGCCCAGCATCCGCCAGAGCTGCCTTCAATTTAGGAGCTTCCCTTTTTAAAAAGTGTTTCACTGCTAGCCACATTTGCTTTGTAGTCTGTGGGGTGAGCAGGTTCTCTCACCCTCCACAAACTCATTTGTACTTCTTGAGGTGGTTAATCTTCTGTGAGGAGCCTCCCAAGCACATTGATCCACATGTAGCTTCTTTTAAATGAGTTGCCCTTCTGTCCGGCCACATGTTGCAGCTTTTAGGTCATTTCCCTTGTGAATTTCCAGTGCTTTCATTCTCTCTTCAGAATAGAATCAATTGTTTGCTGTCTTCACTCTTTTGCATCATAGTGACAACTTCTTACCCAGAAGTCTCTCTCAGGAGTGTATCTGATTTCTAGTTCCATCATTGATATTCAACTAACAAATATTTATTAATCATATCCAGGGCTTGTGTTCACATAGACTCCAATGTTTGAACAGCTGGTCTCCAGCTGAAGTGATGGAATGGAAGACTGTGTAGCCTTTAAGAAGTGGAGCCTTGCTTGAGAAAGTGAGTCACAGGGGTGGGCCTTAAAATTTGAACAGCCCCACTTCCTATTCACTCTTTACTTCCTGTCTCTGGAGGCATTGTGACCTCTGGAGGCCTCTTGCTCCTGCCACCATGACTTTCCTGTCATGATGGACTACGTTCCTTCTTGAACTATAAACGAAATAAACTTCCTCTCTTACATTGCTTTTCGTCAGGTATTTGATCACAGCAGCAAGAAAAGTAACACATCTTTCCAATATTATTTCCTCCAAGAAGTGAATTGTACACCAATTATTTGGACTTTTTCTATGTAGTTAACATCAGGTATATTGTATATAAAGAGGTTTCTTAGTTGAAGTGGGAAATAGTAGCATAAATTAATTGGTATATTTTACATAATTACCCATTCATGTTATAGTTAGGGCATTGTAGCTATTGTTATTTTGAAATAATGTGTCATATTTTGCTGTTCAAATTTTCTATATTTTTGTATTTAGCTAAGAGTTTCTAAAGAAAAGCATCATAGAGAGTTCCTCTTTTATCATCTGGATTGCAGTTATAGCATATATGCCAGTTCTTCATATATATATATATATATATATATATATATATATATATATGTACATTTAAGTGACTGTAGCTCTTAAAGGTCTCCAACAGTGACTAAATAGGCTTTGTTAATATTGAGGAAGCTCTCCAGTAAGAAAAGTCAAACAGGAAATACACAGCTGCAAGACAGCTGAGGTAGAGTCATATCCTCTAGCAAGTAAACTGAATTGTGTGTATTTCATAACTGACACAAAGCTGTATGCTTTGATGATATGCTGGATAAAGGGCAGGACTAACATGCTCAGAAGGAAACCAAGTGCCCTATTAGGAAGTAGGCAAATAGCAGAGACACCTCGCATGAAAGTAGAAAGGAGCCACAGAATAGATGACTCCTGTGGTGACTCATGGACTCTGAAGCAGAAGGATGGTGCATTTCAACAGTTCAGAAGTGGTTAGGTGTTCACAAGATGTAAATGTCTAAATCCAAATGAGACTGGCTGAGAAATGAGGGCAAAGATTATCACACAGTGATGCAGAACACATGAAAGAAAGATACCTAATTTCCTTCAAATATGAAAAAAATTTAAAACATTAACTCCCGATTAAAACACGACAATGATGTGGAGGTAGTTCATTAAAACAAAGATATAAATAATTTATAAACATCTGAAAGGATGGTTAACTACCCTCAAACTGACAGCACAGTGCATTAAAACTGTGATGAGATACCATTTACTATGAGGAATAAAAGCAAATAATATAATCAAATCTCTGCACTTGTGGAGCTTACATTCTACATGAACAGAGCCAACAGCAAGTTAGTATAATATAAGGAATAATGTACATGAATGGTATGTAAGAAAAGTAGCATATCAATGCAGTGACAGCAAGTCTAGGGAAAGCTGCCTCAGATGGGGTGGCCAATGCCAGTGAAGCAGAGTAATGGTCAGAGGAGACTTGCCAGATGTGCTCTGCTCTGTAAGACAACAGAAACATGGGATGCTACTCAGAGGGGAGAAGTGGGAAGAGGGAGAGTTTTGTTTACTGCTAAGTGAAAGGGAAAGGTGAACAGCATGTATGATGTGAACCAGCTATGTGTTTGCATTTTAATAGAATTGTAAGGATAGATGGGCAGGATGGTAAATAGATGCATAAGTAGACTGATAGAAGAGAGACAGGTACACAGATACAAAGTAGTTAGAAGATAGAAAGAAGATGATAGATGACTGGTAGGTAGAAGATAGATAGATAGATAGATAGATAGATAGATAGATAGATAGACAGCAGATAGATAGTATCACCATGTCCATTACTGTCGTGTCTCACCACTCGGGGCCAGCATAAGTGGACTTGGGGGGCCAGCCCGAGGGGTTGGGGGTGAGTAGATGCAGAGTCAAGCTGCAGACTCCAGGAGTTGGACGGGAAGCAGCCCAAGTGCATGGCACTGCAAACTCCTTTATTGAATAGGAACACAAGCTCTTATAGGTCTGGATAGCCAGTGACCTTACGGGGTGGGGTCCCAAATACAGCCAATAGTAAGTTTGTCCCCAGGTAGGCAGGTTCTTTTCAGATGCTGGTCTCACAACTAGCCAGAGCAGAACGCCACACCCACAGGAGCCATTCCTCTATTCCTCCTAGCACGTGGCATGGCTGGGCCCACCTTGCATTATGCCCAACAAGACAGCAGATAGATAAATGATACATAGACAGTAGTCAGAAGATAGATAATGGATAGGAATACTTCTTTCATAATTCATAAAATACAGATTAGAACACTTCCTTCTAGGGAAGGAAATTGGGTATCTGGAAGATGATGGCTGAGTTTTTCAGATATGGACCATGAGCATTCACTCATGTGGAAACAAACGATTCATCATGAATGTGTGGATTATGCTCAACTCCAGAGGTGATTTCACTCTTCTATATTCATGTTGGTATGCCTATATAGGTTGGAAAGATTATAAATAATGTCTATATTTTCTTAAAATAAGTTTCCTGACCTTAAGAAATTATACACATTATAATGAGAAAATATTTAATTGAACTTACAGCTGTGTGGGGACATTATTTGCTGATGTATCTTTGATAATCCCATCTTCCTATATGAGTCAAAATACATTTTCGCCATTCTTATGGGTTGAATTGTGCCTCTTCCTCAAAATAAAAAAAGTCATGTCCTAACCTTTAGTAAATGAAAATATGACCACGCTTGGAAATAGGTTTTAGATGTGGTCAAATTAGGGTTAGATCCCAATGGATTAAGATGGGCCCAGATCTTAAGTCTGGTGTCCTTAAAAGAGGGAAATTTGAAAACAGAGACACAGGAGCACACAACATGACAATGGAGTGAAGATTGCTGTGGCAACGCTGCAAGCCAAGGACACCAAGGATTCCAGAGGTTAACAGAAGACAGGACAGTCAAGGACTTTGCCTAGGAGACTTTGTGGGGAGCACAGTACTTCACTGTCTTGGTTTAGACCTTCTAATTTCCAGAATTATAAAAAATATGTTTGAGTCTGTAATTTGTTATCACAGCCTGAGAAAAAGCAATGCAGCATTAGCCACATCTCATGAGTGATGGAAAAGTGCTCTTGGAAAAAGAGTTGTCATTTCTGAAATAGGACATTCTATGCATTTAGAGAAAAATGGAGTTATGCAGAGTCTTTGCTTTAAGGAAGATAAATACGATTGACTCTGGTCAAGAGTAAAATAACGATATGCAAAGATAATTGATACAGGTCCAGTATCTGTGAAAAAATTAAATGAATATAAATGTGAGTAACTGGCTTCATGCACAACAAAAACAAACTAAAAAGACAAGAAGAAGGAGAAATGATTTCACAGAGACATGACTTGTGCTTACGTCTGAATCTTCCTAGTTTTCTATCAAACAGTCTGTCACACAGAAAGCACGAGTGACTGAACTGATGCTGAAGGCTTTCATACATGTTGGGATGGTGTTGCAAACAAAATTCGGAGCACTTGAGAGCTTTACAAACCTACTCAGCTGTAAATGCTCAGTATTTTTGCACGGGGCCATGAGTAATGGCTGTCTTTTGTTTATTTTTAGATAAAAGATCTGCAGCCAAAGAACTCTTCTCCACATTTTCTCAGAACACAGCATTTAAGATGTATATCATTTCATCTCTCAAGGTAATTTGTTAAGAATACTATAAAGTCTATTTAAATAGTTTCCTGTCTCCCAGAGAAATGAAAGACCTCTCCAAGGGGATTCCAGCGTGTCCTTGTGAGTGTATGTGCTTTGTGTTTCTGCATTTTCCCCGGGAGAAGTGGAGACAGTGACTCAGTCAATACAGTATGCTAACCCCCTTGTGACTCCAGCCTTGCTTTTGGTGATCATTAGAAATAAATGGAGATGTTTGCTCAACTCTCTCAAGCTGCTGCTTATTAAATAATAGCCCCTGTCTGCCCTGTTGTTTTTGTAATTCAGTTATGAATAAAGAGGACTCCACTTCTCCCTAATGTAACCTTTACAAACTAATTTGTCCTCTTCCCTATTTTTTCTGCTGCCATGAAAAGTGAGAGAAGGAAAACCTTCATATTAAAAAGTTACAATTCATGCAATCATAATATAAGGTTAAGGATCTTCAGGGTTTTGTGTGTGTGTGTGTGTGTGTATGCATTCCCACATGTATATGAATGCACTTGTAAGCAGTAGAGGCTGAAAGTTGATGCTGGGTGTCTTCCTACACTCAGATACCAAGGCGGGGTCTCTCTGTGAAGCAGAGTCTGTCATTTCAGCTGGACTAGCTAGCCAACTTCCACTGGGAAATCCCTGTCTCTTGCTCCCATGCACTGGGATTACAGGTGGACCACTGCTGCCACCCAACTTTTGCCTGGGTCCTGGGAGTCTTAACTCAGGTCCTCATGTTTGCATAACAAGCATGTTACCTGCTGAGTCATCTCCACAACACCTTCAAGCTTTAAAAGTTTTTATACTTACTGATTCTCTCTCTCTCTCTCTCTCTCTCTCTCTCTCTCTCTCTCCCTCTCTCTCTCTCTCTTTCTCTCTCTCGCGCGCACATGCGCTTTCTGGTACAAGCATGCACAGCACATTTGTAAAAATCAGAAGATAATTTTCCCAAGGGAAAAGTTTTTTCCCTTCTATCATGTATGCTTTGGGGATTGAACTCAGTTCATCAGGCCTAACAGCAAGCTTTACCACTGAGCCATTTGGTAAACTGCATATTATCTTTAATGATGGGTAATTTTCAAATAATCTAGACACTGGAATGGAACTGATTAGCTTCAACTGACTGAGTTGTTAAGCATTCTGGATTGAAATACCCTAAAATCTCAGTATTACCTCTTACCTTTACTTCTTTAGTTAATTGTAGGTTCTTCTAGATTCATACACAATTCTTTAAAAATATATACACAAGAAAACCGAGTGCTGTGGTCACAACTGAAATCCCAGCAATTGGAGGTGAAAACAGGAGGATCCTAACCTGAAGCCAGGCTGTGCTACACAGTAAGATTCTGTCACAATAAAAAGCAAAAAATGGGGCTGGAGAGATGCTCAGCAGTTAAGACCACCACAGACTGCTCTTGCAGAGGACCCAGATTCCATTCCCAGCACCCACATGGTAGCTAACAGCTGTCTATAACTCCAGTTCTGGAAAATCTGACACCTTCTTCTGACCTTTGCAAGCACCGCACAATACAAGTGCATCTACATACATGTAGGCATTACACTGATACATATAAAATAAAAATAATAAATAAAAGATTTTTTTAAGCAATAAAGGAAAATGAAAGATTTAGCTAGTTTCCACAAACGGCAGTTTTGAACAATACAGTCGCATACTACTATAACAAAAGCATTGCTGTTAGAATCAAAGTTCTCAACACTCTCTCTCCAGCTTTCATACTCTGCATCTATTAAGTAATTTGTGCATAGATTCATACATTTTCATCACAGCTAAGATGTTAAGCATTTCACCATATCTTTGATCCTTCAAGTTGCTTCATTATAACCAAACTTCCCTGTTTCCTGCCCACTCTTAGGTTCCCCAAAACCCATGTGCCATAATCTCTGATAACTATAAATCTGGCCTACATTTACACAATTTTAGCTTCTCAAAATGTCATATAGATACTATTATGAAGTGTGAAAACTTTAGATTCTTTTTCTTTTCATCCTACAGATTCAGGCAGGTTGTTTCCTGCATTAAGAGCTCTTCCCTTTTCTTCCATTCTGTGGGTTTTCTCTTAGCTTCCTTGGCTGTTTCTTTTGCTGTACAGAAGCTTCTTAGTTTAATGAGGTCCCACTTGTTGATTATTGGCCTTAATTCCTGAGCAACTGCTGTCAGATTTAGAAAGTCCTTTCCTACACGTATATCTTGTACATTACTGCCAATGTTGACTTCTACCAGTTTCAGGTTTCACACTGAGGTCTTTGACTTTGTGGATATATGTTTATTCCCCTGAAATGGATGTCCAGGGTGCAATTACTAGAAAATTGTGTGCAAATTGACATGATTTTCAATTTCAAAAGTGATTTCCATGCACCTTCCCTGTTTGTAGTCTTACCAACATTCTAAGAGTGATCTGGTCTGCTTGCACACTACCAGCCTCGGGGTGTGCTATTGCTGTTTTTGTTGTTGTTTTTAGCTTGCTATTCTGATTTTTATAGTAATATCTCTTTCACGATTTTAAATCCCATTTATGTAATGGCTAATAAGGGTAAGTATCTTGTTGAGTGTTGGCTAGCACGGCCGGGTCCCTCGGGGGCGGGGGTAAGGAGGCGCAGAGTCAACGACACAGACCCTTTTTAGAAAGGAACAGGATTTATACTTTTGTCAGGCTTAGGGGAGGTCTTTATCTAGTCATTTGACATGCTTCATTCTGGCAGGTCCTGAACACCTGACGATAGGAAGTTCATAATTCTCATTGGTCCTGGATGGCTGCTAGCCTGGGAGCTGCCCAGGTTCGATCCCAGGAAGTGTTCACTGCGCACGTATGCTCAATATCAGTTCTAGCTTGTTCTAGGCCAGTAGGCCAGGAGCCTGCCTGACCTTGCCAGAATCATCCTACAGTTGAGCAGTTATTTGTCATTTGCATGTTCCTCTTCAATGAAAATAAGGCTCAGACTTTGGCTACCTTTCTAACTGTATATGTTTTCTCACTGCTAAGTTCAAAGTGTTCATTGTGTATTCTAGTTGGATATGTGGTTTATAAAAGTTATCCTGTATTCCCCTGCCTGTTCCATCATCTGATATGATAGACCCAAATGATCATTGTTTCTCTTTGTTGATTAACTATCAAAAGTCTGTACCTGATATTATGTCTAAAATATTTTTCTTAGGTTTAAATTTCTCTAGTAGTCCATAATGTACTTGAGTTACATTTTGTCTAAAATGTAATTATTTGATGACGGCCATCTTACCTACATAAAACTTCTTTTGCACTTCTGTCAAAAAGGAGTTGAGCATATTTGTGTGCTTATTGGTAGTCCTTCATTGTGCTTCATTGATCAGCATACCTATTTGATAATCACAGCTGCGATTATTCCAAGTAACCAGGAAACCTCATGTTGTCTACAGCAGTAACTCAAAATGCATTCTGGCTTGATTTTATTATGTTCAATGATCTCACTCTACTTGGTTTAATTCTTTAAAAAAATTTAAGGTTTGTGTCAAGGTCCAGGATAGAGTCTGTTTTGAAGAAAAAAGAAAAAAAAAAACATGAAAAATCTGGAAAAGTTATACACTCTGCAGTGGATGAAGGAACTGTTATAAGCATGTCCACCCGAGTCCTTCATATAAGGGATGATTTTCCAGTTTGTAGGAAACACCTACGTCCTCACCTGCAGCGTGGACTTCTCTATTGCTTGGCACTTCTATCACCTTTGCTCTGTAGATTTTGCACATAAGCATTTCATGTCTTTCTGGTGTGTTGCTCCTTCTTTATTGCAATGTAAAGTCTGTTTGGCTGTAGTAATTTTTCTTAATTCTGAAGTCTATGCTTTCTGGTATCAGTATTGACATGCCTGCTTTATTTTGATGTCTAGTGTATCATCTTCCATCCTTGCACTTTCTACTTGCTTATGCTGTCAAATCTAAAATGTATTTCTGTCCACAGATTATTCTTGGATCATGATTTTTATTTGGGGGAGTTTGGCTTTTAATTTACTGTTACTGGCCATTAACACTAAATTTGGGCTAATTTATTTAAGTTTTGATTGGCATGTGAGCTGTGTATTTCATGTTCTTGTTTTCTCTGTCCTCATTGTCACAGTGTCTGCTCTCTGTGTCTGAGGTATTTCTCTACCAGTGCCAACATTTCATCATTGCCCTTTAGGTATCCTTATCTTTTCACTGAACGTTATTGTCCTGAGTATCACATTGTATTAGGCTGTTTCCTTTGTAAGATGTGTTTTATGGCATGCCCAAGCAAAAGGACAGACTATTTGCATGCCTTTGCTTCTCTTTGCTCATCTCCTTCTTCCTTCCTATCAACCTACCATATCAGATGAAAAGACAAGCAGGAGAATACAGGATTACTTTTGTAAACCACATATCCAACTAGAATACACAATGAGCTCTTCCAACTTAGCAGTGAGAAAACATTTCCAGTTAGAAAAGTAGTCCAAGTCTGACTTTTATTTTCATTGGAGAGGAAATGGTATTTTTATCATTTCCTTTCTGTCTGAAGAAAATTCTTCAGACACTCTGTAAAACCATGTGTACATGTACTATGTTCTTTTGGTTCTCTTTCACCTGAGTCTCTTTATTTTATCTTCAACTCTTGAAATATAGTTTTATTGAAAATGATTCATGAATGGCAGTTCTTTTCAGTCAGTTCTTTTGGCCTTCATGACTTCGGAGGAAAACTCCAGGGTCATGAATTTGGTGTTTCCTTTATAGGAAATGAACTGTGTCCCCTCAGCTGATATGATGATTTCTCTCCATTGTCTTAAGTTCCCTAAGAGTAAATTACTGTGTATTTCTGTGTAGATCTCTCTGAATTGCATTCTGGGGTCACTTAAGCATCCTGGATCTGTGCATTTATGTCTTTCATCATATTTGAAACATTTTCTGACCTAATTTTCTTTCTGTTTTTGACTTGTGTTTTGTCATTATTTTGTTCTAAACAGGATCTTGGGATGGAACTACCATGGCCTGGAACTGCCTGTGTAGCCCAGCCTGGCCACAAACTTGTACTCCTCCTGCCCCAGCCTCCCACATGCCAGGGCTCCACATGGGTCACCGTGCTCAGCTCAGTCACAATTTCTTTGAATAGTGTCTCAGACTCACAGTCATCTCTTCTACAGGATTCTGATAAGAAAAATGCTAAATATTTTGGTTTTCTGCAATGGATATTGGATATTTTTGTTATTTTTATAGCATATATTCCCACTTTTATTTGGATTGGAGAAAATTCTTCTGACCTATCCTTGATTTTCTTGATTCCATCTTTTATCATATCCAGGTCACCACTGAGTCCATTCAGCAAGTTAATCTTTTCAGTTTCATGTTTTCTCAGTTCTGTAACTGATTTCTGTTTGGTTCTCGATTATATTTTTTATTTCATTGCTAGATCTTTTCCTTTAAGAGACTTGATCATCAATACTTGAAACATTTTTATGGTTGCTTTGAAACCTTGGTTAAATAATTCTAAAATCTGAATCATAGGCTTAGTATTTGCCTTACCTTTTGGTATTGATTGTCTTTTCTCATTCAGGTTGATTTTCTTATCAGACAGATGATTTGGTTGTATTTTATCTATCATCCACATGCTGAGCTTAACCATGACTGGCTATTGTCTGGGTTGCTGCAGTTATCCTCTACAGCACTCTCCTGGTCTTCAACTTTACCCCTATATTTAGCTATCCATGGTCTTTTTCTAGTGTGCAATATATCTCTGTCCCCTATGCCAGAACCACCTAACATGCAATGATTTCAACTCACACTCAGAGATCCAAAGTTCACATCTTTATGGTAAGAAATGTTTGCCTTTCTGGGAACATACAGTATGATTCCTGCTATTTCACCTCTTACCTGTTCTCTTCCCCACTCACCACACTCCCACATTTCTCCAGTATTAGCAATTTATGTTCAGATATTTTCACTTGATGTTCTTTCTGCTGAGAACTTCTTCCATAAGATAATTGTATAATTCACACACTCACCATCTTTAGACTTCATTTACAACGTCATTTAGCACACAGTATTTCATACAGAATACGGCCACATGTTTGAAGATAGTCATGTCTTTTCTTTTACCTGGTGTAATTTTATCCGCAGCACATAACTGCAGACATATCTATCCATTTTAAACATACTATGAAGGCATAGACTATACCTGCTTTGTTGATTTGTCACACTGTTAGCACACAGAAGGGGAAAGTTACACATATGTAGCTCAGATGTTTGTTAAAGAAATAGTTAAGAAGCACTGAAAGAATAGATGGCTTGAGACATCTATAATTGATGTATTTGGAAAGGGAAATCACAGAAGAGTTGATAGGCTGTTCCCTCTCACCAAAGCAGTGGTGACAAAATCTCCTCGTTTGGAGTTGGTTTTCTTGCACTTTACTTTGTACAGTCATTATTGCTGTCCTGGATTGGCACTGCTGGACTCCACATGTGTTTTCAGAAACACATTACTAAACACAAAGAGTCTGGATGGATCAATTAGCTGAATGTCATGCTTTGCTTTCTCTACAAAGTTTACTTCCTTTCAATACCACACGTTCATTCCTGGTTACATTTATTTACGACATAGAATGAATGTATTCATTTATATGGCAAAAATTATCGAGAACTTATTATGTGCCCAGAATGGGTAAATTTCTCTCTAGATTGAATATTCTGTGCTTTTTTTTTCCTTGGCAACCATGCTGTCTCTACGGGATCAATGTTTCCCTCAAACATCACTCTTTTCCACATACTTTATTGACAGGAGGCATTTCAGCAGGGGAAAAAATCATTTCCAGGCCGGAGTACATGATGAAAATAGAAGTTCTACTTTCAGAAGCATTAACAGGCTGACACTTCCTATGAACACCATTTAGAAACACCAAGTAATGCACGTCAGTGAGTTTTTCCTTTTTTCATATCCAAGAAGACACTAGTTAAAATATCATCAGCTTTGTTTAAGATCAAGAATAAAATTATTATATAGCCCAAAATTATGAGTGTTTTAGAAATAATAGAAATTAAATGGTAGGAGAAAACAACGTTTATGTGGAAGTAAATGTGGGAAAGAGACACAAATACAAACCAGGCACCTCTCCACAGTGGGTCTCAGTGAGCAGCCAGACCTGACTCAGATTGTCTGAGTCTGGCCTGGTGGAAGCAGCCTGCACCTTGCCAAGTGCCACCGGTTTCCTGGTATAGCAATATTTAACTGTGTTGACAAAGCAACCTCTAAAGATCTGGAAAAGTTTCTTGTTAGGGGATGAATGAAGACTAGATCCGCTTATGCTGATAATCAACTCCACGACTTACTTGGTTAGTTGTAAATGAACACATTGCAATTAATTTAATTTTACATGTGAGTAACCAGGAAAGAACCATATAGAAGAAAGAGAGGTCACCTCTTACTCCCTTCTAGTGTAGATCAGCTTGGAAGCAAAACAGACTTCTTACAGGAAAACCATAAGATTGCTATGGTTGGCAACAGTGAACTGCACATTTCAAAGTGGCAAGTAAGGAGGATTTTGAATAATCCAAAAGAAATGATGGGCATGCATATTGTATACTATGACCCCGTAAGGATGTAAAATTATTATTTATCAATTAAAAATAATAGGGGCGGCTGAAACTGCCACAACTACAAGTCTAAGCTGGAGCTTTTGTGACAACATCTACAGCTACTATGTTTGTTGTTATTGATGATTTCCAACCTGCACTCACTACTGGAAAGCAGAGCCCATATCCCTTATCTTGGGCTTTAAAAGAAGTATGAGTTAGTTGACAGGTGTTAACAAAATCTTCTCATCTAATAAACATTTTCAATAAAATGGACACACACAGAATGAGCTATGACCCAACTTCTCCTCACTTTTTTCTACTTCTTTCGTCTGACTCCTTTGGCACCAGGGCTCTTCCCATCCTATTCCTTAAACACTGTTTTCCTTGTGGCTGGTTTTCCTCCCAGTGACTAAGGGAAGCAGGTAATTATATGGGGAAGGTGAAAAGAGAGCGTGCATCTCCACTCCCCTCAGATTTAAGTGTCAAAGTGATGCTACTGTCTTGTTTATGAGAAGCATTTGAGTAAACACCATTCACCATTTATTAATTCAAAGAAATCCCCACCCAATTTAAGGAACTTTTGGCAACTGATGGCTGCTGAGGGGGCCAGAGACAATCTCTTACAGGGGTGAGACTCCTAGTAGGTTAACCAGGCTCCAGTGAATGGACCCGTACTGAAAGACATATGGGGACACAAATCAGACTTTATAGGCCTTATTATATACATATATAATAGAGTAAATTAAATTGTTGGGGAACAGTCATGGGACGTGCAGAAAGAGGAGGGGGTCTAAATGCCATCCAATTATACTGTGTGAAAACCACAAAAACTCAATTGAAAATGACTATCCTAAGGCACATAACAACAAAAAAAAAGAATAGTCACAGATATCCGTGCAGTTGTTTATTTTATCCTCAGTATCACCTTCATTATTCTCTTAATTCATGTACATTTTGAATATTGTTATTCAAAAGAAAACCCCAAGTTTCTCAGGTCCCAGTAGATTATTCATGTTGCAGATGAATATAACAAACAATCATTTGACCATAGAAAACTTACATCTCCTGGCCAAAAATATAAATCAGTCTAGTTTTTTGGCTCTGTCTGTGGAATATCATACTAAGTGCTTTTGACTTACCCTACCCTCACATACCAATCTATGCTTCCTTCAGGACCATCCTCTGTATCAGGGAGTTTTTCCCTGTGATTTGTTTCTACTGAATCCCATGGATTCCAGCAATGGCTCAAGAATGATGTGTGGCAGGGCAGCGTGGACAAGGAGCAAGCAGTTTGTATTAGAGCCCCAAATAGAGCCTTTTGTTAGCCGTCCACACTCACCATCACCCATGTTAGCATTTATTTTCCATGCTTGTGTCCCAGTTGGCCATGTGTTCCCACTTAAAAGTGGCATGTTAGCACTTTAGATTCTGGTTGCCTGTTTGCTCTTCATTTTTAATAGCTTATTTCTTTCACTCAGTATATCATTTTTGGAAGAATTTGAAAGAAACTATAGGTGTAATGTAATCACTACCATTAGTTTTAGCAGAGTGATTAAATATAAGAGACTCTCGCTCAATTTTTATGTGATTCATGTTTTTATGATACTTTTCTAAAATCCATCCTCCTGGCCCTGGTGAGCTCTGTTCCTTGCAGCATATTCTGACCAATTTTTTTTTCAAGGCAGTGTCTTTCTCTTTAGCGTATGTTGAGCTATAATTCTCCTCATAGCCTATAGGTTGGCCTTAAACTTGTGATCCTGCCTCAGCTTTCTGAGTGCTGGAATAACAGGTGTAAACCACCACACCTGGCTGTAATTAATGGCTCATAATGAAAACATGTGACCACCAAATACGTATGTTTCCCAGTTACTTTAACTGGATTGAAAATTCTACCTAAATATTATCTTGTATCTATAAGAATGTGACTGAAGAACCTAGAGTCACATTTTTATAAAATTCCTAGTGAAATTCAAAATGTTCATCCTGATCAAATTAGCATTGTTTTGGTTGAAGTGAGAGCAGGAACTTTGGATCCAATTTCTCAGCCTTTCTCTGAGGCTGTTGCAACTCAGCTCCAGATCTCAGCAGAAAAGAGACAAATGCTGAGTTTGCCACTTTTCTGTGAATAGGTCTCTTTGAGAATATCAGCTTCAACTGTAAGAGGTGTTGTTGGAAATCACAAGCTGTGTCTTTCTGAGCCTGACATGAGGCTCTGCTTCCCTCGGCCACTGTCCTGGGTCTGGGGGCACGGAAACCTCATAGCAATAGAATTCTTTCTTTCCGAGTTGAACTTAGTCTCCTACTCAGAGACAATGGAAGGAATCAAATCAAGGACAGGACATAAATTCACTTGGCATTCTGATGAAAGGAAAGTCCTGGCAGCCCATTTCCCTCTGAGCTCTTCCTACTATGTTCTACCCACTGCCCCTAGTAGGTGCTGCTTTCGAAGTCCAGTGAAATCTAATCAGCCACGTTAATGATCGCCAACAGTCAGCGCATATATATATATATATATATATATATATATATATTCAAAATTGAAAGGAAAATTAGTAAACTGCAGAAATTGGAAGCAGTTTAAGTCAAAAATAAACTTCAGAATCTCTTTGCCAGGACCTCTAGAACCACGAGAGTGAGAGTCTATGAAATTGACCTGGGCTGGGAGAAAAAGCCTCTGCGTAGATGGGCCTTTTGAAACATACAGAGATAGTAAGCCATCGGGAATGTCCTCTCGGTTATGACAGGCAGCAAGGCATATGTGAGCAAATGAAAACAGACACCAGCCCAGCCCTCAAGGGATTTTAAATTTCCTTTAGTACATTTATAAGATGGATTCAATGTAATTTTCCCATAAAATGAATACATGGGAAGTGATTTTTCCAAGAACACACAGTAAGACAGCAGACAGAGAGTCTAAGAACTGGAACAGATGTTTGAGAGCAGCAAGCCTGTTCTAGGCCCTTTCACTCACTCCCTCACTAATGTGGTTCAGATTTATTTATTTACTCCGTTTCTAATCCTTTTATAAAAACAATGTTTCTTGTTTATTTTTAGAATCATCTTTCCAAAAGTTTTAGAAGTTTCTTTTATCCATCTTTCTTCTTATCCACAAGAAAAGTTACACCTTTGAATCCAAACAATATGACATCCACTTAGGACAGAAGAAAGGAAAATAATCAAATTGAGATTAATATTACAGCAGACTAAACGTTACACCATGATCACTGAACACTCTTTCCTAACCTCTTAGAGCAGCGACTGGGGCACATTGCACTTGTCTTTCTCCAGCAGAAGACAGTTATCAAAGGTAAATATCTATATGGATTAGGGCAAATTTAAGACATGTTTATCAGACAGGTTTACTAACTGCTCTGAGTCAACCACAGCTGAAGTTTGTTTGCAAGCTTTTGAAAACCATTGTCTATGAAGAAGTCAGGTACTTCTATTGACTTGACAAGCTCTAGAATCATTTAGGAGATAACATACATACACAGTGAACAAATAGAATGTATTAACAATAAAACATGTACAAGTCATTTGATTGGGGTAGTGGTATAGTTGATCCTAGCACTCAGAAAGAAGCTTGATGCAGGCATGGTAAATTTGAGACTACCCTGGGCTGCAGGAAGAGATACTGTCTTCACAACAAAAAAATAATTAAATTAGCTGGATATAGTAGAGAATGCCTTTAATCCCAGCACTGTGAGATGGAGGCCAGCCTGGTTTCTATATAGAGTTCCAAGTCAGCTAGGACTACAGAAAGACATTGTCACAAAAATAAATAAATAATATTTTTAAGAGGAGAGATTTGTTTGGGGCTCTAGCAATTTGAGCCAACACTTGCTTTGTCCTATTGCTGTGGCTGTGGCAAGACAGAGTATGATGGGGAGGGGTGGAGCAGAGAGGCGGAGTACTGTGAGGGAGGGATGCAGTGGAGCAGAGCTGCTTACCTTAATGCAGCAAGAAGCCCAGAGAGAGCAAGTGTTTCAGCCCAGGTACCTTCAAAGAATTCCCCCAGGGATTGACTTTCACTAATCAGGTCCTACATCCTAATAGCGCCATCCATTTATTAATCTATCAGTGGATTCAAAGGAAGAGCTTTGGGGGTCCACTTGCCTCTCAATAACTAGATCATAAAGCTAGAGATGAAATTTTCCACTCAACGAGGACACTTTACATTCTGCCCACACAAAGTGTTTTCAAAAGTAGCTCGTAGGAAATGAAAAATCCAACGCACACAGGGATGTAAAAGAAAACATTTGCAACCACAAAGTAAGGAAAGCATCTAATGATCCTCAAAACTGCAAGCATGTAATCCTCTAAATAACAATAAGATATGGTTTTTAGAGTCAGTAAACTTGAAAACTTGGAACCACATGACTGTATTTTTAAAATTCAATTAATTAAAATTTGTTATCATTTCTGCTTCATTGGCAATGTTTCTCAGATAAAAATCAAGCAAACACAATAACAGTCTACCTGAATTCATTCCAAGTTACAAGCCAAATGCTGGCTGAAAACTAAACTCACCAGAGGACTGTAATGACTTGAAATGCCCTCCATTTCCACATCATTTTAAGTCAGCTAGAATGTAACATTCATTACTAGCTAACAAATATTTAGTCACATTTTGTGTTCATTATTTGGAATATTTTTCTCCCTGGGTTGCCATAATTTGGTAGCTAAATATAATAAACATCTGTTTACTGGGTTGAAAGTAAATAATAGCGAACATCTGTCCAACAGATGCATAATTCTTTTAAGTGCTGAAAAGATTACTCTCTCATGGTAGCAAAGATAAAGAGGCTGTAAGATCTGAGATTTGTTCACGACGATAAATATGGCACAGGCATTCTTAACACTCCATAACAGGAAGGTAGTTAGAAGAAACCGCCTTGTCATGTACATTTGCAAATTTAACTCTTGGAGATTTTATGACTTTTATTCTGAATATTTGTATTTTCCCCCAAATCTTAACTGTTCCTTTTCCTAGCAATAATGCCAACAAAAAATTTCACATGGAAACTTGTTTAGAATAATTCCATAATTGTACTGATAAATGTATTGTGGAACTAAAAGCCCAAAATTATTTTTCCCAAGTGATTTTTTTTTACCTCATTTTTGTTTGATCATCAAAGGTCATTTGACTGTTCAGTAGCATTCAGAATACTTTCTGTGTTTTTTGGTTTTTGTTTTTTGTTTTCCTGCATGCTTAATGAAATACAGGTATTTTTTCTTTGGTAATTTACATTTAACAAATTTCCCATTGGCAATGATGTCTTTCATGGAATATGTGTGGTCGTGTGATTATGTTCTCATAACTGGAGTATGAAAAGAATGCATGGAGCAGATTCCTGGTCTTTTAAAATACCAGTCTCTGTTTCTCCTCTTCTCTTTGAAATGGAAATTACCATAGAACAGCTCTGGAAGTCTTGTATAAAATTTCATGAGGATGCCTTCACTAACTAGAGTGAAGAAGCCTGTTCATCTGCCCTGGACTTTATTTATATCAGAAATAGATGTCTATCCTTAGTTAAGAACTCAATTTTTTAGTCTATTTCCTAGAGGAGTTTAGCTTTTCACTTAATTAAAAATGAAGAGGTTATTTTATGAAGAAACAGGAAATAAATGGCATATAAGAATCTCTGGGTTTCATAGATCATGAATGTGATCTTCTGTGAAAACCAGGTTACCTTCCCATTCCTCCAAGCAGAATTCCCAGTATTTTTTCCTGTGGTCTCATGACAAGTTGAATCTTTCATTGTCTTCCTGGGACTGAATGCCTGCCTTTCCTGGTTCATGACTTCTGCTTGAACTATCTCCTTTTCTGTGATTTCTATTGATTGTGATTTTTAGTTTCAAGGAACCCAAAGAAACTACTGATTCTCTCTATATGAATCACATTCCAGTTTTTTAAGAGCAATGATGCTTTCTGGTGTTGTTGGTGTCCCTATGTCAGAGCCCTCATTTCAGACACTGTTGACTTTCAGCCAGCACAGACTAGATCACCTATGGGGCAGGCACTGTAGTATACTTTGCCAATTCGGGCTGCCTGGCACCTGAACCTCTTCCCGTCTGTTTACACTTTCCATTGTGTATTTAAATAGCGGCTATATGGAAGATCTTTCTCCTTTTCTCTCTGTTTCAAGATCAGGTCTAGACTCTGAAAACCATGTGCTTCCATCTGGTGCTCCAGCCAAGAGGAAGGGGCATAAGTTCCCAGTCAATTAGAGACTACTCATAATGGTAGCACTGTGGTCCAGAGATCAGGAGTTTGAGTAGAATACTTTAAATAAACTCTTCCAGGACATGCCCATGGCAATGGGCCCTGCTGCCACTCAGCAGCATTTTCTTGAGAATCATTTGCTAATCTTCCTATAAATTCCACAAACTTTCCAATAATTATTTCCTACTAAAATAGCTTTTCTGATAGGTTAGCCATTGATCTGGTATGTCCCCAAAATCTGATTGTGGTGTGAGTATTGGTATCCAATCTGTTACCAAATGAGTCAAGTGTTTTTCTTTTTGCTTTGTGATTCTGGGAATAGTACCCTGAGCTGTACCTGCTAAACAAGCACTCCACCACAGAGGTATATCCCCAGGCCTTAGGCTCAGCTTTCTTCAAAGATAATTGACAATGAGGAAGCAACTTGAAGAGAGTAGAGTGCGTGGATTCACAAGTTCAGATTTCTTTTTAATGGAGAAAATATACTTTTCATGTGCACTTGTTTATTCTCTGTAATTAGAGTAAAGGTACCAAGGTCTGCAAAAGATACTGAAAATATTCAAAAACAAAGGCTTTCTTCCACTAGTCCAGGACATGAAAGAAAACTGCACCTTCCCTCTGCTGACATTCAGCATTTCCTTCCCCTACACCTGGGTGACTACCAGCAGGCAGCCAGACTCTAGCCATGCCTGTAACAGTGCTTAGAGATCGAATGTTCGGAAAAGTCATGCCAGTGTGTTTCAGTGCTGTGCTTTGACGTTTTCATAACCTAAATCAAGTCTTCTCATATGCTGTCACAGTTAAAAGCACTAAATCTTCTTTCTTGAAAAAAAACATAGTTTGGTAATAAATTGTTCTGCTTTTTAAAATAAGCATGAGCGTGATGGCAATTTAAAGACACCCTTCATCATGCAGAGGCTTGGTGCTATGAAACTTTGGTGACCTACTGTAGACGAGTGACAGATACAGCTCTCTTTAAAAGCTGTGGGTAAACGACATGGAGCCTGAGAGGAATTTTAATGACTGCCCTTGTAAGTCCTAGTATGCTACAAGGTAAGTGACTGACACCGGTGGGCCGGCCAAGATTTTATATTTCATTGCCCTTTATAAAGTCCTTTATTAGTCTCTTTCAAGTTCCAGAACAGCACTTCAGTGAGCAAAGAAAAACACATCGATATCCGTGATAGTGTAAGCGTTGTTGTGCATTTTTCTGAATCGAACTCTAGAGGAAACATAGGAGAGATGCCTGTCACTACAGTTCTAAGGAACAGTGGGATGGACAAAGTACATGTAATGGCCGTGCTGGAGAGAGCAAAGCAAAATGAGAAGGATGTCAAAAGAAACAATGCAATCAGCCATGTTTACCTACTTGGAGTCAGAGAAGTCTGGGAAAAAAAAAAAAAAAAACGTTGCTAAAACACAGAAGTTTCACTTTGCCAATGGTACAGAAGTTACCGCAGAGTGAACAAAAATAAAAGTGGAGGCAGAGAGCGCACCGTACAACAAGTCAGTGAGAGCCTCGTGGGATGCGGACGGGTGCAGTATCTGCAGTGGGTAAATCTGAATTTGCTTTGACTTTCTATCCCCTGAGTCTTCATAGCGGATATGGATGCGGGTGCGATATTCTCCCAGTTGTCCCTATGTTGACAGGGGTCTGGCGCGCTGACCGTGCTGCTCTGTTCCGCCGATCAACAGCTGCACCAGACCAGCACAGACTAGCATTCTGCTATTTGCACTACTGCCTGTTCTTAGTTTACAGTTCTGCCCTTTTCTTCAACAAGATCCTATCTCCTTGACTTCTGTGCCACCAGAGAACACACTGGTAAGAAATGGACTGAATGGGGTCTAAGATAGCGAGGACAGGCCTTCAGAGGCTACTGCGGCATGGTGAGCTTTGTTTTGCTTTCTGGCTCTTGTTTGGTCTGCTTGCTACCGCCTGCCTTTTCCTTAGTGAGGACAAAGGAGGTGCAGATCGTCCTTTTGCCATCCATCTTCATGTGCAAATGCACAGAGTAGCTCTAACACTCTCTGACTATAATGACTTGTCTTCTCTCTCCCGTGACTATTTCTAAGGTTGTCACTACTGTATCTAAAACTCTCTCTCTTTGTAATTCTGTCACTTCTTTTCTTTTCTCCTTTCTGGCTCTCCTCTTTGCTGCTCTAATTTCTCAGAAAAAGGATCATACTATGTACACGTGTATGTGTGTGTATACACAAACACAGACATAGGTACCAGTTGTCCATTTTCCCTTCTATGCAACCAATACAATGTAAATCCTTGAACAAGATTTCCAACTTTGGCATTTTCAGCTTTGTAACTGTATAGCAAAAGACTTTGTGTTGGAGTTCTAGTAACTATCACCAGTTTTTGAATTCCAGTGAATGTTTGAGGCTGCCAGAATGCTGGTTCAGAAAACGAGAAGAGTAGATCCTTAAAGTAGAAGAAATTTTTTTTTTTCCCAAATAAAACAGTAATATATTTGCCATGTAATGAACACATTCTTTTACTTTTTATAGTGGTTAAAGGTTATTATATTTCAACAAGTATAGAGACATTGTAAAAACATAATTAAGAAAGATAAGATTGTAGATCTATGATAAAGTGAGATCAGGACAGAAAAATGTAAACTGATACATCTGGCAAGAGACGGTGTGGATATAGATACTTTAAGAAGGAAAAACTTGGCAAAATATTTTAAAATGGGCTTTATATGTAATCATTTACTAAACGTGTTGAGTGGTTCTGATGTCAGTTTTCAATAAAGTATGTTGAAATCAAGACACAATGCATAGCTCTGGATACCACATTGCAAAATAATACTTTTTTGATAATGTATAATAGCTGAACTTGTACAGTCGTGGAGATGCACCAATAGTCATCTGAATGACTTCTGTGATGGGTTTTAAGTAAACAATACTAGTGGCAGATCTTGTTTAATTCTATGATGTTCAATATTTCAGAGCATGTGAATTAGTTACCTCACTAGTGTCTTTTAGTAATGACTGTATCTACTATTAGAAATATCACCTTTGGGATAGTGAGATGGCTCAGCAGACTAGGGTGCCTGCCACCATGCCTGACAACCTTAGTGTGTAATCCCTGGGACCCCCATGGAGGAATGAGAGAACTAATTCCTTCAAATTGCCCTCTGCCCTTCACAACTGTGGGATGACTTACCCGCCAATAAATAAATAAATGCGAAACTAAAACAACAGGAAATGTGAACTCTGTTATGACAGTGAGAAGCCTCCATCTCTGTCTTTCTTTAAAACTCACAATCATGTCTCATTGTAGCAGTAAGAGCTTTTTATTTTACACCAGACAGCACTATCTGACATTTGAAGAAAAGTAACAATGGGTAAAATAAGTACCTGAAGGAGATCTTTTGAAAATCAATGCTAACTTATCTACTTGAAAGCAAATATTTCTCTTGCAAGAAGAGCAAAAATTTCAAAAACCTGATAGTGTAGAAGAATCCTCAGACCAGTGCTGTAGGGGACAGTGGCACTTACTGTAAGATATAGACTAAGCAATCACCAAGGGCTCCATGTGTCAGTCCTATTTGCAGCCTGTGTCTGGCATCTTTATAAAGGAAAAGTTTTCAGACTCCTCATGAGCACCTAGAAAAGTCATCAGAGCTGATAATCTCAGAATCATTTCCCTAATAGAGATTCTGAAATCTCAATGAGCAGCAACACATTTGATTCAAACATGAAGATATTATTGATGAGCAAATAAAAAGTTATAGTATATCCGTTCCCAAGTTCATTGTCTTTCCCTCTTATTGCAACATCTAACTGGCCTGTATGACTTATAAAAGTGTGGTTTGGTTGGTGACCCCATTCCCTCCTGCTGGTAATTTCACTCTGGGAAATCCATTTACTCCTTTGGATCCTAAGTAAATATTTGACTTGCATACTAGAAACTGTTTACAGGGTGCTTAGCCTGGTACCTAGTGTGAGAATATATAATTAAACCCGCTTTATAGCAATTATGAAATTTCAATGATTAATTTGGATTGCAAAGACTTGGTCAAATAAGATGTAAATTACCCAGAACGAATAGACTTCAGATAGACAGGGTTGATGTGGCGAGTCAATATTCTGAAGGGGAAAATGATGAAATAAATTACAGTCTAGTAGTCACTAAATTCTTCATTCTCACATCCTGCAGGCATAATGAAGCTAACGTCTTTAAAGGATGGAACCCTTATTTATCCTTAGCTTCTACAGGAGATCCAGGAAAGCAAGTGGTTTTTCCAAAGTCACACACTAGAGGACGAGTGTGTCCCTGAGGATCACATTCTGATGCCTGGAGTGACCTGTCACCTCTTCTCCCTGAGCTCTCCTTCACAGAGGTAGTAAATGTGTTAACTTCCAGATTGTGTAATGACTGTACTTGCAAATCAGTAATCATCCTCAGCATTGCCTCTTTTCCTCATCCACAGGGTACAAGTTGTCCTTGTCCTTTGTGAGCAGACATACTCTCATGAAAAGCCACTGGGAACTGAAGAATTTGGCCTCTGGTTATCAGCCTCTTCCTAAATCAATGTGATCATTGTAGGATTCATTCCCACAAAGCAGTTTGATGTTAGCCATACTCAGGAAGCCACTGCTAAAATGTTCCCAAATGGGATAAATCAGAAGTGGGATGATTTTGCATGAGAATGTGGTCTACTTGGAACAAACAATGTTGCCATTAGTATTTCTAATTCAATCAACACCATTAAAGGTTTAATTTATGCCACATCACACACTAGTGAAACACCAAAGCAGTTCATGGCCAAAATTGAGGGCATGCAACTGTGGAAGATCATACAGCTCCCTCTGGTGACGTCAAGATGCCAGCTCCACTCCTGATTCTCCAGCCCATCTTTTCTCTGCTGGGAAATCCAAGCTGTGCGTCCAGAGCTCAGCAGTTCTCTCTGGCTTGGCGACTCCAGTCTGTATGACTCCCATGGTTCTGCCCCCACGGAGAAGTCCTCCAGGGACTTTCCAACACGTTTTAAAAGGATGCTCACCTCTTTGTTGTGGCCTCCGAGATCCAATAAATCTGTTCCCAGCCTTCAGATCTGGCATCTCCTAGTTAGCCCCGCCTAACCATGCAATCCCGGCTTCTTCCTGTGTTTCACAGATGATACCATGTACTTGGGCTCCTGCATTGAGGATTTCCTCCCCCAGGAATTCTTCCATCTGAGTAATTTCCTCCAATCTTCACCCAGTCACATAGCCTAAAGTAGCTACCTCATGCTTCCTGATGGTCTGACCTCTAACACTCAGCTGTCCCACTGTTCTGATCTCTGGTCCATTCCTTCAGAATCACATAGCATAAAGTTACAGTTTCACGAGATAAATGCATTGTAAAATTCTGCTGCACAGTGTTGTGCCTGCAAATGACAACATGGTACTGTGCACTTAAGGATCTGCCAAGACAGTCAAGCTCACGGCTATCATTCCTATTGTACTGTATATTCCTATACAATATGATAAAACTAAAATGAATAAATTAGTTATCCCATTCCCTTCATCAAGTAACCCCCTTCTATTCTGATCATCACATCCACCCAACCTTTATAGAATCTCTCCAAGAGACACCCAATGAAAACCTCATCTATATGTTCACCTTTCTCAGCACCAAGAATAAAGTTTCTAGTAGTAACCTTAACATAGTCAAAAGAAACTGCCAAAATCAATGTTAATATTCCTTTTTATTTAGCCCAATATACCCCAAATACTATAATTTCAACCTATAATCAACATAAAAGTTACTAATGAGTTATTTTTCATTCTTTGCTTTTGAAGTCTTTGAAATTTGGGTGCAATGTGTTTTGACAGCACAGTCTCAATACAGACGTTACTGTTTCACCAAAAATATGTTTTCACCAAAAATGAATGCATGACCTGTATTTAAAATTTACAATGGAAATACTAGATTCATACACCCAAGTTATTCTAAATACACAAAAGGTTTTCCCAATGCTGAATTGGTACCATTTTTAAATTTAAATATAAATGGTATAATTAAAATGAAATATGATTGAAGCCAGAGTCAGTGGTTTATGTCTCTCATCTAAGCACATGGGAAGATGAGGCAGAAGGATTGCTGTAAGCTCAAGATCAACCAGTGCTAAATAAGACCCTTTTACAAAAGACTAAAATAACAGCAAACAACAATGCATGTAGAACACTCTTTCCCAAGCCACACTGGCCACCATTCCGAAAAGCACAATCCTAATACTTCGTTGCTTATTTGTTGTTTTCTACCACCTGTGTCTCCACTTGCACTTAAACTGAACCCCCATCTATCCGTTCACTGCTGTATTTCTAACATTGCGTATAAAGATTAGCACAGCATTTAAAACACATTTATCAAATGACCACAGGAACCTGCAAGCCAGACCTCTAAGCGCTGCAGGAATGTTAACTCTGGGAGGTCTCAGCAATGTGGCAGGTGCTGCTGTTCCAGTCATCAGCAGAGGAGAAAACCAAGGCACTGAGGTGAAGAAAGCTGTGCAAGGTTCCACAGCTAACAAGGAGCAAGAATGGGAGAAGCCAGGCAGCTTGGCTCTCATCTGTGGTTTTAGCCACAGTACTAGGCTGTCTGAGAAACACGAGGCTGTTGCAGACTTGCTCTGAAACACATACCTGCAGCCTCCAGGCTGCCACCCTGTCTGGCAGCTCTCTGTGTTTGTCTCAGAGCCCAGACTAGGTCATCCTCACCTGCTGTTCATGGCAGTTCTAGAGGTTACTCCCATCATTTGCCTGGGCAACTGAACCAACTGGATGCCCAGGTAGCATCCTGGCTCCCATGCCCAGCCCTCTTTTGCTACAAAATGGCAAAAGAACTGGTGACTGCTTCTAGACTGTGCTAGGACCTTGATTCTACCCTTGAGGATTCCAGCATACACCACTATGTGAATGCCCACAGGGCAAGTGAGTAGAAAGAGGTTGGAGGGACAGGCACAGACAGTCCTGGGGCTCTTTCTCCCAGGCTTGTGACAAAACAGCTCACCAAACCCTATTCTCTCTCTGCATGAAATCACTTCTTAAAGCCCCAGAGACCTCCCTTGACTATGTACTCCTGCCTTCCCATGTTTGAATTTCTCTAAATATCTATGGTTGACATGGTCTAAATCCTCTTTTATGGGAGGAGAGTCTTGGCAGTTATGTCAGAGTCAGAAGGTCACAGCTTGTACATTCATCATTGTGGAGAATTCAGCACACTTCCTGACATCTAGTGAGCACTTGATAAATATTTGTGGATTGGAGAATGGATGGGTTAAATAAATGATATTCTGGAGGCCCTCTGTAAATCAGCAGGTTGAGCGGCCATCATCTGTTCCTTCTTAGCTTCACTCTAATCCTGGGACAGGTAGCGTGAGGACTGTGAAAATCAGCACCACAAAAGCCTTGCATTCTCTCAATTACAGGTGGCAGAGGTAAAGACATGGCCACTTTCATGCAGAGGGAGAAGCCAGCAAACTCGGGGAAGCTTGTGCATGGGTAACTGCAGGAAGACAGAATTGTCACAGAGACAGAGGTCACAGAGACCTGGCTGCAGAGCCTGTCTCCAGGGCTTTTCCTCAGTAACCGAAGGCAAGGCATTCTCCACCTCCCTCCCTGCAAAGACAAAGTTGGCTTTGAAACTCATTCTCTCCTCTCCCAGTTCACGTACTTTCTCAGCTCTCCTGGGTTCGGAGTGAGCAGGCTGGACCTCTCAAAAACAGCTCAGAACCATGTTTTCCCAGGTGCTACCTTTAAATATCTCACCAGAAAAGAAAGGCATTTTTGCAGGGTTTCTAAGGAATTTCTTCATTAAGTTAGAATAGTTGAGAAGAAGAAACTATGTGTCTGGGTTTGAAAGTGCTTTATTCTGCAATCTTATAGTTTTGTTATACAATAAACGCTGACCTCCATGACTTTAAGAACACAAACATTTAAAACCAGCAACATGTTTTCTTGTGTTGATTCTTTTGTTCTGTTAGCAAAAGACAATTTCCCCAGAGACAGAGATCTGTTTAGGGTGTAGGCTACACCTCCGTTTAGGGGAGGGATATGTTCTTGTCTACTAGCACAAAAAAAGACATTACCATAATTAGCTTCAAATTAAAACCAAGCCAACAGACAAAACATAATGTGTATCTGTCCTAACACTGTCTGAGATAGCCAAGTGACCAGGGACCCACATCATCCCTCAGAGCTGAGCCACAGTCCTAACTTAGAAACCTTACTTGCAATTTGGGTGGATTTCTGACTCTTTTTAAAGGTGTGATGAAGTCTAATACCTCAGACTAAGACCATATTTGAAAACAGAGTTGTAGATGTAGTGAGTCAGGATGAGGTCACACTAGGCAAGGCTGGGCCCTGCTTCAATCTGGTGTCTTTACAGACTGAGAAAAGACAGAAACAAGATGCTATATAATGACAGGAGTGGAAAACGGAGTCCGAAACCAGGGTGCTGGAGATTGGCAGCACAACACCAGAAGCTGGAACAGAGAGGACAGATTCCCCTGGAGGGTTGCAGACAGAGCACGGCCCTATGACAACTTGCCTTCGGACTTCTATCTTCCAGACTGTGAGACACTCAGTTTCTATCGTTTCAAGCCACTCAAAGTTTGAATTTGAATTGTGCTTCCATAGGCTCATACTTTGACTGCTCCGTCACTGGCCACTGGAGACATTTTGGGAGGCCATAGAGCCTTTAGGAGGTGGGGCCTGGCTGATGGAAGTAGGTTACAAGGAGCAGGCTTTGAAGGCTGTGCCTGCCCAAGTTCCAGACTAAGCTCTCTGCCCCTGGCCACCCCACATGCTCCTGCCACCACGGACGAAGTCACTGTGCTGTGCCTTCCTGCAGGGGTGGATTGTGAATCTCTGGATCCATAAGACGAAATAAACTTTTTCTCCCTTAAGTTGCTTATGTCAGGTATTTTTGTCACAACAATGAGAGTGAGTAACACAGGCACCAAGGCAGTCCTTGGCGACTAAAACATTTCTCACTCCAGTAGCATCCATCATCCCTCCAACTTCTCAGCACCCATCATACGCAGCTGACAGATTTCAGTGAGAAAATGGACGCACTGCAATCGAACGGAATATTCACGGGACACTCTGCAAGCAACTCAGGTGCTTTCTTCCTCTTCTGGGAGTGCATTGCCCCTGCTGCAGACAGTCAGTCCAAAGTTAGCTCCCTCCCATCCTGTGTGGGGCCTCTCACCTGTTCGGGAACTTTGCTCTTGCAATTGGTTAGATCCATCTGCTCCTATGTTATAAAAATGTTCTTTCCAAATGCATCATTCTCACAGGAAACACAAACTTACCAAAGTGGAGGCGGGGGAGCCGGAAGTGGAGAAGGAGGAGGAAGAAAATGAGGAGGAAGAGGAGGAGAAGGAGGAGGAGGAGGAAGACAATGAGGCGAAGGAGGAGGAGAAGAAGAAGAAGGGATGAGTGAAAAAAGTATGAGGAGATTCTTAGGAAAGATTACATACACACCACGTGCTTGCACTTGAGTCTTTTTTTATCATCTTTCACAAAGAAAGGTACAAATCATCTGATAATATCAAAGCCTTAATATATTTCAAAAAGTAAAAGAAATTTTGTTTATAAAACTTGTAACCATGAGTTTAATGCCTAATAGGGGCAAGTAACCCAAGCATACTTATCCCTTTAAGCCCAGACACAATAGCCACATTCAATTCAAATTGAAATTTGCATCCTTAATTAATATCTCCTGGTGCAGTAGGAGGCCTGGCAGGGGTTTTGAGGAGCTCTTGTTTCTCCAGGATTCCATGTGTAGCAGTGAATAAGAATTGGAGCCAGTAGAAGCTCTTTACTTTTTTGAAGTACAGAGTATTCAGCATTCAAATTAGCAGTAACTTCACTCACATACACCAGATTTACTCAGATCTGTCCTTGTTGGCAGTGGTTCCTCAAGCCACCATCACCCTGTCACTAGGCAATGAGACAGCAACACTGTTGGAGGCAACCACAGGAACCACCTGCTTCAAACACACCTCACTGGAATTGTCTAGCTCTCCAGTTGAGCTTGGTCTTCAGCAAGGTTTGAGAAGCAACATCAGTTCATAGACAAATCTAGGCTGAAGTGCCTGTGCTACCATTTGTAGCTAAAGTTCAGCCATTTCATTTTCAGAACAAATAATCCCAACATATAGATGTATTGAAACTATTTGAAATAGCATATATAAAGTCCCTAGCATGGTACACATTCCATAAAGGGAAAATATTTCTTTTTCATTTTCAACTACACAAGAGGAGATAGTGCATTTCTATTCTGTCTACTGAGGTCCATAGTCTGTTTCTGGGGAAGATGAAGTAACTGGACTGTTTTAAGGCCTTGAAGCTCAATGTTGTGTTCATGTAGTGCCTAAACTATTATTTCAGAGAACTTGCCACAATTCTATTAATAATCATGATGTAAAATCTGTCCTTTGGTTAAATTACAGTCTCTCTCTTTACTTTCACATTTTCTTTTTTTTTCAACTTTATGGAGTCTCCATAATTTACATAAAACTCGCAAGCATTTAAGGTACACATAAGATATTTTGCCACACATATATGTTGTAAAATAATTACCACAATCAAGCTACTTATCATCTACTCTCTTAAAATATTTCAAATATGCAGACTTTGTTAATAACTCCAGTTCCATGGTGCGCATTACATCTCCAGTTATATTACTTGTAACTGAAAGTTTGCTGACTCTTGGACACCTCTTACTTTGACTGTTTTGATGTTTTCTGTTCCCTCCCTGTCTTCTTATAGTACTGAGGATTGAACTCGGGGCCCTTCTTGTTTGCACGTAAGCAAGTAAGTATCCAACCACATTGCTACATCTAAAACCCTCATTTTAGCATATTAAGTCAGATTTCTTCAACATATTTTTTCCAGAAGAGCAATGAGGAAGGGAGATGTTGGCTCTCTCATAGATATACCAAGACAGTGTTTAATTCCCCAAAGACACCTATACAAATCCAAATCCTCTGTCTTAATAAGAACTAAAATCTACCATTCCTTAGACATAGAATGAATTCTATAGGGATAGTTTTTAATTTAAAACAGAAATCATGGCCCTTCTATTAAACTTTCCATTATGTTGCTCAAAATTACTTCTATTTGTCACATGATTGATGATCACAACACATTAGAATGCAACCGTATTTCCATGAAGAACTGCTACTTTGGCCCTGTAAGCCAACTAAGAATCCAGCAGTATAAGAATAATTGCCTGGGAAGAAAAAGGCTAAACAGTTACATGTGAAACTCATCAGGATGAAAGAACACACTAGGAATGTTCAAGCATCAATGACTGATTGTGGGGACTCTGTGATAATGTGCTTTGTGATGCAGATTGCCTACACTGTGAACTTGCATCCAAGGACAGTGCACATGAAGATAATCTACATCAAGAGAAATGAAAGCACCATTTCCTCATAACTCATCACAGTGATCATCCTGGTAAACGGTCACAATCATTCTCCCACACTTGTACGCATGCACATAGCACATGGCACAGTCATTGATAGTTGAACTCGGATGCTGGACTTAGGTGTCTTCATGTCATTGAGTTGCAATGCAGATTGTCTGCAGACCAGAACAGTGCAAGAAATAGACCTCCATTATGCAACTGTTACGCTGGTTACGAAAACAAATTATTCATGTGATTGTCAAAGATACATGCTTTGTTGGTAATGTGAGGTAAGAACTGAAAAGAATTCCACTTGTCTTTATGATGATCTCAACCTTAAATTGTCTGATAAAACTTGAAATCAGTCACTTGAATACAAAATAATCCTAGCCTTAAGCTTTGTGTTTGTTGGTTTACTTCTTTTCTTGCTTTCCGTTTTTACCTAGTCAAAACCCTAAGGATGAATTCTCATCTCATAAGAATGGGATTATTTAGCATACCATTCATCACCACCCTCTGCATGCTTAAACTCCCTATTTTATTTGTAGACCAGGTGCAATATTACCATAGACTCAAACTAGAACTCAGAGACTTAAGTAGGATATGGTTCCTCCATGCAAAGTTCTTATTATGCAAATGACACTTCAGAGTACACATTAAGGAAGAACATAACTAAAAGTTTTCATTTGTAGAAGCTTCTTTTCTGAACAAGAAAGGCTTTTTAAATGATATTTATTTTCAGCACATGAAAAGAATTACAGCTCTTTTTCACTGGCAGTTGGACGTATCATTTCACAAAACGGTGAAATCACACTTGCTTGTGGAAATCTGAATTCAATACAACTCATTATTCTGGTGATGCTACACCATGGGCTATGCCTTGAGCCTAGTTTCGCTCTGAAAGCATCTGAGGTATTTCTGATCTACTTCAACATGCTACACTTAGGGGCTCCTTGGCACTTCCTAAAGTGTCTTTAACTACATGTGTTGCCCTTTTCTTCTTGACTCAATTTGTTTCTTTTTAATTAGAGAAATATATTCGAAATGAGCCACATGGATAATTTTACTAATTTTCAATTACTCCATAAGGGTAACATCTGGTTGTTTACATCAGAAGGCAGAATGTGGTATTCACCAGAGTTTATAAATAATATACATTTTAGATCACATGAATTCCCTGTCTATGAAGTTTTCAGTCTACCACCTACAGCGAATATATAAACGTCAAAGATTAATTGAATATTCTCTAACCATGAGTAAGTAAATTGCGATTACTTCATGGCCTAACACAAGTTTCCAAGTTAATTAACACTTTGCGTTGCAATTTTCTTGGAATTCCCAAGTATACTAATGAGTGTACTTTTGTCCCAAAATGAGTCTGTTCATGACCAAAACTACTCCCTGGGGATAAAATAAGTATTTAGCACACTGAAAACAGTCACCAAATGATTATTTAGTGGTCTGCAGCAATTACTTCATTTTCTAAACATAGCTGTCTTCTTTCTGAGCGTGTTTATGCCTCTGCAACAAGCAGTCTGACAAGAGGAGATGAAAGTAATTTGGATCAAGTTCTCCTTCATCCTCTCCTTAAGCTACTTGTGTTGAAGATGTATCTGTCCATACTCCATACTGCAGGTGTATTAAGAGAAAGTGGTATATATTTGCATCTTTTCATTAATTATAAGAATCAAAAATATGCCTCAACATTTCTACTTCAGTACTGAGTTGCTCTTCCAGTTACAAACTTAAACATCTCATAGAACTCTTCCCATGACACTCCACCCAGACCAACTGCCTATGATTAGTCTCTGTCACATAGGAAGCCTTTCTTCAGTTCTGTAGCTCTTCAGTAGAGGAGTGAGAACAGTAGTCCATTAATAATCCGTGCATGCATTCGTGTATTTACATGCGCATTGCAGTTTCCTCTCCTTTACCAAGTCTCTCTTCTCTTCCTCTCAGTAAAGTTTTCTTTTTAAATGAAAACAAATAGGACACACACAACTACAAAGACGTTATCATTTCAATTCTATGTGCAGTACAAATGAGATAATCTTCATAGCGTCACTGCTTCTAGTGGATATCCTGTTCTGTTTACAACTCTTTCTTGAATATGCAAACCACATACACACACACACACACACACACACACACACACACACACACTCATACACTATTTTAGGTCAAAAGTAAGGAAAGATCATGAGAGATTAAGGCTATAGTCCCAGGTCACAAGAGTAGCACACAGCTCAGTGAGCTTGTCTACATTATGAACGATCTAAGATATGATTAACCTTTTTGGTTGCAAGTTTACGTAAAAGTCATTTGTCTAGAGTCTATCCATGTTGTAAGAGTCATTCCCACAATATATTTTTACATTTTTAATTGACATCTAGTATTAGGTTTCATGGTGGCATCTTAAATAAACTTTGTGTCTGTTCCTTCTAGACCTCCATCTTCTCCTGCTCCCCCTTGACCCCTGTCTGCACCCCTGTCTGTGCCCGTGTCTGCACCCATGTCTGCACCCCTGTCTTCATTCATCTGCCCTGTTATCCATCCTTTCCTCAACCTCTCTGTGATCTCCTTTTTAGTTTCATAGCCCATGTCCAAACTCACCCCAATTACACACGTACATACAAACATTACAAACAAAACTAGAATCTCCAAGTAAGAGAGAACATGTGACATTTGTCTTTCTGAGTCTCGGTCACCACCCATAACATAATATAATATAATATAATATAACATAACATAATATATAATACTACCAACAATATAATATATATTATATATAATACCACCCATAATATAATATATTATATAATACCACCCATAATATAATATATATTATATATAATATAATACTTTCCAGCTCCATTCATTTTCCTATACATTTCATCATTTCTCTTTCCTTTTCTGTTAAATAAAATTCTACTGGGAATATATATCAAAATTTCGTTATCCATTCATCTGTTGATAGACATCTGGGCTCATTCTGTTTCCTGGCTATTGTAAATGATCCAGCAATAAACATGGATGCACAGCTGTCTGTGCTGTAGGATACGGAGTCTTCTGGGTATATGCTCAGTAAAGGGACAGCTGGATATGTACATCTATTTTAGAGGGGGAAAACCTCTATGCTGATATCCATGTGGTCATACTAGTTTACACTCACACCAGCTGTGAATAAGGATTCCTCTTTCTCCACATCCACTCCAGTGTTTATTCTTTTTACAGTGAAAAACATTCTGACTGCAGTGAGATGGAATCTCAAAGTAATCTTAAACTGCATTCCCCTGATAGCTATGGATGTTGAATTGTTATTTATTGGTTTATTTGTTTATTTACATTGTACGTGAATGAGTGTTCTGCCTACATGTGTGCAGTGCCCTCGGAAATCCAGAAGAGCTGTGTGGAATTCCCTGGAACTGGAATTACAGATGGTTGTTAGCCACCAGGTGGGTGCTGGGAACCAAACACAGGACCTCTGTGAGAGCCTCTTAACAGCTGAGCCATCACCTCTCCAGTCCACAGGATGTTGAACATTTTTTTAAAATACTTTCTAGTCATTTGTTTCTTCTTTTTAAAACTCCCTGTTCATTTCATGAGCTCATTTCTTGGCCAACAGATTTGTCTGAATATTCTTTTGGTGTTTAAATTTACAATTCTTTATATATGCTAGATATTAACCCCCTTTCTGAAATATAGCTGACAAAAATATTTTCCCCATCCTTAGGCTGTCTGTTCATTCTTCTGGTCATTTTATTTATTGTGCAGAAACATTCTAACTTCATAACTTCATATAGACCATTTGTTAAGTTGTAGGGCTATTTCATGTGCTATTAGATCTTCAGCATTTTCTTGCCTATACTTATACCTGAAAGGATTTTCCCTGGTTTTCTGTAGCAGTTTCAGTGATTAGAGTTTTTAATTAGGGTCTTTGATTCACTTTGAATTGATTTTTGTAAAGGATGAGAGACGCCAGTCCAAGTTCATTTTTCTATAGGTGCATATCCAGTTTTGACAACATCAAAACTAATATTTTGCCCAGTCTATGTTTTTGATACCTTTGTCAAAAATTAGGTGATCATAGTTACCATTGCCTATTTATTATAAATTTCTATTTTCTTTTTCATTTATTTACTTGTTTAGAGGACTCTTTAAGTAGTGATAGAAAATATATATTTAAAAAATATCATTTTCATTTTCAAGTATGCAGTTAGGTAATATTAACTGTGTTACCATTGTTCCCTATCAGTGTGAATCAATGTATAACAGATCTCCAGAAATCTTTCATCTTGCTGATACTTAATGCCCACTAAAGAATTTGCCAGTTCACACACATCCCTAGCTCTGGTAAAAAGCTTTCTATTTTCTATCGCTATATATTTGACTATTTTTAATCACTTTTAAAGAGGAATCATCCAGCAAAATGACTCAGAGAGTAAAAGGTCTTGCCATGGAAACCTGAAAACCTGAGTTTGATTTACAGAACCCATGTAAAAATGTCAGGTGCAATTTTATGCATCTGTAATCCCAGCGCACCTACTGTAATTTTAAAAATATAATTTAATTTTTAAAAATTATCTACTGTAAAATTACCTACTGTAATTTTAAAAATTAACTTAATTTTAGAAAATATCTTATTTATTATTTTTATTTTATGTGTATGAGTGTTTTGTCTATATGTATGTAAGTGCACCCATGTCATGTAATGCCCATGGAGGCTGGAAGAGGACAACAGATCCCCTGGAACTGGAGTTATGGATGGTTGTTAGCTGTCATGTGGGTGCTAGGAACTGAACCCAGGTCCTATGCAAGAGCATTCAGCTTATGGCGCCTCACAATATCTGCCGACCTAGCTACAAATTCTACGTATTGAGAGCCCTTCTTGTTTTAGTAGTGTCTATAGTATCCCGGCATTCTTTCCAGTTCTCTGAGACAAGACAGAAACCAGTCCTAGGGCAAAACATGGAAAAAACAAGACATTGCTGTACAGCTCACTGCTTTGCTTCTGTCCTGAGGAGGAGCCCATGACTGGAAAGTTTCTCACTTCTTATACCAGAATATGAGAGAGAGAGAGAGAGAGAGAGAGAGAGAGAGAGTCACAGAGGAAAATGCCACTTTCATTGGAGTTCCTTCTTGCTTAGCATTTGCCTCAAAGTTTCAGTTTTTCAACTGGCCCCTGAGCTTTCCATATAGCTATCCTGGTATAAATATTATTACTAAGAATAAATAGTACTAATTTAGCATCTCCACGGAGGAATGAGTTCTGTAGCTTCATAGTCTTCTGCTAACCTTGATAGTACATCACTTTTGATGTTAAATTCTGTACATTCAGAACTCAAAGTGTTACATGGCCTCTGGTATCAATCCCATGCCATCTTCTACACATTTCTCAAATATAACCAGTGACCATGTATTGTCTGAGCTTCAGACAGGCATGTTTACCTACAGAGATTACATCTGTGCTTTACTTTTTCATAGTAACTTCAAAAATGGTATGTTGAAATTGAGTTTATGATTATGTCTTTCTCTTAAACGAAAACAGAGCCATCACTGATCTCATTCCTCAGATATGAAACCTAGAAGCTATCACTGCTGTTCCTTTCATCATTATCCATTCATCTTACCTTTCAACAAATCCTGTCAGCTATATCAACAACATGTGTGTTATTTAAACCCTGATGCAACCAGTTTAGTTCCAGAAACCATCACCTCTCACCTTGGTTATCATAGGGACTCCCTAAACTGGGGAAGCACTTCTTGACCTTTCCCTAGGTCATTTCCCAAACTACATTAAAGTCAACTATCTCCATAATAACAACTTTCAGAAGTTTTGTCCTATAACTCCATAATTTATTGAGTAAAATTAACAAGTAGGAAATCAAATCATTCCACTCTGTGTGCCTATTGCTTTTAGTACTAATGACCTAGTCTAAAAACAGTCCAGTGGTACTGTCGATCATTGGAGTGCTGTCCTCAGAAAGAATTGATTTGGTTCTTTCTTGTGACACCCTTGTTGTTATAGTTGACAGTTGTTACAAAAAAGCAAGACTGAAACTTCCATACTCTGGCCCCTGAATCATCACATGATCTCTCCCTTTCACATGCACTCCTGACATAATGTCATTCACTTTGATGTGCTCCTGCCAACTCTACTTTAGACACAATCATTTGATGATATTCCATTCCCAAGAAAAGTCATGAAATCCTGAATTCAGCACTTCTCTTGATTTAGAGAGCAGATATGTATTAGTCCACTGTCCATTGTTATAACAAAATACTCAAAGCTAGATAACTTATAGAGAAAGGAACCAAAGGGAAAGAGAGAAGACCAAAATGACCCCCCCCCACACACACAAAGCCCTTCTTTAATCATACTATTCCTCACTATATTTTTATCCTTGATGAATGTTCTAGTTACTAACTTGTAGAGGAAATGGTTTATTTCACATTATGCTTCCAAGACAGTCTCTCTCTGAGGGAGGTCAGGTAGGAACTGAAGCAGAGACAACAGAGGAACTCTGCTTACTAACATGCTTCCCTTTGGCTTGATCAGTTACTTTTATACATTCCAGGCCCACCAGCCCAGGGATAACACTTCCCACAGTGATCTGGGTCTTCCTAAATCAATTAACAATGAAGAGAATGCCTCACAGACACCGAGGTGCATCCAATAGAGGATATTCCTCAGTGGAAGTCTCCTCTTCTCAGATACTTGAGTTTGTGTCAAGTTGACAAAAACTAACTAGCACACTGAATTCTTTCATGACCTCTTTGGTCTAGCAGGTAAGTCCTTCTAGCAAAGTTAACCAGTTCCTCTTAAGCACTCTTCATCAATATATTATGAATTGAAATAATCGGTTTAAATTTCTGAAATATGTACCTGAGGAAATTAATCAATGTAGGCTTACTGATTTAAATGAAATCTGAATACAGTGCATTGAAAGACATTTTCTATTTCATAGGCCATACCCAGAGCAAGTTAATGCAAAATGAAAGTTCAAACAATGTGGCAGTCTTTGACCTTCTCTAGAAAATTATCAATAACTAATAATAGTATCACTTAGGTTAAGCATCTGTCAATATACTATTGCAAAATCAGAGATTAAGCAGTCCTATTTCTTAAAATAGTTTCCTTGATTTGCTAATTTTGCATTGATTAAATTCATACTTATCTAGATTTTACTATGTATAAAGTTAAAGAACAGGTGGCAAAGATAAATAGACTATTTTTTAAAGATTCTCACAATGTAATTGGGAAATTAACAATGTTTGTATAGCTAGCCCAGGTAGCACTTGTTGAAAGACAGAGTATGCAATACATCCTGTCATAGTAGACTAAGTCTACCTGCAGGAGCTGGCATCTGTGCCAGCCCTAGAAGAGGAGCAGAATTTCAAACAGAATTCATGGCTGGGCCAAAAGTCAGCAAAAGATGGAAAGATGGTTTGCTTAGCAGGCAGATATAGTGCAGGGCCTAGTGAAATATTAGCATTAAAAGGAACACGTGGGAGATACCGTAGTGAATATCCAAGATCAACACAATATATGACCTCCATTTGGTATAAAATAGGAGTAATTTAATAATTTAAGAACTTCTTAGCATAGCATCAGTATTACTATGTTTGGTCTTTGGAGAGATTCATTTTGGTAATCTGGTGAGGTTGGATTTAAAAGTGTGAGACAGCAGAATTAAAGTAAACAGTATTTTTAAAAAGTCAGGACCAATGAAATGGCTCAGCATGTAAGGGTGCTTTCTGCCAATCCTGGTCATCCTTAGGACCCATATGGGAAGAAGAGAATGCCTACAAGCCTTGCAAGTTGTCCCCTGACTTCCACACATGCTGTGGCATACACATGCACACACACGCATATGCATGCATACACAGAAGAACACCCAAGAAATAAATAAGAGGAATAATAATTAATAATGCCATAGGGATTGGAGAGACGGCTCCACAGTTAAGGGCACTGGCTGCTCTGAGAGAGTCCCTGAGTTCAGTTTCTAACACTTACATGGCAGCTAACAACAATCTATAACTCTAGTTCCAGGGAATCTGACACCCTCTTCTGACCTCTGTGGGCATTACACAACACAGGTGCACTTACTAACATACATGCAATGTAATCATACAAATAAAATAAACATAATACATAAAACAGTCTTTTAAAAATCAATGCAGTCGTCCAGGTATTTAACAGTGAGGCTAAGTCAGTGACTGTGGGACTGAGCAGGAATCCATCCACAAAAGAATTGCTTCTAAAAATCATTAATGTACATTTACTGTTTTACTGGTAAATTATTATTGCTATCATCATTTGTGTGCTGCTTTTTCTCTCTAAATTCCCTGATCATAGTATGCCAGAATCACTCCAGAAATACCAGAAAATGAGCCGTTTTTTCATTAGAATTCTATGAAAGAAACTGTGAGGCCAAAGGTTTTCTTTCAAATGGATTTCTTCTCGTGCCTGTAGAGGTAGAGTCCTCTCAGAAAAGAATGCAACATTCAGACGTACTCAGTTACTGTATTATTACTTGCAGACCACTATATTTTAAGTGGAAGATAGATTATATAAAAAGAATCTTGCATCTGCCAAAAAAAGGGTCTATCAATTCACTGTCTTATGAGAATAGGTCTTTCCAGGATCTTGGATTTCCATCTGGTGCTCTGTGAATGAACTTCAGAAAAACTCAGACCACGTTAAAAGAAAAAAGAAAAAAAAAAGTAATCCCCACAGTATACAACACAAGGGTTTTTAACTAGGTCTAATACACATAGATTTAAAATGTACATACTATAACTATATTGCTAGCTGGGCTTTTTCGGGCTGAATATATCTGTGTAACAGGACTCAGGTCAGGAACAGAATGACTATGTCAGTGTTGCGGGGACCTCACTGCATTTTGGCACCATTCCCACCTCGCCCTCCTAGGGAAATTGTTCTCCTAAATTCTAGCACCATTTGTCTGTTTTACACATTTGTCACTTTTATGCAACGTATGCAGACTTCTTTCCTCTGATTTGGTCCTTCAAAAGTTTCTGAGATTCACTCCTTTGGCTACATGCAGTTTGCTGGTCATGCACTTTCACTGTTGTATTTCACAGTGCAACTATGTCTTAATTTTATTTATGCACTGACATACAACAGAAGGCAACAAATTTGGCTCATGGGCCAGCTGCCTATTTTTGTTTTTTAAAAATGCATTATTGGACTATGTTCATGGTACATGCATTTTGCTTATGGTTGCTGTCATGTTACAATGACAGAGACCAAAAGTGATGGCAAACACTACAGAGCCCAGAAACTTAAAACATAAATCATATGGCTCTTTACAGAAACATCTTATTGGCCTTCACTTATATTATTTCATTGTGTGAATATACTATGCTATTGGGCATTTCACTTTTTAACTATTCTAAATACATACAAACATTCAATAACCCTGAGTGAACATATGTAGGCTGGAATTAATGAGTACCAAAATATGTGAGTGGTCAGATTTCGCGTATACCGCCAGAGTTTTCCTAACTGATTTTACCAATGTACATTCCAGCTACAACAATATAATTCCTTATTTTCAATGTCCTTATCTATGAAAAATGGTCTCCACTGTTGAACTTCAACATACTGGAGAGTATGACATCTCATTGCTTGATTTACATTTCCCCGACTGGCAATAAACTTGACCTTATTTTCTATGCACCCTGACAGTTTGGATATCCTCTACTGTGAAGTATTTCTTAATTAATAACTTTAAAAACTATCTTAGTTGATTCTTTATGAATTTCATGCAATGTGTTATGATCATAGTCAGACTCTTTCCCCATCTCCCTGTTCACCTTACTACCGCTCCAACTCCATGGCCTCTATTATTTTTTAAAGACCTATCAAGTCGAATTTGTGCCTCCCAAATATTCTTTGATGTTGGTCTGTCTCCTAGACCTTGGTCAACATATCTGGCATCACAGCCTTAAAGAAGACTGACTCCCTCTATCAACTTTCAATAGCTGCTCAGAGACATTAGGGGACACTTGACCATGTTTTCCCATCCCTTTGTGCTGTGTAAGTCTTACCCATGCTGTCAAAAATGCGGTGAGTTTCTACTAGTGACTTCTCTGCTTTCTGAAAAACCCTGATTCTTTGCAGCTGTCTACCACCTCTGGCTCTGACCATCTCCTGCCATTTCTTGTGCAATGATCCGTAACCCTTGGTAAGACAGAATGTGATATTGATGACCCATTAAGGGGTGAGCTCTCTGCATTCTCTTATTTGCTGCATGTAATTGTGAGTCTTGATGTTAATCATCATCTGCTGAAAGAAGAAGCTTCTCTGGTGAGAGTTGAGTGATACATTGATCAATGAGTGTAACAATAAGTTATTCGGAGTTGATTTAATACTGTGTCTATGGAGCAGAATAATTGTAGTAGGTTCTCCCTTGTCCCTGTGACCTATCCAGCCACAGGTTCTTGGCCCTGGTAACAGTGCCAGGTATAGGCTTCATCTTGTGAAGCAGACTTTAAATCCAGTCAGAAAGTGGCACATATTCCCATGACATTCATGCCACTATTACACAAGCAGCCACACCTTGCCAGCCAGTCATTACTGTAGCCCACAGGGCTCACAGTTAGGTAGGGCTGATGATTACTTTTCTCTCCAGTAGCATGCATATAGCACCTTTCTGCACTAAAAGTCTAGCCAGTAGAGATGAAGTTTCAAGGTCAGTTCTAGCTCGATTCCCTCCATATTATATTTCACATATGTAGTGTCTTCAGCAAAAGGGTCTAACCATCAACTTCTAGTGGGCAACCAAGAGTAATGGCAATAACCAGTATTGTTTGAGGGTCTATCAGAGCATCACCATCCCCTCCCTGATCAATAACTCCAAAAGAGGGAGCCCATTCCCAGCACTAGGCTTTTCATTTGCTGTAGCGTCTGGTAAACACATTGTCCTGTCATTAAACTCTTCCTGTATTGTATGTGAATATATTTTAAGAAGGTAGTAAGCATCCATATGACTTTTTCAAAGGCCTTTCAATCCCTGTACTCTACTGTCTTTCCTGCCTTCCCATTCCCCACCCCAATTAACTCTTCCTGTTTCATTATTCTCCTTTCTCCTTTATATCAGTCTCCTTTCCCTCTAAGCTCCCACCAGTCCCTCACTAGTTTTCTGATTTTGTGGGTTTTTCCAATTGAAACACAAATATCTAATGATTCAAAGTTAGCATCCACTTATAAGACGGAACATCTGACATCTGCCTTTCTAGGTTTGGGTTATCTCACACGAAATGATTATTTTAGTTCTATCCATCTACCTGCAAATTTCATCATTTTGTTTTTTCTGAATAATATTTCATTGTGTAAATGTACCATATTCCCATTATTCATTCATCAGTTGATGGACTTCTAGGCTGTTTCCATTTCCTAACTGTTGTGAATAGAGCAGCAATGAGCAGGTGTCCTGTTGTAGGATGTAGAGTCCTTCAGGTACATGCCCAAGAGTGGTATAGCTGCATCACATAATAGAACTAGTTATAGTTTTTCAGGCACTTCCACAGTGATTTCTGTGGTGGATACATCAGTTCCACTCCTATCAGCAGTGGTTAAGTATCCCCATTTCCCCACACCCTCGCCAGCACATGTCATTGTTTTCTGACTGTGGTAAGATGAAATCTCAAATAGTTTTAATTTGTATTTCCATGATGGCTAACTATGTTGAACTTTTTTGTCATAATTTAAATGGTCTTTATTTTGTTGTTTTATTTTTTATATAAATTTAATTGAATTTTTGTGAATTTCATACACTGTATTTTGATCATATTTAGATCCCTTCCCCTATCTACAAATCTACAACCCCTTACTTCCTCCTACCCAACTTCATATACTATGTTATAGATATCATCTATCCATCTATCTATCTATGAGAGAAAGGCTAGCCCTCCTCCTAAGCCTCCATATGTTGACAATAGTTCTTCAAGTAAAGTTGGATTTTCTTATCTACTTCCCCACATTTATGCTGGGATTTTGTCTAGCTTGAACTTATGTGGTACTTAACTATGATATTCAACATATTTTGGTCATGAGGAAAATGAAATTTGAAATTAAAATCACTGTAAGATTTCAGCTCATCCTACTCAGGATGGCTAAGATTGAAAAAAATAATAAACAACAACAAAGAGTTGTGAAGATGTGGGGGAAGGAGCTCTTCACCGCTGGTGGGAGTGCACCGAGGGCAGACTACGGAAATTTGTCTGGCTGTTCCTCAAAAAGCTAGAATAGCTGTATCACATGATCTAGCCACATTCAAAAGACTCTATAGCCTGCTACAGAGGTTTCTATTCATCCGTGTTCCTACTGCCCTTTTCATGATAGTCAGGAACTGGAGACGGCCTAGATGCCCATCAGTTGATGAATAGATAATGAAAATATGGTACATTTACACAATATTATTCAGCTGTTTTAAAAAATGCAATTCACAGGTTAATGGATGGAACTGGAAACAATCACCCTGAGTGAGGTAACCCAGACTCAGAAAGAAAAATATCTGCTCTCTCTCATAATTAGATACTAATTTTGATATCTTAGACATACATGTTTCAATTAGAAAATTCAGAGAGGTCAAGGAATTAATAAACATCCAGGGTGGGGGCTTCTTCGGGGAAGGTAGAATGAAATGATATAAATGGGAAAATGGGATTAATAAAGTAGGAAGTGTTGACCGGGGTGGAGAATGGGAGGACAGGTCGGAGGAGGGAGTATGAGAAAGGATAACTAACACTAAAGGGCTTTAGAAAAATCAGTACAGAAAACTGCCATTATAGAAGCTTCTTAAAGTATGTAATACACATTATTAGAAGATTAAAAGGAGTTAGCTTATAAAAGGAAGACATTGCTTATACTTGACATCATAAGCCTGTGAAATAAAATTTCATCTCTTGATAATTCTGTTTATTTTATTGTCCCAATTTTTAAGTTGATTGGGGTTTTATGCATAGTTCTTTGTATAGTCTAGATACTAATCCTCTCTGAGACAGATAGCTAGTAAATTTTTTTCTTACTCTGTAGGTTGCCTCTTCCCTCAAATATGGTATCCTTTGTTGTATAGAAACTTTTTAGTTTCATATCACTTTTATCAGTTGTTGACGTTAATGCCTTTGTGTCCAAGTATTGTTCAGAAAGTCCTTTCCCATGCCTGTAAGTTATACTGTATTCTCTACTTTCTCCTCCATGAGATGTAGTGTACCGGGTCTTATGTTGAGGCCACTGGTACATTTAGAGTTGAGTTTTGTAGAGGGTAACTTTACTCTTCTACATGCAGTTATCCAGTTTGACACAGACCATTTTTTCACACATCTGACTTCTCTAAAGTGTGTTTTTGGCCTCTTTGTCAAAAATCAAGTGGCTGTATGAGGACTTCAATCTCAGTCTGGTTCCTCAACTGTATTCCATTGACCAGTTGTCTGTTTATATGCCAATACCGTGCTGTTTTTATTGCTATAGTCCTTTAATATCATTTGAAATCAGGGATGGTTATGCCTCCATCTCTTCTTCTATTGTTTAGGATTGTTTGGGCTTCCCAGAGTTTTTTACTTTTCCATGTGAAATTTCTGATTTTTTTTTTTAATTTCTGTGAAGAATTGTGGTGGAATTTTAATGGGGATTGGGTTGAATCTGTATATTGCTTTTGAGCATGGGACATCTTTCCATGTTCTAGTGTCTTCAGTTTCTTTCTTCAGTATCATAAAGTTTGTATATACAAGTCCTTCGCTTCCTTGGCTATATTTATTACAAGATATTTTATGTTTTTTGAGGTTATCATGAATGGAATCATTTCTCTGTTTGCTGCTGCTGTATTGGAAGTCTACTAGTTTTTGCGTATTAATTTTTTATCCTGCTACTTTGTTGAATGTGTTTATCAGCTCCAGGAGTTTTCCGGTTCAGTCTTCAGGACCTTTTTTTGTATAGAAGCATATCATCTGCAAATAAGGATAATTTGACTTCTTCTTAATTTTAATCCCCTTTATTACTTTGCTTGTCTATTGCTCCAGCTAAGACTTCACTCACTATACTGAAGAGGAATGATAAATGTGGACATCTCTGCTTCATTCCTGATTTTAGAAGAAATACTTTGAGTTTTTCTCCGTTTAGTAGAATATTAATTGTGGGCTTGTTCTATGTTGCCTTTATTATGTTGAGATGTGTCCCCTGGGTTCCTAGGTTCTCCATGACCTTTAACATGAATGGATTTTTGGATTTGTCAAATGCATTGTCTGTATGTAATGAGTTAATCATGTGGTTTCTGTCTTTAAGTCTGCTTATTGGTGGTTTACATTTATGAATTTATGTGTGTTGAACTATTGTTGTATCTCTGGCATGAGTCACATGATCATGGGAGATAAGTTTTTTGATGTGCTCTTTCATTTTGTTTGCATGTATTTTATTGACAATTTTTGTATCTGTGTCCTGAAAGATTGGTCTATAATTTTTTTGTTGAATCTTGTTTTTCAAAGGCTTTCAGATATAGCATTAAGTTATTAATATTCAATATTTCCAGTTTTTTTTAATGTAGGCCCTTAGTGCTATAAACTCTTTTAGGACATCCCTCATTGTGTCTCATAGATTTTGGTATGTTGTGTTTTCATTTTCATTCGATTCTAGGAACTTTTTAAACTTCTTCTTGATTTCTTCCCTAATGTGTCTTCATCCAGGAGTTTAATTTTTAGTTTTCATGAGTTTATGTACATTCTGCAGTTTCTATTTTTGTTGTTATCTAGCTTTAGTTCTTTGCAATCATATAGAATACATGATGCTATTTCAATTTTCTTGAATTTGTTAAGACTTGCTTTGTGTCTTAATCTATGATCAGTTTTGGAGAAAGTTCAATGGGCTACTGAGAAGAAAGTATATGCTTTGGTGTTTGGTTGAACTATTTTGTAAATGTCTGTTAAGTCTATTTGATTTATGATGTCATTCGGCTCCAGGGTTTCTCTGTTTCATTTTTGACTAGAGGTGAGAGTGACCTGCTGAAGTCACTATCACTGTGTTAGTATCAATCCATTAGATCCATGATCTAATAGTGTTATGGGGTTTGTTGTTGTTGTTATTGTTGTTGTTTGTTTTTTAGCAAATTGGGTGCCTCCACGCTATAATATCCTCTTGCTGGCGTTTTCCATTGATGGATGTGAAATGTCCTTCCCTATCTCTTTCTGACTAGTTTTACTTTGAAGTCTATGTTTTCAGATATTAATAACTATTCTGGCTTTTTTCTTTGTTCCATTTGCTTGGAATATCTATTTCCATTCTTTTACCCAAAGGTGATATTGATAAATGATGGGGAGATGTGTTCCCTGGAGGCAGCAAAAAGATGGATCCTGTTTTCTAATCCCATCAGTCCATCTGTGCCTTTTTATTGGATAATTGAAAGGGTTAATATTGAGTTATTATTTGCCAATGTTTACTAACTTCTACTATGTGATTATTGTGATTTTCTTTGGCATGTTTTGATTAACTGTTCTGAACTTGCTTACTTATCCTTTGTTCCATCTTGAATGTGATCAATCTTCTGGTCAGACTGAAATAGTCCTAGAATCTTCTGTAAAGTTCACTTAGTGAACATAAATTCTTTAAATCTGTTTTTATCATGGGAAGATTTTCTTTCTCCTTTTACAGTTGATAGTTTACTGGGTATAATGGCCTTGGGTTTCCATACGTGGTCTTTAAGGACTTGTAGAACATCAGGCCATGCTTTTCTAGCTTCCAAATTCTCCATCGAATAGTTAGGCATTATTCTGATGGGCCTATTTTATAAGGCTTCTTCTATGATTTAGTGAGAAATATGTTCTGTGCTTTTGGCCTGAGTGCTGGTTCTTCTTCTATGATTCATAGATTCGATCTTTTTAGAATGTCCTAGAGTTCCTGTCCCTGGATTTTCTCAGATTTAGCATTTTCTTTGATTGAGTGATCTAATTATTCTACCTTTATCTTCAAGGTTTGATAGTCTCTCTTCCATTTGATCTATTCTATTGGTGAAGTTTTCCACTGAGTTTTATACTTCAGTTACTGTTTCTCATTTCAAGTTTGACCTCAGCTTGGTCTTTCTTCAGAAATTCCATTTCTTCATTCAAATTTTATTTTCATATCTTGGATCGTTTTCTTTATTCTGTTCTATTATTGTTTGTGTTTTCAAGGTCTTCATTACTTGAACATATTTATAATCACTATTTTGAAATCATTGTCTTGCACATCAACTAAGTTGCTCTTCTCAGGGCATACTGCAGTTGGTGTCCAAATTTCTGGAAGAGATAAATTGTCTTTATTATTCATATTGTTTATGATTTTTCAATGGTGCTGTTATTAATGGTGTTTCTTGGTATGGATATCTGATGTCCTTTTTCTTGAACAGGTGTTTGAATCTTTGTTTGGTTTTACCTCAGTTTGTCAAGCTGTGGACTAACTGAATGGTGGTTGATATTTGATCACAGAGTAAATCTGTATTGTTATATGAATGGGATGTCAGATATGTTCCCCACAAAGTAGGATATGCGCACTTTGAGCCCAGGGGTAAAACTGGAGATTCCCACTGTAAATCTTCAGAGTCTTTGGAAGTACCTAGTTCAATAGGTACTCTATGTGTGGCAGAAGCTAGAGTCTGAGTGGGAGGGATGGGGGAAGGATGCCACACTGATCTCACTCAGAGATGTGTAGGGTGGAGGCCAGGTTGGGGTCTCTACCTGTGGTTGGGGTCTCTGGGCAGTATGGTGAGTGAGGTGGTCAGTGAAGTGAAGAGACAGGTGCTGGAAGTTGTTATCTGGTAGGGGGAAAGACTCTTGGGGTCTTTCCTGAGGCTGAGAGACATATGGAGCCAGACAGTGGTCCTTCTGCAGTGCAGAAGGAGGAGTCACTGACTGGCTCAAGGTCTGCTTTACCTCCTGTGGGCTGAAGTTCACAAGGAGCTATATGCATGGTCCCTAGCAGTGCCACACTAGGGACTCAGGGACTCTGCGTTGAGTCGATGGTCTGGTACCGAGCGTCTACCAGAGGTTTCAGGGTGTTCTGGTGGAGTTTCGGAAATGGTGGAAATGGTTCTGGCAGACACATGGAGGAGGGGTCGCCGTCTGGGCTCAGGGCCCCAGCTCTGGGCTGCATATCTTCCTGTGAGTCACGGTTTAGTGTTTACATGGAGCAGTGTATTCGGTCCTGGTGATAACACAGAGGTAGTCACTGTTGTGGCTTGGGACAGAGCTCAGGGACTGAGTATTGACCTGCGATTGGGGCTCAGGGACTGCCCGGAGCCGCATGAATTGTCCTAGAAGTAGTGCAGAAAGGGGGGTGAGTGTCTGGCTTGAAATGTAATCATTTTTAAATGACTTGACTGCCATTTTCGTCATTTACTTGGACATTCTTTTGATTTCCCAAGTACCAGTCCTTTGGGAGGCACATGCCTTGTGACTCAGTCCAATGCTAAGTTTTTTCTTTGTACTTTTAATAGTGTCATTGTTTCCTATGCATAAGAAATCTTTTCCTAGGTCAGCCTTGGTGAGTATACTCCGTTAATCCCAGTACTTGTGAGACCGAGGCAGGTAGATCTCTGTGAATTTGAGGCCAACCTGATATACATCGCAAGTTCTAGGTCACATAGTGAGACCCTGTCTCAAACAAACAAATCTTTTTCTATTCCAAAGGTTAAGTAAGAATGTTTCTCTGAAAGGTCTGATTGTTTACTAGCCACATTTATATCCTCATGACACTATGTATGGTGTACGGGTATGTGTCTCTGTATCTCTCTCTCTGTGTGTGTGTGTGTGTGTGTGTGTGTGTGTGTGTGTGTGTGTGTGTGTGATATGAAATAAAGACAAACATTCTCCCTTTTTTCCGGAGAAATATTCATTTAACTCAGCACAGATAATGAAAACACCATTTCCCCCCATGGTGCAGGCACTACATGAATTCAGTAGAAAGATTTTTCTGGATTTCTTCCACCAGTCATCACATATCTATCACAGAGCCATTGATCACATCTCCATGTGCCGTTCCCAAAATGGCACCCTTCAAACTATCTGAAATGGAGTAAAGGTCACTAATGAGGAGGAGGTCGAGGAAGCAAAAACACTAGAGAACTGAAGGTCAAGGTGATACATGATGGAAAACCTCAAGTTTTCAGGCCAATGAAGGATGCCACCACAGATGAGCAGATGAGCCGATGGCGAGACAGAGAGTGCGGCTCATACCTCCATGATTAGCAGGACCCAGAAAGCCATATGCAAATTGTGAGGAGCCGTGTCATTCTGGTGGGTTAGGTGATGAGAAACACCTGCCACCCACTCAGCCCTGCCACACCAGGGAGCAGCCTTCACTGGCAGGAATGAAGAGTCTCCTGCGGGAGCTGTGTCAGTTAAGAGAAAGTTCAAAAAGAACTTCTCTGCAAGTTCAGGGATGACTGCAAGACTTCAGGGGTGGGGGAGGGAGCATCTCTCACTGGTGAAGAAAAAAGTTCAAGAGATGATGAGGAGATTATAGAGGGAAACAATTTGGACATGAGCAGGGCAACAGCTGCATGGCCAGAAGGATCCTCTGCCCTGAATGGGATGCGCTGTGCTCTTCACTTGACCTTGGTGTCACAGCTAGAATCGGATCTCAAGCTGTTTCACTAGATTTACCCAGTGCTCCCTGGTCTACAAAGTGAACGGGTTAACATTATTTCATTTCGGTTTCTAAACAAGATATAAAGGTGAAACCTAAATAGAATATTTTTATTTTAAATAATGAGCTGGAGAGATGACTCAACGAGTAAAGTGCTTGCTGTTCAAGCATGAAAACCTGTTTTCAGATCCCCAGCATCCATGTTAAAAGTCAGGTATGGCAGCACATGCGCTGGGAAGCAGACACAGAAGGATCCTGGGAGCTAGTCTAGTCAAATGAGGGAGCTTCAGGCTCAGTGAGAAACTCTGTTTCAAAAGTAAGATGGAGAGCGGTTAAGAAAGACACTTGATATTGACTACTGGCCTCTACCCGTGCATGTACAGACCTGAACATGCACATGAATATACCTCACATGCGCACACACACACAAATATGATGAATTACATGCTTCATAATTTGCAGCTTATGAAATCCAACCGTTTTGCATGTGTTGTCTCTAATACCACAAAACAGACGTCATTATCAGCTTCAACTCTCTACATTCTTGCCTATCTGCTTTATTCTGAAATGTAAGTTGGGAATGCATTGGGTCTTCAAGTACTTGTTAAAAGCAGTACATTAATTAATGTGTCAACTCAAAAGTGCTTTCATGGCAGTAACTGCTAGCCTGCCTTACACATATTTAAGACCTATATTTCTAAGAATTCATTCTTTGTGTTACTTCAGACTATACATTTAAAGTATTAGAAGAAATAGGAGCTGGAGCGATAACTTCACAGTTAAGAGTACTTGCTGCTTTCCCAGAGGCCCCAAGCTGAGTCTCCTCATTTATATCCAGCAGCCCATAACTACTTGTAATTCCAACTCTAGGGCATCCAACATCCTCTTCTGGCCTCCTAAGGCACCTACATTCATATGCACATACCTGCACATAGACACACATACACATAATTAACATAAAATTTAAAAATTAAATAAATAATAAATAATAACTGAAGAAAAGAAGTGAGAAAACAATCCATAGATTGACAGTTTGATAGTGACTCAGAAAGAAAGCAGACCCATTTGAATCGAATTTTACTGACTGAAAGTCCTGTCACAAATTGATGTGCACATTTTCACTTTTGCTCTTTCCTAGCCCTAAGGAGAACCCTTTGAGTTTTTTTCCTCAACATGCCACAAGAATCCTAACAGTCTTTTGAAAGTTTTCTTTCTTCCAAAAAACCGGAGTGAAAACTGATCTCACGATGAGACTGCCAGGCTTTGCACCAGCGTCTTCATCAAAATCAATCGACGTATCTTAACATACATTCTTTTGTACTGTGAAACAAAATGCATGCTGAAAGTTTGTTTGTTCTTAACATGAAGTAGAATTTAGAGAAGGTACAACCATCTCACGAGGCACAGTTATCTATGCCATATATCAGCTTGCCTTTTTGTCCTTCTCTCTCTGAAAAAAATAACACACTATGTGCCCTAGTGTGAGTGCCACTGGACTGGAAGGGCATGGGCTAAGAGAACTGGCTTTTGTGAGATAGCCTTTTTTGTTTTCTTACAAGCTGGTTTTTACTATTACTTCCTTCTTTGTGCCTTATCTATGGGTGAAATAATCCCCTGGAAAAACGAAAGGGTAGTTTGACCTCTCATTTATCTCTGTCCAGAATCCACTGTCACCAGACTGATGAAAAGTGGGGTGAAGGCTCCATCAGCACAGCCTGCTAATTCAAAGAACGCTGTCTGACTCTTTTTTGTTTGGGGAGTATAGACTTTCTTTCTGTTAAGTGAACAAATTATTTTCTTTCTGTCCAGCTCAGGCTGTAGAATGATTGGAGGGCCCCAGAAGAGTAAATTAGGCTCTGATGACTGCGGGAAGGGAGAAGGTGGAAAGCCAAGTGTTGGGAAAGTAAGTCTTCCCCCCAGTGTCATTATGTGCACAGGAGCCAACTGTTCATGCCGGAGCTGAGAAGCAGAGCAGGACTGATAAGGCTCCACAGAGATTTATCCAAATAAGGGGAAGTCAGCTAAGATAGGAATAAACCACACAGCCTAGACCTGTAGGGAGGAAGCTGATCTTTGACTAAATGCACAAATCCAACATTTGACAGGATTTTCTATTTCTTCCCGAAGCCCTCTTTGCTTTTCTGGAAAGATATTTTATACGTTAATAACTTACACTCATTTTCAACATTCTCTTTCCTTAGACTGCAAACCGTGAGTACCTTGCAACTCAGAGATAATAGAAGTGGTTAAAAGAGCATTGTTTGTTACCTCAGATTATGTCCACAGGAACCTCTGCTTTTAGGGCAAGATCCTTAGCAATGGAAATCTTGCTGGAGTGGCGTGGAGAGGAATTTAGTGGCTTATCTTGATAGGAGAGGGAGGGAGTCCTACGGGCAGGAGTGAGACAAAAGCATGAGCACTGTCTATAATGATAATAAAAATTCTTTAATATTGAAATGAGGAAAAACACAGCAACATGTTAAACTTTGGCTAAGTGAGTTCAATGATACAGTCCCAATTTAGGATATTCTATACTTGAGTGTGTGTGTGCATGTGTGCATGTGCGTGTGTGTGTGTGTGTGAGTGTGTGTGTTCCAACAACAACTGTCAACAGAAGCTGTTTCTAAATACCACGATCATGGTTGGTTTTCATTTTTATTTATTTGTTTTTCATTTTCACAACACATTTAATATGACTGGTACCATTCGATTTGTAGACAATAATTTTGGAAGCAAATCACCACACATTTCTCACTGTGCAAAATGGGAAAACAAATATATTATTGAGTTGTGGAGTAAATGAGGTGAATTCTGTGTTAACATGCTAATTATCCTCCTGTATTCTAGGGGAACTGGGAAAGACAGATGAAATAGGCAAAAAAACTAGCTAGAGACCAGGACAAGCCAGGCAGAAAGGGGTTATACGTTGGGGATATGGCTTAAAATCTGGTAAAGCAGAGGAGTGGCAGAAGCGCCTGAGGTTTTTATTACAGTGATTCTGCCCTAAGTCCCTGAGAACCATAGTACTCAGGTTGGTCCATTATTATAGGTGACTATGGATAAAGTGACAGGCCTACAATCACACCATTCATCATCCTTCTGGCCAGTGAAGGGCCCCCATCCATTACCTATCCCACAGCAAGCTCTGTGGATGGCTTTCTCTGTCCATCTTCCCCTGTGGCTCTTGTTCTCTGACTGCAGATTTGATACCTTTGTGTCCAGCTCCAAGCTACTATGCACAGACTTTGCTGTGCCTCCCTCAAATGTATTCTTGAATAAGGACTCAACTGTCCCAAGTCCTGAATGAACTACAACGATACCATTGTTCACACCTCCTCACCTGGAGCTTAATTTGTGTGGTAAACAACACTGGCATTTGAAACATTTCAATTGTGATTTGTCTGTTACTGTAAAATATGGAAACTCTTCTCTATACTGCACCTTTTCCTCTAACACGATACCTCGATACTGGCACAGCTTTTATCAGAAGTGGTTGGATAATTAATATTTTGGATAGCATGCAAAATAAAAGTAACATGGGACATAATAAAGTCATACAAATACCTTTACCATTTTTTTCTGAATTGTTAATAGCTAAGATGTCTCTTGCCTACATATGTTTATCACAGTATTTATAATAATAGGAGAATACTTTATTATATCATTTCTGACATGTTTGTTTATGCCTTCTCAAGGATACTTTTTTCATCTTTTTGAGACAATCTCCTTGTAACCCCAGCTGACTTAGAACTTACTATATAGCCAAAACTGGTCTCCATCTCACAGAGATCTGCCTGTCTCTGCCTCCTGAGTACTGGGATTAAAGTTGTGCACCACACACCTGGTACAAGGTTGTATTTTTTAAATGTTAGTTTTCATACGTGTTTAAGATGGGAATATTAAGCTAACTTAAACATTGTGGTAATTCTTGCTTATGAAGATGGCTCAGTGGGTAAAGCATTTGGATCCCTAACATGAGGATTTGTAGTGGGCATCTGTAATTCAAGGGTTATTATGAGATGAGAGGCAGAAACAGGAGGAATACCCAGAAGCTTGTGGGCCAGTGAGCTTGGTGTATACAATATTAAACCATAATCCCTATAGCAAACAAGTAGAAGACAAGATTCAACACCTAAGACTTTCTTCTGACAGCGTGCACACCATGTCATGCATGTTTGCACCCCCACACAAATACATGTATGCACATGCACACACATACCAATGCACACATATATGCACAAATATTTATTTGAGAAATTATAAATATTTATAATGTTGGTAAGGAAAACAATTATAAGCTGTAATCAGTCTGTATAAAATGAGCTCTTTTTTTACTTTAAAAATAAAATTTAGGGACTGAAGAGTTGGCTCAGTAGTTAAGAGCACTGATTACTCTTGCAGAGGACCTGAGTTCAATTCCCAGCACTCACATGGCAACTAACAACCATTCATAACTCCAGTTCCAGGAAAATCCAATGCCTTCTTCCAACATACAGGGGTATTGCGCAACATGGGTGCACTGACATACAGGTAGGCAATACACTCGTAAACATAAAATAAAAATAAACAAATAAAATATTTTAAAATAAAAGAATAAAATTTATTGTACTAGGAGTTGGAATGAGTTAGTTGTGTTTTTATGGTAATGGGGTCTATTAATACCTCACAGTTTATTGTCTTTTAGATGTTGTCAGATTTCAGGATGTTTGTGTATTTTAAAGATTTGTGTTTTGAGAACTTTATGCATGCATGCAGTGTGTTATGATCATCTTAGTCCCCTACCCCAGCTCCTTGGCTCCTTCCTGATCCATCCTCTCTCCCAAATTCACATTTCATTTTTTTTTTTTTTCAAACTAACCAAGTCCAGTCTGTGCTGTCCTTATACACCTAATACTCACCACACAGTTAACCTGTTAGATGCCACCTCCTGAAAGAAAATGGACTGTCCCTCTTCCAGCAGTCATCAACTCTCGGTAGCTCCTCAACTAGGGGGAGCAGCTCTTAAGCCCCTCCCCCTTCACTGGTGGAATGCCGACTGGCTTGATCTTGTGCAGGTGTTGTTTAAGCAACCATAGCTGCTGTGAGTTCAAGATTACATCCACCTTGTCATGTCCTGAAGTAACACACCCCCACATCTTTCCGTCTTTCCTGGCTCTTACAAGTTTTCCACCCTCTCTTTCAAGGTGGCCCCTGAAAATTGGGGATAGGGATGACACACAATTTTTTTTTTAATTTACAGTAAATACAAATTTTCTTAAGAAAATCCTGCAGTATAGTGATGATTTTCAAATGTGGATTTTTGTTTTACATGTACATTTTACATTTGAAAAAAAATCATTTTATTTAAGCTTAAAATAATGGGAATAAAAACAAAATTCAGTAGCAGTTTCTGTCTTTTAAACATAGCTCTATGAGTCTATGTTTCCAAAAAAACAAATTTCTCTTTAATGACTACTGTGAAAGAATAAAAATTCTGTCATAAAAATATTGTACTTTCTGTATCCCTGGGGCAATTAGTTGAGTCACTGGTCTAAGAAAGAAAAACCCAGAATTGCCATAAAGCCCAAGGTTGACTCACCAAATGTTTATGGCAGGCTGTTCCTGTGTGAGCTTTTCTTAAGGAAAAGGAAACTGTTTGTGAACCTTTCTCATCCACATCTACTGGACTGAAATGAAACCATTTCAGTCCCTTCAAATCTAGGGGGGAAAGCCACTTACAATCATGATGATTTTATAGCCATTTTGACTTACAAGGTTTTATTACTGCACTAGGCTTATTAATATGTTTTCCAAAGCACAGCTCTAGATGTTTTGTCCTTTGTTCATATCTAAAACAACTAATAAGGTCAATTTCCACAGAGTTTTGTAAAATCCACCTAATGAATTTCTTTCTTCCTCTTTGTTATGATAGTATCTTCCTACCAGAAGCTAATAAAATTAACCTCCAAGAAAATCAAAGATACATTTGAATGAGATGACACCACATATGTGGTTACAAATGCAGGTAAAAAGACCCTTTGGGAGATTTTGATTAGTGCAATTCAGTATCAATTTTATTTTCAGAGTTCTATATCTAGTCATAATAAGAAAGCCTTTCTTTTCCCCATCAATCTGCTCAACTCTGGTGCTGCCACAACTGAGAAAATTCTGTTCAACAGCAGTCAACTGAGTACCAGTGGTATCCCTTTAATTTTTTCAAGCAACATATTAATGACTCTCTGCTATGGTCCCTGAACTTAGGGGAGATGATAGATAACAGGGAGAAAGGAATATGATACTCTTTTAGTTCCATTTCTGTCACTGTGACAAAGTACCCTGACAGAAAGCAACTGTACTAGACAGCTTCAGTTGTTACCTTGGCACACCTGGGAAGAAGGAACCTCAACTGAGGAATAGCCTCCATCAGATTGGCATTTTCTTAATTATTGGTTGATGTAAGAAGGCCCAGCTTATTGTTGGTAGGGCCATCCCTGAGCAAGTGGACCTGGACTGTGTTAGAGGAGTGCCTGAGTGAGGCGGGGGAGCAAGCCAGTGAGCAGGATTGCTCCATGATCTGTGCTTCATATCCCACAGGGAGGTTCCTGCCCAAACTTCCTTCAAACATGGACTGTGCCTTGGAAGTATAAGAAATAAACCATGTCCAAGATGCGTTTGGTCAGTGTTTTATCACAGCAACAAAAATCAAACTACAACAGCAACTTGGAGTAAAAGGTTCATTTCAGCTTACAATTCTAAGTTACAATCCATCATTTGGGGAAGTCAAGGAAACAGGAAACTGAAGCAGTTAGTCACAGCACATCCCAGTCAAGAACAGAGAGAAATGAATGTGTGCATGTTTAGTGCTCAGCTAGCTGTATCTACTCTTACACAGTCCAGGACCCCAGACCCCAGAATGGTGTTGCCCTTTCAAGTTGGATCTTCTCAAATCATTATGATCAAGGAAATCCGTGAAGATGTGCCCAAGGGACGACCTGATCTAGATACCTGTCACATTCCTACCTTGTATAACTTTGACAATTAAAACTAACAGTCACAATTAATGAACACTACATCAATCAAAGGCCATAACAATAATACATACAACTTCTGACTGATACTGTAACAGTCCAGAGTAGAGGACATTCCACAAGTCCTATAGCTATATTTCTCAGTGCGTATCCTGTGACATGATCAAGAAAGCTGATTAAATTTACTTTGATGACTTCATATGCTAATATGCCATATGAAGCTAAGAAAATGTAGTATTATATAAACTGGTCTCTTTAAAAGAAGTGTATTGAGTTCCCAGTATGAGTAGACATCATATATGAGTAGACATGCAGCCTGCATGGCCACCTGCAGGATGAACTTGCAGGGCAGAGGAAGAGGGAGAGGTAGGGATGGGAACATTGGGACAAGTTTTCCTATGAGCAACAAGAGCCTCTGACCTACGAAAAGGACATCAATTTACCAAATGTTGTTGACCACTGAATCCTCTCCTCTTTCCTGTGAGAATTTTCAGTAAGACTGAAGGAAGCAGTACATACTGGCCAAGGATAATTATGGGAGCAGAAGCTGGTTGTGCTGTAGACATTGGAACATGGGTTGGAGTTTGTGGCTGACCATGTTCAGAAAGGACACCCCAGGAAGCAGTGACAGTATTAACAAAGGCTCACAAGAAGGAGGAGTTAGAGAACAGGAAGCAAAACAAGAATGCAAGGATGAGACCTGAAACCAGGTGGTTATTTGCTGGGGTTTGCTTATACAAACTAAATGTCTGGAACATTCAGGCAATTACTTTTTTTAAGCTGAAACCGTATTTTGCTTAGGTTAACACAGGGCTTGAGTTGGTCAAAAATTTATTTCATTTATCCCTCTACTTCAAAAGAGCATGTAACTTTTTATTTAATAGAATAATTTAAAATTCATAGTATCTATCTCCTGGGAAGAAATACCAAGCATTGCTGACAACGATATAGATGGGATAATTTATAAAACTCTTTCCACAAGTCACTTGGTGCTTCATTTTTGCCATTTAGTCAGAAAGCTAGGCGGTTAAAGATTTATTAACTACCTATTGTTAAGAATGCACATCATCAAGGGCTGTGTGGGGTACAGAACTATCGGGAACCCTCAGACAACTGATCATGAAGCATTTAAGACTGAGCATTTGCTTTTGGACTGGGAAGTGGAAACAAATATATCTATACAGAAACTATTATGCGGCTGGCTATCATTCTAGAATTCTCAAGGAAACACTGTGTCCAAATGAAAAATCCAGGATTGTCATGAAACTCATAACACATATTAAATGACTGCCCCAGGGTAGATGTAAGATGAGCCTAAAGAAACTAAAGGCTTGATGGTGAACTGGGGTTTGTCTAAGACTTAGTGAAAATGTTTGATTTGATGAAAAGAGAGGAAGGATTAAAAGGAAATCATGAGCATCTGATGATGACAAAAGTTGGAAAATAAACTTGCTTATGCATTTGGCAGCATGGACTGTGCAATTCTGCTGTCGGGTCTTGTTTGTTCAGGGAAGTTTGTTTTTAGGAACACAAATTGCAAAAAATCAAAGCCACTGACAAGGCAGCTGTGAGTCTCCCCTTCCGAATTTCCAACAACGGAAATCATGGGAACATATGAAACTCGTTCATTTCCAGGTTTGTGTGGCCCGTGCATCACTCTCCTCTTCCATCTCTGCCATCTTTCCAGACAGCATCTTTTACTTGCATTGTGCTTTTAGAACATTGTCTCCAAATGAACGGCCTCCTTGGATTTCCACTAATACAATAGTCTCTGGAAAAAATATGCAAATGTTTTTGTCCAAAAGTAAGACAGCAGCCCTCTCCTCCTTCCTACACTAGCCCTTTAAATTTAAATTTAGGGAAAGAGAGGAAGCTCAGCCTGTGACTAGTTAATTCTGTATTTTCTCTGCTAACCTGCTATCTGTGATATCTATATTCCTCCTCAGCGAGTCAATACTCAGAGGAACGCTACAGGATTCATATTCTTTAAGAAGAATAGCTAATTAGTTACAATTTTTATTTAGGCTGAAATATTCCATCCATGATATCAACATGGCTTATCACAACATGAAAGGTTTACCATCTTATGTAGCCAGGCCACCTGCTAGGAGGAATAGAGGCATGGCTCCTGCGGGTGTGGCGTTCTGCTCTGGCTAGTTGTGAGACCAGCACCTGGAAAGAACCTGCCTACCTGGGGACAAACTTACTATGGCTACATTTGGGACCCACCCCATAAGGTCATTGGCTATCCAGGCCTATAAGAGCTTGTGCACTTATTCAATAAATGAGTTTGCACTGCCACGTACTTGGCCTGCTTCCCATCCATCTCCCAGAGTCTGTGTCTTAACTCTGCAACCTCTCCTCACCTCCAACCCCTCCAGCTGGCCCCGCTCGGTCCCCTCGGGCTGGCCCTGAGTGCTGCAACTCCAATAATCTTATTTCTTGAATTTAGTTATTAGTTCATATGTCATATGTCTCTTCAACTAGACTATGAGAATTTTAAAGAACTGGGGTTTGCCTACTAAGACTGTGAAAATGTTTGATTTGATGAAAAGAGAGGGAGGAATAAAAGGAAATCAAATAGACACAGTAAGGATGGAGTAGATGATGTGCCATGTTTTCCTGAATCTCGGATAGTGCTATGAACACACTATGTATTTGTAACCTGGTCAAGGACTGGCTGCTGATCTCAGAGCTGCATCATATTTAAGTTGTGCCCCTGACTTTGGTCAGAAAAGCACGAAGTCTAGGCCCTTCCCAGTTCTTTGTCTAAGAAAGAGTGGTTGAGTGGTCCCACCAGAACTCTTGCCTGGGTTCTCTTATGAAATAAACATTAAATCAACCTTGATATCTCTTCCAAAACAGTTCTATATGCAAATGATATGATTCTGTGATAATTGTGTAATTCCACAATTCAGAGTAAGAATGATTAACACCTTGTGATGGCTTTCCACTAGCAAGTTCATTTTGAAATAATTTTTAGACTTATGAAAGTAGCAAAGATGGTACAGAAAGTCCTGTTGCCTTCACCCAGCTTCCCCTAACAGTAACATCTGCATAATCACAGAATTCCCAAACCAAGACATGAGCATGGATGTGCTCCCATTGAGTGAACTATAGAATTTATTCAGGTTCATCTATTTTTCCTACTCATCCCCCTTTTCTGTCCCAGGATCTGATCTTTAAGATCTCACTTGACATTTGGGTCATTTTCTCTTAGTTCCAAAACTGACTGGTTCTTTTGGCTGGTGGAGCAGAGTTTGGTCCTGGTTCCGCATCCATTTCACCATTGCCAGGGAAAGTCTCAGCTTGTTCTTTTCCCATGAGTAAGGCTATTATTTTTATGTTCAACTTGCAGTCGGTTCTTAATATTACCCAATATTCTCGAGATTTTGGAAGACAGACCTGAAATTAAAAGTGGAAATCTTGATTTTCTTCTTTTTTCCCTTAAAAATCACCCTTACCTAGGAACCCCTCCATGCAATAATTAAAGGAGATTTCTGGAGAGAACAGCTTTGTGTATTCTGAACCCATGCCAGGAAAGATTTTTAGAATATTTGGTGGGTGTAATGAACTGACATGGGTCTTGGAAAAGCAATTCTTATCTAGAGGAAACACAGATCTATGGCATCCTATGATTTTCATTCTTGTATTATCAGTAAAAACATGTTCAGATCTTTGACTCCTGACTGAATAGAGCCAATCCATGGTGAATTTTTCCACCTTGGCTTTAGGAAGATTATCATCTCAGAAGATTAAATGTACAAAGTCAGTTTTGGGGCACATACTGGCACGCCACCAAGGGCTGCCAAAATGTACACCTGACACTAAGTGATTGGCTCCGGTTTCAGCAATTGGCACTTTCAGGCCAACAACAATTGTAAGGCACACCTCTGCCTCCTGTGTGCCAGGTTTTCATGGCTAGCTGCTAAGCAGATGTCTCCAGTATGATGTTCAGCCTGCCCCATAATTGGGAACTGCTGAAAGCCTCCTCCTGCAGGGAAAAGTTTGGAAGGCATGTCTTTCCCTCCTACTGTTTAAGCATCACAGATTGTCAAATTATACATGGCAGATGGATTACAGTTTGTCCTTTTAGTGACAGGAAAAGCTGTTTCAACATCTTTGCAAAGACATCATTGACATCAAGATAAGATTCTCGTGTTCTTCGTCTATATTTGGGAAAATACTCCTTGGTCTGTATTAACAAGTGACTATAAAAGCTTTTAGTTATATTAGGCCATAATTAAATTACTGGTTTTCATTAATATACTGCACTAGAAATGCTATAGGCATCCTATAATTACATGCAAGGCTTGGCTCATCTTAGCTCAACTGGGTTGTCGCTACAGTGCATAGGAAATTATAAGATACATAGAATGCGCCTTGTGAGTCATCTTGGCATTGTTGGGGAAATATTCTATTTATTTAAAAGCAAAAGACAAATGTAGCATTCTTCTCTCTGTTGGAGCTGTTATAGAAACTTAGGTTCAACTCTCTTCATTTCTCTGTGCCTTTTGTTTTCTTTAATTTTTACGCCCTCACATCTTCCTTGCTCCTTTCCCGGGTCTTTTGTACTTTCTCTATCTTTGTCCTTTCTAGAGATACCTTTGATTTCTTCCTCATCAGTCATTCTTCAAGGAGTCTTTTGACCTGGCTCCAGTCTGGATAGATAAGCTTCAAAGGACTGTCATCAGACTTTTACCATCTGTTGAATGAATCAAAGAAAGAAGGCTGAAGCAAAAAAAAAAAAAAATCGAGTTTTATAAGTTTGAATGAAGCTCTTGAGTGTGCTCATCTCCTATTTGGTTTTTCCCTATAATCAATTCTGCAGTGGGAAAAAAATATTTCCAGAGTGGTAAAAATAACCTTAAAAATACATCTGCTCCTCCTCACTTTGTAGCCCAACATTTAATCTATGCTATCCCTTAGGAATTTCCATTTGTATCTCTGTTATTTTCTTCAAATAGCTGCTGAGTCTTGCCAGTCTTCTGCTGAAAGATGCCTGGAGTCTTCTTTTCCTTTATTTCTACCAGGACACAGACCTTGCTCATTTCCAGACATCCAGGCAATAATTACTCAGTTGTTTGCATCCTGGTCTTTTCTGGATGCCTACACTCCTCCACTGAAATAATCTTAAACTCCTGCTTTTACTATCTTTTCAAAGTCCTTCATTATTCTCAGAAACCTTAGCACAACATTTATCTACAGGAACAGTGACCAGAATCGCTTGCCTTTTAAGTAACAGACGTAGTTGTCTGTGCTAGACCAGCTCCCAGGGTGAGCCTCACTCACCTCCCATAGTTTCTCCATTTACTTGTGTTCCCATATGCCATCCCAGAATCTACCAGGACATGTTGAGATTGAAGTAGTCATCTCTTCAATGATCTTTAAGCTTGCTGTTTCTCAAAGTTGAATAGGGACTGTTCGTTTTTTTCAAAGTTGAACTTAGCACCTTCATAGCAAATTAATGAGCAGCAGTGTTCGAATTAAGCCTAAGCACATCTAGCATCATCTCAGAGGATACCTGGCGCTTTTTCTCATGCCCCAGTTCCCTGTCTTCCAGGTTATAGTTATTATAGCTTTTCTATTCTGGTGTAGCAGTGAGCATGGGCTAGGACTCTTCAAGAGTGCCCTGTTTTAGAGTATCCCCCAAGTTCATTTTCCCTAAGAAAATTCTAGATGACAGTCTTCCTTACAGTTGTAAGGGTTTTTTATTTATTTATTTATTTATTTATTTTTATTTTTACTTTATGTGTATGAGCTTTGCCTGCTTGGATGTAGGTACATCATGTGCATGCAATACCCATGGAGGCCAGAAGAAAGCATCAGATCCCGCTGGAACTGCAGTTAGTGACTTGTTAGCCACCAACCCAAATCTGGGTCCCCTGCAGGACAGCCTGTGCTCTTAACTGCTGAGTCATCTCTCCAGCCATATTCCTGGCTGTTTTGCCTAAGAAAACCACTTGCTGTTGCATACTAACAATAGCCTGACTTCCCATTACCTTTCCCGTCAAGCCTGCCAATAATCTACACTCTATGCTTACTAAGAGCTTTTCATCTTCCATCCTGTAAACCTCACTTCCTCACTAATGTGGTGTCATTACTGTCTATTTTTTTTTTAATTTGGTTAGTGGTAAGATTAGAGTTACTATTAAGATTAGGGTTAAGGTCCAGTATTAGAGCTAGGTTTAGGGTTAGGGCTACAGTTCAAGTTAGGGTCTCTACATTTTTGCTTTCTGTTTGAAATGTTCTTGTCCATTCATATTTCAAATCTTGGCCACTCTCCCAGTCTCTCTTAGAAATTTGCTTAGTCTAAGCCAGGTGTGGTGGCATAGCCCAGCATTGGAAGGCAGAGGCAAGCATATCTCTGTGAGTTCGAGGCCAGTCTTGTCTACTTAGTAAATTTCGTGCCCACTGTGGCTAGTAATATGATGCTGTCTCTAAATAAATAAATAAATGAATGAATAAATAGATCCTGCTCATTCTAGCCCATGAAATCTGCTATGATTTGAGTGTCCCTCTAAAACTCACAGTGAACTTTGACTGCCATGGTGAAATGAGGAGGTGAAACTTTGACCCAATTTAGCCTTGAAAGCTCCACCATCATAAACAGATTAATTCTGTTACTGTTGAAGTGAGCTGGTTATCGTGGCTTTGTTCTAAAAGTGACCACATGGGTTCTCTTGTTCCCTCACCTCTCCCCCCTCCCCCTGACTTATCTTCTTCTCACCATGTGCTTTCCTCCGGCTTGTTAGGAGTTAGCCCAAAGGCTCTATCCAGATTTGGCACTTTGATTTTAGGCTTCTCAGTCCTTCAACTAAGAAAAATACATTTCTGCATAAATTACCCAGTCGGAGAAAAGGAACAGTCAATAAGATACTAAGAAGTCATTGAAATATTATTTGTGACATTACTTCCTGTGTGTGTCATTGTACTATCAATATACTATTGAATTTATCAGTGTTTCTCCTATCTGTATCTAATTCTCTTAGCTGTAACTTATTTCTCAAAACCCTAATGGTCTGAAGGTATGTCAGTGCTCCTCAACGTCTTTGTTTTGGGTCACAGTCATTTATAAGAGGAGTAAATTAGGGAATTTCAGGTTTCTGGAGGCTAGGGCGATGGTTCCACAGATAAAGTGCTTATTGCTCAACTGAGAGGTTCTGCGTTCACATCACCAGCAAGCCCATAAAAAGCCAGATGTGGCGGGGCACATCTATCATTCCCACACTGCACAGGACACCACCTTGAGCATGCTGGCCTGGCAGCTCAGCAAAGCTGGAATGTACCACGTACAGTGAGAGACACTGTCTCAAAAGATAAGGTGGAACGGTTGGAGGAAATCACCCACCTTCAACCTCTGGCTTCTGTACATACGTGCACCTGTGCACATACAAGGACTCACGTACACACACACACACACACGCACATACACACCAAGAATTTCCTGAAGACTCAATTTCCAGAACATAAATATGGCCTACAAACATGCAGACTAATGATTTTTGTACATCTGGATAGAGTTACAAATATGAATGGCATGATTAATTAAATTAGTTATTAAAGGCCAGGTGTGATGATGCTCACCTTTAATCCCAGTACTCAGGAGAAAGGGGCAAGTGGTTCTCTGTATGAAAGGCGAATCTCATCTACATAGTGAGCTCCAGACCATTCAGGACTACATAGTGAGACCCTGTCTCAAAAAAAAAAAAAACATAAATAATATAAATAAATAAATAAAATTATTTAAAATATTGTTGAATTCTCCATTGCTTTACTCATGTTAAACCAATATATCCTTAAACTGAAACTATGATGAGAAAAGTCTTCCAGTCACTCACAAACTCAAAGTGTGTGCTCATCTGTTGACTATAAACATGAAGGCAAGCATAAAATACTTTCCTAGTAGCTTCAGTCCAGTTTCCACAACTTGATGGACAGCTATCTTCTCACAGCTATAGGGACTGTCATCTTGTAGTATTTCCAAAATATCAAACACTTGTTAAGTAAGACCAAAGACTTGTTGAACAAATAGCTTACCAAGAAGCCCCCAGAGCATGAGATGCAGGGAAAATAGTGGACAGATTGGCTGCCCCTCTTCTGAGACTTGGGAAGACATGAGCACTACAGACTTCCTCTTTTATCTGCTCCCTTTCACCATCACCACGTTTTTTAGTTGGGTTTTTGTCTGTTTTTCTTTGTTTCACTTTGTTTTATCGCCCCCCAACAGGCCCCCGATTTTCCTTTCCAATCAGTACTAGAGAACTGTAATCAGTGGGCTTGAAACTTAGTAGAGTTTGCAAAATACCTTTAACAATGGAGTATCATTGCCCAAGAGTTTGTCAAAAGTCCACTGGTTCCAGAAACAATGGTAACATTTGTGGATACAAAGTTAGTACATGAAGAGTGAACCAGGCTAAATATGCAAAAAGAAGACCTTAAGTGCTCATCTGAAAATAATACTGGCTCTACGCAGCTGGGTAGGCTTCCACTGCTGTTATGCTTACATCAGTTAGACAATTGGTGCTGAACATCATGGCACTTTGCCTTTCCCCAGAATGACTCTGCACATGCCATAAAGCATAGAAATGATCCATTAAGAGATTCCAGTTCCTCCATTAAGAATTCAGATGTGTGAGGACTAAGACTGGTTTAACTACCATCCCAATGTACAAAACATTTCTGTTACTGGCATCTTAATTAGCTCATTAATTATATTTTAAATATCCATTGTCTGTCGACAATTGAATTTTCAGTCATTGATGTTAATTATGTATTCTGGAATCACTCCCAATCATGGTCTAGAGCATTCCAGTACAAATTAGCCAGTGCAATGAGCCTGTGCATTTCCAGCCAGCTCACCCAAAGAGAAAGACAGGGTGAGCCCAACTCAAATGCACACACCACACTTAACACTAATTCCTCCAGCAAGGAATTCAGAAAGCAGGCTCTAGCTAAACTTAACAAAGATTCTTTTTTTTTTTCATCCATTCTACACTCAAGTTGCTCCATCAGAGATTTTGACTTTAGACATTTCATTAGTTAATAAATAAAACAAACACTTTAAAATGTAATGTAGCTCTTACTTTAGTGGAATTTTTGCTAACCAGTAAATAATTGAAGGTTCTGCCAAATATCCACCAGGCCAACCCTGCTTCTCTCTATATGACTGAGAAGGGCCAGGAAACCTTTCAAAGAACATTTCTGAAGTAGATGTCTGTTACAATCACCAAGGTGCTATTTCTAAGTTGACACATGAACAGTCTAACAAAGAATTTTTTGATAAGCTTATTTATATATGACACAACTTGAAAACTTAAACTATATTTGGGGAAACTTAATTACTCCGTTCTTAAGATTCTTGCTAATCGTAAGACAAATGAACACAAAAACACCTTGCAACGTCCTATAGAATCGCAAGACTTACCTTCATTGAGTTATTGGCCTGAAAAGGACGTCAGCATGTATTGGTTAAAGTACATCTATTTCGCATTTAAAAGTAATCCACAAGCTTCAGACTTTCATTTGGTCCCAGAGCCTAGATTATTTTGCCAAAAAATTGCATCGTTTTCATGATGCAGTAAAATAGAAAAAAAGAAAAAGCAGTGTGAAGAAGCAAGGAGACCAACCAAAGCCTCGTGAAGCTGCATGCCCATTTCAGGGCGTGCAGCCCACTGCCAGGTCTCCCACGCCCAAAGGAAAGGCTGAAGCCAACAGAAGGAGGACCAAGGGGATCTGCAAGGCTTTCTGCCATACCTGCCTTTCCAAAGCCAGAGCCCAAGCTTTAAAAAGCCCCCGAAAAGAAGGGAGAGAAGGCAATCATAAGGCAAAAGAGCAAAGCTGATGCCAACAAGAATGGGCATGACCCTTTAGGAAGTGGCGATGCCCAAACAGAACAGACACAGAAAGCGGAGGTGCTGGAGACACCAAGGAAGTGTGCGCAATTTGGGAACCGTACTTCTGTTAACTAAACAATTTGGAAAACTATTTTTGTCAAGTTTTATAAAAATACAGAATTGGGGTCTGGAGAAACGGCCTGAGCAGAAGGGCACCGGCTACTCTGCGAGAGCAGAGAACCTGTTTGATTCCCTTCACCCACCGGTTGGCTAACAACTGTCCATAATTCCAGTTCCTGGGGAATCCAACATCCTCTTCGGACCTCTGAGGGCATTGCACAACATGGTGCACTTAAATACACACAGGCACTCATACACATAAAGAATTTTTTTTTTAATACATAATTTTCTTTACTTAAAAAACAAAGCCATGTTGCAGGGTGTGGTTGCACACGCCTTTAATCCCAGCACTCAGGAGGCAGAGGCAGGCAGTCCTCAGTGAGATTAAAGCCATTCTGGTCTACATAGACTAGCTGAGGCTTCAAGGAGACCCTGTCTCAAAAAAACAAAAACAAAACAAAAAATTATGTTGATAATGCGCAGAACACTCCATTGTTTTGAGAGGAGGGAATATGTATCACTAACAAAATGTCTTTCAAACTGACTTGATCTGGGAAAATGCCCTTTCCCCCCTAGTTTTCAAAGACTCCTCTTGACTTCGGAAAGGATTTGCTGAAGTTGACATATTGGCCACCGTGGCACGACTGTAGTATGGGAAAATTCACTTTTATATCCTCCTATCCCTCCATCACTTATCTACTAACATAGACTTAACTCCCTAAAAACCAGAGACCTGTTGGGATCTGAGCTCTTAAAGTTGGTTTTGCCAAAATGTCAGGTGATCTGGACATCACTGAGACGGTGCTTCTCAAAATGGCAGAGGTTCCTTTTCCAAAAGACTGTGGACCTTCAGACTGATCATTCTGCCATTTCATTTCCTGAAAGTCAGGGTCAGCTGGTGAAAACTTGTTAAACTTTCCCCATTCGGAGTATCAAATGAAGACTTCATTGATTTTATGGTGGCCTTCTGATTTTGGTAGTTCATACAAGAAGGGAGTTTGAAAGTTCTTATATACTATTAAGGATTGTCTATCCATGTCCTGCTTAAAATATCATGACTGTTTATGAAAAGTATCTTGAATTAAGCTGGATACATTAGTGTGTATCTGTGTGTGTGTGTGTGTGTGTCTCTCTGTGTGTGAACTCATCCATGACCTTTGCACTAATCTAAGACATGTAAGTATTAAATGTATTTTTTACTTCTTCATCAATATTTTATTTCTTAGGGATTTGAAGCCATTGAACTTCTTAAGAGGTTTGAATTATGGTGAAAATTCCTGGGAAGCAGTAATACCTTAACATTTATCAATGAGCAGCTTAGTGAAAAACAGCAAATAAGAACTGGTGAGACTTTCACACAGTATCAGCATATGAGACCCTGCTAAGACTTCTTCCCTTTTATCATTCTATCCTCTACAACTAAGAAGAAAGAAAGAAAGAAAGAAAGAAAGAAAGAAAGAAAGAAAGGAATTAGAAAGAGAAATAACACCTCACTCTTAAATGTTGACTTACAAGGTACACAGTACTTTTTTGTCTTTATATGGATATATATTTTATGTACGTGTTTTATATATATATATATATATATATATATATGAGTGTGTGTGTGTCTTTTACATATATGTGTGCACATGTGTGTGTGTGTGTGTGCATTTCTTTAACTTCATAAATCCTGCTAGCTTTCCACGGTCTATAATGAGGTTTGCATGCCTCTGGACAAAAAGGTAAAACTACTGTAGAATACTGTACAGTAACATTGTATTTCACACTTATCTCAAACCCTGTATACTTTTGATGGTAGGATTCTATATGTTGGAATATTAAGACCAATTCAAGAAATTTATTTATTTATTCGTCAATAAAAGAAGAAACCCTGAGCAACTGGAGCATATAATTATAATAAAGGGAATGGGGCTAGAAGAATGGCTTGGTGATTAAGATGTGCTCTTTCAGAGAACTGGAGTTCGGTTCCTATTTCCCACATCAAACAGCTCATAACCATCAGTAACTCCAGCTTTAGGATGACCTGATGCCCTCTCTGGCCTCCATAGGCACCTGCACACATGTGACATATACACACACATAAATAAACAAATAAATTTTAAATCTTTTTCTTAAAGAGAGAATGAGTCCCATGGAAAGCAAGCTGATAATCATAACCCCTCAGGAAATGGACTGAAGAGCAATGATTAAACCCTTTAAGACTTAATCTGTTTGGGGATATACAAAGGTACTTTCTTCTAATTCCTCCTAAACTAGATATTTTCTACCTCCCTTTAATTTAATGAAGGGTTCTAAAGGTTAAAAGCATATTCTAATACTGATAGATTTTTTTCTCTTCTCAGATCTTTCTCTGTTTCATATGGGATATTATATTCTAAAGTTCTATATTCTCCTTTTTCATTAGTTTGCAGTTCTTCTTGGGGAGTGTGCTGGATAACTTCAGTTGTCAATTTGACACACCTAAGAAGACGGGACTTCAACTGGGGGATATCCCCTATCAGACTGGTCTGTGAACATGTCTGTGAGGCATTTTCTTGATTATTAAGTGAGGTGGGAGGGCCCAGTCTACTGCGGGCTGTGCCACCCCCGGTAGGTGATCCTGGGTTGGATAAGAAAGCAGGCTGAGCATGGCCAGAGGAGCAAGCCAGTAAACAGCATTCCTCCATGGGCTGTGTGCTTCAGCTCCTGCCTCCAGGTTCCTGCCCCGAGTTCCTACCCTGACTTCCCTCACTGAGAGATATAAGATAAAATAAACCCTTTCCTCCTCAAATTGATTTGGGTCAACATTTTTTATTATAGCAATAGAGAAGTTAACTAGGGTGGGGGATGTGTTAGTCATATGTCCATCACTGCAGCAGAATACCTGATGAAGTTAACTTAGGAAGAGAAAGAGATTGCTTTTACCGACAGTTTTGGAAGTTGTAGTCTGTGATCAATTGGCCTCATCATTTGGGGCCTGTAGTGGGAGTATATGGCACAGCAAAACACTTTACCTCTGTGCCATGAAGCAGGAGAAAGAGGAAGAATTCAAGAACCTATAACCTCCTTCAGGAACACATCTCTAATGACCTAAACTTCCCCCTTAGGTTTCACACTCAAAGCTTCCAACACCCCCCAACGGAGCCAGTCTGAGGACCAAACTTCGACATGTGGGACTTCAAGAGACAATCAAGCCCAAAGTACAGCAAAAGATTATACTGAAAGATGGAGTATTCCACATGTCCCTTACTGCCTCAGAGGGCCCTAGTCTGAAGGCATGGTGCCTATAAAATCACAGAATTTTGAGCAGAAATCATCATCAGAAGAAAAGCTCTTCCCATCCACTTCAGATGATGCACCCATCATCTTCCCAGTGTCCATATGTGGTAAGTGTTGGAGCTTGTGTTTGAGCAGAATCCCTATACAGCGTGGACACAGCCCCTCAGGTAGCACTGTGGCAGTATGCACTCTGGCTGTTCCCTTGTAGTTGTACAACTTAAGACACTTTCTTAGCTTTTAGAGGTTTGTTTTTGCTTTTCTCACAGTTGCTGCTAAATTGTTTCACTAGATGAACTTCCTTATCAGTGTCTCCATATTCATATAATGAGCAGCATGTAGGTGAAAATTTAGCTATCAATGAATCGTAGCTTTAATATTTTGGGACCAAATCTCCTTTGGAGTGTTTACCTTTATTTAATCATAACAAAAGGTATGCTTGTTACTTCTTGAGTGAACACATAATTGCAAATCATTTTATTTCATTACATTAATTTTAAATGAAGTCCTACAGACTACATTACCCAATGACCCAGCACTCATACATAGTAGAAACCAAAAATTGGGGGAGTAAAAATGGGCCTTAGAAAGCACATAGTGTGCTTTCAGCTCTCATGTGAAGAAAAGTGAGGTCTTTATACCACAGTATGTTTAAAAGTGATGGAAAAGGCCATGGTATCTCACCTCCAAGCAACCAAGAGAAAGCAAGCAACTGAGTGTTCATGCCCAATGCCCAGTTCTTGCTGAGGAACCACTACGTAGATCTGGGTTTCTCACTTCCTGCTTGCATACATAGTCTACTTTGTTCCTCTTCCTTATCACTTGAGTGCTGGCAGTGTGATTAGACAGTGCTTTGGGGGCACATGGCTATTTAAAATCACATACCCAAGTATTTCATTCTAAGGTTATCAGCACAACCTTTATCTGGGACATAGGTAAAATGTAACTTAATGCATCAGACTTTCTGCTTTCTATACGCTTCCTGCTGCCTATGAATATCATTCCCAGGAGACTGCATAATGCCTTGATATGGAATGAACGAACATGCTTGGTAATTTTAGGGCACTCCTCCAAAATCATCTGATGATCATTAAAAAAATATATCTCACTAACTGAAACTTTTTCAGCTTAACCAAATGTGATTGAATGGTCATTTATAAAAGCAGATAAAGTAACCCCAGGACCCTGATGAAATGTGCTTCACTTATTAAAACCTGCATAATCACCTTGATCCTGGCATCTATTCGAATTTAGCCTCTTCATATTGGGTCCCTTTATGGAAAGTGAAACAACAACAAACAACAACTAACATATTAATTTTTTGAAACAGAAGTAATTTTTATATCCCAAAAGTGATGTTCGAGATCTGATAATAAAAACAAATAATAATAAAACATCATAGCAACTTTTCAAAATTTGCTAAGAATTCATTGTCTTGGGACCTCTTAAGTCAAACACTCAGTTTACATGAATTTAGTTGGATATAATCTTATTTTCACACAAAATTTTTTCATTTAGATCCCAGTTTCACAAAAGAAACCCAAATCTTTCCTTTGTTCAGCAATCTTGAATTCCAGATGCTTCATTCTTCTAAATCCTTCCACTGAAAGAACTTCTTTTAATTGATTAAACAAACCCAGCATACTAGAAGAATCCTAAAACAGAGCGACACTTTGGCCAGAGAGCTGTTGTGCAGCTGATGGATGGAAAACGCTCATTCACCACCTGTTGGGAAATGTTAGTGCTCTTGTTCAATTATGTGTCTAATTTAGTGTGTAATTGGAAATGTAGCGGTTGCAAAGCAGGCAAATCTTTTTGTAGACTTAGCTATTTATATTGAGTGTATTAATTACACTGAAATAGAGGGGAACACAAAGCTATCGGGAGAACAGAGTTCACTTTCAAAGCAACTGCTCACCAGGACACACACTGGCTCCTCAGAGAGATGAAAACACCGTGTGGCCTGAATTAGACTGAAATACTTCTGAGCCGCCATGTTGCCATGGCCCGGCGTTGTCAGCAGATGTTTTTCTATTTGAGTCCAGTGGACCCTGGTTGTCTCACTGTTTAAAAGTACTTTACAAAGTCTTTCTATACCTTTCTTATCCTACTTCAATATTAAAATTTTCCCAGAGTCTATTTGTACACATTGCTTGAAATGCTGCATGCCATAGTATGTTACAACTTTCCTGATGTACTCCACTGATCTGCTGAGTCTACATTCAACAGGGTGGTCTTGGGACATTTTCCAAATGAAACTTTCATTTACTGTAGTCTATTTGCCTAGCTTCATCATCAGCCAAATTTCAGGAGTGAAGGGCATGAAGGTATCAACCTCTGACCTCATACGATGACTTGAGCGGTGTTATCTATAGCAAAGGGAGGTCGATACAGAGCTGTCAGTCACACTTAAGGGCCTAGACTGCAAACAACAATGAGGAGAGAAAAGCAATATTCAGAAGAAATTGAGAGTAGAGAGGGTCCTCACATGGAAGGAAGTATCTATAAACAGGAAGTACATTTTGAGCAATGTCTACTTGCAAGGGTTGCTTCATGTTTATCCAAGGATACTCCATTATCGAATTAGAGAAGGACAGAAAGAAATGCATGCATCCTCCAAGAAATCCATGTCCTCTCTCATTGCACAGATCCAACCACACACCCACAAATAGGACTGAAAATCTTTGAAAAAGTAACAAAAACAAAAAAAAAATGCCCTTGACGGGGAGCAGAGATGGCGACAAGAAAACCCTGTTTGAAAAACCTCATCCTCTTTACTACCCTACATGTCTTTATTAAAAATAATAATAAAAACCTCAACTGCTTCAACCTGCCACAACCATCCAGTCTCTTGCTTCCTGTGTGTCCCGTGCTACTCTTTAGAATATTCTGTGTTAAGAGAATGAGCTCAGTCTTCTATTCTATGCAAAGTCAGCATCTCTCAGTGTCTTAAAGTTTTGTTCTCTTCCCAGCATTTTCCATCAACCCGAGACACAGCAGCTCTGAAGCAAGAGAGAGAAAAGCCCACGAAAGAGCCCTGTCAGGCACACATTTGACAGAGTTATCTTGCTTACATTAACTTTCTATGCTTCAGTTATCTTGACAGCCTCGTGTTTTCTTTTAACATATGTGGTATGTTAAGAATTCTTCGGGAAAATGGGTCAGAGAAAATGCACATATGAAGACTGGCAGGGAACCAGAGAATGACTTTGAAAAGCAAAAGAAAACACATTGTGTGCAGATTGTGTTGCTTTCTGCAGCTTTGCATAGAGATAGTGGTAGGTCACAGGCATTCTGTAGTACTGATGGGCTGTATTCCTACTGCCCTAGTTGAGGATACTAGACTGGAGTGAAGAGTGGTTAGCAAATTGAGAGATTTAACATAAATGGCTTTCATTTCCTCAAAGGAACAATGAAGCTTTGAAATTACTGAAAGACAGAAAGAGAGAGAGACAGAGAGAAGATGATTATGTCCACAAATGAGTGACAGAGGGTTCCAAAGCCATCTCGTCATAACTTCAATTAAACAACTATCTACTGATGCAGTGGCCTGGGGAGCTCTCCAGAGCACTCTGAACATGAAGTCGCAACCCAGCAGAGCACAAAGCTGAGGATGGAAAGACGAAAAGTGGAGCAAACCTTTTACCTGCACTGCCCCATTGGCATTCCAGCACAGCTCGGGGCCAGTGGGGATCCCTGGGACATGACCTTCCCCGGTGAAGGAAAATGCAAGTGTGAAGATACACAGAAGTTTCCACCACCGAGGACTCCTGCCGTCTTCACCTGCACTTACCCCAGTTAACAGAGCTGCCTGGAGTGTCTGATGGTGCACTGTTCCCCTTAGGAGGAGCTACACCATATATCTTCCCCATCTCCTCACTCACACCACAGAAATCCTATATCCTGGTGTAGAGCCCACAGGTTAAACCAGGGTTCTGAACAGAATGAATGGAAGCCAGGCTCTCAGGTTCACTGCAACCTCAACATGGCACAGCTTAGATGTTCACAGATCACTGGATCTTGAGAGCATAGCTCAGTGGTAGAGAATTTGAATGCAGATGAATGGACTTTCAAAATGCAATATATATCTTGTCCATATATGAGGGGGAGGGGCTACATACAATGGAATATCATTCACCTTTGACAAAGAAGCAAGTCCTGCTGTTTGAGGTCCTTTAGATGTTCCTGGAGAATATTATACTAATGAAATAAGCTAGATACAGAAAGATAAATACTGCATGATCTTGGCTGTACGTGGAATCTAAAAACACTCAAATTCGTGGAGGCAGTGAGTAGACTGAAGGCTACTAGACTCTGTAAAGATGGGGAAATGGGGAGCATTGAAGAAAGTTCTAATTATGCATGGAAAAATCCGTTTGAGATATCTAACATACAATAATGAATTGATGGTTAATAACAGCATGCTGTATACTTGAAATCTGTGAAAGAATCAATCTTAGATCACCTTACAAAAAAGAAAAATGGTAGTTAAATAAGATAATTAATATGTTAATGAGTTTGAATAAAAATAAAATAAAATAGCTAAAAAGTCTACACTGCGTTAGTTTGAAAGATAGATAATAGATGGTAGACATAAACTCATTACCCCCCACCTTTAAATAGACTTCTCATTTCTAGACATTGTCTCCTGTGTGTTACCGCCAGAAAGAGCCTCTGAAGCATGATTCAAACCCTGTCAACTCATATCCAAAGTTTCAATGATTCTCCGTTTCCTTCCAAATAAAAACCAGCGTACTCCAGTTGACCTTAAAGTCTTCTGTGATCTGCTATCAGTGTATACTGCCTAAGCTCATTCACCCTTTACTCCAAGCAAACCAGACCTGCTCACTAATCCACAAATAATCCCTGTATCTAGTGACCTGCATGATTTTACTCAGACATCTGTGCACACTAAAATCCTACTGCTCTGAGAGGTTTCGGAGATTCTGAGTCTGATCTTGTTTCCTCTATTGCTGTGTGCTTTTTGTCTCACAATAACTTATACTAGCTTTCCCTCTGTTCTTAATCCCCAGTGAGAACAGAATTTTCTACTTCTGGCATCTTCTACATCTAACACAGTAACCTACTTAAATATATATGTATGGTTAAATAATTAATCAAATTAACCTACTTTTTCATAGTCAATGATCATTCCATTGGGTCCTGTCATCTGCCCATACATTTCCCCAGTTGCCAGTAATGCTTTGCTTTATTAGTAACTTATAAGAAATTTTGGAACCGAATGACAAAGTTATTGACAAGTTCCAATTAAATTAAATATGATAATATGACTTAAGATATTTAAGACAAAGAGCACAAGACCTGAGTTGAACAAATTCATTAAGACACAGAGCTCTGCAGGGGCTACATTAGGATGAATTTTTAGTCATTTCATTGTAAAGAGATATAGGAAACAAATTTTTACAAAACACCACAGTGAAACTGATTAATGACTTCTAAGCAAATGATATTTATAGTTCTTCAGACATACATATACACATACCTTGTATGCATCTGTGTAGACTCAATATAACATTAAGCTAATATAATTCTCTACAGCTGACAGCAAATCCAAAAATCCAAATTAAAGGTAACAAGCTAATTATACAGATACAACAATGTAGTTATTAAGTTTAACATTCTTTCCCAAAGGTGCACAAATAATTTTCCACTTGAAGAAATATTTTCTGTAATGATACTTCTTACAATCATCAGTTTTACACTGTGTTGGTCAGGAAACAGAAGGGGCTGAGTTGGTTGCCATTGGATTAATAGAGTAGTAAAAGAAAATTCATAGCTGCTTTAACCAATAATCTGTCTTATCTGGAATTATTAATGCCTTTTAATAGTCTTTTTAAAGATTTATCTCTTTTTATTACATTTATTTATTTGTTTTTCTCATGTATTATGTAAGTGTAGTGTATGGGGTGTGTGTGTGTGTGTGCTACTGAACATCTGTGTAAATCAGAGGACAACTTGTGGGAGTCAGTTCTTTCATTCTACCATCTGGGTTCCAGGGATTGAACTCAGGTCATCAGGATTGGTGCCTCTACCCACTGAACCATCTTACTGGTCCCAGACTTGTCTATGTTCTGTTATGATGGCTTTGAAAGAGTTTACGTTATTCATCATAATGACCAAGAACTGCAGTCATAACCACTTAATAACACAGGTTCAAAGCACATGTTTTTCCTTAAGTTAATGAGTTGGATGTATTTGTGAATGCCTAACTCACAGGTTTGCATATGGTAGCCCTCAAAAAAAAAAAAAAACTGAATAATGGATAAAGAAAGAATGAACAAATTAGTAAAAACAAATGAAATCCCTATCAGGCTGAATTAAAATACTGGTCAGATAATTATTAGTTTCTATGAGAAGAAAAGCCAAATAAATTAGAAATGTAGAAGTCTTTAAGTGAGAATTTTCTACAAGCCAGTGCTATCATTCCTTCTGTTTTTTAACCTTAAGCGTTTTCCTCATGATTTTAGAACGTGCCTTCAATCACATGAAATAATGAAAGCAGGTGTAAGGCATGACCAGAAAGGGCATCATTCGAATGTATTCAAATTTGTATTTATGCTTCGGCTGTTGATGTCTGTGGTCAAAGCATCATTTTAAATATTGCAGATCTCTTTGCTCTTAGGCAGTTAATTGTACCAATAACCACAGGTAACATATCTTTTCTGGAAGTAATTCCCAAACCTTATTTATTTGCTTCTATGTACATAAGCTTTCTTCTTTGCACTTAAAAGCCGGGCCCTGTGAGGTTCCCAGTTTTTAGACATATGTTAGAAGACCATGCCAAAACCTGATCTTTGCTACTATTCTGGACATCACGGACTTTCATTTCTTGAAATCTTTTTCTTGCTTTTTTCCTTCTTGTTCCAGATTCACCAACAAGAGATCATCTTTAAGTTCCAAATTCTATAGAGTTTCTAGTTATTACAACATTTTATGCAAACTACAGAATGTTTTAGTGATCTCAATTTTTTTCTTTCTTATCAGAAACAATATACACCTTAAGTACAAGACAACATACACTTTGATCCATATGTTTTTATCAGAGTCATAGTCCAAGAGGTACTCACTTGATCTTCTGACTTTCTCTGCACGAGTTTTTTCAATGTTCTGCCACCATACAACAGGACTCTCTAACTTTCCAGTTTCCTTGTATTTGTGTCTTCTAGCTAAGTCCAAAATATGTTTTTTTACATGACAGCATCCCACTCCTGATTCCAGTTTGCTCAAAGTGTTGCTTAAAGTGATCCTAACTGCATTAACAGAAAAATCCCTGTATCTCTGTGAATTAGTACAATGCAAACTTAGTTTTTATTCACATAAGACTTAAGTGGAACTTGGATATTGTACCTCTTCCCTAAGGAACTGTGCTTAGCTGAATTCCTCTGGCTAAACAGATAAGTAAAAAAAGCACAATGTGCCATATTTAATCTACCAGTGTTTGTAATGGCACAAATAAAGGGCATTCGTATCAATGATGTGACTAGAACCAAGCCATATTGGATTTGACTAACATTTATGAAAGCTGGAAAAAAAAATCATCTATCCCTGTGTGCACAAAGAAGAGAAGGTTGATGTGTCGTGAGAAAGTCAGGGCTAGCAGAAAATCACTAAACCTGCAAGCCAGACCTCCAAGCCAACAGTCAGGAGAAGCTTCATCCTCTACCACAAAATACAGATGTTCCACTGTTACTGTCACTTGAGAGAAAAACTCTAGACCTAGGTTGGAAGGCCACACCAATAAACTAACCTTTGCTACCCTGCCTGGACATCCTAGATTTCTGATTCTTGAAACTTAAAACTTTCGACTTTTCTCTTCTTGCTACAGATCCACCAACATCAGAAGCAAGAAAATAAGCTTCCTACACTGTGTCACTGAAAACAAGATGCAGTACCAATGACATTTTCCTAACTTGATTCTTCATTCTCTACCTCTCTATGCCAGCTTGTCAGCTGCTCCCGTTCAATGTCAAGGAAAGTGTATCTGCTTCTTGGGCCTTAGAGACATTAGTAGAGCAGGTTCTTCTGTGTTCAACTTCAGTGAAATCATCATGTTCTTCTTCAAAAGGTGAGATACTCCACAAACATGGGGAGAAGTTTCAGGTAACAATTGGCCCCCCTCAACCAGAATAACAGGACAAACATGAATCACATCCACCATGAAGACCCAGTTTGTTTGGGACTGTTGGCACCAGAAGCAATATGGGTCTCAGAGCTATTCTGTATTTTTGGCAAGTCACAAATGTCTAGTAGCATTTTGATCCATGTGACATTTGGAAAGTGTACTCCGCTTGATGAATTGTTGAAAATCAAGATTAAGAAATGCCATCATGCAATGAGTAACATGTGAGCCAGAAATGAGAAATATCTTCACCAAATAAAATCACTTTCCAATTTATACATAGTTGCTCAAAGAAACTTTGTTAAATTACATTTTGAGAAAGTACCTTCAACAATTTCAGAGTACCAGTGCTTCAACAGTCCTTCTAAAACTTTTTTATGTCACTCTAATGAAACAAAATCCTTAGGAATTATGCAAGGGCCAAGCAAGTGGACCAATGTTGCTCCCACACAGAAGTCAGGCAATGGGCATGATGGCATCCACCTGCCAGTTAAACTGTGGTGCTGAATGTGTATGGATCAAGACAAAGCTTCGTATATCTAGTTGTGTCTGATGGGTTTTAGTCAATGATGACTGAAAATAATCAACTTTACTTGAAGGCCTCAAACTAAAGAAACCAACGTGGAAAAACCATCTATTGGGATGTAAATTAAACGTTATCAGCCCCAATGAGGCTCGTATTTGGGTGTGTCAGGGAGCACAGGCTGCCACTCTTACAGTAGCGGCCAGTCTGTGGGCCATAGTACAGCACAATGGTTGAGCATATGAGGTCTCCATTCTCCCAGGTCCTCTCTGAAACCTCACATAATTTCATTGGCTTTGCTGTCTTCACCTCCAATAAAAGGATATAATAGCATCTCAAATAGGATTCTTAAATTTATCAGTATTTAACAAATGCTTACTATGATCCTGGACTATTCCAAGTGGTAAATATTCATGAGTGATCAGAACAGATAAAATTGCCTCCACTGTCTTGGGACCTACATCATTCTAGTCGTTTCCAGAAATAAGTAACAGAGCACATATAAGTCATTAATGGAGAGTCTTTGGCCCAAAGAGAGAGTTCAGTAAATAATACCTACTGTTATCCTTAATTAATGTACCCTCTTCTTTTCTTTTCTTTTTTTTATATTTTTGGGGGCAACACATGCTACTGTGCATGTGTGGAGGTCAGAGGACACCTTGTGGGAGTAGGTTCTGTCCTTCCTCTGGCGGTCCTAGGGATCAAATTCAAGTCGTCATGTTTGGCGGTGACAGCACGAACTCACTGAGCCATCTTGCCTGCCCCATTTCTTAAACTGCTTGTTCACAGCTCCTTAGTGAAATAGAAGGGAAAACAGAACATCTCCAGATTATGTCTAGTATGCTGTGTTTGTTCATATGAAAAACTTGACTTCAGTTTTAAGTTTCTGAATTTCCCTTTAGTTTGTGAAAACCCAACAATCAAATAAGGCTAGAAGAAGAATGGAGAATTTTTTGTTGAATATTAAGTCTAGAATTATATAGTTCTACACTTATGAAGTATTTTTTGTTTTGTTTTGTTTTTTATGTTATGTGTATGAGTGTTTTGCCTGCGTGAATGTAAGGGTACCCATTTCATGTAATGCCCACAGAGGCCAGAAGAGGGTATTGGATCACCTGGAGCTGGAGTTACAGGTGGTTGTGAGCTGTTATGTGGGTATTAGGAACTGAACCCTGGTCCTCTGCAAGAGCAGCCACTGCTCTTAAACACTGAGCCATCTCTCCAACCTCTAGCAAGTTATTTTGAAGAGCTTTAGACTATATTTGACTGACTACTAAATATTCAATGTTTGAATGTTACCATTTTTAGTCTTTGAAGTTCTTTCTCTTTACTAAAGATTGATATGGATGGAGCAAATCCATCAGTCACAAAAACGCTTCTCAGGCATAGGTGGGGCATATCCACAAACCAGTTGTCTGAAGAGTTTCAAACACTTCATGGAAGTTTAGGTAGAACAAATTATATCTTTTTATTTAAAATCACTACCTTTAAAAGATGTTTTGTCCTGTGTCCTTTCATAGGTTTTTGTTTTTCCTTTCAGTTCAGCGTATTTCCTCTAATTTACTGTTTCTGAGACCTGCTATTAATTGTTGGATCCATAGATGAGGAATCAGAAATGAACAACTGTATCTCTTTTTATTCATAACAGTTGGACTTCTGTATTAGAAAATTCCAAATCTCTCCTGAACATACTGGTATGTGCCTCCCACCTCCAATTATAGAATCCCAAGACTTAGAGCTAAATGAGTAATTAACTCTCCCTCAATAGACTTTTTCCAGAGAATGAAGTGTAGTCTCAGAAGTTAACTTGGTTTTGGAAAAATAGTATGGTAAGTCTCTTATGATTGTCTTGTTCATATCAGGAAAGAATAAGCAATTATGTATGCAGGCACCAAAAGGTAAATGTTAGAGAAATCTTCACATTTTAAGAACTTCTAAAGATTTGAAAAAGGGAGAATTCCAAGGACCAAAAGTCTCTTATAATTATGGATATATGCCATATATAGTATTTTTTAAATATTTTATTTTTATTTTCTGTATATGAGTGTATTTCCTACATGTATGTGATTCCCCCATGTCATGCAATGCCTGTGGAGATCAGAAGAGGGCATCTCATCCCCTGGAACTGGACTTATAGATGGTCGTTAACTTGGGCATGTGGGTGCTGGGAACTGCACCCAGGTCCTCTGCAAGAGCAGAGCCGTTTAACCACTGAGCCATTTCTCCAGCCCCAATATTTTAAAAATTCTTTTCATTTTCTTTTATACTTGAAGGGGTGAGGCTTTTATATATTGCCTCTTTTCACAAAAGAACTTAAAGCCTGCAATAAAATCAAAGCAAGTTTTACAGAAGAAAATCTTTAGCACCATTGTTGATGCCATCGGAAACTCTGGAACTAGCTATTGCAAATGTTACTGAATAATCTCACTTTTACCATTGTACTCTCCTGAGCAGCAATGAACATTTTATTATAGTGGAAGCAGAGAAATAATCTTGAAGCAAATGAAACAGTTTCGATAGGATTCTTGAAAAAAGAAAACTTTGATTTCTTCAATGCTTAGGCTCTTAGTTATGTAACTACTCAAAGTCTGGTTCATTTTCCTCAATTATTCCAGAATTTGTTGTTGTTGTTTATTTTAATGAATTCCATTTCGCAGTTGTTTAACCAGATAGAAAAACATCCCAGTAATACATAACTATATTTATTTTTCTTCAAGTTAGTCATAAGTATGTATATAAAACACAAGCACCCTAAATTATCTTCGCTTCCCACCCCTTTGATCATTCCACACTCATTCCGGAAACCTTGAAGTATCTTTCTTTTATTTCCCCTAATACATCCTGTCAAGTGTTACATCTTGTAGTTCACAGCTCTGCTCGGTTCTCAGGACACTCCCTTACCATCCCTTACTCCCACACCCACCAAAGACTTTCCACCTAGATAGGGAAGCACATCAACCCTTTCATCAGCACATTCCCAAGACCTAAGCTATGTCTGGAATGCTCGCCCTGATGGGGTCCCTCCCTGCTATCATTTTCGGAGCTTATCAGATAACACCTTCTTCCAAATAACTAATAACACAGGAGTTTTCTGCCCCAGAAAACTCCTTTATGTCTTTAGAAGTTAGAAAATTCTGCCTACAGATGCAGAAGTTTGAGCAGGACCAACACTTTACAGTTTCTCTTTGCTGACGTATTCTGATCTTTATATTATGATTCAAATGTCATTCTTTTAGGCAGAACATTCTATTGCTAATTCTTGTTTCCAATAGGATTGAGTTGGGACAACTGCTATGTCCCCTAGTGAAAATATTTGCTTTCCTAGAACCAGGACCTCCAGTCTCACAGTTTCAAGGACAGATCTTAGGTCCCCAGAAATCACTGTGAAAGGCAGTAGCTAAAAATGAGAATCAGAATGGCCTCTAAAATGCTCACATCCTAAAATCTGTTAATCTCTTATAACACAGCAAAAGGAGCCTGGATTGATCTAAAGAAACTTGATAGATGATTATTATAAGCCTGAAGTTAGAGAGATCACTCAGGATTAATTGAAGGGATTCAGTCTAAACACGAGCTGCTAAAAGCAGAAAATTTGCTGTAGATTGAGTCAAAGGGGAGGTCAGAAGGACTCAGAGAATGTATGGGACGTGGCTCCTGCAGCCTGGGTGTGACATGGAGGTGGACGAGGTCCTGAAGGAAGCTTCTAGGAGGAAGGAACAGTGGATGAACAGCAAGGAAACAGACACCTCCATCCTAAAATGAAACTTCACTTGCAAGAAACTGAATTCAGCCTCCAATCTCTAGCATCATGGTTATCGATACATTCCTAGAACCTCCAGGAGAAATACACACGTAACAAAATCTTCTTTTCAGCTTTGCAACTCTCAGTGGAGAGTAAGGGAAGCCTACTAGATTTCTACAGTTATTAAAAAAAATGAATGAATGAATGATTGAGTGAATAAGACTCACTTTAAGCCACTCATTTCTTTATTTTGGGTATTTTGTTACAGCAGCAATAGGAAACATATACTCATTCCTACTTTAAATCATTTGATTCCTACCTCATATGGTCTCCATGTCACAAACAGAAAAACACATAACAGTTGATGATTTCAAGTACAGAGTGCTCAGGAGGGTGGCTATTATTATTAATACGAGGAAAAAGACTGTCCCCTAGAAGGTTCTCAGACTCATTTATAAAAGAATTTAAGAATGGCCCCAAACAAAGCTTTAGCACAATTTTATTAGAATTTAATGAAAAATCCTCAGGGCAGGTGAGTTGGTAATCTCAGGCCCTGCCTTGAGGAGGAGAATGGAGGGAGAAGGAAGAAAGCCATGAGGCCATGAAGGTTTAGAGCTGACCACATGGTGGTCAGACACATGCTGATTGGCAGCCACATGGTGGGGAGAAGGAAGCCTTAGAGAAAGAGTAAGGAAATACAGGATGTTAGAGCAGCCCAAAGTGTTCAAGAACGCGTGTGAAGAAGGATAAGAAGAAGAAAAGGAGAGAAACTACGCTTTTCTGAATTCTTCAGAAAAGAGGGCCAACTGACAGAGACCTACATGTCTGTGGCCAGATCCAGAAGCACTGCCTTGGGAGATGGACTTTCAGGCAGGAAAAGTCACGATCTCATTAATGCTTCAGATATTTCACCCATGTATTTAACATGACTTCAGGCAACCCTGCCTTCCTCGGGGTGGTCCTATGACCAAATGATAGACGACGAGTGAAATTGGCAATGTGGGTCTTTCATCAGAAATTTTTACAGGCTTGACCAGTTAATCTTACAGGACTATTTGCTACTCTAACATTTTCATCAAGCTAGTGCCTCACTCACTATCCCGCAGCAGGTCACCCTAGTACACATCAGTATGCCAGCTTCTGAGAGCTCAGCAGGAGCTAGGGCAGTGGAGTTCACCCATCCACTATCTCATCAAGAGTCTCTGAAGAGACGGGGAAACACATACCCTGGATACTTTCCAGTTATAATTAACTTTAAATGTTTCAATACATGCTAAAGTTAAAGGGGCTCAATGTAATGGCATTGCTATTACATGGCTGATTGATTTCCTCAACAGCTAGCATTGAGGGATCAGTGATTTCTATGTGGTTGGAAACAGTAAAGCACATCAGCAGCTTTGGTAGATCAGGCATGGAGAGCAGCCAATGGTGGTGAGCTGGGTATATCCTTGTCACTATGGCTGTGGCACGATGAACTAATTTGATGATAGCAGCTATAACCTGTCAGCTGGTTGAATTATTCTATCTTCCCGTTTTCCAATGTCTTTCTTTGGTAGTCCGCCTTTTATAGGTGTTGTATATAACCAAGAGTTACAGGTAGCATAGATCTTGCCAGAACTTCAAGGTGTAAATCTTAATTAGTCTACTGGATGGAGCTTGCCATAAAATCCACATAATATCTATCCACCCACAGGCATCCATAATTATCTTTAGTATCGTAGGGTCTGACTATCCTGTAGCCAAATGGTAGAGTGGCTTTTACTACTACATGCAACTTCTGAAGAGTCCTTTCTGCTTTGCCCTTTCAACTCAGTCTTTCTTGTCGCCTGATATACGTACTAAAATACAAAGGTTCCCCTTTATCTGGGGGGTGAGGGGAGGTCTGTGTTCCAAGAACCCAAATCGGTGCTGGAAACTCCAGGTAGCACAGAATCCTGCATATGCTACATTTTCCCCGTACACACCTACCTATGATAGTTGAACTTATGAATTGAGCACAATTTCTAGTGAACTCATTGCCTTCAATTAGAAAATGTTTTTATTCATGTCCTCCACACATTTAATATAGTTGTCATCTGCACTGAGCACTTACCCGGCATAGGGCTAAGCTTTCGCAACTTGAGATGCAATAGCAAAAATAGGATGAATTTTATTTTTCCTTCTTTGCAAATTCATGGAGAGACAATCCATTCTGACTATGGGTCTTTTTCTTATTTATTTGTTTTCTTATTAAATTGAGTATTTTTACATTTTCACTTAAAGGAAACACGTTAAAGCATCTACTCCGAATATCCAAGTTGTCAGCATAACTACTTTTGTGCTTTGGGGCTATTACTAAGTAAAGCAAGAGTTGCTTGAAAAAAAGTACTGCAATACTTGATGATTAATCTAGAAACCCACAGGACTACTCCCTGGGTAGACTAACAAGTGGCAGCATATGCAGTGTGGATATACTTCACGAAGAGATGGTTTAATCCTGGGCGGACTACAGTAGAAAGGTATGATATTTTCTCACACTGATCCAGACAATTTAAAATTTATGATTTGTCCATTTCTGGAACTTTCTATTTAATATCTTCAGACCCTGATTGACTACTGATTACTGAAACCTCAGAAAGCAAAATCAGAGAAATGAAAGAACTAGGTGTGAAATCCATTTGCTCTAGTACCCTTAAAGGCCCTATAAAGTGCTTTCTCCATATTTGTGAAAGGCAGGAGATGAAATAATGTTTCTGTACTTTGGAGGTGATAACTTATCAAGCTCCAGATGAGTGAGCCCCTAAACACTTCATTGTTCTACCTGACACCTGAATACCTAGAAAACTTATCTCCTACCTTCTGGCCAAGTATCCCATTAACAGCACCAGATCACTGTTGGTCTTGTTCTTCTATTACAAGATGTTATCATTAAAATAGACTGATGTGATGTTCTTCAAGTGTCCAGAAAGTGTAGATCATTTGGGTATATAGTAAAAAGCATGACGGTGTTAGCATAACCCTGTAACAAAACCACGAATTCATACTATAGGGGCCATCCACTAAGCGGTCCCCAACATAGACACTGTAATTATTTTTGAAGATTTCAACATCTAGAAACTTCTAGTACCATTTCTCCCACCTAGAGTAACCTTCTGTGTGCCCTGTATGAAAAGCAGCATCCCTCTGTGGGTAACGTAGGAAAGGGCAGTTTCTCAGAGTGAGGCTCTCTACAGTGATTTCCCCGCCATGATGGACAAACTGTCTGATATCATGATAAAATAAATCATTCCTCCCTTAAGTTGATTATGTCAAGTATTCTGTCATAGCAGTGAACTAATATGCAAAGGCAGTGACTTCAATCAGGACTCTCTCCTCATGATGATCATCTTCCCCATCATCCAAGTCCCTATCTCCAAGTCCCATCATCTTATAAATTGATTTCAACAGAGGAATTTTGAGAGGACAGGAGTCCTCAGACACAACAATGGGTAAAGTAAAGGATGGTTAAAACCTGGTAGTTTCCTACACCTCAGTGTGACTCCACTGTCATAGTCTGATTTGGGTCTGCATATATACAGGGTGATCTCTAGAAAACTGAGCTGTACTTTAAAAACCTCCAAAGAGAGGGACATTCAGCACAGTACTTAATACCCCAAGCTACTTTCCCATAGGAAAATATTAAAAATAAACACTGCTAAAAATCATGAAGATGCATGGTAAGAAGGACAAAGAAAGAAGGAAAGCCTGAATTCTGTCTCAAGAAACCATTTATCTAAGCTATAATAAAGCTAAAAGGATTGCCCATTTCTGCTAAGGAGTAGATATATACCATTTCTATATTTTTAAATATTTTATTTATTTTTAATTTATATGTATATGTGTATTGCCTACATGTATGAAAGTGCACCTGTATCATGCAGTTCCCACGAAAGTCAGAAGAGGACCTCAGATTCCCTGGAACTGGAGCTACAGACAGTTCTTAGCTGGGATTAGAATCTGGAACTTCTGCACAAACAGCCAGTATTCTTAACCACTGAGCCATCTCTCCTGTCTCCAGTTCTATATTTCTCATGTCCTTATGCCAACCATTTAATGCTTTAGTCGTCCAGATTCACCAACACTGACAACGTGCTTACCAATCTATTGATCCTTCCAGTCAGTTCTTGTTATCAAAATAACATGCCAAGCCTACCTAATGTCACAATTTCCAGAGCTATCATTTACCTTTGTATACATTTGTAATTAAGTTTTCACTGAAAATTTTCAGAGGGGATAATTGTAACGATCATAAATAGAGCTAAACATTAAATCTTAAATGCCCAAAATCTCTGTAAATAATGCTTTTGTCAACTTCTAACACAAAGTAGGCACATTTAATGCTTAGTTCTAGATTTTCAGGTATGGAATGAGGGTCAGTGATGGTGTGTATTTTTATAGTATGAACTTTATTCTGTGACTGCCTTCTTAATATTTCAGAGATGTGAAAAACATGGAACATATTCTTATGTCTACATTCTAAAATCTTCGTAAGAATTTGCTTACATAGGATGGGAAGCAGAGCCAGTGAGATGGGCCAGTGAGTAAAGGTACCTGCCACCAAGCCTGACAACCTGAGTTTGATCCCCAGAACCCACATGGTTGAAAAAGAGAACTAACTTCAGCAAGTTGTTCTCTAACTTACACACACACACAGCAGAATATGAGTTTGTGCACATACATAAACACACACACTAAATAAATACGTGTAATTTTTTTAAAGAAATGGAAGATGGGAAACAAAGAACTAATTTCTTCTTCAAATCCTAGTGAAGGATTTTATCTCCGGACTGGGAAAGGAAAGCAGCAACATGAATGGGCATGAACATCTAGAGAGACACTGGAATTTGCATATATGGTTTACTATCCAAATTTTGTATCAACTGAAACCTACTGTGGGGAACAAAAGTGTTAAATGACTGTCAGCAAAGCAATGCACTTCGGGAGTAATAACCCGGTAACTGTGATTAGCAGTTTCTGGTGCTCACTAGTTACTGAAGACTTCAAGAATCTTTTCTTTGTATTAATTCATTAAATCCTCACCATGTTATAACACACGAGCTACAATTATTTCCATCTAAAAACATGGATAAGTCAAAACAAGGAGTGTGGCAAGCGTGCACTGCCCCAGGCAGCATAGCTAGGCCTGTGTCCTGAATGTTTGTTTCTTCTCTCAAATCTTATGTTGAAACCAAATCTGCTGGTGTCTTGATCATGGACTTTTTGGTTTCCATGACTGACAGAAAACAATTTCTGTGGTTATAAGCTGCTCAGTTACAGCAGTTTTGTTATAGCAGCCCAAATGGACTAAGGCATTTTTTCCTGAGGAAATATCCTTCCTGGCTTCGTGCTGTGATTTGAATGTGTTTCCTGAAGCCCATATGTTGAAAACTTAATCTTCAAATTTATATGCTAAAGGTGTTTGGAGGTGGACCTTTGCGGGGATAGCCTCAGAGTTTTATGAAGAAATTCATTCCAGGTTAATGGGTTATCAAAGAAGCAATATTCTCTCTGGTGCGCTTGTTCTTTCTCACAGCGTGATATCCTCCACCATGTTATGAACCAGCATCATGTCCCTCATCAGTTACTGAGCTAATGTTGACTCCACGTTCTTAGCTTTCCAGTCTGCTGAACTATAAACTAAGTAAACCGTTATATCTTATAAACTACTCAGTCTGGGGTATTTAACTTTAGCTAGAGAAAATGGACTAAGAAGTGTCCTTTAGCCATTTTCGTTCATTCTGTTCTTTGACAACTGCACTTGCTTCTATTCTTCATTCACAAGCTCACCACTTTTTTCAGTGCACCCACTTATCTTTGTCTTAATACCATTGTACATGTTCCATCTCCAGTTACTGTAATAAAATATTCTAACAAAAGCAGTTTAGGAGAGAAAGGGTTTATTTTAGCTCACAGCTCAGGCTGCAGTCCATCTCTGTGGGGAAGGCACAGTAGCAGAGACTCAAAGAAGGTAGTCACATCATGTCCAGAGTCAAAAGTAGAAAGCAGTGGATTCAGGCCTGTGTAGCAGTGCTCAGCTGGCTTTCTCGCTCATATACAATGCAGAATCCTTGCACGGGGAATGGTGCCACTCACAGAGGCTTGACTTCCCACCTCAGTTTACATAATCAAGGTAATCCTCCTGCACACATGTCTACAGCCAACCTGATATAGAAATTCCCTCAGTGAGACTCTTCCCATGTGATTGTACATTGTGTCAAGCTGACAAAACTAACCATCACACCCATGTTTAATACACAGTGAATAAAAGTTCTGAGAAAACTTGCATATTGAAACTAAACCTCCTGCAAAAGGTGATCAGCTGATTAGAGTTTCAGAGATTATGGGGAGTTTGAAATGTTGCGGGTCCATAGCCTAATTACAATTTTAGCCCCTAAATAGCCACTCCTTGCCCACTTGCCCATCTCTGCTGCTGATTAAATATCTCATGGCTAACAGACAAAACCTTTTGGAATGTATTAACTTAGCAGACCATCAGCTTCTACCAATCAAAAGGCTGAGTGTCATCAGGTAACATCTAGGGCCTATAGCTGAGATTTTTCTTTGGCTGTTACCACCTACTTAGTGTATTTGAAAATTGTCTTGATTTATGGATTTCTTTGTTCTGTTACTATATTTTGGCTCCAGAATTAACTATCTCTTGTCCCCTTTGAGGTGAGAGTTGTGCTTTTGCATCGACAAAACTGAAAGAAGAACTTTCCTTTTCTTGAACATGGAAGAAATATTTGATAGCATTTCCTGGAAAATCCTTCAAAATATAGAGCCTCCTCTGGCGACTGCCTACTAAATCCTATTCATTTGTAATTTATGGAAGCTCTAAGCACAATTTTGTCATTCATTAGTCTATTCATTCATAGAACAATATAGCTTACAAATTCAAGGCACAATAGTGAATGGATAAGTAAGTGAATATTCTTAAAGACTGCAGAGGAAATGAATGGAAGGACTTCATGAGTATCAGGCCACCAGGAGAAAAGTTGAGGCAGAGATGATGAACTTAGGAAGTGAGTAGGAGTGGATATCCAGATGCCAGACTCCACGAGGGTGTCTGGGGACTGCATTAACCTTGGAATGCCTAGATCAGAGGCTTATTAATCATAAATGTTCATTATTTGAGGGGCTAGAGAGATGGCTCAGCAGTTAGGAGCACAGGCCCTTAAGAGGACCCAGGTTCAATTCCCAGGACTCACATGAGGCTAACAATCATCTGTAACTCTGGTTCCAAGGGATCCAATACCTTCTTCTGACCTCCACAGGCATTGTATGACATGGGTACACCTACCTACATCCAGGCAATACGTGCATACACATACAGTAAAAATAATAAATAAGATATAAAAAAATGTTCATTACTTGAACTAAAATTACTTTCGGCTTATACATATCTAGACATAGTATTAGAAAAAATCTAATTTACTAGAGTTACCTAAGAAAAGAGTTGGAAACATGGATTTAGGTAATTTAAGAGAAATTTATGAATAGAAATTGATATTCTTTTTCAAGGTATCAGTAAGCTTAAACCAACACAGAAGGAATAAAGTAATTCTCCAATATCTTGGATTTTAATATAAGAAAAAGAAGGAGGAAAAGAAGAGCTGTCAGAAGAACCCGGGTTGACCCGTTAAGAAGGGAGCTGCCTCGTGCACGTCAGCAAAGGGATTTTGTCAATTCAGAGCAAGATTTCGGGGAGAGAAGGTAAGAAATAAGGGCTCTGTTCCACTTCCTGCTGCTTTTTTCTAATCATTCAAAGGGGAAAATCTCCAGCAAAAAGCTAAGGACTACCCTCTCAGCCCACAAAGACCAGTTTCCATGGACACAGTGCAGGATGGAGAAGGGTGGATGGTGGATCTGGTTGGATAAAATGAAGATCTCCCGCACAGGAGTGACAAGGAGTCTGATCATGTGTATTTTGAAACAGCTTCTAGGTAATTATTGTATCCTTTGATGGCTCCACAATGAGTTGATGTCACAGAGTCATTCGTTCAAGAAATATTATTTCGGTATCTACTATTTGCATGAACCAATTCCAGCTGTTGATGAAATAGGATTGAATAGACCAGATAGCAAAACCTTTCAGCCATTTCATAATTTCCTGGGACAGGCAATTATTGTGTATATTGGGCAGGTATGTTCCTTCCATTTAACCATTTTCCAGCATTCACTTCCAGGAGACCACCACTCACCACTGCCGGATGGCAAGGTCACAGCAGTGAGTTACTGTCTGTACGAGCTACTGCCATCAGTTACTCTAACAGTGTCGTCCTGTCACTGTGTTCAAGTAAACAGCACATCACAATAAAAAAACAAAGTACCTCCCTTTCCTTTTTTCTTTTTATCTTATTTTTATTTTAGGGGTATGAGTGCATTGCCTGCATGCATGTGAGTACAGCCAGGTCATTCAATGCCTGCATGCAAGTGCACCTGTGTCATGCAATGCCTGCAGAGATCAGAAGAGGGCGTTGGATGCCCTGGACCTGGAGTTTCAGACAACCATCCACTGCCATTTGGACCATGAGAATCTTACTGTGGTCCTCTGCAGGAGCAGCCAGTGCTCTCAACAGTTGAGTCATCGCTCCATCCACACCCTTTTCTCTTTTTTAAAAGATTTTCATAGCAAGAACACATAGAGACCAATTTTGTAAAATTCCCCTGACATTTTGAAGAATATACCCTGTGTGATGGCCAATCCTCACAGTCAACTTGACCATATTTAGAATCACCTAAGGGAAACATTTTGGGATCCATCTTGCATATGGGTGGTACTATTGTTCCAGCACCAAAAAGTCCCTTAAGAGAAAATTAATCTTTGACCTAGATAAAGATCCAACTTTTCAGATTTGCTGGGTCAATTGCCTGGCCACAGAAACACCCCCAGGAAGGCAGGTTCACCTTAAGTCATACTAAAGAGATAATCAGAATACTTAATGCATTAATAAATGTTGAACCTTTTCTGCCCTGAATCTCCACCACTTAGGCCAGTGCTATGGGACCAGGCCACAGACATGTAGCTGTCCATAAGTCTGCCTGCTTTTCTGAATTCTTTAGAAAAGTGTAGCCTCTTCCCTTCCTTCTTTATATCTCTCCTGACCATGCTTTCCCTCGTGCTTTGGCTGCCCTAATATCTTGTATTTCTTTACTTTCCCTCTAAAGCTCCCTACCCCTCCCACTATGCATGTCCACCATGTGTCTGACCTCCATGAGGCCTCTGAACAGGCAAGGCTTTGTGGTTCTCCTTTCCTTCTCTTCTCCATTCTTTTCCTAAGAGCAGTTGCTGAGATTTACAACGCTCTTGCCCTGAAAATATTTTTCATTGAATTCTAGTAAAATTGCTCTAAAGCTTCTGTTTGAGTCCATCCTTAAATTCTTTTATGAATGAGACTAAGACCTTGAAAGGGGACTCCATTCTCCCAGATTAAATGAAAAGAACCCAAGCAGAACAGCAGTCTCCTCTCTCCCTCTCTCTCTTGCCCCTCTCTCTTTCCCTCTCCTTCTCTTCTCTTCTTCCTCTCCAGCTCTCCCTCCCCACCTCTCTCCCTTCTTTCTCTCTCCCTCTCTCTCCTGTCTGACTTGGACACACCTAGACCAGATATCTCACATTCCTGCTGTCACTGCTGCAGCACTATTGGCTTGTCACACCTTCCCCACTGTGGTAGACAACACCCTCAAACTGTAAGCCAAAATAAGCCCCCCTTAAGTTGCATTTGTCAGGTGCTTTGTTACAAGTAAAGAAAGATAACTGATACAGCTTGTAAAATAATGGGAGGTTGCAGAACAAGCCTCAGTACTTACTACTTTACAAAAACAATCACTAACTCCATCATCAAACCATCAAACCTGGCCACTGGTGCCGGCCTTTCTTCCCTTGGGTTAGAATTTCTTCCCATCTTCAAATAGCCTTTTTCCTTTCAAGAAAATCGAAATAAATTCAGTTGATTCATCAAGATAGAATAGGAAGAGGCTATCCAGTATTCTTTTGGCTTAACTGGACACTAGGTAGCTGATACCAACTCAGTGTTTTAAACTTTCTCTTGTAGAAAATGAAGAATTATTCATTGGAATCAGAGTGGGGGGGGGGAGATCTTCCAGAGTTTCCAGAAGATTTATAAGCAGTCATCATCTAGAATTTAACAATGTAAATAATAAGTAAATTGTGCTGTTCGAGGAAGTATTAGCACTGTACGTGCTACGACAAAACCAACAGTCAACAGTCTCAAATTGCATTCAGGGGAAACTTTTTTAGCCATCAAGCTCCACTGCTAGCCTTTATATGACAGTGAGGTGACTGCAGGTTTACCACAGGGATTTGGTCCAAAGCACTCTTGGGCTTAAGGATTAAGTTATGGAAGAAACCATAGCTGATGAATCCTTTTTAGTAAGTGTTAAAATGTCTTGAAAGCCTGGACTGTTTTTGATTCAATAGGATTTTTATATATATTTTACTCTGGAATCAGATCAACCTAATGATCTGGTAACAATTTCCACTGAGAAGCAATCCTTCAAATAATTAATAAGCAACAGGTTTAAGAAGTGAGTATCATATCTAAATAGCGAACAATAGAAAATTAAAAGGATAAAGTCTTCTGAATATTGTGAGACTATTTTTCATTAATTTTTAATTTTTAAGTTTTTAATTACATTCTATTTTAAAATGAACATAGCTTTCATATTTGATAAATGTTCATGCTTTATTATGTCTTGATTTACTATTTTTTAGTTCTAAATAGATTCTTATGTACTTTTGCATCTAAGACTTTCAAAAAAATGGAGTCTCAATATGCTGTATCTGATTTACTGGCAATGAAATTTGGTATGTGTCACTGTGATGGCTAATGGAAATCTTCAAATTTGTAGGATTTAGAATCACCATGGAAACACATTTCTGGGTGTGTTCTCAAGCGTGTTTCCAAAAAGTTTAACTGTACATAGATGACCCACATGAATGCAGGCAGAATCATTCAATGGGCTGGAGTGCCAGACTGAATAATGAGGACAAAGTGAACTCTCCAGCTTGAACATGATAGTAGGCTCCTTGATACCCCAGTCCAAGCAAGATATAGATGTAAGCCTTCTAGGAGATAATTGGATCATAAGGAATTCACCCTCATCCTTAGATTACTGGTGATGAGTTCAAATTTTAAACAGACTATTAGGAATGATGCAAGCTATAGAAGGCAGTGCTTGATTGGAGGAGGTGAGTCACTGGGCCTGTGGTTTTGACAGATACTTTGTCCTAGCTCCCACCCTGCTTTTCGCTTCTTGGCTTCCTGGTTGTTATGAAGAAAGCAGCCTCCTCCATCACATGCTCCTCCTGCCATAACTCATACTATGCCTGTCATAGTAACATAATGTTCCCAAACCATTCATTTGCCCATGTGAAGATCCCTTTTATACTCCAGACATTTTGTTAACTTTACTTTTTGGTGTAGAGAGGAAGGTTTATATGAGTGTATGTCCATGTGTCTCTGTACATTTATGTGTGCATGCATGGGCCTAATCAACCTTGGGTGTTGTTCTTCAGTCACCATTCACTTTCCTCTTTGGAGATAGGGTCTCTCATTGGGACCTGTAGAGAGACCAGCTGCCCAATGAGCCCCAAGTACCTACTCATTTCTGACTCTCCTATGCTGGTATTACAAGCACAAACTAACACATGTGACTTTCTACGTGGATTCTAGGGATCAAATGTAGTTCATCCTATTCGTGTGGCAAGCACTTTACCAACTGAGCAATCTACCCGTCCTGACATCCAAGACATAAAACAGCATAGGCTGTCTACACCAATGTGTTTGTATTATCTCTGTGCTGTATCCCTATCATGTCACGGTTGGTACTATTTTCTGTTAGTTTTTCAGATTTACTCTAACAGATATTTCACCCTTAATAATAATGGTATATAAAATTCAGATAGCATTTTATGAGCCTTTCGTTTTTAGAGATCTTTTATTTCCCTCAATAAAACTGAGCTAGCATTAATGTGTAAACTCTCCAGTTTTATCTTCTGCAATTTGGTAATTCCAACAGTTCATTAACAAAGCCTGTGATTCAACTGTTTTTCTGATAAGATAGCAAGGAAATACATCAATGTTCTTTTATTGATTTGATTTTATTATTTCACTTTATTGCTGAAGCAACAGCAAGTACTTTATTCTGTAAATGTCACATGCTTTTTTTGGTTGAAATGAGAAGTTAATGAAAAATAATTGATCATCTCTTTTTATTGTGCAAGTTACCCATCAGAACGTTCATGAGCAGTGCTAAAAGTGCTCTGTAATTGAAACTCCATCAAACAAGCTGAAGGACAACAGCAAAAAGGCTTTAAAACTGGGTTTAATTTATTGGAAAACCCAGCATAAAACTGTTCCTAAATTCTGCTTTCCATTCTCTCTTTTTCTTTTTTTTTCCCCCTTTTTAGAAAATTCATTTTCTTCCTGGCCAATAGCTCATAATAACAGCTTTGTCTGGCCCCTGAATTCTTCCTTGTCATTTAATGCCAGATGGAGTCTTGAGGAGTCCTGGCTTCTCTTCTAGCTTTGAACTTCCCCAGACTGCAGGTCATTAATTGTTCAGTAAAATAGCTGAAGATCAGATAAAGTTGCTTAACCCCTCCAGGCCTATGGGCCCTGCAGCCTACAGTCTCGCCTTCTGCTCCCCTGTCAGCCGTTACAGGTCAGCTGTGAAGGCTTTGCACAAGATCCTTTTGTTGAACTCAATTTTCTCTCTCTAGGCCACTAACAGAGTTAAGGAACATTAAAATCAGAATTTATTTGCACTCTACCCTTTTCGTACTGCGCGCTCGGTTTGGGATGTGTTCGGTGCCCCTTCTCTGTTTTCCCTCCTGGAATCACATATGAGCGGTTAATGGATCTATTAAAGAGCAAGGCTATTAAAGAGGAGGGTGTTCTATGTATGTGCTGCAATTTAATAGATCTGTAGTTTACTCAATTAACTCATTAGCTGCCTATTCCCCCAAAACTCTTCATGCTGGCATAAGAATATAAGCTCCAAAAAACAGAGACAGAGAGAGAGAGGAGATTTTTAGCGTATAGTATGTATATACCAAAAAGTAATGTATAACGCATACAACAAATAGTGCAAAGACAAGCAATGCACATTACACCACAAAAAGCACATAAAGTATATGAAATTAATATTTAGAACATTATGATGTGTGTTTTACCATTACATAGAGATATGAAGAGTATATTTAATAGAAATAGAGTATATTTCTTCCTTATAGAGTATAAGGAAGCAGAATCATGGGGAAAAACTTACTAACTAGTGAGCATAAGGCGCTTGTTTCTATAAAGTGGATTTTGATACTTGCCCTGAAGTCAGTTTTAGAACACAATGTTTAAGAAGATCTACACAGGGTGCTGTGAAATGAGAGACAAGGGAGCTGTCAGATCCCTGGCCCAGCCCCACCTCACCTACTCATGTTTGAGTTCCTTAATGGCTCTACTTTTTTAAGAAGTGAAAGGACTTTGTCAAGATAAGGGTGCATTAGGGTCCGATCACACCAGGAGGGCAAGTGTCTTAGAGAAAACCCACTGAGCATAACGAAAATGCTCAGCTTCCACCCAGGTTTTTTTCTTTCTTTTTTCTTTTTCTTTTTTTTTTTTCTTTTGCTCCTAGGGCTAAGGCAGGTGGGGTACATTTCAAAGCACCTTAATGCCATTTATATTTTACTTACTGGATAACATGACCACAGATAAACCTTGGGAAGCACAGAACCATTTAGTTAAACCTTGCATTGGGCCACGTGACAGAAACTGCATACAGACAGTTTCCAGCTGTGAAAACACTTAAGTTCCATTTATAGCTCCAGGCTGGGAGCTTGTTTTCAAAGTTCTCCCTGGCCTCTCCACCCAGTGCTTACCTGTGTGAAGACCATAGGACATGTATTTACAGAGCTTTGGGCTTTACTCTCTACATTACTTTCTAGAACACTGCATGGAAACATTTTAATTTTGTTGTCCTTGTGGGACTATTGTCATAGGGTTTTGCATTTTATGAAATGAATAACAGAAGATTCCGTTGCATAAAGAGAATACTAGAGTTAATATCTTACTTTCACTTACTTCCACATCCTTATTTATTAAAACCATAAACAGAGAAGTTTAAATTTGACTTCTAAGGACAGTTCTGTAAAATTTGTCTTGTACTGGGATTACAGCTCAGTGCTGGAAGATACTTCTCTAACATGTATGGTCCTGGGTTCAATCTCCTATACCACAAAAAACAAAACCAAACAAATATGCCATAGAGGATTTAACACTCCAGGTAAGAAAGGAAATTGTAATTAAGACAAAGGAAAAGTTTAATCCCTGCTGCAATGAAAGGAAAATCAGTTGAGTAAATAAGAGATTGTCCAATTTCTTAATAAACCTACCACCTTTCATTGTTTGATTAGATTACTCTTGGATTATCACTTTTTAATGTTATTCTTTATGATATGAATTTTTACATTCACAACAGGATTCATAGTGATTCACAAAATTTTACCATTGTGCAGGAAAAATTTCCACATAACTCTCATTGAATCCTAGATACAACACAGCTTCTCAAAAACACGCCATATTATACATTAATGAAATCAAGAGAAGAATAAGTCATTGTCTTTGTTGTTATTCTCAAATGTCCCTCATTCTAGTTGTAAAACATCCCCAAGAGACTAAGACAAGCTCAGTGTGTATTGACATGAGCAATTAAGAACACCAGTGACTGTCAGCACTAGGCCTGAGTTCCACCTGTGCTATTTACAACTGTGGGACCTTGAGCAGACGGCTTCATTTCTTTCTTTTTTTAAAATTTTTTAATATTTTATTTTCCATTGTATGTGTATGAGTATATTGCCTACATCCTTATTATGCAATGCTTGTGGAGGTCAGAATAGGGTGTCAGGTCGTCTGGTACTGGAGTTACTGATAGTTGTTAGCCGAAACGTGGGTGCTGGGAATTCAGCCTCAGTCCTCTGCAAAAGCAGTCAGTGCTAACCACTAAGTCATCTCTCCAGCTCCCAATTTTCTTACTTTTTCTTCAGTTGTACTGAAACAACAAGATTCTTGAGAAAAGGACAAAAGAACATGCTAAGCACAGTGACTATCACCTACTAAATTAAATATCCTATTACAATATCATTGAGAGAAGTTCTGGCATTGAAAGATTTAATTCAAAACATTAGTTCAGGCATCAAAACACTTTTGTTCTCCTTCAAGATAGAGAAAAAGGATCTGGACATATGTATCTAGAGTAAACAACACTGGGAAAAATACCTGAAAACCCATTTTTAGACATTGGACAGCAGATAGCATGGGTCTGTGATCGGAGGGAAAGGAAAATAATGAGCTGAATCTTAGCTCATCAATAAATTTTCACATATTGTGTGGACTGTAGAACAATGTAGACAAGCAAGAAAGAAAAGGCAAGGCAAGAAGACAAGAGGCGGGAGTTAGGCAGAGAGTGAACTGGGTTATGTTACTTACTACAGGAAAGAGCACATCAAAGAAACAGCTCCAGGGGTTGGAGAGATGGCTCAGCAGTTCATACTTGCTGCTCTTGCAGAGGACCTGGGTTCACTTCTCAGCACCCACATGGTGACTCATGGCTGTTTGTAACTCCAGTTCCAGAGGCTCCAAGACCCTCTTGTGGCCTCCATGGGAACTGCATACACATAGTACACATACAAAAAAACAAAGACCACCAGGCATAGTGATGTACACATTCAATTCCAGCACTTGGGATGCAGAGGCAGGTGACCCTCTGTGAAATTGAGGCCATCGTGCTCTACACAGTGAGTTCCTGGCCAGCTGGGGCTGCAGGGAGACCCTGTCACAAAACAGAAGGAAGGAAGGAAGGAAAGAAGGAAGGAAGGAAGGAAGGAAGGAAGGAAGGAAGGAAGGAAGGAAGGAAGGAAGGAAGGAAGGAAGGGGATAGGAAGGTAAAGGAAAGGAAAGAAAGAAAAAAAAGAGAGAAAAAAAAGAACACCAGAATTCTACACAGTGTTTACTTGGCCCTGACTAATTACTGAAATGTTCAGATTTAGAAAAAAATTCTATTATGCTGGACAAAACAACAACATCTAGGGAGACGATATTACCAAAAAGCTGTAAGTCAAACAGTTTTCAGAGTTCTTTCAGTCACAATAATCATTTGGGCTATGACCATCTAATGTGAAAAAGTTACAGTGCACAGAAGATACGCTGTGGAGCTGTCTTAGCTTCATCTCCTGTTGGTGCAATAAAATATCCTGACAAGGGGTTGAAAAGAAAACTCAGAAGTTAAGAACACATACTGCTCTTGCAGAGGACCAGAGTCCAGTTCCCAGGACCCATGCTGGCAGGCTCACAACCCCCTTCAACTCCAGTTCTAGGGAATCAGTGCCCTCTTCTAGGCTCCATGAGCATTTGCACTCATGTGCACATACACACACAGAGACACACAAATACATACAATTAAAAATAAAATAAATCTTTAAAAAATGTGTCCTGACAAAAACAAGCTGACAGAGAAAAGGTTTATGCGACTCACAGTTCCAAGTCACAGTCCTTCGAGGTAAGGAAGCACCTGAAGCGGAGGCACTTTGCAGTCGGGTGGGAGCAGTGAATTAAGGCGTGCATGCTAGCGCTCCCCTGGCTTTCTCCGTTTTTACCCAATCCACCATTCTCTGCCCAGGGAACAGTGCTCCTCACAGTGGGCAGGTCTTCCTACCTCAGTTAACAAAATGAGGATAATCTCTCTACAAACATGCCCACAGGCCAACCTGATCTAGACAGCCCCCCACTGAGACTCTTTCTAGGTGATTTCAGGTTGTATCACATTAACAATTAAAACTAATCAGCACAGGAGACTAAGTCCAAAATCTAAACATTAATAAAATACAACTGAACCCAGAAGGACATCAATTCTATACCAACCCTAGCATCAAGACTAAGCTACAATTTACTCAACTACCATCTCAAGGCCATAAGATTTTTAAAGATATTCAAGAAAATCCAGTACTTAAAAATGTTAAATGCAGTGTTTAGCATCAGTTAAAAATTAGTAGACATTACATGGAAGGCAACTTAGGTCTGTATCAATGAATAAATAAAGAAAGAAAAATGTGACAATGGATTCCTAAATCTTAAAAAAGAAGGAAAACCTGTCATTGGCAGCAACATAGATAAGCCTGAAGACATTATGTTAAGTCACAAAAAATAGGCATGAAAAGATATATACCACATTATTTCACCTACATTGTGGCATCTACAAAAGAAGTACAGAATAGAATGGTGGTGTCCAGAGACTGGGAAAAGATGAGGAAAGATGAAGTATTGGTCAAGAGTACAAAGTTTCCACTAAGTTTAAGGGAGAATAAGTTTTAGCTCCCAATTGTACAGTACTCTGGCAACAGTTAATAATAAAACATTGCATCCTACAAAGTCATTGAGCACAACTTAACTATTTCCACCATGAAAACATGGTAAGGAAATGGATGTTAGTTACCTTGATTAACTCATTCTACAACGTACCCACACCATATATCAAAACATAACATTTAAGCTCATGAATGTATACAATTAATTTGTCGCTTAAAATTAAATGAAAATAAGTGTCTGAAGAAGCAAATCACTCACATGTAAAAGGAAATACAAAAGTAGGAATAGACAGGTAAATGCTACAGATTGTAGGATTAACACACAGATGAAAAATGCAATTATAAATAGGCTCAAGGACTTAAAGAAGATGAGACACTGTGGACAGAACCTAGTGCACCAAAAGGAACTGAAAATCGAGACATCTGTATAAAGTTTGATTGACTGAAATTCACAGAAATTCACGTATTTCAAAAGAAAAGATAATTGAGCTTGTAAATAAACAAGCACTATGGGAACAAAAGACTGAACAGAAACAAAGCAAATGCAATTAGGAACTTTTGGTTTAATATCAAGCAATACATGTTTGTGCAATGAAAAAGGAGGATGAGGACAGAAAAACTGAAGAAACAATGGGTACAATGTTTATAGTTTGGATAAATTAACAAATATACAATTGAAATAAACTGAGGAGATCTCAGCCTGAGTAACCCAAACAACAATAAAAACATATCAAAGTACATTATAACCAAATTACTAAAACTGTTGTAAGGAGAAACTTACAAGCAACTGTTCAAGAAGTGGGCTCTTAATATCCACTGCATGACAGAGGGAAGAGAGCAAATAAAACGAGCATGGTAAGAGAAACCGTAGGAATAATGACTCGGAATGGCGTTAACCACAATGGAAAGATCTTTTCAAGTTGGACAAAGAGAAAATCAGCATGTTCTATCTGCCCTGGCTTGGCTGGGATTTGACCGTGGCTCCAGTGGTTCATATGTTGTAAGCTTGGTCACCAGTGAGGAAAGCTGGCAGGTGGTAGAAACTTTAAGAAGCGGGACATACTGCAAAGTATTGAGCCACTGGCTGCAGTGCTTCAAAAGGAGTTGGTGTCCTTCTGACAGAACCCTGAGTGTTTGGGGAGAGTTGTTACAAGAGAACAAGATGGACAGGTCCTTATTCTGGCTTCCTAGCTTCCTCTCTCATACTCCTGTCTTGATGTCACTCATTATTTGAGCCTTACCATGGGCTAACCTGATAGAGCTGCCTGATTTGGGACGTTCCACCTCCAAACCTGTGAGCTAAACAACCCATTTTTTTTTTTTTATCAAAAATCACCCAGGCTCTATCTATTATTTTGTTATGACAATGAAAAATGAACTAATCTATAAGTCTTAGAAAAGTTAAGTGCTGAGGATTAACCATGAGGCTTCATGCTCATGTATACGAGGCAAGTACTCTATCTGCAGCCCCAGCCTATCAAAAAACACATTTTAAATATAAAGACAACAGTAAACTAAAATTGAAAACAAAAAAATAAGTTGGGCGTGGTAGCACACACTTTTAATCCCAGCCCTGGGGAGGCAGAGGCTGGCAGGTCTCTGAAATAGAAGCCAGTCTTGCCTGCATAGCAAGGTCTAGGCCATCTGGGGCTACAGGGAGATCCTGTCTTAAAAAAAAAAAATCAAAAATATATGTGGTGTATCTAATACTAATCATTAGAAAGCTGTAGTCAATATTAATATTGTCTACCTTTAAGAATTAGGGTTTAATGGAAGGAAGTTAGGGACCCCAGCCCTTTTCTGTCTCTTGCTTTCTACCACCTTGAGGTGATCAGCCACATGTTCCTGCCACAGTGTACTATGCTACCATGAACTGAGAGCACCGTTCCAAAACTGCTGAAGCCATGAGCCCAAATCATCCTTCTCCTTTAAGCTGTTTATCTGGGGGACATTGTCAGAATAGGAAGGTAACAATGTATTATCTAGCACAGTGGACTTCAGAAAAAGAAAAGATATCAGAGACAAGGAAGAACATCTCACAATTCATTAAGAAGATAAAAAGGGCTGAAGAGGTGGCTCAATGATTAACAACACTTGCCCTTCTTGCAGAGGACATGAGTTCAATTCTGAGCACCTACCTGTTGGATTACAGTATCTGTACCTCTTCCAACTTTCTTGGGCACCAGGCATGCCCATGCCGCACATATATGCATGCAATCAAAAAAGAAGACAAAACAAGCTGGAGGATGGCTCAGAGGTTAAAAGGTAAGTCCTGTTCCAGGGGATTCCACAACCTCTTCTTGCCCCAGTAGGGACCTGAACGTATGGGCTGCACATCCAGACAAGCATACACATACACGTATGTATACACATACATACAAATAAAAATAAATAAAATTATTGAAAAAGAAGACCAAAACATTTAGAATAGTTAGTCATCTAATATGAAGCTTCAATTAGTAGTAAAAACTGACAGGTACCAGTCACATACAGAAAAATCAGTGTGCCTCTAAAGCTCTCACTTTGATCACAATATCATTTAATATAATAACCTGTTAAAAACTATAGAATCAATATAGAATATCAATATAGAATGTTCACTGTCTGAACACACACTGGACACAACGGAAGGTACGAATGTTAGGAAAGTTTCAGCAATGACCTACTCTGCAACTTTAGGAATACAGACAGGAAGAATGAGAACAGCACCAAAGTGAGGAAGAGAAAGAAATTAAAACTAGACTGACAAAAAAAAAAAATCAGGCAAAATGAAACCTTGTTCTCTGAAATAAGAATTATCAAAATTATCAACATAAAGAACCAAGATGGCATATTATTATGGATCCTTTAGGTAAAAGTTAAGATATTATGAACCATATTAAGTCAATAGATATGAGAAGTTAGATGTAACAAATATCTTAAAAGACACAGATTATTAGCCTATCCAATCAAAACATAAAATCTTATAAGTTCTATAGATTAATGACAATTTATATTTTAAATCTTCTTGAAATATAAATCAGTTTACAAAATTCAATGAATTGTATATATATATATATATATATATATATATATACAGACAATAAGCAATTGAACAATATAATGACTTGTAAAAACCTAAGAATAAATTTAGAGAAAAATATGTGCATAACCTGTATACTGAGACCTCTAAAAGATTACTGGACATAATTAATTTTTTGAATAAAGATACATACCATGTTCATGAGTTTTATTTTCCCAAACTGATCTATAGATTGAACAAAAATGCAATCAAATCCAAGTCAGCTTTTCTTGTTGGAAAATGGACAAGTTGATTCTCAATTGTATTTTGAAATTAAAAACACCTAAAATATTTAATATATCTTGAAAGAAGAAAATACCATCAGAAGACTCAGCGCATTTAATTTAAAAATTCACTACTTAGAGTAGCCAAGACTGTGTTGTGCTAGCTTAAGATCAAAGGAACAGAAAGAAAAGACCAGTGAATGTAAGCTACTGAATGAGAAAAGAATAGTTTTATTTTTTAAAATGTATTACAACAACTAGATATTCATACAGAAAAAAATGAAATCAGCTTATTTTATACCTTACATATAGATTAACTCATAATTAATTATATATTAAATGCAAAAGATACGACTATATGTCTTGTAAAAGAAAACAAGGAAATTCTGTGAGATTAGGATAGGGAAATATTATTTAAGCAAAATGCAAAAAAAAAAAATCCACATAAAATAGAAGGAAAATGATGAAATAGATTTCATCAAAATTAGAAACTTCTGCTCCTGAAAGCAATGGACTGAAACATTTATAGTATATCTAATTGACATATGGCTTGTATCAAGAATATGTAAAACCAAACAACCCAATAAAAAGAAGTCCCAAAGATGTGAATAAACAAAAATGGAAATATATGAATAGCCAGTAAACACATGAGGAAGATGGCCAATGCCATTAGTTACTAAGGAAATGCAAAGTCATACCATAATAAGATGCTGCTACATGGACACTTGAACAGCTGATGTTAAGGGATCTGAAGCTAGCAAATTATGGTGATAATGTGAAACAAATGGAAATCTTACACATTTTAGTCGGAATTTAAAATGGTAAAACTACTCTCAAAAAATATCTTGGCAGTCTATTATAAAGTTAAATATATTTTACCACGTATTTCAGCATTCTACTTTTGAGTGTTTATGCTGAAGAAACAGAAACACATGTCTACAAAACCTTGTACGCAGCATTGGTAGTAAATTTGCTTGCAATCGTCTCTTGGTGATAAATAGACTTTAAGGTAGCCCCAAGGTCTCTTAATATTTAGACCCCAGCATAATTCCTTCTCCTTGCGTGTGAACGGATCAGTAACTTGTTTCCAGCCAATGGAACATGTCAGAGTGATGCAGCCTCCCTCCTGTGATTATTACACCACATCATCTGATTCTATCTTGTTAGCAGGCTGTCTGAAGAAAGTATTGCTCTCCATTTCTGGCATCTAAGCAACCAGCCAGTATACCTCCTACAGCCTCCAGGAAATGAATTCTGGCAACAACTTGAGGAAGTCTCAAAGAAGATCCTTCCTCCAGATGAGAAGCCAGCCTTGGCTGCTAACACCGTTGTAGCATCCTTAGAGAGAATCAGGCTAAATTTTATCTGGTGAAATCACTGATGTGCATTGTATTGGCCTACGTATGGGACAGTGTGACACAAAGCAATGTAAAAGTAATACATTCCAAACATCTAAATACCCAACAAATGCACGGTTATGCTGTATGTTCGTAGTGTGCAAAGTAAACATGTACTGATATTCTGAACAAGATAAATTGGAAAAAAAGCTGAGCAAAAGAAACTAGAATACAAACTTCATGGTTTCCTTTTTTATGGAATGCTTCAGAACACAAACCTTGAGCTAGGGATGTAGCTCAGTTTGTAGAACGCTTGCCTAGCACACATCGTGGTGTGGCTTCAATCCCTAGCACCGCATTATCTGGGTAAGGTGATGCACGTCTGCAATCCCACCACTTAGGAAGTGGATGGCCACATGATCCTAAATTCAAGGTTGTTCTTGGCTATACAGAGAGTTCAAGGAAAACATGGGCTTCATGAAACCCTGTCTCAAAACAAAAATGATCATAAATGTTTTCTATAGTTATAGAAAGTGGTCAGTTCATCTAAATGTGCCCATGGACTATCTCTCAATAAATTTGATTTTTAAGAATTCATTATGTATACACGGGGACTTTAAGGGATGCATTCATTAAAACTACAACATATTTCATCAAGGTGTTTGGGGCTGGGGAGATGGGTCAGTAGTCATTTGCACTTACTGCTCTTGAAGAGGACCCAAGTTCGGCTCCCAGTACCTACATGGCAGCTTACAAGCACCTGTAACTACAGTTCCAGAGGATCCCAGGGCCTCTTCTGGCTTCCACAGACCTCAATGTTGCTCATGGTACACATGCATATATACATACAAGTAAACACTCATACACATAAATTTTTAAAAAGTAAAAGATAAATAAACTTCCACACAGGCCAAATATAGCTAGAACACTTTCAACCTCAATAGCAGACAAAAGATGATATAGATATAAAAGAATTTTACAGGTACAGGGCTGGGAAGGTAGCTCAGCAGTTAAGAGTATATATTGCTCTGACAGAGGGCCATTTTTCAAAAAATAAAAGTTGTTTTATCTGAAGACACTTTGAAGGTGGATGCTTTAAATTGAATCAAAGATGAGTTGAAATATTGCTTATAAATATGTGAAATGTCTTAATTCTATGTGTTGTTCATAATTTTAATGTTGTTTACTCAGATTTTTGTTCTTCAATTACAATAAATTCATACGTATTAAACAATAAGCCAAAATTACATTAGTATAATGAAAAACTAACTTTCTGAAGTCATCATGGATATTCTGTAGGAGAAAAAATATAACTATAAATCAACCTGACTCATTTTCATATTGAATTACAATTGTAATTCCAAAACGGAATCAATTTCAATTTAATTATCTTTTAAAATGGAATAACTCACAGTTCCCTCAGATTGCCTATATGTCTGCTCCTAACACGTGTGCAACCTGCAGATTTTCTTAAATGAACGGCTGCTGGAAGAAGGGCCAAGACTCAAACGGAGCCACCACAGGGGTCATATTTAATGAAACACTTAGCTGGGTGGATCTAAAATCCTGTGAGGTAACATTTCAAATAATGACCTTTCAATCTGTTCCTAGTTTTAAATTTTATCACTATGCAATATGCTTACAATGGTTTGGGGTTGGGGAATTTTTTCTACTTTTCCTGACTGAAACCTCACCCAACTTGCAATCGGAAAGAGAATGCATTATCTGCATAAATACAGAACAGAGGATTGTGATTCAAAAAAAGTCAAATAATCTATTGATGAGATCCAAGAGCTAAAGAACGATGGAGATTCCACGTGTCCTCCTACAACCCACAGCTCAATAAAGACATCTGAAGAATGGTTGTTCTGTTTTAACATTTCTCAACCCCTAATTTGACCTCCGTAATTATGACTTCACAGAGATTCCAGTATAAGTGAAACTCGTCCTTGCCTACAGACACGTCTTCCACAGCAACGCTGTGGCTTCTAGTCCTATGCCATCCTAGACATGTGGGGCTATGTGACTAGCTGTGTGTGTTCTCCTCTCCTAGGCACTCCATTTTCCTTTCCAGGCCACCGTTCATCCGTCTTGATAGCAGTCCCTCCTTCTTTTAATACAGATTTCATTTGGGAGGAAATAACCTGCAAGTGCTCTGTCCCATGTCCCTTCACCTCCACTGCTGATGAACCCAGGACTTTGACAATCCTCTTACCATCTTCTCCTCCAGCGAGAGTTCAAGTTCTCTGGCAAAGGACCTCAGAACTCATCCCCACAGCTAATCTTACTCCCTGGTCACAAAATTCCTTGCTCTTCTTTTAGTCGATGAACTTCATCTTTAAACCACCTTTGCAAGTTGTTTTCTCAACTGAGATTTGGGTCCAAAGTTCAGGTTCTCTGACTACAACTTTCATCCCCTTCACCTTCCCATTCTTTCATTCACAGTTCAAGAGTATTCCCAAGACATATAGTAAAGGATTAATACCTCATAACTCAATAAGAAAAGGTCAAACCACTAAGAGAAAATGGGGAACTTATTTGAACAGGCAATTTAGAGAGAAAGACCTCAAAAGACCTCGGTTACTTGATCGTTTCTTTTCCTTCACATCCATCATCCTCACCCCATAATTTAAATCCCTTCCATTCTCTCACTTGAATCCTTAAAACTCTCCTCCATCTGCTCTGAGTCACCACATCTTGTATTAATCCTTCTATCATTTTCCCCTGTTCCTACTGCTGGTTGCTGGGTGCAATTACAAAACCTTGTGACTTGGTGTCTGTCAGACAAACTTAAGATTTTTAACCTCAGGTTGGGCCAGGAGTCCCACAGAAACCATTTGAAGCTTTTATCACTATACTAATGATATTTATTTGCAATCGATAGATCATATTTCATGTTGTTACACGGAAAAATAATTCAGCTCTCAGATGGGCATGCTCTCAGTTTCATCGTCATAAATCAGAGTTTCAGATCCATTCAACAATACAAACAAGGCAGGCTTTTCTTCACGCCCACGGTCATGTTCTTTGCCTCTGAGAAAACTGCTGGTATTTTTTGTTTGTGTCTTCATGCATTTTTATGTATTTTTCACATATGTATTTGAAATATGCCTTTGCATGGTTATGTTTGTACATAAACCATGTTCTGTAGCTATTTTCCTGTACGTTCCTTTCTCCAACATGACACGATTGTTGTCGTTTCAGTGTTTTGTCAGTTGTGCACATATTCCATGTATAAAAATATCACGGCTGATTTACCCAGATGATCAATGGATGTACAATCTGTTTCTAATGTGTAAATATCATAAAAAATGTTCTCATAAATATTACTTATTTTATCTCCTTGTGAATGGGTACAATTTCTAGGATGTGATAAGTATTTAGAGATAAAAATGAAAGATATGCTGGGCGGGGGATGGGGGAAGGAGGAGGTGGAGAGAGCGAAAAAGAAGGGTGCAGGTGTTGTGCATTTTAAAAAATTTTGTTACTGTCAAGTTGCCCTCTAACACACCGTATACTTTACAGTCTACATCAGTGCGTAAGAGTAATTGTTCTTGGGAGGCAGAGGAGATGGATCTCTGTGATATCCCAGCCATCCTGGCCCACAGAGTGATTTCCAGGCCAATTGTGCTTACAAGGAGACTCTGTCTCAGAAAACAAACAAAAAGAATAACTGTTCTTATGAGTCCTCAGTAAGATGTGACACTTTCTGCTAGCCCGACCATTGAAAAAATGGCCTTGCTTTATTTTGCTTTTCCCTTCCCTGAACTGTTGAATGGGTGATTATCTTCCTCATTTGTAAAAGTCAGTAACAGCCTTTGCCCATTTTTCTTTTGGAATATTCTTTCTTACTGGTTTGTTTCAACTTTGTCATGGACACATACCCTTTGAGTATTTCCAATATTATTAATTAGTTTCCAGTTTGTCAGTTTTCTACCTTTCTGTCTACCAGCAGATCTCTAGTTATGTATATGTATTTCAATAGTTGTGTGAAGTTTAAGATGTTTAATTTTGATATAGACAATTATATCAATCTTTTTGTTTAGGGCTCTGTTTCTTGTTGAAAGAACTTTCCTGGTTTATGGTAAGAAGCTTAAACCTATAAACATCCTCTAATTCTCTCCCACACACTCTTAGGGTTCATGTTTCATTAAAGGTTTTAACTCAGCTATATTTTATTTTTCCAACTATGTGATAGATATTTTTCTGTTATTTTTACCAAATTGTCATAATATTATTTACTGGAGAATCCAGTCAGTCTTCAGTGAGTACCTCCTTTTCTAAGTTCCTCTATATCAGGGACTATTACTAAACTCTGTGATGTTCCATTGATTTGTTATTTTATTTTTCATGACTGCTACATAATATTTTGGTTTTGGTTTGTCAGTGCTGGGAGTTGAACTCAAGAACTTACTAGGCAAGTTCTCTTCCACTGAGCTTTCATAGTGTTTTGCATACCACACTTTTATTGCAAGTATTGAAATCATTTTTCTAAATTATTCCAGATAATTTTGCCTATACTTTTCTTCAGGTAAGTTATAACAGTTCCTTACTGTATTTCTTTAAGTTATCCTCTTTGGTTTTTGTTTGTGGTGGTTATGTTTTTTTTCTTTTTGTTTTTCTTTTTGTAGTACTTTGAGATAAAAGATTATTCTGGTCCATATTGAAATATTTATATATTATGTCTTTCCATCCAGGAACAAAATATTTTCATTTACTCCAATGTTCTTTTTAAAATTTTTTTGTTTATATTTTTTTCTTTTATGTGTATGCTGACATGCACGTAAGTGCACTCATGTGTGCAGTACCTGAGGAGGACAGAAGAGGGGGTCAGATCTCTTAGAACTGGAGTTATGGGCAGTTGTTAGCTGCTATGTAGGTGCTGGAATTCAAACTCGGATTTTCTGCAAGAGCAGCCAGTATTCTTCACTGTTGAGCCATCTCTCCAGCCCCTACAATTTTCTTTTGATTTCCCAACCTAATGCTTTTCTGTGTGCATATTGTTCCCTTTTCAAGCTGTTCTATAGTCTTGTTCATTTGTAGATGGATGTGCTAGTTACTCCAGGTATATAAGAATACATTTCTAGAGCTGAGGATTAGTTGGTAGAGTGCTTACCTTGCATACAGGATTCCCTGGTTCAATTCTCAACATCACATAAACTAGGTATGATCATTTTTATCAGTGATTTGAGTACCTTCAAGGAACTTAGAATGAGGAGCACAGAAGTAATGACCAGGATGGTAAAGTGGAGACAGGAGGATCAGAAGTCCGAATTTTTTAGACAACTCTGGAGGAAACTCCTCTCTAGAGGGTCCCAGCATGTCTGAACCCTTCCCTGGGACACTTGTACATCCAGGAACACTGCTCTTCCCAGCGTGGAGGGCACATCACACTGACTTCCTGGGAGTGTTTCTGGGAGCTCACCACACTTCCCAGGAGCAATCTCAAAAATGAAGTCTTAACATGGAACTCCCCTACTTGGAATCTCCCAGTAGCATTTCATGACCTTCAAGGCTACGTCAGAAATGGTTATGACAAACACAGAACCTTCAGCATCCTAGCCATTACTTCTGACTGGGTTCCACTTGCTCAGGTTCCTACAGAGTGCTGGTCCACACCAAACATCGTTCTCATTTCTGATAGCTCCATGGTCTTTTAGTCCTCTGTGGTTTGGTGGATATAATTCCTTCACTCTGAATGTTCTCCTCAGCTTAGTCAAATACACATAGCTGGAGAGGTCATAGATCTTAGAGAAAACCTCTAATCCAAGCTTGAGCAGACAAATATCCAGCATAGAACTGTATAAAAGAGCAGCTACTTACTGCTGGGTGAGGAAGAGCTGATTGTCTTTAAGGGAGCGACTCTAGATAGACTGATTAGACCCCAGTGGATGAACTTGCACTGAGGGATGTCAGGGGACACTAACTTGGCTGGTTTGGTCTAACATAAATGACAGAATGCATGAAATTCACAGGGGTGAAGGGGGGGTAGGACTATGGGAGAGTGCTGATGGAGAAGAGATATAAAGATGATTAAAATGTTGTATAGGAAACACAAAAATTCAATTAAAAAATAAAAAAAGATAATAGTTCTAAAGAAAATGTCATTTTTCCACTATTACATTGAAAAGTTATGATTCATACTGTTGATAGAAAAAGAAAAGATCAGGAACTGTTCAAATTACACTAAATTGTGAGAGTTTATTCTGAGCTTTTATAAAATGACTTTTATAAAATGGACATAATTTGGACTAATGGCTTTTTGTTAAACTCACCGAGCCATGTGCTCTTGTTACCTGGACACCTGTTCTTGTTTCCTGTGAACCTCAATTTTCTATTGAACTCCAAGATAGGGAATGAATGTGACTATGCTTCCCCAATTAAAGCTGGAGAAATGGTTTTGAATAAAATGGTGGGTGAGGCCTCACTGAAGGACACAGTTCCAGACAGTTCCAGAGCATAGTTCCAGGACCCAATTCCAAGTGACATGTGGGAAATCAGTTGTCCTCAGAGTTGAGGCCCACACTTAAAAAAAAGAGAGGAGAAGCTGGGGCATGAATATGATCAAAATCCATATCATTAATTTCTCAAAGAAAAAAATTATTTAAAAAAGGAAGTATTTCCTGTTTGCTCATTTATCTTAAAAAATAAAAAAGAATAAAGTGGGACAGATGTTTCACTACTCATAGTTTGATTTGTGGGAGTAAAAGAGGGGATTATAAAAACATAATACACCCCTGAAGCAATTTTACACAAAATATATATGTCCATATATCTTGAGATACTATAAATTTTTAAACACATAATTCAATATGACCTAAGTGGTTTCTGAAATACAGTTATGATGAGTGGAGAGTCATTTTTGCAGTATGTGCTGCATGAAAGTCCACTTTATGTCAGGAAAGCCTAACCTTTGTCTCAAAATTTGAAAACTAGTCATCCAGGACAGGTGTTCACACAACAGCAACTGACTCAGCATCTACCTTAACTTTGTCTCTATAACATTTATCAGATAGTCAGCATTCAGCTTCGTCCTCCCAAGATGTGCACATGCAAGCTCTTTAATACAGTGTCCAGCTTTAGTCTTCAGAGGCAGAAATCCACATCGCATGCCTCTATGAGTAAATGACACGAGTTTTCACAGCTGACTGCTCTTACTCAAGAACCTTTTTTGAAGGCTTATACAGGTGTTTAGGGGTTAAACTTTAGGTCACTCTTGTCATTTTGGAATTCACTATCTTTCTTCTATATAACTTTACTTGTCCATTCTAAGGCATCATTAGTTTTGGTCTTTCCTTCATGTTCATTCATATTTCCTATTGACTGTCTAGTAGCAAGCTACAAGTCACATGCTGGGATACTGTTAAATGACAGTTGTCTGCTGAAGTTCCTGAATTTCTTGTGAATTTTTGAGAATTCACCAGCTCAATTACAAAACACTTTCCATTTCTAATGTTCTCACAGCTATAAATTTTCTTCCAGACTGTCTATAGATTCCCTGAAATTAGTTTTTCCACCAAAAATTCAAGCTTCATTCTCCATCAACTATCATAGGGATTTTTTTGATAGATGACTAGAGTCTTTATAACACTAGAGTGTTATCTCTCAGTCACAAAAACAACAACATGAAGGCTGGGGAGAAGGCTCAGTGGGAAAAGACACTTCCCTCCAAGGTTGACGACCTGAGTTTGATCTTCAGGATCCACAGGGTAGAAGGAGAGAACTAACACCTTCAGTGGTCTTCTGGCATCTACACATGTTTTGTGGCATCACAAACACACACACACACACACACACACACACACACACACACACATACACACGAAATAAATAAATGCAATAAGAGTTTAAAATAGCCACATGAACATATTAATTTTCAAGAACAGTGCCTATGGACTTTTGTGAGTTGACAGGACAAACTACTTGCTGTAATCCTCTTATTTAAAACTTTCAGGACTAGAGAGATGGCTCCGTGGTTAGGAGTACTTGCTGCTCTTGCAGAGGACCTGGGTTCGATTTTCAGCACCCACATGGCAGCTAGCAACCATCCGTAACTCCATTTCCAGGGGAATCCAATGTCCTCTTCTGACCTCCACAGGCATTGCATGACACGAGTCCACTTACAAAAGCAATACATTCATAAGCATAAAATAAAAATAATATATAAAATATTAAAACACACAAAACATTCATAACTGTCATTTTAGTACATATCAACCATTGGGGGAGGGGACTGGGTTGAAGAAATATGAGGAAATTTCACCTAGAAGGAAGTGATAATCCTCAACTATTTTGGGCAGAGCAAAGACACTCAGTTCAAGCAAGTTCTTTCGAGCAATGAAAATAATCAGTTCTTCAGAAAACAGTGCATCAATTATCCATTTGTAGATTTCTTTTAGCTGAGTTAATATCATTTCTTCCTAGCACCAGACTCTTATTTCTTATTTGTTGGTTTATTAACAATTATGCTTTCCTTTCCAGTAGATAGCTGTAACAGGAATGAGATCAAAGATGTTAAGTTGGTGAATAAAAACTTCAAGGCCTTGACCTTTTGGTACAGGTTTTCAGTGAATTCCTTCTCACAGAGTTCTCGAAGAATTTCTGACAAATATTGCATGGATTTAAATATGAATTCTTTAAGCAAGGTTTCCATCTTTGATAACAGAGATTTTGTCCTCTCTACTTTCACTCAGATATCAGTCTCATATTCCAGTTCTTAAAAGTGGATTTTCTTGGTGGGTAATTTAAAGCTTCCAAACTTCATTTATCTTTTCCAGTTCCCAGAAATTTCTGTAGTTTATTGAATTTATTGTTTCGATATGGTGGTTTGAATGCAAAATGTCATGTATTTGAACACTTGGTTGCCAGTTGGTGGTACAGTTTTGGAGAGGCCATGGGACCATTAGGAGGTGTAGCCTTGATGGAGGAAGCACATCAGTAAGGACAGGTTTGAGGGTCTATAGCCTCACTCCACTTCCTGAGCATGCTCTCTGCTTTCTGTGTATTGATGGAAATGTGATCAGCTGGCTTCTTGCTTCTGCCACCTGCTGCCATATCCTCTCCATTACAGGCTCCAGCCCTCTAGAACCACAACCAAATAAATTCTTTCTTCCTTAAGTTGCTTTTGGCCATTGTGTTTTATCACAGCAACAGAAAAGCAATGGATACAAACATGGGTACAAGGAAAGTGGGGTTCTTGCTGTGAAGAACCTGACCATGTTGGTTTGGGAAGAATACGGAAGACTGTGGAATTTTGCACAAGAAAAGCAGCTGACTACAGTAATCAGAGATTAATGGGTTATTCTAATAGGATCTTGGAAGACACTGTGATTAACAGTGGAGCCTGAGTCATGAGGTTTCAGAAGGGAGTAAGAACTCTACTAGCAATTTGCCTAATACCAGTCATGTGGTTTTTTTTGTTTTGTTTTTTTTTTTTTTTTGAAAGATTTTTGTATGTGTATGTGTCTAGGTATATATATGATGCAATGCCCAAAGAAGCCAGAAAAGGGAGTTGGATTCCCCTGGAACTAGCATTATGAGTGGCTATGACATGAGTTCTGGGATCCGAGCTCTCAGGTTCTCTAAAAGAGCAGCAATCGTGCTTAACTACTGAACCATCTATCTAGTGTTCGTGTAATACTTGGCAAAGAATTTGGCTACATTCTACTTGTGTCTTTAAGAACTTGCCTGAGGCTACATTAAAAGACAATGGACTAATTTCTTTGACAGAGGAAATTTCAAGAGAGCACAATATTGAGTCTGTGGGATGGTTATTACTTACTACTCTTATTCAGGTCTACAATTAAAAAAGAAAAAAGTGGAGCAGAAAGCAAATAAAAATTGTGCAGGTTGGAGAGGAAAAGAGCACTAGGAAGCTTAATATCGCAGTCAAGTCATGGTCTGAAAAGAAAGCTGTAATTGGGAAAATTAACCCATTAAAGGCATTTTCTTGGTGGACACAGGAAAGATAAGGTGACCTCAGGTAAAATCACCCAGCGAAAGCTCCAGCTTGTGAAAGGAAAGAGCCTAAAGTGTTTCTTGCTCTGAAAAAGCTATTGCAATACAAAAGCTGCTACTAATATAGTCCAAAGAGTAAAGGGTTCATCCAGGTTGGCAGTCAAACTTGGCAATTATGTCCACATGGTACTGATTTCAAAGATCAGAAAGAGGGAGCATACAGGATAGAGGTGGTCATGGATTCTTCTTCCATAGTGTCAGAGAGCCCCTAAGGTCAGGCAATGTATGGCAGAGTTGATGTCCCTGTGAGAAGGTTCAGAGAGACCATTGGCTGAAGCTCGGAAGGTGAAGCCAGGGTTGCAGGGCCTTCAGACATCTGCCTAGGAGAGCTACATTCAGTAAAGCTGGGAGGCAGAGAGCCCTTTGAAGGTAAAACCTCAAACATCAGACATGGAGATGCAAGATTTGGTGTTTGTCCTGTTGGGCTTTGGTCTTATTTTAATCCAGTCTTTCCTCACTATGTCCCATTCTTCCCTTTTGAAATGGGACTGTATATTCTGTGTCATTATATATTAGAAGTATGTAATTTTCTTTTTAGATTTTACAGAGGGGGGAGTGGTCACAACTAAGAGACTGCCTTGCATCTCAGAAGAGACTTTGGACTTCTGAACAATGTTCAAACTGTTTTTGACTAAGTGCATTTTGCATCATGAGATTCCAATTGTGCCACATAGACAAACCTTCTAATTTTCTTTACAAACAAAATAACTAATGCATCCAAAGTATAATGATTTGCCTTAAGACAGACAATGAGATCCAAGGTATGATTAAGAACCTAGTAGTTACATATCATGAGTTAAATATTTGGCTATTGTATTCAGATGCCCTGGTTTCAGATCTCAAATATGCTACTTACTACCCAGATGGACTAGAGCAAATCTTTCTTTCTTTGTTTTTAAAGAATATGTTCTATTTTATTACATTTAAGTAATATAACTTACTTTAAAATTATCTTAATCACTATTACTCTGATTTCATTACCATTTAAGAATACCATGAAGACCATTTTATAAATGAATTTTAATTTTAAACTCATTTTCCTAGGGATATACATTATATGCATCTACACCTGTACATAAACACATGTGCATAATAAGCAAGACTACTGACTCAAAATATGTGTCCAACAAATAGTTCATTTTACTCCATTTTGAAATTCATCCCTTAATTTTACATGAAAGTTCCATTGCCTTCAATTTAGGAGCCAATGAATATTAATTGCTAAATGTAATTGTAAATTCGCCAAAACATAGTAAAAAAAAGAGGTTAGCAGAAAGAAAGAAAGAAAGAAAGAAAGAAAGAAAGAAAGAAAGAAAGAAAGAGGAAGGAAGGAAGGAAGGAAGGAAGGAAGGAAAACCTTTTTTCTGAGGTAAAATTAATATCTATGTCCACTTCTATTGGGTTTTATATGTGATGTCTACTACATAATAAAAACTGAAGAAGCAAAAAGACATGACCCTAAACCAATGAAAACTAGCGAACAAAAGAATATTCAATGATTACTCACATGTTCAAAATAGTAGACTGGGACTTTGAAATTATTACTATGAATATGAAAATAGCCTAGAGGGAAAAATGCTGTTCAGTAGAGAACTTTAAGGGGCAGGGTGGAGGGGGGGTGGATCTCTTCCCAAAGAGACTTGGAATTTAACTTTATAATATGTGAAATGACCAGCCCAACGGATGTTTATGTCAGACTGAGACTTGTGAATGAAACTACAAAAAGACAAAAGAGAATATGGTGCCATTTGAAGAGGCAGAGATGAAGAATCCCCAAACCGAGGTTACCCATTTACAGATCCAACATGCTCAGTAAAACTCTGAAAGCTGAATACAAAGAAAAGCAATGTGTTCATCTCCAGTTCAGACGGCTGGGAAGCCAAAAGAAGAGTCTGAGAAGCGTGGAGAGTGGAGAGAAAGGCACTTTCCACTTTCACAATGTAGTTCTCATTTTCAGGGTATTCTAATATTTTACCACAAACTACACTTAGGGAAATGACATTAATAATGATAGGTAGGATTCTTAGGGAAAAAATTATAATGAAAACCAAAGACACTAGAAAACAATATTAATGCAGTAAAAGAAAAAAGATTCATTAACCTAGAATTCTATGCCCAATAAAAGTACCCTTCATAAAAGGAAGAACAAAGACATCTCTAACAGTGAAAACTGAATTTGTCATTGACAGATTCAAGAAAACAGCAACATGGTAGATGTAAACTTAACCAAAGTCTATCTATGTAAAGTCTTTGATGTAAATGGACTGATCTTTATTGAAGGATTGGATATTTTAAAAATAAATGGTAATTTTGGAAACATAGTTTACATATGATGACTAAGAAGTACTGAAATTAAAAGAAATTAAAGAAAAATAAAAGATTATAATCAGCCAAAACCAATCATAAGAAAGTCAAGAGGCTGGTGAAATGGCTCAACAAACCTTGACAATCTTGAGTCTGATCCCTAAAACCCACAGAATGGAAGGAGAGAACAAGTCTTCCTAAAATTGTCCTCTGACTTATATACACACACACACACACACACACACACACACACATACACACAAAATATATATATATATGATTTTTTAATTTGTAAAAGTCCACTCAGTGGGAGGGAACTCATGTGTGGTACTATAAACAGAGCCAAATACACATGAACAGAGCTGTCATAGATCTTAGAGAAAACCCCAAAGCTGTCACATCCATAGACAAGTGTAATTTCTTACTGTTTGCTAAATATGGATCCTTAGATTTACAGACAAGTATGCCAGTCACCACTCATCAAAGAAGCTTCTTTTGCAACAGATGAAGACTCTTAAAGAGTTCCTCAACCTATGAAGATGCCCAACCCTAAGTGACTCATTTACAGTGGAAGCACTACAACTAAGGTTCATGGAACCTATTGGAACAAGGGGTAGAGAAAACACTAACGCATCTCTCAGCTCTCATCAGTGAAGTTCCTTCATGCAACAGAGAGCAATGAACACTAAAAACCACAAATGTCCTGTGTAGAGAATAAGAGTCTACAGAGTGGGTCCTTGGACAGGACTCCTACATTAAACTTCAACCATCTAGGGTTCAGGGACTATTGCAGAAGAGGAGGCAGAAAGATTATAAGACACAGGGAAGGAGATACATGATCATGTGGAAACAGAGTTCTACAGGCTCATATGAACCTCCAGCAATGGTGTCAGCAACCACAAGATCCATGCAAAATTCAGCAGACAAAAGTCAGCATAGAACCGGCGAAATAGGAAGCAGAACCAGACCTTAGCCAAAGAACTATTTGCAGCTGATTACTACTGTGTAGGTGAGAGTTAATTGTTAAGGGAGAGACTCTAGACAGGCTGACTAGACCTCAATGGATGAATTTGCACTGAGGGATGTCTGAGTACAGTAACTTGACTAGATAGGCCTTAACATAAATGGGAAGATGTTTGAAATCCTGTAGGGGTGCTAAGGGAGGGTGCGGCGATTAAGATGTTTTGTATGAAATAGACAAAATTTCAATTACAAAATACAAAAAATATCAGTAAGAGAGGAGAGAGACCATGAATGGCACAGCACACGTGGTACATGGAGCATGGGTGTGATCCTGTGGACCCTCAACTACTGAATGCTCCCAAACCAGCTAGCATTAGTTATTTTGTGGGTGTCTGGTTTTCTTAATGCTCCTTTTTTAATCACTTATGAAAAGAAGAGATGGTTATGATAAATAGCTCAAATGAATATAAAGTAGAAAAAAAAGTATTAAAAAGTGAGAGTACTTTAATGAGACAAAGCCAATTTTAGTATAAGAATTATTTAAAATAAACATTTGCACAAGATTTTATCCAAAACACAAAAACCCTGTATTTTAAAAAATGAATATAGAACAGTCACCAAAACATACCACAGTGTAGGCCGTTGACCTAATTTTCATGCTTTAAAATAAATTAAGTGCAAGAGACTTGGAATTCCAGCCCGGTACCTGAGATTGGAAACCTGTGTGGTCCTAGACTCCTGAGCCAGGTACCAGGGTCTCAGGTACCCTTCATAGACCCCAAGATGTGGTAGAAACTGGCACCTTGGAGGAATCCTGTCCCTGATGCCATCAACTCGTCTCCCAAGTCCATGGCAATACTGGACCTGGGGCTGTTCTTGGTACTGGGCTTGCCACTGGTACCTGTCTGCTGGGACCAAAGGGCCCTGGATTCTTCCATAAATACCAGCTTGCCTGAATCCACAGACCCCATTCCTAATGGGGGCCAGTCTTCAGAGGCCATCACGGCCATCATAGTGGTCGTCTCCAACCTCAATGTCCTATTGGTAGCTGTGGGGCTGTTCTGTTAATCAGGAAACTTCGGCAGAAAAAGCAGACAGAGGATACCTACCGGTCCAGCAGTGAGGAGAAGGTGGGTGTCCACGCTCCACCACCCCCCAGCCTCAAGTTGCCTCAAAGACTTTACCTTTGAGGGCAAACAGAAAGTCGAGGCCGGTTACTTTTCATATATTTATATGAAATTGATAGTAAGGTATAATAAAAAAAATTGAGCTTGAACATATTATGTGCAAATATTTTCTGTTTATGGGTCTATATAAGTGAATACAGGTGCCTTTGGAGTCCTGAAGAGTGTGGCACGTGCACTGGAGCTGGAGTTACAGGAAGTTGTGAGGGACCCAACTTAGGTCCTGGAAACCAACTCCAGTTCCCTGTGAGAGCTCTTGACCACTGAGCTCTCCACCCCAAATTTTCATCATTTTTAAAAGCTAAAATTGGATAAAATATTTAGAAATACAATAGAATTAAGCCAGGAATCAAAACCAAATTCTTCTAAAGAACCCATGTGTCAATGAAGAACTGACGATGAAAAACAAAATCATTTTAACTGAGTAATAATTAAAACATGGAAAATTTGATAAACATCAACAAGGCAGCAATGAAATATGCATATATAAAATCATATATTAGATCATGAGAAAAGCTTAAAAGTAATAGCACAGGCTGTCCATTAAGGAAGACAAAAAAGAGAAAATGAAAATACAAAGAAAATATAGAAAATACACTAAAAAGGACAAACTTCGGTATATAGCGAATATGAGTTGTAAAGAAATGCCAACAAAACCAAAATAGGAATTTTTATTAATAAAGGTATAAGTTGTCAATGTAATAAGGAATGAGGATGAGTCACTGTTATGAGAACTGAAAATCAGGGCATTACTATAGACATGATAGACATTCAAATGTAGATAAAAGAATATTGTGAACAACTTAACCAATACGCTAGGCAGCTTAGAAATGAGAACGAATTTTTAAAAACCATAATTCTTCAAAACTCTTGCAAGAAATAGGTGATCTGGTTAGTTCTCATTCTATTTAAGAAACTGGGGGCTGGGCAGATGGCTCAGTTGGTAAAAAGCGCCTGTCATGTAGGCATGAGAACCTGAGTTCAGATCGCCAGCACTCACATAATGTCAGTCATGTTGCCCAGAAGCACTGAGTAGATGGAGACAAGGCGGATTCCTAGGATTGCTGTGCACCCAGCCTAGCCAATCAGAGAGCTTCAGGTTCGGTGAGAGAACCTATGTCAAAAAAATAATAATAAGGTGGAGAGCTGTCAAGGATGACACCCGGCATTGATCTCTGGCCTCCATCTCACCCTCCCACACATATGCACACATAGGCACACACACAAACATATACACACATACACACAGAAGTAATCTTCTCCACCTTGAGGCTAACTCATCATCTCTACCTGCTACAAAGAAAACTTCTGACCCTTATAACAGTAATGACACAGAACCTTCAAAAGGCAAAAAAAGGAGAAAATAATTTCAAAAATATGATTTTTAGGAAATTATTATTAAAATAATCAACTCTTTTTGCTCACTCCCTAGACTCACAGATCAAGAATTATTGGTGAATTTTCTTTTTACTTTACAACTCCTTTTATGTCCAGAATTATAACTAGTCTATATTCTATCTACTAAACTCTTATTGAATATGTTTACTTTCAAATAATTCTATTTTTCTGTTATTATTATGTCAATTATGTATTCACCAGTTACTCTATACCAACACTGTGTTCTACATTTCATATGAACTTTATCAGTCATAGAGTTGGGCGCTACACTCTCCTGGTTTTACAAATGAAGAAAATAACTCAGAGTTTCCTCCCAGAAGATGAAAACTCCAACTCTGAAGCCCACCCTTCTGCCAGCACGCCACCCTGTCACTACAGTCAGTGATTAACAGACCACTCTCAGGCAACCTGTCAAGAGGAACTGGCATGTAAGTGCTGTACTTGGTCGTGTTTTAATTATTAATTGAACCAGAAAAATTAAGAATTTCAGAGGGAGTGTTTATCCAGCTGCTTCTATTCACAATCTGTCAGGCTTCAAACTGTGGGGCTCAGAGGGTAAACTTACTTTATCATGTAAACTTCCAGGGATTACTGACTAAGGATATTCAAACCCCATGTGTTTTCATGTAAAACTGAGTTAATTTAAAACAGACAAGAATGAGAAATCCTCCCTCTTAAAATAGGGTGGCTTCCCTCGGGAAGATGGCATGTGGCCTTCTCTGCACCACCCCCACCACCACTCTGGATTTAGTAGTTTAATATCGTCCCTCTTCCATCTTCTAGATTGGCCTTTAGACACATTTACAACACTGTGCTCAACTGAAAACTCTTAAAGACAAAACCTGGGTCTTGTTCACAAGCATGTATGCCTAATGCCGGCCACATACTAGCTATTCAATAAATATTATCTGTATGAACAAACAAAAAGACATTTCAGTCACGGATTGGCGAGGTAGCTGAGTGGTAGAGCATTTGTCTAACATGCACAGAGCACTAGGTTCTATTTTGAGCACCAAAAAGAAGTAATTTGTTGTGTTTTATTATAATTAAGAAAAATTTGAAATTTTAGGTTTGTTTTATTTAACTGACAAGTTTTTTTTCTGTTTATTTATTTTTGTTGTTTCCTTGGTTGGCTTAACACTGGGTCTTTCTGTTGTAGCCCAAACTGGCCTCAAACTCTTTATTCTCTTAAAAAGGGGAGTTGCAAGTATGCACCACTATACCTAGCCTAAACAAATGTCTTGTTGCACATTATAGTATCTTAGGTCTTTAAAGGAAAGCAATTTCTATCAAAACCTATGTTGGAAAAGCAAAGCCTAATGCAAATATAATGCAACAGACAAAAAGTGTTACCTAAGTAATTTACAATAAAATTTCCTAGTATCCCCATTCAAAATTTTAAAAATAAAAAATAAATCTGATTTTAGTAACATATTTAATTTAACCAGCATATTCCAAGATATTGTCATTTCAGCATGTTGTAAAAAGTTATTGATAAGTTTTATGTTCTTTTAGACTACCCCATCTCCTTGCTTAACAGCCCTATGGAACTAGTAACTAAGTGTAATAATGCAGAACTGAAACTTACTGAAAGGCAATTTTATCTAGCGAAGAATGCAATTTCATCAATCAGATAAGGAGGGATGGAAATGTATAAGAGTCACCCATCATGAACCACACAGAAAGGAAAACAATACTTTTTATCTTCAATCTTTTGTCAGGTGGCATGACTCATAAATCTTTAAAGAGACGGGCGTGGAAATGTCTCTGCAAAATTACTTCCAAAGTTAAAGGGGAACTTACTCTATGGTTTGAGGCATAGAGAACACTGTAAACATCTTGATGAACTAGTTAGTAATTACTAGAAGTGAGGGAGAGAAGAGAAGAAAGAAAAAGATCATGTGCCTGGCAGAGAGGTAAAGAGATCAATGTCTTTATGTGTTTCATTTCATGAAGGTGGAAAATCAGTTAAAATCCTAAAGTTGAATGGCTGATAGGTATGTTACTGAGGCTGAATAATTTACAGTAACTTACGCTTTTCTGGACTCAAAGACTGATTGTAGATGGTTGGAAATTTGACTTGTGCATGCCTTGAATAAAACTTGACAGAATAGAAGGTCTTGTCTCCTTGAAAAGTCATTAACCCTTAATCCACAGCTAGGTGTCCTTTGATTAAATATCCTAGCACCTCAAAAGGCTTTTTATCTTAAAATTTCCTAGCCCAGCTCTCACCTAATTCTGGTTTATGAATCCACACCATGAAATCTAAATCACCACAGATGATTCTAGTTTAAACAAATTGCCCACAATTAAAGACAGGAGGCTTTATGAGCCTGCTGTAAAAAGAATGGTCCTTCAGTGTCATTGAGTGTCCCAGCTCTGGTCACACTCTAGAGGAAAGCGCTGGGAGCCCATTACAGCAAAACTGGGCTTCAGATTCCAGCAGACCCTGAACAAGTGTCTCCTTTACCCCAAACAGCATCTATCAACCCAGGCAAATCAATAAAAAAATATTCCCAAGATCCTTACTAATCAGTCCCCAAATTACTTTAAATGTCACTGAACTGAAAATACTATAATCTTGTAACTCTATGTGGTGCTTTTTAAATAATCGTTTGAGAATGGCATGCCACCTCTTACTGCACTGCAATAAATTCCTATAGAAACCTAACATTTAGCCAATAATCTTCTTTATTCAGACTAGAGATAATCAATCCAGGTCAATTTCCAATCTGAAATATCCTTGTGAAATCCTGTCATGGAATAATGAGTTCTCTGTTTGAATCAGACACAAATGGCGTTATGATACCCATCTCCCTGAAGAACTGGGGGCTATGGGAAAAGACGTGGCCCATGTCTGAAATAAGCAAGTACTGACTTGTGAAAATGATTGAAAGTTAAGCATTTCCAGTGAGTTTTTCAGGCATTTCAAAACCACCCAGGGATTATAAAATGCAGCTCTTAACTTAAAAACTAACATCAAGGCAAATGTATTCATTTTTTTAGAGCAAGTTAACCTGTACTACTTTATGCTCAAATTTCTTGAATTGTTTTGTTTTGTTTTTAAATAGGTGAGTCTTTGCTTGGCTTAAAGACCTGGTCTTGTAGCAATGTGATTTTTTGATGTGGTTTTGCCTACTCTAGTTTCCACTGGCATAAAGGTCAGTTTGTTAACGCTGGTTCCTCATGGCACACTTTCAATAAATGTCAGTAAAGGAACAAAGACAGGAGATACCAGGACATGCTTGGCCTTGAGAAACTGAAAAGGTAGTAGTGGACTGAAAGTTAAATTCATGCAGAATAAAGGGGCCTTTGGAGTCCATTTTTCTGGTTGAGAGATCAGAGCAAATGAATCTAAAACCTAAAATAGAAGTTGTTTTATTCTCATGGGCTCTGACATTTTAGTGGTAAGCTGCAAGTTATAAAAACTGCTACTAAAATCCAAATTGCTAGCTAGCACCATATGGAAAAAGATGCCTGCAATATGTCTTTTATCATTATTTTATATGTAAGTATAGAAGAAAGTCACCGTACCTGAATTATTGCAGACCAGTTCTTAAAATAAGCACAGTGGCAGGAGGATCGAAACACTGGGAGGACATACAGCCTGTGACAGGTAAAGGTATAATCACAGGCCTTGTGGTCACATGTAAACAGGTGCCACTTACCTGATACTTAGTGAAGGTGGATGTTTCAGTTTCAGAAGATGACTTGTCAGATTTCACTTAGCCAAAGATCATGGTTGACATCTGCCAAGTTTTGTAGAATTTAAGGAGCTGGAAGCTTTATTTAAGCAACAATTAGCTGAACTTAGATTTAAACAAATGGCTTATGTCCAAGGAAAGCAAAGTACTTTCTTACTAACTGTAAAATATTTTGAAGCTAAACATATTTTCTCCTTGCCTTCTCTTAGTAATGAAATAAATAAGTAGTAAATTCTTTGAGATGCAGAAATAAACTGCACCACGAGACACTCAGGCACAGAGCACATCCAGAGCATAGCAGGAGCTGGACCCACTGAGTTTCCTTTTCCATGTTTTTTTTTTTCTTTCAAAAGGGAGACAGAAGAGGGCAGACCTCTGTGAGATCAAGGCCAGCCTAGTCTACATAGTGAGTTCCAGGCCAGCTGTGCATCTGTGACTACGAGGAAACCCTGTCTCAAAAAGACCAGTAATAATAATAATAATAATAATAATCATAATGATGTCTTGGAGCAGAAGAGATAGCTTCACAATTAAGAACACTGGCTACTCTTGCAGAGAACCCAGGTTTGGTTCCCCAAACCTGTGTCAGTTAACAACCATCCTTAATTCCAGATCCAGGGAATCTAACACCATCATCTGGCCTCTGTGGACATTACATGATGGTTGTACTTACATGCATGCAAAACACTTATGCACATAAAGTAAAAATAAGTAAATTAAAAGAAAGTTGTTTGTTTTTTGTTTTTTGTTTTTTTTTACTGGTGTGTTATTCCTGCCTTGTATAGTGTCAGGTTTTAAATACCGTACTATGAGCATACCTCTTCCTACCATAAACTATACCTGGGGCTACATTTTAAGCCACCATTCTTTTTCTTATGACCAAAACATCTAGAATTTGTACTTTTCAGATATAGGAGTAGATGACTTTCTATTTCTCAGTCAGTTTTCAAAACTACCGTCAATGTTATCCTCCTCATATGTTGATGAAGAAATAAGACAATCCTTAACATTCTGCACATTGGAATCCCCTAGTGCATTAGTTATTTTTCTGGTGCTATGAGAAAACACCATAAACAAAGCAACTTATTAAAGAAAGAGGGCCTCGACTCCAGAGGGATGAGTCCATCGTTTCAGAGAGACATGGTAGCAGAGGTGGCTGGTGCAGAGCTGTGGGCTCACATTTTCCACTGTTTTCAGGAAGCTGAGGGAGCAAGCTGAAAGTGGAGAGAGGCTATGAACTCTCAGTGATGTGTGTCCTCCAGCTAGGCCACACCTCCTAAACGGTCCATGGCCCTCCCGGTTTAGGGCTACCAGTTACCCAAATGTTCAAATACTTGAGCCTTTAGGAGACATTCTTATTCAAATCACCACACATAGGGAATTGTCAAATGCCCATGTCTAAGCCTTAACTCAAAACTAAAACTACATCATACACTCGAGAGTAGAATCAGGCAATGGTACTTTGTAAAAGCTTCCCAGATGACTCCAATTTGCAGTCTGGGTTGACATAGTGGGTTAAACCAAGTTTGTCAAGCTGGTAAACAAGCTAAAAATGAAAGGTAAGTTTATGTCCATGGGAAGCCTTTGCTCTGTCTCAAGGATTTCCCACAAAGCCTCCTTTGGTACAGAAGACTAGGGTGAGTATCCATAGAACAAACACTGGACCGTAATGCATCATGTAACAACTGGCCCCAGCAAAAATGAGAATTATTGTTTTTTTCGTGAATTTCTCAGTTCATATCAAATAGGACAATTTCTGACCTGTGTAGGACAGTCACATCATACTGCCTAAAGCCATATCCAAAAAGTATTAGGTCATCAGGAAAAGCTTCTTGCACTAAGACTCTCCCTTCCGCTGCACTTAATTCTTTCCTACCAAAAATGTTTGTTTATCACTGCATGCATTGCCAGAGGGATTCTGTGATATTGCTATGTGTTCCAAACTTAAAAGTTTATTATCCAAGAGTGGCATATATCTACCATGGGACAATGCTGGAAATGGAAAATCTGTGGTGCTTTTATGTACCAAGCATAAAACTTTCCATATGATGAAATTCAAGATCAGGCAGCCAAATCACTAACGGCTGAAAACAATAAATCTAATTAACTCGATTTTCCTTAAAAAGAAACAAACTATACCGTTTCTGGTGGTACTTGAAATATTTACTTTAAAAACATTATCGTGCCTAGACTTACAGAAAATTCTCAATATCTCTGTTTTGCCTGGAAAATAACAGAAAAATTAACAGAGAATAAAATAGTAGCATTATATAACACAGCAAATTAGGAACTAGAAAGATGGCTCGGCGGGTAAGTATATACATTATTCTCGCAGAAGACCTGAGTTCAGCTCCCAACACCCACACTGTACAGCTCATGACTGCCTATAATTCCAGCTCCAGGGGGATCTGATGCCTCTGGTCTCTGCAGCCATCTGAATGAATGTGTACAGAAACATGCTCCTACAAATAGTTTAAAATTTTTAATGTAGCAAATTATTGTACTATACACTGTTAATATGTATAATCATTATGTGCCACATAAAAACAATAATCAAACTTTTTAAAAATAGGTTATCTTGAGGTCTGGGAGTACAGCTCAGTGACAGAGTGCTTTCCTAGCCCCGAGTTTAATCTTAGTACTATAAAAAGAAAATAAAATAGATTCACTATTCCATCTATTGCTTTGAAGAAGAATGCAAAAAATTAGGAAAGGCAGGCTTTAATGTGTAGAATTCATACAAAGGAAATTGCAAATTGCTGCCAAAAGACATAAAGATGTAAGTAAGTGAAGAGCAGTATGAAAAGAAAATGTAAATACTGAGAATGTATTAATGTTTCACGAGGCAACTTTTAAGTTTCATAAAATCCTAATCAAGATTCCACTTTGATAGTTTTGAAACTAATGCAAAATGTTCTGAAGAAAGAGCTAGCAGATATTGAGACCAATAGTAGATAGTTTGGAGAAATTAAATACATTATTAATTTTCATTCATTGAAACAGCATTGTACTGTTTCAAAGAAAAACGTATGTAAATTGTTAAATAAAACAAAAAGTCCAGAAATTGACTTTAATTATAATCATAATTTAGTTATAATTATTTATAACTTTAAAAAAATCAAAGGTGAATGAAAATAATTTGTGGGAGGGTTGCCTGTTTGTGTGTGCATTTGCATATACAGTCCAGAGATCAACCTCAGGTATCATTCGTCAGAAGCCATCCACCTGCTTTTTGAGACCAGGTTTCTCATTGGCTAAAAGTCTACCAGTGAGGCTATTCTGGCTGACCTGTGATTCCACAGGGATTGTCTTGCCTTTGCCTCCCAGTGCTAGAACTGCCAACACGGGCCACCACACCAAGTTATTTGTGCATATGTTGAAGATGGAACTCATGTACTCACGTTTTGGGACAAGAAATTTATCCACTGAGCTACCTTCCTACCCAGAACATAATTATTTAATAACTGACTAGAGAAATTTATTATTTTGAAATCAACTTAGACCTTTGTTTCATGCCACATAAAAGAAAAAAAAATACAAAAAATTTAAATCTCTGAAAGAAAATGAAGATTAATATTCATCTTTCTTCTAGATGGAAAAAAAAAAAGACCTTTTGAGGCATAAATTGGTTTTAAGGCCCACTCAATGGGAGGAAACTCGAGTGTGGTACTATAATCATAGCCAAATAGACATGGTTGAAGAGGCCATAGATCTTAAGAGAGATTCCCAAGCTGTCACATTCCAGGCTAATGTAACTTACTAAGTGCAAAATATGTATCCTTATATTTACAGTCAAGTCTCCCAGTCACCACTCATCAAAGAAGCTTCTTTTGTACCAGATGGAGACTACTACAGAGTACCAGAGCTGGTCACACACAGACATTTTCTGTGAATTGTCCATGCCTAAGTGGCACATCTACAATGCAACCTCGACACACAAGGCTCATGCAACATGGACCAGGGGTAAAGAGGGCACTGATGAATCTCTCAGCTCTCAGTAATGAAGCTCCCTCGTGCAACAGAGGATCAAAAAGACAAAAGGCCAGAAACACAGAGTGTGGGTCTCTGGACAGGACTTTTATATTAAGTTTCAGTCACCTAGAACTCAGGGACCATTTCAGAAGGGGCAGAAAGATTGTAAGAGTCAATAAGGAAGTGCATGACCATATGGAAATAGAGTCCTACAAGCTCCTGGGACCCTGCTCATATGAGCCTGAGCATGGTGTCAGCATGCTCAAGAGCCGTGCAAACCCAGCATGGAACTGGGGAAGTGGGCAGCAGCCCCCAATCTTTGCTGAAGAAATATCGGCAACTGGTTACTGTCGGGTGAGGATGAGCTAATCTTCTTAAAGTGAGGGGCTCTGGATGGGCTCACTAGACCTCAGTGGATGAACTGAGGAACATTTGGGGACACTAAATTGACACAATAGACCTTAGCACAGATGAAAGAATGTATGGGTTCCACTTAGGGGGGCAAGGAAGGTGCAGGTGAGGAATGGGATATAAACATGATTAAGATTGATCCAGCTGTTCTATAAGAAATACACAATGATGCAGTTAAAAAAATGCCCAAAAAAAAGGATGACTTTGAAAATCTATACATGTACACATCAAAAACTCAAGTTAAAAGAAATCCTAAGGAGGAAAAAATGGGGAAATAGTTGCCAAAATACAATTCTTGATATAATTAATAATGTATCAAGAACTCAGTTCTGGGCCGGGAAATAGAATAGTGGCAGGGCACTTGCCTCCGGTGTGTGAGACCTGGGTTAAATCTCCAGAAAAACAAGAAGAGCAGAAGAAGTCAGCTCCCTCCACAGAGACAGCATCACTACCATACCATCGTTATAGAAAAGCAGACGAAGACTAATAGCGCACAGTCAGGGAGGAACCACAAGAGAGTAACAAGCAGAAAGCACATGCATATTGCCCTCTCCAAAGCACCAATTTAGGGAATGAGCTGATACTTCAGAAGCATCAATGGATGAAAGTTTTCTAAACCATCACAGTCAATGATGATCAGAGTACTCTGCGGTTAGGGACCCCCTGAGCTGCTGACAACATGACTTACTTGGAAAGCAAATTAACAATCTGAAGTCCGTCAGAAGATAAGATCAATAAATTTATGCACCACAATGCTAGTCAATGACATTATATACATTAGTAGTGACTCAGACGCCTGAGGTATGGTCACAAAGACAGCAGAAAGGATAAAAATATGCATCCAAATAACATAATGATGCAGCTAGTAAAACTGTAGTCTTTAAAAAAGAATGATTTACAAGTATAGGATGCAGAGTGAAGATCCATGGTGCACTATTAACAGCATTTGGAAACCAGTGCCAAACATTTGTCAAGTGTTCTGAGTCCTGCCGTGTGCATATGCTCATGAAATGCCCTGGAAAGGAAATATGCTAGAGACAGAGTTCCCTGAGAGTTAGACTCAAAGTCATCATTTGCTTTCAAACACTTTGCATTTATTTTTGTTTTGGCAATGTACAAGTGTCTGCTGTTATCTTAATTAGATTCATTAGAAACTAGAATAAAAATAAGACCTTCTTAAACCAGCCACCTTTTTCTTTTTACTCAAACTCACAATCTCATGTCTCTGCCTCCCAAGTTCTGGGATCACAGGCCTGAGTCTTTGTAGATACTTGCAAGATTTCTCTTGTATCATCACCTTGAAAGAATCAGAATGGAAATGACCAAGCACATATTTCACAGTCACTTAAGTCACAGCTGGAGAGCAGTCGTGTTCGGCTTCCTTTTCCTTATAGTTCACACAGGGTATGAGCCCTAAAGCAAGCATTTCTCCTCTAAAAAGTCCAAAAACGTCCACCTCAGTATACAACTTTCACCAGATTCTAACCCAGCAGAGTGTTGATCCTCTTCCAGAGATAACCGTGTAACTAGATTAGTGCATGTACGCCTGTGTGGACTCTCCCCATGAACGCCTCACCCAAGAGCTGTCGCAGCTAGGACAGCACAACAGACTCTGGTGTCCTCTAAAGCACGACGAGGGGAGCACCATCATAGATGCCAAGCATAGTGGCACAGACTGACCAGTCCACTAAACAGGAGCTTTGGAATTACAGAATTATCCAGAACAAATTTGCCTCGCTGCACATCTTCAGAAATGCACAGGGTGAAAATTTTAACAATAAAAATAAACTTTCATAAAGGGATGTTTTTTCACCTTCCTTGTTTACTAGGTTACTGACACATTGGATGATCTGCTTAATTCTTGAATTGCAAGGATTATACTCCGTACGCTTGGATTTGCAGATTCTAAGTGATTTCTGAGAGAAAACACTTGGGTATTTTGTTAATGACAGCTGAGGAATATGGTTTGTTTGTTTGTTTCAATTTATCTCATGAATATAATAGCTTGCTTTTTGTATATATGTGTGCAAAGCAGAAAAAGAAGATATCTTCAATGTAACCACAATGGGAAGAGGAACAAAGTGGTCCAGTGATCTCCCCATTAGACCTTGTCAGGGTCCTGGTATGAGATGGAAGCTTAAGCAGAAGAACAGAGTTATCCATAGCTAGGCAGTCCTGGTCAAAATGTGGTCCTGCCCATCACTGGCCATCATTGTCTCTGCTCCAGATGCTCCTGAAAGATGGTCTGACAAGTTGCAAATCTCTTCTTAAGTGATAAGTTCCTCACCTGTCTGCCCCAGCCTTCAGAACTTTTCTTCCCCCAGTTTGAGATTCCTGAGGAAATTTCAGTGTCTTGGAGTCCTGTGTTTCAATAATCTGAGAGCCAAAGGGAAAGGCCCAGTGTCGCCTTGGTACATTTTCATTTCTTTCAGGCCAGTCATATTTACCCACTCTTTGTTTTAATACCTCAGTCTTGATGTGAAACATGTCTGAGTCTGAAACAAATATTATGTACAACTTACAAATAGAAACCAAGGTTAGAAAACATTTAGGAATACAAGATTAGAATACATTTGTGTTTACATTATATCAGAAAAATAGCTCTTAAAAGATTTAATGTTAGGTAACCATGAGAAAGAACCATTTCTCAGGCCAAGTAGGTCAAAGGGACTTGCTACATAAGCCTAATGACCACATTCCCAACTCCAGAATCCATAATGGAAGGAGAGAACTGAGCCTAAAACACTGTCCCCAGACCTCCATATACATGACACAGTGCACATCCACCTCCCCACACAATAATAGTAATAAATGTTTATTTAGAAAAAGAACCATTTCTTTCCATAACCTCTTGGATTTGCATTTTGAAGGACTAGTGTAAAAAACCTCATCTTGTCATTCGTGCCAAACAGGGTCTCGCTATGAAGTTCAGACTGGCCTCAAATTCACGATCCCTCTGCTTCAGTCTTCCAAGTGCTGGGATTACAGGCAAGTGCTACTCTGTCTAGCATCAAGGTGAAAAACTGTTTTTCTAGTGGTTTGTAAACATACATGCCACTTGCCCTTAAATTTAATATTGTTAGATCAAACATCCCTAGCATTCCAGCGCATTTGCACTAACTTCCTTAATAGGCAAACTTCCTAAAGATGAACAAAAGTTCTCTGGTGTCCAATCTCCTCTTGTTTTGCATAGTGTGACTGGAGTACCACGCTGTCACCTGCCTCTGACTACTTTCCTCAAGTGAATGCCACCTGTTAGGAAATTTCCATTGTTCTTTACTTATTCGTTTATGAAACAAACTATTGAACATCAAGTATCCAGTAGGCATTATGCCAGGTACTGGTGACACTAAGATAAATAAGGTATGACTGAGGTTGTCTGTCTTTGTACTATTTACATATGGCTCACTCTTGATTGGCACAACAGAAGAATGCTATGAGCATACACCTTCCATCCAGTAAATGTTACTGGAGCTGATTCATAGACACAGTTCATTATAGACCCATTCCCACTGACCCTAACCAACTTCCATTCCAATTGCCATGGAAATATCCATCCATGTTTGCTTCCCTGAACACAAAACAGAAACTCCAGGTGCTCTCAGCCTGGTACTAAGATTTTTGAGTGAGTCCCATTTGCTTGACTTGAGATCATAAAGAGGCAGTAAGGAGTATATACAAAGCGAAGTGGAGGGAAGCCTCCGAGGACAGCAGGGTAGGCTGAAGGCTTTCCAATGGCTCAGGCAGCAGAGGACCAGGGAAAGCCCATCCCAAGGAAACTTCGCCACCCTGCCTAGTGTCCTGCACCGATTCCATCTGCTTACCTATAATCACACATAGAAAGTGCTAACCACAAATTGATGTTGAGTAGGCCTCAGTTATTTTTATGGATCCCAAGGGCTCCTCCAAGCACATTTCAAAAACCACTATATAATACACTGGTCAGTGTTTAGGGAAGCTACAAACAACAGTTTTGAATGAGCAGATCACTGGACATCTTTTGAAAGAGAGGCATTTAATGGAATGGTAAGTTGACAACATTGACTAAACACACATAAAGACACACACACACAGACATACACACACACACACACACCACTTGAACATTTGATTGCATGGAAAATTGATTAGCTAAAGTCCTAAAATGTCTTTAAAAAATCAGCAACATTCCATGTGAGTGCTGACAGTTTATACACCTTATCTGTTGTTTACTGGAAGCTGCTTGTTTCACATGTTCTGCTGCTGTTGTCCAGTGCTGTTCATTTTTCCCTTCCTGATCTTACATATAATAATATCACACTTACATAGGACATATGATCTGCCAGGTTCTGTTCCAAAAACAGATGCAGATCCTCAATATATTTTTAAAAAATGGACAGGAGCTGAGATTTCTCAGTTGGTCAAGTGCTTCCCGGGTATGCATGAGAACCTGAATTTGAATCTCCAGCACTCGTGTTAAAAAGATGTGTGTGACAGTAGACACCTGTAATCCCAGGTGTTGTTACCTGGTAGAAATGATCACACAAGTATCATGAGGGACATAAGACTTTTTTAAGGCACCTAAAAACTCTCTTTTCTGTGAAGCCTCTTCCTGAAACACCACAGTCTTTCCTATGAATCTTTTGATAATTCTAATTCTACAATCATTATAAAGGAAAAAAGGAAATAAATCAAAGGAAAAAATGCCATTTATATCATTTGTAGGAAATATTAATTAATTTATGATGTTGTGATCAAACGTTTCGGTGACAGTCAAGGCCAGTATTATGAAGCAATGAGTTTTAGTACATCAGCCTCTGTTCAGTTTCTTTCTGTTACTGTGATAAAATATTCTGACCAAAGTAACTTTGGAGAGAAAAAGGGTTATTTCAGCTTACACAGTCTATCAGTGAGGGAAGTCGGGGTAGGAATTCCAGCAGAAAGCATGAAGGAATGCAGTTTACTGGCTCACTCTCAGCTAGCTTTCTTACACAGCCCAGGACCACCTGCCCAGGGGTGATAACGTCTACAGTGGACTAGGCCTTCCAATACTAACCAGCAATCATGACAATGCTCCACAGATATGCATGTCCACAAACCAATCTGAGCAAAGCAGTTCTTTAACTGAGACTTCCTTTTCCATGTGACTCTAGGTTATGTCAAATTGCCAATAAAGACTAACCAGGATAGCCTCATCCTGACTGTGTATGACACAAGAGAAATGAACCCATAGGTCATGAGTAATGATGTTGTTATGATGAATGCCATTGCTCTCTTAGTCAAACCACCAGAGTTTTCATAAATTCTACATTTCCAGACACTTTAAGAATATATATATAAAGGAACTCACAGTCAGTAAGGAAAAGAATAAACAATAAAACACAAGCCTATTAGCATAGAAAATAAATGTCCAGCTTTACACATGATCAAAGGAATGCAAATTAACTTTAAAATGTAATACTATTCACTTTTGCATAAGAAAAGTACCTTTTTCAAATAATTATATATGCAGTATTTATTGGGATGCATGAAAGGGAAGTCCAATGTCAGAACATTGGAGGGAGTCATTCAAACTCACGCAAGATGATGGAGCAAGACATCCAGAGGATTTGAAAAGGTGAGGACAAAATTCAAATGGGAAATCATCAGCCAAGATGTTTCTGAAATGAGGTTCCTTAAATCAAGACCAAAGGTATATCCAGACATCAAGAGGCGAAGATTACAGAGCACCTCCAAGTAGCAAAAGAACCTATACTTAGATAGCACTGGTGTTTGGGGTGGGGCTTAGGGGTTGACTATTTTATACTATGTACAATGGTAAGTCACCAAAGGGTCACAGTTACATTTTTAAAAGACCAATATGATTAATTAAATTATTTGAGCTCCATTCTTCTTTGAGTGATCATTTTTATTTTCTTCATTCATTCATTCCCTAAACAAACACACAGCATCAGCTCTGTAAGGTAATAGCCCAGGCTCTGTTCAAGGTGCTGAAGAACAACATATAAAGAGAGACAGACCAAAGACTGTTGCTATTGTAGAGTTTCTGTTCTTATAGTTATCAAAGAATAAATGATTAAAATATAATGTCAAATGGTAGGGGAGAAGCAAGTGTTGTGGGGTATCGGACCTAAAGAGGACCAAGGATGTAGAGTTAGGGGGTGGGTGGAAATTGCAAGACTTAGTTAAGTCAGAGATGAAAACAGGAGGAGAATAGGAATATGGAAGAATCTGCCTGAAGGAGGAGAAGGAGGAGACCCTGTTCCAGATTAAACAGCAAACGAAGAATTCAGCTCAAAACCTCAAGGAATGACGGCAACAGCGAAATGACGAGATGAAACTCATGATTACTTGATTACTTCTTCCCTTTTCCGATCTGTGTAAGATAAACCCACCAGAAGGTGGTATTGCTTGATCTAGAAGGCCTCCAGGGGCACAGTGAGTTAACGGCATGGGGTGATGGGACAAGAGGTGGGGCCCAAAGTAAGAAGTGAGGTCACTGGGAGGAGTATGCCTTGAGTGGATAGTGGGAATGCAGCTGCTCCCTCTCTTCCTCCTCCTCCTCCTCCTCCTCTTCCTCCTCCTCCTCCTCCTCCTCCTCCTCCTCCTCCTCCTCCTCCTCCTCCTCCTCCTCCTCCTCCTTCCTCTCTCTTTGTTGAGATACAGTAAGCAGCTCTGCTAGGTACTCCACTGTGTGTGATATCACAGGTCTAAAGGAACAATGCCAAGCTACCACAGACTGAAAACTCTGAAAACATGAGCTAAAGTAACTCTTTTTACCTCTTAAGTTGATTCTGTCAGGAATTTTGTCACAGTGAGGAAAAATACAAAAGTTTTACAGGTAAATGATGTGAGCTGACTCATATTTTAAATATAAGAACCACTCTGTTCTGTTTGCTATCTGGGCCAAGTAGGCTTCAAAATCATGCCACAAGGCCTCAGAGAGAGTCAAGAAGAGGAGATCACTAGAATTCCCATACAGGAAAAAAAAAAAAAAAAAAAAAAAAAAACAGAAGAAGCCTGGCCTTGCAGAGACTGCAACACGATTCATGCTCAGCCTGGAGTACCCTACCATTAACAGAACTGCTTAACTCTCATGCAAGGCTCTAACTTCAAGTCCCAACTAGTCACCACTGTTAATGTTGAGTGTCTTCTTGGCTGAATGCCAGGTAGGATCAGGTGCCCAGCTCTAAATCAGATCCAGCAAGAAGGATGGTCTGGGGCAGAATCAATAAAGCCTAGCAGATAGAAGAAACAGACAACATGTTCCTCAGTCATGTCTGTGAACCCATTTCTCCCAGGCAATGCCTTAATCCTCCCTCTTTCATAGCACATATCCCTAATCAGACAAGACCTTTTCCCCTTGAGCTGTCTCAACACAGCACTGTAGACCAGCACTTCTCAGGCTGAGTGTGGAAATCCAGTCTTGGATTCAGTCACTCTAGGGGCCCACATTCTGCAGTTCTACTCAAGTCTCAGGAAATGTCCACACTGCTGGTCCACAAACCACCAGTTAGAGCATCAAGGCTCTGACAGCTGTTCCCATCCAGGACATGTCAAGTCCAAGTTACTGAATAAACCTCTCTAATCCTCTGGCCCTCATGACAAAGAAGAAAAGAAGTTACTTAACTTTTTAATCCTATTCTTTGTGTTTGTGTGCATGTATATGTCTCCATGTGTTTGTGTGTGTACATTTATGTGCAGGGATGTGCATGCACAGGTCTGTAGATATATGTGGAAGCCAGAAGCTGATTTCAAGTGTCTTCTTCTATTTTATGTTCTTCTCCACTTTATTTTTTTTTTTTTGAGGCAAGGTCCCTCACTGAGGGTAAAACTCTCATGATTCAGCTAAACTGGGATTACAGGTACACACCACCACAGCTAACTTTTTTACGTGAGTATTGGGTACCTGAATTCAGGTTCTCATGCTTGTGTGACAAGTTCTTCACTGACTGACCTATCTCTTCATCCCTTATAATTATATTTCCTATCATTATATTCTTTGTAAGTTAGATCACCAGACAATGCTTGCTGAATTAACTGAATGTGTTAATTTCCTACAGGATCCTAGTTGCAACTATCCCTCCCTCCCATCCTCCCTCTTTCCCCACAGCCTGCTGCTTCTTTCTTTATATTTTATTATTTTTTATTTTGTGTATATGAGTGTATTGTCTGCATGTACGTAAGTGCACCTGTGCTGTGCAGTGCCCCCGGAGGTCTGAAGACAGCATCGAATATTCTGGAACTGGAGTTAAAGACAGTTGTTAGCTGCACGTGGGTGCTGGGAACCAAACCCAGGTGCTCTGCAAGAGCAGCCAATGCTCTTAAGCACTGTGCCATCTCTCCAGGCCCCACTCTGCTTTTTCTAATAACACAAGAGGGAGTTCTCATAGGATGCTGATGACAGGTCGAAGCAACATGAAGTCACAGATACTTCACATCATTCATAACTGACAACTTCTGTGCTACTCGTTTGTGGGGGACAGACGGGTAGGCTGCTGGGGCCGCTCCTCACTGGCGGCATCGTCCTGTTGCTGGAAGGCTTCAAGTGATGACCCCATCCACCTAATTGCCACACTTAACTGGTTTGGCTTTCTTTCAGAAAATGTCCCCTACTTCTGCCTCGTAGGATGTCTTGAGCTTAAAATAGTTTCATTGAAGCATCTAGGGCACGCAGCTAGATGGATGGACAGCGTAGGGACTTTCCCGGGCCTGACCTGTGGCCCCTTCTTGCTTGACTCACCCTTATTTAGCAGCCTGAAAGCTGTTTGATTCATGCCAGGCTTCTGGCCATCCCTCTGTTTTTCCATGCGCACTGACAAATTTTACAGGGCACTAGCTACATAATTGCCGGTCCCTTTTATGAGCTCAGCCAGAGCGTGGCTGGGGCCAGGTGCTTTTCCCAGCTAATTTTTTCATCGTGGGCTTTAGATTTAGTTTTGATTTCTTCCCTGAGGCTTTGGAGGCAGGGTTTCTTTAGGTATGTTTAACTGCCTCATTACTGATCGTTTTCCCTGGAATATTTAACGTCCCTTCCTCCTGTCTGTGTTTGCACCGTTCTTTCAGGCCTTTTCTTGTTGTATATTAATGCTTCTTTGCTTTCAGACCCAGAACTGAAACTGGGTAGACTCTGAAACTAACTCCACATGTCTCAAAAAGGAAAGCCATTGAATCTGAGGCACTTTCTGAGTCCCTGATGAGGACATTCGGATAAACCTGGGAATGTCTTTTGATGGCATCCCAGTGGTGACACACTTCTTAATTGGTGTGTATAAGCACATGGACGTTCCACCTGGAATGTGACTTGAAAAATGGGAAAAATAGTTTTGTTTCAAGTAATCACTCCTTCTGAGGATGAAATTATGAAAGGAAACCTTGACTTCTTTAGAGTCAACCATTTTTTACAACTCTTATATTTGGCCTATAAATAAGACACTGAGAAATCACTGAAAGGCTGAATAACAGCTCTTGTTTGAAAAATATGAACAGTGATAGTTCCTAAAGACAAATGCTGGAACTTTCTTTGTTGGTTATTTTAATAAATTATTTTGAAGGGGAGATTTATAGTGAAACCTAAGAGTTTGGAGCAAAGTAAACTCTTCTGAATGAGGGCAGTCTTATTAATATGCTCTGACTCACTGGGCAGGGGACAAGCCCAAGATTCTTCATTTCCAACAACGTCTCAGGTGACTCAGAGCTGACGACTTCTAGTCCATCCATTCAGGAGCAAAGGCATCTAGAGTAATTGTTCTCAGAACTGGATGTACAAGAGAATCATGCAGGGAGTTAAGGAAAAAGCCATGCCCCCTAAAATGAGGTTAGCAATCACTTGTGATGGGGTGTGTTTTTAAACTTCCCATGTGATTCTGATGTGTAATCAAGGCTAAGAATCATAGTTTTTTTATATTTAAAGAAAAGCAACTCAGAACATCTTGAAAGAGGTCTAAAAGATCAGAGGAAGCCTCATATTGGAAAAGTGAAAAATAATGCAATGTGAGCAATACATTCTCCACCCCGTGCACAAGAGAGCACATACTAACAATGTTGGCTTAGGAAAAGCATGGCACTTCAGAGCTGCGACTCATGGGATACTATTTGCATGAGCAGTTCAAATAAAAGACCAAATATTCTGCTGTATGTATATAAAGCTACACAGAGTGTCCACCTGGAGCCAGACATTGTGAAAGGCAACTAGGGTGAAAGGAATGATGAGAAATGAATTGAAGAAATATCATTATTGGAAGCAGAAGCCCAGTAGGAGGCTCTTGCTCCTGTGTAGGATAGACTAAAGGGTGCCATTTTCTGAGACAGAAACCAGACTAATATATTTAATTTTGTTAGTTACAATGCAAGCAAACAGCTAACCTTATAAACCTTAGAAAGTCATAGAAAAGGTCTTAAAAAGAAGAATTAATGGGATGGTAAGATTTTCATACCAGGATAAATTGGAAAAAGCAAATCCCTCCAGGAGGACGTGACTAATATTTATAGTATATAAGGTTGAATAAATGTAATTCAAATGTATTGACCAAAATTTCTAGAATACTAAAACTATGAGCCTTTCAGTCCTTTTTTTAAAAAAGTACTTGCTAAACAAATAAAATGAAATTGTGCTTTAACAAATTAGGTAACAAATACATATTTTCCCAGAAGTAGTGTAGGTTGAGGCTACTCGTTAAGAGAAGCTGAGGTTGGTTTGGTTTTTTTGTTTGTCTGGTTTGGTTGAGCTTGACGCAATTTTGGGACACTGAGATCATAGAGAAGAAATTTATTTTCAGGCCTATTACTTATATCCTTTCTCCAGAAAGTCTGTGTCATGTGGATGTAGAAACGCACCGCATAGTCTGTGATGACTTCTCAGATGACCCTTCCTCCAAGTTGGGCTGAGTTATCTGTCTTCAATTATGCTCCCCAAACACCTGGTACATGTGTCCATTATAACTTCAACATTGTGTCGTAATTGCTTGTCCATTTATTTCTCTCTTGTGCTAAGTTCTAGCCTTCTTGAGGTGGCAGGAACTAGGTCTTGCTAGCCATTAGATCCTAACCTTCAACAGGGCACTTTATACACAGGAGGCTCAGTGAAAACAACTTTGTCCATGATTCTAACACATAGTTTTGAACCAGGCACTGTGGTAGACAACTCTACTGCAATGAATGAAGTCAGACAACAGCCCATTCCCATGTGGATGAGGCAGAAAGAGACAATCAACAACAGCCAAGTCAATAAGAAGTTATCAAGTAATAAGGATGTGCAGAGAAGAGAATCCAAATCTTGCCGCGTGAGAGAGGATGCCTATATTAAGTGACTATATTAAGTGACATAAGAATACATTTAAAACTGAAGGACAAGGAAAAGCCACAGATGGGAACATCCAGAGGAGCTTGTGTCAATGTTCATAGGCAGAAAGAAGCTCTGTGTTCATTGAATAAAAGTTGATGACCCAGAAAACACTGCACAAGAGAAGCATGCTAGGCAGTGAAGCCAGTTTCTGTGGGGTTTTGTAGGCTCTGATGAGAGGTCTGAATTTTACTGTAAATGCAGTAGAAAACCATTCACCGAATGGCTTTACTCTAGGGAAGAACATCATTGTTTGACGTTTTTCTGAAGCACCACTGGCTGCAGAGTGAGAAAGGAATCCAAGAGATATCAACTCAGAGGCTCCTGCTGCTGTGTGAAAGAGATTAGGGAGTCATCTTCTAAGACAGGGGATATCTGGAGGGGAAACTGTGAGGGGGTGGCCACCATTTGATTGCTTGAAATACCCGGTAACACTAAGCTGAAGTGCATGTTTGCTAAGTAATACCAACAAGGGAGTTTCATGTACTAGAGGCTGGGGAACTGCTGATAAGTCCAAAGAAAAATAATCGACAGAAAGAATATTGTAAATCATAGGAAATGTGCACTGAGAAAATTTGTAGAGAGATGAAAAGAAGGAGAAAGGAAAAGAGGAAGGGAGAAATAAAGGAGGCAGGTAAAAGTAGGGTGGGAAGGGGATGAGAATGGGGCTGGGAGGGCAGGGGAAGAAGAGAAGTGTCTCCACTGAGATTTGATGATGAGTATTTGGAAAGAACATCAATGACAAGACTTTTTTTTTTTTTTAAGAATTGATGGGGGCCAGAGAGATGACTCAGCAGTTAACATCACTTGCTGCTCTTCCAGAGGACCCAAGTTCAGTTATCAGCCATGACAGTGAGTGAAAACCACCTGTAACTCCAGCTCCAGGGAAGCTGGTGCCCGCCTCTGGTCTCAATGGACACCTGTATTCACATGGCATACACACATACACAAAAATAAAAATAAATCCTTTAGGAAAAAGAATTGATACGCTTGGTCCTATTAAAAAATTAAACGTCTGCTCTGTGAAAGATAATTTAAGCAAATGAGAAGACAAACTACGGGTTGGGTTGGGAGAAAAATATTCACAGAAGGCACATCTAATAAAGTATTACAGTACAAAATACACAACAGATTCTTAAAGTTCGACAATAAGAAGGCAGACCACCCAGCTGAAAACTAGGTGAGAAGCTTTAACAGACACTAAAGAAAGTATACAGGTGATGAAGAAAGCATATGAATAGATACTTCACCTCACCTGTCATTAGGGAAGTGGAAATTAAAATAACAAAGTGACACCTGAGTACACTTATCAGCAAGGCTAACATCCACAGCACTGAATGCAGTCTTTCTTTGTTTTTAAATGTTTTATTCGCATTGCTTTCTTTAAAAAAATAACGTGATTACATTGAAAAACTTGGTATTTATTTGAGAATTTGGGAAGGGAGTTGTCCTAGTTACTTTCCATTATTGTGATAAAACACTGACCAAAAGCAAGTTGGAGAGGAAAGTGTTTATTTCATCTCAGAACTCCTAGGTCATAATCCATCACTGAGGGAAGTCAGGGCCAAAACTCAAGGCAGAACAAGAACTTAGAGTCAGGATCTGAAGCAGAAGCCATGGAGGATGTTTCTTACTTGCTTTCTCTTCTGCTTTCTTTTTATTTAGTTATTTTTTTTATTTTTTATTTTTTGGTCCTTTTGAGATGGGTTCTCCTATAGCCAGCCTAGAACTCACTATGTAGACCAAGCTGGCCTTGAACTCACAGAGGTCTGCCTGCCTCTGCCTTCTGAGTGCTGGGATTAAAGGATGTACCACCACACTTGGCCAAGCCTACTTTCTTTAACAACTTTGAACCATCTGCCTGGATGACACTGCCCACAGTTGACTGGGTCCTCCTACATCACTCAGCAATTAAGAAAATGCCCCACAGACACATCCACAGGTCAGTCCAATAGAGAAAGTGCCTCAATTGAGGTTACCTCTAATAAGATGTGTCAAGTAGCCACCTGAAGCTATCCAACAAGACGTGAATGACAAACTTACATTACAGCAACAGTGACAAATTTCACATTATTGTTGAAGCTCGGTAGAACAGTTCTGTCAGTAATTAATATTTAAAAATTATAGTAGCCATATAGAATTACAAATTTACTTTACAATACAATTGCATATTTTTCATTTGAGAATTATATCAGTTTGGTTATTACAGTACTTTCTCTTTTTTGACTTTCTGGACTGAATTTTATTTCTAGAAGTTCAGTTGGGTGTTTTGCATTTTCCATGGGGTATAGGTACAGCATACTAGGACTGAAGAAGAGCAAGAGAAAAATAATGGAACATCTCTTGGTGCCTGGGAACAGGAGAGATCCAGCATCAAGGCCTGGATGCCCAGGACCATGTGTGGAGTCAAGACCACAACTGGCCCTCAGGGGAGGTAGGAAGTCTGTTCTAGAGCATCAGTCCTCCCAAGACCAGAATCTGATAGAGAACACCTCTTCCCCCAGCATAAGACTAACGTATAGGCAGAGTCACTGCCATGCATAGCCTGGGACCTCAGGATAGGACACCGTGGGGAGCCCAGCCATTCAGAGAACGCTGAAACTGCTGTCCAACATCAGGAAGTCCTCCATTCTCTGCCCTGCTCCACCATCAATAAATGTTTGTGTGGGGCCTGGAGTGAGGGCTTTTGCAGTGGACCTGAGTTCAATTCCCAAAACACACATGACAGCTTACAACCATCTGTAACTCCAGTTCCAGGGAACTGATACCCTCGTCTAACGTCCACTGGCATTGCAGGACCTGGGTACACTTACATACATGCAAGCAATATACTCATACACATAAAACAAAAATCAATCAATCAAAAAATATTTGTGTGAATGTGAAGGAAGGAGGACACTTATTCACTGCCATTGGGAGAGAAAGATTTGTGCAGTCACTATAGAAATGAATGTTGAAGTTCCTCTAAAAGCTAGTGATAGATCTCCAAGATCCAGCTATACCAGTCTTGGGCATATACCCAAAAGACGCTATATCTTCCAGCAGAGACACTTGCCACTCAGGTTCATTACTGTTCTAGGCACGATAACCAGAAAATGCAAACAGCTTAGATGCCCATCAACCAATGAATGAAAAATCAAAACGTGGTATATTTACACCATCAAATATTATTCAGCTGTAAAAAAATGAAAGTATGAAATTCACAGGTAAGTGAGGGAGCTAGAAATAATCATTCTGAGGCCCAGAAGGACAAATGTTACATATTCTCTTTCATATGTGGATGTTAAATTTTAAACTTTAGTTGCGTGTATTTAAATTGGAGTACTTGTGGAGGTCAGGAAATTAGTAAGGGACTATAGGCTAGACATTCTAAGAGATGGAGATAGAATAAAGGTGACGTGAAGGGAGAAAGAAATTTTTAAGTAAAGAAACAGAAATTTTTAAGTAAAGTGGGAGGTAGGAGGACAGGATAGAAGAAGGAACGTGGAAGGGATAACTAAAGACCTTTGGAAATTTCATATGGAAATCCAACTGTAGAAACTTCCTAAACTATTTACATATACATATATAAAGGAGTTTTAATGGAGCTACCTCATAAAGGATGTACAATGCCTCTCCAAGACATTATATGCTTGGAGCCCAATTCCAGGTATAGGTTCCCTCTCTTTGAGTTGTTAGTCAATAGAACTCCATAGATCCTTCGCAAACATTCTATGGCTATTACCATTGTTCTTGTTTACCCTCCAGAACTTGATGATATGACCTTATTGCTCAAGATACAACATGCTTGAGGTATGAAGCATGAAGAAATCAGGCTGACTGACCTTGAACCTTCATACTCACTGGCTGGCTTTCACAGAAGGTTTTTTGACATACTACTGAGGGTGAAGAGGAATCGAGAGTCTTACCTAATTGTGAACCGTTCAAGCTACATTAACAATCGCCTGGCAAGGTAAGCCCACAGGGACAACTATCACATGACTGCTATAGGAGTAAGCAACCACTTTCTGATTGGATTTAAAGCTTGCTCCACAACACACACCTCATGCATCGTACTGTTAACTGAGTCCAAAACTGGCTAGTGACTGACTAGATTGTAAACCCTGGGGGAGAAACTAATACTATTATTCTGCCAACTGAACATAGTGTTAAACTACCCACTAATTTCTTATCTTTACAGATGTTTCAGTGTTGTCTGGTCCACTGGGTAAGTGCTCTGCTCTGGGGAGGTGTTCGCAGAGAGGCTGTGACTACCTGTAGAGGAGGACTGCTATACTTCATTCAATTTTCTGGGCACATAAAACTTCTCTAAAAAAGAAAACTCATGAATGTTTTTCATGTAATTAAATATAAAAGGACACAAAACTCTAAAAAGAAAAATGGACACTGGCCCTTTTTATTCCATATGAAATAGGAATGTATTTGAAAAGTATACGCAAAATACTTTAAGACAATAGTTCTCTCCTGAATGAGAAGCGGGTGGGATGGGCAGGCTGTCCCTCTGGGGGAGCATGTCAGAGTCACTCAGAAAGTATGCACCGCCTATGGGAAGGGGCATTCTCCACTCAATATGCCTTGTATGCTATTTCCATCAAGTGGAGTCAGGTGGTTAACAGTGGTATTTCTGCCTGAAGGCATTAAAAAAAAAAAAAAAAGAACAAAGTCTGCTTTGCTATTTTGAAGTTATCTATTTTATTTCTGTTTTGAAATTATCAGACAGTGCTGGGATTTTAATTTATAATGGATTTACATTTCTATAAGAATACCAAAATAGAAATAGTCACTATATTCTTAGCTTGTATTTCCTTTGTATTTTTCATTCAAAATATGAAACAGAATCTTTTTAAATTCTTACCTACTAGACTGATTTTATAGCATAAAATCATGAAGCTTAGAAAATAATAACCAAAATGGAAAACTTGACATCATAGAAAATAGCATAGAGTTGTGTTTAAATAAAGCCGACCATAGATTTCAAGTCTATTACGGTCTGAAGTAGGGACCCAAAACAGCATGTTGGAATTCTAACTCCCATTACCTCAAAATGTGACCTCATTTGGAAATAGATAATGAATATGTAATTAGCTAAGATGAGGTCATACTAGGGTAGAATGGGCTTGTAGGTCAGTACAATTTGTATCCTTACAATAAAAGGTACGAGTGAGACTAGGACGGTGGGGGCGATGCACTCACAAGCCAAGAAAGCGTGAGAGACTGCTGGAAAATATCAGAAGCAGAAGCCAATTCCTTCCCTTAGGTTTTAAAGGAAGAGGACTCTGACAACACCTTGATTTTCTACTTCCAGCCTCCAGAACTACAGCACAATCTGTGTCTATTGTTTAAACCTACCCAGTCTGTGAGAATGTGTTACAGCAGCAGTAGGAGACTAATACATCCCAGGCTCTGACCCTTCTGAGCTATATAACCCTGAGAAAATCCTTCACCTCTTTAAACCTGTCTCTTCAGGTGTGGAATATGATGAAAGCAGTGATGTTAAATGCAAATGGAGTAATGATGAAGGTAGTTGCTGGATGTAACACAGTTCAAATAGTATTAGATGCTTAGTAAAGTTATGAAAGTACTCATCGTATGCAGATGTGAAAGGCCTATTGCAGTACTTGATCCATCGATGGTATTGAGTGAATAGGTGTTTCCTTTCCATAGGTACAAGATCCTAATCAGTATTAACCTTAAGCTGTACGATAGCTAATCTAGGTTGCCAAGTGGACACACACGGGAAGAAGGACCCTCAACTGAGGAATTTCCTAGATCAGACTTTTGCCATATATATGGGGGCATTTTCTTAATTGCTAATTGATGGAGGAGGGCCAAGCCCTGTGGTCAATGTCATCCCTGAGCTGGTGGGTCTGAGCTGTGTAAGAAAGGCAGCTTGGGAAGACAGAGCAAGCCAGTGAGCACCCAAGGCCTGCCACTCTAGGCGAGGTTCTATGATCTTTAAAAAAAAAAAGTGTCTTTTAATACATTTCAGGAAGCAATTTTATATCACACTCAATATTAGTTACTAATACGTTCACTTTTGTTACATGCACCTATTATTTTCTCTTAATATTCACTCAGCAAGCATTTATACCAAAAGACTTTACTGAACTACGTTGATCTGATAACTGTATGGTAAAGAAAATATTGAAAGATGTAAGAAATTAATAAAATAAGAACACAATAGGAGTAAATAAGCAAACCGTCAACTCAGTCATGAATGATGCTGTGCTGGAGATAGAATTCTTTGTCACCATTGTTGTTTGTTTGTTTGTTTGTTTGTTGTCTGCGTGTAGCCCCAGCTGGCCTGGAACTCACTGTGTAGTCTAGGGTGGCCTCGAACTCACAGAGCTGACTGCCTCTGCCTCCCGCTTGCCGGGACTAAAGGTGTACACCACCTCACCTGGATTTTGATCAAATTCTTTGAGGATATAAAGAGTAAAAACTGCTATTTTTCTCTTCAATTTTATGTGTCCATAAAATTTTACTGGCTTAAAGAACTACAACTAAAAAGAAAAACTAACACACCCAAGGTAAATAAAAATTTGTCCATGTTAAATCTCAAATATTTATCCAAATCTTATGGAGACATCTGACTTCAGGACCCTAATGCAAAAGTCTGCTTATTAAGAGCCAAGCATTGGAAGAGTAAGAGTTGCTGGGAGGGGTGGGCAGAGGAGAGGGACCCATGCCCACACACACTGTAAAACTAAGGTGACTGAGGAAGAATCTCCTGACATCTCTTCACATATCACCTGAAAGATTTATGCATTCTAAAGAAATGGAAAAGTTTATGATTACTTTAATTCTAGTGGTGTTTGAAAATTTCATGTAAAAGACACTATTTTAATACAATCTTCCATTTGGAGTTTGGCAAAATAGGTCCATAAGAAAGATATTGGATTTGTTTTCCTTGGCAGACAGCCGCCATCTGGGCTTCTTTCATCTGAAACTCTTTACCAGCTTGAGAGGGGGAGCGACTGAGATAATGCACAGCTTGTGCTTCTCCAAGAGACCCAGAGGAAGCTGGAACCATCCCCGAAAATCCTGATGTTTGCATGAAAACTCAAGGCAGAGAGAGAGAGAGAGAGAGCAAGAACGAGAGCAAGAGAGAGGGGGGGTATTTTGTAGTATTGTATCAGTGAAGAGGAGGAAAGAGAGGAGGAAGAAGCCACTTTTACAGAATATATTGAGTCATTTAAATACGTCCCATATAAAGTATCAAGAGCCACTCATTAATACTGATTAGTTGTTAAAATTACAAATTCACAGCTAATCACAGCACACCCTTAAGTGAAGAGGAGGACACTTTTACAGTGCCTTATTACAGGCCAAATTGAGCCGTGAGTCAAAAGAACCATGAAAAATTAAATAAAACCTAGTTAGGGATTAAGGGTCTTATAATTTAAGAATCTCATTTTGTCAACCTTGATTTATTTAGACATGGTGATATTTTGTGTTTAATTTTCCACTATATGTTGAATTCAGGTCAGACAGCAGATCTCAGAGAAAACAGGTATTAGGTACACTTTCAGAGGGCTCTCTCCTGGAGTGTTAGAGGCCGTAGGAGCTGGAGATGAGAATATGGAAACAAACTGTTTTCCAAGCCTGATTGATTTCCATGACTCTCTGAACATCCCCATTCTCGTCTGTAAAACATAGTACATAACACCTAGTCAATAGAGTGGTGCTGAGCAGCAAAGTCCATACCACAGTGGTTAGCAAATGAAAGCCATCTCTGTAGCAGGGTGCTCACGGCATTTTTTCGATTTCTCGTTTTAACGCTACTTACTTTGATGGATTCTTTGTTGTCTGAACTTATTTGAATGGGAACCAAAAGAACATGTTACAGCTACTTTTCTAAGTACTGCTTAAAAACCTTGAAAGCTGGCACAAGCAGGAACATTTTTTGAAATAATAGAAATTACATAAAAAGCTATCCCCTTCCTGCGGTCTCCCAGGCTTTGGCAGACGCTAGCAACCCTGGAAAGAAGCACAAGCCAGCACCTGCAAGTTTGCTTTTGGATCCAGTCACCCTCTACCACCACCCATCACAAAGGCTGGGAGGAACTGTGGAAGGGCACAGCAAGAAATCCATGAGCACCTCCAGACACTGTATTTCCTCTGGATGGGACATTAATGTTGCAGTTTAGTATTCCACTCTTTGGAGATATTGGAATACTTTGACAGGTGAAGATTTGGGGAGGTCTTTTTGAGATAGGGTCTCCCTGTAGCCTTAGCTAGCCTGGAGCTCACTATGTATACGAGGCCTGCCTTGATTTGAACTCACAAGACATCCACCTGCCTATGCCTCCTGGTGGGATTGAAGCTGTGGGCCCCCACACCGGGCTACAGGTTAAGATTTTAAATAATCTTCTGCATAGACTTTTGATGAGGAGTCTATGCAGTTCTCTTTGATGGAGATGTCTGGCTTGAATTGAGTCCCCTAAAAAACTGAAGACTGGCCTACTATTCAGTCCCTTCCAAATATATTCTATTCAGCCTTGAATGTTACTCCATGACATGGTTCATGGGTATGTTGTGTTGTCTTAGATTTTACTCAAATGTCCTCCCCCCAGGTCTTTCTGTGGAATGCTGGGTGCACTTGACCAGCCCATTCCTTTAGGGTACCTTAAACCCTAAAGGAACAGTGGAACTGGAAGCAACAGGATTGGCTAGAAAACCACATGTACCTCGGGGCCCATTATGAGTCTTAACTCATGACATACACCAATCTTGCAGTAAGTATCAGTCACCTTTAAGATTTCATGTAATTGAGTCATTATCGTCATTATAGGTTATAATACTGAGCATGCTGATCTAACACTTAAAGAGCGCTGTCTTCACAGGACCAAAGCATGCTCTTCAGTGTAATGACACTTAGCTTAAATGATGCAATTCCTCATAATTGTGATGAACTAGGGAAAATGTGAAAAATGCCAACCTCCTTCTTTGAAAGTCGAACCAAATTCTCAAAATATTCATATTTCACCAGAATATGATTTCATAATAGAACAAGTTCTTGATGACTGGGGGATTCTGGTCTGTGTAATTAGCAGACTTTCAAGTTGGTCAAGAACAGTACAATTTTCCATTCCACTATAAAAAAAAAAAAAAAAGAAATTTTTGGTCAACATATATCAGAAGTCCTCTTTAATAATTTTTACCTCTAAAATCTCTCAGTAAACAAAACAAATACAAGACAAAATTAATGCCTCCTCTGACTTTTTTCCCAAAATCCTCACAGTGAAATGAGATAGTTATATTTGGAAACATCTGCATGACATTCACAACCTCTCTGGAGTAGAAACTAGGAGGCAGGAAGAGGGACCCACTCTCCATTTGCAGAACAGGGGTGTCTTGGCTTCTGCAGGTCACACGTCATGTATTTTAGCCCATCCAGTGGGACGAAATTCCTAAGCCTCACCTCACTGTGTAGGGCCAGTACACTTCCCCCAGTACATTGTCTTGGACAACTGCTTAAATTCCTGAGATTGGTAATAAACAACTACCATCTTGACCATTTCCCTTTGTAAACTCACAAATTCTGTAGTAGCTGAATCACCCCTTTCCTTTGATGGTCTATGTTAGCATCCCATAAATCCTATAATCGTGGAGGATCCTCTGACAGTCTGTGGGTTTTTCTGCTAAATCACAGTGAGAAGAAGATTGGGAGGAAACTCAAAAATAAAGCATTCTGGAGCATTAGAAGATTTACACTGGGGCGTGAGGAGAGCTGGCAAAGCTCCTGTCAGGCCTTGACAACGGGCCAGCAAGTACATCTCAGCACTGCGGATGTCCTGGGTTAACAGAGGGTGAGGGGAGTCAGATCCAGATCTTTCTTCTTCTACATATTCCTGCTGTTGGAAGGATGTGATGAAATTCCAAAGAAGGCTTAACTATCAAGGATTTCAACTAACTGGGGGGTGTAGGGTGGGGCTTCAATGGGGTCTCATTCAAACCAATGTAGAGCAAAACATTAGAGTAGTACCATTTCAGTTTTTGATTCAGATATTTAGTCCTACTGTCTTAAGAGTTGAACCCAAGACCTTACACAAGCATGATCTGTATTAGCTACTCCTAACCCCAATCCATCACAAATGACAATTTCACAATGACCTATAGTTTTCTTTTTTTCTTGGTGCTGGGAAGTCAGTTTTTTTATAAACTACACTTTCATGTATGAACAAGATGTTGCATGCTTGAGAAGGTTGGGTTCTAAGCTGGGTTGGGCTGACTGCTGAGAAAAGGCTGGTAGAGAGTTGAAAAGTCAAATTGTACCTCATTTAACAAAATCTACGCTATCCCCTGGATAAGAAACATTAGTTGGTATGTTTATAAATGCCTTGAGAACAGAAGAGCATAATGAGGCATATGAAGCATTTTCCCTAATTGCATCAAATTTAAATGTTTTCTAGCATGTTAAAACCAGAATAAGGCTTCAGTAATTATCAGATTGAGACCTAGCGACAGACTTTTTACATCAGAAATTAAAAGGAAAATGGTGGGTCTCTTAAGATGTTAAGACTTCTCATAAACCAATGGCAAGGATTCACTGCATACCTTAACAATTTTTTTTTCTTTTTGACAAAATAAGGAATACTAAGTTGTATGGAATGTGTAAATTCTTAAAATTCTCTCAGACCGGAAATCCTATAAAATGAAAGTTGTAGGCTTAAGCAGTTGCTGAGGCAAAAGTAACAGGTTAGAAAGAAGTAATAATAGACACACAGTTTGGAGCCTCCCCAGAACTTGGTTCCGAGACAAGCTCTTCTCTGTGCTCCATGCCCAGGTGATCCCAAACAGTCCCAGGCCTGGAACAAGTCCACTCACTGTATCTGAAAACAATCAACTGCAGGACTGGAGAGATGGCTCTGTAAGTAAGAGCACTGGCTGCTTTTGCAGAGGACTTGGGTTCAATTCTCAGCATCCACATGGTAGCTAACAACTATCTGCAACTCCAATTCCAGGGGATCTGACACCTCTTCTGACCTCCATGGGCATTGCAAAACACAGGTGCAATACTCTCATACACAGAAAATAAAAATAATAAAAATTTTAAAAAGAAAAGAATCAACCAGAAAGTATTGCAACTTCACGGGACACTTTACCAAAGGGATCATCATCTACTTGTTCTGTGATTTGGTCAGTCAGATTATCAACAAACAAGCATTAAGCAAATAAATATCACACTGAGGCACCATGGTCTGCTCTGGAAGTATGGAGATGAGTGGAGCAGGACCCTCTAAGAGTCCACGAAATTGAAAGCCAATGAAAGTAAAGAATTAAAATTGCATGTGACCAGCACTCCACACGGTGCCAACAGGTAGAATCAAGTCAGAGTGACACCAGGCTTAAGATGGTGTTATGTGGGACAGACACCTACTCACCCCAGATAGGAAACTGACAACAGATCAAAGTCACGATGCCATCAAAATCCAGCTTGGTAAAGCAATTAGCTTATTAGGGTTACTTACAGGGATATGGGTTGGGGTGACCTTTCAGAAGCAGGGACGTGGCATCACTGAAATGTCCCGCCAAAATGGGAGAGAACGAAAAAGTCGCAACCCTGGCAGGCAGCAAGATAGACTGGAGCATCTGCTCTCAGAGGCCCTCCCTGCAGCAGCTGTTACTGTCTTTTAACATGGACACGGCCCTTCACGGATCCTGTAAGTTTCGGCTTTCTGAGATATGAAGTTTATTTACTTCGTTTACTTCTGGCGTCTCCTTCCTGGAGAGAATGTTTCAAGGCAGAGGAAGGCAAATGGGAATTTTCTAGAAGGGTAAGAAGCAAAGGAACATTAGAGAAAGAGGAACAGTATGTAAAAAGGTAGAATCAGTGTTGTGCAGAATTGGTTTGACCAAGTGCCTAAAAGAGAAGAGACGTTTCTCCCCAGGTGACAAGGCATTTTATGCTTTGGTTTCTGACTGAGAGCTGTCTTTCTGAGTATTCAGAAACGTTGTATGCCTCCCTCATCGGAAGCACTACAATTTGATCACTCTAGGGCCAGTCTTATATGGCATATTGATCATAGAGACCACAGGCAAGGTGCAGAGGATTAAAGACATGTGACTCAGTGCTGTCTTCTGTCAAGTGGCCATGTAAAGAGGCTATCCAAGCTGCTAACAAACACCTGAAACCGCCAAAACTTGGGAGGCCGAGGCAGGAAGGCTAGCAAACTTGAAGTCAGCTTGAATGACACAGTGAGACTCTGTCTTCAAAGGCCAAAGAAAGAAAAAAAGAGAAATAGAAGCCATCTGGAATAGCAAACCAGATTAGAAGGTAGTCACATTGTCTCCTCCAGAAGTAAAAAGACCATCAAGTTTTACAGTAAGCAGTGAACTTGCTAATTTAAACTATGTGACTTTGTAAAGAGGAAGACTGAGCCCTTGTATCTGCAGGGAAGCCCCAAGCAGCAGTGGGCTGGATTCATGGAGCCTTCTCCATGAGTCTTTCCATTTTAAAATGGTTTAAAATCTATGTTCATGAAAATTTGCTTGAATGAAATGTTTTTTTTTTTCATCTTCAGGTACATTTTCTAGCTGTGTGAGGACCCTGATCGGCATACGTGGTGCTACCAAGGTAACTAATCAGACTCTCACTCCACAAGCTCCTGTGTATTCACTGGGGATTCCCAACTCTCTGTGATCAAGAAGCCTGATGAAGGACTGGGTGATGGCTCAGTGGGTAAAGCACTGACCACACAAGCATGATGACCTGAGTTTCAAAGCCCAGAACACACACAAACCTGGGTGTGGTAGTGAGCACCTATGATCCTAGTTCTCCTGTGGCAAGACTGGAGATCAAGACAGGAAAATCCCTGAAAGCTCACAAGTCAGCTATCCTAGTGTACACAACAGTGGACAGCAAAGATGCCCTCTCTCAAACAAGATGGAAGGTGAGAAGAACCACCTGAGGTTATCTTCTGATTTCCACATGTGCACACACACACACACACACACACACACACACACACACAAGATTTTTAAAAGAGTCTAATGTCAAAACCAGTTTCCTGAAACATGGCAAAACTGCACTGCTCTATTCAGAAGGCTTTGCCTTCATTCAGTGTATTAAGAAGAGAAATGCCAGGAACACTGTTTCAGAAGAGGATAGCAGAATTAACCCCGTCTTCTTCCTCTCCCCCTTCCTCACGCTCCCCACCCCTCCTCCCATCACTCACGCTGTCATACCTTCTAAACACCAGTATGTAAGGGGAAGCACACTCATGAAAGTGCAAAAGCGATTCTAAGAGTGGACAGCAAAGACCTTTCATCTCCTTTGAAAGATGTCCAGGCCATTAAGGAGATAAAACAAATAATGGACACTCTGCTGGAAAATAAAAACAGAGGTTGAACAGAACAGACAGAACAAAGAAAGATGATGCATCTAAAGAGGACCAGCGTAGCTCCTGGGTAGAGGAGGCTGTAAATGTGGAGTCTGCAGGGAGTGCGGATGGCTGCAGGGGAATCCACGTCACCTCTGCCTCATGGCTCTTCCTGCGGTGTCCCTGGCTGTTTGATGTCTCACTCTGTAATTTCTGCTTTTAGTTTTGACGCCTCCTCATGACAGATCAATGGAAAGGGTGAATGATTTTGTCACCTGTGGCTGAAATAATCTCTTCCTTGCAGGGAGTACAGCTTTTTCCTTTCATGCATGATTTCAGTAGCTGCTTCCCTGATTGCAAAGACAGTCTCATTTAGGTGTAGCATCTGAGAGTAGCTTGGGTTAAGTCCATTACACCCCACAGGAGAATACGCTGTGGAGGTTTCAATACAAAAGTGATATGGTATATATATGAACAAGATGCTGATGCAACAAATGCATCTTCTAGAAAACAGTTAGTTTAAATAAACTGTCTAAAATTAATACTGTACTTTACTTTTGTATCCAGATCAATGTTTGGAAACTTTTTTCTTAAACAACTCGTTATTGGAAAACAAGTAATAACTTCTAAAAATTAAAATTATAATAACAACGTATAGTTACTCACATAATGAGTAAGGAAAATATTGACGGTTGCTAACATCCACGCTGTCTAGGAAGAAAGATGAATATGACTGTTTTGTCAACACAAACTACAGTCAGTCACCTGGGAAGACAGAACTTCAGCTGAGGAATTCCCTCCTTCAGACTGGCCTGTGGGCAGCATGTCTGTGAGGCACTTTTTATTCCTTTTTTTTTTAATCTCTTTGATACAGGGTCACCCTATAGCCCCAGCTGGCCTGGAACTTGCTATGCAGACCAGGCTGGCCTTGAACTCACAGAGATCCACCTGCCTCTACCTCCCAAGTTCTGGGGTTAAAAGCATGTGCCACCTCACCAGGCTGTGAGGCATTTTCTTAATTCCTAATTGATGTAGAAGGGCCCAGCCCACTGTGAGAGGTGCCATAACTGAGCAGGTGGGCCTGGATTGTATAATTAAAGTAGCTAAGTAAGCCAGTAAGCAGCTTTCTTCTGCGGTCTCTGCTTCAGCTCCTGCCTCCAGCTTCCTGCCTGGAGTTCCTGCCCTGACTTTCCTCAGTGATGGGCTGTGACCTGGAAGTGCTAAGGTGAAATAAACCCTTCCTTTGCCAAGTTGCTTTTGGTCAGTGTTTATCACAGCAATAGAAGAAACTAGAGCAATGAGCATCGTCTTCCCTGGTGGACAAGGAAATGCAATGGCTCCTTTGTGGCTCTGCCTGCTGCTTGCTCTGTTGTGTGGCCAAGTGAAGCCTGCTGCAATGTGGATCTTGATCTTTATTGTCCCACACAAGGCTTGCTCACTAGTCTATAGCACTGGTAGCCAGTGGTGGAACTTTTAGGAGGCCAAACCTTATGAAGGAAGTTAGGTAACTAAGGGAGGGTTTGCCCTTGGAGAGAATACTAAGGTCAATTCCTTCCCCTTCTCTTTATTTCTGGGTTGCCACGAGGCAAAGTGGTCTCTGTTGTCACATGCTTCTATAGTGACACTGTGACATACTATGACCACAGGCTCAGCACAAAAGAGCCAAACAACCACGGTCTGGAACCTCTGAATCTATGAGCCAAAACAGACCTTTTCCCCTATTCAGTTTGTCATCTCAGGCATTTGTCATGGTGATGGGAAACCGGCTAACACAAGATCACCTACCTAGACAGAGAAGTGGGATAGACGGTAACACAGCCCTGGAGTCTATAGACCAGTCTTCCCCAAGTTGTGCTTAGCACAAGCTGAGAAGCAGATGCTTATCAACAGTAGTCAGCTGTTGTTGACACTGTTCCTAGGGAGACATGGACAAATGTCTACTCACATCAGATAGGGAACTGACAACAAACCAAAGTAAGCACATAACCAAAGTCAAACTTGGTGAAGCAGTGAGTTTTATTAAGGTTGCTTACAGGCGTCTGGGTGACATGATACTTACAGAAGCAGTAACTCAAAGAGAGCTGCACCACCAAAAGCCCTGCCCCGATGGCTGAAAGCCTGGCGCATACTACACAACTTTCAGGCAGCTCAGCAGGTTGGAGAGTCTTTTCCAAGCAGCTCAGTTGGTTGGGACCTTGTCTAGGCAGTTCAGGGGGCCTCTGTTTCTTCTGAGCATCTGGGTTGATCTGCATCTTCTAGGCAGCTCAGCTGGTCTGAGAGTGTCTTTCCACAGTCCTTAGGGCTTGGCAGTCCTTAAGGGCTTATATAGGCTTTGGAAAGGAGGAGCCTAATGTATCTGTTTCTAGGACTTTCTGAAGCTTTTGAGTTATTTACTTCCTGAACTTAATTAAGGACCTCCCATATAGGATGGAATGTTTCACCTCTACTTAAAATATCTTAGTCTTAACAAAAATTTCCCTCTAAGATGGAAGGTTTTATATTGGAAGAAATTCTACACAGTATCATTATAAGACTTAGTGTTAACTTGGCTCTGTACTACATTGTGTAATATTTTAGATCTGTTATTGATTTGTGTACCTGACAACAACCTTACTGAGAAAGGACTAATACTACTATATTCATAGTATAGCAGGCTCATTCCCTGCTGGCTGCTTGTGGCCAAGACATTCTTTTCCCATTTCCTCTCCTTGGACATTGGACCCATCTCTCTGAGACTGCTTGAGAGTGCCTGACTCTACCTCAGGAGAGGGGTGATATGCCCCAATCCCGCCTTGCCCATCCCCCTGCTTTAGGACCATCTCTAATCCCTCTCACTGCTCCAGGACTCAGTCTCTCCTGATGGCTAGTAGGGAACAGCCCACTTTGTTCTCACTCCCCTCTCCTTGGGTTTTGGCCCTCTCCTGCTGAGGGTGCAGAAGTGCACCTAAGTAACCAGGGCTCTGTCATCCTCCTGGAGAGCTCCTGATTAGCCTGCCTGGGTCTATCTGGTCCCCCCAATATAAAAGAAAAACAGAGAATCTGAAACCTAGACCAACCAATCTTTCATATCTAAGCAGAAAGCAATGAAGCTACATCAATAACGCAAACAGAATCAAATATCAACTCAACAAAGAAAGGCTTGAATTTCATATCAGAATCACAAGCAACAAAAGATATCCACATGCCCAAACCACAGCAACAACAAAAATATGAAAAACCAAAATAATATGCTCCCACCAAACAGTACCAATTCTATAGAAGAATTCTCCAACGGGAAATCCTGGAGGAAGCCCAGGACACAGAACTTAAAAGAATAATCACAAACAAGATCAAAGAATTAAATGAATTTAAAGAACACACAAAGAACTGAAAGAACTCAATGAGTATAAGAATAAATTTCTGACTGAAGCTCAAGAAAATACAAATATAGAGATGAGTGAAATGACAAAGACAACTCGGAACTTGAAAACTGAATTCACAGAAGAGATAGAAATACTGAAGAAAACTCAAACTGAAATAAAAAGAATTGAAAAACTCAATAAGCAATTTAAAATGACAGGAGAAAGCCACACCAACAGAATGAATGTAATGGAAAACAGAATATCAAGACTAGATAATAAAGGTGAAGAATTAGACTGCTCAAGCAAGGAATATGAAAAAAAACTTTTTTTTTGGTCTTTTTTGAGACAGGGTCTCCCTATAGTCCCAATGGGCCAGAAACTCACTATGAAGACCAGGCTAGCCTCGAACTCACAAAGATCCACCTGCCTCTGCCTCCTGATTGCTGGGATTAAAGGCGTGTGCCATTGTGCCCAGTCTGAAAAAAAAAATTAAAACACAGGAATGAAATATGCAAAAGATGTGGGACACCATGAAAAGATCAAACCCATATATCACAGGCACTGAGGAAGGAGAAGAATCCCAGGTCAGTGGTATTGAGCAGATCTTCAACAGGAATAGAGAAGAAAATTTTCCCAAACATAGCCATAAATTTACAAGAAGCACAGAGAACACAAAACACACAGTACCAAAAGAGAAACTCCACACAACATATCACAGTAAAAATGCTAAATACACAAAAAAAGAGAGAATACTGAAAGCTTAAAGAATTCAAGTCCACTAACGCAGGCCTACACAGAATAGTCAAAGCAATACAAAGGAATGAAGAAAGAGGTGACTATACCCAGAGGCAACAGAGAGAAAGCAAATGAGCTTATAACTATGGAAACACAAAATAGGACCAAGAACACAAACAGAAATCAAAATGGCATTAACCCACACACATCTTTCAACAATAACTTTAAATATCAATTACCTCAACTTCATGATCAAGACACAGAATAGCTGAATGGATTAGACACAAGATCCGTCTATTTTCTGTCTCCAAGAAACTTATCTCACCATCAAGGATGCATTACCTTAGGGTAAAAGGATAGGAAAAACATTCCAAGCAAAACGCACTAAGAAACAAGCAGAAGAGATAAAGAAAGTTACTTCCAGGAACTGGAGAGGTAGCTCAGCAGTTAAGAACACTGGTTGCTCTTGCAGAGGACCCAGGCTCGATTCCCAGCACTCATGTGGCAGATAACAACCATCTATAACTCCAGTACCAAGGAATTCCAACTCCCTCTTCTGACTTCGTGGACATTACACAACATGGTTGCACTTACACACATGTGGGCATTACATTCATACACATTAAATAAAAATAAAACGTGCACACACACACACACACACACACACACACATAGATGAAGGTCACTTCCTTCTGATCAAGGAACAATTAATCCCTCTGATCAAAGGACTAAAATAAGATAGGGATAAACTTCTGACTAAATTCACAAAAAAAGATAGATATATTGAAGAAAACTTAGGCTGGAATGAAGAAGAAAGTGAAAAACTCAACAAACCAGTTGGAAATGACAAGAGAAAGTCTCACCAACAGAATGAATGAATTGGAAAACAGAATACCAAGACTGGATAATAAAGCTGAAGAATTAGAGCACTCAAACAAAGAATATGAAAAAATTTTTAAAAAGAAATGGAATATGTAGGAATGTGGGACACCATGAAAAGACCAAATTTATGCATCATAGGAATAAAGGAGAAGACTCTCTTGATAATGGTATTGTCCAGATTTTCCACCAGACTGAGAGAAAATTTCTCTAAATTAAGGAAAGCTATGCCCATACAATTACAAGAAACTCATAGAACGAAATAGAAAGGATCAGAAAAGAAATTACCCCTGGGATATCATAGCAAACCCTAAGCATACAGAACAAAGAAAGTATACTGGAAACTGCAAAAGAAAAACAAGTCACTTACAAAGAAAAATCCATCCGAATTACAGCTGATATTTCAATGCAAACTATGAAAGCCAGAAGACCCTGAACCAAAGTATTCTCAGTTCTAAATGACCATAGATGGACCTAGAATTCTTTACCCACAAAAGATGTCTATTATAGTTGAAGAGGAAAGAAAAGTCTCCCATGACATGAATAGGCTGAAATAATTCATGTCTAGAAAATCAGCCCTTCAGAGAATACTTGAAGCAATACAAAGAGGTACAGAATGGAGCAACTATATCAAAGGGAAAATAGAAAAATCTAAATGAAGGTATAACTGGGGAACCACAAACTTAGACCAAGAATGCCAACAGAAGTTAAACTGACAGTAACTAATATACATCATTCAATAATAAGTATAAACATCAAAGGACTGAACTCCCCAATCAAAAGACACAGGGTAGTTGAATGGATCAAGAAACAAAAATCCATATTTTGATGTCAGCAAGAACCCCTAGGACAGGAACTACCTTAAAGTGAAAGGATGGAAAGAAATATTTCAAGCAAATAGCAGTAAGGAACAAACAGGAGTTGCCATTGTAATATCTGACAAAATCGACTTCAACTAAAACTAATCAGAAGAGGTAAACAGGGTCACTTCATTCTGAATGTAAGAGCTGTTTTTTTGAAAACATAAACAAGATAAACCAACTGTTAGTCCAGTTACCCAAAATAAAGAAAAAGCAAATCCAAATCAATATCAGAGATGAAAGGGGAAACATCACAGCAGATACCACAAAGATCCAGAACATTATAAGGGAATTCTTTGAAAACCTACAAATCTATTAAATTTGAAACCTTAAAAAAAAAAGAATGAATTTCTAAATTTATGGAAACCGCCAAAGCTAAATCAAGAAAAGATCCACAGCTTAAACAAACCCTAACAAATAAGGAAATTAAAACAATAGCAGTAATACAAAAATCTCTAGACTAATAAAAGCCCAGTTCTAGATGGATTCACAGCAGAATTCTACCAGACATTCAGAGAAGATCTACAACCAATACTATTTAAATTATTCAAAAAGATAGAAACAGAGAAGGAACTCCCAAACTCCTTCTATGAAGCCAGTATTACTATAATACCAAAACCGTATAGAGACATAAGAAGAAAAGAAAACTATATGCCCCTATCCTTAATGAATGTAGATTCAAGAATTCTCAACAAAATACTTACAAACTGCATGAAGACACACAACAAAATAATCATCCACCATAATCAAGTTGGCTTTCTTCCAGAGATGCAGGGATTCATTAATGTATACAAATCAGTAAATGTAATAAGTCATATAAATGGACTTAAAGACAAAAAATCACATGGCAACTGGTCACTGCTGGGTGAGAGAGAGTTGATTTTCTTTAAGGGAGTGATACTAGAAAGGCTGGACAGGCTCCAGGGGACAAATTCACACTGAGGGACATCTGGGTACACAAACTTGACTCAATAGGCCTTAACATATGTGACAGAATACATGAAATTCTGTTGGTGGGCTATGAGGCTGAGTACTGATAGGGGATGGTATCTAAATATGATTAAGATGTATCGTATGAAATCCACAAAAATTCAATAAAGTATACTTAAAAAAATAAAGTATACTCAAAGTATAGTAAACTGATGGAGGGATCAGTGACTTACGCTGTATCACTGCTCTTTATCTTGTAGCTACGGCACTCCAATCTCTGCCACCACCTTCAATGGTCTCCCTTCTACTCTGTCTTCCTTGTCCTATTGGCACTTGTCATTGGCGTGAGGAACAGAATGATCTCATCTGAAGACCTTTGACTTGCCATTGGCAAAGATGGAGTAGGATGGGGATGCTTGGGAGCATGGGAAGGGACTTGCGTGTAACTATTACAGTTGCTGTCGAAGATTAAGAGCTGGAATTTAAGACCAAACCGTCTGACTAGGATCCGGTTCTTCAATCCACTCCCAGTATATCAAAGGCTTAAGAGCTGGGAAGACGAGGGCAAATAGGGAACCTCCCTGAGTGTTCTGCACCAGGCAAGCTTCTGAAACCCTCTCCTGCCTCCCAGTATCCCAGTACTGATCCATGAGATATGATTTCTCCACAGACCGTGACTAAAGGCAAGATGGCCTTCCTTCTACCTGGTATTGTGAAGTAAAATCATGCCGGTAACTGGACGAAGCTAAAGTCTGAGACTGGGTCACGTTCCCATTCCCTGGGAAACCCAGGTTAGAACTTCAAGATCAAATTTCACATAGTTTCCCACACAGAGAAAACAGATAAATAAGTCTGCCAATCCTGGTAAAGGAACTTCCCCACAAGAAGAGGCAAACAGAGCTGGCCTAGCGGGGGAGAAGTCTCAAGTTCCCTAGGAACATTGTGGCTGACATTAATGAACTAGTTATTCTATGTTGGACCCGGTAGCAGACACCAGAATTGAATAGGTACACTTTGCTCCGTGAACCTGGAGAGATTTATAATCACCAGGATTTCAGTTTTCCTATCTACAGTATAATCTACACTTAGAATAAATAGCTCTAAGGATTTACATTTCACTTTAAAATTTATACTTCGATGGGTTTTAGGAGTATATATGCTTGGTTAAGTTTGGGTTTTGGTTTGTTTTATTTTTTTATGGTTCAAGGGACTAGAACCCAGGTCCTTGAGAAGGCTACACAAAGGTTCTAAACCTCAGAAAAGTTTTTAGTGGGGCTAGTAACATGACTCAGTGGGCAAAGGGGCATGACACTGAGCCTGATGACTGAGTTCAGATCTTGAACCCACTTAGTAGAAGGAGAAAATCAGCTCCTAAAAGTTATACTCTGACCTCCAAACAAGCACTGTGGCCTGAGTGTACCCACATAGGAACAATCAATCAATCAATCCATCAATATGTTTTCTGAAGTTTTTAATGTCTTGCCAGCTATACTACTAAGGAATAAGATATTGAAGAAAAACCATTTATTTAATATTTATTTTTCCATTGAGTTATATCATATTCACTTCATTTTTAGCCATAGACTTCAAAGAGAAATTTCCTCTAGAAATCCTCTGCAGACAACTGGAGATGGATTTGGGTTAGGTTGGTCTTGCTTTGCGCTGAAAGTTTTCCAAAGAAGCATTTCCTCATAAGTGAATGGTGTTAATATCTGCTGGGAAATTTCCAGTGCTAATTTGTCTCCTACTATTACAAAGTAATTAGTAATGGTACAATTCATACCAACAAATCATTTTCAGAGGTGGGAGCTCACAATTCCAGGAAGTCTGGCTACGTCATTGATAATTCTGTTGCAAGTTGTTCAAGTGTTTACATAAGAAATTATAGAGTGATTTCTGGAACTATTTTAATGGGTCATATTCTCCCATTTGCTCTGAAATATTTATAAATATATTTTGAGAAAAGGCATACCTTTGAGTGGATTAATTTGTATAAATACAAACTTCCCATATTTGATACAAAAACTAATGATTTCACTGAAGGCAGGGAACTAACCTCAAGAAATAGTTCCTTTCCCTTCCCAACACCACTAGAAAGAGGAATTTAAGGGGACAGTAGTGGACTTCCACAGCCACCACTGTACTGTAAGTACTTACAGGAGTTCAACAACAGTGGAAAAATACATATTCAGTCTGCAGCTAACATTGGTACTAAAATTCCCCTTTCTCCATTCTCCGTTGTATGTTCCAAACTTCAAAACTCAGTCCGAAAGAAACAAGAAAATTGGAGGCAGACAGACTACTACGGACATACCTTCAGTCCCAACACCCACTTCTGTGCCGGCACCTGCATTCTTAACATGAGGACCTTACCAGCTGGGGCTGACAATCCTTAAAGGTTAGTAGTAAACAAACCCCCACACAAAAAAGCTTTATTTCCCAGGAACCAATTCCCCACTTAGCCCATAGGCAACATCCATCATTTCACCACCATCTTTTGTTTATTTTAAATCTTTTATTTTGGGCAGTACCTCACCTAGCCAGACCATCCTGTGAACTTCCTTAACGTTAAATTATCCTCCAGTAAATCTTTCACCATTCCCCACTCCATCTCTTCCCCCAAAGGAAAGAGATGAAATGTTAATCCTTGCTTGTTTCCCAATTTACCTAGCTGTATTGTTCCTCCTTATATCTGGAAGAAGAAAACGATCCTGTCAACATAATCTACAGATTGGAACCATTGTAAAAACCATTACAGACTTATACACTGGTCCTTTATTCCTTTATAGACTATATGACCTCTGGGATGAGTGAGTTTTTTCATGTCTGAAGTAACATCACAAGAAGAAAGAGAAATTATATCTAATTCATAGCTTCATAGCTACCCTTTGAAACATAGCTCCCCTTGAGAATCTAGCATCTTTATGAGAGAGAATGCATGCACGAGTCCTTACAAAGCAGACCTGTGCAGTGAATTTGATAAAGGAAGCGGTGGAAGAGTCAAGGGGGCCGGCGTGGTCAGGGAGGACACGGCACAAGAGGGAAAGCTGCCGGGAAGAAGTGAGAAAACCATGTCACCGGTTTTGATAGGATCAGCACAGAACATTCACCCTCGGCCATTTTCTGTTTGACCTCTGTCAAATGTCCATAATTCTTTCAGCCTCTGACTTTTTCATCTATAAACTAGAGATGATAGAGTAATGCCATCATGTGTGAGGTGTGTGTGTATATGTGTGTATTTATGTGTATATATATATGTGCACAGACATGTGGAGGTCAGAAGTCAAATTAAGGTATTGTCTTTGGTTGTTCTCTGTGGGGCCTAGGCTTATTGCAAAAGGCATTGAGTGGGCAATGTGACCTGGGAGACCCTGAAGGGACGGCAGGTGTCCGGAGTGCTCTGCCTTGAGGCTATGACCCAGACCCCATAAAGATCACAGCAGACAAAGCCAGGTCTTAGGTTTCCTTTCCTCGTTCCTTAATTCCTGCTTAACTGTCTTTCCCCACCCTGTAAGCCACATCAGTCCTGCGCTCTTCCTGCCTAAGAAAAAAAAAACACCTCTAACTTTCCTGACTTCATCAGCAGCCAGACAGGCCTCCCTATATAAACCCTTGCCTTGGTTTCAATAAATGAGCTGTCCACTGACACAGTCTCCCGGGAGTTCTTTCCCGTAGCACTCTGAGCCACCTGAGGACCTGTTCGTCTGCTCTCTATTCTCTGGAGTGGCTAGTCCACAACAGCTGCCCCATGGAGACAGAGACCCACAGTTCTCTACCTTATTTTTAAAGACAGAGTCTTTCATTGAAACTGTATCTCATCAACTGGCTAGAGTAATGGGCCAACAAGACCACAGGATCTTCCTGTCTCCTCACACTCAACTCCCTGCACTGAGATTTCAGGGGCACTGTACTGTGAGCAGTTTTTCACATGGGCACTGGTGCTCCAAACTCAGGTCCTCATGTTTGCACAGCAAACCCTTAACCCTAAGTAATCTCCCTAGCTCCCAGCACCATCATTTTTAAATCCATTGATATTTAGTCTTTCTGTGACTTTTGTCATTGTTAGATAATATCTCCTTTTTAGAATACCTCTCTCCATTGACCTGTAAGAAACTACTAGTTTATTTCATGCGTGTTTTCAGAGAGTATGTTCTCTTTCTTTAAACAAGGGTTTCTCTAAAATCCTCATTTTAACTGCTCTTTTTAATTCCCAGGATAACATCACCTTTACACGCAGATTTAAATAATCTCTTTATAGCCACTATGCCCAGATTCATAACTCTGGCTTAATCCTCTGTCTTCCACTGTGTGTGTGTGTGTGTGTGTGTGTGTGTGTAGTGTTAGTGGAGACTGAATATAAAGTCTGTGCATTTTAGGCAAATGCTTTACCTCTGAGATACAAACCCCATTTTTTTTGAGATATCATCTTACTGTTTCACTCAAGATAGCCTTGAATTTGTGATACATGTGCCTAACCTTCCCAGTGTTGGGGTTACAGGCATGAACCAACATGCCTAGTTTTATATCTATACATCTTATTGGATAATTCCTCTTGGACATTCCCCAAGCATCTCATCTCGATGTATTCAAAAGTAAACATACCTCTTCTTCCAAATCTGCTTCCCCTCACATCTTCCCTAGCTCTATGAATGACATTGCCATCTGTTTAGTTATTTGTATTCAGCCCCCCACCCCACCTCCCAGGAATAACATCAGTTTCAAAGATTCCCTAGCAGAACTTACAGAGCTCAGAAAAGCTGTAATACTCACTGAGTTTACTGCAGAGTGGAAACACTAAAATAGCAAAGGTAAAAGACTCATAAGAAGAGACCAGGCCCAAACTTCTAGATGCCCTCTCTCAGTAACTCTTCCAGACCGTTCTCCTAGTAACCACATATGACATCACATACATGATATCACCAACCAGGGAGGTTCCCAAGCTTCACTGTCCATGGCTCTTATGATGATTTGATCACACAGATGTGGCTGACATCCACAGAGTAGAAATCAATTATTTAGTGTCTATTCCTTTCTGCGGTCAAATGACGGTACATGAACTAATATCCTCACATCACAGGCCTTGACACAAGTCTAAAGTGTCCTGGTAACGGTGAGACTTCCACATTCCTCTCTTCTCATGGTTTTCATGTTCACTTTCATCACCAGGATTATATTCTGAGATCTCAGGGAGATGAAAGCTGTCTTTTCTAAACTGTTTTTCAATCATAGTTTTTCCAATTAACATGAGAGCAAAATGCAGTTTTAAACATTTCCGTGTTTTTATGAACCAAGGTACCTGTGTCTTATTTATTCAGCATTTCACAGTATGAAATAATCAACAGAGGTTATGCTGGTTAACCTTGATTGTCAACTTAACAAGATTTAGAATCATCTAGGAAACACATTTCTGTCTACGGGGACATTTCCACAGAGGTTTCATTGAGGAGGAAGACCCTCCCTGAATGTGAGTGGCGCTATCCCATGGGCTGAGGTCCTGAAACATAAAGAAGGGAACGCAAGCTGAGCACCAACATTCATCTCTCTCTGCTTTCTGCCTCATGTTCCTGATGCTCCTGATGCTCCCTGCAAAGAAGAAGAGCTAACCTTAAAACCGGGCCCCCTTCCATGTTGTTTATCAGGTGCTCAGTTACAGTTGATAAAGACTATGCTCTTAAATCCCATAAAAAGTCTGACACATCTGATATCCAAAATAATACAAAATATTATCTCCTTTAGTGAGGTCACATTGTTAATTAAACCGATCCAGACAAAGCCACAACAACAAAAAGTATATTTTAAGAGCTTTCCAAAACTTAAAACCATTTGCACTGATTTTTCCCAGTTGTTGCAATGTGTTTTAGTGACGTTAACAATTTTATAAATAATAATAAACTTTTATCATCAAGAGCATAAAAATGTAGAGATCTGCTTAGCAGAGATGTGAAGTCTTTTATTTCCCTTGTAGTCTCTTAAAACAACAACAACAACAAAGGATTCTGTTTTAGTTTTATTGGCTGTGGGGCAAAACAGCAATCTAAAGATTGGAACAAAGAAACGGGGTTACTTTTTTTCTTTTTTAACATCTAGATTAGTATGAATTACCATATAATGAGCTGGAAATTCCTGCCAAGAAGCTGAGGTTCCAGAATTCTTTAATGTGCATCTCCTTCCTACTGAGTGAAATAAAAGTTTGAAAGTGTGAGGGATTTGCACTTGGAAGACATCTCGACGCTCCCTGAATGGGAAGACATCTCAAATCTGTCTGTCGGTAGGAAAGGCATGTTTTCCATGAACAACCTTTGTTGCTGCCTCCTGCATCTCTGATCCTGATGTTTCCGGTGATGCGTTGTCTTAGCTGTGACCAAAGACAGAGGCGACACCAGTGATGTCCACTAACTGAGGAAAAGAGCTCTCAGTTCCCTCTAACTTTCCAGATTGGAAGGAACCACACGAGTACTGCTCTTCTGAAACGGACTGAGCCTAGAACAGGCAGCCCAGATGTCAAGGGCCACCAGGAACAGAATGGAGTGTACTTCCTTGTCCCTCATGAAGTGTTCTGGGACCATTTGCTTCCTCTGCCTGCTCTAATAATGTTTTTGAGGAAGGAGAATCTAAACATGGCAGGAAAAACCTCTGTGCTCAAGGCAAACATGCCCAGCCAGGGACTAAGCACAGATTTCTGTACTCTGGACCCACCACATTCACTACCACCTGCATAACACCCACCCTGGGACCCTCAAAAGGCCCAATCCTGTCACAGCTACTAAGCAATGTGTATGCCTGAGGGAACCTGGGCTCCCAGAGGTGTGGCTGGGTCTCCCCTGCTGGACCAACACTGCAGAGCACACTCTGCCTGCCCATTCTTTCCTCCTTCTCTCTGTCCGTGCAGGGACCATCCTTGCCCCCATTGCCTCCTTTCTCCCCCTCCTGACCTAGACACAGTCTGCCCTCTAAAAAAATCATGTGTGTGTCTAATCCTGCCTTGACGTCTGTTTCTATGACTCAAACTCAAATATTTATTGTATCCATTGGGATTATGTTACCTTGACTATATAGAAAATACAAAATAACACTGTCTCTGTGATCACTGAATTTTATTTTTCTCTCAAGCCCAGGGGTAGGCCTTTCGGCACTGATAAAATAGAGGAGTCTACTGTCTTTTCACTCCACCTCATAATCCTAGCTTTCATCCTCCGGGTCACCTGTGGTGCAGAATGACTGTCCGAGTGCCAACCGGCGGTCTGCATAAGGGATCAGGAAAACAGCAATGGCAAGGGGATCATAATGGTGTTTCCATAATAACCAAGGTTTCTTCAAGAGCCTTCTTGAAAGTTCTATGCAACCTCCCCTATTGCTTCAAAGGCCAAAACAATCTCATGGGCATGCCCAGGTTCAAGAGGAACACAAAAGGGGCATTTTAGCCAGGGCGCTGGCATCCAGAATGGCACTGGTGTCCTGTGATTGAAGACTGCAAGCACAGACACTGGGCGATAGCTTCGTCCCCGCCTTCCTTTCTGTTCCTTGTAGATATCACGAAGCAGGATGGGGTCTGTTTGTGGGAAAGGAGGTCCTAACTGTGAACTGATCTAATTTGGTCCTAGGGATCACATGAGCCTGTAGTCCCTTCTTGACTTTTTCAAAGGACTTGTCTCAGAATTTGAGTAGGTAAAGTCTTTAACTTCTCAAGGGGACAGATGTAACATCAGTTCTGAGGGGCTTCGGATCTGTGGTTACATAGTGAGAGACAGTAGTGCTTGGGTGTTAGCAGCAATGACAGCCAAATGTCAATTCTTTGTTCACAAGTGAAATAATAACCAAACAAGCATTTCTTCCACAAAACAAGTGTTCACCAGATATTGGTTAACTATTGGCTTAGTAATTACAAAAGAAGAAATGAATCCTTAAAACCGAGTGTATGTCAGAGGAAGGGGAAGGCCGAAGGAAAGCTCTAAACAGACATGATTTTGGCTAATGCTGTATGATTTATACCTATAACTATTGATAACCAATTGAGACTTTAAGACTAAAAAAGATATCCTAAAAACCCTGCTCTGTTGAGATGACTCATCAGGAAAAGGCTTTACTGCTGAGCTTGATGACCTGATCTTGATCCCAAGGATTCACATGATGAGAAGCAACTCCCACAAGTCGTGCTCTGATTGCCACCCTCAGGCCATGATGTGTACTTGCTCACACACATGCATGAATGCAACACAAATAGATAAATGTAAATAATAATATTAATAAAACCGGAGCTGGAGAGATGGCTCAACGATTCGGGGCACTGGCTGCTCTTACAGAGGACCCAGCATCTGTATGTTGCCAACAACATCTATAACTCCAATTCTAGGGGATCTGACGCCCTCTTCTGACCTCAGTGGGCACTGCACACATGGATACACTTAAATCCATGTAGGCAAAACACTCATACACAAAACAAAAATAAATTTTAAATTTTTTTCATTAAAAACCAAAATCCTAAAAACCCTTTGGATTTTAGTTTAGCTGATCCTAAATAATATATCTAAAGTCATTGTTTTTATTTTCTAAAGAATCTTCTCTTTTTCTGAAAAGCTCTGCTCTTATTCTTTCCACTTTTGTCTCCTCTGCAGAATCTGGAAAACTTCTAACACTGACTGGCCTCGTATTATTTTTTATTTCTATAAACCTCTTTCCAGCCACAGAGATTTTCTTTTTCAATTTTCAGCATTCCCTGACCTTCTAGGCTGTTCCCTGAGTCCCCTTTCTAACTCTTCAGGCCTTTGGATTACAGCCATTTCTTTTGGATTTTTCACAAACACCTTCCACTGAGCACCATGATTTTAACACAGACTCCAAAAGCCCAGGCCTCACTGCAATCCACACATTTGGAATCACCAGCACATGCATCCAGTAAGCATCTATTCCCTAAATATTATCATTGCAACACTATAACACCAAAATATATATTTTCTGTCAAGTTATTCAAACAATGGAAACATTCTGCATGCTTAGCTAACTTGAACTTGATCCTGGATCAGTTAAGGAAGTGTTTAGAAAATCTCCTTGTCTAGGCAGCAAAGGCTTTTTGCAAAATCACACAGATAATCTCAATAATCTCTAAGCTCCTATGTGGAATGCTGTACAACATAATGTACTACAATGAAACAGGGTCACTCAAAATGCTGTGCTCATTTGGATATGCAGAGCTGAAGTGTTTCTTTACATTTCAAATATATAGTTTATCTTTCTCTCCTGCTAAATCCTGAAATAAGCATTTGTACATGACTGAGATTATCAATGCAAAGAAAGTTGATTAGATCCATCATAAAAACTACACCAAAAGTAAACAATATGGGGCTAGGGAGATAGTTCAGTGGGTTAGGGTGCTTGCCACTAGCCCTGAGGTCTACATTTTTAATGTTCACAAGTTCCGAAGACAAGGATGTGAACATTTTAATGGCCATTATCATAACAATACCAAGAAAAACTCTTAGTCATAATGGGAATAACTTAAAAATTAGATTCTGAAGGATCTAGCTCTTCTTAGTGTTTGATGGGAAATAAAATTAACAATTGTCTTAATCTACTTAATATAACAAACTACCTAAAACCTTTAAACAAAAGTTTATTGAGCTCATAGTTCAAGAGACCTAAGAATGTGGGATAGGCATCTGCTCAGTTTTGCTGAAGGCCTCATGACCGATAGCATTACAAATTTAGAGAGAGAGAATAAGGAAGAAGAGAAGAACAGCAATATATTCATCTAGTACCTATTCTGGTCCAAATTGACCTAACTCCCACCAGAGACCATTATTTGATTCATGAGGGTGGAATGCTGTGACCTGATTACCCTACACCAGGCCATACTTCTTTTTTTACCTTTTACCTTTTTTATTATTTTTTATTTTATGTGTGTGTGTGTGTGTGTGTGTGTGTGTGTGTTTTGCCTGTAAGTGTGTAAGTGCACCCATATAGTGCAGTGCCCCCAGAGAACAGAAGAGGGGTCAGATTCCCCTGGAACAGGAGTTATGGACAGTTGCTAGCTGCCATGCGAGTGCTGGGAACTGAATCCTAGTCCTCTACAAGAGCAGCCAATGCTCTTAACGTCTGAATCATCTCTCCAGCTCTATCTTTTATTCTTTGGCAGCTTCACACATATATATAATGAATTTTAGTCCTTTTCTTCACCGTTAACCTGTTTCTTCATCTTCCTCCTGGTGAAACCCTTCTTCCCAAGAATGACCCTTCTACTTTCACAGCTTTTTCTGTGTGTAACTCACTGAAGTTAACTAGGATTGTAGGCAGGCACATGAATGGGAGTTATTTACTGGAGTGAGCACACTAAAGATGGTGTAGGTCTTACAGGCTCTACCTCCTCAGTACGACCACACTGGGAACCCAACTCCTTTCACATGAAGCTTTGGGAAGCACATCACATTCAAACACGATGAAATTAATTTCTTATAATAGAAATGACACTGCCTTCCATTCCGTCTTACATGAAATATTAGATTTCTGATTCTTTCACTCGTAAAACAAGAAAGTTACATAGGGATAAGCACTCTGCAGTCTCTTATTCTCTGCAAGTTGGCCACTCCATGAGCATGGGAGGTCCTTCCATCTTCTGGTGACCTCCCATGCTCATGGAGTGGAAGAATTAGTATTGTGAAAATGACCATCCTACCAAAAGTAATAGATAGAGTCAATGCAATCCCAATCATTCAACAATGCCTACTCAATGGGAGGAAACTCATGTGTGGTATGGAAATCATACCACATGGTCAAAGAGGTCATAGATCTTAGAGAAATCCCTAAGGCTGTCCACATCCCTAGGCTAATATAACTCCTCGCTAAGTGCAAAATATGTATCCTTATTTTCATAGTCAGGTATCCCAGCCACCACTCATCAAAGAAGCTTCTTTTGCACCAGACAGAGACTACTACAGAGTACCACAACCAGTCACACACAGACATTGTCTAAGTGGCACATCTACAATGTAACCTCTACACCTAAGGCTCATGCACCATATAACAAGGCGTAAAGAGGACACTAATTAATCTCTCAACTCTTATTAATGAAGTTCCCTCATGCAACAGAGGGCCAGGGAAAAAAAAAGTTCACAAATGACCAAAAGCATGGAGATTAGGAGTCTGCAAAGTATGAGGCAGGTCTCCTATATTAAGCTTCACTCACACATGGTTCAAGGATCATTGAAGTAGAGGGAACAGAAAGATTGAAGATCCAGGGAGTAGGTGCTTGACCATAGTGAAACAGAATCCCACAACCTCCTGGGACCCTGCTCATATGAACCTACAGCAATGGTGTCAGCATGCTCAAGACCCATGCAAACTCAAGCAGACAAAAACCCAACATGGAAATGAAGAAATGAGCAGCAGATCCCAACCTTAACTGAAGAAATATTGGCAGTGGTTTACCACTGGATGAAGAAAATCTAATCTTCTTTAAGTGAGGATCTCTGGATCGGCTGACTAGACCTCAGTGGATGAACTTGTACTGAGGATTATTCAGGAACACTAACTTGACACAACGGGCCTTAACACAAATGACAGAGTGTATGAATTCCAGGGTGCAGTGCTGTGGGAGGGTGCCAATGAGGAAAGGGGTATAAAATCAATTACTATTGGTTGAGATGTTCTATATGAAATACACAGAAATTCAATAAAAATAGTTAATAAAAAAAATTAAAACTCCATGAAACTGTTATCACATTAGAACATGACATTTGAGGCAACTTGAATCTGCTTCTGGGCATGGTAATTCATATCTGATTCCACAATAAAGTATCTCTTATCCCCTTTAAAATATATATGTACAAATTAATATATATTAATATATACATATATATAACAGAGTGCATGAAAACAATCAGGTAGGAGAATATTATGGTGGGAGCGCAGATAGAGGATGGGGGTCTAAATATGGTCAAAATATATTATATGAAATTTGCCAAAACATAGTAAAAGAAAAAGCAGTTAGCAGAAAGAAAGAAGGGAAGGATGGATGGAAGGAAGGAAGGAAGGAAGGAAGGAAGGAAGGAAGGAAGGAAGGAAGGAAGGAAGAAAGGAAGGAAGGAAAGTTGGTAGGTCACCGTGGCCCACGCCTTCACTCCCAGCACCCAGCACTCAGGAGGTAGAGTCAGGCAGATCTCTACAAGTTCAAGGCCAGCCTGGTCTCCAGAGTGAGTTTCAAGCCAACTGTGGCTGCAGGGAGACCCTGCCTCAAAAGCAAAAAACAAAACAAAACAACAAGCAACAACAGAAAAAAAAGGAATTTGGTTAATGAGATAAAAAGTTGTTGCTACTTACAAAATACTAGAATAAACTTGATAACCATGAAAATTCTCCTGGACCCTTCCATGAGTTAATGACATTGACTCATTAAAACTAATATAAACTTAGGATTGCACTTTATTGATGAGATCCATGCAAAAATTATGAGAACAAGGTTCTAATTTATTCCTTAATGGATAAGAACCTCATTGGGTACTGATAACACAGCTCAGTTGATAAACACTTGTCTAACACACATGAAACCCTGGAGGAAACCCTGAGCACCGCAGAAGCTGGACTTGGTGGTACATACTTGTAATCCCAGCACTAGATACAGAGAGCAAGAGGATCAGAAGTTCAAGTTTAGTCTCAGCTACATAGTAAGTTAGAGACCATTCTGGGCTACATGATACACTATCTCCAGAATTTAAAAGAATCCTGCTGAAAGATTAGACAAGACCATGTTGTCAGATTATCAGTCTAGGATTTCCTGCTGTGAGTAATTTCCTCATTAAAAGATCCTCAGAGTTCTACAGGTGAGATAAGAGACAATCGCATACAAACCTGTACTCCATCACATGCACAAACCTGTACTCCTAGCTTCAAAACACATGGGTATCTATAAAAATAAGAATGCTGCTCCATTAAACAACTCCCAAATACGAAAATGGAAACACTTTTTTAGATTTTTCCTATTCTTTCTGTTTTTGTTTTTTTTTTTTTCCCTTAGATGTTCCTGAGTTTAGAGACAGGAGTTCCCATGAGTATATGAAGGGCAGAGATTTGCTGAACAGTTCAACTACTGTTTCCAATCAATCCAATGGGTTTCTTAAGAGCTGGCTTTTCAACAAAATTTATCATGAGCTTAAAGTGGTTTCCTCCCATTTCTGTACCCCTTGCAGTCACAAGAATTTACCCATCATCAAATCATAACTGAAACTTGTCTCATTCACCACAGATGCACTTGCTTGAGGCTTCACCGATGCTGGCTGGTCATTTTATCTGTGTTCTGTGCTACATGAGACTCCAGAGTTACAAAGATCACTAGTGGGCACTGTCAGGAAGCAGTCTTCTATACGCTTGTTTTTTATTTTGTCATATGCACATAAAAAAGCACCTTTTACAAAAATTAACAGGATATGTATGAAGGAGAAAAGGACATGCATGAATGGAAAACCAAAGAACTTTTTGCATGTGAAATGTCAATGTACCTTATCACATTCACAGAAATTCTGCCTCAATAGATAGGATCTTCTAAAATTGAAATTTTTATGTTCATGGCTGATAATTTAAAAGAGAAACCAGGATTTAGACAATTACTTTTCCAGGTGCACAAAATTACATGGTGGAGGAGGGGAAAAATGCACTAAAACTTTGGGCTACACAAGAGGTTTATTTACTGACTTATGCATTTTTTTAGTCAGTGCTGACGATCAAAGTCAAGATTCTGCCCACCTTCAGCAAACACTCAACTACTAAGTCACACCTCCAGACCGTTAAAAGGGAAACTGAAAAACATTTTGGTATTTAAGTCCAACAATTAATGAAGTAAGAAGACTGCAAGTTGACAGGGACAAGGCATGGGCAATGTGCAGATAGACCTGAACTTCAGCATCCTAAACTATAAAACTATTGATTATCTATGGAGAGTAGACTCAGAAAAAAAAATATCTTAATATGTCTCTTAATAGCTAAAGAAAAAAATCAGTAAACCTCATTACAGCTGTTAAGAATGGAACTTTTCAAAAGTTTCTAATAAAAGCTGGGTATGGGCCTCAGTTAGCAGAGTGTTTACTTACCAAGTATGAGGCACTGGGTTCAAATCCCAACACCACATAAACCAGGCATGGTTTTCCCTGTAATTCCCACATTTGAGAAGTGGAGACAACATGATCAAATTCAAGGTCATCCTCAGTTACATAGTGAATTCCAGGAAAGCCTAGGCTACATGAGACCTTGTCTCAAAAAATAATAAAATAATAGGATGCAATAAAACTTCTAATAAAGAGAGAGGAAGTGGAACAGTCCCTTAACTTACATAGTTGATGTTGTTTTATTTAGGCTTTCATCTTAATAGCAATGGAAACCATTGAAAAAGAAAGACTGCATATCTTTGTTTACATGATTTTATTTTTTGTAAAAGAAACTGTCATTTTCTTCTTTCCTAAGTGGATACAAAACCCTATCTTCTTAACTCTTTTTAAAATATTTTACATTTATTTCTTTATGTGTGTGTGTGTGTGTGTGTGTGTGTGTGTGTGCCTCAGTACATACATGTGTGGAGTTTAGAGGACAGATTGTGGGACTGGGTTCTCTCCATCCACCATAAGTCCTGGAATCTCATGTTATCGAGCGCATTACCTGCTGAGCCATGTTATGGGTACTCGTTCCTTTTAATACTTTCTCTTAGCTCTGCTAATTTGAGTCGTTTCAAATTCATTTATGGTTCACAGAGACAATAACTTCTCCAATAGTTACTTTTCTGTTGCTATGATAAAACACTATGACCAAGGGAACTTACAAAAGAAAGAATTTTTTTGAATTTTTGGTTCCAGAGGAATCAGAGTTCACACGGTGGGGAGGCATGGCGGCAGGAAGTGGTCAGAGGAGAAAAGAGCAGGCACATCTAGAAGCAGGCACAGGATGCAGAGAGTAACTTGGAAAAGTCTTAAGAATTCTCCAGGTCTGCTGGCTCTCACTGACACGCTTCCTCTAGCAAGGAAGACCTCCAAAACAGTGCCGGGCACAGGGACAAAATGTCCGAGTACTTGAGCCTGTAGGGGACGCTCTCGTTCAAATCAGCACATTGTCTAATACCTTTGTGTTTACCAAGTTGATGGTGAGGTGGTTGGTGAGTGAGCATATTTTAGTGAATCCAAGGAATGTTCTAGAGGAAAGAGAAAATGATTCCATAGAACTAGACTCCCCTGGGATGGATTTTCATGGCCTCACTAAGGTTTTCTGACAAGAATGGAAACCAAAAGCCCCAAAGAGGTCTATAGTTCAGTGCACTTTCCCAAAGGCGGAGGAGGAAAGTTTACACACTGCATAATGTTCTAATATAACAGCCACACTAGGAGTGGCACATGAGGCCACACTGTTTAAAAAGCTGTCATGTTAGGAGCTTGAGGCTAACCCCCACCGCAGCCTGAGCATGTGGCTAAGAAGCTCAGCTTCTATTACACACGTGGGAATGAAATAGATACGAAGTAACGCTCTGTGACATCAGCACTAATTTACTTTCCATGGCTCTACTAAGGTCTGAGTGTTTGACGAGTGTTCCACACTAGTTAAATTTTATTTTTTCATTTGCATACAAACTGACAGGCTTTCTTATAACATTTCCTACTTACTGAGTTTTATTTGATCCTCAGCTCCGATCCACCTTCCCATCTCACTGGCCTCTTCCGCACTTTTACAGATTCTTTCCCAGGATTCTCCTTTCTACTTAATATCACACGTGTTCCATTATTCTCTCCTCTCTCCCTTAAAGCCTTTTCCCCCTTTCTTGGGTCTTTTTCAGATTTCCTGACCCTAACCCACACTCTCTCCCACGTAAATACATGTATAAAAACTAGAAGCTACGCTGGGCGTGGTGGCACATACCTTTGATCCTGACACTCAGGAGGCACAGGCAGACAGATCTCTGTGAGATCAAGGCCAGCCCGGTATTCACAGCGAGTTCCAGGCCAGCTGGGATTATTGGGAGACCCTGTCTCAAAAAAGACAAAACAATAGAAGCTACGATCCACATATAAGAGAGAATATGCTATTCATCTTTCTGAATATTGATCATCTCACTTAATATAATTTACTGTTATGTCCATTTTCATCCAAATTTCATTTTTCTTTACAGCTAAATAAAATACCATTGCTTGTACATGCCACATTGTTATTAGCCATTCTTGTTGTTGGACATGGATGTTCATTCCTTGTCCTTGTTATTGTGAATGGAACATCAATAAACAAAGATGTACACGGAACTCTGTGGTAGGCGATGGAGACCTCCGGGTATACACTCCAGAGTGGAATAGCTGAGCAAAGACACCTCTTTCCGGAGCCTGAAATGCCGGCTACAGATCAAGACTTAATTTCTACATTTGTGATTTTTTTCCTCTCTATTCATAAGCCTCCTGCCGTCAATCCACTGCCTCCTTACTTTTTATTCCAATTGAGCTAGCTGCGCCTGCCCCCTTCTCTGCCTCCGTTCAAGCAGAAATTTAGAGCTAGAAAGCCTTGCAGTGAAACATTGTCAGTAAATTGCCAAAGCAAAGTGGTGGGTAGTGGAACGAATCTGTGGCATGCTCACTCCTCACGTGCCACCTCCTCTGCTGGTGCTCTCTGCTCCCTTTCAACGAAGCTAACAGAGAATAGCCCTGCAAAATAGCACTCTCAAGTCCCCACTGCTTGACCATATGACACACAGGGCAGGCAGAGAGGTGCGAATGAAGTGCCACTTGAAGAGTTAGGCTGGAAATCAGTGACACACAGCCCGTAGTGCAGTCCTTACACCCCCCCCCACCCCCCCCACCCCCGCTCCCGGTCACTTACCCAAGTCATTTACAGCAAAATGACGGGAGACCATTGCCAGAAGCATGACTAAACAGGCATCAGAAAGGATTTCCTGGATGTAACCAAAGAGTTCCTTGCTTTCTCCTGCAACTGGAAACCAAGGACCAAACGAGTGCTCTGTCGTGTTTCTTAGAATCTACACACCTTAGAAGTTATCCTGCTTCTTAGAGAGCAACACTAACTCCCCACTCAACAGAGAAAAGAAACCCCCAATTCAAAGCCATGAGAACACTTGCTTCAAATCCAGTTTTTAAATATAATCCATAATTTTAGCCAGACTTATTTTTATAAACAAAAATATGCACGAAAGTATTCAGATCTATATGAACTTATAAATGTTAATGATGCAATATACTAAGTATTTTTAATCAACTCCATTGAGTTTCTTCTAAGAGAATCAGATGCCATACCTGATTTTGATAGTCAACATATGTCCCTGTACTTTTATGATAGTATTTTCATAAATCCCAGGTATAAATTACAAATCTACTTGCTCTGGAAGAAAACGGATGACTAGTTGAAAATACTATATAAGCTGACAGGGCTTTGGACTGAGCATGCTATCATATAAAGAACAAGATGAAAATAATTCTATATTGGAAGACCTGCTTTGTGTTGCGTAGTTACAAGAATTCTTTCTCTGCTTTTAAATCAGTTGCTTAATTACCATGCTCGGTTCCTGGCAATCCAGGCCAGTCTGTCTTTTTTAGACTTTCTAGAGCAAAACTTTATATGATGAATATTTTCATTTTTTACATATTCTGACCATCAGGACTTTTTAGAATGCCCTGGCTCCTTATTGGTGTTATTCTTTTTAGTAATAAACTTTTTTTTTCAAAATTAGAATCCATCATTCCAAAAGATAAGGAATTAATTCTATTTTTGCAACACACACTTCACTTCTTTCGATATTTTTACTCAGAAACATTTCATTTTCCTAATTGGATCAATGCTCAACAACATAAAATCTGCTCTCAACCATGAAAAAAAAGAAACAGGTTCGGAACATTATATCAACTTAGACTATGACAAGGGATATTTATTTCCCAATGTTGTTGCCAACACCTAACTTTATTTACTTATGGAATGAATCAACTGGGGAAAATGTGGAATCTCCCGTGAGAGAGGAAAACTCATCTAAAATTGTGTCTAACTTAAAGAATCACAGAAAATAATGGTTCCTAAAAGAACAGTTTGGTGAAATCAGTGTTACCCTCAGACCATGTCAAGAGGCTCAAGGGTCTTGGAGAGCTCTGCACACCACCAACCAAAGCACAATGAATGTACTAAGGGGAAAAGAGATTTGTCTATACTAAGAATTGTGTACACAATAAAATCTGTAACCATCAGAGTGCAGGTGGGGTCTGGAGAGACCTGGCTTGAAGCCTGTACTGAGTCCCCATTTGTAAATTCTCCCACTGTACCTGATTCCAATGTGCTGTCACAATCTCAGTTAGAAAATAGGCTACCAGGGGACCTGGTTCCAGCACAGCCATCCCTGAGCCCTTCACTGTCCTGACAAACCATCTCCTGCCCTGAGTCTATTAACCTAAAACTGACTATATCCACATACAGTATCATGTCCATTCCACTGCTGGATTCCTGACAGTATAAGAATTGTGTCTCTCTTTGTACAGGACAGATTTAATAAGTAGAACAATTTAGGTGAAAGGAAGGGCCAATTGGTTAATTTATCAAATGCTTTCTCTTTGACACCCTTGATGCAATAGATTCTTACAACAGGAATTTTCAATAACTTGAGCAAAAATAGCATAAATTAGTGACTTTTCAAAAAAGAAGAAAAAGGAAGTTTTGTACATTGGACTAAAAATAATTTTGCAACTGTATGTTTTTGTTTGATTCCTCATCCATACTAACAGATTTTAGGCTAAAAAAAATTCAATTATCTTTGCTATCTCAACAAATTTCAGTCATATTTGTAATGTAATTGTGTGTGTTGATTTTATTTTGTCAATTAAATCCTATTTTTCAAAATAGAAAGCTAAAACATATTTTATTAAACAAGTTAAAATTTTGATTTATGGGCTAGAGAGTTAGCTCAGAGATTTAAAAACTTGCAGTTCTTTCAGAGGACCCAGGTTCCATTCCCAGCATGGCAGCTAACAACTGCCTGTAGCTGCAGTTCCAGGGGATCAGTTACCTTCTTCTGGCCTCCGCAGGATTTGCACAACACAGGTACGCTTACACACTTGCAGGCAACACTCATGCACATAAAATTAAAATAATAAAAAATTGATTTATAACTTTAAATCTCTGGACTTACTGTTTAATTGGACATTGCTGTTTAACAGGCTGTTATTTATGAAATTGTTTTCATTGTTGTCACATTCCATTTTATGTTTGTTTTACAAAGGGACAAGTTACTCTTCTGGAAGAAATTGTCAAGTATTATGAAGATATGTGATTATTAATATGAATTTGAATATTAAAGGCAAATCTTATTTTTCCTTCCCAACTGGCTGTCAATATAGTTGTTTAGGCATTTTTACTGAGAATATTTCAGTAGCTGGAACAAGATTAAGGTGTTTGAAGGCAGCAATATTTGTACTTTGAGATTTTCTGAATTTCTAGCTCTTCTCACTGGGGAAAAAAAAAAAACACTCCCAATCTTTTGTAATGAACCCATGTTTAAATATAAAGCTCCCAGATAAATCATATGAATAAAACTTCCTGACTCTCACATATGTGATCTGAAAACAGAGGCTACCAATTGTGAGTATGCACAAATCCCACTGTGAGGTTGGGAGTCCTATGAGTTCCCAGGATGGGGACACCAGCACACACTGCACCTAAATGCTTGCTGAATTCCTGTCTCTACAGTGCACTCCACAGCGCAGTCTCAATGAACCATCACTGAGCACATCTTCAGAGTCCAATATTACATTTAATTAGATTTTGATCCATGAAAGAAAGGAAATATACTCATTTTGTTTCAATGCATAATTGCAAGTCTAGCATTTTGTACAGAGCACTGGACAATATTAAGACTTTAAGCCTCACCTGCTATGCTATCCTTGTGCTACCCAAATCCAAAGCAGCAAGCTATAGGTGGCCAGCGTAAATGTTTATTATGGGATGTGATCTTATTTGAAGCAGTTGGGGCAGGTGGGCAAGAAACCCAGCCGTAGCTGAGGATCTGTTGGCAGCTGATAGACGCTGGAGAAGAAGAATCAATTTCGTTACTGGTGTGACCCCTGGTAGACTGACCAGACTCCAAGGGACACACCCACAACCCAGAGCACATTGGAAACACAGATTAAACTCAATAGGCCTTTAAAAAGAGACAAATAATAATAGAGGACACGAAGTGGGCAGTGAGGGAGGGGTGGAAAGGGGAGGGGTCTGAATATGATCAAAATACGTTGTATGGAATTCTCAAATAATAACAATAGTAGAAAAATTCCTATTCTATATCTCACATTCAGCAGAATTTAATTTTTTTTCTTACTTTGGTCTTTATTATGAAACAATCCTAAGAAAAACAATTCATTCTCTTTGGAAACACAGGGACAATAGAGCCACAGGCTAGAAAACTAAAACCAGGGCCTGGAGAGATGGCTCAGTGGTTAAGAGCACTGGCTGCTCTTGCAGAGGACTCAAATTTGAGTCCCAGCACCCCACAGCTAACAACCATCCATGACTCCACTTCCAGGGGATCTGATATCCTTTTCTGGCCTTCAAGGACATTGCATGACACAGGTGCACTTACATACATGCAGACAATATACTCATAGACATAAAATAAAATAAATAAATAAGTAAAATATTTTTTAAAAAAAAAAAGAACACTAAAACCAAAGCCAAGAAGATATTTTTGTCAATATTGTATCAGAACTATTCTCAGTGTACAGAATTGGTGGTTGGAAACAGCCTATCTCACATAACTTTCATGTTTTGCAACACCAAACTCCTGAAAAACAGAGACTGCCCTTTGGAAGACACAGCTCACAGCTTTTTTCCAGCATCTGAAAGCAAGATGCGTCTTTTCTACTCTAGTTTTGTTCCCACACTGCAGTCTTTACGAAGTGGAAGGAAGCTACACTCAGTCCTGACTAGTCAATCATTCTCACACCACCCTGCATAGATGTGTAGATGCAGACCCAGCAAGGAGATGACAAATACGATCTGTAGACCATCTGCCAGGATCCAAGCAAGGGCAACATCTAGTAGAAAATGATAGGATAAACAAAAAGAGTGGGGAGCTTTTTCGTCTTGGTGGGGAAGAAATGGGTGACATAGAGAAACCTAGAAAGGGGCAGAGCCCAAGAGGGACTGTCCATTAGAACATATGATACAAGAAAGTTCAGACACATCCACATCAGTTCACTGGCACATATATACTGAACCTTGCTTGATGCTTAATGTTGTTGCTAGTGCTATTGATGAAGTAAATAAGGCAAAAACACTAGAAATAACCTAAGTGCACGCAACACAATGGAAAGTTGGGGGCAGGAGTGAATCCAGTGACGCCATTGGTAGTGGAGTTTCTTGTGATAGGTCCATGCTCGATGCTCAAAAAGGAGCTGTCTTCTGTGACAGTGGCTGCCATCTGTAAGGTGGCTGTCTGTACACAAAGCCTACTTACTGGTTTATTGTCTATTCAAGGACTTCTCAGAACAGAAATGTAGTTAGACTGATATCTCCTCTTGGCTTCTTTACTTTCTTCACAGCAGAGAATAAAGCTGTAAGAGTGACCAGGTGTCATTTCTTAATGTAAAATTCTAGGTGAAAGTCATAATTACGGACATAGCACCTTTCCAAGGCTCAGTGCCACATGCAGACATTGCCATATTGGATCTTCACAGCAATCCAGTGAGATTCCCAGAAATACTCTGTTTCACTGAGAAGAAAACAGATGTTTGAAGAAGTTATTTGATTAAAACCACAGGAATAATACAATAGTTTCTGGTTTCAACTCTGTGTCCTTCTCACCTTGTCATACTGCATTTGAAAATATAGATCATCCGTCAAGTTAGGATCTCTTGGGAACATTGTTTCCCAGCTCTCTTTTCCATTTTAAAATCCACTTTAGACCTTGGGTTTCATTATTACAAAGGCTGTCCATCTTTCCATTTCTCTTAACAGAATCATGCCTCATCAACACCGTCATCAAAAATAGTTGTGCCTATAGGCAGGGGGATTATGAATTCAAGGCCAGTCTAGACTATATAATAAGACTCTGTTTAAAAAAAAAATTTAAAAAGTAATTAAAATGAAACAATTGTCCCTATATATGATGGCTAAACCTCATGGGTCAGTCAACTTGACTGGGCAAAGAGATACTGATCAACAGGATCTGTGGAGGTGTCTGTGAGGAGGTTAGCATTTGAAAACTCTAGGTTGAATAAAGAGGTTCTACCCACACCAATGAGACATCATTCAATCATTTGAGGAATTAAACAGAACAAAAAGCCAAAGGAAGAAGAAATTCTCCCAATCTTCTAGACCTGGCACATTCATCTTTGCTTCGCCTCCAACACTGGAGCCCCTGGGTTTGGGAACTCATGCCACCGTCTTCCCTGACTCCACAACATCATAATATGATATTGTGGAGCTTATCACCAACATATACAGAGGTACATATTTCATACATATTCTTCATTGTCTGGGAAGCCAGGGGTGCAATAGACATCTGATCTTCCCCCAAACCGCGCCAAGTGGCTGGGACACAATACACAGAGAGGAGGTATGGTTCGGCTTTCCAGCTTACATGGAGTATTCCCACTCCTCCATATTTAGGAACAGTGCCCCCTTTCACTCTAAAACCTGTGCTATTTATTCTATAAATTGTTCCTGTAGGACTAGTCAATGCAGACTATCCTCAACACGCAGGGAGAGGAAGGATGCCCTTTCTCCCCTCGTAAAGTGTTTGAAGACCTTATCTCCTCTGCGCTCTAGCAGCTTCCTGTCATAGAGAAATCTGTTTGCTATTATGAGATTCTGAAATAGGCAAGCAGCAACTTCGGTAACCATGACCATGAGGGGAAGGGGTTCCCAGGATCTAAAGTGGCATATGTGTTAAAGGTCACTACCAATGACCTGAAATGCATCTCATTATCCTGTATTTATCTTGCTATTTTCACACCAAGTTTGTCTTTGGCTAGAGCATCCCAAATGCTATTCTACAAAAGCTCAGAGTGCCATAGGTATTAATAGCTGTTCTTTGAAAGCTGTTTCTTTATTAAACTTAAGAAACCTCATGGTAAGCAAGTTTTTAAAATAAACACTTATAAAGGCATTTCACATTTTAAGGTGTGTTTTGTACTTCTGAGGTTGAAGAGCAGGTTACACACGTTTTCCAAGTTGGTCCCAGTATGGGTACAGTATGACTAATGATACCGTGAGCTTAGAACTAGAGCCACATAAAACGATTTTAATAGTGTTTTATAAGAATTAACGTTGTAAGAATTGATACAATTTTAATTTCCCAAGCACAGTAGCTGAGTGGTGAATGGGAAATGCCATTGACTGCATAGTAGGCTGTTTTGAACCAGTACAAAGTTGACCTTAAGAAATCTTACCAGCAAGAGAGTTGAACTGTAGTTACCATATGAAGAATTAATTGTTAGGCTTTCAATTCAAAAAGACATACCTCAAAACTTATTCTGCTAATGGTAATTTATATGCATAAGTTGTCAATTTGACCAGAAAGACTGAGAGATAAATTACCTTCAAATTTTCAAATGAAGTCAGGATCAAAACCAGTGTAATTCACTTGTACTTGTAAAAACAGTGTAATTCACTTATTGTATGTACCTACCCCATTGTCATTGGTTGGTTTTGCTTTCAGTAAGCCTGGAATGCATTGTCTTTTTTTTTCATTTTAATATTTCCTACAACATCTTCCACAAACATATATTTATTACATGATCTTTCAAAACAACTTTTAGGACAATACGATTGCTAATTCTTTTTGTCTATTTGTTTGCTTACTTGTATTTTAAAGATACTGCCTTCTAGTGATAGTTGAAGATGACACAAATCTTCAACATATATCCAGCTATATTCTCTGCTATCACTAGTCTCTCAAAGGCCTGTATTTTAGTTAAAGCCTTAGTCCGCTGCTTGGAGCTATCATGAGATGGTGGGAACATTAAGAGGTAGAGCCCACTGGGAGGTTTCAAGTCTTTGCAGGTGTGTCCTAAAGGGACAGTGGGACCCCAGCCCCTTCCTCTTAGCTTCTCAGGCGCCATGTGGTGAGCAGCTTCCTCTACCATGTGCTTCTGCCGTGAAGTGCTACCTCACCTCAGGCCCGAAAGCAACAGGATCAGCATCCATAGATTAAGCCCTCCAAAACCGTGAGTCTAAATAAGCTTTCCTCCCTAATAACTGATCTATGCCACACGTTTATTACAATAATGGAATAATGACTAATACATTCTCTTTCCTGTTAGGTAGGTTCTTATTCATTAGGTTAAAAAAAAACACTTGTATTTCACAAATATTTGTCATATTGAAGTCTCACTCATCTGAGAGTCTATTCTAGTCTAAACTTTATAATACTTAGATATTCAGGTGATTCAGGGTGAACTTTGCTTGGGTTTCAGGAAAACAGTCTTGTTTTAAATATTACCATTTCAAAGCTGGGAAAGCTTTATTAAAACAGATACATTTTCAGTATTTAACTTTTATTTATCCCAAATGAATTAGATTTAGAAATATAGAAATATATTTAAAATATATTTCCCTGATTTGTATAATATACCATTTCTATTTCCATCAATCATTAAGTGTACTGACCAAACTTTAATCTTCTAATTACCACCTCACATTATTTTTAGAATGAGGCTAGATGCACATGGATGTATAAATAAACAGAAGAACAGGTCAATGTTCTCAAATATTTTTCTTGTTAAAACATTTTCCAGTCAGTTGTGCAACTAGCCTTCTCTCTATCCCAAATACATGACAGCATCTTTTGAGAATTGTTTCTTCAGAAATTCATAAAAGTATAATAACAATCATAGTAAGAGATCCAAATGTGAAGCAATCTTCTGTGCCCTGTCCCAGATATTCTATCAGAAAGTGTGCGTGTGTGTGTGTGTGTGTGTGTGTGTGTGTGTGTGTGCATGTGCATGTACATGACCAGCTTATTGAAAGATTGTTCTGATGTTTAACTTCTTGGATTTTACCATTTTTCTTATCCATTTTCTGCCTTCTTAGGAAAATAACTATAGTCATGAAAGCAAATTAGAGTATAGTGCTTTTATGTGGTAATTGTATACTGTTATATTAGTTACTTTTCTGTTGCTGAGATGAAATACCATGACCAAAGGTAACTTAAGGAAGAAAAGATTTATTTGGGCTCACAGTTGCAGAGGGTTAGAGTCTGTCATGGTTGGGGCAGGCATGGTGGCAGGCTACAGAAGGAGGAAGACTGGAGATCACATCTTCATCCACAAACAGGAAGCAGAAAAAGCAAACAGAAAGTAGGGTGAGGCAATAAACACTCAAAACCCAGTGCTAGTGACTACTTACTCTAGCAAGGCTGTATCTCCCCAAACAGTGCACCAACTGGGGCCCAAGTGTTCGAATCCCTGAGTCAACGGGGGTAGGGGAGGCATTTCTCCATTAATCCACCACACATAAATTCTCTCACAATTCTCAAAACAAGCTTTTGAGATAGATACTGGTGTAACTTCATTTTACAGATAAGGATTATGAAGGTAGAGGAATTTAAGTAACTCTCTGAAAATCACCTACTTTCAGAGCTATGAGACCAGGCTTTGGGTCCCTGATTCCAAAGCGTACAGTGCATGTGTGCTAGCCAGTGTATGTCACACTGACTCAGGCCCTGATGGTGGCACTTTTAAAATAATCTTTTAAAGAAGGACTTAAGTTTAATTGTTAGTAGCTGGATAGGATTCTTGTCTCCTAAAACATAATAAAATAAGACCATTTAATATCTATAAACTGAGAGGGAAACATTTGTTTTAATGACAGAGACCCTTTAAACAGAATAGCTGCAGGCAATTTCTCTTACCCAGTAAAATAACAATTACATTGAAAAATTATCCTTCCATAAAAGGTTAAGAATAAAAATTACTCATACGAACTTTGTTAACATATTGTTAAACTGGTTGCTAAGATTTCTTTAATTCCATAGAGAATAATTTAATTTTTCTACCAAACATTTTAGTGGGGTTTGGCTTCTTCCCTTTGGTGATGGAGTTAAGTTGATGTGCTAGAGTTCTGGAGGTTTGGCATTAAGCAGCTTCAATATTGTGTTTACATGACAGGCCCTTTCATTTTATTTAGTAATAGAAAAAAAGAAAACAGGAAAACAAAAAGACATTATGATATATAAAACTCCTGCAAATAGAGATATCCAGAAAAGCAAAATACATCCATATGAAAACAAACCCTCTGTAGCAGAAAGATAATATCTCAAGTCAGCTGCAGTAATATGTGCCTGTAATCCCAGCACTGCAGGGACTGAAAGAGGAAGACTGTGAGTTTGAGACCAGTCTGAGCTACATAGCAAGACCCTGTTGGAAAGAAGACAGAAAGGAAGGAAATATCTCAAATCCTCGAAGGCACTACTGTACCTTAGCACTCCACATCTGTAGTCTTCGCCTGCTTCTGTAGAAAGCATGGGCTCCTAATTTATTTTGTCACTATATCATGTCTGACACCAGGCATAGTGCTTCATGTTAGCAATTCCAGCGTTTAAGAGGCAGAAGCAAGAGGATTATTGCAAGTTTGAGAAGTGTGAAGCTACCGTGGGCTATACAGTAAGGTCCAGACTAGCCTGAGCTACAGAGTAAGTCCCTGTCTCAAAACAACAGCAGCAAAATTATGTCTGTCAATCTGAGACTTGGTCTTTTTTAGAGTTGGAAATAAAATAACAGACATAAAATTAATCAGACTGTTAGCTTTAAATATTTTTCATTCAATTCCAGTGGGGTACACAACATTCTTTATGATGAAGTTACTTTTCCTGACATTCTTATCAATGTTCCTTGAATGACACTAGAACTGGAAGCAGGTAGAGAACATGAGAGTCACTGCATTCGATCATTGTAACCAACATTGCGTTACTGGGACTCTCCCTTGCTTCCTAATGGAGACATCAGCTCTTCCAACTCTGAAGGAAGTATAAGTCCAACCTCTAGTATTTGTGAGAAAATTTCTCCTCCTCCTCTTCCTCCTCTTCCTCCTCCTCCTCCTCCTCCTCCTCCTCCTCTCTTCTTTTCCCTCTCCCTTTTCTCTCTCTTTTTCATTTTTATTGAGACAAGTTCTTACTAAGAACCAACCTTGAACTCACTCTGTAGCATAGGCTAGCATGGGCTAGCTTTGAACCATCAGTCCTCCTGCCTCAGCCTCCTGCCTCCATAATGACATTCAGATCCAGTCCTTTCTTTGTAGTCCCACAGTCACTGCCCTTGCTTTGTCATATTCTCATGTCTAACCAGTGATGAATGTTAGCAGGTCACCTTTCTTTTAGACAAATTCCCAGCTGATACATGGATACACACATATCCTTAAAAAGAAACCAAAACACTTTCATTACATCACCCTTCATCCAAGAACTTCCCCTGACTGGCTTTGGCCTGTGAGATCAAATCTAATTTTTAAGATTCTGTCTTAAGGATTCTCCTCTAGCAATGAGGTGCTGTGGTTGGCCCCATTCCTCTGGTTCTGAATCCTGCCCCTCTGGTTCCAAACCAGCTGAGCAAACAGAGTATACTCTCTGATTAGACAAATCGGGGTTTATTGGGGTTACTTACAAAGGATTTATCACAGGGGAGAGGGGCTGTAATCTCATATGGGGGCCAGAATTTTGATCAGAAGTGCTGTGGACCTCTGACCACTGCGCCTCACGCCTCTCCTCCCAGCATTCACTGCTTTTCCTCCAGGCCCTCCTCCTCAAGTCACTGGTTGGTTGGAAAGTGGTCAAATCTATTGGCTCCATTTCCATCAATAAAATTCTTAGAGGCATGTCTTGCGGCTGTGGGCACCTGCAGCTGCAACTGGATCCAGCACCAGCCTCCGGGGTGTGTCCATCCATTGAGCTAGAGGGAAATTCCATGTAAATTTGCTCTAAAGCTTCCTATCTCACAATGTCCTTTCCTGGCTTATACAGACACTTTTTCTTATTTCATGTATGTGTGTGCATACATATTCATGTGTGTGTATGTGTGCACCCAGGTGTGCATGTGGAGGCTAGAGGAAATCCTTGGGCATTGTATCTCAGACTCTTTCACCATTTGTTTATTGGGTTTTGTTGTTTGCTGTTTGTTTGTTATGAGATGTGTTGTCTCATTGGCCAGGAGCTCACCAAGTAAGCTAGGTTGGCTGGCCAGTGAACTCTAGTGTTCCACCTACCTCTGCCTTTCCAGGACTGAGATTCTAAGATTGCTACCACACCTAGATTTATTTTTATTTCCCCTCCTATGTGAATGCTCTCGGGTAGAGAGAAAAGCACATAAGAGGGAATGAGCAAAGAGAACTGGAACTAATAACATACAAAGACAACATGACATACTAAAAAAAGCATTGATCAAGAGAGATAGATAAGCCTGTGCCTGACTGTGTGTGCCCTCTGAAAAATCAGAATGGCGTATTAACTCCACAAGGTGGTTCGGACAGTAAAATAAGCATAAGCCCTACATTTTGCCTACAAGATCAAACCTAGAAGCTGGAGATATAGTTCACCTGGTAGAGTGCTTGTCTGGAATGCACAAAGGCCTGGTTCAATCCCCAGCACCACATAAGGCCAGCTGTGGCGGCGTACTGTAACCCTAGCACGAAGGTAGTACAGGCAGGAGAGAATGAGAAGGTCAAGGTCATCTCTGCCTGCATAGGAAGTCTGATACATGAAACTCTGAATCCAAAAACCTTTCTAATCTAACTGAATTGTTTTTATTTATTCGTTTTTATTTGATGTGTATGAACTTTGCCAGCATGTATGTAAGTGCATCTGTGTATGCAGTGCCTGCCAATGCCAGCAGAAAGCATTAGATCCCCTGGAATTGGAATTATGGATGATTGTTAGGTACCATGTGGGTGCTGGGAACAAAATCTGGGTCCTCAGGAAAAGAAGCAGTGCTCTTAACTGCTGAGCCATCTCTCCAGCCTCTAATAGAACTTTTTTTAATCATTTTTATTTAATGTGTATGAGTGTATCACCTGCATGTGTATAAGTGTACCCATGATGTGCATTGCTTGTGGAGGTCAGAAGAGGGTATCAAATCCCCTGGAACAGGAGTTAAGGATAGGTATTAGCCGTCATGAGAGTGCTGGGAATCAAACCTAAGTCCTCTGCACGAGTAATTGGTGCCCTTAACCACTGAGCCATCTCTCCAGTCCCCTCTAATATAACTTTTTAAGCCTCCTACCTAGTAATGTCCTTTATTTGCTTACACAAAAATTTTCTTATTCTCTCTAACCTGAGTCCTTTCAGACAGAAATACTTAGAAAAGACATATTATTTAAGAGTCAACATGAGAAAGTTGTTAGTGATAATAACTATTGGTAGATAAATAGAAATATTGAGAATATTTACATCACAGCAAGTACTGTGCTAAGTGCCTTAAGTATATTATTACCTCAGCTAATCCTCAGAACCTTCAAATTAGCGCAATGGACAGTGTTCACTGCCCAGAAGTCACTCCTCTTATTCCTCTTAGTAACAGCTCCCTTACCTAAGTTTCCTCTTGTATCTTAATTTCTTTTCACGTTGCAGTGATAGAATATTCTGACAAAAGCAGCTTAGGGAAGGGTTTACTGTGTTTCGCAGTTCAAAGACATAGTCCATGATGGTGGGGAAGTCAAGATGGCAGGCCCTTGAAGCAGCTGGTCACAGCACTTCAGCAATCAGGAATCAAAGAGTGATGAAAGTCCGTACTCAGGTAGCTTTCTCCTTTTTATTCAATCCAGGATCCAAGACTAGGGAATGATGCTGTCTACTTTTAGGATGGGTCTTCCTATATCAATTAAACTGAAGAGCAAAATCCCTCACAGGTATGTCCGGAGGCTAACCTCATCTAAATAGTCCCTCACAGGTGTACCTGGAAGCTTGTCTCCTAGGTGATCCCAGATCCTGTCAAATAGACAATCAACACTGACCTTCACAACTAGGTACCTAGATGTCCAACTTCAAAACACATTTCCCAGCCTCCTTTGCTTCTAGGTATGGGCATGTAGCTAAATTCCAACCAACAGCATGCAAAGTAGAAGTGTCATATATAATTTACTCAGTAGAGTTATTCTTTAGTCTTCGTTTTTTCTCTCTCTCCTCCAGAGGCAGAAGTATTGCATTGTCATAGCTGGTCAAATGACGACAACAATCATGATGGGAAAACAATGCAGAAGGTGTTTCCCAAGGATGGTCTCAGGAGCAAATGCCTCGGTCTTATACCTATTCCTATCTTGCTAAATGAGACACAGTCATGTTGGAGCCCTTGGATTTTGTGAGATCACTTTGATATAGCAACCTAACCCACGACTTTACATGATAAAACTACATGCTTTTATTATTCATATTCTACAACGGAAAAAGTCAGAAATCAGTACATGAAACTGGGGAAGAAAAAAATACAAAGTGAAGATCACCTTGAAATGGGCAGCAGGCCCCAACCTTAGCCACAGAACTGTTGGCAACTGATTACAGCTGGGTGAGGGAAAGCTGATCTTCTTCTTGGGGGGAGAGACTCTAGATCTTTAGATAGAATGACTCGACTCCAGCAGATGAATTTTCACAGAGGGACATCTGGGTACAAAAGCGTGACTGGATAGGCTTTAACATATAGGACAGAAGGCATGAATTCCAGCGGGGGAGTTGTGGTGGAGGCAGATGGGGGAGGGAGTCTAAATATGATAAAGACTTATTGTATGGGAAATACACAAAAATTCAATATAAAATACGCATTTAAATAAAATAAAAAATAATAATCCCAGGCTGTGGAAATGGCCCATCAGGAAAGATCTCTTGCTTTGCAAGTATGAAGATGCGTGTTCTAATCCCCAGGACCCAAGTAAAAAGCCAGACATAGCCACAGGCACCTAAAACCCCAGCGCTGTGCAGGGTGGAGACAAGGGCATTACTGGGGTTCACTGGTCTCCACTCTAGCTCCAAGTTCAGTGAGAAACCTGTCCAAAGGGAATAAAGCAAAGGGTGATTAGAGCAGGACAATGTATACTGATTTGCACACACATGTGCATAACACACACGCACGCACACACACACAGGTGCATACACACAATATTCCAAAAATGAAATGGTAAGACTCAATGAGAGAATTTAATATTACTCTGGAAGACAAATCTTGTCCCCACCTATACTTCAGTTGTGCTGATTTCTTCTACACTCTTTCTTCTGGTAAGTTGTCTTTGTTCTGCAAGTCTGAGTCCTCTACTTCTCCAGACTCATCTTGCAAGCCTGATCTGCTTACATTCCATCTTCACTCAGCTCTCTGATGGACATATCAACAAGGATTATGATAGACTCTTAGAAAGTTGCCACACACAACTATCTGATGGGAAATGAACTTCAGTATTCCAAAGAGGCCTCCAGGCTACTCTCTGTCTGCTCAGACACCTTATCAAGAGTTTTCACCAAAGCACGATGACAATAGATGCTCCCAGATTAACTTGCATCCCTAGCTGTGTGATCTGAGCAGCAACTGCCTTTTTAGAACTCAGTTTCTTCACTTCTAAAATGAGGGCTGTTTATTTACTCAGGGTATTTGTTAAAATTAAATGAGATAACTAAAAGTAATAAAATATATCTCAGAGGTAGAGCACTTGCCTCACACATTCAAGGGCTTGGATTCTATCCTTACCTATGAAAAATAAATCCATAGCACATCTGAGCTCTCCATCCACACTGACAGCTTTGATTCTGATTTTCTAAGCACCTGATCTTTGGCAAAACCCCAGAAATATGGTGATATCCTTCATGAACAGTATAGGCTGCTCAAAAAAGATGGGAGCATCTCTAAACAGAGGCTGTAACATGATGTAGGTGTAGTGTATACACTTGGAGCCCAGGGATATTGAGATGGCAGGACTGTGTTTCATATAAAAGTTATAGAGTGTCAAAAGGATGACCATCATTCCTTTCTGCCAGGGAGACATCACTATCCACCAGGAATTTTTCTAGTTCTTATTTTGCAATAGATTTATGGGGCACTAGAGTAGCAGACAGAACAGTGATTAGAGTATAGATATATTGCTTTTGAGTCTCAACTCGGAAGCATACTCATCAAACTAGGAAAATCTTCTCACCAGTAAAATAGAAATGATAATCACTATTCTATTTCACAGTTCTGCAGAGTTTCAAATAATATAAACATGAAATAATGCTTACGCTGGAGAACACTGTAAAAATTTAAAATATTAATAGTTATCGTAAAAAGTCCATACTTAAAAGTGCCAGTTGTGTGCAACTGTTTGATACCACTGAATGCAGCTATGAAACTACATCTGTTCCCTGCTGGGAAGGGTACTGGTCAGTAGGCAGTAATTCTCATTGGCATGAGGTTGGGACAAGGGACATGTGTTATCCCACATATACAGACTTTGATTCACAAAACATCACAGATAAATACTTCTACATACATGTAACTGAATAGGAACAGTTTCATTATAGGATTAAACAATTGAAGTGTTTTATATATACATATATATATATATATACACACATATATACATTTATGACTGATTGACTTTTAATGGTGTCGATGCCATTTTCTGGAAATCAGCAGGAGTTGCCTGAACCCAAGTATACTTCATCAGGGTTTTTGTTTGTTTGCTTGTTTTCTTAAAAAATATTTTATTTTTATTTTATGTGTCTGGGTGTATTGCCTACAAATAGGTAAGTGCACCCAAGTGGTGCAGTGCCTGCAGAGGTCAGGAGAGGGTGTCAGATCCCCTGGAACCGGAGTTATGGATGTTTGTTAACCACTAAGTGAGCGCTGGGACTCGAAGATGGGTCTTCTGAAACAACAGCCAGTTCTCTTAACTGCTAAGCCATCACTCCAGCCCCTACTTCATTAGTTTTAAGAAGCTCAGGCTTTCAAGAGCTTTCACTATAATGACTGAAATACTTGTTATGAATCTAATTCTGTTTTCCCTCACATCATATCTTGAAGACCTAATCCTCAGTGTCACTATATTGGAGACAGTATTTATAGGAGGTGATTATGGTAACATGAGGTCATAAGCATAAGGCCTTGATCAAGTAGGACGTGTGTCCTTATAAAAAGAAAACCAGAGAGCTTGCCCTCTCCTTTTCTCCATAAATGCCTTTTAAAGGAAGACACTGAATCACCTAGAACCTTCATCCTGGACATTCCAGTCTGCAGAACCGTGAGGAAAATCATCTGTTGTTTAAGTCACCCAGTCTGCATGCTTCCTCACAGCATCCTGGCAGGCAAGCTAATGAACCTAGTACTATTCACAGTGTCCAAAAAAGATCATTGCCAGAATGTGAGACACTGTACCCTTTATCTGTCCTACTCTGCTTGAGCACATGATGACCTCCAGAATAGGACAGTCAGACAGGAGACAATAACAAGACAACCTGTAGCAGTTAGGGATGCAGAGCCTAGTTCAAATGTGATTATCCCAGAGGGAAAGGGAGGGGACAGAAGTAATCAGTATCCAGGCCCAAACAGTTAAGATTCAGGCCAGGTGCAGGGAGTCAATGAAGGCTGAGTGAGAAAGCTGGGGCCCGGCAACAGTGACGGTGGCCTGGTGCAAGAGCTATTTTAATAGGCTAGTCTTCCGTGTTCTCTGCGTGGGCAGAAACAGAATAAGAGGACAGTGCAAATCCAGATTCAAGGCAAAGCAGGGAAGAAGCTGCTATTGATAAGAATCTGATGGGAGATGAACCTGCTGCTGGATCCTGACATCTCAGGATGGGAAGAGACCTAAAACTGGAAGTGAATGGTTCCCTTGGGCCACTGGCGTTTTCGAAAGCAGAGGCGTGCGCCGTGGTGTGCGCAGCGTTTGGTTTGTTTTTGAAACATCGCAGGTGACTTTCTTTTTTCCGGAGAGCCACAGTGACTGGCATGCCTGCACTGCTCTCATTGTGTGTGACCTTTTCTGTGACGGAGGCCCCCTGGGCGATGGGTAATGACACCGAGGAGCATTCTGAAACATGTTCACTCACACGATTGGGCAGGAAAGGTACCCTGGGATAGAATATCTTCACTTACCAAAGGCTGTGTGACTTTTTTCTGTGGATCTCCAGACAGGCTACAGCTGCTCCGTGGGTCAGGTGTGGTCCTGAGAGCTGGCCCTCCAGTTTCTTCTCTTGTTTCTCAAACTACATACATTATTATGTTCTCCAGAAAATGTTTGCATAACATTTGTTCCCTTCATTTTTTTTCCAGTCCTTTAAGAGATTATCAAATTAGAAAAATAAAGTAATTAAAGCAGTAGTGTTCGGGCTGATCATGCAGGCCCCAAGAAGGAACTTTTTCTCAATTTTGAAGAGACATCAAGTGAAAATGAAAACCTACTGATAATTACTTCAGTTTATCATTTCTACCCGCTTATAGGGCGTGAGACATCAGAAAGAGGAAATCGTCCACTGAATTGTGTTTTCTGAGACGATAGCATCCTATCAGTAAGATGGCTAGGTGTCTGAGGAATGTGCAGGAAAACTAAACTATAGCTTTTCATTGTGAAAAGTTAAACCTGGAGTCTGAAACTGTGTCCAATAGAATGAACCTCCTCTAACGTAGCTTATATGAGTTGCCTATTGGTGTAGTAACAAATGACCACATACTTAGGGACTTGGAATAATGGAAAAAGATTATTGTTAAAATTCCAAACCCTGCTTTCAGTGAACTAAAATCAAGGTGTCGGTGGGGCTGTCTTCCTTTGTGAAGCTGGGAGAGTCTACTCCTTGAAATCCTTGACTTGTGGCACATCTCCAAAGCCAGTGGGTTGAAGTTTTCTCATGATACACTACCCTGACTCTGCCTCTCTGTCTCCATCTCCTCTTCCCCGTCCTTCCTTTCCTTCAAGGACTCGTTTCTGTCACATTAGGCCCACCTAGGAGATCCCGGGTGTTGTCCCTGTTTATGGCTAGGTGATTGTAACTTTAATTCTTCTTACCTTCTAACCCAACAGACTCACAACTTCTGAGATTAGGTAATAGACATTTGAGAGAGAGGAAAGAGTGAGTGATTTTTCTAAAATAGGAACTAAAATCAACTTCTTTTCCTAGAAAAAAACTGGATCACTGCTCCTTCCCAATCATGAATCTCAGCTGAAGAACAGAAGCCCTAATCAAGGTGTGTGTAAAGGCTTAAAGGTCATGTTAGTTTAGTATAACAGTGAGGAAAGGTAGCAGCTCAAACTCAGGAAGGTTCCTAGGCCGACATCTCACTTCAGGAATTGGTAGAAATAGTCCCTGTGAGCTCAAGCGGCAGTGGGAACAGTGGAGGCTGCCTTGTGATCTGCTGTGGTTCGAGTACGGTCTGAATGTGTCCCCAAAGGTTCATGTGTTAGAATCTTGATTTCCAGCTAAGATGCTGTTGAGAGGTGGTGGGACCTGTAAGAAGTGGTGCCCAATGGAAGGTGCGTAGGTCATGGGGGCTCTGTCCCACAGGTGGTTCACAGAGCTCTTGAAGAACTTTGGTGAGTTCCCAAGACAGTAAGTTGTTACAAATGAGTCAGTCTGGTCCCTGATCCCTCTGAATTCCCATCTTCTATCTGTTCCCTACAAGGGCCCTCCTACCACAGCAATATCCATCACGGTGTGATGAAGCCAGAGGGCCTCAGCAAAGGCAAACAGACTGAGTCAGCAAACTGTTTGCTAAATAAGTCTCTTTGAGCCAGGCATGATGGTACACAACCTGCAATCACATCACGTGGGAAGTGGAAGCCCCAGGTTTGTGAGTGTAAGGCCAGGTGGGCTGCAGAAAGAAATGTAACTCAAAACAAGTAGACAGCTTCGTTGGTGAAGTGCGCATTGCACAAGTATGAGGACCTGATTTCAATTCCTAGAACCCATGTGAAGAAGCTGAGTGTGACAGAACATGCTTGTAATCCCAGCACTGAAGGCAGAAACCAGAAGATTCCTGGGGATGGCTGTCCAGCCAGCCTAGCCTAATCCTCAAGCTCTGGGTCAATGAGAGACCCTGTCTCACAAAACAAGGTGGATGGCTCCTGAAAAATGATACCTGAAGTTGACCTCTGGTCTACAGAAACACAAGCACACACACACACACACACACACACACACACACACACGCACACACACACATGTGCGTGCACACCTATATGCACATGTATACACACATAGATACACCCATCTCCATGCACACACAGAAAGCAGAAAAAAAGACCTCTTTTTTCTCTCAAAATACTCGGGCCCTAGTATTTTCTTGTGGCAATAGAAAGCTAAAGCATTACCTCAAGGCTACTGCCAGAGCCAGGGACTAGACATTTATGGGACGTGCTCCCAAGCTACTTGAGAGAAAGTCCAGGATAAAGGGACAGATTGCACACATATTGCGTGCCTTCCTCTGCTCATATTCCTGCTCCATGCATACCAGACTTCACATACAAAACAAACAATAACTTCATGTATGTATAAGTCTTATGAATTTCAAGATTGAGAGAGCAGAACATTAAAATAAATTTGAGTTCTTCTGAGGTCAATACCCCAGATACACAGTATGTTATGGGATTCCCTTAGCAGAAGCAATGAGTGTTCATATTGCATATGTCCCCTTAACTCACATCTCTGTGCCATTGGCCTGTCAGACTTCATTTAGAAAATATAAGGTCAAAGTAAAATTATTAAGAATTTCAAGCAAATGACAACAAAGCACCAGACCAAATGCTTCTACGCATGAAGCTCCAAGATCTGGCACAGGCTGCCAATCCAGGAAGCTGTTCTTGAGACAAACGGGTCACCTACAGGAAGAACTGATCACATGGACAGGAAACTCTAGTAAACTTCCCCATAGTGGGTCCACAACCATGGAGTGGGAGGAAATCTCTTCTCATTTTAAGACTTTCCATGTGGCTTCAGCAAAACTATCAGACATATCTGATAAAAGATGTGAGCCAAAATATATCCACACAACATATAGATTTTTTTTAAAAAAGGCAATTTATAATTCATGTTAAGAGCCATCATATTACATCTTTTAAATAAAATACTCCATTAAGGATTATAAATACACCATATAGGCGAAGATATTTGATAAAACGAAACAACATGCTGCGTGGCGGTGGATGAAAATCATGTTATAATGCAATCAAATGGCCTTAATTTTTGGAAATGTTCATTTTTATTTCTCATCTTTATTTCATTAGCAAAAAGCTCTTACAGCCGGTCAGCTTCCAAGCTGGACACCTGGGCGCCCTAACCTTTTCCTGTCTAGTCCTGCTGTTCGGTTTCAACAATCTCAAAGTATGTGTCAGCCACTAATGGCTTGTCGACCCAGCCCCATCTGTGTTGTGGTTAGCAAAGTTCTGAATGTCTGGCAGTCCATTATTTGATAGTTCTGGTTTCCAGTGCTGTTGAAACTCTGAATCAATTTTTATGCTTCCCAGAGTTTTCAGTGGGAGTGGCAGGAAGGGCCAGCAACTAGCTGCCTTCAGAGCCAATAAATTCACCTGCTGTGCTGTCATTTCATGACAAAGAAAAAGAGCCACGGGTTTCCAAGGCAAAATAAAATACATACTATGTAGCAACCTCTGCTATTGGACTGCACATGTGAGCACACACATGATGCTATTAGTGAGAATGGAGGCTGACTCAAAGATACAACAAGGATTACACACAATTCACAGACCTCACGTTCTAATCATTCTGGGCTCTGCTTTCTCTCTAGTGTCTCTCTCTCTCTCTCTCTCTCTCTCTCTCTCTCTCTCTCTTTATCTCTCTTTCATCTTTCTTGTAATAAGAATATAATGAACATATAAATGCACAACATATCAAGAGATGGAAGTATTATTATATTTAAAAGGGGGTAGGGTTAGCGAATTTGGTGGAAGGAGATGTAACAGGTGGTATACTGTAATGTAGGTAGGTCAGACATGCTTGCTAATGGTATGCCATTTGAGAAGACACCCCCAGTGTGAGAAAGAAGCCATACAGATATCTGAGAGGATGTGAGTAAAGTCAGAAGCTTCACATGTTTGACAGAGACCAAGGAAGCCAGTCTTCCCAGGGCATCATGGAAGGAGACGGTACTTGAGATTTCCTTTAATGGTAAGTGTAATGCCACTCCTTTACGGCAAGGAGTGGTGTGGTGTGATCTATTTTATCTGGCTGTGGTGTGACACACAGATATAGAAGACCATGGTTGAAGCAAGGAGATACTTAGGAAAGGGATATTGCAATCATTATGGAGAAAAGTAGAGACTCGCGTTGGGGTGGGAATGATAAAGACAGGGAACTGCAGACAGGTATGAGATGTAATCTGATGGACTGTCTGGTGAAATAAATCTAAGGCATGATTGAAAGAATGTTGTCCACAATGATTCCAAGATTTTTAGCCTGATCGACTGGAAGACTAGAATTGCCCACAGTAGTTGGGCATACCGATGCATACTTGTAATTCCAGCTGCTTGGGAATCTGAGGTAGGAAGGTCACAAATTCAAGTCCAAATCAGATAATGCAGTGTGATCATGACTCAAGTTCTTTTAAAACAATTAAAGGTTCTTGGCATGTAGCTCAGTTGTAGAGTGTTTGTCTGACATATATAAGGCCCTGGGTTCTATTCCCAGCAGTGCGAAAACATTGCCAGCTGTAATTTTACAACGAATCAAGAAAGTACAGTATAATGTTGGTAAATATCTGATATTACAAAGACCTGAAACTTATTCTATTTTACAAAATACAAATTTACATTTTATCATATTGATTTTCTTGACTATCAAATAATAAAATATCACATAACTAATAGTTCTGGTATACAAGCCACCACATTTAGATTGTCGGCATGATCCTTTCTGAAGTCTCCAAGAATGAATGAACTTTCATTGTTCCCCAAATGCAAACTCATCTTTAGGCTATTATTTTAACTGCAGACTATATTGGGGAACTCAATATGATCTTGGTTTGGTTTTTGTGCTTTTTGAGTTTTGTTTTTTGACACATGGCCTCATGTAAACAAGGATGGCCTCCTTTCTCTACCTCCCCAGTTCTGGGATTATAGACATGTATCACTATGCCCAGTTTTATGTGTTGCTAAGGACTGAACTCAGGGATTCATGCATGCTACGAAAGTTCAATACCAAATGGGCAACATCCCCAGCCCCGATCCTCTTTTGAAAAGGTGGATTATCAGACCTGAGTTATAAATAAAAATGAGCTCAGCATTCACTCTACAATCGTTTTAAGTATTAAAGCAAGTGTTATAGTAGTCACAGCATATACAGGACTGTCCCAAGCATCCTATGGAACATGCTGGGAACAAACAGGTTCAAAGGCACAACCCTCTGCAGAAGTCTGAAGTGCATGACAAAAGCAGACAAAACCAGAGCTGGGTTTGTAGCATACCTGCTCTGAATTAATGGTAGGCCATTGGAACAAGAGCTTTTAGGCAGAAGCCATGAAGACCCTGTGGTTCTAGGAAAGTATCTGAGTTGGTGCAATATCATGTGGATCATGGAAAGCAGAAAAAAACAATATCAAGTCTAGCCAAGAAAGCAACGATTTGGGACATGATTACCATCAAATTAATGTTCAGGACATCAGTGTGGACAGGCAGCCCTAGTCACTATGCCACAGTTCCATAAAGAGCCTTCATTTCTTTAAGACAACTAACATGTCCCAGCCCTTACTGAGTCCCTATTAAGGGCAGTGGGATTTTTAGTACTGAACTCATTTTGTGTTGACGTTTCAGTGTGGTAATTCCCCCACAGGCTCTTGTGTTTGAACTCTTGATCCTTAACTGATGGTACTGTTTTGGAACACTGAAAAACTTTCCAGGGTAGAGCTTTGCTAGAGGAAGTAGATCATTACGGGCTGGCCTTGAGTGTAACAGCCTGATGTCACTTCTTGTCTACTCTGTTTCCTGTTTACAGATATACTGTAAACAGCTACCTCATACTCCTGACACCACACCTTCCCACCGTGATGGACTGTGTTCTCTCAAACTATAAACCAAAATAGACTCTTTCTCTGCTAAGTTGTTTCTTGTCAGGTATTTGGTTATTGAGACAAGAAAAGTCATTAATACATTTGCCTATAAAAGACTTGAGAAAGCTGAAGCCTCAGTAAAGATTAAGACCTTAAGAAGGTTCACTATCTACGTAATTTTCCATGAATGGAAATAAAAAGACACAAGGTTTTTTTGAATAATAAAATACATCAAAGACTGCCATCCAAGGGTAGTTAAGATTTATATTAGGAAATGTTTTCAAAGACATATACAAAAAAGAACAGAACAAAATGATAAACATCTGTGTATTTGCCAAACCGCTTTACCAAATCCCAATATTCTGCAATATTTGTTTCTAATCTTTCCCTTGTTTTTGAGAAGTAAAACATTACAGAATGAAGCTAAGTTCCACTGCTTGTTCTCCTCCTGTCCTAGCGCAGGACCATTCTTTCCTCCCCAAATGCAACCACTGATCTGATATGTATATTTCTTGTTTCCATGAACAGTTTTTATACTTTTTCTAAACATAGATGTATATATTAGAATACATTACTGTTGTGCATGTTTTAAAATTCTTTCAAATAGCATCATATGTTTAGTACTCTGCAATTCTACTTGATATACAATTACTATGATATATTTCTATTTTAGGCATATGCTTGTTGACACTTGTAACTTAATTTCATTATTTTAATAACTGAAATTTGATTACATGAATATATTACTGTATATGTATACATTGAGGTTTATGTATATATACTCATAGATAAGTAGGTTATGGAAGTATAGAGATAGTATTTGCTATTATAAATTAAATCAACAATGACTGAGAATTTTAATTGTATGGCAAGTATATAATTAAAACTCTTGAATTTTCATTCAAGAAAACTGTTCAAGCCAAACTTGGTATCCCAGCACTCGAAAGGCCAATGCAAGAGGACTGCCCCAAGTTCAAAACAAGCCTGGGCTACAAAGTGAGACTGTCACAAAAAAACAAATAGAAAGAAAACAAGGCTCCTGTCTAATGGGGGTGATAGACATGTGAGTGCTCTGTTGGATGTTCCCAGGAGCTGGGCCATAGAGTTCAGTGTCACAAGCTGTGGGTCTCTCAAGGTTCTGAGAATCTCTGGGATGGGTCATTCACCCATGTTTCTGGCTTTGATATGTTCCATATCTCATTGCTTTTTCATTCAATGCTAATAACATCCACCTTTCTCTGAAATGCCTTTGTATTTTGATTCCAACATCCTTCCTTCTGTTAAAGATTTTTGTTTGTTTTAATGAAAACGAATTAGCCAAAATACTTTTGCTCATGTGTTCTGTGTCTTTTTAAATCTTTGCTTGCTTCAAGTTTGAATTTTTAAAAAATACATCTTTGATTTCTTCATTGAGAAGAAGTGTATACAATGTATTCTAGTCATATCCATTCCCAGCTCCCTCAAACTTTTCCAGAACATTCCCCCTACACATACGTTTCCCAAATTCTTATCTCTCCCACTCCTATTTTAGGACCTACTAATTAGTGCTACCCCTAGGTATACGGGTGTAGGGCCAACCAATGGAACATGGGCAACTTACCAGGGGCCACAGCCCAAAAGAGAAATGGCTCTCCCTCTCTCAGAAACCACCAACTGCCAATAGTCCCTCAGCTAGAGATATGGACTCATGCTGAATGTTGATTAGCATGGTCTTGAGCAGGTCTTGTACAGGCAACTATAACTGCTATGATTTCATGAGTACACCAGCCATGTCACAGACAGAAGACACATTTTGCATCTGTCCTCCCATTCTTCCTCCACATTCTGTGAGCCTTGAGGGGTGGTAGTTGATATAGATGTCCAGTTAGCATACAGAACCCTACAATCACTTACTCTTTGCATTTGAACTACTTAGGAGTCTGTATTAACTGCTATCCACTGCAAAAGGAAGTTTCTCTAATGAGAGCTGAGACATGCACTAATCTATAGATATAAAGGTAAGTATTTAGTTTGAAACTATTTTTATTTAACAAAATAACAGTAATAGTTTCTTCCTTAGGACCTATGATCTACCTAGCCACAGGCTCTTGGCCAGGTTTACAGTGCCAAACACACGAGTTCCCTCTGATGAAGCAGGCCTTAAATCCAATCAAGAATTGGTTGATTACCCTCCAAATAATCATGCTACTCTTGTACAAATTAGCATATTTTGCCAGGCCAGTTGTTAATGGAGTTCACAGGTTTCACACCTGGGTAAGACTATTGATGACTTTTCTCCCCTAGCAGCCAAACTACCACCTTCCGGCACTATAAAACCTAGCCAGTAGGGCTAAAGCTTCCAGGTCAATACCAATGTTTACCCAATGTCCTGTGACCAAACTATGTGATATCTTCTGCCCATCAAGTTCTGTTGAGCAACCAAGAGCGATGGCTTTAGGCTACATTGTTTTTAGGGTCTCTTGGATCACCCTAGCCAACAACTCAGAGAGGTGTCCCATACCTAACACTGAAATTCAAGTTTGAGTTTAGATAAAAAACACCAATGTTTTCCTTCCCTGCATGTCTCTCTTGAGCTCACCTGGTGTCTACTCTTGTGATTGGGATGAGGTAGGAATCTAATTTTTCCCCAGGATGATGAGTGTGTCATTCATCCTTTCCCCCAGTCTCCTCTGTCACATATGAGCAGATCTGTTCCTCTTCTGTTTCATTTTTCTAGACTGAAGCCCACATCACTCTCATAGTTTAGCTTTATAAATAGTGTCACTATTTGGTAGGACAAGTTCCTCAGTATTTTCATTACACAGCTTCAAAACTGTCTATACAACTCTTAATCTTTTTTCCATGTGAATTTTAACATCAGATGTTCAAGTCTCATAAGACCTAAGGAGCTTTTGTTTCAACTGCAAAGGATTTATTAATCAATTTGGGAGAAAAGTTTATCTTTACATTAAGGCTTTCCATGTGCACATTTGTGTTGCTTTCCCTTTAATCGAGGTGTCACGAATGCTGTGGCAGGGTCTGCTATTTGTCATCCAATAGTTTTCTTCCATGATAACAAACCTAAGATGCTGAACTGCCTAGTTTCCAGTGATGAATACACAATGGGTGTTCAGTGAACAGCTCCTACTTAGATTTCATCGTCCTGTAATCTGATATTTGTTCATCAAAACAAACGATTATAAAGGAGTTGGCAAATTATAGATCATGGGCCATATCTAACCCATGCAAGTTATACCGAAGCACATCCATGCCCATGTGTTTGCATTTCTTGATCTGCTTTCAGTGGCAGCAGCAAAGTAGAGTGCTTACAACAGAGACTGGCTGTAATAGCCACCAAAGCCTATCTGGCCCCTGCACAGAAAAGATTTGCCAACCGTTGGCTTAGACAGTATTCTCTGCCAGATGTTGGGTTGGTTGTTTCTATTCTTCCCTGCCAGATGCTTCCTGTCCTGTTCTTTTTGTGCAGCTGAAAACATGCGTGGGCCCAGAGTTGCCCAACTGCTCATGGAAAGGCTGTTAAGTTCTTACTAAAGGCTATGACTGTGAAAGGAAAGCTCACCATGCCCAATTCTCCCACTCTTCCTGCCTCAGCTGTAGACCTGAAGCCTGAAGCTTAGAGAACTATCTTGCAATTACGGGGTAACTGTTATGGAAGAGGGCTAGAAGGCAAGCGGGAAACTGAGATGCCAGAAAACATCAGCTTCGTAATTTGCAGGGCTCAGTCAAAAAATTAAAATGTATGACCCATGTTCAAACAATATTTATAAAGTTTTATTAAAGACAGTAAGATATAAAACTCTTTCCTCCATGCAATCTTTCTTCATGTATCAATACTTTATTTACTATTTAGTGTTCTCAGTAAAAAAAGATCATGTTATCGAATGATTAACATAAATTTTATCAGTATTTCTGCAATGGGCCGTGACACCTTTTTTTATCTTATTTGTTGTTTGGTTTGCTGTGCTGGGGATTGAACTAGGCATGGCCGGAAAGCTCCCTACCAAAAAGCTGTATCTCCAACCTCAACACCAACTTTGCTTCTTGTTCAACTTTACAACTTTTTAAACATCTATTTATTTGGGGGGGTACACACATGCCACGGTGCACAAGTGGAGGTCACAAGACAACTTGTGGGAGCTGGTTTTCTCTTCCACATGGGGTCAACCAGGGATTGAACTTAGGTGATCAGGCTTGGCCGCAAGCATTTTTATCCAGAGTCATCTCACCAGCCTCCAATACCAGTTTTAACAATAGTATAAGACCACATGCGAAAACAAAGCTGCATGCATGTTTCATTCTTACCAAATTGTGAAAAGACATAATTTTATGTTTTACTTTGCATACGTGCTACCAACACTGTCTATCTTCAAATTACTGGTAGGTGAGAAAGGACTAGAAAGGAAAAGTGCAATAGGTTGTCCTAGCTCTCCCTTTCCTGTATGACGTCTTTTTATGTAGGGGTATGGAACTCATGTACATTTGCATGATATGCTGTGATCAAAAGATAACTTTGGGTCTTTCTCTATAAGGCCATGCACCTCCTTTGAGACACAGTCTGTCATTGACCTGAAACTCAACAACTAGTCTAGACTGGGTAGCCAGAGAGCCCCAGAGATCCTTCTGTCTTCATTTTCCTAGTTCTGGGATTACAAGGACACTCCATCAAACCCAGCATTTTAGATGGGTTCTGAGGCTTAGACTCAGATCCTCTCACTTGTAAGGCAAGTGCTTTTACTAACCGAGCCACCTCTCAAGACCACCATTTCTTCATTTTTAATACAGATGAAATTCTAATAGAATTGACACAAGTAAGAAAGGTCATGATAAGCTTCCTTGGTCGTTTGTATCTCTTAGAATGACTTTGCCTTCTTTCCGTGTTCAGAGCAAGTTCTTGTGCAAATGGGAAGTGTAGACCTCTCGGACTGTCACGTCCAACCCTTAGAGATGCAGCACCACATTTAACCTGTGTTCACTCTGAGTCTCACTAAACACCATGCATCCCAGGGCAGAAGGATGTCACTGCTCATGGGATATTAAAAGACTATGCAAATGCAGTGACAGAGAATGATGGACGCCCATGCTGTACATAATGTTCCATTTTCCGCTCAGCCTACACTTACTAAACACAAGTTCAAAGATAAAATTATCAAGATTTTCAAGTATGACCACAGAGCATTAAAGCAATGGGTCTTTCTGGGTGTGAAACCTATGTGAGTTTATAGTTTACATGTGCATGAAGCCAGTCTGAATGACAGAGTGAAAAAGTACAAAATGTTGGTTATGTTGAACATTGTCAACAACCTACCTTCAGGCACGCTAACCAAACAAAAACATTCTTATGATTATATATCTTCCTTCTTGACAGTTGGAATCAATCTGTATCTCTTGTGAGTTTTTTTTCCCTAGGAACCTTACAATTTATGCTGGTATTATAAGATAAAACGCTTTCAGATGATAGTCTAATTAGTTAATGTTATAGCAAGAAATACAATAAACTCTTAGATTCTGGTATTTTATTCTAAATCTACTAAATTCTCTAATTAGCCCTGAGGAGTCTTCAATTCTCTTAGATTTTCTTGGGTTTTAAAAGTAGAAGTATTATATAAAATTTATAATTATCACAAATTTATAATTATAAACATGATGAAAGTGGTTTTATTTTCCATCTTGATGACTTTTTTTCTGGTTTTACCACAACTACGTTGTTTTCCAGCTTAATGATGAGTGAGCATTCAGCTCTTGTCCCTGATATCAAAAGGAATTCTGCTCACCACCAGTATACTGTTTGCTTTGGAATTTTTACAAATACTTTTTGATAACTAAAAGAAATTCACTGGCAGGCTGGCAAGATAGCTCAACAGTTAGGGTGCTGCCAAGCCTAAGGACCTGAGTTAGAGTCCCAGGACCCACGTGGTAGAAGAGCATCGACAGCTGTTAAATTGTCTCCTGACTTCCACACATCTACACTTGCAGAATGAATGAATGAATGAATGAATGAATGAATAATAAATAAATAAAGCAATTTTTTTTAAAAAGAAACACATACTTATACATTGCTGAGAGTTTTTCTCTGATGGTGGTGGTGGTTGTGGGGTTTTTGTTTGTTTGTTTGTTTGCTTTGAATTTTTAAAGACAAGGTCTCACTTTATAGCCCTGGATAGCCTGGAAAAGCTATGTAGACCAGACTGACCTAAAATTCACAGAGATCCACCTGCCTCTGCCTTCAATTGCTTGGATTAAAGGCAAATGCCTCCATGCCAAGCCATTGCTGAAAGCTTTTACAGGAAGAGAATGCAGAGTTTTATCAGATGATTTTTCTGCACTTGCTGAGGAAATTAAATGTTTGTATCATTTACTACATATTTAGAGAATCACATAGAGTTTTGTTAATGTTAAACTGCTTCATTTTCTGAGCTAAACTTATCTTGATTGTGATATATTATGTTGTTAAACACACACCTACCTGTATACCTACATAGAAATAGAAATATGTAAATATGAATCTTATATGAACAACACTCTCATAAATATGTTTAGGTCATAATCAACCTTTCCTGTAATATTCCTATCTAGTTTTCTTAGTGTGGTTATATTAGCGACCTATAAACAGATAAGAAGAACATTTTGCTTTTTCATGTCATCCCATAGTTTATTTTTAAAACATTTACCAAGAACATGCTATAAAATACAAGGATTAACTGCTCACTTTTTTTAATTCATTGCATTTTTATTTTGTGTGTGTGTGAGTATGCTATGTGGGCACACCAAAGTCAGAAGACAACTTGAAGGCGTCTGTTCCTTCCTTCAACCACGTGGGTCCTAGGATTCAGCTCAGGTTGTCAGGTTTGGCAGCAGATATCCTTACTTGCTGAGTCATCTCACCCAACTGTTCTTTATTTCAAGCCATGTTCTCAGATAACCCAGTCTGGGCTCAAACTTGCTAGATATGAGCTTCTGATCCTTCTCCCCCTACCTCCTGAGTGCTAGAATTACAGGCATGTCTCAGAATCGAACCCAAGGACTCCTGCATGCTAAATAAGTGCTCTATCAACAACACATCCTCAACCCTTGGGGATTATCTATTTAGGGAAAATGTGCCTAAGAACTAGGTGAACCATCTATAAGATTTTTCTTTGATTTTGTTACTGCTGCTATTATATATGGATATACAGAGCTACATATCTGTATGTGTGTATACATGTGCTCACCTGCCTGTGTGTGTACTTGTGTGTAGAGGCCTGAGTTCAACTTCAGATGTCTTCCTCAATCACTCTTCCCAGTACTCTTTGCGGAAAAATATCTCTGTAAGCCTAAAGTTTACTGATTCAACTTGGTTGGCTGGCCAGTGAGCCCCAGGGACCCTCCTAATTCCACCACGCGTCTGTGCTGCAAGCACTTTACCAACTAAACCATTTCCCCACTGTGCTGTTTAGTTTTTGTCAACTTGACACAAATTCCAGACACCTGGGAGGAGGGAATCTGATTGAGGAATTTCCTCCATCAAACTGACCCCAAGCATGTCCGTGGGGTACTTTCCTAATTGCTCATTGATGTCGGAGGGCCTGGCCCATTGTGGACTGCTGCGTCTCTGGGCAGGTGGGCTTGGGCTGTATAAGAAAAGTAACTGAGTAGGTCAAAGGAAAGCAAGTCAGGAAGCATGGTTCCTCTGTGTCCTTAACTTCAGTTTCTGCCCTAGGGTTCCTGCCTTGAGCTCCTGTCCTAACTTCCCTCAGTGATAGTTGTGACCTGAAATTTGTAAGATGAAATAAAACTTTTCTTCACTAAGTTAGTTTTGTTAAATGTCTTATCACAACAATAGAAAGCAAGCTAGACTAGAAATCAGTACCAGAGAGCAGGATCTTGTTGCAATGTACATAACCATGTTGGTTCAAAGAAGGATTATAACTTTGGGCTAGAAAAGCCATCGAGTGTTCAGAGTTTAATGGACTGCTGTAAAAACTTGGAAGATAATGCCGGGAGAAATGCAGGCATTGGAGACCTAGCTTGTGAAGTCTCAGAGGAAGTATAAGAATCTGCCAAAGACTCTTATGGAGGGCCATTCTTATGATATTTTTAATGAAGAATTTGTGGTTTCTGGTCAGCTGGTGCTAAAGAATCAGCCGTGATTGACACGAAACCACCACCATGGAAGTGAGATCTTTGCTTTACTGAGACAATCAGTGCTGGTTCGCCCAAGCTGAAGAATAGCTGCGATTAGTAAGAGACTAACATCACTGTGGTGAACCCTTCTGGAAAGCATTTCCTCAGCACAGAAGCTGTGGTCCAGAGGAGTCCATAGGGGACCAACGCTACATCTTAAGTTGGTAGCAGAACTCGGTAATGTATGAGTCTGCCACGTGATGCTGACTTTGGTGGCATGTAAGATTAAAGGAGTCAGAGAGAGAAGCTGCGGCTTGGTACCCTGCGGTGCCATTGGGGAAAGTGCAGGCTCAGTTACAGTAGAACTCTCAGACTGAGGGTCCTGGAGAAAAGCTAAGGCTTGGCAGGGTTGGAGAACCTGCAGAGAGGCCAGAAATCCACTGGAGAAGGTGCAGCCTCAGTGTGGTACAGATCATAGCATAGGAGAGATGCCAGGACTGTGGAACAACCACCAACGACATTGGCAGGTATGGAGTAAAGCCAGCCTGAGCCTTGGAGACCAGGTAGGTGTATGTACTACAGATAGCAGCAGAGCTGAAGAAGTGCAGCTGCCCAAGCTTTTTGGATCCCAGAAGACTGTGAGCGACTACCAGATGTGGGACCCTGAGCAACACTGTTGGACTGGACTTTGATACACTTAAGTGTATCTGATTCTTTGCCTTTGAAATAAAGTATTTAACTTGTTTTTTATTTTACAGGAGCCCCCCCGTTTAGAGACTTCGGATATTTCAACAAGTCTTTGAACTTTTTAAGTGTTTGAATTTTTTTAAAGACTGAGACTTGTAAACTCAGATTATATTTCATATTGTGATATTATCATGGGATCTTGAGGATAAACAAGAAAGGAAAGGTTATGATATAACGGTGATATGTTTAGGTGTCAGGTTGACAAAGGGTCAATTGTGCTGCTTAGTTTTTGTCAACTTGACACAAGCTAGAGACTCCAGGGAAGAGGAAATTCAGCTGAGGAATTTCCTCCATCAGATTGGCCTGGAGGTGTATCAGTGAGGCATTTTCTTAATTGCTAATTGATGTAGGAGGGCCCTGCCCATGATGGACTGCACTATCTCTGAATAGGGACTCTGTATCATACAAGAAAGGTAAAAGTGGTAAGCAGGGTTCCTCTGTGGTTTCTGCTTCAGTACCTGCCTCCAGGCTCCTGCTTGAGTTCCTGTCCTGACTTCCCTCAACGATGAACTGTGACATGAAAGTATAAGAAAATAAACCCTTTCTTCCCCCAGTTGATTTTGAGCATGTTTATCACAGTAAAAGAAACCAAACTAGGACACCCAGAACCTGACGTTATATTTTTAACTGATGATGTATTTACTGTTTTCTTAATCAACAGCAAACTCTATTTTTCCTAGAAATTTTCCACTGCATTTAACTTCCTTAATATATTAGATATACTCTTTTCTTCACTATAGCAAAATACTATGTTTATCCATTTATAATTATTTAAATTAATAAATAAAAGCTAGAGGTTGAGGCAGGAGGACTGCTCTGGATGCAAAGCCAGATACATTCTCAGATATACAGTAAATAGCAACATGTCAGCCAGGATTACAAAGTAAGACTCTGTCTCCAAAAAAGATATATCTATATTATATGGTACAGAAAGTAAATGTGATGTTTTGATATATATATAGAGAGAGGGGGAGGGTAGATAGATAGGCAGGCAGATAGATAAATGGTTAAGTTTTTAATTGTGAAAAATAAAATTTTCCATCATAAACATTATTATATTTCTTCTACTTTGAAGCATATGAATTTTGAATTTCACAGATTATTAACATCCTTATCATGGCCCTAGATCCACTTTCTGCATGTGTCTGGCATCTGGTACATGACAGCACTTATACAATCTGTTGAAAAAAGGACAGGGAGCTTCAGTCTCCACTGCACAGCTGTTTGGTGCACTTTTTAACTTCTGTTAGCTGCTACCTTTTATTGCAAAGTACGAACTAATTTGAGAAGCAGATTCAGCAGAATTTATTTCATTTAAAGAATAATTCAACTCATTTAAACAATCATTTTATTACCTACTTATTATGTTATATTTAAATGACAATATCCCCAAACCAAATCTTACTGCAACACGTTCAGAAAGTTTTCTTTCTTTCATGAAAATGGAAACTTTCAAACCAAGTAACAGTTGCTAAGCGATTTGGAATGGAGATTAGCATAGATTTGTGTAGCACAAATGATCCTTTGTGCACAATAAACAGTCTACTTTTCATTTAAAAAATTAATATCCATGTCTGTGTTGCTCGCTAAGACTAGTTTGAAAATAAGCTGAATATAATCCTCTTCTCTTTAATTTCCAGGAGGCCAGCACCACTTGATCTGATTATGTAATGTCAAGAACTCAAGAATTACCGGCTTAGAGCATAGTTCTGTGGTACCCCAGTGCTGAACAAGCCTTGAGCAGTTAATAGAGTTCCTATTTCTCTTTTTACATTTTATTGTTTATATGTATGTGAGAGGGTGTGGGTATGAGAGGTCAGAGGACAACTTTCAGGAGTCCCAGGGATCGAACCCAGGTGGTTAGACTTGGCAGTAGACACATTTGCCCACCCAGCCAGCGCATCTACTCAAGTATCTGTCTCTTGAAAGAAGTTCCTGCCTCTCTGCCTCGAAAGTGCTGGGATTAAAGGTGTATACCACCAAGCCCCGAAGGTTAGACAGTCTTAATGTAGAAGCATATTAACTTTTCTGTCTCAGACTTCTGAAAGTAACTCAGATTGTTTTCTTGCAAAACATACATACTCCCATTTTATTACACAGGACCCCACACTTCCCGCCACCACCTTTCACTTAAAGTCTGGATCATCTGTCCCAGGAAAGCATTTTCAGGGCCCTCATTTTCACGGCACACAAATCTACGATCAGGCTCAGGTCTACCAAGGGGACTTCTTTCTAGCAGCCTTGGCTCCAGCTCTAAGAATGGACCATGGTGGACATCTCAGTCCTTCCTGGTACGGCCTTCTAGGGCTGGGTGAATTCCTCTTACCGCATACATCCTGAGAATTCCAAACCTTACCACAAATGTCCACTTAGTTTCACCTTAACAACAAGCTTTTCTCTAGATAGTTCTCCTGAAAACCTGCTCTAGCATAGTCAAGTTATCGTGTGAGCCTGGAACTTCAGAGTCTACCAAGAGAAAACAGTGGCACTCCAAGGTGTAGACCAAGGGCTAAAAACTCACAGGATAAAGAAAAATTACTCAAAAGTGAATTATTAAAGAAACCATGGCTAGAATTTTACTTGAATGCATATAGATATAAGGTGAGTAACTAGATGTTAAAATGTTATTATACGGCCAGGTGGTGGCTCACACCTTTAATCTCAGTACTCGGGAGGCAGGTGGATCTCTGTGAGATGGAGGCTCGATCCAGGCCAGCTGAGGCTACAGGGAGACCCTATCTCAATAATAATAATAATAATAATATAAAATACAGCTATATGAGATGGTTCAGCAGGTAAATATGCTTGCAGTGCCAGCTTAGCAACCCAGGTTTAGTCTCCAGAACCTATATAATGGTAGAAGAAGATAATCAACTCCACAAAGTTATCCTACATCCACGCATTCACACACACACATCATACACAAACACATACACAATACTTAATTGCTTAATTAAAAAAGAAAAAACAGTACAACTCTGCAAACTTTGTGATTAAATAGTTCAGTAATATCTATGGAGCACAGGTTCTCCATATAATGTTTGTCTTGTTCCTTGGGAAGAATAAAAATTCATGTCTCTGGAGTCTATAATCTGTTGAGAATGGTACAGAGTATTCTATAATCATATTTTAAAATACAATCTGGACTAGGAATGTAGCTCAAATGTAAAATAGTTATGTATCTTGCACAAAGCCCTGGATTTGATCCACAATAAGCATAAAAACAATCAAGTAAATTAATTAATTAATTAATCTGACTTACTTTGAATCCTACCACATGCTTTTATAAGAGAAAAGCACCTATTCGTCTTTGCCCTTCAAAATGCTTAGCCTTCAAACCACCATCTTAGAAGAGAAAAGGAAAATATTGCTCTTATGGTAAACCACAAGCTTTGAAGTACAATGAATCATAGTCAACAGGAGACCAGCAAGGGACAGAAGAGACCTAAGACTACCACATAGGCCAGGGGCTTTCAAATATGACTACATTGGCAGGCTGGCTACATAATTGTGGAGCCAGTTCCAAATAAAATATGGAGCCATGTGGGGATAAAGGCTGCTAGAGCTGATTTTTTTATCCTTTCTTCCACGTTCTCTATTTTGACAGTGCTATGGGGTTTGTTGTTTTTATTTGGTTTGGAGGAGAGGCTTGGATTTTTTTTAGTTTTGTTTTTTGTTCTGTTTTTGTATTTTTTGCTTTTCTAAGAAGGGGTCCCATCATATAGCCCTGGCTGGCCTGGAATTCAGATCTACCTGCCTCTGCCTCCTGAGTGTTGGAATTAAAGATGCAGTCCAGAGCAGGCTAGCAATAGTCTGTTATTTGGTCTTTAATAATGTTCTAAGTAGGGGCTGGAGACATGACTCAGCAGTTAAGATCACTGGCTGCTCTTTCAGAGGTGTGGGTCCCAGCATCTACATGTTGGCTAACAACTGTCCATAACTCAAGTACCAAGGAATCAAATGCCCTTTTTGGCCTTCACAGGCATTATATGACACAGGTGTACCTACACAGATGCAGGCAAAACACTCATATACATAAAATAAAAATAGATATGCAAAGTGAAAAATGATGGTCTAGTTTCACTCTTCTACAGATAGAGATCCAGTTTTGCGAGCATCATTTGTTGAAGATGCTGTCTTTTCTCCAGTGTGTGCTCTTGACACCTTTGTCAAATATCAAGTGGCTGAAATTGCGTGCATTCATGTTGGGACTTCATTTATGTTCCATTGATTTATGTGTCTGTTTTTGTGTCATTACCATTCTGTTTTGATTACTATGGCTCTGTAATATAATTTGCAGTCTGGTTGGTAATCCTCCCAGAATTATTCTTTGGGCTCAGTATTGCTTTGGCTATCTGGAGTCTTCTGTGATTCTGTACAATGGAACCTCTACACCTAAGGCTCATGGAACACAGTGGAACAAGATAGAGAGTACACTAATGCATCTCTCAACTCTCATCAATGAAGCTCACTCGCGCAACAAAGGGCAATGAACACAAAAGGCCACAAATGACCAAAGTGTAGAGAATAAGAGTCTACATAATGTGGGCACTTGCACAGGACTCCTATATTAAACCACCCAGGGCTCAGGGACCATTGTGGAAGAGGGGACAGAAAGATTGTAAAAGGTATGGTTAACTCTGAGGAGGGAGATTTGCATCACTTTTACTTTTACTTTGCATGTTTCCATCTAACTGTATTAGCTAGGAACAAACAGAAAAAATATAGGAATATAGCAAGGAAACTTACTAGATTTGGATTTTTCTAAATATTCTTTGACTCACACATTTGCTTTCCCAGGCGAAAATATATATTTGACTTTCTCCATCAGAAATATGGGAATGACTGCTACGTATCTCTTTTTTCTCAGACATAGATGAAAAAACCATGCACTGTCCACAGATTAAATGTGAATTTTGACTAGTATCTTTACAGACATTTAGAGAGCCCCTCAACTCTATAATAATGAATAATTATTATATGTAATAATAAGGAATAATAATTATTATTATTATATTGTCAAATATAAACTCCAAACTCATATGGTTTTCCTGATTTGGTTCTCTGGCAAAAATCAAAGTCAGAGTATTCTGGCAAAGACCCCATCAAAGAACTTATGATTTACATTGCAAAGAGCAAGAAGTCCCTGTTTCAGGATATTTAACAGGGCACAATTTCAATCAAGTTCTTGCTATTGTTCCCAAAGATGTCCTTATTCTTTCAGAAAAAGATAAATGGCTGCAATTGTCCCTATTAGGATTGAGAATAATCAAAAGGAAAGCACTTCCTCCCTAATTCCCATCTCCATAGAAACCACTCAACTCCCCAAGCCTCTTGTCCACAAGCATCAGTCAGCAGAGTTTTCTGATATTAGGCAGCCCAAGCCAGAAGCCTGCCTTCTCTCACATTGGGATACCTTGAAGGCTGAGTTGAAAGAACAAAAGGACTTGTGCCAAAAGTTTAAAGACCCTACTGCATCAAATTTAAATCCTTCCTGTATTTGCTGTTTCATGTTTCTAAGAAATTGTGCTTAACATGAGTTTTAAAGGCCCATGAGAAATGAGCCTGGTATCAGAGGGCCCTTAATCCTGTATATCCGCAGTGTCCCTTTCTGTTATTTACATTCAAATGGAACACTGATAAGAATTTCCTCTCTTCCCTAATTTTTGAAAATCCACATATCCTCAGAAGAGTGAAACTAGGCTGTGGGAATATTTACCTCCTGTGTGAAGAAGACGCTTTAATGTAAAAGTGATGGATGTGTATTATTCACTTCCTGTCCCTTTGTTCCTATTCAGCTCACAGGCTGGGGGATGTTATGGTAAACAGTCTAAATCGGCTTGAAAATAATTTAACTCAGTGGCTAATTGGATTTAATTATTACACCACAGGCTTAAAATGCATTGAGAGTCACTGACCTGAAAACGAATTATCAAACTAGAAATCTGTGGTTCCTTGAATTGATAGAACTTTAAAGTTGGAATTTTAGAGATGATATAAATGGGATTCTAATCTAATCCTAGCTGGGAGGTGGTCTTTGCATAGCCAGTGATTCAGAATCCACATGAACGAAACTCAAAAATCGGTATTTCTTGAATATGTTAAATTATTTTATAACCAACTGTATTTGGAAACTACTTTTCTAACATTGCCTACTGTCTGATTTAGTTACTATGACTGATGTGTGAAGGTCTGACTCAGATTGTAGGCATAGTGCCTTCAGATAGATGAAAACAAAAAGAGCACTGGACTAGATATGACAAACAAGTGCGGTCAAGGCAATGGCCACCAGGACAGCACATATTCCTTCAGCTCAATGGGATGGTATAACTCAGCTCTGATCAAAAGTCCTGATGATAAATTCAGGTCCAGTATCAACTGATCAATATCAACAGATTGTTTCCTCTCTTTTACTTTCAACAGAAATTAGAAATCTGCATTTTTAGGTGAAAAACTTCCAGTATCCTAAATGCTGTGGGAGAAAGAAACGATTCGGTTGCAGAGACATTTATTCTAAACTGCCAGTTTTTCACCTCTATGGAAAGGGATTCATCTAGGATCACGCAAACAGCATGTTCTAACAATAGAGGGTAATTGAGGTTATCTAGGTCCTGAGAAACATTACTGCCTCTGTCTCAGGCTGGTAGTTTTTGAAACAAGAGCAATGTATAGAAGGGTAGAGGGAGAATGGACTTTAAATTTGATCCCAACTCTACAGCTGTGATTTTATTCTAGTTCACATCTTGAGATCTTTTTGTAGTTATTATGCATCCTTCTTAATGTATCTCAGCATTTAAAATGCCCCAGTTCACTCTGGTTAAAGAAAAAACTAATGAATGGCTTGGTGAACTTTCATACCAATGTCCTCTATACCAGATTAACAGACAGAAGCCAGCACTCGGTGTGTATTTTTATTATCCTGTCTTTAAAAAATAGTGTGTTTCTCAGATGTACATTAGCAATGTTAATACTGGGCTTCAGGGAATATTGCAACTGTAAAAAAAAAAAAAAAAAAAAGCTAGAATACTCTGGGTAAGTTAAACATCTAAAACATCACAGTGTTCACTGGCACACGACCATTTCCTACCTCTTCCATGGGACGATTTACTACGGGCTCTTGCCCCAACAGATTCCAAGGCAACATCTCCCTCCGTCCTTTTCTGATTCCTGAGTGACAAGAAACCCAGAGGCAACAATCTGCAGTTGAGAGGTAAGGAAAGGTACTGAAAAAAGCTGCCAAGCTGGCATTATTTTCAAGAGGCATGAAATTCCACACTTCCCTCTCTCACGTTCCTTGAAATTCTATCCCTTAGAAATGCACTTTGCTTAACTTGCTGACCCCCTTTCAGATGAGAAAACCCTAAGAGAACAGCACCCTAGGATGGATTTGTTTAGCAGCTTGCTTCTTTGGAGAAATAAATTTAAAAAAAAAAAAGAAAAAAAACATGCTTTTTCAAAAGAAAATGCAGAGCAAAAGCATCCTGGGGAGTTGAGTCTCCTTAGAGGGTCACAGGCCAGTCAAGACTTAAGAAGAGCAGAGGAGTCAAACTGCGTTTTGAGCTGCTGGTTGTGACAAGCTCGATAAGAAGGAAACTGGTAATCGCCCCAGAACATGACTTGGGGCTGTCTCGTGGAAGACTCAGTCAGGCTTGAACACTGTTGCCCACCTTGTTGGAGCAGTTTCCGAGCCCTAAATTTGGCTCTTTTTTTCATCCTATCTATCCATTTTCTGCCTCTCCCACCAATCATTTATTCATCAAGAGTTGCTCATTATGTTTGGTCATCCACATTGAAATTTCAAAACAGTTCATGGAAGCTGATTTTCAAGTCATGATAAAGATCAGTTATGGTTTTCCCATTAAGATTCATACCAAAACAATCCTTAAATGACTTCTCAGGCACGCTTAATTCACATTTTAATTAGTTATGATTCTTCAGGAACACCTCCGTACTACTGACATGCACTAGAGATGGAAAAGGCTCTCCGCTTTGCTCGTTTAATACCCAAAACTATGGAAGCTACACCTCATAAAAAGCAGCTGATTTTCCTTTTCTTTTTAGAGGGTACCTTGTGCCCATTCATCTAGTGCTAAGCCTTTGGAGCAATGTGTTCCCAGAAACTATGGCCTTTTCTTTTTCTTCTTGTCTTTTTATCAAACCGAAATGTCTATAAGCTGGTTTGTTACAGTTAAAAATAAAATGAATTTGAAGAGTCTAGGGAGATGGCTCAGTCAGTAAAGTGCTTGGTGTGCAAGCATGATAATCACAGTTCAGATGCCCAGCACTCACATAAAAAGTGAAAAGCTAAGCATGATGGCACACACCTGTAATTCTAGAGCTGGGGAAGCAGAGGCAGAAAGATCCCTGGAGCTCCCTGGCCAGCTAGTCTTGCTGAACCAGTAAGCTCCAAGTCCACTGAGACACTGTCTTTAAAAATCAGATGACAGACTGGAGTCTCAGCAGTTTAGTGTACTGGTTGTTCCTGCAGAAGCCCCAAGTTCAAATCCCAGCACCCACATGGCAGCTAACAACCAACCATCCATGACTCCAGTTCCATGGGATCGGACGCCCTCTTCTGTCCGCCCCAGGTAGTGCACGGCACAGGTACACTTACCCACGTACAGACAATACACTCACATTTCAAATAAAAATAAATTTAAAAATCAGGTGAAGGGCAACAGAGCAAAATACCACCGTTCTTCTGGCCCTACACACAACCACACATACTTGTGTGAACACCAAATGCACATGCACCCAAACACTCCAGCACACATGTCACGTTCACACACATTTTAACTCACACATGCACAAATGAACTTAATAGCATTCATGTTTTCCCTCTTAAAAAAAAAATTATCATGGGACTGGAAATATAGCACAGCAGTAAATCAGGTACAGGCATGTACAGCTCAATCCTCAGCACCAGAAAATAAATCACATTAAATTAATTTATTAAGTACAAACTATACACCAAGCACTGTATTAGCTTCTTAGTATGCAAAAATAAATACAACTCAATTCTTCTTAATATATATGCTGATAAAAATCCCAAGGTCATTTGTTGATGACTTTTATTCTGGAATGAAGATACCAACAATTCGTTTTATCATAGGTGAGTGGAGACTGATGAGCTCACTCCCCACTGAATATTCAGGAAAAGCTGCAGAGAATTCTTGAGAGTCAGGACAACCCTAAACAAAAGAGCAAAGGGGGTCTGAAGTGTGGCTCAGTAGTAGAGGGCTGGCTTGCCCTGCGCAGGTCCCTGCGCTCCATTCAGAACCAAACGGTAGAAGAGGAAGAGGGAGAAATGGGCTTGGCTCCGTGTGGCTGTAAGTCTGTCGGAGACAGGAAAAGGGAACTCAGACAGTGGATAGTGGTCTGAGCTAAAGACTGGAGCGCAGAGCTTAGAATGACAAGGTAAAAGATTTGCATTTGCTGGAAAAACAAACAAACAAACAAACCTGGGAGTCTGACAAATGTTAACAGCAAAATTATATTCTAGAACTTTCTTCTAGAACTGGGGGGGAGGGGGGACGTGAAAGTGAGAGGAGACAGACTGAAGGCAGTGTTTCACATTCACATATTTTAATCACCAAAGAACTCCGGGAAAGGCAAGACTTCCTTTCCCTCCCAGGAGAGATATGAACCGTGGTAGAAAACGTTAAACTACTTACCTGAGGACAAGCACTAAGGGATAGACTGCGGACTCACGCCAGACCCTCTCACAAGTGTCCGCTCCTCCCCGCTCCTCAGTGCGGGATGGTAGCCGTACCACGGAAAGGAGCCGTAACAGGCGGCCAGGCTTATTGCCGTCGTTAATTCTTTTAGCTGTCAGTCAAATTTAGGAAGCATAAGCTTCACAAATAAGGCAACTGAGGCCTGAAAAGGGAAAGCCACCGCACAAGTGCACATGCATTAATCACAAAGTTTCGAGACTCAACGCCTGCTCTATTTGGTTCTGGAGACCTGTTTTTAGCTTACTAAGCCGACATTCCTCCCAACATTGAAGAAGAAAACCAGCAGCACGCCATCCGTCTGCCATATGAGAAGGGCTTCCCTGGCTGCTAAAGTGGATGTTCATGTCACACTGCAAATTAGTGCCAGAGCCGGACCTAGAAAGAAACCAGGTCCGGCTGCAACATTCTTCCCATGACCACACTAGGCAACCATCTACATGGGTCCCAGTTTAGACAGATGAAGTTGTCAAACTCACTTGAAGAAAAGTTCCAGAATGTCTCACAATATGCTGAAATCTCTGGCCCCAGAGTTCAATCTTTCCAAACTCTGTCTACTTTCCGGTACACTGCCAGCCCAGTGGGGTAGCTCAGGCAGGAACTGACCCTTTAAATGACCTAATAATCAGAAAAGGAGAAGCCCATCAATAGCCACAGAAAACCCAAAAGTAGCCACAGAAAGACCAGGGGCCTGTGACTCGTAAACAAGAAGCTTGAATCAGTGTTGAATTTTTGTTGTAAAATGAGCTCAGTAAAATAGGCAATGAAAACATTTGGCAAAGAGAGTTCGCATTTGAACACTACCTTAAACAATTTCTCTGAGAAAAACAAAAAAAGTCTGGAAAAATGTGATTACACCACAAAGAAAATGCAGGTACATAATGAGGAGACATTTGTCTTCTAGGAATTTAACTACAAGATAATTAAATTCAATGGAGTGTGTAATTACACAAGAGGAAACCCAACCTCCCTAGAAATCTTCCCTCTGCTACCCCAGCGAATGAGCTAGATTCTCGGCTTCTTCTTGCTGCTGTTTTCAGTATTAATCTCATCATGGTTTGCAATAAAAGGTCCTACTTTTAACCTGTGGTTGGTTACACATCTTCCAGTATTCCCAAAGAGAGAAGCATCTATTCCATTGTTGGATAGTTGAACTTTCTGGCACCTTTCTATGACCCAAACCAAAACAAAGTGCTGTGGCTGTTTTGCAGTAGTCCAACTTCAAGTCGGATATTAAGATTCCCTGCAGAACAAAAGGTTTCCTACTACAGATACGGAGCTGATGAGAATGACCTTTTTGTAGAAACCATAAAGTTCAAATAAATCTCTACAAAATCTTCATCAGCTAAACACTTTAACTGGTATTTTTAGAAAAGGGTATTTTGCGATTTCCTCATTTTATTAACATTTGGTGGCTTATTAAAACTGTAATGAGATAAGGGAAGAGGGCACTTTCCGATTCCACTTGGATCTTTCTCTACTCTCCTACAAACTGGGTGATCCACAGATCTACTTATAGAAACATATTTCTATAAAAATAATATTTATATTTAAAAACTAACTTCGTGTGCTTGATCCTTCGTATTGTGCTTTGGGTAACAGATTCTGTGTATTATGTTAGTAATTTTCCTAAATCCAGTTGCTTATCCATAGTTTACTACTTAGGAATTGACAATGATATAGGCTTGTTTCCCATCTAAATTTTCCAACACAAGAGGAAGAATGTGGCATTCAGTAAGGTCTCATCACCAGTTGAGCTGTCATTTGTCACATGATGGCCACAGGTTTCTAAGAGTAGAAAGACTCACAGATGCTGCTCTGTGACCAGATTCTTTCTCCTTTCCTACCAGACTGCACAACCTTTCTTGAGGTTCTGAACAGAGGAAACTATGAATTTACAACACTGTCCATAATGAAAGGCAAAGCTTGAGTACCGTTTTTCTTGCTGTGCATCACAGGTTGTCTTTGGTTAGATGAAGAGATTGGAGACTATACTGGTTAGTTTTTGTCAACACAAACTAGAATTTCCTGGGAGTAAGGAACTTCAAAGAAGGCATATCCTCCATCAGAATTGCCTGTGATCATGTCTATGAGGCATTTTCTTAAATCACTAATTGATGTGGGAGGGCCCAGCCCACTGTAGGCAGAACCATCCCTGGGCAGGTGAGCCTGGCTGTATAAGAAAGGCAGCTGAACAGGCTAGAGGAAGCACGCCAGTGAGCAGCATTCCTCCACAGAGTCTGCTTCAGTTCCTGACTCTAGTTCCTAACTTGAACTGTTCCTTGGCTTCCCTCAGTGATGGTTTCTGATGTGGCATGGAAGTGAAAGATGAAATAAAATCCTTTCCTCTGCACATTGTTTATGGTTGTATCAAAGCAACAGAAACCAAACTGGAGCAATAACAGTGTAAAAGAGGCATCAGGATCATTCACTGCGTCTACTTCCCTGAGGAACAACTTTACAACGATTCCAGGATCCTCCAGGTTACTGCTCCTGAGACTTTCTCCTCCGATACTTCCCCATACCACTTAGTCACAGGGCTGTCTGGGACACTCCTCCCAAATCATGGCTGTGACTCCAAAGGAGGACAGGAAACATCCATTTCTCCTCCCTCCCTAAGAGGATGAGCCATCACTAAAAATGTACATCATCTAGCTACCTGTCTTGGATACTTAGGGAGTCCTGAAAAACCTGAATTTTTTTTTTTATTCCTTCCTTGGCAGTATGCTTTAAGATAAGAATTAGAGTGGCTTCTTATATGTTTGTTAAACCAGTAGAAACAGGCTGACTTGTACCATTTGTGAACATGGTATTGCAGTTAATGTTCAAGTTGCCTTTCTCCAGGAATCCTGTGGAGTTTGCAGATTCAATTAGAGTTAAAATCTCAATGTGATCATCTTTAGGGAAGAAAAAAAGCAGAGACCTTCGGTCTTAGACTGTCAGAGTAAGAGAACAATAGGTCTTGATGAAGTTCATTTTTTCTTTTTCTTTTTTCCTCCCCTTTTGAGTGAGGACATTTAACTTTAATGCAAGAAGGTCTCATGAAGGATAAAGAGAAAAAGTCCATGTTCTGTTTATGTGCAAGCATGTATTTAACGATATGGGTGACAATTTAACACAAAAGCTTAGTCTCTAAGGGAAAGGCCGGATTTTACTCTATGGATGTTGGTTAGGACTCTTGGGAGAAGTGATCTAATCGCATTATTTTGCTCCATATTAAAATTTTAATCTACTGGTTTTTCTCTAGAGGTCGCACCTAGTATTTTTGCAGCAGCCAAGTATGAACCCCTGAGCTCCTGGCATGGAAAGGCTGGGTGGCCTGCCTCTCTCGCCTTTGTCTCTTCTCTTTCTACCCTTTTTCCTTTCTCTCCCCTCCCCCTCCTTGTGAAAATACTGAGCAAAGTTACAAGTACACACTGGTTACTGAACAAATATCAAGTGATTTTTTTTTTTTTTGACTGCAGGAGATTTGTGGGTTCCAAGCAATTTAAGTTTCAGTTGCTCCCTGCACATTCTCTACATCACAACGTCTACATTTAGCAAAGCTGGACAGAGAATTCCTTGTGCTGGGATATGGTTTTCATATCCATAAATGTATCTTTTTTCTCATTCATGAGCATCTCCAGTTAGACACAATATTTTCATATACAGTTTGAAAAGTTAAACATTATGTTTAAATAATTTAAAACAAGATGACCAAAATCAGTAATAAGCTTATTTTAAATTACCTCATTCTGGAACAATCTTCTAAATGTCATAATTTTGTTCCTTGATGTTTTCAGAATTTTAAATTGCTACAGTTTTCTTTTTTCAACTGAAAATGTATGCTCAGAAAGTGGCATCTGACTCGTTTACACTTAAATCTATGTATATCAGAATGGCCTTGAGAACTCTTCAGGAAAAATAAGTCAGATCCCCACCAGGATAACAGAACCCCGGACGACACCAGAAAACATTCTGCCTTCCCAAGGAACACAGGATTTTCCCATGTAGTATCTGAAGTGAGTTAGTCCATGATCTGTCTCCCTTCTCAAAGATAACCTGCTGATCAAGTAAAAAGACAAAACCTATATGTGTTGAGTTTTCCTTAATTTAAAATGTTATGTTGTTTTGTGACTTCTTAAAGATTTGTGTTTTTTTTTATTTTTGTTTTATGTGTGTATGCCTTCTTATAAGTGTACCACATGTGTGCAATTCCCAGGGAGGCCAGAAGAGGGCACCATAGCTCCTGGAACTAGAGTTACAGCTGGTCACTAGGGGCCATGCGGGTCCTGGAAACTAAACCTAATCGTCTTCAAGAGCAACTAGTGCTTTTAACCCCTGAGTTACCTCTCCAGCCTCAAGTTGATTTAGGGGCAAAGATTCCACGGGAATTTTTTTTTCATCTAATTGCTTTCTTCTCCATGTCCTCCAAGCCCCTCATTCAAGAAAATTTCACAGAAAATAAAGGTAATTATTTCAATAAATGTGCAGGACTAATTAGAAATACACATTAAAATTTTAAATTTATTTTTATTTTATGTGTATGAGTGTTTTTTCCTGCATGTATGTAAGTACACCCACATCATGCCATGCCTACAGAACTAGATAAGGGCATTTGATCTTCTAGAACTGCAGTTATGGACAGTTGTTAGCCACTATGTTGGTTCTGAGAACCAAACCCAGGTCCTCAAAAGAGCAGTCAGTGTTCTTAACTCCTGAGCCATCTCTCCAGCCCCAAATATATGCATTTTAAAAATAACATAATATCACACAGAATTAATTTTAAATGGATCATAGAACTAATAGTTAAACCAAAAACTAAAAGAACTAAAAGTATACAGAAAAAAAAGAGAAAATAGTTATATTCTAGGATTAGACAGCCCCAAATCTCTGAGTGCAAGCTCTATACTCTATTTATTATTATTATCATCATCATCATCATCATCATCATGTGTATGTGTGTGTTTTCATGCACATGCATGCTACAGAGCACATGTGGAGATCAGAGGACAACTTTCAGGAATCAATTCTCTCCTTCTACCTTGTTGAGACATGACCTCTTGTGTTTTTATTTATTTGGGAGTGGAGATGAGACAGGGTCTCCCTATCGAACACTGGCTGACCTGGAACTTGCCATACAGACCAAACTGGTCTCAAACAGAGATCCCCCTGCCTCTGCCTCCCAAGTGCTGAGGTCAAAGGTGTGTGCCACCATGCCTGGCTGTGACTGCCCTTATTTCTGCTGCCCTGAGTACTCCAGGCTAGCTGGCCTGCAAACTTCTGGGCAATTCTCACACTTCTCCATAGGAGAGATGGGATTATAGATGTGTATCACCATATCTGACTTTTTTATGTGGGTACTGGGGATCAAACTCAGATTCTCAGTCTTGCATGACAAGTGCTTTTACCCATTGAGCCATTGAGCCATCCCAATCTCTATACTTTTCTCATTACACAGACGTAGGATTATGATATACGTAATATAGAATTCTGATAGTAGTAGAGTTGCTTAACAGACAAAATTATTACATCGTATGATGCCAACATGGCTGCCTTCCTGTCCTTGTGACCACCAATAAGTGCCCACACCACGTGCTGATATTATGAAGCAAAAGCATTCCGCTTGCAGGCTGCTTAGTCATACCACATGGCCACACACTGTCAATTGCTCTTTATTTATTAAAAATGCTTTATGGGCCAGGCTTGCTGGCTTAGACTTGTAATCCCAACACTTGGAAGACCGAAGCAGGATGATTAAGAGCTCAAGGCCATCCTTGACCATATAGCACTTTCAATGACAGCTTAAAGCTACAAGTGACCCTATCTCAGAAATATACATGTACTTGATGACTTTTCCTGGAGAGGCTGTCTGTTCATCTTAGATGGAGAGGGCAATGACAGATCAAAGACAGGATTTCCTTCAGGTCCAGCTGAACCAATAAATTTATTAGGGTGACTCACAAGACTATGGATGAAAGGTTACTTACAAAAGCATGGGTGAGGAGCTGCTTACAGAAGAATGGGTGACTCCGGCAGCTGCGTCGCCAACAGTACCATCCCAGCAACTGTGACAACTACAAATCTGCGTCATTCACGTAAACCTGTGCGATTTGTAGGCAGCCACACCACTGAAAAGTCTCTTCACCGAGTGTTGACTGTTGTATAATCTCTGGATTATTCGTGAGTCTTGTGAGTCTCATGAGTGTCTTGGGCATCCCTCCTGCCTCCACAAGGGAATAGTCTCATCTTGTGGAAATGGTTGCCCAACAAAACCATGTAGTTTAAAAGTGGAAAATCAAGTGCCTTGAGAGATCCCTTGGTCAGTTAAGTCCTTGCAGTACAAACAAGCATGAGGATCTGAGTTCAGTCCTCACTACTCAAGCAAAAAGCAGAGTATAATGGCACAAGCTTGTGGTCCTGGTTCTGGTGAGGTAAAGAAAGACAAGGAGATCCCTAGAACTTGCTGCCAGACAGTCTAGCCTAATGAGTAAGCCTCATGTCCCAGTGAAAGATCCCATTGCAATACAAACAAGGCTGACAGTTTCAGGGGAACATTGACCTAAAGTTGGCCTCTGACATCTATGTGCACAAACACATACATACAAAGTATAAAGTAATTCAATAATCCTCTTTAACTATTTCTTCGGTTTTGATGCTTTGGGTATTTAGGTTCTGGAAGAAATCACTGTAAATCAAGAATCATACTGTGAGAAAGAATCAATTACCTGAAAAGAATATGTTGAGGAACAAGAGCAGTTACCCCCAGCAACTCAATAAATAGAATAAATGGTGTTCTGAATAAAACCAAAAATAGGTGTTCTGAAGAAAAAGACAGGTAAGCTCAGAGAAGTAGGGGAATCATGTTTCAAAGACTTGTTGATCCATAACTTCAAAATCTATGACTGAAAAATGCCCACTGCAGTGCCACTGTGCTGGCCAGGGCAACATTCACCCAAGCCAATTTTCGTTGGATTTTAGAGATAGAAACACAAATGCTGTGGAAAAAAGAGATGATTCCTGCAAGAAACATGCCCAGAAGAGGAGGCAAAAATACTACCCTGTGGCTAAATAAAATGAAGAGCCCTTGATTTTAGAGGGTGACACCTCAGCATCCTCCTGGGACTGGAGTAAAGTACAGGCAAGGAGCAGTGGCTGCAGACACCAAGGGAGGAAGAAAATACCGAAAGAGACAGGTGAATCTGCTGGAGCTGAGTGAAGAGCAGAAGCGTCGTGTTTTCCCTCACCTTCACTCCTGTGAGACCACAAACTCTTATGTCAGTTTCAGATGATGCCCAATGAAAGGAGTCTTTGGTACTTAACAGCACAAAAAGGTTGTTAGTTCCTTTAAGTTCGAAGTTAGTAAATTTGAAATGAATCCAAATCTAAATGGTCTTTTATTCTTACCATTATTTATATACTATTGGTCGTAGAGTCTACTAGTTCTGACTCTACACTCACCTTAATGACAAACATCAGGGGATGTCAAACATTTGCGCTGTGGGAAACATGTCTTGTCTTTTCGTGAAGCTCTGAAATGGGCCACATAGGTGGAGAGTGTTTTATTTGTTATAGAAATCTCCATACCTGCTTGGATTCACACAAACCTTTATAAAAACCAAGACTGTTCCGTAAGAATTGCAGCAACCTTCACGTGCCCAAATTTAGAATTGCCAGCATTTATAAGATTAATCACTAACTAGGTGTGCTGATATATATCTTTACTTTCAGCACTTAGGAAGTAGAGACAGATGGATCTCTGGAATCTTAAGGTCACCGTAGTCTATGTAGGAAATTCCAAGCCAGTCAGGGCTGCATTGTGAGACCCTGTCTCACCAAAAATTTAATCACAAAACTGGAAATGTTACCATGATCGTGTTATCCTTTTACAGAATCATGACTCAGAGTAAAATAATTGGGTAAGCTGGACCAACCAAGATGGCTTTCTTGCCATTGCCATTTATGCCCAACACTTTAAATAACCTCACCTTACTCAAATTTGATTCTTTATCCCATTTTAAATGGAACTCTTCAAAGCAGGTCTTTCCATGAAACCTTCCATACAGCTATTGTCTACTCACAAAACAAAGTTATGAATGACCAGAAACAACAACAAAAAGTACTCTTTTGAAACGGTAAAACATGCCAAAGAGGAAAGTTTTCATCATTCCTTCCTCCTCCATGATTAATGTCTACCAGTTATAGCAGAAAGGCTCCCAAAGGCAGCCAGTGTTTGACAGGTACTTCTGTGTCTGATGAATGCTGTGTTCATGTTTGACATGGCCTTTGTTAAAATGTAAGTAGCTGCTTTCTAATACCCCAAGGGACATATCAGTTTTATTCTCCTTACTTTCTAATTGTTCACAGTTGTGTAGAAAGGAAATGCCTGTTTCCTTTAAGAAGTCAAAATGACATTGTTTCCTGGCTTACATTTCAGTCATGAGTGAAGTAGATGGCATGTGGAGGGTTTATCATTTCCTATACATAGTGACTAGTAGGGAAATTAAGACATTCCCTAATGCCAATTGGAAACTGTTTTTGATTGTGTCAGATGAAGCTTCAATAATTAATTTTCTTTCATTTAAAATGTTTCCACTGAGAAACTAAAATTTTACTGTCTAAAATTAAGGACATAGCAAAGATATGCCTTCTAAGATTACTTTTCAATACCATATTAGAAACCATAGCTAACAGAATAAGACAAGAAAATGAAATAAAAAGCATACAGATTGAGAAGAAACAAACAAACAAAAGCCCTCTTTTTCCATTGATAATATGATAGTCGACAGAGAAAATCTGAAAGAATCATCAAAATTCTCCTTGAACTAATAAATGATCATAGGAAGATGGTAACAGACAAGGTTAATATGTCAATTGATCTCCAACATGCCAGAACTGAACAAAGAGAATTTGAACTCTAAAGCACAGTGCAAAACCTCTGTAGCACCATGGACATTATGAAATGCCTCACAAATGAAATAGTTATACATATTTAAGTATAATAGTATCTTAACTATTAAGATATGGCCTATCAGAAGAAAAAATAAATTCTGCTGAAAGAAACCAAAGAATCAAACAGATTGAGAGACGCTTCATTTTCATGGATAAGTAGGCTCAATATTGTCAAAATTCCTCTCAACTTCAGCTTCGTCTTCAATACAATCTCAACCAAACTAACACCAAATTATTATTTTACAGGTATTAAAACATCAATTCTAAAGCATGGAAGGAAAGGGAAAAGACCCAAAATAGCCAATTCAGTTTTGAAGTAGAGTAAGACTGGAGGACTGATACTACCTGACTTCAGGATTTACTGTAAAGCTAAAGCAAGACAGGGTGGTATTTATGAAAGGATATACAATTAGATCAATGAAATAGAACAGAAAACGGGAAATGGAACCATCGACGTGTAGTCAGCTGAGCTTTACACAAAAGTGAAGGCGATGCACTTGAGAGGATGGAGCTATTCAATAAATAGTTCTGGAACCGCTAGTCAGCCAAAATGAAATGAAAATAAGAAGTGACCTATACAAAGATCTTATTCCCTTCTCAGAACTTAACTCAAATGGTTCATAAACCTAGATATTAAATTTGAACCTGTAAAAACTCATAGAAGATGGTATAGGAGTAAATCTAGATATTGGGTATAATGAACGTTTTGCTAACATTGTTATAGGTTCATATGAGCAGGGTCCCAGAGCTTGTAGAATTCAATTTCTATATGGTCACACACCTCCTCACTGGCTCTTACAATCTTTCCACCCCCTCTTCAGCAAAGGTCCCTGAGCTCTGGTTGAGTGAAACTTAATATAGGAGTCCTGTGCAGGGTCCCATACTCTGTGGACTCCCAATTTACACTCTTTGGCCATTTGTGATCTTTTGTGTTCCTGGCCCTCTGTTGCATGAGGGAGCTTCATTAATGAGAGCTGAGAGATTCATTAGTGTCCTCTTTACCCCTTATCCTATGTTGCGGGAGCCTTAAGTGTAGAGGTTGCATTGTAGATGTCTTAAAAACTTAAATATATTTTTTAAAATCTAATATAGTCTTACTGCAGAATCTAGCGATCATAGCATTTCACATTTACCCAAAGGAGTTGAAAAAGCAAACTCCTATACACAGTTGCTTACAGCATCTTTATACATAAAGTTGCCAAAGCTTGAAAACAATAAATATATCTTCACCAGTTACATGGATAAACTACAATATATCCAAACAATGGAATGTTAGCATAAAAGAAGAAATGAGCTCTGAAGCCATGAAATAATGAAATACATGAAGGAATTTTAAATGCATGTTAATAAGTGAGGCCAGGCAGTCTAGAAATGCTAGATCCCATACAACCCCAACCATAGGCCAGGGGAAGGCAGAACTGGAAAGGAAGTGAAAAGAGGAGCAGTTGTCAGAGAATTGGGGAGGGAAAGGTGAGACTGAGCACGGGGTTTCCGGGCAGTGAACATGGTCTATATTATAATCATGGAAACATATCATTCTAAGTCTGTCTAAACTCACTTAATGTACAGTACCAAGAATGAAATCAAATGCAAGCCATGGGCTCTGGGTGACAGTGATGTATCAGTTCAAACGAATGTACCCTGTGGTGGGGATGCCAGTAACTGGGGACACTACGTATGTGTGGCTAAAGGGCCAAGGGGAAATCACTGTATTTTCCCTCAGCTCTACTAGGAACCTAAAGTTGCTCTAAAAAACAACCTATTAAGTGTTTATATTGTTTTATATAATCAAATATAAGAAAGAAACTCCAAAAAGAAAAACAGATATTTTCCTCCTTTCTTTTCATAGGAAATGAGAATTCATTTGTACACACCAAACCTAGGCAAATTGTTCAAATTGAAGTTCCAGGAAAAGATGTTTTCTATTGCTGTAAGTGGTTTGGACCAGACTTTATAAGCATTTTGTTAGCACTCTTATGAAAAAGTTTGGGCAAACAATTTTTTTTTTTTTGGTTCAAACCTATGAGCATCACAAACCTAAAACAATATCCTACTGCCCTGGTGAGAGGCCAGTTATGGATTGCCCTCTTACAAAGGAGATGCTCAATTCTTGGATAGACATATCTGGTATAAACTCAGAACCACTTATAAACCAAACAGCCAAAAATTATTCCCCAGCAATAGGCCAGTAATGCCTTATTTGTACTAGATAATGGCTCCTTGCTGAGGATTTATTAATGAAGATTACAGAACATAACATCCTACTTCATAAAAGAAGCTGCCTAACCTTGTCCATTACTCAGTTTTGACCTGAACAAATGCAAATGTGTGGGGCTTTGTTTCTGTTCTTTTGTGGTGTTGGATATGTTTATGGGGGATGTTGTTCTTTATTTTTTTATTTCTGTTTTTTTGTTTCGCTTTGTTTTATGCAATGCTGAGAATGGAACTAAAATCAGCTCTGCCCTTAGCTAATTTATTCCATTCTGCTTTGTTATACAAAACAGTAGTTTCTCAGGCTGTGCCTTGCTCTGCGAGACTCTGTTTTACAAGTAAGGTTTTTGCTTTATTTTGAGAAAGAAGGATGACTGCAGCCTCTGGTGGACCCAGAAACTGCCCTGTCAGTCAGACACCACACATCCAGTACAGCCTGATAAGTGACTTATTCCTGGGTACAGAATGGGAACCACCCTCTAAATCTACTGGGATGAATTGAAACTGTGGGAACACATGGATGCACTAATCATACCAAGGAAACCAGACCCAAGAATGTATTAGACACAGTAGACCAAAGAAAGGATCTAATTCTTTCACCTGAACCCCATAAAGTTATGGATGCCTAACACTGTGATGGTGTGGCCTCACACCAACCTGTCATCTAATGCCTGGTGTGTGCATAAAGGATTGACAAACTGAGGACTACCCAACTGTCCCTGGAGCTACAGCTCAGTTCAGTCCCACTGTTGATGTGACAAACCTAACTGCCTGCCTATCCACCTGTTTGCCCATCTGAGCTCCACCCACCATCTTCTACTCAGACTCTGTTCAGTCTTTTTTATCTGCCTCTGAGGCAGCTTTGTTCTCAAACCTTGACACCAGCAGGTCCCTCCCAGCACTGTTCTAAAATGTTCATTATCTTACCAAAACAGACTCTCTCAGCCACTTCAGAAACCCTTTGAATGCTACTGCATTCTCTTTAACTCATATGTAAATAATATATGTGTATAGAGATATATAGATATATTTACTATGTGCTGTATGGTATGTGATATAAGAGTTAATATTAGTAATTAAGACTGGAATAAAAAAAAAAACCTGCATTCAGCTTGGCCAGATTACCAAGGCAGAGAGATTATATGACAAATTGCTTCTTTGGAACCACTAAACATTGTAAATTTATTGTTATTCAATAAATTCTAACTTTGTAGAAACATACAAACATATTCATCTGTGTTTCTGGCATAGCATGCTCATGAAAGGAACCCAAAGCACCTAGACATACTAGGCAAGCATCAGATTTAGGTTTCTAAAACACAAATTTTTAAAGAAAGAATTTCCTTTTGGGGAGTTGGATGTTTAGGGCCAGTTGATAGTTGGCCATTGTAGTAGCTATTTCTAAGCTTATTTTAGAACAGAGAACATTGAACAGGCCACACTATACAGTAGGACTGCTGCCATTTTATTACTCATTTTAATGAAGGCCTAGATTGTGGTTTGCTCTGCCAGCCAGATCATCCTTACTCATGGAGGAATAGTAGAAACATGCCCACCGCTGCTGTCTGTCTTGGGTCCTCACTCATTCTGTGTTCTTTTCTCCCACAGTCTATTCCATCCCCTCCCCATGGTTAAGGTATATCACGGAGGGAGGGAGGACTAGGGTGAGCGTGAAGGACTTTTACATGGTAAATACATTTGGACTAACCACTAGTATCACACAGAGGGGGTTAAGGTCATCTACAATCTAAACTTGAAACACTCCTTACTCCTTCCTGAGACCCAGGACTTAGAGCACTGACAATACATAGATGGACACTGAAAGACAAAGAAGAGAGAGATCACTCCTGGGAAGGAAAAGAAGGCCAGCAGCACACTTCTTCCAGGGCACACTGGAAAAAGCAAAGCATCCTGATAAAAACTTTACTACAAGAATAAGACAGAAGAGGCTCATGATTATCTGAAAATGCCACTGATCCATAGCTTCCAGCCTGGGTCTTTGGACACTGAAATCTTGCCCCTAGCTCTTCCTTTTCTGGTTCTTACTGGTCTTTATCTCTTCATTTCTCATTTCCCTTCCCTTCTTTCTTTCTTTCTCCCTTTTTCCAATAATGGTCAACAATCCTTCCTTCTTCCATGGAGGGCCTGTATTGATAGCCATGGTGTGATGTTTAAATGTCTTATTAATTTGGCTGGATTTGTAATCACCTAGGACACATACCTCTGGGCATGTCTATGAAAGCCTTTCAAGAAAGGACTAACTGAGAAAGGAAGACCTGTCCTCAATGTCAGCAGCAACAACCCATGAGTCTTAGACTAAATAAAAATGAGAAAAGAAAGAGAAAGTGACCTGAGCATTCTGCATCCTACTTTTAGATGCAGTGTGACCAGTGAATGACCTTGGGCTGTTTTACCATGTCTTCTCCATCATGATGAACTGTACCCTCAAACTGTGAGTCAACTTAAGTACTTGCTCACTTAAGTTGTTTCTGTTGAGAAGTTTGTCACAGCAATGAGAAAAGTAACTTGATGCATACGGAAAGTGCTTGTTTTATTTTGTCTTCAATTACTGTGATACAAACACTGGCAAAAACCAACTTGGGGAGGAAGGGGTTTATTTGGCTTGCAGCACAGTTCATCACCAAGGGAAACCAAGGCAGGAAATGGGGCAGAAGCCTAGAGTACAAAACCATGGAGGAACACTGCTACTGACTTAGTCTTCACAAGAGGTGAGTCAGAAGACTCAAATGTGTTTATCGTCACAATTTCTTTAAAAAGTTCACACCATGGATTTTCAGGGTTCTCCGTGCTACCAGGGGAATCTTTAGTAACTTTGGTTATCCTTGAGTTGGAGAGCCTGCTCCAGATATCACCAAGCCCATTAAAAAACGAATAAAAGGAATATATATATATATATATTATATATATATATGCATTTATTAGATTTGCTTACACTGGAATCTGCAGAAGAGAGGTTTGTTTTCATCGCTTGCCTCTCACTGGTGTTCTCATCTTGCTGCTGTGGTGTTTCTCTGCTGATAGTAGAATCAACTTCTTCAGATTCCCTTGTAGACTGAAGACTAGTAGACTTTCAGGAATCCTTCAGGCCTTCAGCACCAGATTGTGACTGCTGAGATATCCAGTATTGGAATTCAAACCCATGGTCTCTTAGATGCTAGACAACCACTCTACCATGAAGCTGTAATCCCAGCCTTTACAAAATACACTGCAGGAAAAGTGTAGTCTTCTGTTCCACCTAAGACAGTGGATCTGGTTCCTGCCTGCACAAAGCACAGAGAGATAATATGGATGGGTGCCTTCAGTGAAAATCGGAAGGTTGAATACATATACTTAAAGCCTTTTCTCCAGAAATACCTCCTCAAAATTTTGTAATGGGCATACATTCCCATGAATAAAAGAAATGCAAGAAATGTTAAGAATCACGTGGTTCTGGAAGCAGAAGATTGGTGATAATTGAATCAAATCAGCAGTTCTGAGAAAATTAAATCCCTAACCAAGATGTAAGCCGATTTTTACCATAGGAACAATTCCAGAAAGTCTCAAGAAATGGAAATACATAGGTTTATGGAAGTGGTGATGAAGTGGGCTTCAAAACAGGAGGGTTAGTTCAAAGCCTTCCTGAAAGCCAAGTTCTCCATCATCTCCTTTTGGGAAGTAACAGTAGTGTTTTTCCCACTGCAATGCAAGACTAGTTTGTTTGTTTGTTTATTATTTAGTGCATATGTGGGCATGATTGGGGGTGTGCACTTGTTACATCTCACCTGTGGAGGTCAAAGGACAACTTTGTGGAGTCAGTTCCAGGACCTGAATTTGGGTCACCAGGGTTACACAGTATGTGCCTCTACTGAGCCACTGCATATATGTGGAATTCAGAGGAAAGCTTGCACAAGTCTATTCTTTCCTATTATGTGGGTCCTAGGGATTGAACTCAGGTTGTCAGGCTTGGTGGCAAGTGCTTTTACCTACATAGCTAACAGTTGAATTCAGAACTTGTGCTGACAAACTCCACATGCAGATATTCCTCTGATAACAAATATGGCCCATTCCCAGTCATCAGAGGGTGACAGAGTTTACAGAAGTGCACCAAACAGCTACAGTTCTGCCTGAGAAGAGAATTTCGACAGAAACCCTAAATCTGAGTGCTCTAAACAATGTTTCTCCACAAAAATGGAGACACTTCCAGCTGCCTGATATTAATCAAGACTTTAATTGGAGGTGGGGAAATACTCACCTAATAAGTTTGAGGAAAAGTAAGAAAATCTCAAAAATAGACAGAAGAACAAAGCTGTGTAATAGAGTCTCAGAGAAGGACGCCAAACAGAAAGAGGAGCAAACCGGCCACGCCTCCTCCCACATTTAGACAGACAGAGAAAAAGCCCACAAGACAAGTGTGAGGGTCCTTACAATACTAAGGCAACTCACACCAGGGTTCCCCCACCACTCTGCCAAAACTGTCTTGCCACACTGCCACTCACCTCTTGGCAGATAAACGATCCATGCTCGGTATTCACCTTACACGGCCTATGAGGAACATCTGCCTGTGACGTCACTCTTTCTTCTACATGGGTGTTGGGAACTGAACTTGGGTCCTTGGCAAGAACAACACAGGCACTTAGTTGCTGAGCCATCTCTCCAGCCCCAAACACACTCTCTTTTTCTTTCACTGCTTAGCTTCAAGGACACTATACTTTCTTAACTTTCTTCTTAGGTCGCTATCTTTTCTCCCTCCACTTTGAAGATTTCCTTCCCCTCCCTGAACTCTGAATGTTGTAGTCCCCAGGGCTCAGTCTTCAGTCTTTTCTATCGCCTTTACACTCATTTGCTCGATGATTTCACAGAATTGAATATCATTGATTTGCCCAAGAGTCTCACAGTCACCACTTCAGATCAGCCCTCTCTCCTAAACTCTAGACTTGTTTACCAAATTTTCCACCTGCAGTTTCCCACACAGATCCCAAAGATTCACCTCCAGTTCACCATGCTCAAGAATAACGTTCTGATGATCTTCCTAGACCTCCACCCCATTCCATGTCTATCCCTCCAGCAGCTCTGGCCAAAATCCTTTTCTATGGTTCTCCCCTTTTCTCATACCCTACACTAATATATTAGTACATCCTGCTGCCTCCGTCTACTCTACAGGGAGCTCCAAGAAAGTTACCTGTTATGTTAAAATGATTTCCCAACAGGCATATGAAATGACTTCTTCTGTCATCTCACTGTATCGTATTTAGCCACATATAAATACCTCGATTCAAGACAGATTGTGAACTAGGTGTGGTAGACTCAAGAGGCAAAGGCAGGCAGAACTCTGTAAGTTCAAGGCCAGTCTAGTTAGTATACACAATGAACACAAGAGTTCCAAGTCAGCTAGGGCTACACAGTGAGATTCTGTTGATAGGGGATAGGAGAGAGGAGAGAGGCCGAGAAACATGGTTCAGTGACTTGACTCAGTGTATAAAAGTACATGGTCCCTCAAGTTATCCAGTTATCTTCTAACCTCTACAGGCAGCATGAAATGCACAGGTATACACACACACACACACACACACACACACACACACATACACACACATACACACACATGTAATTTAAATTTTTTAAATAGAAAGACTGAGAGACTCGAGCCACACTGTTACCTAAAAGCAAGTCAGGTTTCTTTCACTTTGAAACAGGCCAGATCCTAGCATAATGAACTCTCTCTTTAGACTTGTGTAAGTGATGATATTTTCTAGAACCCTAACATTAGAATCCATTTTCTGGGTGCCAAGTGTAATCCTAAACTAATAACCTTGCCTATCCAAGACAAACTAGGAACCTTCTTTCCCTTCTAGGCCAGCCTACAGTCCTACCTATTTCAATCAAGAAGAGTTTCAGAGAACAAAATCTATGCTAGCTAGTTCACTGAAAGTTTATTGAAAGGTTGATTAATGATTATTAAACTGCTTAAGGCATTGTTAGAAAGCCAAATATCTAGACACTTATTCCTTAGAACTAAACCACCAAAAACAAAGCTATTCCTTGATGGCCAAGAAGCCATCTGGAAGGTCAGGAAACTCTGAAACCACATCATGAGCGCCACAGTCAGGAAACCGCTGGTCAGTGCCACACAGTGTTAGCTACCACAGAAGAGCAGACATCGTGGAAATGGGGCCCTGCCTTGTTCTCCGCTTAAAAAGAATTCTCCAACTGACTAGAAGACAGCTCAGTCAGTAAAGACTTACACTACAAGCATGAGGACATGAGTTCAGATCCCCAGAACCCACATTAAAAACCAGACACGGTGGCACATGTCTGCAATCCTAATGCTGGTGAAATGGACCCCAGAGGATCCCTGCAGCTTGCTGGCCAGCCAGTCTAGCCAAGTCAGTGCTTTCTAGGTTTAGTGAGAGAACCTGTCACAAAAAACAAAGTGGAGAGTGATTGAGAAGACATCTGATGTTGACCTCTGGCCTCTCCAGGCATGTGCATATATGTACACGCACATGAACACATACATAAATCACAGATATGAACACATATAACCCCCTACGCATGCATAATATATGCATTCTCTGAGCATCTAACTGGTAAGATAATAAAACACCCAGAAATCGTAGCCAAGGACATGCTGCAAGGGGGCTGGAGCATAGAAAATAGGCAATCCTATGTAGAAGGATACGATGTGCAAACTTATTCCCATTACCAAAAAAAAATCTTAATTTGGGTGGAGATCTAGAAGCAGATAGAATGGATAACCAAGAGCCATAGGTAAGTGGGACCATCATTTGATCAGCATTCGTGGGGATATCCTTTCTCTCGTCACTTCTGCAGAAATGGAAATGAGCGGAAAGTGTTCTGGGCTTTGCTCTCTTTTCTATGAGCTTCTTCCCGCCAAGAGCTAATATCTAGCAAAAAAGCTGAAAGGGAGACAGCTGTCAGGAAGGAAAACAAATCCGTGTATTTATTATCAGCCAAGGGAAAAGCAGAGCGTTGACTGTTTCCATAATATGTTATTTACACCCAGCGTAACACAGTCTAGAAGACAGAGGCGGCTGGGCATGGTGATGCACATCTGTGATCCCAGCATTCCCGATGGGATCCATACCAGTTTGAAGCCAGCCTGGTCTCCTTAGCCAGATGTAGGCCAGCCAGAGCTACATAGCAAGACCCTGTCTCAAAAATCTGGAGAAGGGAAAAACAAATAGAGGAAAAGATAAAAGTGTGAAGAATTTCTAGAGCCATTTTAAGGCACAGATGGGGAGCAGTGAGACCAAAGGACCACGAGGGAGTGTTTTATTCTGAATCACAGTCCTTGACTGAAAATGTCTGCAGTGGAATTGGAGTTCTAGCCAAAATAGCCTTCACCAAATAAGGAATCTCTGTCTGTCCTGGCTGTTCTGTGAGCCTTGGCTGGTCATTGGATCAGACTCTGAAGAAGGCAGGTGTTAGGGCTCCTGCAGGCTGTACCCCCAGGGTTTCTTCCTCTGTGAGATCTTCTCTTCCCACTCTTGCTGACCTCCAGGACTCAGCTGTTTGTCTCCCCTTCCACCTTAGTCACCAGCTTCTACCCTCCCCCGACACTGACACCTAAGAGGCACTCAGATGTCTGCTAAATTAATTAATTACAGAACAGTTGGATAGAACTCTGTCTCCAGCTCCTGATTCTTTGTTTTGCTATCCTCAGAAGTGAACATCGATCTTTAAGAGATCAGTGTCTCTTACCATCATGAGGAAATAAGAGAAAATTTTTAGGAAGCTAGTGTTGTTTCATTATTCTCTAATTTCTGAAACTTTTTGTTTGTTTCTTGACAGTGCTGGGAATAAAATTTAAGCATTGCACATATTACTAGGCAGGGGTTACATCACTGAACTACATCTCCAACCCTAGTTTCTGAAACTTCATTCATCATCTGATCCTTAAGAGGCCTCCCAGCTAGGAGTCTCTCAATGAATCCAGAGATTCATCTCCAGCCAGGATACAGGAGAACCAGTGTTGATGTTAGACTGACAGTGAGACCCCGAATAAAGAAGTTACATTATCTTTCTGTTATGCCTCAGAGCTTCCAGACAAGTCACAGACACCTATTTCACTCCTCGCCAGCAACAGGAGTGGCTGTTATTGGGACAGAAGAGCATGTTTCAACAATAGCAGGCAATGACACTTCTCATCCTCCATCTTCTTACAAAGGGAGCCTGATAGTTTTTGCCCAAATGTAGCTCATGTTCCTTCCTCTCAGCTTGTAAGCACAGCAGAAATGGTACCACTCAGCTTCCCCATCAAGGTAACACTGAGTATGAACCCCTGGGATTACTTGCTCTTTGAACTCAGGCTGTGATGCAGCCCATGGTGGCCCAGGCAGAGACCACATGGAAAGGCCAGGTGGTGTTTCCAGTGGACAGGCCCCAGTGAGATCCCAGCCAACAGCCATGTCCAAGTCCATAAGTGAAGACAGATGATTCAGATGCTACTCTTTGAGTCACTTAGCCTTTGAAAAGCCATCCCCACTGTGGCCTGTCCAGATTCCCTAGCCTCACAATTCAGGAACCCAATAAAATGACCGTTGTGTACCACTAAGTTTTAGGAACATCTACAGCCTAGCACTAGCTGTTAGAACAACCACTCATCATTAATTTTTTAAAGGAATGTCGAGTTCCAAACCTGCATTCGACATGCATTTTCAGCCTCTACTCAGGAGTATTTTTTTTTTCTATTGAAATCCAAAATCATCTCCTCCTGACCCTTAGAGGACCTGCAGCTGCCTCTCTACTCTCCTGACTCGCTACTTGGCTCTCCTCAGAAGGCCTTTCCCTTGGCCCAGTTCTCTCTGTATTATGTGTTGTCTTCAGCACAATAGCTATGTGGTGGTTGCTAAGGCTGGGCCCACCCTTTAGTAATGCTAGATTCTTCACCTATTATCTGAAGTTAGTGCCTAAGCCAATGTTCCCATTGCCATTTGGTCCAGATGGTGAAACTCTTCCCCGGAGTTTATTTGTGCCGCAAGTTCCCTCCGCAGAAGCTCCTGTCAGCAGCCTTTTTTTTTTTTTTGACTGGAAGTCAGGAACAACTCCACTCATTGTATGGTCATTTTGAGAGTGTGCCACAGCGTACCATAGGTACCCCTCAATGCTTAAACATTTTCCTTGATCTTTTCTCTTTTCATGGTCCTGAGTTCTCACAGGATATTCTAGTAGATTCTTGTTTCTGGTCTGAGAAATAGCCTAAGTTCAAAATCCATTTCCAGAGCCAAAATTATTGTCATTCTCTGTGGCTGCTGTTCTGACTGGGAGATATTTTAACCTGGAGGATCTTCAGGCATATTTGCGGGAGACTAAAAGTTTAACAGTATTTTCAATATGTCATTTTCAGGACTGTGGTGATCCTAGAAAACAACGTTTTGCAAAGTGAATGCAAAATTCTGAAACATTTTCTTAAAATTGAGTTTACCTTCTTTAGTTGCTATTTCTCCTGCTTGTGTCAAGAAATATTAGACCCTGAAGGAACGGCTTTTGTTCTTGTTGCTGCTGCTATTTATTGTTTAAAATGCACCAGGAACTATCTGAATGTATTTGAAAACAAAGTTCCAAGTCTATGAGTTACTAGCCAGTCAATGATATTCTTGAACATACAGGCGCAACAATTTTTTAGGCTAAGTAAATAGTCTATTTCACAAGCTGCAGATCTATCATTTCACAGATGTATATAAAAATTATCACTGGACTGGCAGCATGGCGCACAAGTAAAGGCGATTGTTGCCAAGTCTAATGACTGGAGTCCAATCCCCAGAAAACACATGGTAGAAGGAGAGAACTAACTCCTACAAGTTGTCTTCTGACTCTCACATGCATGTCTGACACATACACATCCCCACACATAAACAAATAAAAAGTAATGACATTTTTAATAAAAATGTAATAAAATTTAAGAGAAACCATCATAAATACAAGCACTACTGAATTCATGCATAATAGCTCTAGCAAGAGTTATTGGTTGATTCAATGGCTATTGAGCACATATTAATTGTTATGTAAGAATACAGAAAATATTCTTGATGTTAAAAGATTCTTCTGCTAAGAGATTTCAGAGTCATTTCCTTCTGGTTTCAGGATGATAGCTATTAAAAGGCTGCCCTAGGAAATTAAGGAGATTTAAAAATTACAATTTCTAATATGAAGCTTGCTTAAGCATGCAAAACATTCATAATTTTTTTCAAGGGAAAACAAGCATTTCTTCAGAATATAGACCATATTATAGCACAACAATCATCAAATGCGATGCGATGTGATGTGTGTGTGTGTGTGTGTGTGGTCTGAACAGGGAAAAGTATATGTTTTCATTCAGATCTCAGGTGTAATTGTATAGAACACAGTGAGGTGACTGGCCAGACCTAGCAGGCTGTGAACGGGCCAACTCCAATCTAGAGCAATATTTTAAGATAGTCTTCATATAAGATATTCACTAAATAAAATACCTGTGCCATGGTGGCACACACCTATGATCCTAGAACTCAGGAGACAAAGGTAGGAGAGTCCCCAAGTTCCAGACCAGCCTGGGCTACACAGCAAGACCTTATGTCAAAAGAAGCAGCAAAACTCAATGGTACTTCCAGAACCTTAGCTTCAGATAGCTTTTGCTTTCCTACACATGACACTTATTTTATCAGCTAATCCTTTCTCTGTAGTATTTTGGAATTTTTTTCCTTTTTTTTTAACGTTTATTTTGATGTATGTGTCTGTGTGAGTGTGGGCAACATTTGTACAGGTGCCTGCAGAGGCCAGAAGAGGGCACATTGTCTTCTCTGGAGCTGAGTTACAGGCAGCTGTGAGCCATGTTACCTGGGTGCTGGAAACTGAACACAGCTTCACTGGAAGAACAGCAAACTCTCCTAACTGCTAAGTCATCTGTCCAGTGCCTCTAGCCTATTTCTTAAATAGAGGGACTCCTGCTTCAAGAAAACATATAAATGTCCATGTCTTTTAAAGAACCTGAGAGGCCCATACTATGATTTCAGTCTCATGTGGGTGAAGAGAGGGCAGGGGAGGGATGATAGGAATCACACAGAAGTCACTGATTTGCTGATTATAATGGAAATCTTGTGCATGGAGAAATTTACAGCCACAAATCTCTCAGGGGACACAGCTTTTAATTAAAACCTCCTAACAACGTTTTCTAAATTTTAAACATAATTTTGAGATGTAGTTTAATTTCCTTATCTCAGAAATAGGCAGAAGTGGACATGAAGAACGTGTGTCAGGTGATAGGGACCTTGTGACTGTCACTCAACAGCAGATGAGGACATCCAAGCTAAAATCTATCCCCAGTGCAGAAAGATGAAGCTACGTGGCTTTTAAAAATGATATTTAATCAGTTGGAGATGTCGCTATTGTAGCTCAGTTGTAGAGCACTTGCTTTGAATGCGAATGGCACTGACTTTGATCCCCAGCAACACACACACACACACACACACACACACACACACACACACACACACACACACACTTTTTAAATGTGACTGAGTATACTTAGAAAACATCTCATAGTATATACGGCTGCATAGGCCCAGAGGGTAGAGTGTGTTGGGGAGAACTGGTGCTCCCATTCTTTGGATTCTGACCTCTGACACAGCCCAGTTTCCCTCTTGGGCAACTTCTTTGGCCAATCTAAATAGTGTTTACAAATTCCAGGAAGAAGGACAAGTGTTTCCCAGAGGAAGGCCACTTACATAGAGGGCAGACAAAAAAAGGGTCAGGGATTTTTAGCTTAAGCCAAAATTTCAAAACATTCCATAAAAGATGAAGAAAACATTTCGTTTTCCTTAGAATTCTACAATGAGAACAATAAGGTAGCCCAAAAAGAGTATGCTCATTGACTTCTTTAATGAGGATTGTTTCTTCTCTTGACATTACAGATATTGATAAAGGTAATAAGCCTGTTGACTCTATTACCTCAAATGGGGTGCTTCCACAGCTCTGAACAGTCCTCTTTGAACTCCTCTTTCTTCTTCTGAAAGTCATGGTTAACCAGAGAGCATAAGCCCCTATTCAATACAGTATGCACACTCTAACGACAGCTAATAGAAGTTATAAATGGGCCTTTTACTGAGGCAATGTTACATTTAAGCACAGGTAATACAGGTGATTAACTTCCAGCACCAGCTCTATGAGAAAACATATGCCACTGCCTCTCTGCCAACTCAAATAGAATTTTATTGGATGCACCTGAATTTAAGTCCCTTTTTGGAATTCCCTTTTAATAGATTAATAAAAGTCAGTTATAACCTAACCAGCTTACACATATATGTTTAATACTCAGAAAATGACATCAGACAAGCTGATTAGTTTATAGAAACTCACCAGAAACAGCATAGTTAATGTAATTTTAAAAAATGTTTTAATTAACCTGGTCCTTTGTTGTAAGTTACATTCACAATCTGCTTAGAACATCGAAGGCCAGGCCTAGCAAAGCTTTCTCAAGGCTCTTCTCACAGGCCTGGCCTTTCTGTTCAAGAGCTCAGGCTGCTGGCTACAAGTGCTCTGGGATTAGGACTGAAAGAGGGTACCTAACACTGAAAATTCTTCACAAACATCCTGCTCAGAGGGCCTCTGCATCCTCTCTCGGCTGCTACAGTGCTAAAGGACCAGGTGCAGAGGCCTCACTCAAAAGGAGACCATTGAGAAGGGCAACGGTCACAGGCTTACGATCTGATAATTGCATCTCCGTTTCCAACTAGTTCCTAGCCCATTACATTCTCTTTATTACTAAAAGTGCTATCCTAACTCTAGAGGCTGATTCTTTCTCTCTAGCAAGATCTTTATTTCAAAATTATGTAGGATATACTTTGTTTTGAGTGTACCTATTGTCACAAATTTGAAAAAAAAATCACCCTTTTGAATATTTTATAGTGGAAAAGTAGAAAATTAGAGTTCTGTCTGCTGCATCCGCTTGATATTTTCTTTTTAGGCTGTGTCTTGAACCAGTTTTTAATTTTTCTTGCTGCTCTTTTCCTATGTTCACGAACACAGACTACCACGATATGTTTTCTTTCCAAGCACTTCTTAAGTACACTGCTGTGCTTACATTCACAAGTGCGGCACACATTTTATATGATACAGTAAAATAAGGATTTTTATAGAAGATTTTTGTATGGCCAGAGACTAATTAAAAGTAGGTCAGGTTCTGATTCCTCCATTAGAGATTTGAAGGCCAAAGCTCTCAGCATGATGGTTTGGATTGCTCTGTTACAGGTATGAAAGGCAGGACACTAGAGTTACAGATAGAAATTGAGCAAATAATAGAGGCGATCTGGGATGCTAACCTGAGTAAGTGTTTCAAAACTCAGTGCTGTAAAGGAAAAAGTTGAAAGTAAATACTTACATTAAATAATTGAGCCAATCGTAAAATGGATACAAAATTCTCATTCAGCTGAGTAAAAATCCTTTGACTTAGAGTCTCAGAATTCACCGATTTGCCAAGTTTTCATTAGCATAGGAAAATGCCAAGTCTTACAGATGATTGGAGCCCACATCACTAACATCTTAAAAAGAGATTTAGCATTTCTGGAAATTTTGAAGCCATAGGGGAAAAATATTTTTCCATCTCTTTGTTCTTTCCCTCAAAGGGTAAAAAAAGAAAGACAGAAATCCAGTAGGAATATTAAAATCATGCAAATAGCCTAGCATATTTTCTAAATCTAAGATAACTTTGCTCCTTTATGAATATTACCTCTGCTACATGAAAATTGGTTTGCTCATAAAATTATCATATTTATATTACATTTTTAAATTAACCCTATTTAAATATACTTTACAGGTTACTGGAGACATTTGTTTTTAAAAACAATAAATAAAAAATGATGTTACTGAACTTTCTGGAATCCAACATTTCTTAAGTTTTTCTAAACCAGGAGAAGCCAACCAAAGCTTGAAAGAAGAATCAATATTTTACAAGGTCTCCTACTGTGTTGAATGGATTCAGAAAGCATTTCTATTTAGAAATGAAGTTGGGAAAAGACATAAAATCCATGACTATTGCTTGTGCTTATGGGACATTATCTAGCTCTCTCCTTTTGAACTGTATTTTCGTGAAACATTATTTTGAAATAGTTTTCTCTTTTGTAGTTTGGAACTATTCTTCGCTGTTAGAAGCTGGCCTTACCACTTTTCTGAGGGGAAATAAAATAGAATTTTATGGTCAACCTGAACATAAACACCAGTAGCAAATATCAGATATAGACCAAGCCCCCCACACAATGGGTAATTCTCCCAAATCTCCAATTCTTAAGCCTGTTCTCAGCTACAATCGGCTTTGTGAATTTCCCACATCACACCAGTTTGTTAGGGACCACACTCATGTGTAAGTCATAAAATATTTATTATTGAAGCAAACATCTAAATTGTAGCTATGTAACTCACCTATGCCAGTTTTGATTTAGGTATTTAGGGTTTTTTTTTTTATGCACCTAAAAATTTGAAGTCAAGAATGATTTAAAATTTTGTCCAATGAGGCTGGAGAGATGGCTCAGGTGCTAAGAACACTGGCTGCTCTTCCAGAGGACATACGTTTGGTTCCCCAAACCCACAACCATCTGAAACTACAGTACCAGGGAAGCCAACACCATCTTCTGGACTCTGAGGGCATTGCATGACACAAGTGCACTTACATACATGCAGGCAAAACTTTTACTCGTACACAAAAAACTAAAATAAAGAAAATTTCTTTAATGAAATAAAAATTTTCTCAAGATATTTTTCTTTTTTCCTTTTTATTTCTATTAACTTATTTTTTGAGACAGCATCTCTCCTTAGAGCACCAACTGGCCTGGAACTCACTCTGTAGACTAGGCTGGCCATAAACACCCAGATATCTATCTGACTCTGCCTCCCAAGTGCTGAGGTTAAAGGCATTCACTACCATTGCCAGCCATTTTTCATTTTTAGAATTTAAAAAAAAAAGCACATTTTTTGCAAATACTATATCACTACCAGAGGAGGAAGTAGCAATTCCACTTTCTTTCAACAATTTGCTCTTTAAAAAAAAATTGGGGGACCTTTGTTTGATGATCTCCATTAGCAGCCTGTATAGTGCTCTCCAAAACTATGCGAGCTAGCCTTCAGGAAGGTGAGCTCCAATCACAGTATTAAGGCCTATTAACCACAACAATGACTGGCACAGCAAACTACACTAGAGCACTAAAGGCACTTATATCTTGGGTGTAATCAACAGCTACCTAATTGGACCTAAAACCCACTCAATGGGAAATAGTTCATGTGTGGTACTGTAAATGTAGCCAGACACATGACTGTAAAGGTCATAGATCTTAGAGAAAACCCCAAGACTGTCACATCCCCAGATAATGTAATTTTCTTACTATGCACTAAACATGGATCCTTATATTTTCAGACAAATATGCCAGTGACCACTCATCAAAGAAGCTTCTTTTGCAATAGACAGAGGCTATTACAGTTCCACAACTGGTCATACATAGGGATTAGGTGTCTGTGAAATGCCCAATCCTAAGTGACACATCTTCAACAGAACCTCTATACCTAAGACCCATGAAACATTGTGGAACAAGGGGTAGAGAGAATACTAATGCATCTCTCAACTCTCACCAACGAAACTCCGTTTTGCAACAGAGGGCAATGAACCCAGGGCTTAGGGATCATTTGGGAAGAAGGGGCAGAAAGATTTTTAAGAGCCAGGGAAGGCCTGACCGTATAGAAATAGAGTCTTACAAGTTCCTGGGATCTTGCTCTTCTGAACCTACAGCAATGGTATCAGCATGCACAAGACCCATGCAAACTCAAGTAGACAAAAGCTCAGGATAGAACTGTGGAAATGGGCAGTAGGTCCCTATCTTAGCAGAGAAGTTTAGGCAGCTGATTATTACTGGGTGAAAAAGAGCTGATCTTCATTAAGGGAGTATGACTGTAGATGGGTTGACTAGACCTCAGTGGATGAAGTCACACTGAGGGAAGTCAAGGGACACTACCTTGACTTGATAAGCCTTAACATAAATGACAGACTGAATGAAACCCAGTGGGGGAGCTAGGGGAGGGTGCTGACGGGGAAGGGGTGTAAAAAAGACTAAAGTACTATGTATGAAATACACAAAAAATTCAATTAAAGATATATTTTTTAAAAAGTAAACTCTTGAAAGAACCCCTCCCCCAAAGATGTAGTGAAGTGGGACATGGTGGTGCATGCCTTTACTTTGGAGGCAAACGGATCTCTGTGAGTTCAAGGCCAGCCTGGTCTACAAAGCAAGTTCTAGGCCACTTGGAACTATAGGGAGACCTTGTCTCAAAAAGACCAAACAAACAAAAACCTCTTATTTTGTAGAAAACATTTTTGCAGTTATGCATATATGTGTGTTTGTTGGTATGTGCACATAAGTGCAGGCACCTTCACAGTCCAGAAGAGGGCATCTTCTGGAAGAGGGCATCAGATCGCCTGGAGCTGGAGTTACTTTGCTGGCTCTCTCAGTCACTCTACTCCAGATTTTTGCAAACTTCAGTTTGATGCTATTTATTTTACTATCTTGTCTGCTGCTTCTAATTGTTACTATTTATTTTTTTACTTTTGCTTGCTATATATTTAATAAACTAACTCATTCAAACCCCGAAGCACAGCTATTGTAAGATCATTCTCCAGATCATACAGAATACTCACTGGAAACATAGAGAACACCCTCCCCCGAGAAAAAACTTACATTCCTCATTCTTTTATTCAGATCGAGCAAATTTGCCTCCTTTTTTACCCATAATGCAGCTTCTTATAATTGGAAAATCACCCTAATTTGTTTTTTAAAGTAATGTATGACATCAATCACACTGTGAGGCATGATTTTTGCTTCTTGCTATCATCCAAGGGACAGAGAATTGGAGAAACCTCAACGGTTTATGGAAAAACTTTAAAGGAAAAGTCTATTTCCCCTTTTTTCTTGTGGTTAAGGATGTCTAGAATAAGGAAAGAATTTCGAGTGTTTTCAATAGAATTCCAGGCAAGTAAGAGTTAAAGAAATCCAGTTATAGATGTAAAGAACAGTTCAAAAACAAACACCTGGGCTGTGGATTTGAGCTTGCTGGTTTTTACACATACAGTGTTAAGTAATAATTCTTATGTTTAACCTCTCTAAACCTCTTAGTTGCATGTGATTTGTGATTTTTTTTTCTTAGTCATAATGATATCACAGTGTATTTTCACTCTAAATTCTCAAAGTTAAACTATAGTTCCTTCTTTTTCTATCCTAAAGGTATTCACGCAATAGCTCACTTGTGAAAAGCAGATTGTTTTGTTTACTTTTTACACTATCCTGATGTCCTGGTTTTTATATTTTTCTCTGGAAATTCAATGAGTTCTTCAGATTCCCAAGATTTTTATGTTTCCCCAAAGGCAAGCATATTCATGCTTGTTTTATAAATTTTTGTAGAATCTTAGTCTGGTTTTTTGTGATCGAAATTACAATAAAGTTAAAACTTGAAACTGATGTGGGAGACATTTACAGCAGTGCGTGGCCAGCAGTCACTTTTGAAACTGTTCTAGAACTGTTCAACAACTCCAACTTCTGGCCTGTCCTGAATGTACACTGTCCCCAGTCCCATCAATTCAAAGTCCCAGTGATTGGCCTGAAGTAGGCACTTAATCCAAATATAGTCAATCTGATTCCTTCCTTGGGTCTTTTGATCTGAATATAAAGTAGAGGATTGATTGGTCTTGTTCAAGTGATTGATATACACAACGATAAATCCCAGCCCTCCTTGGGTTTTAGTGCGCATGTTCCCTGCTCTACAGAGGAACATGGGCTACCATTAGAGTACAAATCTAATAAAGAAACGAAAAGGCAAGAAAAGGAGTGAAGATGCAGTCAGTGTTCATGGCCTCAGCTCCAGCTGCTCCTCGACCAGCTGGAGTGCCGCCCTTCCTGCAACTTACTTCTTCAGCCATTCCCTCCAGTAAACTCCTCTTCCTGTCTAAATGATTTCAAAGTGGCTTGTTGTCACTCACGACTAAAACAAGCACATTCAATATGCTTGTGCTAATTCCTAAATGTTCTCTTAAAAATCTGAAAGCCAAGATTAAAATGGAAACACACATCTTGTCATTAGTGTGTATTGTCATCTCCCAAAAATACTTCTATTTCTTTACTCTCCACTCAATAGTGTATGTGGACAATTTCTGACCCAATGAAAAGTTGAAAGAAATAGGAGAGCAAAATCTCCATATGACCAAGGCTGGAAATATGGGCCAGTGGTTAAGAGCATTTACTGCTCCTCCGGGGTTCAGTTCCTAGCACACACATGTTGACACACTCCCATCTGTAACTCCTGTTCCAAAGGATCATCTACTGGCCTTCATGGCCATTACAAACAGTGTGATGTGCTCACATATATACAGGCCAAACATCCAAACACATAGAATAAAAATAAACAGATCTTTAAAAAAATGTTTTAAGCTTGGCATAACCTTCATACACTCACCTTTTTATAAATATTATGGTATAGTTGCTCAGACATTGAGTACAAAAGTTCTAGAGAGAATAGATGAATGACTGATACATATTTCAAAAGGAGTTTCAGAAATCATGACACTTGAAGGCTGTCCTGGTGATGTAGAACTTTAGTACCATCACTTGAAAGGCAGAGGCAGGTAGACCTCTGTGAGATCAAGACCAGGATGGTCTACATAGCAAGTTCTGGACCTGCTGGGGCTACAGGGAGACCTTGTCTCAAATAAACTAATGAATAAAAGACACAAAAAAGGGATAGAAATCATGAACTTTACATCAAATATTTCCACATCTGTGAAGACTCAAAACATTCCTTCCACCTAGTTTTCCTATCATGGCCTTTACACTGTTACAGGGTCCAGAAGAGATGTCTTGGAAAGTATCCTGCCATTTAGGTCTGTCTGATCTCTTCCTTATGAGCAGATTTAGCCGAAGCATTTAGGGTAGTAAAGCCTTGTGTGCTTTCACGGTATCTTGTCAGGAGACACATAAATCATTCTGTTCTAAGTACTAGCGCTTCATCTGATCACTTGGTTAATGTAGCTTCTGTCAGCTCCCATTTAAAGATATACTCATTTCTTTCTAATTAATAAGTGGCTTTTCCCTGAATTGCTAATCTTTGCTTGAATCAGTTGATATACTTGTGGTTGTAAAACAGCAATTTTCTCATTCTAGTCCACAATTAATTAGCCAGAATTTTTCTGCAGAGAAGAGTTTTGTATCCCTTTTCCCTCGGGTTTTATTATTTCAGTATCATATTAGATTCATAGATGCATTATAACTGAATGTGTTATAATCCTTTACCACTATTACTCATTTTGATACCTGAATTGTTCTAGCTCTGGTCAGTGCAAGCATTCCTTAGAGTGAGTTCTGTTTCTCTTTGGCACATTCACATTTTTCTTTCCATAATTTCTTAATAGCAAAAGATGCCCTAGGTTCACCTTACACTTCCCTGTCTCAGACCTAGAATCAGCTTTTTTGTCCTTGTTTACCTGAGTCTCTTTAGAGGAGTGTGCTGAATAACTTTAGTAGTCGCCTTGACACTTCCAGGTTGAGAGAGCCTGAATTGGGAGATTACTATCATTGGACTGGCCTGTGTGGTATTTTCTTGATTTCTGAGTGATGTGGGAAGACCCAGCCCATTGTGGGAGGTGCCATCCCCGGGGAAGGTTGTTCTGTATTGTATAAGAAAGCAGGCTGAGCATGGGCCAGGGGAGCAAGCCAGTGAGCATCGTTCCTCCACAGCCAGTGCTCCAGCTCCCGCCTTCAGGTTCCTGTCCAGAGTTCCTACCTTGGGCTCTCTTAGTGATGAACTGTGACCCAGGAGATGAAAGATAAAACAAATGCTTTCCTCCCCAAGTTGTTTTTTCGGTCAGAATGTTTTGTCACAGCAACTGAAAGCAAACTAGAACAAGGGGAATGGTATTAGAGATTAGGATATCCACGGTAAAAGTGTTCACCTGTTCTGGGACATCATTGCTTTAGGCACTTTCCACACAGCAGGCTGTGAAATTAATTTTCAAATGAATTGATATTTATACATTTTACAAATGCTATTCCACAGGCAGTTTCTTGATTCTATTGTATATTTGTATACTCTTCCAGAATTCTGGGTCCCAAAAATATCTGTAATCACTATTTGTTTACATTATGCGATAATACATATAAAATCAGTCAATCATTTCAACGCCAACATCAAACCTACTGAGAGAAGTTCAAGATTGCTTTGCACTTCTTCTCTCAGAATACGGCCAACTGGCAACAAAGAGTCAGGGAAAGTACTGTGCATCCTGGGTGGCCATGGTAGAAGATATAATCAGACTCAATTGTATATGGTGACTCTCTCTCTATCTCTGTCTCTCTCTGTCTCTCTCTCTCTCTGTCCATCAAAGGACAGTCTCATGTGTCTGTCCTCACCTTCTACCTTGTTGAGACATGGTCTTTTGCTATTGTCTGTACCAGTATAGCTGGCCTGGAACTTCAGGAGACTCTCCTGTCTCTGTCTCTTATCTCATCATAGGAGCACTGGATGGCAGGCATGCACTACCATGCTCAGTTTGATGCGGGTTCTAGGGAAATGAACTCAGGTCTTCCTGCCTCCATAGCAAGTGCTTCTGCCCACTGAACCATCTTCTCCCCAGCCCCTTATTCTTGAAATTTTGAATTGTCATCTATCATCCTTTTAACTACATTATTTCTAAGCAGCTTTTCCAGGGAGCTCTCTGTTTTTTGAGCCTACCATATCCATGAATCTTTTTTGTTTTTATGCCTGAAAATCTGAATCTTCTTGTCTGCTTATTACATTTATTCTAACATTTTTACAAATTTGATAATGTTGCTAGAGAGAAATTTATAACATTGCTTTTCTGGTTGAAGCAGATGTCAGTGTATTTACTTTGAAAAAGACCACATGGTTAAAGCATTTTATAAACCCATAGCTGTCCTCACCTTCTATTTTGTTTGAGACAAGGTCTTTTGCTATCGTCTACACCAGCAGAGCTGGCCTGAGAACTTTGGGAGACTCTCCTCTGAGAGAGTCTGCTTTTCTCCCCAAGCTGTTTTTGGTCAGAATGTTTTGTCACAACAATTGAAAGCAAACCAGAATGAGGGGAGTGGTATTAGAGATTAATATATGCCATCTGAAAACAGAAAAGCTCCTCTACTTAAGAGGTTCACTTCCAAAAAGTTCATCAGTATCTCAGATGCTAACTCAAATTGACAGCAGGCAAGCAATTGCTAATGGCATCTGGGAAGAATACGTGTTAGACATGTAGAAACAAAGTCAAATGCAAATTCTAGTAATAAATCATGACATGAATGGCAGGTAAAATTAGCTTAACTTCATTATTTAGTAGCAACTGCCATGTTCTTTAATGAATTCAACATTAATAAACTAGTAGGCATAAGACTAGAAAAATGAAAACAAGCAAATTAAGTTTCAAATACTTAGGAACATTCTTGATTTTTGCTAGTAAAGAAATGTAGACTTGTGGCTGGGGGTATTCCTCAATGGCAGAGTATATGCTTAGTAAGAAGCTTGTGCTCAGTTCCCACACACATACATACATGTTGTGAACGTGTATGTATACAGGCACACATTTAAGATAAAAAAAGCAAGCAAGTAAAGGGAACAAGTGAAACTCATAAGAATGGTTAAGCCTAGTAATAATTAAGCAAGGGACTTACAGACACCGATGAAATTTATAAGATGTACTAATCGTACATAATGAACACACAGGTAGCTCCAGAGATATGGGTTATGTATAAGAATCACTGAACACCAAATAATTTAGTAACTTCTAAGTTACACATTAAATATAGTTAACTAAATAGACTATTTGATAGAACAAATCAGACTAATACTTAGGCAGAAAAATATGGACAAAGCAAAGAACGAACTACACATAGTACTGCTGCCTCCATCCCAACAGCTCTGTCACCTCTAAACCAATCATGCTTCGGCAATTTAGCAACACCTACCGTGTTCTTATTCTAGCCCTACTTAAGCTTTGGTCAAGAAATTCAAGTAAAGCCCAGTGGCATTCTCCATGATAGCCAGCAAGTTTCAGCATGCACCAGGCATAGTTACATGCATCTCTTGGATTCAGGCAGTAAGTGTGTTGACACTGGATAAATTCCATCTGATGAGATTTTCTTTCATAGTTATATCACCAGCTGAAAAGAAGTCAGAAGGGAGGAAAATCAATCAGACAAGTTGGTCCTTCTGCCCCACTTGCAGCCTACGCCGGATGAGCTAGCATCGACCACAACTCTCCCCTGACATCTCATTTGACCATTTGTTTATAAATAGCTTAATAAAGTATATGTATTGGCCATCTTAATTTGGCTTGTGAAATTCTCTGCCTCAAAACCATTAGCATAAATTCTCTGTCTAAATCAACATCTACAAACACTGGAAAGGCAGAGGTAGGTAGATCTCTTCAAGATCGAGGCCTGCCTGATCTACATAGTGAGTTTCAGGCCAGCTGGGTCTACAAAAAGAATATTTAGTACATCCTGAATGAAGATACATAGTGAATTAGGGAAGGGGAATTAAATATGGTTATGTTTCATTATTTGTTTTGATTTACCACACACCTGTCTATTAGCTACCACAGAGATTGTGATCATTATGTAGATTCAGTTTGCTTTGGTTAATGGCATGTATTATTCAAATCACACCCATAATAGAGACTGGAAAATATATACAAATTATAAGTAATATATATTGAGATATATACAGCATATTCATAAAGACAACACCTTCATATGTTCTTCATCAGACCTGTAAGTCTCATCTGTCATAACAAGTGGTCTCCAGTCATGCAGAACTGGGATTAAAAAGAGCAAAAGTAAAGGACTGGACGTGGGGTGCACACCATAATCCCAGCACAAGGGAGGCTGAGGGAAGATGACTGCTGCAAATTTGAGGCTAGCCTGGGAGACATAAAGAAATTCTGTCTCAATTCTCCAACCCACAAAAAAAGAGTAATACAGTGATTATCCCTGTGCCAGGCATGGAATACGATTCTATGAGTTATCAGTCAGGGAGGTCCCTGCAGTCTCCAAAACAACACAGTCTATTTCCATTGCTGTTACCCACAATAACTAAATGATAAGATCCTATTGCTAAAGACATCACACACTTTGATTGCAGAACATAGAGAAATCAATTTCAAACTGACGGGAAAACCTCCTTCCTGCTCACTATCCTTCATAGTTCTGAAAAGTGTAATGCAGGCTGTTGGGAAAGAAAAGATATCAAAGGTCTTATCCAGCACTGGACATGTGTTTTATAATACCAACTGCCAAATAAGATGTACCCACTGTTGGAGTCATGGCATGACTGTTATGAGAGTAACCAACCACTTTCTACTTGAACTTGAGGTCTGTTCCACAGGAGAAAATTTATGTCTGGTACTGTAACCTGGTCAAAAATTCATGGCTACTGAGGTAATAGGCCATAGAATGGAACCAACTACTGTTATTTTGCTAAATGGTCATACTGCAAAACTGTCTTCTAACTATTTAAGTTTGCACTAACAGATCAGTTCTACTCTCAGTCTTGCTCAGAGAAGTTTTTTGCAGTAGGGGAGAATTAATGCAGAGACTTGTAACTGGTCAAAGGGCTAAGAATAATGACTGTGAGTGCCCACTCCTAAATAGGACATTTTTTCTTTCAATTCCCTGCTCCCCTCCCCCACCAAGGCTCAGGAAACATCATGGGAGATGAAGTGGAAGGAATGTAAGAGTCAGAGGGTGGGAGGAGCTTTATAAAATGCTGTCTTCTGAACGTGGCAGGGCTATGGCACTCATGAACTCACAGCAGCTATGATCACCTACACAAGACATGGGTAAGATGAAGCGAACAAAAGCCCAGTATGGATTGAGTTGCTGAGAAACTACTGGCAGCTGTTAGTGGCTGGGATGGATAATCATTTTCTTCAAGGGTATGGCCGCTAGCAGGTTGCCCAAGCTCAGGGGATAACCTGACAGCCAGGCACATACTGGTATCAAAACGGGACATAGTGGGATATATATTTTTTTAAAGGACACGCAGTGTAAAGGGGGATGTATTGAAGAAAGTCGGAAGGGAGGAATGAGGTGGTGGATATGATTGAAATACATTATATACACATATAAAATTCTCAAAGAATAAAAATAAATAAATAAAAAATAACGAACATTTGAAATATTTCAAATTTACAAAAATGATGAAATTTAATTTTCTTATAAACTTTCATAATTTACATTTTTAATTTATAAGATTTTTCAAATATACCAGAGTAATATTAATCTCCTTTTATGCTGGCATTTGTCAATTATATTTCTGCCTTTTTGTTGTTGTTGATAGGGTCTTTTATGTAACTTAGGCTGGCCTACAACTAGTGATCTCCTGTCTCATTCTCCTGACTGCTGAGACTATATGCAGGTGTATATCACCACACACAACAATTCCCTTGTTAATAAATGTTAACTCACAAAATTTAAGTAACACTATGTACACATGTTGACAAGTCATTCTTTTTCATTCATATTTATATTACAATTAAGCAATAAAAATAAGAATCAAATAGCATGAATCACTTGGTAAGTATTGAAAATTTGAAATTGTCATTATTTTATGACTATTTTCTACATGTTATATTAGATAAACTGTGGTACTGCCAATGTAGCAATTTAATTTTTATTTAAAACTGTTTCTCCTTAACTCACTCTGCAAGAATGATGACAAATCAGAAAAAAATCATTAAGGAGGCCTGTGAGGTTGTATTTCACTATGAGAAGAATTTATTAATCAAAAGTGTGAAGGATGTTCTACTTTGTTTTACTTCTTTCCCAAAGAGCTCCAGTGCACAGAGGGACCATAACACTGAAGGAACTGCACAACTCCTGGGCCCCTAACCCGAGCTCCTCATTTTCTTTCTGCAAATCATTTTTATCTTTGTGTTAACTAATTTTCTTATTGCTGTGACAAAATACTCAACAAAAACAAATTAAGGGAGAAGGGGTTTACTTGGGCCTATAGTCGGAGAGTCCAGTCCATCGTGCCAGAGAAGTCATGGTGGCAGGAGGTTGCAGCAGCTGCTCACACTACATCCAGTCAGGAAGCAGAGAGAAGAATGCTGGAGCTCAGCTCGCTTTCTGCTTTTTATTCAGTCCAGGGCCCACAGGCAGGAAATGGTACTGCCCAGTTAAGGTGGGTCTTCTCACCTCAGTTAACCAAAAGCCCAGAGGCTTGTCTCCTAGGTAATTCCAGATCCTGCCAAGTTGACAATCAGTATCAATCATCATACATCTCCAGTAGTCAGCTTCATACCCAAACATATCGATTTTAAGTCATAACTTTTCTCTGTCTCCATAGACTCATAGCCACCCAATAACACACATGCATTCAATCCAACTTCAAAAGTCCTCATAGTCTTTAACAGTTCCAGTACAATCCAAAAGTGCAGAGTCTGTTCTGACCCTCAGACAAACTCCAAGCCCAGCTAACATCAAAAAACAAGTGACATAGTTCCAATAAGCAATGGTTCAAAGTTCCAAAGGGGAAGAATCAGGCATAGCAAGGTAAAACCAAGGAAGAAAAACTCAGCAAGTCAACACCAAATCCTCAGCTCCATGTCTGGTGTCTTGGGCTTGTGATGGAATTATTTGGACTTCAAAGAGCTTGGGAAGCTCTGCCTCTCAAGCTCTGTGGCCTGGAGCACATGTGCACTCTCTCTCTCTCTCTCTCTCTCTCTCTCTCTTTTCTCCACTCTATGCCTTTTTTAAATCATTTTTTGGTGTAAGACTCTATAACTCCACCATGGTTTATGACTGCAAAACCATAACCATGTGGACAACACTGTGTTTTAATTAATCCGGTATCCCGGCCCATGGTTTGGTGCCTTCTATGGTTCAGGTGGGTCTTCTCATCTCAGTTAGCCTAATCTAAATAATCCCTCACAGACTTGCCCAGAGGGTAACCTAATCTAGATAATCCCTCAAGAGTGTGCCTGGAGGCTTGTTTCCTGGGTGATGCTTCATCTTGTCAAGGTAACAATCAATATTAATCAACACAGTCTTCTACATTTTACATCTACATGTATGCGTGCCCATACTCAGACGACCAGTGAAAGTGAAATGGACAGATCTCCCCAGTGAAATGTATTTGTACCTAAGCAAATCGAAAATTATCTCCTAGCTTTATTTTTTTAAGACACAGAGAATCCAGGAAATCTTTAAAACTATGAAGTTCTTGATCCCATTATGTTAAACACATCCTTGATTGGCTGTTGGGATTTTATATATTCCTAATGCAGATGATGTCAATCAAATCCTTAATCACGTTAGAAAAAAGTAGACAAAGAAAATACTTTTCCCACTAGAGAATAGTGTGGGTTGAGCTTGGCTTCCTGGTATAAACCACTGAATCCCTTTCTTCAGTTTCTTATTCCTAATTACATCCCTACATTATAGACATGGGATAACCAAGGACTGTACCATCTATAACAAGCTCTGCACTTTAGTTCTGTGAAAGAGCTCTTCATTGTGCTGCTTTTTCTATCTATCTGTTTATGTATTTATTGTGTGTCTGTATACATGCACATGGACACAGGCATGCCATAGCACTTAAGTGGAGGTTAGTTCTTTCCTCCTACTTATGTGGGTCCCAGGAACCAAACTCAGATTGTCAGGCTTGATACGAGTACCTTTACCCACTGAGCCACCTTGCCCACCCTCATTGTGTTTCTTACTTTTCTGGTCTTGGATTCCATTGATACAAACTCACAGCAAAACACTCATGGTGTGTGTATATTTCAAACTGCACATCCATTTACTCAGGATTAGTATCAAATTTCATCATAAATTAGTATCAAATATTATTAGTTGATTTTTAAAGCTTTCTTATTCATTTAACTTTCCTTCAGAGTTATCAGTTATTTCAATAAGACAGGTCACACATGCTCTAATGTCTACATCCTACATTAGATAACAATATTTATTACATAGATATAATTTTGACTTCCAAAGAGTCATCAAGAAGGGCTGATATTTAAAATACGTATGCATAACGAGGTCAAAGATTGACAAATCATGGTGGGTGTGGCAGTGCGTGCATTAAGTTCAATCCCGTAGGAGGCAGAGGCAGGTAGATCTCTATGAGATCAAGGTCACTTTGGTCTGCATAGTGACTTCCGGCTGGGCTGGGACTAGGGGAGACCCTGTCCAAAAAAAATTAACAAATCAATATGGCTTCTTGAAATCCTAGTAAAAAATTAAATCAGACTTTATCATTGACTTCCATTAGAATCATCTTTATAAAACAAGACATTTTTCTCTTTTTCCTATATAAGTTTCTATTCCTAAGTGATATGAAGTCTTATCCTCTCAAACTGCCAATAACCCACCGTTTCTTAGTTTCGAGGTTTAAGGACTTTTGTTCCTTTACATAGGACACACACACACAGAGTATATGATACAAATTTCACAAAATTATTTGGAAATAATAATGATTTCTTTCTAAATACTAATTTATTTTAAATGATATTACATTTTCTTTCCAATATTTTAGCTAACAACAGTTCAAATCATGTTCAGCTTTAAAATAATACTCACTTATTGAAAATAACAAATAATATGAACAATACTGAAGGCAGTCTGTCACATTGCTCGTGTTCAGCCTCATTGAAGTAATATTAGGAAATATTATATGTATTTAAATGCATATTGGGAAACAGTTTTATAGTTATTGCTCTATGCATACAAGGTTCTCATTACTTAATAAAGAACAAAACATGGATAAATGAATGAATGAGCAGTGGATTGTTTACAGAAAGCACAAAATATCTTTTTATATAAAAATCATGATCATATTCACTCTTCCAGAGTAGTATCAATAAAGACCAGACCAATAGAAACATACTTTGCTTTTTATGTTTATCAAAATGCAGATAGGACTAAGTTGTTGATTTATTCATTTATCCATAGAAATCATTAATGATTGTCAAAACTGAAATTTCAGTGGCATGATCTTAGCAGCAGGACCACTCTGGGTTTCAGAAATGCATTTTCAATTTGTACTGCAAGGTCAATCCAACATTACAAAAATAGGATTTAATTGAGTTTGGGTGGAATTATTTCCAACATATGTATAGGATGAATTCAAGATTCGGGGCAGGGGTAAGCAGTAAAACAAATGTTTCTTCAAAGTTATTTTCCTTCCAGCCTCAGCAGCGACCACACTCAACCTGGGCTCTTCCAGTGGGTCCTCCAGAAGAGGGCCCTGACTATGTGACCCCCCATTGGTTCAAGGTAGGTAGGGCTGGCCTCTCCCCTTCACACTGATTTTCTGGTTTGAACACATGTGCTGTCAGGCGTGTAAACTGCTTGCCTCTGTTATTAAGACATTGACATAAATAAGCCTGCAGTAATGAAGAAAGACTTCAAAATTCAAATGAGCCACCCTTGAGGTTTAAATTCCTATCTTATAGGGTTTTCTCTTTCTTTTCCTGTCCCCTCCTTTTAAAAATAAAGACTACACTCAGCAGGGGACTGACAGACCCTGAAATCAATAGAAAATGAAATATTTCTGCAGCACCACTTAGTGCTAGACCCAGATCTCAATCCTTCCAGCTGCCTTGTGAAAGGAAGAGGTGTTTTTAACAAAAATGAAATAGAAACAGTGTGGGGCTTCTGAGCTAGCCCTGGCCTCCAGGCTGGGAGCACTCTTAGTGTTTTCAAGCTGTTCTGATGAAAGAAAGGGAAAAATGGTCTCATCAGATTTCCATCAACTGAGTGGATAAACAAGAGAAAATGGTAATGTTTTTATGCATTAAAGTAACTTTTCAAAGAAGAGAGATGTCAGAATCTATGACTCAGAGTACTCGTTGCTAAATTCATTACTAACCGTTTCTTGAAACTCTGGGTTTTATTTCTCTCTGTTTTCTTCCATCCTGCGACTTCATGGTGTGTATGACTGTGTCTTTCTTTATAATTTCACTCTTGAAATTCAGCTTGCTGGTGTTTGTTCTGAGAAATCACATTTGAAAGAAATGAAAGGTTTTTAATTCAGAAGTGTAATGAATACTTCAGTACGTACATTTTATCTTAAAAACCGAAAAAAAAAAAACCTACAAGCATTATACATGTATACTTATTTTTGCTGTTTGTTTGAGAAAACATCTCATATTGTAATCCAAGCTAGACTCAAACTCATAGAAATCGTCTTGCCTCATCCTCTTAAGTGCTAGGATTATAGACATGCACTACCATGCCTAGCCAGGTAGAATTTTTATCTGCATGTGTGTGGGTCTCTGTGTCTGTGCTTTCATGTCAGTGTGTCCATTTGTGTGTCTTACACAGGTAGGTAAAGGTCAAAATTGAGTTCATTCCTCCATCACATTCCAGTTTATTTTTTTACTAATTTTTTTACAACATCACATATGTATATAGTTTATTTTTATCATATTTACCCCTCGTTGCCTGCTCTTGTTCTTTAACCCTTCTCCACCTTGCTTTGATTCTCTCATTGCACTGTGGGTTCTGGGGTTCAAACTCAGTTTGTCCAGCTTATATGACAACTACTTTTACCCACTGAGCCATCTCACAGGCTCAAGTTTCTGTGTTTTAAGAAACAACTTGGAAGCAAAGCATGGTAGAACACGCCTGTAATCCAGAACTTACGAGGCAGAGGTAGGGGAATCCAGAGCTTGAGGCATGTAGTCTCAGCTAATTAGTGAGTTTGCTTTCAGTCTGAGCTAAATGAGGTCCTGTGTCTAAACAGATAAAGAGATAAATACATACATACATATATGCGTATATACATACATAGATAGATGCATAGATGGAAACATAGAAGATAGATAGATAGATAGATAGATAGATAGATAGATAGACAGATAGATAAATAACACTTGTCTTGATTACTTTCCAGGAAGTTTCTCATCATCTCAGTAGAGTCATTTATCCCACTTGGGCTTTTGATATTTTAGGATATTTTTAACATTTAATTTTTCTTTATAATTATATAAATGTTGATCTGGCTCTGAAATGTAACCATATTTTGTCAGAGAATTCCATTCCAGATTTTTTTGAAACAGTTTGTTTTTAACTCTATTAAACTGTTAAAAGAATGGCTCTAACATTAAGTCCACGTTCTTTGATGAATTTTGATTTATCGTGGCAGATATTGCTCAACCACCCATTTCCTTTCTTCTGCGCCTTCCTACTTCTGATTCGTTCAGATGCCCTCTTCTATTCCATGTAACTCACAAGCAAATCCATGATTAATCCATCCAGTCATGGTAATCTCATTCTTCTTGACTGTGATTGGTGTAGGAGCATGGATTACTTTTCCGTTGCTGTGATAAAATACCATGACTAAAGCAATTTTTAAAAGGAAGAGATTATTTGTGTTTATGACTCCAGAGGGAGAAGAATCTATCACTGTTGGGAGGCATGACAGCAGGCAGGCATGGTGGCAAAAGCCCAAAGGTGAGAGTTTACATCTTCAAGCATGCACAGGAAGCAGAGACAGAGAGCAACTGGAAACAGGGGTGTGTGGGGGTTGCTATGAATGCTCAAGGCCCACTCGCACTGATGTGCTTCCTCCAGTAAGATAGCACCACTTAAACCCCTGCAAAGAGTGCCACCAACCGGGGCCAGCTTTTCAAATATCTAAGTCTATGGGGGACATTTCTCAACCAAACTACCACAGGGCAAGTATAAAGTCCAACTAATGGCCAGTGAAACATTAGTTATGAAATAAAAACTGGATCTCAAATAGAAAGTGATCCATTCAGTTTTCTTTAAATTTTAGTTTCTTCTTCTATAAATTGGGATTATAATACAATTTACTCCATGAACAGCTATAAAACAAAGAAATATAGAAGCTGAAAATGTAGGTTTGAGATAGAGCCTTTGCATGACATATGTAAACTGAAAATTAATTTGATTCCCAGCACCATTAAAAGTATATTTCTAAGGCAACGCCAGGCAGGGGTGTGGTGCCATGGCACATACCTTTAATTGGGACAAGAGTCACAAGTTGGAGAATAACTTGGGCTACACAGCAAGACCCTGTGTGAACAGAAAAATACTGTATCAAATCCTTCTGCATAATGTTGGAATTTATAGTGTAAATGTGAGTTCTTCACCAGCACCCTTCTTCCTCTTCCCCTTCTTGGACACATTACTAGTGCAGTTCTGCCACTTAGCCTGCCTGTAGGAATTATTTTTTTTAAGACACAAACCAAGGGCTGGAGAAACAGTTCAGTTGTTAAGAGCACTGGATGCTCTTCCAGAAGACCCTGGTCCAGTTCTAAGCACCCACATGACAGTTAACAACCACCTGCAACTCCAGTTCCAGTGGAATTTGATGCCCTTTTCTGGTCTCTGGGAACACTGCACAACATGGATACACTTCCATACACGCAGGCAAACCCCTCATACGCATAAAATAAAATCAAGTAACTCAGCACACCAATAAAACAGTAGAAAATAGGAAAGAAAACTAGGATCCGAAAATGTAAAAACTGGAGAGAAAACAGATAAGATGGCTGCAAAGATCTTATGAAACCAAATAGTTGACTCCTGAGTTGGTACCTCGAGGAGAAAGTGGAAAGGAATCCTGGTTTACATCACAAGCTCTCCAAAGCCATACAACGGCTCTAGGGACTTCTAGACGTGGGGTTGATAGAAAGCGATGCAGCATAAGATGATTGGAAGTCTGGGAAGAAACTGAGCACACACTCTCACCACATCACACAGCCAGTGACTACTCACACCACTTCGGCTGATACTAGAGCCAGGTTCTTCAGGAGGTCACCAGGACAAAAAACTGGGGAACAGCAGGCCCAGAGGGTTGGAAAAGACCCAAGAAGCTGTTCCCTTGACCTTTTACTCACCTCAGGCCCCCAACGCAGGCAAGAATCTGAAAGTCATCTCCTGGATTCTGAGTACCACAAGAGGATGGAAATATTTATATTGCAGCTACTCACAAAAGAAGGAGCTTAATCAGGTCACCAAGGATGACCACAGTTGCCAAATCTCCCCAGACTCAGAGTTTCTACCACTTATCACCCAATATAAAACAGGCAACAGGGAACATGAGGCATCTGAGGAAAGCCAATGGTGTGCCAGATAAAAACAAGACCAAGGGACAAAGGGACAGCTTAGAAACAGGCACAATGTAGGAGAAAAGTTTTAAAAGCTTATACTACATATTTTCAAAGAAATCACATAATATATTATAACCATAATAAGAACAGGATGCTTTCTTAAACAAAAGATTCTGAAACATGAGACGATGCTCTTAATCTCTTCAAAATTAAAAATATGTCTGCAAATATAAAATATGTATTTCACATGGGAAAAGGAAGACAGATCTCACAAAAAAAAACAAAGCAAAAGGCAAAGGAAATAGAAAATATATGAATATATGGATAAAGACATAGATTAGATAGATAGACATAGTTATAGATATATACAGGCTAGTTTGAAAGGTTTAGAAAGCAAGAGTAAAGAAGCAAGGGGAAGGATATTAGCATACAATTATCCAAAGCCGACTGGAGGTGTTACTTGGTAGAGTGCTTGCCTGGCATGCACTGGGCCCTCCCTGGTCAGGATGCAGTGGTGCACACCTATAATCCCAGCGCTCAGAAGAGGCAGAAGAGACAGCAGCACAAGGTCATCCTTGGCAATGCAAGTTCAAGGTCAGCCTGGGATAGAGGAAGGTTCTTAAGGAACAAAGGCGATGAAATACATTTTCAGACAAACATGGTCTTTAACATTTTACTTTGTATACACTCCTTTCTCTGAAAACTACTATAGCATACACACTACACAAAGGTGTGATGCAGAAAAAGGAAGACATGGAATGAGAAAACGAACAGATACCACCATGGTACACCATGAAGAAAGGTAGCAAGAACAGGCAGGAGGATAAGCGGAGACCAGAAGGCAGCTAAGGACCTACAGTTTAGGAAGGGCAGGTGGGCTCACCTAAGAAGGCTCTGGGGGAGGATTCACAGGGAAGATATCAATGAGAGGAGAACTGGCCAGTCTGAAGGTTTTCTAAATGTGCTTCATACCCTCATGCTGTTCCTTGGGCCACTGACTCTGCGAGACTTCCAGGTCATTAATTCCCCATACATGAAATTTAGACAGATGACTAGTATCAGAATGGAACTGTTCATAAACAGAGATAATGAAGTAAACAAAATAAGACAATTATTTTCTTCAAAGAAAGCATATGAAAAAAGTACAATTGCTTAATGCATGGCTCAGCTGTGAACCACGTTTGTTTTTATACCATTGTGTAAGTATAAACACTAAATACTGTTGTGATCAAAACTGCGATACGGTAATGGTAAGAGATGAAGAAATATATAGAACATGTGTGAGATGAGAATGGGCTGGGAGAGGTCTGAACCATTGATGGAGGAAGACACAATACTAGACCAAAAGCGAGAAATAGCAAAACAGGCATGGACTCAAGACATACCAAAGTCAATTTGAAAACAAGTGGAAAGAATTAGAAGATTTTGCTTCTGAGAAGAAAAGCTTGGCTTGGGGGGTGGAATGGACTTCTATTTTCATAACAGCTTATAAACTAGCTCTTTATGAGTATACATTAATTGTGAAAATGGTAATGTAAAATTGAAATCGCTTTTATGACTACTGAAATGCATTTTGAAATTCTGAGTTCCCAAATGAATTAAAGGACATGTCTTCAACATTTACTTCCATAATTTATTTCATTATCAAATCCTTTCATCGTTGGTGGAGCCTATTCTCATTAATGCAAAATTAGCATTAACACAATTCACTTATTTGTTCAATCAATAGATAGATAATGGGACATCCCTGCTTTAAAAGACCTTGTAATAACTCTAGGGGACATTAAACCAAAATTATTAGCTGACTTAGAAGACTACAGCGAGCACTATGAGAAGACAGGACAGGAAAGAATGGCCTGAATGTGTCTTTGAAATATTCTCAGGGGTCTGTTACCTAACTCTGAAGGGGTAGATTCTATAGAATTGTATTTTGGGAATTCCCTAAGTAATTCAGTGATGAGTAGTATGGAGGATATTTTTGGATAGATCACTGTACCAGCAGCTATAGGAAGTAAAAAAGTACATGAGACGGCTGACAGAAAAGTTCAGGGAGTTTCAAGAACATGAGTAAAGGCTATTATAGCTCCAGATAAGGACCAAGAATCTGGGGAGAAGCCAGCTCCAGAGATGGGCCCTACTTCAGCATCTATTTATTCCACTGACTTCTTGGCTTTCGCCTTATCTGTCCACCCCTTCCTCAGTTTCCATCCACTGAGAGCTTCATCAACAAGACCCTGGGCTAGATACAAAGATACGAAATGAACTTAATCGAAAGGAGAAAAAGAGATGGCAATGTAAGTTCAAAGAGTAGAGAAGAGCCTGGTTAGTATCAAGGAGACGGTGGGTGCAGAACAAGAAGAGAGAAAAGAGAACGAAGTGGTAGAGAGCTTTAAAAACGGAATTTGGAAAGCTTCAGAATAGCACCACTTTCATGGTTTATTTTTCAAATATTTTATATATTATTTCTATCATATTAATGTGACTGTTTTGTCTGCATGTATGTAAGTGTGCAATGCCCCTGGAGGTCAGAAGAGGGTGTCAAACACCCTGAAACTGGAGTTAAAGACAGTTGTCAGTTGTCATGTGAGTGCTGGGAACTGAACCTGAGTCTCTGCAAGAGTAGCCAGTGCACTTAACCACTGAGCCATCTCTCCAGCCCCTCAAGACATTTTTTTTCTATTAAATTTTTGTGCATTTCATATAATACATCTTACTCATATTTAGACCCCATATCTGCACCCTAATCCTCCCCACCAGATTTCACGCATTCTGCCACATATGTTAAGGTCTATCGAGTCAAGTTTGTATCCCCAGAAGCTTCCTCAGTTCATCCACTGGAGCCTGCTCAGCCTATCTAGCATCTCTCCCTTAAAGAAGACCAGCATTCCCTCACCCAGCAGTGACCAGCTGCCGATAGTTCTCAACTAAGGCAACTGCTAAATAATCACCTGCTGCTGGGTGTGGTGGTAAGCAACTTTATTCTCAGCACTCAGGAGGCAGAGGCAGGAGAATCTCTGTGAAATTGAGGCCAGCCCAGTCTACGTATTGAGTTCCAGACCAATCGGTTACATGGAATCTCAAAACAAACAAATTGAAATAAAACTAAATACTGCCTGCTTTTAGAAGTTTTTTTTAACACTTTAGAAAACAATTGAAATTCTTCAAATAAGCATAGGCAGTATCAGGATTGTTTCCTTCAGTTCTAGAGCTGGAGGGCCTTGAATGCTGTGACATGGGTGACCTAAGTACATCCATTAAGAAACCTCCCAGGGTCAGGCCAGAGAGCCCTTTGGTGAATTCCACTTCTTCAGTTGTCAGAAATGTAGCTCAGTGTTGGGGTTTCACTGGGTTGCAGTGAGTATCAGGCCCTATTCTCTTTATAGCTCAGTAATCTTCCACTGCATGGGCATGCCACATTTTGCAGACATTTGGTAGACGTTTTCACCTCTTGGTAGAACTTGTTAATAACACTTCTGCAACATTCATGCGCCAGTTTCCTGGAGACAGAATGCTTTCTAGAGGTTGCCAGGGACTGAGTGAAATAGGTAAAGGGGACTGCCTATTTAGGAACTTTAAGGTCTCTTTCTAGGATGATGAAACTAGACAGTGGGACAGCACAACATTGTGTATGACTTAGAGCCATTGAACTGTGTTCCTGAAAATGATTACAAAGGTGTTTGATTTCTTGTCCTTGGTCGTAATAAAAGTAAGCAAACAGCTAACTTCTTACTTGTTCTTTGTCAGAAGGCCCATTTCCTTGGTTCCCACTGTCTCTGATGCCCACGCATTTTTCCCCTCCATACCTCTGGCAAGTCTCTCAGTAAAGCCTCACCTCTGGGCAGCACTGGGACTTTACTAAAAACTGTAGGAATAAAGTGTCCAACATAGCTGAACTCAGAGCAAATTTCACCTGGCCTGGATCCTCCAGGATTACAGCATCCGTCCAAACCTGCCGTGGTTCTTCTTTCATTTTACACTTGAAATCTTTCACAGTTTCTATTAAAGTCGGACCATCTCATTCTGTCATGTGCACACCACACACACACACACACACACATACACACACACACACACACGCACACACACACGCTGCACTTGGATCCCTGATAATAGTCCTTTCTTTGCTTTGGGAGAGCTCTTTGCTATGAGGTCTATAGATTTTCAAGAGTCTTAAGGATGAGTGGTTTCTCCCATGTTGCCAGCAGAAGAGGAAGGGGTCCAGCTTGGCTTGGTCATTCAAAGTTTATCATGCATCAGCTCTGCCCCCTAGGCATTGGACTCTACCCAACTCCACCAGCCCCTGAGTTTTTTGTTTTTTTGGTTTTTTTGAGAAGATTGATAGTAAAGTTTCCTATATCTCAGTTTTTTCCTTACATAGTGGCTAGACTGGACTTTTGTCTCAAGTTTCATGAATTTTTGTTTTTCAGTCAGTAAGGCTACCTAAGACTCAGAGTAAAGCTGTTGATAAGAATTGCTGAAGCATCTCTAGGAACTGAATGACTAGAAAGGTGATTGTCTACTGTGGGATACATCCATATAGATAACACATTACAATGAGTCTCTAAGGCAAGTGTACACAACAAAACACAGCAGAGGCTAAACCAGAAGTCAGTGGTCCTAGCGTTTGGGGCTTCTGTGTCTGCAAGCAGAAAGGAGGAAACTGCATGACTAATCACTGCCTTCCAAATTCATAGATTATTTGGTGTGGTCTTAATAACAGACAATAACAAAGAACTTATTTGTTTTTTATTATTGTGTGTGTACATACCCACATACCAGCAGCATGTGTGTTGAGGTCAAAGGACAACTTAGTGAAGTCAGTTCTCTCTTTCCACCTTTATGTGGGCTCCAGGGATGGAACTCTAGTTGAAAGACTTCCACAAACAGTGTTTTTTTTTTTACCTGCCGAGTCCTCTTGCCTATCCAGTAATAGAGAATTTTGAAGAAAATATTTAAAAAGAGAAAGGAGACACTTTTGTTTCTAAGAATTTACAAACAGTATTTTGAAATTTGAAATTGACTGAGGAACAACAGTAAATAGAATCCTTGAAATGGATTCGTTTTCATGAATGTTCTTCGGTAACCCCTGAGAATACCTGATATTTGATGCACAATTGTTTGGCTAGTCACTTTAGTTCTCACAGGGAAATATTTGATTTGCTACCATCTTATTACCACATTACGTACTGTGCACTCCTTCTTTTGTTTACATTCCCTCTGAGAGAATTTCTTTTGTCCTTAATAGACTATTCCAAAAATATGTTCCCTGACTCAGTGTTGACTTACAGACATTTTTAGACAGGTTTGTTTTATATGACAAGCTCTTCAGACTCACCTGCAAGCTGAATGAGTCACAGTTCTATCCTCTGCCTCTTTCAAAATAGATTTTTTAAATAGCAGCCATATTGAGATACAATCTACTACCACACAGTTTTCCCATTAGGATGTGCACCTTAAAACTATTTAGTATATTCACAGAGTCGTGTAGCTACCGTTTCAATCAATTTTAGAGCATTTTCATCAACCCCAAGAGAAACCGCACACCCATTAGCAGTTACTCTAACCGGCTTCTCGCCCAGTTCATTGCAGTCCCTTGTCTACTTCTGTCTCAGGAATTACTTATTCTGTATATTCTGTGTAAATGGAATCATACAATATTCATCCTTTTGTGTCTGTCTCCTTTTTCTCAGCAGAGTGTTTTCAAGGCTCAGTCATGTTGGAGCATGTTATCAGTCCTTCACTCCCTTTTATGGCCAATTAATATTTCATTGTTGGATATACTAATTTTTCCTCTACGCTCCCATTAGTGCACATTTGGGTTGTTTTCCATCTTTTACCTATTGCATTGGTCAGCTTTCCTTTGTGACAAAATGCCTGAGATAAACATTGTAGAGAGGAACAATTTTAGCTCAATGCTTCAGAGGTTTCATTCAGAGCGTAGTTGGCCTCATTGTTTGTGGACCTCTGAGTCAATACAATGGGATGAAAGCATGTGAGAGAGGAAACTGCTCACACCAAGGTAGTTGGGAGGTGAAGAGAAAGATAAGAAGGATTTAGGATCCCAAAATCTCATTCAAGGGCACACTCTCAAAGACCCATCTCCCTTCCATGAGACCCTACCTCTTGAAGGTTCTACCACCTCCCAATGATGGCAAACTAATGACCGAGATTTTTAAGACATGGACTTTTGGTGAACAGTCAGATCTAAGCCACAGCGACCCTAAGCATGGGATGAACATTGTTTACAACTGTAGACATAGATTTTCATTTCTTTGGGGTTCACATATAAATTTCACATTAATCTAAATTCGATTTGAATCTGAATACTCTGGGTAGATGGCTCTGAGTATATGAGAAAGGGATCTGTGCGAATGCCTAGAAGGGAGACGAAAGGGAATGGAAGGAATTAAAGAGTACGTAGATGGAACTTAGTTCGCTGCTTATCTCGTTCCTAAATACCTTTTACATAAAATCATCTGCCCTAGTTGACTTTAATTATCAAAATGACACAGCTTAGAATCATCTGAGAAGAGAGTCTGTGGGAGAATCACGATTCTTAATTGATATAGGAAGACCAAGCCCACTGTGGACAGTACTATTCCTGGGCTGGTGGTGCAGGGTTGTATAAAAAACGTAGCTAAGCATGAGTCTGGAGTGAGCAGACCGTCAGCACTCTTCCACGGTTTCTGCCTTCCAGTTCCTGCTTGACCTCCTGCCCTCAATGATGCCATGTACCCTATAAACAGAAATAAAATCTTTCTTCACTTGTTTCTTTGAGTCATGGTGTTTGCCACAGCAACAGAATGAAATGAAATGAGAAGAACAGCTAATATCAGAACGTCTGCATTTTACAGGTGAGCAACTGAAAACTCACAAAAAAGTCTTTTTCAACAAGTTGATGAGACTCAAGGAGAGAGACCTTAGAACAAATGTTTCTAGTTCTTAGTACACATCCTTTAATATTCAATATTCAATCCACAAAGTCTGTTATTCAGGTAGTATTTAATGAGGATATTTTTTAATGTTAAGAATCCTTTTTGTAAAGTTTAGAATAAGATTTCTTTATTTCTGCACATCTGCAAAGCAACCTCTACACCTAAGGCTCGTGCAACTTAGAACAAGGGGTAAAGAGGACACTAATGAATCTCTCAGCTCTCATTAATGACGCTCCCTTGTGCAATAGAGAACCAGGAACACAGAAGGTCACAAATGGCTAAAGTGTGGAGATTAGGAATCTGCAGAGTGTGGATCCCTGCACAGGACTCTTATATTAAGTTTCATTCACCCAAGACTCAGGGACCATTTCACAAGAGGGGGGCAGAAAGATTGTAAGAGCCAAGGAGGTGGTGCATGACTATAGGGAAATAGAATCCTACAAGTTCCTGGGACTCTGTTCATATGAGCCTACAGCAATGGTGTCAGCAGACACAAGACATGCAAACTCAAGCAGACAAAAACCCAGCATGGAACTGGGGAAGTAGACAGCAGACTCCAATCTTTGCTGAAGAAATATGGCAACTGACTACTGTTGGGTGAGGATGAGCTAATCTTCTTAAAGCAAGGGACTCTGGACTGGCTGACTAGACCTCAGTGGATGAACTTGCACTGAGGAATGCCATTGGACACCAACTTGACACAATAGACCTTAACACAAATGACAGATTATATGGATTTGGGGGCTCAGGGATTGTAGGAGGGTGCCAGTGAGTGAGCGGGTACGAAATCGATTAAGACGGATTGAGATGATCCGTATGAAATACACAAAAACTCAGTAAAAAAAAATTAAATTTAAAATTTCTGCAGAAACACAGCCAGCCCTCCAATTCCACAGAGTGAGTGGGATGTTTCACCTCAACCACCATATTTAATTTTGAAAATAATCTCATTTTACAGTTGAGGAGCAATCCTTTAAGAGGTTACATGATTTAATACATAATGACGATGAAGCGTGAAGGCAGAAATGTCTCACTCTACTCAGTATGGTTCTTCCAAGTTTTGCTCTGTTGATAGGAGCCAGGGAAGCCTCTTCTGCCCACTCTCCTCATCCTCCCACTCCCTGCTTTCTAGGCTTTAAACAATCCACAAATGCAACGTCTGTAAACTGGGAATATCTTATGTATAAGTTTATAATGGCACTAAGAAAAAATATGAAATCGATCCACTCCTAAGAAAAATCACATACATCCTCCTACAGAACTATCAACTCAAGTGATGTCTTCCTCTAAACCCAGACCCTCTCTCAAAAAAAAACAAAAAGGAAGTCTTTTGAAGTCAATTCTTGGCAACTTTTAGTGATTCTGGTGTGTTGTATAAAGATGCAGAAGGCTGGGCCAGGCACTTTTCTACTTGGGGAACAGGGACCACGATACATGTCTACCTTCCCTAAATATTTTTTCAAACTTCCCACATCAAATTGAGGGCAGTGGAATTTGGTTATGTGTATATTTCTTCCAAAGACTATTTTTCTCATACACATGATCATTTTATGTACATATATACATGTGTTTGGAACACATGTGTGCACATGTATATACACACATGTTGTGTGCAGGTGAGTGTGTTTGTGGAGAACAGAGGCCAATACTGTATCTTTTTCTCAATTGCATTCCATTTTTTTTCCCCTACTGGAAACAGGGTCTCACTAAGTAACCCTGACTAGCGTGGAACTTGTTATATGGACCAGGTTAACCTCAAACTCAAAGAGATCTGCCTGCCTCTGCCTCCTGAGAGCTGAGATTAAAGATATGTGCCACCATGCTCAGCTTGGCCTTGTTTCTTGAGATATGGCTCTTGACTGAACCTGGAGCTCACTGAGTCCACTAGACTGGCTAGCCAGCAAGTCCCAGAGACCCTCTGGTCTCTGGCTCCCCAGTGCTGAGATTATAGGCCTGCATGGCTACCCTTGCCTTGTTTTGTTATGTTTTCTCATTTGTTTGCATGAGTGCTGGTGATTTTAACTCAAGTCTTCGTGTTTGTACAAGAAGCAAGTTACCCAGTGAAACATCACCCTAGCCTCATGATCACTCATTTTTAAACACAAAACAAGATTATTTGGTGTCTTATTTGGTATTGTCGTTAAATAAAGATGGATAACAGAAAAATGAAGGGTTGGAAATTTTAAAGCTTTCTATCAGGTAAGAATGACTTCAGTGTATGCCTTGAATTACTTTAATGGTAACCAATAGGAATATCAGTATCCAGGAATATCTCTTTAGGCTCAGTTGGGTGGCCAAAGGAAGTTCATAAACTAGTATATTGACCATATTTTCCAGGGTAGAACTGTGAGATATAATCCCCACAATAAATTTTTTTTTATTAAAAGAATAAATTTATTGGTAGAAAAGTATTTTGCAAAGATATTAAAATTAAAGAGCATTCAAGGAATTTTTAAATTAATCACCTATACTAAAAAGATATACAATTATATTATATTTGGGAATGATCCCAGAAAGTGTAGGACTGTTGATTTAAAGAGCAGGAAAAGAATTTTGGAGTTGCTACTCTCTGATTTCTCCAAAGTAAAGTCCTCCCAACTATGCCAGACCCTTCATCCTCCCTGGAATTTTTGTACCTTCTTTAGCTTCTGGCAAAAATCCAGAGACAGAAGATGAGCTATTCCAGACAACAAGAAATATGCATTTCACTTCAGAATAAGCTGAGGTCTTAAGAGCAGTCAGGTTGAGAGCCCACTTTCTAGAATGATGCAAAAACCACTTTAACTCTAATTTCGGGGTTATTCACGTGGAGATGCCAGGCTCTCACCATCTCAGCTGAATCTCCCCCTTTGTTTCCAGTCAGTTTCTTAGTCTCTGGCTGAGGCACTGAGGGGCGGGGGCGTTTAGCTTCAGCTGTTGAGTTAGGCAACCTGTTGTTTAACAGTTTTCCAGAGTCTTCTGTGTTTAGCTTCAGGACACTGTGTCAAACCCAGCACTGCAAAGTCTTTTTAGCTTTTGCATCACTGACCAGCCTCATCCCTCAATGACTGGTTGCTTTCTTTCCTGTAATTGATAGAAATGAGGATCAGAATATTAACTAGGATAAGCCTCAAGGTAAACCAACTACTCTTATTTGATGCCTATCAATACTTCGATATTTGTGCTTAAAGGTTAATGAACCTTCCTGGATCTTTCCTTTTTCTTCCCTCTCTTGTTCTTTCATTCTACATTGAAATCAGAATGCTGGATTTGTGACGTCACTCTCAATTGCTTCCAGGTGGCTTCTCAGACCGATCAAAAAGATAAGGCCAGGGTATGTAAGTGAAAAAGATGATCTTCAAACAGGAAGATGGCTTGAAGGGGAAAAAAAGAGAGAAAAAGAAAAGTATACAATAATGATGCTGAGAACACAAAACAGCTATAGGTAAGTAAATTGCTTTTTCCCTCTGTCTCAAAATAGTCTTTGATCAATTGTGCCAATGTTATGAAAAATTGAACTCGAAAGAAGCCGGGCAGCTTTCTAAAACCCAAACATCAAAAGCTTTGCTTCCATTAAAAAAATTTAAACCCATGATACTTTGAATGGATTTGAAATTCTCTAAAATGAGCTCTAATAATAACCTTCACAAACAGAAAAGAAAAAAAAAAAACAGTAGGTTATGTGGCTTCATGCTATCATTTTCTCTGGTACATTAGTTTTCCAAAGATGGCATTTTGGCTTGTACCAAATAAAAGGGCAAAGGTTACCAAATGCAAGCCCAGGGAAGCCAGATGAGAGAACAGCTATTCCAATGGAAGGCGAATCCAAGCTGTCAACTCTGAATGGAGAGAAATTGCATGTGTGAAATTGGCAACCAGCAGCAGCCGGCACCATAAGAGAAGCCAGGAAATGAACCCACCCAGGCTCCTACTTACTGCATTCTGAGCTGCAGATCTCTAGAGGTTTGCTCAAGATTTACACATAGAAATCTCCAGGTACTGGATGACTTTGGACATGTCGGTCTTTATTTGGGAAGTATGTTATACAAATAAAATATCAATGAGAATTTTTTTTAATGATACAAAAAAAAAGCCTCTACATCCTAAATATAGTTAACAAATTGTTATGGCTGTCTTCTCCCACATTGTTTCACAAACTAGAAACCAATTTGTATATATAATCTTGATTTTTGCTTTTTGTTTAGTATTGTGTGAATGTTCTTGCAAGCTATGGAAATGTCTTCATAGCCATTGTTGAGAATGGTTGAAAAACATATGCAGTCTTTAATTTACTTAACTATAATTAATTCAACTACTAATTCTTTTCTCCATTTTTTTTTCCTACTTCCATAGATTTCACTTTCTTTCAGAAAGTCAATGGTGAGCTTGTCTTTCTCCATTTTAAGCTATTCAGTAACTCTTTAGTCCTGTAAAACATCAAGACCCTTAGCAACTTCTCCATTGCTGTATGGTTTTGCTACATTGGGATCACTTAAAAACTTCTTAGAGATACAGAATCTCAACTCCATTTCAGATCTCTCCAAGCACTGTATGCATTTTTACAAAACTTTAGTGAACTCTTCCAAACACACTCTCGCTCTTGCACCTCCCCCACACTTGAACTGACTTCCTCTGTGCTCAGTGGATCCAGCAGCAAAGATGTAGCCTCAGCCCTCACTTAACACACACCTTTCACTCATAAAACCTTCCCGGATCTCCCTGAAAATTTACACATTGTGGCCTTAATGCCCAGTGTGATAGTACTGGCAGATGAGGTCATTGGGAGGTAATTAAGTTTAGAAGAGCTGATGATGGTGGAGCCCTTCTAATAGGCTTAGTGCCCTTGAAGAAAACAGCTCTCTCTCTCTCTGCTTCTCTTTCTTTCTCACTCCCTTCATCCCTCCAAGCCTCACGACCTTCCTTTCCCTCTCCTGTACTTCCATGTGAGACTACAGAGAGACAGTCACTGCCAAGAAGAAAGCTTTATCAGAATTCAACTATGGTGCTGCCCCAGAACTGATAGAAAACAAATTCTGTTGTTTTTAAGCCAGACTAATTCTGTGCTCTCTGCTTAAAAAGGTTTTCTCAAAGATTCCTCACCAAATTAACTTCCATTTATTCTTCATAGCCAAGTCAAAGGATTGAGGAAGCCTCTGAATTTGAGGATATACATTAAAAATAATAAAAACTCCTAAACTCAAGAACACCAAAAATCAGGCCCTAAAAGCAGAAGCCCTGAAGAATACACAAATGGCCAACAAGCTCTTTAAAAGATGCAGATGTCACGCTGTATGGTCCACATAGTGACTTCCAAACAGGCTGGAACTAGGGAGACCCTGTCAAAAAGAAAAAGGATGTGGATGTCATTATATATCAAAATAGTATCAGTCAAAACCAAATGATATATACCTTTCACACCCACCAGGGTGGCTAGAATTTTAAAAAGATAATATCAATTTCCCAGCCATAAAATATTAATAATCATAACACACAGTGCCAATGATGTGGAAATAGAAGCCCTTAGCTTTGCCAGTAGAGACGTAAAATGGTCCAGCAAATGTGGAAAGCACTTTGATAGCTCTGTAACTTTACGATGAAAGATGAAATTGCCATATGATGCAACATTTCCACTCTTAACACATTTTGAAGTCAATTCCTGGCAACTCTTGGTGTGTGAGTGACTATTTGGAACCATGCGGACAGCTAGCAAAGCTCCAGCTCTGAAAGGTCACAGTCGTCTTTCACTCTCTCCCCTTCTTCACGCTGCCTCTCCATTAGTCACTAGATTGTGTTGACTTTCCCCTCAAAGGGTCTTTGTGTCCCTTCTGCCAACCCCCTGATTCAGGTTTTTGCCACCTGGTACACTCAAGCCTGTGGCAGCCGGTGGCAGCTGGTGGCAGCCTGTGGCAGGTCTCTCTAGATCCATCTTGAACACTGTGCCCAAGGTATCTTGTCTGTAACCACAGTGTTTGTGCTGAAAGGATTTGAGAGGTCCCCAACTCTGCTGCTCTAAAGAGAGGATGTGAGAGTCAACACAAATCTTTGCCTCCTGCCTAGGTTTTCACCAAGCCCCAACTGTCAAGATATGGTACATGATGCAATTGGTAAAATTTGACATAATTATAACCACCTCCACAGGCTGTCAAGATGGCCACTCTCCTGGTCAAAGCACCAAAAATAATACAGTCCCACTGAATCTCAGTATCACACAGCAGGGAGCTCAAACATAGGTTAGGGTTGAGGGAATATGAATCTCTAGCTGTATTTCTATCTCCATATTTCTCACAATGTAGCCTAGGCTGGTCTTGAGCCCTACAATCTTCCTGCCTCAGCCTCTTGAGGGCTGAAGGTATAGGCATATACCATACCATCACCTCTAACTAGAGTTGGAGTCTTAAGAGCTGTACCATGAAACAATGGAATGGATTTGCTTCAAAGTGAAGGCTCCCAAGATTGTTTCTAATGAATCTGGAAGACACGCTTTGATAATGTGTGGCTGTCTAGTGGAGGTTCTTTGAGAGCTGTAGAGAATAGCCAGAGTTTAGAGTGAATTGGGAAGCACTCCAACATTCTCAGTATAGATAAGAAAACGAAGCCCACCACACGCAAAGTAACTCATCCCGGATTACTCAGACATCTGGAGTGGAGCAGAAGTAAGACTAAGGTGATCCGCTTCCCACATGAACACACTCTGGCTTTTCATACGCCTCATGTCCACCTCTCCTAAGAAGTGCAGCACTCCTAACAGAAAACACCTGAAGCTCCTGCAAGTGGATGACATGAGTATTCACTGACACACAAACTGAGAAGCCAAATGGGAGACCCAGTGCAGCCTCTGGTGAGTGCATTGTATCAGCCCAGGGGCCAGTGGCATCCCCGACCCTGACAATCCTGCCACAGTCAGTAAAATAACTGCAGGATGAAGAAAGCAGGAACAGCTTTTAAAGGTACGGCTGTCTCTCTACCAGAAGAGAAAATGTTCTCATAGGTGACTCCTGAGCAGAGAGTTGGAGGACCGAATGGAAACTCTGCCAAGAGACAGAAGGAAAGTGTTCCTGTGGTGGTTATGGACGCTGGGCCACCCCAGCTCCTGGAGTCTGTGTACAGTAACTGGCCTTCCAGGAAGGAATGACTATATTCTAAAGACCCACTCTTAGGCTGTTAGACTATTAAAACAATGAACTCTAATAAATTAGAATTTCCCCAGGAGTCTCTCTTGCTGGAGAAGAAAACTTCTTCAGAAACCCCTGGAACAGTCAGAGGAAGAACTTGTCTACTAGAGAAAGAGCCACAACCTGTCAGCTGACCTTACAGATGAGACCTTGAGAGGAGACGAAGAAGAACAGATCACATTTTGTCCGAACTACTTAGTTACACACATTTCTTGCTTCTCCTTCAACCTTACCTTTATATCTGGACCCTGCAGATGAACTTGGAGATGAGGTGTCACTGGATCTCTTTGTCCCTCTTCCCAATGTTGCCTCATTGCATAATCTCCTTTTTTCCTGCTTTTCACTATTAATTTGTCTCATTTAATTGGCTTATCAAAGATAGGTGGCTGAACCTGGCTTGTTGGGGCACACGTTGTCACCCCAAACCTGGTACTAATACTGGAGAACAGCACTCCCTGCTCTATCGTGGGCTCCAACCGGGAACATTGCTTCATTTCTAGTCTTTATTGTCATTTCCAGGAACATGTTTTAAATCAAGACAAAGAGAAGAAAGCACCTGGCTTGACAACCATTACACACTAGCCAGGGAAATGCACACACCTCTGCTCTATTCTGTGGTTACTTTCCGCTCTCCAATCATCGTGAATCCCTAATCCAACTCAAGCTTGTGTACTAAGTTCTTATTTTCTCTTATAAAGGCAAGAGATCTAGGTCACGATGATCTGTCTGGCCTCTTCCAGTCTACTTGATGCTGAACCTTCTCTGGTTAATGGAACCTCAATCCCCACCCCACCCCCTATCTTGCTTCGCTCCTTAGGCCTATATCTCCATCATGACCTCTTTGCATACGTCATTTCCTTCACTGCATGTGGCCTTGGTCTTTATACCCAAGCTTCTCCATCCATGGAGACTCATTAGGACTTTTTGTAGCACAGGGGGCTTTTTGAGTGTATAGACCCCATTTCTGTGAGTCAGTAATCCACAGAGCAAAAATATTCAGAAGAACTCTGTAACAGCCTCCATTTGTTGCAAAAAGAAGCTTCTTTGATGAGTGGTGTGCTGTATACCTGTCTGTAAATATAAAGATCCATACTTAGCCTACGATAGGAAATTTAATTTGTCTAGAAATGTGGCAGAGATAGGGTTTTTTTCTCGGTTCTCTGGCATCTGCAGCCATGTGTATTTGGCTGTATTTACAGTGGCATCCCTAAGCTCCCTCCCATCGAGAGTCTAATTGGACAGCTGTTGATTACTGCCCAAATAATTGTGCCAACACTGCACTAAGAGATAGTTTGCAGTGCTAGTCATTGTGGTTACTAGACTTGAAAACTGAATTGGAACATTGATTGATTTTCTCCCTTAGCAGCTTACATAGTATCCTCTAGAACTATGAGAGCTTACCTTCAGGAGAAAGCTTTCAGGTCAGTTCTAGCTCCTTTGCTCCAAGTCCTATGTTCAAAGTATGTCCTGTCTTCAACAATAGAGTCTCACCTTCAAGTTTCACAACTGGTCAGATACAGAGAATATATGTCTACATATATTCTACAGTAGAACCTAAGACTGGAAATATAGTGGAACAAGGCATAGAGAGAAAACTAGTGCATCCTTCAACTCTCACCAGGGAAGCATCCTCATACAACAGAGTGTGATGCACGTAGAAGGCCACAACTGGCCAAGTTTTAGAGAATAAGAGACTGTATGTTGTGTCCCTGGATAGGATTCCTATATTAAACCTCATCTACCCATGGCTCAGGAACCATTGAGGAAGAGGAGGCAGAAAGATTGTAAGAGCCAGGGTTGGTGCTTGAGCATAAGGAAACAGGTTTTCAAGCCTCTGGGAACTTGTTCATATGAATTTGCAACAAAGATGACATGCACAAGACCCATGCCTACTTAATCAGCTAAAAACTCAGCTTAGAATGAGAGAAACAGGCAGCAGGCCCCAAGCCTAGCCAAGGAGCTATTGACAACTGATTACTACAGGGTGAGGGAGAGTAGATCTTCTTTAAGGGAGAAACTTCAGGTAGGCTGGCTAGACACCAGTGGATGAACTTGCACCAAGGGACATCTGGGTACAAATGCTTGACTTGATAGGCCTTAAGGTATGTGACAGAATGCATGAAATCCAGTGGGAGAGGTAAAGGAGGGTGCAGATGGGGAAGGAGGAGTCTAAATTTGATTAAGATCCATTATATGAAATACACAAAAACTCAGCAAAAAATATTTTTAAAATAAAATAAAAATTTTTTTAAATATTCAGAAGAAAATAAGTAGACTTCTTTTGATTGCTAAGCAATACAGTGCATACCACTTATACTTGGTACCACAAGAAATCCATATGTGAATTACATTCCAGGGGTATGCATACAGGCAGTGCATACAGAAATGCTATGTCTTTTTATATATGGGATTGAAGCCTGCACACAGATTCCTGGAAACAATTCCCAATGGATACTGAGGATGACCCTATCTCCAAATTTTATTATATTTGCTGACACAGAAAGAATTGAAAACAGATATTTTTGTCACGTGATTTAAACATGTGTCCTATTTCAAACCCGTGGCTGTGTTATGTACCAGAAATTACAAATTTTGATAAATCTTATACTTCTAGTATAAGTAGCATGATCATATTGCATCATGTATTTGTGGGTTACAACCATAAATTTCTAAAAGTAAATATAAAATACACGGCAAGGATATGTCTTAGTCATGACATTTTCTTCTTTTAATATGCCAGACTCTTTTTATCCCTCTCTTTTCCTCTACAGTAGTATCTAGTAGAGCTTCCCCAGATTTTGGTCCCCAAACACCTCTGCAGAGTTGAGGATGAGAGAAGGGAGATGGAGTGTCTACTTACTTGAAGGCTGTGAAGGAAGATGTAGGGATTGCTGCATTTTTATAAATTAAATGTATTACTAGCTTTAGGTTAACTCACATTTTGAAAGCTATCAATACTAATAGAAAGACTGAGAGTCTAACCTGAGTGAGAAGTGAAACTAAAATGTCTTGAAACGCAACTGTCCTTGCAAGAAGGCTTACCCTAACCGATGATACCCCACTCTATTTTCAAGTAGGCTAGTGGCCCCAGTGCATAATCCCAAAGTTTTGTAGGCAGGAATTTAAGTTCCCCAATGGCAGAAAAGGTCAGAAATGATGCTGAACTGCTCATAAATGTTCTGAGTAACTGGTTCTGGGCTCAAGCTTTGGAAATTGCTCCCCTGAATCCCTGTGACACAAATGAACTTTGTATTTGTCCACTCGGTCCTTGTTCTGAACATGGTGATTCCTCTAAGAGTAGAAAACACTCAATTTTCTTTGGAGTTCTGCTGTCTGGAAACTAAAAACATGTTCTCAATGGCACATTGTTACAAATGTGATTAACTTTGAGACAAGTGTCAAAAGCCTAACTGACCCATAATATAACTAGATTATGCCTTTTTAAGTATAAGTCAGAGAGGTTATTTCCTGGTACAGGTAGGGTCTCTTCTAGTTTGTAGACATCTAGTTTATTAGGCCTTCCCAGCCCCACTCTTTTCAGTAAACCTTGCCTACAAACTTCATGTCCTCGGCATGAGGTCATACATTTCTTCTCTGAGAAATAAAGGGCTGGCATTTTGTTTATTTGACTCATGTTTGTTTCTTGGTCTTATTTGAGACAGGATCTCCCTGTAGCCCCAGTTAGCCTGGAACTATGTAGACCAGGCTGGCTTTGAACTCACAGACTTCTGCCTGCCTCTGCCTTCCTAGTGCGGGCATGCACCACCAGTCCGGCCTTGTTTGTTTGTTTGTTAAACTACTCTTGCTCAAAGGATTGGCTCATACCTCCTACCAGTCTGGAGATGTGAGCACTCAGGTTTCAAGGCCAATTTAGTCTAGATATCTAGTTTGAGACTAGACTGCATCTCAAAAAACAAACCGGCAAAACCAGAATTGTAACAACAAAAAGGTACTCTTCCTCACGGTGGCTAACAATGGTCCATAACTCCAGTTCCAGGGAATATGACACATGCAGGCAATACACTCATACACACAAAAAAATAAAAATAATAAATAAAATTAAAGACATAAAATAAATATTTGAGGAGAAAAATTACAAATCATAGTTTTTATGTTTCGTTGGTTTGTGTGTGTGTGTGTGTGTGTGTGTGTGTATTGAAACACTTTATGTTAACCTTTTGGCATCTTTTAAATCTAATTCCTAACCCCATTATTGAGTTCACAGCAGTTTAAACTGTTACCAAGTATCTTTTGGGTATTAGAATTCAATTCTGGTTCAAAAGAAGCATCCTGCTTCTTGGTGTTGTCCTGAGAAAGTAAGGCTTGCCAATTTAAATTCCCCTGTGGCTAATTAAGGCCTCTGGAAATGGCTGCTTAGGAATGCTATTTAATGACTGTCATGAGGATATTTACCTTATTTTTGAAAAAAAAAAGTCAAATGCATGTGGCTATTAGGCCTCACAAAAGATGTATAGGCCAAAAGAAATGAAAGGCACCCAGGGGTGATGTGTAGGCTGCTATAGGTGTAAATAGGTAGATAAACTTGCTTTTAAATGTGCCATTTAGCAACTGCTGGGTTCAAGTGCTCTGGTGACCTTGGGTTGGCTGACGAGAGAATGAGCTCCCTTCTCCTGAATGCAAAACACAGGTCATTTTCGAGGCTGTTCCTTCAGGATTCACTTGCACTCCTCATTTTAGAGAGAAAATAGGGAATTATTTCTACCATTTACAGAACCCTTTCCTATATAATATGAGGACAGGTAGGTCATAGAACAGCAGCATAAACTAGCAATGAATGAGCCTGCAACCTTAGAGTCTCACAAACAGGAAGAGCTGAGAGGATAATTCATTATGCTCAGTATGTGAATTCTGGAGGTAGGAATTCATGTCCAGCTCTCCCCTCTCACTAGATCCTCGACCTTGTCTATCACTCTTTACAGTTCAGCTCTTTTGTCTGTAAACTAAAGATAAAATTATTTTTTATTATTTTTTATTATATATTGTTCTGTGATATTTATATTTTTTATTATTATATTGTTCTGTGATACTTAATAAAATTAATTGAGTAAATATAGTAAAAAATCTCAAGTTCCAGTATTGTTCACTATTATCATTTTTAGTATAGTAATGAAACGGGGTGAAAAAGAACGCCCCCAAATAGGTCCTTAGTCTCATTCATAAAAGAATTTAAGAATGGACCCAAACAGAAGCTTTAGGACAATTTTATTGGAATCTAAAGAAAAATTCTTTTCCTCCAGGCAGCTGCTGAGAAGAAAAGAAGCCAGAAAGTCATGCAGGTTTAGAGCCTGCATGGGGTCAGACACGTGGCGGACTGGCAGCCACATGGCTAGGAGAAGCTTTAGAGAAAAAGTAGAGAAATACAAGATGCTAGGGCAGAACAAAGCCTTAGAGAAAGCATGTTTAGAAAAGGGATATGAAGACGAGAAGGAAAGAGTACGCTACATGTCTGTGGCCGGGTCCAGAAGAACTGCCCTGGGAGGCGGGACAGGCAGGAAAAGTTCACTGCCTCATTAACACACTCTGTATTCCACCCATCTATTTAGTATAACATAAGTTGAACACACCTTCCTAAGGGTGGTCCTATGGTCAGGTGATTGACCAGTGAAACTGGAAATGTGGGTCTTTCAAGTGATAAACTAGAGAATTTATAGTCTATCGCAGCTAAATAGCTATTTGCTCTCTAACAGCAAGAACTTTGACTAAGAAACAGTCCTTTTATGAGATTAGTCAGGGGAAAAACAATTAAACCCAAAGAACCATCTTTATAATCCATTAAAAGACATCAGTGTTTGCTAAGTTCTTTTGAACAGGAGAAATTTAAATAAAATTTTAAGATAAAAAGTTTGTGTGGAAAATAAGATTTTGATAATTAATTATGCTTGTTTTCACAATAAATAAGAACCATGGTAATAAACCTAGAAAGTGTATTTATTATCTTTGGACTTCTGGCTTTAATATTGTAATGGATGACTTTAGAGGTAATTAAACCATTAATTAAAAATCTGTATTGATGCACAGAGGAAAGAAATAAACTACAACTTTAGCTTCTGCCATATTTACATTTGAAATCAAAGCTTTTGTTAAGTTAAAGCTGAGAGAGCTATTTAGCATAAGAAAGAGTTAACGCTAGCTTAGGGGTACCCTTTTTTTAAAAAAAGAGATTCATTAGAAAATACTTGACAAGTCTGCCTTTAAATGCAAAAATATTGTGACTGTCCCTTCCGCAGATTTACCAGAAAACTTAGCTGGTGGGAAAGAAATTATGGTTGTCAAAATAATAAGCAAACTACATTTTATAACTATCAAGAGAAAAAGAATCCGTTTTCTATTATTTTACAGAGGGTTTTTTGCATATCCTATTTGAATGACTAAGAATGACTCTCATATGGATCTTAATAATGTGGATTTGTTGAATATCTTTTCAAAAGATTGTAACAAAATCCAAGCTTTTATTTAGCCTGCAGAACTTACATAAGATTGACAAAGCAATCAAACACTGTTGCTTATTTAAAGAACAATTAAAAAATAATAGTAAAGAAAATTCAGAACAACTAAATATTCATAGGCATGAACATTTTTCACATCTGTAAGCTCTAGTTTCTTGGTGAAGACTGTCATAATAATAAGTTAGAGTGGGCAGCTGTCTTCCATCTGTTTCTCACAAACTTTTGCAGGAGTGCTTATTTCTTAAGAGTGTTAAGTACTAGACTTCATACTATTTCCATTTTATCTTAGGTAGGATGTTCTGTAGCCAAGGCTGGCCTGGAACTTGCTACTTGGTAGACTTTGAACTTCTAATCATCCTGACTCCACCTCCCACTGCACCACCATACCCTTCCTGCCTGCTAGGCAGTCTCTCTCCCTAAGGAGCTCCCTCCCTTATTACAGTCAGTGATGTAAGAAAGGAAAGGCTGTCAAAGAACTACATCTTCTTTTAAGAGCTGTGTACTAAGGAGGTCGATTACTCAGAAGTAAGAGCCTCCTGCAACTGATTTCCAAAAGTACTTTCTCTTTTTCTCAACCTGGACAAGCCAGGTTGTAAGATTGTTCTAGAGTAGCACATGCAAATGCTATCAGTCAAACATGTATTGGAAACTTTTATTTAAGCCTTAACTGTGTTAACTCATCATGGACACATTCCTGTAATCTCAGCACTTTGAGGGGTGAATGCAGGAAAAGAAGGTGTTCAAGATCATTCTCTGGTACATAGAGAGTTAGAGGCTAGCCTGAGCTGTAGGAGAGCTTGTCTTAACACACACACACACACACACACACACACACACACACACACACCACTAATCAGTCTACAAAGTCAGTTTATGATGCACTGTGCTGAGTTTGAAGAGAAGTTATTCAAAGAAGAACAAAAGAGTGTCAGTCCCCTTAGGCATGATTTGGAAATGAATTCGTTTGGGGAACCATGAAAAGGCAATGTCCCCCTCAACCATATTTTTAGACATGGTCTCTCTGGCCTCAACTCAAGATGCTCCTGCCTCCACTTCCTCTGTGCGAGGTCACAGGCAGGCCCCATGTGATTCCTTTTCCCTGTGTGTCTAGTTCTCTCCTATCTTTGCCTGTGTTGCAGTTCTTTTTGGGCCCCACATTTTTTTTCATTTAACTCCTATGAAGCTCAGCTTTACCTTTACATTCTTCAGTTCAGAGTCAGAAAAACTTGAACTCTACTTTCCTAAACTTGATCCTAGATGAGGAACTGTACACTTTTGTTAATATCCTAGACATTAAACAACCAACTAGGACATATTGCTATTCAAGTTGTCATATGACCCAGAGAAGAAAAAGTTCCAGTTCAGAGTCTAATGCCTGTGATTACAAATAAATAAATAAATAAATAAACAAGCAAATGAACAAATAATTCTATGTAGCATTTATCTCCCTGATATATCCCAAATCGCTAATCCTATATGAAAACAAGTACATGAAACACAAGAAGATGAGGTCCTTTGGGATCTACCCCATGTTTTTACAGTAACAGAGGACCATAAGAAAAAAATCATTTTATTCAATAATTATGAAACGAAGCTCTATTTCCCTTATCTACCCAACAGTCCTCATTCTTTTTAATTACTCTGATGGTTTAAAGAAGAAATATTACATAACTAAAGACCTGAGTTCACACTGACTCCTCCAATTATACAATGTAGCAGCTACAAGACATAATTGCTCTCATTTAAGAGAATGTTTGAAATTCTGTATGTCGTCTCTAAAAAAGGCACTTGTTGTTATTGAGAGCCAGTAGATTAATTCTTGGAGCATATCACCACTTCAAGCGATTCTCCCATATCACCTCATGTTTTCTTGGGCTGCAGTACTTTTTCTCTCTCTCTTTTTTTCTTTTAAAATAAGATTACCTTTTTGTTTGTTATTCCTCTCAAAAGAAAAGTTCTGTGTTTTCTAGACACTGAGTGAGCTAATTAATGGCTGCATTCAGGTCTCTACTGCCCTACCTACCGCCTGCACCCAGCTTAGGGGTACGACCTCGGGACTCACAAGTGCTGGGCAGGTGCTCCTACACTGAACCAAATCCCCAGTCTCTGAGCCCCAGTTTTCTTCTTTTATTCACATAATTATGTTAATTATGGAGTGTACATATTACAAAGAAAATGACTTGGTTTGCCAGATTTAGGGCACACTCCATCTCCACTGCCCTAACCTCTCCAAACTCTAACTCCAATTGCTAAAATTCACGTTTCCCTTATGTGTCATACACTTAATTCTCTGTTTAAAGAACGAAAACCCAAATGCCCCAGCCACTTTTCTAAAAATGTAGTTCAGAGTTGATTTCTTAAAGTTTTACTGTCCCACTGCCATAATTCTATGGACTCCAACATCTTTGATTAAATTACCCTAGGTGCAGGCTACTTTTTCCTTAGTTATTCACTGCCCCAACCTCATCCTCCACAAATAATTCATAGTGCAGTCATACACCCTCTTTAGTATGTTTTAAGCTGTGTTTCCTGAAGAGAGTTTTATTGCAGTGATAAAACCACTGTCTGTAGCCAGGCATGGTGGTGCACTCTTTAAATTTCAACATTTGAGAGGCAGATATGTCTGTGCGTTCCAGGCTAGCCTAGTCTACATAGCAAGTTCCAGGTTAGGCAGGGCACCTAGTGAGACTCTATCTCAAATCAGAAACTAAAAGCCATTGTCTGATGTGAAGGTTCCCCATGGCACCAGAGCGTTTCTCTCTCTCTCTCTCTCTCTCTCTCTCTCTCTCTCTCTCTCTCTCTCTCCTCTCTTCTCCTCTCTCTCTCTCTCTCTGGGTGAGTGTGTGTATGAGAGAGAGAGAGAGAGAAAGAGAGAGAGAGAGTGCCATACAGACACTGCAAATCTGAGCAAGTCCAGTGTTTGTCTCATAGCATGTGAATTCCTGGAGCAAGCAATCATTTTCTATCTTTTTGAGAAAGACTTGGTTCAGTGTGAATAACGGCAGTAAAGTTCAGTTGAAGGAGAATAAGAGACTCTCAGGTTGTGTAGCTTTGAGTAATTTAGACACACATGCTGTTCCAGTTGCAAGATTTATTACATACCTGCAATACTTTATTGTATGAATGGCACTGGGCACATTATTATACCGGTTTCAAGTATCATGGGACTTTGGATGACTTTTGTCATTTGCTTAAAGGACAAAGTCTAAGGACTACAGACATCAAAGAAAAGACAGTATAGGAAACTTCACAGGTTTTTGCCTCCTATTAGATGCACTGGTGATCAGAATTTTTTTTTCTTCCCTATTAGTTAAAGAGAATTTCAAAAGCCAACCTCAGGAACTGTTTTTGTTTTGAGACAAGATTTCACTATATATTCCAGACCTGTTTGGAATTTATATGTAGTCCAGGCTGGCCTCCAATTCATGCTCATCTGCCCCGTTCTCCCAATGCTGAAATTGACCTCAGAAAACACTTTAGGAATAAAACAGTCCACATTTTGGGGGTGTACCTCAGTGTCTAGTAGATAAGGCCCACAAAGAGAAAAAGAAATAAACATTTCCTCAGAATTGGGGGAATTTTCTTCCCAATTATACATGTGTGTGAATATGGAGATCAGAGATCAACATCAGGTATCTTCTTCGATTGCTCTCCTCCTTGTCTTTGAGACAGGTCTCTCACTGAACCTAGAGCCCACAGAGTTGACTAGACTATCTGGCCAGCAAACCCAGAGATACTCCTGTCTCCCCTCCCCAGTACTGGGCTACAAGCATTTGTTTTGGGACCCATCTTTTTTTTTTTTTTCCTGAGACAGGGTCTCCTTCTAGCCCCAACCATAGACTACACTGGCCTTGAACACACAGAGACCTGTGTGCCATTACCTCCAGAGTGCAGAGATTAAAGGCATGCACCACCTAGCCTGGCTGAGCCCATCTACTTTTATTCAGATTCTGGAATATCAAACTCAAGTTCTCATCCCTGCACAGCAAGCATTTTTTCCACTGAGTCAGTTCCCAAGACCATACGCCCAATCATTCTTTCATGTCACAACTGTGTCAGAAAAACAGTGACAGCAGGGCTGATGGAATATAGAGTGACTCTTGCATTCTGATTTTCACAAATTTTAAACATGACCACCACAAAAGCCTGGCTTCCAAGTTGTTTCTTGAATTTTAAAAAGGCTGATACCTGGACAAAACACTAAATTTGTGTTGGAAGCTGATGAGAGCTTGTAAAACACTTGCTACATAAGTCTGATGTTATGGGTTCAATCCCCAGAACCCACATAAAGGGGGAAGGAGAGAACATACTCCACAAAGTTGACCTCTGGCCTCCATATATGCACACGCAATAAATAAAATGAAGTTTAAAACAATTTTTAAAACTGCAGTTGGGTTCAAAGAAGTAAAGTAAATATAAATTAAGAAAATCCCTGAGTTACTGAATTCTCACAATTTCAAGCATTTGTTAATAGTCCCTATCTGATTCCTCTCCAGTCCAGTCACACAACCAACTCCCGGGGACACCAGCAACATCACCAGCCTGAAGGAGCACCGCTCACCGAGGTGACAGGCTACACATCTTGTTACCACTCTCCCCACTAGGGCGGCTCTCTCAGCCTCCCTTCTTACTGGTTGGGGTTCTTAGCCCATCGACAGTACCCAGGGGAACCAAGCAAGATACACTGAGTGCATTAAATCTTCATACTAGTCCCCTCACACACACACCCCCACCTTGGTAAACCTGGACGTTGGCTTTGTTCTCTTTTCCTCAAGCATGACAAACAAGTGGTTTTTCTTTTTTCACTTTAATGGCTCTTTCAACAAAAAGGCGGTAGTTTAGGGCTTTCCCCAAGGCTGATAGGTGTTTGTGTTTAATGAGGTTTTTGTTATACTGTATTGGCTTCCCTGAAAAGAAATTACCAGCAGCAAACAGCTGATAACAGAGCAAAGCTGGAAGAAACAATAACCAAAAGGGGCAAAAAATGAGTGCTGCAGTAGATGCATGCGCTGTGCTGGGGGATTAAATGCCACTTTCCTTTGCCCTCGGCCACCATTGTGCTAGCAAAAAAGTGAGTGTGGGCACTTACGTGCCAGTCCTGTGTGTGCGGAAAGATACGGTTATAGATACAGACTCAGCTCAACTACCATCTGCGGAAGAAGAAGAGTGGAGAGCTCAGTCTAGACAAAGATGAGTGAAGCTCAGAGTGCGGGCTTTACAAGGGCTGGTCGGTTACCATGGAAACTAATTGGAGCTAATAAGTAAAGGGACATTTTAACTGTGGGAACAGAATAGGAGGGGCTATTCTTCAATATCACCGTTACCTACAATTAATCTTTCATTTTAGGAGTGTCCTGACTTAATTTCTAGGATGAAGCAATTCCCTCTGCCCAGAGCTTCGCCCCGGTTCCTGCTGACTTTAAAAATGCTGGATATCATCTTTTAAAATGCACTGTATTTTAAGTTTAGATCTTTCAAGACAGAATCAATTTCACTCCCCCCACCCCTTAAAAAATAAACTGTTTGCAGATGGCAAGGAGAAAGCAAGAGAAGTAATGGAAAATTCTTAACTTCTAAACTGACTCGGCTAAGCCAGAAAGCTCGCTGGGGGCGAAGGGGGCTGGGACCTTAGCCTCGAGCTTCAGGTTTTGCTTTGAGTTGATTTTTCCTAACAAAAGCTTTTCAGCACAAGGGAAAATGTGTCTTTGTGGACTCATTTTACAACCCATTTGAAAGGTAGCATGCACAGACCTTGTGCAGAGGCGAGTGTGTGTAGAGCCAGGACCTACTGTATCTTTGTACTTTTTATTTTAAAGCAAATATTAAGAAGGATGGATAGCTGGAGTAGTCGATAAAAGAGTAACAAGTAACAACTAAGTAACAACTAAGATTTAATAAAAAGGTCTACAACGAAGAACAGAGTAAGATGTTCACATTAAAAAGCATTTTGAACAAGAATATTAGAGTCAGGACCATTTGGGAAATATATCCTTGAAGTAGGTTACAAGCATGGGGTGGATGAAACATTGACTTAACACCTTTACAGTTCTTAAGTTTTACTTTTGTAACTCAATTTACAGTTTAAAAGTATGCAAACTAGTTTAACAATGGCTCCGGGGGTCTTCGACATCTATGCAATTGAGGCAATCCAGACTTGCAGACCAAGGCCTGGTTGGATTAACCATCACCCCTCCTCCAGAAAAAGAAGGAAAAAAGAGAAAATAAAATTGCCCTACAATAATTGGCACTATTAAGTTTTTATGGGGCCCCAGGGAAGCGTTAGGCCTGTCCTGCCACTTGCTGTTGTTGAAAATGTCTGTGTTGGTTATGTCTCTGGATTTGGGTGGTTGAGAGTCAGTAGTTTAGTAAATTCATTATATATTTGTGAAACAGACACCTCATAATCACTTCTAGGAAGAAAATGAGCTAATGAAATCCTGACTCTCAACCTCTAATTCCTCCACCTCCCCCCACTTACAACCTAGTGATGGGGGGTCACTATATGATAATAATTACTGCCCTTATCCTGTGCTTCAAAAACTTGTACCAGAAGTAATTTTAAGGTGTCTTACTATAATATCACAGAACAAAACTTCAAAACAAAACAAAACAAAAAAGCAGATCAAACCAATGCTGCTTGTTATTGAAATCATTCTTTTTTTATGACATAAGCTGCCGCTTTATATCTAGATTTTAATGCTTTAGTGAAGTTTAAGTCTTTTTTTCCTAAGTGATCATCTTCTCATTTAGAAACACAAAAGGCGAAATTTTTAATCTGTTAGTTTCCAGCAGATTAGGAAGCTGGTGGAAATTTAGAATTCCTCTTTACTCTTTAAGATTATTCAAATTCCTTAGTTGTCTGATGGAATTTTTGAAAAGATGAGATTTTTAAGTCATGTATTTATTTCTGAGTATCTTCTCATATGCAACAACAATAACCATTTTCTGATTTAAATTATCAAAGTGCTTACTTTTATAAGAGTTCAGAGAACTAAAAAAAAGAAAAAGAAAAGAAAAAAAATGCACATAAGAAAGAAGTATTAAAACGACCAAAAATTGTTAATGAGCTGCTTGAGCTATACGGACATTATAAGTGCAATTAACTAGAAGCCAATAAAAATAATCAATGGCAGAGTGCAGCCTCTGGGACCAAGAGCTCTGACAGAGATGTCTGTGGAAGCAGCAAATGATTAAAAAGCCACCTCTATCTAAGGGAGCGTGCGCTGCTTTACAGAAGTAGAAACGAAAATGATTTTTATTGACTATCTCTGAAGTTGAGCCAGGGAGACCCGGGGCGAAGAGCCCAGTGTGAGAAGTTCTGCACTGCGCGGCGTCCCCCACCAGAACCCTGCCAGGAGTGTTGAAGGCAGCCACCCAAGAATCAAAAGGAGGTAGGAGTTTAGATTTCAAAATGTAGATGTCACATTTCAGTGCAAACTACTCCCACATTTAACACTTTATCAGCATGACAAGACGAATCTTTTTATCTCCTGTGGGGTGGAAGGGGGGAGTGGCTGGCTGAGGAGATTGCCCTCAATAGATGAGCTGTAAAAGATTTTTAGTGTTTCTGGGCATCCTACCGAGTGTCCCCACTGCCCCCTAGGAGCGCAAGGACTTGTGAAAAGTAACGCACAACTGGCCACCAGAATATTCATTCCCTCTACCTTCCCCGCGGCACCTCCCACCTTCTCCCCTTTTTATAGCAGTCCTTTCTCTCCAAAAATCTCAGGTTACTGGACTGGGAGTTCTCAGACCTCCGGTTCCAGCCCAGCCCTCAGCCTCCAATCCGTATGAGACACTCAGCCCCAGCAATTGGATTGGGCAGCCTGTCTTGACACAGCACTGTGCTTGAGGACGTGTTTCAACAGATGGTTGGGGTTAGTGTGTGTCATCACATTCGAGTGGGGATTAAGAGAAGGAAGGCTGCCTTGCCGGAGCTGTGTGGTCTTCTCCAAGTGAGACTTGCAGGCAAATCCAAGTACTCTGCTTTGGGGAAGAAGAGGAGGAATTCATTTTCAGCAGTCACAAGAAAAGCAGTGTTTCAGGTAAAGTAAAAGACATTGAATGCCTCTCTCTTTCTCTCTCCCTCACTCTCTCTCTTGCCGTAGTTTGGAATGGAATGCTAGCCCAGCACACTTGTCAAAGCCAGTGGTTGCCGTTCTATCAATGCTTCTATTGTACGGCTGACAGATAGCAGGGCACGCAGCTCCAGCTTGGCAGTCTTTATAGAGCTAACACTTCTCGTGCCTTGCTTTTGAAGGTGTAGCTAAGAAACTGTCTTTGGGAGCTGTGGTGCCTTTTGAGATCCCGTTATAGACACGAAACAGTAGCGGCAAATTGTTCGTCAAGGGTGGACCAGGCCAAGAAAGCATTTTGTTTTAGCTTTCACAATTGGAGTTCACTTTGAAGCTGTTGCGTTCTGCTGCTCAGTTCATATAGATTCTTTGAAGAGTCTATGACTGGATTGCTGGCAGAGATGGAAATGCTTTGTTAACCGATTTGCGCAAGGTAGACTGGCTCTGATGTGTGATGGAGCAAAAGTGGCTTTTAAACATTCTGGGAGACTGACTGTAAAGTCTAAGAACTCCTAAGGAGAGCGGGGCTGGCTACCCTCGGTGCAGCGGGTGGGTCGGCTCGCAAACAAAAATGCTCGAAGCTGGAAGAAAAGCGGAGGAGGAAGGAGGAAACCGCTCTTTAACATAGCCCTGTTGCAGCTGCAGGGGGAGCAGATGGAGGTAATTCATTTGCAGATCTGTGTGTGAAAGTTTTACAAGTCATGGAAAACTAAGTAGCCTATCTGGAATGGATTATTAAAGTCACTACATTTATAGGTTTTAAACAGTGTTAATTAAATGTAAATAGATGTTCAGCCTTGGTTATAAACAAATAAACACAAAGGTTTTTAATTACAAATTAGTCATTGGAAATTAATGGTCATCCGGGTGCCGAGCCACGTTGAGTTGTCATTTGATGTGTGAGTAACTGCTCTGCCAAAATCACCCACCAGGATTAAATTGAACGGAATAAAACAAGGAACATTAGATGCAATGTCTCACTTGTGGCATTATAAAAAAAAAAAAAAAGGTCTTTCAAATTGATGCCTTATTTTTCTAGGGATTAAAATATGAAAATTTTGTTATTCAAATGTTTGAACAAGATGGGTGAGTTTGAGTTACTTCTTTCACTGCCCTAGAAGTCTGACTTGCTTTCTGAAAAGCATTCATATACCTATGGTATGCCAGGGCCCTGTTCCTCCAGGCCTTGAACATTTGGTAGAGAAACTCAATTTGGTCCTTATCCTCTGCAGGTGAGAGAATTTTGTGCACAGCACTGCGTCTGGGCTGTTCTGAAATAGGAGCTGTGTTGTTGGCTGGGTTACAGAATTGATCCTAGTGCTTTGTAATTTCACTATTCAGCTACATTAAAATGTCTCTAAAATTCTGTTTCAATTGCATTCTATGTACTTACTGCAGTCTTCTAACTGATGGTTTTTAAAATCTTAGTTTTTCTTTTTTTAGGTTAAAACTAAAACAATCTTATTGTACAGTACTTAGATGTGCTTAGATGTGATTGACAATATCCTCTGAGTATAGTCTGAAAACCCCCATCAGTGAGAACATATTCTCACACCAGGCAGTGTCTGACCCAGGATTTTCTGATTTCCAATATTACATAACAAAATGAAATAGGACTTAGTTCATAAGCTGAAGCCTTTTGGAATTCCAGTCATTCCATTTTGGCTTTGCAATGGAATTGGGCTTTAAAAAGTGAGAAGATAAAAAGACTACAATCTCACAGTGTATCGGGATCAGAGCCACCCATCAGGCTCGCAGCAGGTTTGGGCAGACTGACCAGGCCATTTGGCACCATTGTTGAATTACTTCAGAACAAAGTAAAGTCCAGCTCACAGGGCAGATTTCTTCTCCTCAGGAACTGTTCTGAAATGATAGTCTAACAAAGGTAAGGTATTGTTTAGAAACAGGAGCCCCACAGGAGCCCCATGAACCCTGGTGCTGGATCCTGATCACAAGGCTGGCTGTTCAGGAGCTAGATGAGACTCCCATCATGTGTGTGAAGGATGCAGGATGCCAACAAGACACATAATGTTGAACTATAGTAAATTCACACCTTGAAGAGGCAAAATTATGGCTTTTGTCCCCTAACAAAATAGTATAAAATAACTCTGAATTGAACGGGCTTACTTACTTTCTGTCAAAATTTGAATCTACCCTGTCCAAGATGGTAAACATTGAGAGACTTCTTTATGGTGACTTCTACATACCTCAGTTTGACATTTGGTTTCTTCCTGACAGCTCTGTGCTGGTAACACATATGAAGCTGCCATCAGCATCCTAACAGCTGTAAAATTGTTTGAACACACAGGGGTCCCTCTCAGGACTATGGAAAATAACCTGAGGGGCTGGGGTTCTGTGTGCTCTGTTGCTGTGTCCTTCTGTCTAAATTTGAGTTAAAGTGACATTTCTGTGAGGTGACCTAAAAGCTTGATTCATGAAAGTTACAAACTTCATTTTCATGATGGAAGGGAATTACTGAAATACATTCATCAAGGTATTGACGGAATGCATGGTAGGTTAAGACCTTCATCAAGATGCTGAAGAAGGTCTATTCTGGGGAGATTTATGGGACATCAGACAGGCTGTCTGGGACACCAGACAATGGCTTGTCCATTGTCATGGTGCAGACTAGTGGCAAGTGTGACACTTATCCTTTACTAACTGCCTGTGCCTAGAATGATGTCTGGGATCAGAAACAACTCCACTCCTTCCCCCCACAAAGCAGAATTTCCGGTACTGAGCTCTACACAGTATCACGGTTTCCTCACCTTTTCAGTGTGTCTCAGGCCCGTTAATGGGTCAAGTCAGGACATCCGCTTCTTTTTTCTTTTACATGCAGAACTGGTCAGAGCACAGAGGAAATTTAAGAGGATTACAATTTTTAAAAGCTGTTATAAGTAGATTATTCTTTTTATCATTGTTGACATTGGGGGAAAAAGGCTCATATACAAAAATTAAGTCTGGTCACGGGGTAAACTCATCTTTACTTTAGGAAAGAGTCTGAAAAAAAAAAAAAATGAAGGTATTTTTTCAGGAAAAAATGCCCTAAAATATGTTTCCTATTTGAAAATAGTTTTAATTCAGTCCCAACATGCTGTGAGTCCTTTCTTCAAATGTTGTCCACATCTGGCTCATAGCTACCACCTCAGTACAGTGATCCTCTTACATGTGGGCAACTGGAACAGGCTCCTGCAGGTCCTCTTTGCCACCTTTTCTCTCTTAGAGTGTGCGTATGTGCTAGATTGAACCAGGGTCTCACGCCTATAAAGCCACGTGTTCTTCCACTAAGCTATACCCTCACACTTACTGAGCCACCAGAAGAAGCACCGCTTTTAGAGAAAATGTGGAATTGTCCCAAATCAAGACTGAGTACTAGCTGAAAAATCCCCACCTATTTCAGCTTTCCATGATGGCTGTGATAGGAACTGCGTACATTAGCTGCCCCTCTGTCACATAAAATGCCATCAAAGACCTTAAAAACTGGAGGGTACAGGTTTTAGGTACAAACAAGCCGGGTCTAATTCACAGACCATGTCCTTTAACAAACTAACAGTGGTTAGTTGAGTATCCACAAAACGGATATGGGGTACTCACCACACTGTGCTGTGAAGAAAACACGCCCTGCACCTAACTCTGCAGACCCAATGACTGGTAAATGTGGGAGAAAACCGATAGTTACATACATGGATCTAGATCTTGGGTGCAGGGATATGCACATCTCTGTTAAGCCAGCCATTCATTCTATGTAGTCATGAGGTCTTCGTTTTTAGCATTTCCTTCTGTCACCAAAGGCAGGAGCAAAGGGAGGATGGAGGAACAGAGCGGGAGAAGGAGGAGAATTTTGACAATAAGAGATTTGCAGCAAGTGGAGTTGACAGGTTGAATCAGTGAGGACAACACTGAGAACTGGGGCACGCTGCTTGAAGGAAGGGGGTCCTGGGCTCTCCACCGTCATAATTAAAACCAAAACCTTGTTTGGTTTGGTTTGGTTTTGACAGACCCTTACTGTGTATGTAGGCCAGGCTGCTCTCAAATAAAGAACCAAGTAGCTAGCCGCAGTGGGCCTTTCTCAAAATTGTGTCCTCCTTTTACTGTCCTTCTGGCATGTTAGTTAAAAAAAACAAAACTGTGGAGAGTTAGGTCAGGTTTTCAGAAGTAATTGGTTAAGAAAGACATCATTTAGTCAGGACAAGCAAATGTAATGCAAAGCCAAATGCAGTCAGCTTGAGCCCTTGCTTGTCCCCAAGCTCTACCTACCAGGAAACATGGAACTCCCATGGTATCTTTCCCCGGAAGGGTGATGACCAAGAAATTCTCTCATACGTCATTATTGAATGGCACTTAGCAAATGTGTTTGGGAACACTGGTCATTCAGCCCATTTTCAGGACCTTGGGATAGGCCAAAGAACTTTCTTTCTACCTGTATCATCTTGGCTGCCTTGAGCTGAGGCAGAAAAAGGACAGAAATTGGATCATAACCCCCTCCCCCCGCCCAAGAACACGAGGTGGTCCCGAGGGGTCACCCTCCCCGCAGAATTTTCTGTAGAATTTTGAAGAAGTAGTAGACTACTTGACTCCACCTTCAGCTGCACTAAGCTACTCTACTCATCCTCAAAATGGATGGTCCATTCACTCCCAAATAATGTACTAAATTTCTGTTAAATAAAAAAGGCTCCTCGAGCAGGGTGTGGTCTTTACTCCCAGCCCTTGGGAGTTAGAGGCAAGAGGATCTCTGTAGTTCAAGGCCAGCTAGGTCTATATAGTGAGACAGACCAAAATGGGGTGGGGGGGGGGCTCTTCTCCACCTTCATAATTAAAACCAAAACCTTGTTTGGTTTGGTTTGGTTTTGACAGACCCTTACTGTGTATGTAGGCCAGGCTGCTCTCAAACCCATGATCCTCCTGCCTCAGCCTCTCAAACTCTAGGATTACATACAAACTTGCACTACCGCACTCATCTTAATACTTTTTCTTTTTCTTTGACACTTGTTTGATAACACAGGTACAAATCTGTAGGAAATGATTTACATTTCTAAAGTATGAATCTAAGGGATATAGAGATGTACCTCCTTTTAACTGCAGTGGACAAGACTGTTATCATACCTCTTTGCAGACACTGTTTCTGTATGGGAAGTTCACTATCAAAGACAGAGTCTTCCAAAATTAATCTGGAAATTCTTGTCCTGCAGATTCCAATACAAGGTTAGGAGTCACTGGTTGGAGATGTTTTGGAATTGGCAAGAGCCAGGTGGGTCTTGTTAAAATAAAGAAGATTGTCCTGAGGTGGATTAAAGGCTTAAAAAAAAAAAGAAGCACTTACCACACAAGCCTATCAACCTGAGTTCAGTCTCCCAAACTCATATAAAAATGGAAGGAGAGAACCAACTCCAAAAGATTGTCCTGTGACAACACGCATCAAACATACATGTGCACGCACACACACACACAACTCCAAAAGATTGTCCTGTGACAACATGCATCAAACATACATGTGCACACACACACACACAATAATAAATCAAATCAAAGAATATTTTCCCTGGGTGTAGTAGTACTTGGCAAACTTGGCAGGAGGATTGCTACAAGTTTACTTCAAAAGGCCAACTTGTGCCATATAGTGAGTTTGAGGCTAGTTTGAGCTACATAGAAAGACCCTGTCTCAAGGTGAAATGATTCTAAGGTTAAGATGAACACTAAATCATAAACAATTTTAGGGGATCTTTGTAAAGCAAGTGCATCATTATAAAAATATAATTTGGATTTTCTGTTCCTAAGAAATTTGGCTGTCGCTAGGCATGATGGGTCATGTCTGTGATCATAACACTCAGATACTGAGGTAAAGAAAAAGTTCAAGGACAGCCTGAGCTACTAAGAAGACTAGCTCAAAAGATAAATGCTAAAAGGAGGCTGAGAGATGAATGACTCTGCAGTTAGGAGCTCTTGCTGCTCTTGCAAAGGAAGTAGGTTTGGTTCCCAGCACTGACATGGTGACTCACAACCACCTATAGCGTCAGTTACAGGGGATCTGATGCCCTCTTCTGGCCTCTACAGGCTCCTGTACACACATGGAACAAATAAACTCATATAGGCTCACACACATACATAAAAAATTAAGCAAAAATAGATAAAAACAAAGGGGAAAAAAAGAAATTGGACACAATACAGACTTTTCTCTATTTACACGTAGTTTTGCTTTTATATTTCCTCTGTTTTTTAGTTTTAACCCATTGTTAGGTTATCAGGGCCCAAATCTCACCTGAATCACAAATTTCAGTTGTGTTGTTATAGTTAACTGAACTAGTCTTTTTATTACTAGATTGTGGGTTTTTCTGTCTATAACCAGAACTACTCATCCATCCAACTTTTCCACTTCAGAAACTACAAAGAACACATGAGACACAATTGTCTTAAGAACTCAGGAAAATCCTGTTATCTCCTTGTTGAAAATAGCCTTAGTTCCATCCTTAGTACCAATTTTTCTGAGCAATAATATCATATCCCTAGTAAGCAGAATGAAACTTGAATTACAGAGTTTTTCGATTCTCCAATTCTGTGGTAAAATGTTATAACCCAAGTAATACTTGCTGTATTAATTTCAACTAAAATTGGCTATTAGACCATTTAAAGTTGTAAGCTATACCAACATCAGAGTAAGAAAAAAAGGATTTTATTTAGAGTGTGTGCTTATTGATGCTGCTTTAGAAATGTGTGCCTGTGGATATTATCTCCAAGTACATATCAGTAATTTGGCTTAGCACCAAGTCACCTTCCTAGAATGTAATGTGCTCTCTAAATAGATTTCCTGCCCGTATAAAGCCTCTTTCTTAACCTCCACCTGCCAATAATCAGTCATTTCCTGATACAGTGTCCTAGCAGACAGATGGGCTTGGTAGCATCCAGGAATTTGGGGAAGTTCAGCTTTTAACTTTCATCTTACAAGAAGCACATTCTAGAAGGAGAGGCCCCCACAAATCCTGTTCTGCTTTTCTCTTCCAAGACCTTCATGCTGGTAAGAGAAAGAAGGTGTTCTAGACATGGCAAATAATAGAATCCTGCATATATATAACATTTTTTACTTGTAACACATGGAGGCTTCACATGTATTATGTAATTCCTTCCCAAGAACCTCTGTATTTGGTAGGGAGATTTGAGGTTGAACTCAGTATGAAACTATACAGAATCTCCTTTCCAGCAGTGGAGTTGATATTCTAAGGAAGAACCATACCATGTCTAACTTCTAACTAGAATCAAAGTCAAAATGAACAAGCACAAATAGGCATCACTGCCATTGAGAACTTCATGTGTGTTTGTGCTCTAGGTGTAGAAAGAACTACAAAATAACACAGGTCATCTTCCTTGCCCTGAAGGAATCAAGGTTAGCAATGAGAAAACACACACACATACATACACACACACACATTTCAGAGAAATTTGTACAGAGAAATCTGTGGTTCTGTATCAGCTATTAGTACTAACTAAATAAAAGGGCTGACAAGAGAGCCCCCTGTTGGAGGAATTGGAACCTGAGCTTGGCAGGACTTGGTTCAAGGTCCATATTGTAGATGGGTTAAAACAGGATTCAGTTCCAGTACTTCTGAGCTGCCACATTTGGGCACAATTTATTGAACTTTCTCTTGTATTCAGTTTCCTTACCTTTAACATGGGGATATGCTATCACTTACCATGGTGCATTGTAGGTGTGCAAAGGTCTGAATTTTTTTCCCTAGTGGGGAAAAGAACCATTTGAGCCGAGACATGCCATTAAACTGACCTGTCATTTTCAAACCCAGTGTTTCCACTGAAGCGTTTGCATTTGCAGATCTGGATTTACAGTGAAGGGACTCACTTAAGCAAAGGGAAGGAGGAAGGAATGAAGCAGAGGAAGAAAAGGAGTGACAGAAGAAGAGCCCAAGGGAGGAGAAAGGTTGTAGTCGCCTCTGCTCTGCAGTCTATAGTATGTGTTCCATGCCATAGTTGAACCAGGCCAGATTCTAGACCGTCTTGAGACATCAATTAGAGCGGTTGGCATTTACAGTTAAGCAGATGCCTTAAGGACATAGAGGGGCCCTGTTGTATGGACCTGGGGACCTGAATTTGATTCCTAGATCTCACATGGTGGAAGGAGAGAATTGACTCCTGGCATTTGACCTCTGAGCTCCCCACATGTATGCCATGGCATGTGTATGGCTTTCTAATCATAACTTTTAAAATTAGGTAATTAAAAAATCTTTATTATTTTAATATGTGTATGGGTATATTGCCTACATGTGTGTAAGGGCACCTGTGTCATACAATGCCCACAGATGAAAAAAAAGGGCATTGGATCCCCTGGAACTAGAGTTATGAATGGTTGTTAGCCACCATGTGGGTGGCTGGGAATCAAACCCAGGTCTTCTACCAGGGCAGTCAGTGCTCTTAAACATTGAAACATTTCTCCAGCCCCCAAGTCAGGTAACTTTTAAAACCACAACAACTGATGACAGAGCAGATCTCCAAAGTACAAATAATAGTAATTTTTAAAAGGTTTATTCCCACTGATCCGATGACAGTGAGGAAGAATAGGGTTAGGAATGTAATTAAAGAATTAATAAAGGAGCCAGGTGTGGTGGCCCATGCTTGTAATCCCAGCGCTCTGGAGGTGAGTACAGGAAGATGGCAAATTCTTGATCAACTTAGCAAAGCTCAGTCTCAAAATAAAATGAAAATAAGATTAAAAAGGAAATAAGTAAATAAATCAGTTGCCAAAGTTGGTCACATACAGGACAAAGATGACCCCCGAGCCTAGAACACAAGGAAATGGTCCTAGGTCCCACTTAAAGGAAACAGGAGTGCAAACAGTTGAACTCTGTTTGGTAGCACCATAGATTTCCAGAGTGACAGTGGCTATTGTGCGACGGAGGTTTGTTTAGTTCAGGTTACACTTGGAATAATTTTATAATGAAAATATGGCTAAAGTATGTGAACATAAATGCTTAATAATAGGGTTTAAATAGATAAAGTCCAATCCTGATCGCTGACAGACATTAGACAGAATATATACAACGGATATTTAAAGAACTGAGACATTCCTACTTAAATGAAAAGAATCTCTTTTTTTTCAGATTAAGCATGGGAGGAGAAAAAGGAGGAGGCGAAGAGAAGGGGGAGTCAAATTCTAGTGTTTGTAGCTTTAGGGAAACAATGAATTTCAAGCCAGAACACCAAACTACTTCTATAAAACACCTGTAATTCTCTCCTTTCAGCTAAGAAAATGCTGGTAGAAAGGGATAGAAAGTTTTAAGAGAGTCCAGAGGCAAAAAGAGATGAAGTATTTAAGTTGCTTCTGCTCATAAATGTTCAGATTTACTGTGGAAGCCCTTGATTGATAGCCTCTTACAGAATGCATGTACGACATATTTTACAAATGATATGCAGTCTCACAGACTCCTTTCTTCACTATAAAAATACTTTTAACAAACTGTTAATTGGTACATAGTATTTGTATATATTCATGAAGTAAAGCATGACATTTTGACACATGTGTACAACATGCAATGATCAAATCAAGGCAGTTAGCATACAGCATGATTCTGAATTTTAAGGTCTGGGAAAGGCCAACCTGGAACTCCCTATGTAAACTTCCAACCTGGAACTCCCTATGTAAACTTCCAACCTGGAACTCCCTATGTAAACTTCCAACCTGGAACTCCCTATGGCCTTGAATTGCTTGTCCTATTTCTACCTCCTTGGTGCTGGGATTATAGGCATTCATCACCATGCGCCATTTATGTGGAGCTGGGGGTTGAACCCAGGGTCTCAAACCCAGAACTGTGTGTGCATGCCAGGCAAGCACTTTACTAACTGAGCCACGTCCTTCCAGCTCCCAGAAAATGATTCGCTATCCCTCTCTGATTCTTCCTGTCCTGCTTATCCATCTTATTTTTTGTTTGTCGCCTCTTCAAATAGAGAAACAATTCCTTAATCAGGTATGCATCTAATCTGGTGGACAGATTTTAGGGTTAGCTATTGATTTCTTGAACATGATTGTGCTAGGAATGCTAAGGAAACAAAGTTTGAGCCAGGAGGATTTGGAACTGAAATTCCTTTCTTTCTTTCCCTTTTCTTCCTTCTTTAAGACTTAATTTATCTTTATTTTATGTGTATGAGTGTTTTGCCTGTATGTATATGTGCATGCCTGGTGCCCACTGCCAGAAGAGGGAGTCAGATCTGGGGTTACAGATGGTTGTGAGTCACCATGTGACTGAGGACTGAACTTGGGTCCTATGCAAGAGCAGTACATATTCTTTATCGCTGAGCCATCTCTCCAGCACCTGAACTGTTATTTCTGACAGTGACAATAAGTGGAAATAGCAGTGATCATGGGGACTTGACAGCATTTTGGTTCCTCAAAAGGGACTTGGGGTCTAGTCAAGTTTTTAATGAAGAATTTGGCCTGGGTTGCTTTATACAACCGAATGCTCTGAATCAAGTTCTTTGGTTCCTTTGGGAGAAATGCCAGCCAAAGTCTCAGCACCTGTACTCTATTTCTCTATCAGAGTTGCTGGGCATGAGGGCTTAATTGACATGAGCCAGTTCATGTTTGAAAGCCATTAATGGTTGGCAGCTGAACTGACAAGACATCCCGCACAATGAACCAAGGGCGGAAGACTCAATACACAAGCGCCACAGTCAGATCGATAAGCATCACTGAGATGCTCACACTGGGTGGCTTCATCTCCACCCACTTAGCTCAGTGGGCAGACATCCTAGTAGGGAGATGACAAGATGAGGTAATGGAACATAAGCTGATATTCCTGAACCTCTTTTTTGAAACAAGGTCTCATGTAGCCCAGGCTGACCTCGACTTCACTGTGTAGCCAAAGAAAACCTTGAACTTCTAATCCTCCTGCCCCTAATTCACAAATGCTAAGATTACAGGTATGCACTCCACCCAGGTTTCTGAACTTTTTAATATCAAATTTCAATTCTGAGTTGTACTCCTGCATGTCAAGCTTCTATACTTGTCTATTGGAGTTACAAAGACTTCTTGAATTGGACAAGTACAGACTATGTAAGAAAAGAAAAATAAAGATGTGTCAAAAAGAGAATCCAGATGCAGCCCAAACACGTTCTGACACAGAGTCACTCCTGACACAAAAATAAGGACAGAAAATACAGAGGAAAAAATGAGCATGAAAGTGTTCATGTCAGACTTGGGAGATAAATGCTTGCTTTGCAAGTATGAAGACTTCAGTTTGCCCCCTATAACTCATGTTTTTAAGAAAGGTCAGATAGGGTGTCGTATGCTTTTAATCACAGTGCTGGAGAGATGGGGCTCACTGGCTGGCTGAGTCAGCCTAGTCTACTTGGAGAGCTCCAGGTCAATGAGAGAAACTGTCTCAAAAACAAGGTGAGGAATGACACGGGAGGATGTCTTCTGACAGTCACACTCATGTGCACACCTAGGCACTTGCATATGCCTGAACATGCACACATACACATACACTGCACACAAAATAAAGCCTTCATGTTTAGCAATTACTCCTTTCATTAGCCATTTTGCTCTAAGAGTATCTGTCGATCCTCCAGTCCAGTCCAGTCCAGTCCATCACAACAGCAGTCTCAGAAGTCTGGAACTGGAGGTAGCTTGAATTACTGCTGCCATTCCAGACCCCTCACCTGCCTCTTTGTTTCACATAAATCATATATCACACTGGGCAAATAATAAGCTAAAATACACACTTTATTGTTTCCTTGATAACTTTTCAAGATTTGAAAATTGAAATGAAATTTTGCTGAATAATAGCAGTAGTGTTACTAAAAGGAAAAAGAAACAGGTGATGGAGCGGGAAAGACACAGAAACCTGGGTCCTAGAATTAGGCTGCCATTAATAGTGAGATTTTAAGCGAATCGGTTACTTTTCAGGAACATGATGCTGTTTCTTTGCCTTTATTTTGTCATTCCCCCATCTAGATTACATTTTCTCCTCTTTTTATTGGCAAGCTCTACCCTTTCCTGAAGTCAAGCCTAAAGAAATAAAATGTTGGCCAGGCATGGTGACCCATGCCAGTAATCCTAGCATTCTAGAGGCAAAGGCAGGAGGATTACCTCACAAATCAGAGGCCAGCATAGTCTACGTAGTAAGTTCCAGGCTAGCTAGGGCTATGTAGTGAGACTCTGTATGAAAAACAAAACAAAACAAAGGTATGCTTGCCACTAAAAAAGATGGTGGTGGGCAGAGAGGGCTGTAACTCAGCTCCACAGACCCTGTGCTTCTAAACAGACCTCTCTACCATGTCTCTCATGTCCACTGATCTTACATACCTCCTTTGAACCATCTTTCTTTGGAAGTCTTTCATCATGTCATTTGACTGCTCTAAAGCAGCTTCTTATCAATTTTTACAGCTTCCAATCTAAAGAAAGTGATGCACTTGGGGACCTCTGCACTCTTTTCACACTGCTCCCCACCTTTCTGCTCTTGACTAAACCGATGTTCCACGTCCTGAATTTACACCTTAGTTCTACTATAAACCACCTGCTCACACTGCATGTTAAACTGGGACTGGCTCCTGTAAATGGTTCTGCATGTCCAAAGCCCACCCATCTTTGAAGAGGACTCCAGCCCCATTACTTCTATGGAGCTTTCTTTCAAACTCTTCCAGTCATCAATAACTTCTCTTCTATTTGCTCTTTCCACTTAAGATCTCATCATAGTTTGATCTTTTTGTTATGTACAATGTTGCATCCTAATCCTCATTAGACTGGCTAAGGCAGAAGTTTAAGCCTCTGTATCTGTCAGGTGTGATCTGGACACCAGGAATCCAGTATATGCTGTGTTTCCTCCGTACAGTCACCGTTAGAGTGGTAGAAAACTACTGGAATACAAAATTACGCTTTGGTCACCAAGAATTTCAGGACAATAATCAGCCGCAGTTGAGCAATTGACTGCTATCCCAAGCATGCTTTTGTCAGATGTGGAAGGTGCTGTCTCAGCCATTGATTGTCTGGCTCAGAATACTTTCCCATCTTCTGCCCACATCCCTCTCCAGGGCTGCATCAGAGCCAGCTGGACTCTAGCCAGAAACAGATACAGAGAGATAATAGGTCAACTTGGATCCCCATCTTCCTTGATTAGATGTGAAATTGTTTAGCTGGGTGTCACTCACATGCCAGTTGCACAGAACTCTATGTTATCAATTAATTTCTCTTGAGAGCTGAACTGAGGAGACTGACAATTCTGGTACAGAGGACCTGCGAAATTAGAGCCAAACCAGACTGCCAGGGAGAGGCCTAGAAATGGAGACCTGCCGACTGTTCACTGCTCAGCATGAGCTGAAGTGCTCCATAAACTCCACGGGGAACCAGTCAATCTCTCTCTCTCTCTCTCTCTCTCTTTCTCTCTCTCTCTCTCTCTCTCTCTCTCTCTCTCTCACACACACACACACACACACTACAGTGGCCTTAATTATAAAATTTCTTTTTTTAGGAATGGAAACTGCAGGACAATTAGCAAGTGAGATGAGATGTTGCGGTTTTCTGTCAAGCATAGTTCCTTCTGTTCACTATGGAGTTCTAGGAAGATAGAGACACAGCATGGTAGCCGTATGCCCTGAGAAGTTACATCTGAGGAAAGGTAGAGTGAATTTCTGGAGAGACCTGTCAACTATCACAGAACTAATCTCCTCCCTCCCTCCCTCCCTTCTTTCCTCCCTCCCTCTTCCCCTCCCTCCCTCCCTTCTTTCCTCCCTCCCTCTTCCCCTCCCTCCTTCTCTTCCTTCCTTTCCTCTGCTGACCTCAAGTCCAAGGCCTTGCATGCTAGGCAAGCCTTCTGCCACTGATAGACCCAATTCAGAGAATTCTTTTCTACAAGAGGAAGTTCTTCAACTAGGTCTTATCAAAATATCCAAATTACCAAATTTCTACTGAGACTGATATAAATTCGTGTGTCAGTTTCACATTTGGACACTGGGGTAATATGCCTAGCTCTGTCCTTGACCAGCTGATTTCCTTGCTTAGTGCCCAGGTAAAAAAACTACACACTGAAGAGAATTACAGGAAAGAAAAGTCCTTTTTTTCAGATATATTTCTGGTAAAATTGATTCCAACATAAATAACAGTCACTGTTCCTATGAAGGGCATGTGGAACTTCATTACGGAGGCCTTCAAGCTTCAATTGTTCTTTTCTCTCTCTTTCCTTCCTTTCTTCCTTCCTTCTCTCCTTCTTTCTTGTTTTTTGAGACAGGGTCTCACTATGTAGTCCTAGCTGGTTATGTAGATGTAGACCAGGCTAGACCCAGTCTCACAGCATTCTGTGTGCCTCTGCCTCCTAGGCACTGAGATTAAAGGTGTGCAGCACCACATCCAGCTCTTTTTTGTTTTTTGTTTTTTTTAACAGTCTGGTTATGTTGCACAGTTTCCTGTCTCATCTTCCCAAATGCTCACACTACAGGCACGTGGGACCAAATTCTTTATAATGACACTTCTTATAAAACCTGAGGAATGCTACGTGTCACTCCTTCCAAACATTTTCATTTGCACTAAGTCACTGGAACTTAACAATATTTTGGTAAGCAAAGAAGAAAAGTGAACCTGAGAGAAAATATGGCACTTACCAGCACTTAAAGGCAGATGAGGTAAAGGAGTAATCTGTTAGAACTCAGGGACCTCCTCTCCCTCCCCCGCCCCCTCCCCCTCTTTCTTTTAGGTACTGGGGACTCATACTAAGGACCTTCACATGAAAGTGTTCTGCCATTGAATTCCATCCCTACTCCTAGAACTTGGGGACTTCTGACCCCTACTTCACAGCTCCATACTTTAAATCTTTCAAAATACATCACACCCAATCATACTGTATTCAAGCAGTTGAACTCTTTCAGTAACAAACCACTGGGAAAAAAAACTTTTGAAATATTTCTTCAGGTAAGGGTAGTTTTCCAAAAGATCTAGAAGACCAAAATTCTTTGTACTGTAATAACTTACATGAGTGTATATACAAATGTGTATCCATATAATTTATGTTTAAAACTGATTTATTTGCAAAGAACACAAAATTAATCATTACTGATTTATAATTGTATGCCATACTTAAATTGTTCACTTTTCACTGTAAGAAAATAAATAATTCAAAATAAAAAGATGAATTCAGAATATATAAGTGTGGTTTTGACTTTCTGAAAACAGTTTTGTTTTTAAAACATGTTCTAGATTTCCTCTCTGTTGTCAGTAAAGGAAGCCATCGTGATTTTCAGAGCAATGAAAGAAATATGTCATAAGAAAAAGAGGATTTTGTTCGTATTTTTAGGTTATTGGTAATATTTTAATTCACTGGAAATGTGATTGCAAATCTGGTAAGAATTATAGAAACATTGGGCGTTGGGCTTATGTATTTTATAACTTCTGATGAAGGGCTGAATTCTCATAGGAATGATGAAGATAATGTAGCAGAACAGTATATTACAGTAAACACTAGAACAAGATTATATGAAAAGTTATTCCTTGGTCTGTAAGGGTACTTTGTTCATACATTCTGAACACTGAGCATTCTATAAAACGCTGCTTTCCTAGATCCTAGTCACATCTCAGCTGCTACCTATACTGAAAATAATGCATGCCATTTTCTTCATGAAAATGAAAAACCAGAAATGTCCATAACTCCAGTTGCAGGGAATCTGATGCCCTCTTCTGGCTTCCGTGGGCACTGCATGCATGGGTGCAGGCAAAACACTCATACACACACACACACACACACACACACACACAATTAATTTATTTAAAAGAAAATATGAAGTGGAAAATTGATAAAGCGAAAGACAGAGCCAAAAGGAGACCAGTCCTAATAAAAGGACCACAACTCAGAACTGTGGCCTATAGAGTGAAGGCATCTCTGTCTCTCACCACAGAGGGGCAAATCTAGCCCCAATCATCAGCTTGTTACACAGACAATGGACTTTCTTTTCTTAGTCTGTACTTTAGTATATGTTATGAGTCTGCTTAGTATAATTTGGTTTTTCTCCATAGTTTATGAAGTATACATTTTTATATTTCATCTTACAACTGATACCTTATACTTTGTAAAGCACTTACACATATTTTATTTGGTTTTGATAATCTTATGGAGAATGGCACATAATTAAATACCTGTGACCATTTTAAAGAACAGTAAACTGAACCATTCTTAAATAATACACACTGAAATATTGACATTTAGCTATACAAGATGATGATATGTGCAGATTATTTGCAATACACTTTTTTAAAGATTTATTTTTATGTGCATGAACATTTTACCTGCATATATATACACCAAGTGTATGCAGTGCCTGTCAAGGTCAGAAGAAGGCATTGGAACCCCTGAAATGGAGAGTCATTTGAGATGTTGGGAGCCAAACCCAGGTCGCCTGCACGAGGAGCAAATGCTTCTAAATTCGGAGCCATCTCTCCAGCATCTACTCTCAATACTGTTTGGATTTTTTCTCTCCCACCTTTCTTGGTTTGGCTCCCCTTCCACACATCAGTGTGTGCGCACACACATACACATGCACAGAGTGCCTGAAAAAGGTTTAGTTTAGTGATATTTAACTTCATAAATGTTTTATTTACCATTTTCAGAACAATATTTAATGAGTTACCTAAGGCAGTCGGCAATTATTGTCAACTTGGCTTTGCTTCGATGATTCTGCCTAATGGTAGACCAATAGAAGTGTTCTGAGCATGTTACCCAGAGTTGGCTAAGCAATGGTGTTTGACAGATTACATGTAGTGAATACATCTTCAACTGATGACATTTTCAATTTTCAACAACCTGACGGGGCTGTTAATAGTATCATAACTTGGGGACCATGTGTACTTGAGGACAAAATTGATAAAGCAAGCTATTGCAAATTGTCAACTACTGATTAATCTGAGTAACTGATACACAAAGATTCTTTCTATTTGTAACTTTCCCTTAGATTTGCAACTATTTTGAAGTAGACAGTTTTTAATAAAAATAAATGCAGATACAAACAAGCTAATAATTAGCATACTGAAGAGAACTGATTACAGTCAGCATGAAGAACAAGAATCTAGGTCTATTTCTTCAAATTGTCATCCATTTGCATAAACTGAAAACTAATTTGCCTTTAAAGTATTTACAAACCATGATCACACCATTTACTAATCAGTCACCAATGACCACCACCATTATTCAAGGAGAATTTATAATTATAACTTTTGGGTTTTGTTTATGATTTTGAGATGAGGATCTCACTGTGTTGCCTAGGATACCCTTGAATCAGACTTTAACCTCCTCGAGAGGAGGTAGGACTATAGGTTTGCCATTGTGGACATCTTTTCTTAGTTATGATTTACTAGCTACTTTTATTTCTGCAGCATGGCACCCACTGCAAATTTCAATTTGATCTTCGCAATGGTTCAGATGAAAAATAAACACATTGAATGTTGTTGCATTCATTTCATGGATTAAGAAACATAAAAAAATGGCTGTATGGGTTACTTGTCCATAGCCACTACTTGGCAACATATTTCCTAACTTCCATAGCCAGTCCTCTCTCCTATCATTTGGGGTGATGGTAGAGATTGAACCAGGGCCTCATGCATGCTATAAGCATGTATCTTCCACTGAGCTACACTCCAGTCATCCAGTATACCCTTTTAACATTCTATGCTCTTTAACATGCTTTTCCCAGGCTGGAGAGATGGCTTAGCAGTTAAGAACACTGGCTGCTCTTACAGAGTAACCAGGTTCAATTCCCAGCACCCATATAGCAGCTAACAACCATCCATAACTCCGGTTCCATCTGATGTCCTCTTCTGACCTCTGCAGGCACTGCACGTCATGGGTGTACTTACATACATGCAGGCAATATACTTATAACGTAAAATAAAAATAATAAAATATTTTTAAAAACATGCTTTTTCAGAGCTGAGGATATAGTTCAGTGGTCAAGCACTTGTCTAGTATGTGCAAGGCCCTACAGTGAATTCCCAGTACTGGGAAAAAAATCTAGTGCTTTTTCATACTCCAGATCACCATGTCTAAAACTTCTAGAATTATGCTGTATTTGATGATAGAAAAATAACCTTCACTAAACAACAAAATTCAACAACTAAGAATTATCTATTTTATATATAAAGTTAAGATTTATTAAATACATACTTACATCAACCAAACCACTGGAGCTAGGTATATGTACTGGGTAATATTTTACATTCTTAGGTAACACACACTGAAATGTTAATATTAGCAGACTAATACCATGTATGTGCAGCTTACTGTCAATACTCTTAGGAGGGGGCATGCATTTTCTCTCTTTCACTCCTCCCTCTGTCTTATATATAAGGAGCCAAGCTCTGGAGTTGGACCCACTCCATTAATGTTACAGACTTGTAGAAGCCACAGCAGGATGTGAACACAGGAAACTATGTGTTACGTTCCCTACCATTTTCTGAATAGTTCCGTTATTTATTTATTTATTTTAAAATGTTCATTACATGATTTATCTGTATGTGAGGGAACTACACATAACCACAGTGGGAGTGTGGAAGTCAGAGGACAGCTTTTGGGAGTCAGTTCTTTCCTTCTGCCATGTGTGCCCCAGGGATCGAATTCAGGACACTGGATTTAGCAGCAAGCACCTTCACCTGCTGAGTCAACCTCAGTGGCCTCAATGGACTCTTATTATTTTTCTTCTTTGCTGTGCTGAGAATTGAACCCAGGGTTCATCCAGCGCCGAGCCAGAGTTCTTGTCACTCAGTGTCATCCTTGTTCTTCTTTCTCCTTTTAGGCCTAGTTGAGAATTGAATCAATTTAATTTTCCTTTATGATTTTTTAAACTCTAAAACTGAGAGAATTCTAAGAACACAGTTAGGAAATGTTACTTATATTAAAAGCAGGTTGACAAATCTTATCTATAATCGCAGCAGTCCCTGACACACTCTAAGTATCCAATAATTGTTTGTTTAATGAATGAATGATGTTTGATTAAGAAGCTTTTAAGATACCATGTTCTAAATACTTAAACAAAAGACCTAAAAATTAGGTTGGCTCAATTCACCAAACTTCAATTTTATAGTAAATCACACAATTCCAAAATCAGGAAAAGGAAAAGGGAAAGGGAAAGGAAAAGGAAAAGGAAGGAAGGAAGGAAGGAAGGGAGGGAGGGAGGGAGGGAGGGAGGGAGGGAGGGAGGGAATTATACTTCTAAGCAACTAAGTCAGTCCTTGGAAAGCTAAACCGCCCTCTTGATAACTCCACAAACGTGACCTTTGACTGGATAACATTGTTTAGATTATAGTCATTTGTCTGTATGACAAAAACCAAAGTGTCTAGGCTCACTGCTGGATGGATTTTATGGTGTTTCCCTTTACTATAACCAGTTAGGTAAAAGTCTTCAGGGTCAGGCAACGTAGTACATTGCTTTTAATCCCAGCACGTGGGAGGCAGAGGCAGGTGAATCTCTGAGTTCGAGACCAGCCTGGTCTGCATAGTGAATTCCAAGTCAGCCAGGGCTACATAATTTTGGCAAAGAGCAGGAACAGGGCCACCTCTAGAAGACACTCTCCCAGGTGCACCTCACAGCTGCCTACTGAGCAAGAACTCAGTAAGGGAGAGGTCAGAGACCTCTTGTCACTTGTCCTCTTGTTACTTGTCCTCTGCTGTAGGACAAGTGTTAGACGCCTACTCACTGCTCTTCTTAAACCTCCCTTCCAGCAGTTCCTTCTGTGGTATCTTCCCACTGAGAACTTTCCCATGCTGACTGTCTGCATCCCTTTCTCCCCCTGATAAGAAAGTTCTGTGAGTAGAGAGACCTACATGCACCTAGTCACTGGCTCCCTCAGTAAAGCCACTTTTGAGTTCGCCTGAAGATTCCAGGGCTTCACATAGATTCCTTAAGCACTCAACCTGACTTTATTGCAGTGTACGGGGGATTGTGGGTAAAATGTACATTCACTGGGTCTTAACCAAGTCAGGTTACTTAGCTTGATGTGAAGTCTGGAGGCAACTGTTTTCAGATGCTGGCCCTCATCACTCCCCCTTTGCCCATCACCCTTGTCCCAGGCTCTGGTCTTTAAAGCTTCTTACTAATGTATGTACCTTTCAGCCCCAAACACCAGCTAGGGCTTTGCAGATTCTGCATACTGAAGCTTTTTTTTTTTTTTTTTTTTGTCTCTTTAGCTCTCAGCACATCCTTATCAGTTTCTCCCAGAGACTGCAACCTCTGCAGTGGGCTGGTACTCAGGTTCCTGTCCCTGACACCTCCTGTTCTTCTTTGATCTCCCTCTTGTCTGTCCTTCCCCTCACACCTGCCCCTTAGCGTGAACAGCATTGTGTTAGTCATCTGCTTTAACTTGCTTACACAAAGACCAGGTGACAAGCCGGGTTGAGTTCACATTGAATTTCCCCCTTTCTCTCTAATGCAATGTTTTCTATAGGTGAGGACTTAAAAGTCTAACATCAAAACTTTGAATTGAGGCCTAGATAGATAACTCATTCATTAAAGTGCTTGAGGACTTGAGTTAAAGTCCCAGAATCCATGTAAAAGAAACAAGTGTGCTTTTAATCCCAGGGCCTTGGGAGTGGAGACAGGTGGATAGGATCCCTGGACAGGGTGGCCAGCCAGGCCAGCAGCAGAGGATCCCCAGACAGGGTGGCCAGCCAGGCCAGCAGCAGAGGATCCCCAGACAGGGTGGCCAGCCAGGCCAGCAGCAGAGGATCCTCAGACAGGGTGGCCAGCCAGGCCAGCAGCAGAGGATCCCCAGACAGGGTGGCCAGCCAGGCCAGCAGCAGAGGATCCCCTCGACAGGGTGGCCAGCCAGGCCAGCAGCAGAGGATCCCCTCGACAGGGTGGCCAGCCAGGCCAGCAGCAGAGGATCCCCTCGACAGGGTGGCCAGCCAGGCCAGCAGCAGAGGATCCCCTCGACAGGGTGGCCAGCCAGGCCAGCAGCAGAGGATCCCCTCGACAGGGTGGCCAGCCATACCAGCAGCAGACACTGTTTTAAAAACCCAAGGGAAGAACTTTGTCAACTAATGGCAGCTGGGAGGGGAGAGGCAATCTAAATCAAGGGTGAGGTAGGTCGACCAGGCTGCAGTGGATGAAGGCAAACTGAAGGGCATTTGCGTCACATACCTGAGCTATAGGCCATATACATTAGAGGACAGGAAATAGGAGTGTAGTAACCGGTGCAGAGAGGGGAGAGGATCTAAACATGAGCAAAACATATTGTATGAAATTCACAAAAATTCAATTAAAAAGGGAAAAAACCCTCAAGGTAGGAAGCACCTGAGGAATGTCAACAAAAGTTGTCCTGTGGCATCCATATGCATACACACATATATGCATGCGTACACACAAACATATATGCACAAAATGTGAAATTACTAGGTCCTCAAATGACTGGTTTTTCCTAGATCTAAAAACCCCAATAACATTTAGGCTACTATTTTCCTTTTATATGTAAAATAATTTTATTTATTTATTTATTTATTTGTGGGACTAGGTAGGCAGTGGGTCCAGACTTTCCTTAGCTCATGCTGAGCAAGTGCTTTATCACTGAGGTATCCCCTCAGTCCATGACTTTCTGGTGTTATTTACTTATTTGTTTTTGAGATAGGGTCTCACTTTGTAGCCCTGGCTGGCCCGGAACTCGCTATGTAGAGCAGGCTGGCCTTGAACTCACAGAGATCCATTTGCCTGCTGCGATCAAATTTATGTACCATCACACCTGGCCTCTGTTTTCATGTTTAAACACACAAAATTAAGCAGCTGTGATGGTCACCTCTCAGTGAATACTTTTGGAATGGGGACATGTTTTTGTTCACTGGAGCAGATTACATTGAACTGCTGCTTATGGACATTAAGACACTAAAATCGTCTCAGAAAAAGAAGAGATTGAGTCATAATCACATGATGAAACTTGCACTCCTTCAGACTCTAATATTATGACCTGGTCATTCTAGGTCTAAGTATGGGAACTAGACTCAAAAACAATTATGCACCCGCAGAGCTAGAATTTGGATTCAAGTCACCTTGTCTCCCCCAAACCGTGCAGTCACTAAAAAGAACATTTAGTCATCAATTACTATATGAATGTAGTTTACATTTTCCTACAATTTATAACATTTTTCCAAACCAATTAAGCTTCCCACACTGGTAAATTGCTTCTTCCTACAATTTACTAGACTTTGGGGATAAAGAGGTAAAAGACTTGCTGTGAAGCTGGCGAAGAAGAGAGGAGTGAGATTCCAATAAAAACTTGTTAACTGGTGTGCAACCCATGCCCATTAAAAGCCGAACAGCTCTCTATCCTGCACATTACACAGGCCAGTCTGTACACTGCTTGTTAATTGCTGGCTCAGGAGCTCATCTCTTCTATGCTTGTCCTTGGACTCATACACAAGCCATCCCTGAGAGAATGGCACTAACCCCCCATGGAAAACACTGCTGATTTTCTAGGCTTCACAGTGAATTGTGTGGTAGTTTTGCAAGGTACTTCTGTTGCTTTCTCAAGTGGCAAATCATTCACGTGTGCACTTAATGTACTCCCCTGATTTCTACGTCCTTGCTTAAATCACTTCCAGAGTTCTTAGTGAGTGCAAAAGGAATTTAACAGATAAATGTGTTATCATTTCTTCCAACAGAATTTCAGATCTTTTTCAGGTTTTTCTTCAGTTAACACTGACTTTTAACCAACTTAAATCTACATGCCATCCTTAGGATGCTACCGGAAGCCAATTTATTCAGTTGATTCGCATCAGTCTAAATAATTTCTTCTGACAGATTACTTCCGTTCACTTTTTAATCCTAGACAGCTTCTTGCTGCGGATAAATGATTTCACATTTCTCATAAAGATGCCAGTCATTAAGGATATTAACATGCATTCCTTCCCCTTGGGTGGAGAGGAACTGTCGTGTTAGCAATGTTGCTGTGTCAGCCTTCCTATTGTCAAACATAACAAACGATGAGAAAATCAATTTACTCTTTAGAATTACTCAAGTGAGGAGTCCTTTGAAGTGAGAAGTGGGCAGGGTTTTGTCTGGATTCTAGAATCACATAGAAGCTCATATGGTATATACATTGGTAAAGTGTTATGAAGTTCAACAGGAACCATTTGTTGCCACAAGGTAGTCCAGACAAAATGTTATCTCTGAAAAGGAATTCCCTGCTCTTAAAACAGAGGCTTGATGTGTACCTTAAAATGAACTCTCATTCTCCCAAACAGAGAATGTTTATGTGTAGGTGCTGGATCTGGAAGACAAGGGAAGTGACATGGTACAGCCCCAATGTTGGAGTTGACTGTGAAGTCTGAAGATGCTTCTTTACTCTGTAAGGCAAATGTGCTTTTTTGTTTTTGTTTTTGTGAGACAAATTGGCCATATGGCCCAGGCTGACCTTGAACTTACTATTTATAATGGGGGAGGGGCACATGTTGCACGTTCTCTCTCATATATGGAAACTAGATTTAACTACATACATATATATCATGACTTGAAAGGAGACTGGGAGAAAAAAGGGTGCCACCTAGACTAGGGAGTGGGGACAGGGGACAATGAGAAGCAAAACAAAACGATATGCACGTATGAAATGTCATAAAGAAACTCAGAACTTTGTTTACCAAAAAAATCTGAAAATTAAATAAGTTAGAAAACATAAAGGCAAAAGAAAGAACTCGCTGTTAGCCTAGTCTGGTCTCAACTCCTGCCGCTGCATCCCGAGAGCTGGGATTAGCGGTGTGTGTCCCCATGCCCAGCTGCAAACAAGCTTAATGAATACCTTTTCATGACTGGAAGATGTCCTACTTGCTGCTCATGGAATAATTTCATCCGTGCTTTGTTGACTAAGAACGTATGGCTCCTCATAACCTTTGCTCTGCGCCCTGGCAATGGTTTGCAAGTTCCACAGTTCGCTTTCTCCACCCATAAAGGAAAGATTAGATTGTTGTTCAAGAATGACAAGCATTTCATATTTGGAAATGACTAAGTAATGAAGTGCTTGGATTCTATAGAAATACGAAGGAGAAAAGAAGATTAATTTCAAACCAAAATCTAGTGCAAACATGACCTTCCCATTGTAAATCTCATGAACAGGAAAAGAAATTACATCTGAAGCTTTGTTTCTAGGGCTGAGAATTCAGAAATATATTAGGATGTCTCAGATGGAGCAAAATCTGTTTATTATAATCTGCTGTCTATAGAGATGAGAAAAATTTCACTGCATTTTCCTGAAAGAATGTAGTTAGTGGATTAAAATGACAGGCAGGAAGGGTCATCTTTTTAGCCTTTGCCTCGAGGTGGGACTATAGTTACAAGCTTCTCAGGAAAGAGAACAGTGCTATTGCTCCCCAAACTCTCTTAGGTGAGAATAATAAAAAATTAAAAAGAGCAGATGGCAAAACTCTGGGGTGCTAAGATTAATAAAGGTCAGTTCTGGCTGACATAATTTCAGTTAAAATTTATTTCTGTTTGCAAATAGCCTGACACTCAGCATAACTCCAAAGATGGTCTGTTTGGCAATAATTCTCTGTAATAAATTCCATTTAGTATTACTGTTAATGTCTGGCCATTGTTTTGTTCACCACAATGGTGAAGGAGGGTGCCCCACCCTGGAGCTCTGGGGATGGGGATCGCCCAGCACTCGATGCTGGACAGATAAGATCCTCAGCAGTTTATTAGTCACGTATTCACCACCCAGGGAAGGAGACCTGAGGCCGTAAGTGGAGTACTCTGGAACTGAGAACACAGTGAACCGTCAGGATTGTGGGAGGCAGGCTTTATTGTAACCACAGGATGGGGTGCTCCTGTGTTGCAGGAGAGGGCCTACAAGGAAGAATCACTTACAGGGAAGGATACCATTGGCTTGTTTTCTAATCCCGTGGGCCCACAATAAACTGAAGTCCATAAGATTGAGTTAGGTTGAAGACTGGGTGAAGTGCAACTTGTCCAGTTAACAGGGGACCGTGCCAGGTAGAGAGCCTTCCTGCTGGTGAGGCTACAAATCAGGTAAAAACAGGAACTTTTGGTGGCCTTTGAAGGGCCATCGAGACTCAAAGATGTCAAGATAGGAAGAGGAGGCAGAAAGACTATAGGAGTCGGAAGTGGCAGACGACCGGAAGGAAACAGTTTTTCAGACAACTGGGAAGTTATTCATGAACTGACAGCAATGATAACAGCAAGCACAAGACCCATGCAAGTTCAAACCAGCCAAAAACCCAACATAGAAATGGAGAAATGGGTAAGAAGCCCCAACCTTAACTGAGGAACTATCGGAAACCAATGACTACTGGGAGAAGGAGAATTAGTTTTGTTTTTTTTTTAAACGAGCCATGCTCCATAAGTTAACCAGGCTTCATTGGATTAACTCACACAGAAAGACATTTGGATACACAAATTTGGCTAGATAACAGATATGAAAATAGATACAATCCAGGGGGTATGTGGCCAATAGAGGGGTGTAGATAGGGAAAGGGGTCTAAATATGGTCAAAATGTACAAAATACACAAATTCAATTAAAAAAAGATGTCAAGGCAGCCTGAGAAGCTTCAGTCTGTAAGCCTACACTCCCACACTAGTAATGACTGCTGAGGTGATGCTCACATCCCTTGGTCATACCCACTTTTTAAGAATAATGTCTTTCCCACACCTATTATGTCCCCTGTAAAGAGCTGCTTTTGACCAGGTTGATAAGTATGGTTTAAGCATGTTTTCTAGAGAGAGTCCTCTCAGACCAAGGCCCCTGTGTTAGCTAGATGAGTCACACAGAAGTATCCTTTAGGACTTGCTTTGATTGACCTGAAGAGAGTCCTGAGTCATCCAAATTACATTTTAGCCCTTTATTGATTTAATGTATCAAAAGGTACATGTTGATCAACTTTAGATTTATAGCCAAAGGGCTAAGAAAAATCAAGTTTTCATTATGAAGGTGTTCTTGCCTTCCATTTTTCAAGAACGATAATGTCAAGATAGTCACACCAAAAAGTTCAAGCTAACTCTGTGATTTAGCAAGTGGAAATTCAGGACTAGGTAGAGGAGGTAGGTTCTGGGGAGAGGTTGCCCATCTAAAGTAAGCATGAGGGTTATCACTCATAAAATCTTAGACAAGGCACTTAATCTCACCGAACCCCAAGTTTCACGAGCTTTTTTATTTGAGATATTCCAGACTGGCCTTAATAAACTCATTATGTAGCTGAAGATGACCTGAATTTCTGATCTCTTACCTCCACGTCCTGTGCCTTGATATTCTGTCTCAATCACAGGCTCCCAAACAGCACAATCAGCCCATCATGAACTAAAACCTGTAAAACCATGAATCAAAATGAGCCTTCCCTCATTATACGTTGATTATCTCAGGGGGTGTGTCACAGAGATGGAAAATGAACTACTATAGCCAGACTTGGTTTTCCCATTGGTAAAATAAAGATTAAAAAAAATTATATTTCAGGATATGGGTGGGTTAAGAATGCACATTCAGGGCTGGGATTGTGGTGCCAGAGCACTTGCCTATCACAAGTGTGGCCCTGGCTTCCATCTCCAGTCCTCCTCCCTAAAAAACAAAACAAATCCAGAACACATGAGCTCATCTAGTCTAGTGCCTGTAACCTTATAGGGATAAATAATAGCTCTAATAAAGGTTATGGCCCTGAGTGGAGCAGAACAAAATGAGGGAAGATCCCTTATTTAAAGTGCTAAACTGCAGTGAAATCTTTGTTGTTCCAGAAGCCAAACTCTCAAGTTAAGGCTGAAATTCTTTAGAACCTAAATTGGTTTTGATTGTTCCAAATTAGTGGAGGTGGGAAATTTCTTCTAATTCACTGAACATTCTGTATACATTGGAGAGTATATGCTGTATAGAAACACCTCAAGTTTCTAAAATGACAGGATACAGGACAGAGGATCGAGACACCAGCCACGGAATTTAAAGTGTGTGTTGTTGGCCAAAGAATAACAGAGGATATGCCACCCAGAACACTTTAATAATAAGTTCAGTGCCCCGTATTTCACCCCATGCCATAAAGCAATTCATCAGCAAGGTGTTGCTGTTTTTGATGGCTCACACCCTTTCCATAAAGTGCACCCCAAAGTGTGTGCATGCTGGAAACCCACTGTCAGGGTGTTGGTTAAACTAAGCTGATCTTTCCTGGGCATCTCCTGTGCAGTAGCAATGGGTCCACAGAAGCTAGCAGGCCTGTTTCCCTACAAACTTGCATCTTGAAGAAAGGCCACCCAAATTGGGACGCTTGCCTTCATGTCAGATAAAAGCTTTGTCTATTTTTATCAGTGCAGGGCTTGAACCCAGGGTCTCAAGTGTGCTAGGTAAGGATACTGACACCTTTGACCGATGTTCCAGTCTCCTTTAAATTTATGAACACGTTCAAACATTCAAAAAAGTACGGTAGCACAAACCCTTATGAATTATGAATTTATTGCACATCCCCAACACTTGTAAATATTTCACCGTATTTACCCCGAGGCTCTTGGTAAAGCTGGAGAGGTTGATGACACAGATGAGATGTAATCGGCTGTAAGGTAATTCAACGAACAATCACGAAGCAGCTGCTTTTCCCAAGACGGATTCGGGCCACCAGAGCAAATAACAAGAGCTCCCAAACCTATGAAGAGAGGTAGCATTGGGAATGATAACAAAAAGGGCAGTGGCCACAGCCAGACCAGAGAGGAACTGGGGTGGGTGAGCTCTTGCAGGAGAGCTGGGATTTGAACTGTGTCTTGAAGGTAACTGGAGTTAGAGAGCTATCCCTGCTGAACAGTCTGGGATGTAAAGCCGGAAATGCAGGGACTGAAAGACCATCTTTAAAGAGTGATTCATTCTCTAATGTGCTGGCGGTAGGTGATACCGGAGGGAGGTACCGGAAGGGAGGAATTAGTGTGCAGACAAAATGTGGGCTTTGAACGCCAGAATGCGGTTCTTCACACGACGCGGAGCAGTGCCGTCGGCAGGGCAGGATAATAATAATCTAAAGAAAATACAGCGGCACGCTGAGGGATGAGGACCGTGGCAGGGAACTTTCTCATCAGTACTTTCTCAGATGTCCTAGCCTGGGTGTCTGCTCTCACCGAGAAAAGAGCAGAAACCCCGAGGTTTCAAACAGAGGACTCCGCAAGGCACAGGGAGCTCGCTGCAAACCAACCTCATGAATAAAAAGGAATAAAAAGACCAGAGCACCAGGTCAGGGTATCAGAACGATGAGTGTTTACTAAGCACTTGGCCTCTGGAACGCCTGGCTCTCCAAAGCCCACATCCATCCTACCACAGGCAGCTACTGTACCGGGTGCTCCGGGCGCCCCAACCACAAGCCTGGAAACCCTGACTCCCTTCCCGCCCCCTCCTCCAGCCGGCCAGCTGCCGCGCAGTTTGTTTGCCGAGGTTTTGCATACACATATTGAGTTGCCTTTTTTATTTTCCCAGTCAGTTCAGCAGTGTCCCGAAATTCACCCCCAGTGGAACTTCTGCTCCTGCTCCTCCTCTTTTTGGAATTGCCTTTTGTTTGTCTGGCAGCGCTGGGTCTATGGGGGTGTGTGAAGATAATAATACGCGCGGGCTTATATAACTCTGCATCTTGCAAGCACTTCGCAGACAGTCCCTAATGAATCTTGGGGCTGGTGTCAGGCCGGGAGGCTTTATCTGCAAGTTGCAAATCCGAGGCCCAGAGGCCAGGAGAGAGGGCGGTGAGGATCAGAGGCCAAGCCTGGCCTGCTCCTGGAGCCCCTCAGGGGTCAGGGCGATAAGGAACAATGAGTCTCCCCTTCGGGAGGAGGAAGGAAGTCCCGCTGCCACCTAATCTCTGCTCCTGTGTCTCCTCCCGGCTCCCAGAGTTTTTTCTCTAGAGAAGATTTTTCAAGGCGGCTTTTGTAAGTATGATGGTCTACTTTTGCTTTAAAAAGAAGATAAATTTTCCTTCCTGCCCCTTTTGCATTTCTAGTTATTTATGAATCTAACCTCCTTCGGATGCTTAGATGATGGAAAATGTGCCTCAAGCCAAAGTCTTCCACCCTCCCAGTTTGGTCCCTCCTAAGATTAATAGGCGGGAAAGAGATTTCTGTTGATAATTCACTTGACAAAATAGCATTCAGAGGAGATGCTTAAACTGACCAGTGTCAGGACATGCTAGTCATGTCTGCTGTGCAGACACACACATGCTCACCCGTAGGAAGATGCACCTTATTCCCTGGGCCATTAGGTGACACAGACATTGCAACCTGTTGTTCTTCTGGTTCTCTGCCTTACAGTCTCACAATTTCAGGTAAATGTAACTGTTGAAAGTTTCTTTTCATGCTGTGAAATAAACCTCATCTTTCACTGGAGGTTTGAATTTTACTCAGGCTTCTGTAAAATGCAGCGAACACTGGGAGTGCAGTGGGCATGTTTGCTTTTATTAATGTTTTTTCACTGCAGAATGGAAGGGCTTGATATTAAAAGAACACAAACCTCACAGCCAGCTTATTACTGTAAAGACTGCTGCAGTTCTCTGCTCAGGGGTGATGCTCATGGCTTTGAGACAGCTCCTCTACAGCACGGTAATGTAACACTAAGGAAGACCCAGGTAGAAACTATGATTTGTTAACTGAACAAGCCAAGGAAATAAAGTTCTGGTGGGGGTAACTGTATAATTCACATTTATAAAGTCATGACTGCAACTTGTCATACTATAAGAAATAGAAAATGACTGCTTAATTGTATTTCTTAACTAATAAATATACGTTGGTAACCACATAGGCAAGAAGTCCTAACTTTTGATGCCATAAGCACAGTGGTAGATCTGCTGAGCTTTGTTGTTTTTGTCTTTAGACTAACAGGTTTGCAACCTATATCGAAGGTGTGTTTAGTAGTGAGTGTATATATTTAATTTTACACTGATGTATCTTTCTAGTTCTTCCTGTTTTACCCTATAATATACAAAATGGACCAAATGGGGAAATTTCTACATTATGTTTTAGATGCAGGAGCTATTATCTTTCGTTACTTTATAAACATTGGAAGCATAATGAAATTATGTCTATTTTAAAGATTTTCTTTAAGGCACAGATAGTGGTCTGTGACTTTAATCCCAGCACTCAGAAGGCTGAGCCAAGAGGATCATAAGTTCTAGGCCAACTCAGTATATATAGGAAGATCCTGTCTCAGAAAAATAAATAATAATAATAGTAATAATAATAACTTCTTTAGTGACAATTCTATTTCAAATTATCTATGGCTCCCAAGAAATTTGAAGACATTAAAGCTGAAAATGAGACTGGGCTCTAGTTATTTTTACTCCTCAATTTGAAAGAGCTCTATCAACACTCAAAGTGAGAATCTAGTATGTTTGATTGCAAATATCAGCCCTATCATCTCAGCCTTAGTTAGCCTCAGAGCCATGCGCAGTCACAAGCAGAAGAGACACAGACTGAAGAGATGCAGATTTGAGTCTGTGTTGCCAACACCTGATTAAAGGACCGGCAGCAAGATCTTCAAGATTTCTAATCTCAGATCTCACATCTATTTATAAGACCAAAACCACTTTTCCCAAAGAGACCATTGAAAAGTTCAAAGGGAAATACTATGTAAAATACCTAGCACTGAGTCTGAAAATAGTATTTCAGTCCATTTTAGAGCTTTTTATTCTTGTGTTTGCATCTTTCATTCCTTCTTTAGTGAGCATCTTCTGTAGATGGATGGCATGCTATGTTAAGCAGCAGCAATACAAAGGTGGATAAGATTAAAACCCTGCCTCGGAAGAGTTCATAGTGTGAGGGACAGACCAAACAACAGATAACTTGTGTTCAAGATTGAGAGACTGTGGACTGTAAACCCAGAATAGTACTTCTGTGCCTCAGAAAGTCAAGGGTAATTTTCACAAACATGATGGGGATGGACTGAGTGTTAATGAATAAGGAGCAGGTGGGGAAGGACCTTCCAAAAGGAAGAGCACTGCAAAGCAGAAAAGGAATTCAGTGTTGAATACAAGAGAGTTGGAGGCCTGATAGGGGCCACTCACCAGTATGTGGAGGCTTCACACCCAGCTGTTTACATTTGTTAATTCTGGTGGAATAAACTCACCCATGAACCAATTTTTGATCCACAGTTATTTAAACTTTTCATCAAAAGAAGAAGGTTGGACCCAAGTGTTAATTCATTGCACTGTTAAGATTATCACTTTGGTGGATGCTTGTATTTCTCTGGACTATGTTTGTAGCAAACCCATTTGAGCAGTGGAGGAACCTATAGCACAGAGATGCCTACTTCACCCAAGTCCCCCATTTTCAGGATCACTTCTCATGAGAGACAGAAGAATTTGTGGAGAGTTGAGAAGATGGAAACAGATGTGATTTATGTTTTTTATTTACTTACGTTTACAGTGCTGGAGATGGAATCCAGGGCCTTCTAAATGCTAAGCAAGTGCTCTACCACAGCTGCATCCCTAGCCCTAGAATGGTTTTGTATAGATCTCTGGTAGGCATCTGATACATGGATTGAGCAAAGGCCAGTGGGTAGGAGAACAGTGAAATTGTGTCCAGTGCTGAGGCCTGAGCTGAGTAGGTAGACAACAGACTCAGATTCCAGACATATTTAGAAGGTAGAACATTCTTGTGCCTGGATAAATGGAAGGATGGGAAAGCTCTATCATAGTTTCCGATTCGGCAGTGGAATGGCTATAGGAGAATCCCATAGAACGAGAAAGGGTTCTATGGCACAAGACAGGGCAGAGGAGAAATGGCATTCATTGGGTTTGTGGTGGCAGAGGTGACAGTAAGGGACTCAGCTGCACAGTGGAATAAAAACAGAAAGTGGATGTGTGTGTGTGCCTGTGTGTATGTGAAAATGCACATGTGTTTGGGTCCTGGCTGTTGGTCTTCCCCACGCTCTGTCCACCTGTTTCTTTTGTTGTTGCTGTTGTTTGTTTGAGACAGGGTCTCTCGCTGGTACCTGGAGTTCACCAGGAAGACTAGATTGGCTGCTCCATCAGCTCCTGAGATCCACTTGTTTCCACCTCCCAGTGCTGGGATTACAGACATGTACCAGCACTATGCCTGGCTTTTTAATGTGGGTATTTGGCATCAAACCCGGGTTACTATATTTGCACAGCAAGCACTTTATCCCCAGGTCTGCCCAAAGAGTAGATTTTTTAAAGAATATAAAATTGCTGGATTTTCCTTCTTTGACGGGAATGTAAAGACTAAGCTCTTATTTGGTATCTGGGTTCACTAGACGTACAGCTTTAATCTTGGGTTCCTGCTGCTGTCAGGTGGATTGTGTTCCCATTAACTTTGCAACAGGAAGGCCACAGCTAGGTGATCTTAACATACACTCAGAGAGGAATTTTTACTGCACCAAGCCTTCAGCAATGAGCAGAATGGAATACTTTCATAAGCAGCATGTGCTCATCAAGTATTCATATTTATCCATCAGAAAGAAGCCTTTTCCTTAGGCAGCTTTCACCTCCCTTACCAAGGGGCTCCACTCTGAGACAAAAGCTAAGTTTGCATTTCTCTACCTGGCTTTGAAGAGGTCTGTACTCATTTCCCCATGCTGAACATCAACAGCAAGTTCCTGCCATCCTCTGGAATAGTATGGGGCTAGAGAGGAGGAGTGGGTACTATCTACAATCTTTTTGTTTTCTAAAGATTTATTTTTCCTATTTCTGATTATGTGTATGTATATGTGCCTGCATGTGACTATATGAGATCAGAGACATTGGATCTCCCTGGAGTTACAAGTTGCTAACAGCCTCCCAATGTGAGTGCTGGGAACGGAACTCGGGTCCTCTGCAAGAGCAGTAAAGGCTTCTGACCACGGAGTTATCTCTCCAGCGCCTAGAAAATTTTTAAAGATGACAACTGGAATAATTTAAACACTTTCAGTGAATAGGAAAGTCTGATTAACAGACAGGAAGTTGTGACTTTTTCAGTTCTGAAGGTCTGATTACTTGATAACCTTCAGTTTCTTACACCCTTTCACCCTTCATAAGCTGAGCACTTAATCTTCTAGGGCAAAGCCTCTCGGATTTCCTGGATTTCTGAGCTATTACCCCACCTGAATACTGCAGAGTAAATGCCATTGATTATGAAAGGGGCTTAGCCACAGACTTTGTGGCTCTGCTCAAGAACTTGTATAATATTTCCTTTTGGTAGGTGAACTGTGTTTAAGCACAGATTTAAGAAGTGATTTCTGCCTCTAAGTATAAATTTTTAAAAATCATTTCTTAGATAATATTAAGAATATAAATTCTACTAGCTTTCTGGTGGTTCACTCTCCAACTAAATTACCAAAGTTTTAGAAATTGTTTTTGACTAATTTGGGGGGAAGGGTGCTAGGATGGACCTTAGAGCTTTATGCATGCTTGGCAAGTGCTCTGCTGCAAAGCTATGTCTTTAGCCTCTCTTGATTTTTTTCGTAAGATGAAAAATGTTCCTATTTTTGCCAAAATGCTTTTCCACTGGGGAGATAAAAAGAAGATTTAGGACTAGGTGTGTCTGTCTATGAGCAATTGCCTACGGTGTTTGAAGCCTTCCTCTGCATTGCAACAAATGAAAAAGAAAAGAACTCCCTTAAAGAAATGGTTATTACATGCAAATAATCACTAAATATATAGCATAAGATGATTTGCATTGTGGGCAAGTTTATGATTTTTAAAAGGGGCAATGAGGGCCAGTGAGAGGGCTCAGCGAGTCAAGGCAGCTACCACTAACCTCATTAGCGCACCAGAACCCACATAGTAGAAAGGAAGAACTGACCCCCAGCCAATTGTTCTCTGACCTCTGCATACACATGCCACATCATGAGCACATGGGCACACACACAGACACACACACTAAATAAAAATGTAATTTAAAAAGTCAAGGAGACCCCTGCCCCCCCCAAAAAAAAAGGCCAGGTGTGGTGGCCCATGCCTTTAGTTCCAGCATATGGGAGGCAGAGGTAGGGGAACCTCTGAGTTCCAGGTCAGCTGGAGCTACAAAGAGACCCGATCTCAAACAGTCCAAAACAACAACAATAACAACAAAAAAACTCAAGAGCATGAATCTGACGTGCTGCACTCTTGTAATCCCAGTGCTTGACTGTGGGCTTAAGGCCAGCCTGGGCTAAGTAGCAAGTATCAGACTAGCCTGGACTACAAAGCAAGACCTGACTCAAAAATGAAAAGTGGAGTTAGGAGGGGAGAAGGGAAAACCATGGAAGAAGAGAGAAAAGGAGAGAGAGAGGAAAAGAAAAAGGATTACCATGAGTCTGAACAGCGAGTTCCAGAATAGCCTGGTCTACAAAATGAGATTGCACACCCTCTAAAACAAAGAAATAAAACAGGAAGAGGAAAGAGGAGAATAAGAGAGAGAAAGAAGCAAGGTGTAGTTCCTGCCTGTGATCCCTGCATGCGGGAGGCTAGGACAGAAGAGCTGTGGGTTTAAAGACAGCCTGGGCAACCTGGTGAGTTCCAAGTTAATCTGGACTGTGAACTGAGACACTGTCTTACGCCCTTCCCCACAATAAAGGAAAGAAGGAGGAAGAAAGGTAGAAGAAGGGGGAAGATAACATCGGGACTTCCAGCAGGGAGTGTGAAGAAAAGGCTGAGTTTCTTCATTGCTGGCCACTCCACATCTAGGCTGCTGGGGCCACTGATGTTGACCTAACGGCCTGCTCCAGCCTGCGCTGCTTGAGTCACTGTGCTGCTCTTCACAGCATCTGAAGAGTGGATGCTCACAGACACCTGAGTGTGAAGGATGCAGGGCTTTGCTGAATTTCCTGTTCCATGGTTTCTGGACTCATGTCATTGTATATGAAGTAATAATCTCACATGCATGCAGCACATGCATTGCCAGGATTTGTGTGGTTCAACACAATCTTCTCTTGACATTTTGGATCCTCCAGCCATCCTAAAGGGAAAGCAGCTTTAAGATCAAAGGCAGACTGCACTTCAGCAGTAAGACTGGCACCTCTAGTAGACGACAAAAGGACAAAAGCCTAAGAAGAATCACACTTATCTTATACATGTATCTAAATGTGTACGCGCCAGGGAGATAAACACCTCCAAGCCAGTTTTAAAAAACGCAGTTCTTCCTAAGTATGAATGGTGCTAGTGTTTGCCACCAGGGCCTGGGATTTTCATGGTATCTCTGCAGCAAAATCTGATGAGTTAATGACATTTGAGAGCCAGGAAACAGCTCCATTTCTGAACAATGGAGACGGAGATGTAGAGGGAGAAGAAAGTAGAGTTTGTCACCTTGCTTTGTAGCAGGGATTCCTGAGCACCAAGTGTGGAGATGCCACACAGCGTCAAACCAGGGTTGCCAGGTACAGATGGGAATCCTTCAAATTCAGTTTCCCTGCAGATCACCAACAAGTGAAAGTCTAACAGACATTCACATTCATTTGTGGATGTCAGCCTCTAATGAACAGGCCTATATGCCAGCATTTTATAGACTTTGGAGGCAAGAAGGAATTCAGAGGTCTTTCTACTTAGCACCTTATTTTAGGAGTAGAAAAGCAGACTTGTGAACACTCACATACACACACACACACACAGAGTTCAATACATCTGAGTCTTGTGCCAAATCATTTCTTACAGAAAATATGTCCAACTCAGGAAAAAGAAAGGAACAAATGACTCAGAGTAAAGCCACCAATTTTCTGGACCAGTTTCAAGACGGGCCAACAGTTCACTCTTCTTAATTTTTGTCTTTTGTTTGCTTGTTTGCTTTTTGTACTTTGTTGTTGTTGTTTTCAGACAGAAGCCTAGTTGGCCTACCGACACCAGGCTGGCCTCCTAGACCAGGCTGGCCTCAGACACACAGAGACCGATATACCTCTGCCTCTACCTCTGAGATTAAATGCATATACAGCACCATACCTTGCAATTTTATCTTTTTTTTTTTTTTTTGAGATAGGACCTCACTGTACAGCCCTGGCTGGGCTAGAACTCAGAGAGTCACCTGCTTATGTCTCCCAAGTGCTTGGATCAAAGGCATACACCACCATGTATGGCCAATTTTAGAATTTTTAATACAAATAATATTTGATGTATTTTTAAACCACCGCAGAATAAACTAAGGAATAAGAGTGGTCAGATAGGACAGCCGCCTGCATTTTCCATTGATGGTCCCCGTTGCCTGCTCCAGAGGAGACACAACCATCCGAGGCTGCCTCCGAAGTGGCAGAGTTGGCATCAGTAAGTGCTGTGTTCCGTCTCATCGATTTCACCTGTTGTAGGGATTCTGCTGAGAGCAATGGACGAAAATTGGGGTTGACAGAAAATGTGATTTCTGGTGATGCAAGGGGCATTTTCAATGCTGATATGTGGTGGAGAGAAAAGCAGACTTTTCTGGGTCAGGAACGGCAGGAGTGGAAGGGTTGAAGGCACTGTGAGTGACCTGGAGAAGTTGGGTGCAGGGCTGTCTCATCACATCTCATCCTGAGCAATGGTGCCTGGAGCCTCAGCTTTGGTTTATGTTATCTGTTAAAATGTTACTATCAAAGTGAACAAGGAGGAGCAGTAGTTCACACCTATAATCTCAGCACCATGACTAAGTAAGAGGATTGTTCAGAGTTTAAGGCCAAATCAGACTCTGTAATAAGTTCTGGCCAGTTTGAGATACAGAATGAGACCCTGTCTCAAAACTTGTCACCAAAACCAACAATAAACCAAGAATGCCAGTGCGTGCCTATAATCCTAGCACTTGGAAGGCAGAGGAAGGTGGCTTTTGTGAAACTACATAGTGAGTTCCAGGCCAGTTGGGGCTACAGGAAGACCCTATCTCAAAAGAACAAGTAAACAAAAAGCAATAAACCAGGTGGTATGTACTTATAATCCCAGCACTCATGAAGCCAAGGCAAGAGGATTGCAACAAGTTCAGGGCCAGTGTGGTCTATACAGCAATTTCTAGTTCAGCCAGAACTACATAGTGAGACTCTGTCTACAAAAAAATTTAAAACATGAAAAGAAGGCAACAACAAAAAATGCTACTGGAATATGTGCCTGCACACCTAGGTGGACATTCTTTTCTATTTCGTAACTCTACAATCATTCCCTAGGTAGCTGTCCTCTGGTGTTTGGTTCTTGGACACACACATACACATATGCACATACATATACATGCTGTAAATATCAAAATTTGATGATGTTCAGGTCCCTTACATAAAATAGTATGTGCAGTGTTTGTGAGACCTGGGACTGCCCACATTTAACCTGAACCTCCAAAGCCAGTCCAGAATAAGAGATTGCAGGTCTATGGAGGAAAATAATTTGTGCTATCAGTATGCTAGTACATTCACCAGTGGAAAGGTGAGAAAACTTCCTGTAAAACAGCCTTTCTTAAACATCATTGTTTACATGAGAAAGAGAAATATTTGTTAAAGGCAAGGGAAATATTTTGTTAAATGGGTGTGTTATTTCCCTATTCTATCTTATTATTTCCTCTTCTATCTTTTCAAAAAACATTTATTTCTTTTATGTGTATGAGTGTTCTGTCTGCATCAATGTCATGCAGAAGAGGGAGGTCAGAAGAAGGCGTTGGATCCCCTGGAACTGGAGTTATGAATGGTTGTTAGCTGTCATGTGGGTACTGAGATTTGAACCAGGGTCCTCTGCAAGAGCAGCCAGTGCTCTTAACCACTGAGCTGTCTCTCCAGCTCCTCCTATTCTATCTTGCGCATTGTATATACATTTACACAGAATGTGTACATGTTAAAATGTGATTTCATGACCAAAGGACCGCTTGCTTCATGGAATGGTGTGTTAAAATGAATGCTGCTTCTTAGTCTAGGTATCCACATTGACTTCAATCACCTTTTCACTTGTCATAAATGCAGACTATGAGCAAACTGAGTGACTTGTAAATGTAGGTTTTGCTACTCACCATGTAAAAACTTGCAGAACTTTGAAAAGATTCTGATTCAGCACATTTTCCTTTACGATAGGTCCCACAACCTGAAATTAGATATCACTCAACTTTTAAACATGGAGCAAACTGTAAACTTTTTAAAAGGAACTCCTCTTTATTAGATCTATGAAATCCAGGCAAAGAATAATATGAAACGGAACTAATGGAAAGTCATTCCCTTGAAGAGAAGTCAAAATGGAAACTTCTAGAAAAAGGCTGAATCACCCAGTGTGTTTCAAAGAACTAATGTGTGGATGTCAGAAGATCAGTTCTAATGAAATGCGAAGGATATTATTCTTAATGATATTCTCCTTTTAAGGCTGTGAAAGGGTAACATCTGAGGGATGAGAGAAATTGCTGACACAAATGGGACTCACGACACCTTTGTTCTCTGTCACAGCTGCCAACAGCCAGCCACCATCAGGAGAAGGTGAATTTGGCAAATGACATGAAGGTTCTTCAAGGCAGAAAAATCACAGGAAATCTTCAAAGGTACTCATACCAAATTGTATCACTGAACTAGTTCAACCGCCGGAGCACCCTGTGTCACTTAAAGTGGGAAATGGCCAGGGTGGATGCGAAAGCTAAGCGTTAGCAGAAATGGGAGAGTCCTTGGTCCTGCCCTGTCCTACACCAGTCTCCATCTTGGTGGAGCAAGCTATGAAAGGTCTTAAGTATGGCAGACACCATGACATCAGTTCTCAAGAATGTCCCAACAACCATGGAAAAATATGAAACCCTGAGTCACACGACTAAACATGATTAGCAGCTGAGGACACTGGGTAGAGTTCTGCCACATGAGAGGTCAGGCACAGCAGGCCAGCCAGCTCAGTCATCCCAGTGTGCTGTGCAGATTTCACCCGTCTTGTTCACAGCTTGTCACCACATTTTCTTGCCTTGGAGGATAACCATTGGTAGCTAGATTGTTGTGGGAGCAGGGGAGATCGGTGGAACCCACCACGGCAATTAGACACTGGTTGTAAAAGCATTCTCAGGAGTTGGGTTCCCAAGAGTTTACGTTCCCAGAAGCTATTCCTCAAATGTGAAATTCCACCTCAGCCCAAGCTTATGTGGTAGAAACTGCCGAGTTCTTTGGGTTTGAAATTACTGCTCTTCAACATCCTTTGCCCTTTGCTTGGTTTCCCGTCTACGGCTTGCCTTGGCCCATGTTGTCTTGGAAACAGTTCTCTAATTACCAGAAAGTTCATGAACCTCACATAGAAAAACAAAACAACAAAATCTTCGGTTCTGCTCTGTCTGAGTTTCAGCTTTGTCTTTTGAGGGGTATGTTATTCAGCTTCTCTGTGAATGACACATGAAGAGGAGAAAGGTTGGAAGCGTCTGGGCACCTGGGGTGATTTGGCCTGTGATCCTCAGCAGTTTCCCTCTCAGAGCTTTGTCTGAAGATGGGTTGAGATATCACCACGAAGGGATGCTTACTCTGGGTCCATTGCTTATTATCCACAAGCAGAAACAACAGGAAGGGAAGACACTGAAAAGACCCTTGCGTCCGGGCTACAAACAGCTGGGCACAGTAGCACACATCTGTAATCCCAGCAGCCGACAGCTGAGTCAAGATCAAGAGTTTGAGGCCAGCCTAGGCTACAGAGCAACACCCTGTTTCAAACCAAACCAAACAATCAAAAACTTCTACAAATAGGAGCAGAAGACACTCCAAAACAGCAAAAGACACATGTAGTACTAAGTTCTATAAATGCAGCTGTACCTTCATGAGAGTTCTTTATCTTCTCCAGCTTACCAAACATCTCTTTATGAGCCTCTAGGCCAGTGCATTCTGGTTTCTGTAGGACAGAGGTTGGCCTCAGTATGATGCCAATGAAAATTAACTACAGAACTGAGAAACCTTAACAGTTCCTGTTCTCCCAAGGGACACTGGAGACCTACCATGCTGCAGGATCTTAGTTTCTTCCATGTTATGAAAACAGCAGCTTTCTAGAACTCCATTCTGCTTACTATCTGGCCAGTAATTTTTCATTTCACGCTTTTCTCTCATTGATGAGCAATTTCACCCCTTTAAGTGTCTGTCCTTTTCATTTTTCATGTTTTTCTTACAGAAAATAGATGTGTTTCTTTTATTATTGGATCAGAGTCCCTCATTCAACTTTAACACACAGGACAGCTATGTCTTAGAAATCTGTGGCTCCCGGTGAGATCTGGCTCCATCTCCTTTTCCCATCTTTGGGCTGGAAAATTTAAATTTCACATTTGACTGGCTTCCTCCCACCCCTCACCCAACTCCATCATTTGATTTGGATTAGATAAGTCACTGGGTCACTTTCTACCACATCTGCATTCACATACCCACAATCCTCCTGGCTAGGGAATTTGTTCAAAGAAAAAGATTGTTTTAGAGTGAACCTGAATGGTGGGGTTTACGTGATAAAGACCACTTTATTGATGATAGGGTTTCAGTATTCTTGTCTGTGCGTTTTTCTTTGCCTGTCATCAGTGTACACTTTTAATCAATATTCTCCCATCTTTAACAATATTCTCCCATCTTTAACAACTACTTAGGGAGGCCAGGGAAATGGTTCATGGATAAAATTGCTTGCCATGCAAGCCCAATAACCTGAGTCTATTTTCGAGATCCCATGTTGAGACAGAAGGAAAGAAATGATTCCACAGAGTTATGCTCTGACCTCCACACATACCACGTCCACACAATAATAATAAAGTTAAACACACACAGACTCACACATACACACAGAAGAGCTTGGGCTGGGGCTGTAGCTCAGTGCTAGAACAACTGCCTCGCATGCATAAGGCTGGGTTCAATTTAAAGCACGAATGAATGAATTCATGAATGAATGAATAGATAAATTTGATGACTTACAATTTTTGAACTTGGCATCACCACCAAAATACTGAAACAAGATATCCAGGAGATGTTGGTGGCAAACCCCAAGCAGTTTCAGGGGTTTTCTGGTGGATGGTGGAGCAGCTCTCTCTGTGATGGTGGGAGTTTACAGAACAGCTGGCTCACATCTTAGAAAATCACAAAGAGTGCTTGGGTAGAAACAGAAAGGGATATCACCTTCAAAATTCCTCCCCTAGTGACCTGTGTCCACCAGCTAGACCTTGTCTCCCAAAGGTTCTACAATCTCTTGAAAGATGGCTGCCAGCTGGGGACCAAGTGTACCAACACATGGGACTGTGGGGGACATTTTGCACTTAAACTATTACAGTTGGATTGCTAGAAGATTACCTCTTGTCCTAAGGCCACACAGATTGTAGTATAAGAAGGCACCAAAAGAATTACACGTCACTGCACTGACTCAAGGCTTGGGACATCTCCAAGATTCTCATAAAAAAATATTCACACCCGTGGAACTAACTTGAGTTTAGACTACTAAACTTGTAGAGCCTGATTTTCAACTAGAAATAAACCTGTCAAAATGGAAATGGCTGATGTTGTACCTTCTGGGCTCTAATACTGCACTGTTGGACAAAGTTTTGTTCACAGAGGTGGGAAAACTCATAACAACAGATGTTTGAAAGAAAACGGATTGTTTGAAAAAAAATTAAAGCCTTGCGTAGACGAGTTGATGTCTTATTAGAAAAAAAAAGAGAAAAGGATCTCACACAGTACAAGCTGGCATCCAAATCATTATATTCCTAAGGATAACACTGAACTTACAATTTCTTATTTCCTCCTCCCTAGTGCTGGGATTATTAGCTTGTACCACTAAGCCTAGTTTTAGTTCTATCAAGTGTTGAGGCTCAAACTGAGGACTTCATGCATATCAGACATGCACTCTACCAGCTGGGCCACATACATCCTCAGTCTTGGTAATACCTATTTGAGATGAAATTTTAAAAAATTTTGGTTACATTTATTTTGTGTGCGCATGTGAATGTGAGCATACAGAGCATGTGTGGTGGTCAGAGGCCAACTTGAAGGAGTCGAACCCCTCTTCACCATGTGGGTCTTAGGAGTCAGCCTCAGGTGGTCAGACTTGGCAGCAAGTACTTTTACACACTGAGATACCTTACTATCCCATGATGGAAATTTTTAGCTTCATAATGATAATTTAATTAGCTCTGTGTCCCTGGCACTTTATTTTTTTATAATAAAGTCAAATTCAGTATATTAAGTTAAATTTAAGGAACTTTAAATTGTTCATGAACTATAATAGTAAACCACATCTTTTCAAGGAGTCCGTATTATGTGCAGACCCCAAATACTATTAAAATGATTCATCATGGTACCCAAAAAGCATTTAATGCTTGTTGTGGAATATAAAGTTCTGGATTTAGGAATGCTGGGTATACAAGTAAACGCTTCTGTTTTGTGAACACCTTTTCTTATCTTTGAGCATTTTTCATTAAGGAGAGCAGCAGAATACCAACATTATTTAAATGTATCTACTAAATGTATCCTGTTAAAGAATTAACTTTAGAAAAACAAGTCACACACCATTCAAACAATCAGTTTTTAGGTTTAATAATAGAAAATTATGGAGTGGGAGAGATGACTCAGCAGTTAATAGCACAGTCTGCCCTTGCAGAGGACCACAGTTCAGTTCCCAGCAACCCATGTGACACCTCACAATAGTCCTTAGATCCAGTTCCAGGGGATCCAGTGCCCTCTTCTGGTCCCTGCAAGCATTGCACCTATATCAGACATGTACACATGCACACAAAACACTCATACACATTAAAAAAAAAAATCTTCATAATAGAAAATGCTATTATGTGACTGTATTCAAAAATTTTTTTTTATCTATTTTAGTTTATATGGTGCTGGGGATTAAATCGAGTCCTACCGCTGAGCCTCATCCCTAATTCCAAAGGCAGCAATTTTATACGGTAGTATTTAATATTTCACATAACTGCAGGCATGGAAGATAGAGGATTTCATTCTGATTTTTCTTCATAACAAATCAGTTGACAATTTCTGCATTGTCGTCTTAGTCCTTTTAACTGGGCATAATGTTCTGTCCTGTGGTTGTGAGAAGTTGCTTTTGTTTTTTCCCTGCAAAAGCTGTCATTCCAAAAGCACAGGCAGTACATTCCTTCTTCAGTCCATGTGACTATATTCCAGTGCCATTTTGTCTCTAAAACTAGTGTCTTCGGCATTGTCCTTTCACCCTTTTGCAGCTAAAAGACTTTGACATGTGTGTAAAACAAAAATCTAATCAATAAGCAAGGGTTAGTAAGGAAAAGTACACATTTGCAGACATGTTCATAACTAAATAGGTTTATTTAATCAGCACATTCTCAAAGCCCAGTGAGATTTGTTGGGTTTGTTTCATGGTTCTTTTCATGTGAAGGACGAGCTGGGCTACTTGCAGCCTGCTGAGTTTGTGTTCAGAGAAGACTGCAGGTGCCAACAGGATGAGAACCACAGGCGCGTCAGGTTTTGCAGTCTTTAGCTGGCTCCTTCCTCTCTGTTCCCATCTGGCCAAGACCTGTCCCAGTGTTAAAAAAGGCTAACCCTCAGTGACTCCAGCTTCCATGAAAACAGTGCTTTGTTTTCCATAGTGAGAAAGCACACTGCAGGGATCTTGCCTGATCAGGGGAAGCCCCTTGGCTCTTGCCATAATGACACATTCAGCAGGAAGTTAGAGGAAAACAGCTATTCCCCTGGTGAGAGAATGCATCCTAATTATCTTGGGTGGGGGCTGGGAGACATTCACAAGTGACCATCAAGAAAAAAAAAAATGGATGATGTCATTCTCTGCTGGGACAATCACTGAAATGAAATCAGGTCACACAATAGTCTTGTTCTGTGTTGAGAGCCACAGGTTGTTAGGAGAGATTCCTGTGCTGTGTTCTTTCTCCTGAAGGTTCTCAGAGCCCCTGCTTGCATGAAGCTGTCTCTCCCCAAACCTTGAAGACACACAAGAAATGCGGACTCTCCAGTCAAGGCTACGGTACCGCTCACTGGGATCCCACCATTTCTTTAAGGGACCACAATTCAGGTCTTAATAAATCTTAAAGAAGTGTCCCAATTCTTGCAGCACATCTTATATAAAGAAATAATACAGTTGCATAGCTTGGTATCAGATCAGATTTTTAAATCAGTTCTCCTTGTAGGATGGCATACTTGAGTTAAGAAGGAATATATTCCTCAGAACAAAGCCTCAGGAAGTTACTTTCTAGAAGAAATGCTGCCTTATGGCCTGTTGGATTATTTTGGGGGTTTGACTAATTCTGTTTACAACAGAAGCATTTCATCTGTGTTGGTTGATCCTGAGTTTCTAGTTCCAGCATCAAATATACTCCATTTTAGATTTCTTCTCACATTAGTTTCCCGATTTGACCTCATTTATCTGTTTCGATTTCACTAGAGTGCATGATAATTATAAATGAAGGCTAAACTTTCAAAGAATCCATCCCCAGAATAATTAAGTGGAAAGGTCAAATCCTGTTATTAATATTCTGTTGTTTCTGCATTAATAGAGCTTTAAAGGAAAAAGGAATCGGTCAAGGCTTTTTCTATGTGGTTTGAATAGTAGAATTACAACACTGTAGTCAGGTTCTTTACAAAACATCTGCAGCTTGGAGATGTGTAGAAAATGCTCACTTTTGGTAAACCATTGCTCTTCAAGACTATCATGCATTCCAGGTTTACATTGGAATGCATATTCGTCTTGTGATTTTGTTCTCCGTTTAAGAGGGATGCTTACATTGCTATCTACGGTGTTGGGGAAGTTGTGATGTGTATGTGACAAATGTGTTTGAAAACCCCTTTGACCGCTGCTAAACTTCATAGAGACACCTTCTGATAGTTCTTTTGGGGCAGATTTTAAAATAAACATCAATAATTTCTGAAAATGAGAGGTAATCTGGCTATAAGGTCTTTGAGAAAGGATAATAATTTTAAATTTAAAAAGCAAATAAATATTTCCAGACTCTGTCAGCATTATCATAAACTCCTAAATTTTCATTTCCTATTACCTCTATTTTTTTACATTTATTTATTTATTGTGTGTATGTGTGCATGCACATGTGTGTGTGTGTATAAGCTCAGGATGGTGTACATGTGAAGGTCAGAGGACAACTTGGTGGAGCTATTCTGTTTTTCAATCTACCACACAAGTTCCAGGGTTCAAATTCAGGTTGTCAGGCTTGGCTGCAAGCACCTTTCCCCACTGAGCCATTTTAACAGCCCTCCTATTAGTTCATTGCCTTGAAAGTCATGAAAATCTGCTATCTACAGTTAGTGCACATCAGTGTTTAAAATGCATCAATTATTTTAAGCAAACTTATTTACAAAGTAAGTCACTTGGTTGTGGCTTCATATAATGGGATCCACAATAAAATTAATTAAAAGAAACTATTAGCTTTTCTATTTTTTACTAATAAGTGATTTAAACAATTTGATGCCTTTTTTAAAGATAGGCATTCACTATGTAGCTCTTGCTGCTCTGAAACTAGCTATGTAGACCAGGTGGCCTTGATCTCACTGACATCTGTCAGCCTCTGCCTCCTGAGTGCTGGAGTTAAACATATGTGCCACCATGGCCTGCTTCGGATGCATTTTTGTATATATAAAAACTCTTTTTACATATAGTCTAAATGTGTCACGTGACTGAATCCACCTATACTCTACAAATTCATGGGTCCTTGGTCCGTTCAGATGCACAGAGGCCATGAGATAGGGTCCAGCAGCTGTTCTGAGTGGCTAGTATGGTGCTGTACAGGTCACTCGTATTTTTGAGTGTGTCTTTTGTTGATAAAAAAACTGAATTGAGAACCAAGGTGTTGGATCTGGTATTAGACATTTACTATGTAACTTTCTAGGAAATCTGAGTGTGTGCTTGTCTTATTGTCCCTCACTGGGACGCTGTAAATAAAGAATACAGAAGCACTTTAGGGTTAAGAAACAGCAGTAGGAAGCCACTCAAACGTAACTGTTATTGCTGTAATATTAAAAGACGAAGGCACTGTGTGGTAATCATCAGTGGCCATCATCCTGTGTTATTCCCAGCACCTTTTTTCCCCCTTATTATTCTCTGAGCTTTATGTCTCTCTGCCAGTAAACTAATCCCAACGTGCAGTTTTTGATGGTTGGCAAAAATTCAAAATGTTTTGCAAAGAAGAAAAAAATAAAAGCTATAAACTCCCTAGTGTTTTAACTATGTATTCAATTCTTTAAAATTCTTAAATAAAATGAAATAGAGTGAATAATATTTATGAGCTGAAGCATTAAAAGTGAAAAGAATTAGTGTAGACATTTATACACTCAAGAGCTGTTGAAGTTCAGCTAAGGGTTGACTCCAGAACATCTTTAACAATTAGAAAGAAGACTAATGTAAGACTAACTCCCAAGGGATGGGTATTACTGCTTTTAATATCTTGTTGATTGGCTCCTGTCATCCATTAAAATGGTTGAGAGAATTGTCTTTATCAGGATCCTCCAGACAGAAGCCAGGGCAAACCCACCCCACCCCACAAATGACATCCCACTGCTGGCTGTTATTACCTGTCACAGACTTCTTTTCTCCCTGGGAAATGTTCAATTTTCTTGTTGGCCTTTCCCACCCTGAGCATTGATTTATAGAGGAACTTCTTTGAAATATGTCACATCCAGTCTCAGCTTAGTAGTGCTGAAATGTCCCCTCCGGGTGAACAGTGAGGAATGTAGTTTACATTTCTCATCTGCAAGTCCACCCAGTTTAAAGAACTTTCTGGGTATGGAAATATCAAGACAGGGTTTGTATGGCATGACTTGTGTATACACATATGAGCATCCATTCTAGCAACAACTAGCCCCTCAGGATGACAGACAATAATTCTAACTGTCAAAGCACTAGACTTTTGTTAAGCATCAGCTCATAGACAATTGACCTGGTTATACCAAGACTGAGCTATTGGCCTTTGCGGATGTCTAGAAGTATACACGATGATGCCCATTGGAATGGTGTGACAAGGAACCTTTCTTGGGACTAGAGAGATGGCACAGCAGTTAAGAGCACTGACTGTTCTTACAGAAGACTAAGTTCAGTTCCCAGCACTCACAGGGTGGCTAACAACTGTCAACCATCAGGAACTGCAACTTCAGAGGATCTGAAACCCTCCGGAAGATATGCATTCTGAGATAGGTTCATATAGTGGAACAAGGGGTAGAGAGAACACTACTGCACCTCTTAACTCTTGTCAGCGAAGCTCCCTCATGCAACAGAGGGCAACGAACACAAATAGTCAAAGCATAGAGAACAAGCGTCTGCAGAGTATGGGTCCCTGGAGAGGACATCTACATTAAATAAACTTCACCTACCAGGGGCTCAGGGATCATTGTAGAAGAGGAGGTGAAGAGATTCTCAGAGCTAGGGGAGGAGATGCATGACCACATGGGAATAGAGTCTGACAAGCTTCTGGGACCTTGCTCATAGGAACCTACAGCAGCAGTGGGTTGGCCTTTTGACTATCCACCTTCCTCTGATCAAAAAGTCAGCTCAAAAGGAAAACTAGACTGCTATGAATGACAGAAATTGAGGAGAGAAGGCCTCCACTTTCATATTCAAGATTTCTTTCTAAAGTCTTAATACAATATCTGAACAGATGTTATGTAAAAAATATAACTGAGGGGTTGGCGAGATGACAGAGTAGTCAAGAACACTGGCTGCTCTTACAGAGGACCTGGGTTCAATTCCTAGCACCCACATGGCACTTAACAACCATCTGTTACTTCAGTTCCAGGGGATCTGATGCCCACTTCTGACCTCCATGGGCACTACATGACATGCATGCACCTACATACATGCAAGCATTGTACTTATACACATAAAATTAAAATAATAAATAAAATGTTTATATATATATACATATAACAAGAATGTCAGATTTATAGAAGTCTCTTAGGAATCTGTGATTCTAGAAATCTCTGAGTACATATTTAATACCTACATAGCTTTAATTAATGACTTAAGGGGTTCCTAAAACTCAGAAGTATTCCAATTACACACACACACACACACACAGAGAGAGAGAGAGAGAGAGAAGCACATCACCTACTTCATAGGTCGATTCAGGCTCTCAGAATATTGTTATCAATATTACCTGATTTTTAAATATTCAGTCTCCCTTTGAGTCTATTAAGATTCTTGAAAGTCTTTTGCTCTTTTTCACTGTATATCTGGTCTCTTTCAATAAAAAGCAAGCAGTATTTTAGGTCAAGAAAGTCTGCTGTGAATACGATGTCAGCTCTGTTGGTTCATTCTTTTAGTTACCTTCGGCAAGTCACCATTTTAACTCTGTTCTTTGATTAAACAACTGCCGGGTGAAAATAATAATTTGATCTCTGCATGCACGTTAAGGACCCCTGCAATTCCAATACTGTAGAACAAAGCCCCACCGCATTATTGTGGGAAACTTTTCAAAGTAATGATTGTTCTTATTTCAGGCCTGAGTGACATGATGCTGAAAGTGCAGAGATTGAAGTCTGTGGTTGCAAAACTGCCTAAAACTAAGGGTTTTATTTCACTTTGTTTTTTTCCAACATTCTCCCCCTGGTTTACATTGCCCAGTCAAGAATTTAAAAGGAGCCTTTGCCAAAGCCTCAGGTTCCACCTGGTTTGGGGTTGAAACCACATGAAGCCACTGCATCCTGAAATGATCTACCAGCTTGGGTTCTCTTTCAGGGTGAGCCAGGCTCACATGAAACTTGGCCAAGTCTTTAGATGAACCTGCTCAAAGTTCTGATTTTAAATCAGACTCTAAAATGAGGTCACTCATCTAGTTCTGCCTTTCAGAAAGCTGTCATTGTAAATGTCCCCAGAGTGTGTATAATTATTACTAAGGGCTGAGGTGTAAGAACACCTGGTAGTGTACTGTGGGGGAGAATTTCCCAGGCACTTGGCATTCATTCTAATTGGAAAACCAGACAGACTTGGGAATAGAGACTCTGGTGTCAGGCAAAACATTTTAGAGAAAGAATTTCTTTTGATGTCTCAACAAAAGGGTTTTCAAGTAAATAGCTCAGAGACCTATCTAATTCATTTTTGCTTTGTTTCTTCCTGTTCTAAATGTCATGATTGCAATCGATATTCATTGAGCATTACTGCCTGCCAGGTGTATTTTAAATTCCCGTCCCTGTGACAAAACACCTGAGAAAAATCAACTAGTAAAAAGTTGTGTTTGCTCTCGTGGTCTTCTTATTTGGGCCACCGTAGGAGAGCGCTTCATGGCAGAGGTATATGAGACAGGAGGCTGCTCACTTCATGGAAGGGACAAGGGTTCCAAGGCAGGCCTCCTAACAGCCTTACTTACTTCCACTAGACATCACCACCAAAAGATTCCACCACCTTCCCGTAAGAGCACAGGTGGACAAAAAAGCCTTCAATACAAGGCCTTTCAGGGACATCTAAGAACCACTACAGAGCCAGGCATGGTGGTGCATGCCCATAATTCCAGCCCTTAAGAAGGCAGCAGGATCACAAGTTTGAGATCATCCTGTGTGTGCTACATAATGAGATCTTGTCTCAAGCACAACAAAACACTGGACAAACAACAGAAAAAGAGCCTATAGCATATACCAAGTCTTGTTCTAAAACTTTGAAATCCATCAATGAGAGTAAAATATTTACGGATGGATGCAGAAGTCTGTGGTTCTCATATTCCAGCAGGATATAATATAGATAACATAGACAGTAAATAAATATATTATAATTTATTTAATTTATTCAAATAATTATATAAATAAATAAATCAAAGAAAGAAAGATAATATACCTAGTCATATCAATCAAATGCTTATAATCTATTAGAAAGTAATAAGTGCTATGAAATACAAATGGAGCAAAATTAGTAATTAACAGAAACTCACCGAGATAATATTTAGGCGAAAGCTTAAAGGAAGTGAAGTCACAATCAAGTATCTATTTTTAAAAAAGATTTTATTAATTCTTATTGTATGTATATAAGTATTTTGCCTGTATGTATGTAAGTGCACCATGTGCACCTGATGCCTGTGGAGACCAGAAGAGGGCATCAGAGTTAAAGATGGGTGTTAGCCACCATGTAGGTGCTGGGAATACACCCAAGTTCTCTGGAAGAGCAGTAAATGTTCTCAACTGCTGAGCCACCTGTCCATACCCCATAATCAAGTACCTTAAAAAAGAACATTGCAGGGGCTGAGGGATTAAGAACAGATACTGCTCTTGCAGAGGAACAGAGTTCCATTCCCAGCACCCATACCAGCCCATAAGATGGCTCTCAACCACCTTTAACTCCAGCTCCAGTGGATCTTTCAGCTTCCACTCATGCACAGACTTCCCATACAGACATAAACACATACGCATAATTAAAAATAGTGAAAGAAATCTTTATAATGAAGAGCATTCCAAATGGAATAGTTAGAGCAAAAGCCCCAGGCTAAGAAGCTGAGAGACCATGATAGTGAAAATGGAATAAGTACGCAGCTCAGTGGTGGGAAGTGATGTCAGAGTCACAATAGGCCAGCACATGACCCCTAGGCCATGGGAAGATTTGGGCTATTTCTCTGGATGAAAGGGAAGCCATTATAGGATTTTGTACAAAAGAATAGTGCATTCTGATTTATATTTCCAAAGGCCCTCTCTGCCGTGCTGGAAGTAGATGGTAGATGAACAAAGGCGAAAAGAAGAGACTTATTATGAGGCTTTTGAAATAGATAAGAGTACTTCACACTTACTGACAGCATTAGAAGCAGCAGAAAAAGACAGGCTTAGCTATCTTTAGAGAAAGAGCCGACAGTATTGCCTGATAAATTGAATGTCATATGTGAAAGCAATTAGAAAAGGAAGGAAGGGAAGAGAGCGGGGACAGAGGGAGAGGATGGAGGAACGAAGGAGTTTAGCAGTCTTAGGAACTGAGTTGGAGACACCTCCTGGATCTCCCATTGGAATATCATTTATGAGTCTGTTATTTGGAAAGCATGGTTGCATTTGGGAGTCGTTAGCGTGATGTCTGCCATGAGCTGGAGGATCTGGCATTCAGAGCTGGAAGAGAGATCAAGCTAGGTATAATGGCACAAGCCTGCAGTCCCAGTACTCAGGAGGCTGAGGCAGGAGGACCTTGAATTCAAGGAGAGCTTGTCTCAAAATAAACAAATGATCAATAAAACAAGAAACAAGAACAGAGGTCAGCAGGAGACATTGAAAAGAACTCCACTGAAGTAGGAGGAAGAGAAAGGGGCTAGTTCCCGAGAGGCTAAAGGAAGACAGTATTTTAAGAATACAATAGTCAACTCTCTGACAGGTACAATATGCTGAAGATTGTTAGGTAACTACTGGATTTTTGTACCTTTTGGTTATTAGTGATACATACAAACACAGCTTTGGCATAGGGAAAGAGAACCAGATGAAAGTAGAATAAAGGAGAGAAGAGAAACAAAGACAGAAATATGGTGACTTTTACACGAATCTTGCCATCAGTAGAAGAAATGGAACAGTAGAGATAAGACTATTTTTAGACAGTTTAGACACATAGCAATGCTTACATGGAAATAGGAATAATATTATTTTGTGGGGGAAACATGGTGTTTTAGGCAAAAGAGAAGATATCTGGATTTTAAAGATGTGAGAAAAGTTGGAATCTAGTCCACAGATGCAAGAACTGACTTTAGAATGAGAAAACACAGGTAGTTCAGCTACTCAGAGAGAGAAGGGTGTGGTGCCCTTGATGCTGTGTGAGCAGGGCTCCAGGCTGTGGAACGACCTGCAGTGACTTCTGTTTCCTCAGTGAAGTGTGAAACAAGGTGATGCTGAAGGTCAGGGAATAATGTGGGGAGAGGGGAGCTGAGCAAAATTGATATCTGAGGGAATGAAAGCGTTGGTTGGACTGGGGAAATGAAGGAAGATGGCCAGGCAGTGTTGGGAATTACTGCAGACTCATGGCCCTGAGTGTCATCTGAGAACACTCCAGGTGAGCTGATGATTCCCTCCAGGTGTGGGGAGCTGCAGAAGTAGACAAGGCAGGGAGTTGGACTGACTCTGTTTGGGTGGTGCCAAGTAAGGACACCAAGGTGATAGGAAGAGCACCAAGCAGAGAGCAAGGCGGCAGTGAAGGGAGCTGAGGGTTTCAAAGGTCTGTCTGTAAGGGGTTTAACCTGATGAGGCACAGTAACATTGTCAAAGGAACTTGTCAGGTGGCAGTGGGCGGGTCAAAGGGCTGAATAGTCTGGAGCTGGTTTTTAAAAGTAGTGATCAGAGGAGACTGAAAACTGGGTTAGGATCCCCAGCACACATCTAAAAAGCAGGACATGGTGGTATGTTTGTAACCCAAGCACTGCCATGTGGAGGCATGGCAGGGGTTTCCCAGCCTGGCTGAATGAACGGGCTCCACGTTCAGTGAGAGACCCTATTCTACTTTGCTTTCTACTGCTGTGATAAAACACTGACCAAAAGAAACTTCAGGAGGAAAGGGTATGTTTCATCTTACACTTGTAGCTCACAATCCATCATTGAGGGAAGTCAGGATACGAACTCAAGGCTGGAACCTGGAGGAATGATGCTTAGTGGCTTGCTCTACTTTCTTTCTACTTACTTGCTTTCCTCTACAGCTTAGGCATACCTACCTAAGAATCGTACCACCCACAGTGGCGCGGGCCCTCTTAAATCAGTTAGCCATCAAGAAAATGCTGTATAGACGTGCCCTCAGGCCAGTCTGATACAGGCAATTACTCAACTGAAGTTCCTCTTCCTAAGATGACTGTAATTTATGTCAAGTTGATAAAAACTAGCACGACTCGGTTTCAAAAAGAAAATAAGGTTGAGGTCCGTCAAGGAAGACACTGAACATCAACCTTCAGATTGATGTTCATATATCTTCATATCCTTCATATTTGTACAAATCCAATCACAAGCACATGCATACCCATACAAATGTACATATAACACACACATACAGAGTAATGAAACTGAGATGTTGAGAAGATGTGGCACTACTAGTACAGATAAGGGACAGGAGTGAAATAGCTTGGCCCTTGGAGAAGCTGGGCAAGAGAGGGGGCCAAGGAGAGGCAAGGGTACTGTGGAACTTGCAGGCATTTTAAAACCCCCAAGCACCCAGATGATGCTGGAAGGAGGTAAGTGAGACAGGAGCAAAAAACTTAGACCTGAGCAGCACTGTCCAAGGGCCAGTTGATAACAACAGAAGTAGCAGGTCATGGAATCTGATTGTAGGAATTCATTTTCCTGTAAGATGAGCAATAAGAAAGGTTAACAGATTTAAGAAGGAAAGTAGAAAGAGACAGAGAGGAAGGGAGGGAGGAAGGAAGGCTGGCAAGCTTTAAGGAAAATTTTAGCATGTCAATAATAGACCCAAATTTGCATCCAATTTTCCTGAGTTGTATTAATGATAGTAAGATTAAATATAGACCCAGATAAATCATTACAATGTATAGTGTCACAGTTTGCTGAAATGAAATTCCGTCCCCTTTCTTTGAGATGCTCAATAACTTACTCTTCCAGTTTTAAAGAAAAATAAACTAGAAATTCTTAGAAAGGTGCCAAGTAACAGCACACAAAAAGGAATCCAGTTCAGGCTTGGGTTATTTTATAACAATAATAAACCAAGCATCTTGTCTAGGAGAAAGCCAGACTCCCCCAAAGGATGCTGGGATAGTGATTTCTATGGAGAATGGTGGCTTTATTACCCTTTTAGCTTTCCATCTTTCCCTTGCTTTGACAAAAGATCACTTGGAACAGACCTCCTTTCAGTGAGACCTGTGTAGACTTTATTCCCACAATAGGCGTTCATAGCATTTATCTTGTGACCACACAGAGGAAGTGATCACATTTTTATATTTTCGCAGTTGTGCCATGTTCCAGTCTTGATGCCAGAGGATTTTTAATTGTCTGGAACTTGGCAGCACCTCCATGGGCAGGTTCTGTACTGGTCTGACTCACAGACACTTAGCAAGTGCCCAGTGAATTATCTTGTCAGTCCAAGTTCTTAGTGGTTAGGAATCCCTTGTGGAGTGAAGTAGAGAAAGGTGACCACACTGAATTTCCCTAAGTCATTTTCCTTTCCATGTTTATGAATTATGTCCTTGCCTGTGGTGAGCAGAGGCCAGGATGACAGCAGATGGCTCATTTTAAAAATCACTAGGCCCATGGAAGCCGCCTTTTTGCATTGCTCCAGGAGAAAAAAACGGGTAGAGAGAAAGAAATCTTCAAATAAGGAAAGGATGTTTTAAGTAGAGACTTTAATGAATGCTTTTGTGTTTTATTGCAAATAGTGATTGTATTAAAATGACTCACAGCTAGGAGACAAGATGCAAAACGGATTTGGTGGACTTCATGCCATATGACAGTCATTCAGTCCACAGATAACAATGCTTTTAGTTTCCTCTCACAGCATGTGAAGTGGCATTTCCCCCAGTTAAAGTGTGTCTTCACACCTCAGATAACCTAATCCAGATACTCGTCATAGGAATACCCAGAGGCTTACTTAGATAGTCTAGATAGTCCCTCACGCTCCTGCCCAGAGACTTGTCTCCCAGTCCCAGGGTTCATCAAGTTCTCGGTACTAGCCATCACACAATGCATGCTTTCTGCTTTCTTTTGCTGTTGTTGCTTCTTTTCATTCATGTGTTTTCCAATTAGAGTCTCATCACATAGCTCAGGTGGAGCTCACACTGCCTCAGTTTCCAAAGTGCTGAGTACAGGAGTGCCACACCCAATCTTCAATGAATGCTTGCCGGAGCAGGACTTTGCCCTGGGCTCTGGGGCCTTGGATAAAATATGTGCTCCTCAGGCTCTGCTCTCACAAGCTGACGTCATAAAGTGACCAGGTTGCTATCACGGTGTCTCCTAAAGTTTTCCCAGCATTGGAATGGGAGCTCTCGGTGCGCTTGCTGGAGACTATGCATCGTTTAGAAAGGGTGGGCACAGCTGAAGAGCTGTTGGCACCTGGTTCCAGCCTCCTGAAGTTCTCTGGGCCAGGAAAACACTAACTATTCTTTGTAAATATGGACTTCAGAAAAATGTTAGATGCTAATGTGAGAGTTAGTAAGACCCCCCGACTCCCACCCCAGAATTGAAACATTCGAATGTCAAAATTGATGCATAATCAAATGCCTGGTTTCGGCGGTTGCTTCCAGCTTTGCAGAAGTTTGTCCTATTAACCTCCCCGCCTGAGGCTTATGAGCATCAGTGACCTTTCCACTTGGATTCAGAAGGGCATACATTGTCCAGTCTCCTTTAAAGACAGAGGCTTTCTCAAGGCTGTTGGCCAGGTTTTGGCACATGGAAAAATTTAAATCCATGAACTTTGAAACAGCTTCCTATAATCCCAGTTACTGGGAAGGCTGAGGTAGGATGATCTAGATCTCAAAACCAGCCTGACCTATATAGCAATATCTAAAAATAATAATAAATTTATGGGACTGGAGGGATTACTAAGCAGTTAAGAACACTGGTTGCTCTTGAAAAGGACCTGGGTTTGGTTCCTAGCACCCCCATGACACTTAAGAACCACCTGTAACTCCAGTTCTAGGAGATCTGACACCCTCTTCTGGCCTCCTCAGACACTGCATGACATGGGTTCACTTAGATTCATTCGGGCAAAACACTCACACACATAAAATAAAAAGAAAAATAAATAATAAATGTATGTCTTTGTGCTTCCAAGGATCAATCTATCTTTTCTCAATTTTTATTTTATTTCATGATCCAATCTCTGTGTTGAATGTTTTAGTGGACAATGTTTTACATTTTTCTATTAATTAAGTTTGTTCTTTGATAATATCACACATGCATGTAATGAGTTCTGATTATTCTCATCACCACCCTCTCCTGTCTCCCCATCACCCTGTCAATCACTGCCCGCCTTCAAAGTCTCTTTCCCATGTTCAGGTCTTTTTGTTTTGTTTGGTGGCTAACTGAGTTTAACCAGGGCCATCTTGCAAGCCTACCATGTCAATTTAACTACACAGTTGTTGTAAATTGCCCCCTGGGGCCTATGACCTCCTCAACCATGAATTTTTGGTCAGGTTTATAGTACCAGGCACAAATTCCCTCCCGTGGAATAGGCCTCAAATCCAAACAGAGAACGGTTGGTATAACCACAGTTTTGCCTTTATTTCCCCAATGGGTACATCTCACCATGTGGGTTAGGATTGTAGTTTGTAGGTTTCACAGCTGACATATCAAATATTTCTCCCGAATAACCTCTAGAGAAACTTCTTGAATTTCATTCAAGTTACAGGATTAGCTTCATGAGAAAGAACACAGGGAAAAAAAATTTATAACAGTTTCTTATAAGTGTCTAAAGGAGATTAATCCAAAGTAGTTCAAACATGCTAGAAATACAAACAGTAAAGTGTCTGTGTGAACAGTACTAGTTTGGCTTTAGCATCTTCAGGCCCTTGAGAGGCCCCTTCCAGTTTGCTGATGAGACTGTCTTCTTTGCTGAGGGTGCATGCCAAGCATGGGTACACATGCACTCTAGGACAAACATTCTGAATGCAAAAGTGGTGTCTTTTCAGAGCTTCATTTCACCAGTTTACAGTCATATATTATCTATGTAAACTGAAAAGTTGTAAAGAAAAATAATAGGTTTAAGCCTAGTACTCTGGAGAAAGAGGCAAGTGGATCTCTGTGAATTCAAGTTCAGCCTGGTCTACACAGTGAGTTCCAGGCCAGCCAAGACTGCATAGTGAGACCTTCCCTACAAACAAACAAGCAAAAAAAGAAAAGAAAAGAAAAAGAGTTGGAAAGCAGAATTCTATATAAGAGATTATCCCATCAGTATCTTTGTGGTAGAGACCAAAAAAATACACAAAAATCATACAATCTCATGTCATGAGGGGACAAATGAAAAGATGAGGCAGGTGACCAGTGGGAAGAGGTGGATGTCAGAAAACACAAAGGCTTTACAGAGGGGAGGGATGAAACTTCATCCCTGGAGATCCAGGACATAGGCTGGCTGGAGCCAGAGGGGAGGGGCCTCCTGGGCTGCTTAGGGAGCTTTGGTTTACTTAAGACTATGCAAAACAGAATTTCAGGTGTCTTCCACAGTGGATATTTCTCACATGGTCCTAAATAAATACAAGTTAAGCAGAAGAATAGACAGATGCATTCGATGAGAAATACACAACACTATCCATACCTACTGGCAAGATAAACAATGATTAACATTTTCATTGTGTGGCTTCTACCCATTTAGTATGAGCATTTGTGTGTGTGAGAGAGAGAAAGAGACAGAGACAGAGAGAGAAAGGCGGGAGACATGCATGAACACATTTGTGTGTATTCCTTTTTCTCTAGAATTCCTGAGAAAATACATGATCAGAATGATGCTCGAGTAACAAAATTCTGAGACTAGGAATGCAGCTCAATGGAAGAGCACTTGCCTTGTCTGGCCCTGGGTTCCACCCACAGCACAACAGTAAAATAATAAATAATTAACTAAATGAATAACAAAATTCTGTGTATGTCACTATTTGAGAGTTGGGCGACAAAGGCAGAGGAAATGAGAGGTAATTTGTTAAGAGTCTGATTAACAATTTCTCCCATCATTCCCTTGCCACCGGGCTTCACACTGAAGGAAAGCTGGCTTTGGGGGCGGTTTTTCCTGGGTTAGACATCTTGAAGCGCCGTCTGCCTAGTTTGCTTCTTGCTTTCCCAGCAGCTCTTTGAAGCCCATAGTCTCCTCCTCCTCTAATCCTTTTCAGTCTTCTTGACCTTTGCCCCTACATGACCTTTAGTACCTTGCCTCCTGACCTTAAAAGCCAAGAGTTCAGAGTTTCAGAGAGCTTTTGATGAAACCACCTGCTGTTTGGTTCTGGTTTTCCTAACCACTACCTCTGAAGACAGCAGAAGTCTGCTAAGCATTGAAAGATTCTGATCCCCAGCAGAGCTCAGTTCAGCTGTTCCCGGGACTTGAGGCAGTTGGAGGGATGGACACGGACTCCTCATTCTCCCTCTACTGAGTAGATACCAATGGGAATGGAAATCCTGTATATAGAATTGGATTCTGATTTCTTCTTTTCCTAAGAAACAAAAGAAACGAGGCCAGATCTCAAAGGATCAGGTTGACTTAGTACTTTGCTTTGCAGTGGAACGACTCTTGATCCCCCACCCCCGAAAACTTGATTTTTCTTACTTACATACTTGTAAACCCCAAGTATAAAACCAGAATATCTGACTACATAAAATTTGACTTTAAAAAAAATCCAGCTGTTGGAATACAACTCATAGACTGAAAGGTCCTGGCTAGTCATGTCCCGAGTGCAGGTGGGTGGCGTGCAGACAGGGGAAGTGAAGCCACTGCCTCTTAGCTTCTGAGCACTCCACCCTGGTGTGACATAGTCACAGCTGGAGAAGTAGGAACAGGTGAGACAGCTGTCTCTCAGCTAGTTCTTCCTTGTCCGTTTCAAGTTGGATGATGTTTGAGCTGACTAGATGAAGAGTACAGGCATTCAGGGATCACCACAAAAAAAAAAAATTAAAGAAGCCACAACAATGAGTTAAGACACTGAGGTTGTGAAAATAAATTTGTAATAAAAATAATAATGGGAGGGGATGGTCTCTAGGCTAGCTGCTCTCTTAGCACTTTGCATGTATTAAATCTCACAAAACCCATGAGGAACGCACTTAGTCAACTTTACTAATAAGAAAGCTGAGATTCAGAAAGTTTAACTTGTACAGTGTCTGACACTGCTGGCAAGTGACCAAGCCCACACCGGAACCCAGTTTGTCAACCCCCAGACCCCTTTGTATCATAAACCACTGCGCTCCAAGCCAATGATGTGATATGCTTGGATACCAGAAAAGTGGCAAGGATCTTCATAAAGAACCATAAAAAAATTCCTTTATACTGTTGCTGAGGCAAGGTCAAGTTTTAGGACCTCTGTTCTTTAACTTCATGGACTGTCAGCAGTACTGTGATGTTAACTGAAAAACTTAAAGGTGACTTCAGTCGTTGGTGAAATTGATGTTTGTCAGAGGCTCACTGTATTTATCTGTCATTGTATTAAAAATGATCCTAAAATGTAAGTGGCTTAAAACAGCACTGAACACTAATTAGCAGATACCCTTTCTATGAATCAGGAACTGGGGAACAGTTCAGCTGTCTGATTCTACTTCAGGATCTTTGAGAATACAGTCTAAGATATGGACCAGGCCAGATGTCATCTGGAGGATCCTCTTTCAAGGTCCTTCATGCAAAGCTAGGCTTGGTGGCACACATCTGTGATCCTAGTATTCCTCCCTGAGATCAGCAGAGTGTCTCAGGTTCATGACTCCTTAGGTGGTTTATGAAAATGTAAACTGGTTCCTCTGACTTAGAAAAACAAAAATCCCAGAGTTGTGATTACAATAATCAATATGGAAGTTGAAAAGTCAGATTTATTGTGAGTAAGAGACGTCTCCACAAGGACCCTACATTTTCTCTTGCTTTTGTTTTTGTTTAAGCTTGGAATCATTTTGTAAATGCAGCACACTATAATCATGGCTCTTTCTTTCTCTCAGTCTTTCTCCATAATTGCCAAAAGACCTTTTTCCTCCTTGCTTCTGTTTGTGTAGTGGCTCCACTGTTCCAGTACCGCAACAGGAAAGAGGCTGCACTAAGCTGATTAAATAAATTGCCACCCTCAAAGTACTGGGGCCAGTCTGGAGAATTCATATACTCACCAGAAGCAACAGCTTCTGTTCAGCTGGGGACCTGAGGCTCACTTGCTAGCTGATGGGCTTTGACTTTGACAGGGATCATTTCTAGCTTGGCTGAGGTCTCAGGAGGAGGGAGATAGTTAGTGGTAGGAAGCAAGGATATTCAAGGTCTCATTGTTTCTGTTCAAGAACACTGAGAAACAAACCCTTCCACTATGCTGTTCATTAAAGTACCATATCCGTTTAAATTGTAAAGCTGCCCGTCAAGTCATTCCTATAACCCCAGACATTGCATCATTTCATTAAAACTTACTTATTGCTTGAGTATGTCATAAATAATTACTTCTAAACAAATAGGCATATGAGAAAATGTGAAGCTAAGAATTTTCAATATTTGGAGGGAAAGATCCTTCAATTCTTAAAAGATAGAGGCACATTAAGAACCTCACCAGCAATCTGCATACAATAAACCCATTAGCGTTGTGAAGAACAGGAGAGCCTTCTCTGGTTTTAACAACTACTAGAAAAATCTAGTAGATAACGAAAAACCTCTGAGAGAAGAGAATGCATGGCGAGAGCCTTAGATGCATTCTGCAGCCTAAAAGGATGCAAGAGAAAATGAACACTGGCAGGCGTAAGCGGCACAGTTGAGGCAGTTGCCTAGTGTTGTGAGGCCCCATGTTCAATCCTTGAATCCCTCAGTACCACAAACAGAAAGGTAGAAGGGAGACAAATACAAACTGCCAACCCCTCTTTGGACTTGTGAATATCACAGGATAATTTCTAGTTAGAATAATTTTGGGCACAAATGAGATTTAGAGATGCAAATCGATTAATCGGGATGTATCAATAAGAAAAATATGAGTTAGAACCAAGGCTGGCGTGCTGGGTAGCTTCAGGTGTCAGCTTGACACACCCAGTTAGAGGGAGCCTCGACTGGAGAATTGCTTCCATTAGGCTGGCCTGTGGCCATGTCTGAGGGGGCTTTTTCTTGATTGTTGAGTCATATGGGAGGGCCCAGGCCACTGTGGGTGCTGGCCCCGCTGGATAGGTGGTCCTGGGTTGCACACAACTGGAGGATGAGCACAAGTTAGAGGAGCAAGCCAGTCAGCTGTGCTCCTCTGAGCTCTGTGTTTCAGTTCCTGCTTCCATGTTCCTGCCCTGAGTTCATGACTTGGTTCCCTTCCATGAATGAATTGTGACCAGGACTTCTAAGCCAAATAAACCCTTTCTTCCCCAAGTTGGTTTTGATCACAGCAACAAAAACCAAACCAAGACAATTGGCCAAGTGATTGAGAACACATACTTGGCTCTTACTTTCCCTAATGCACTCTTCTGTGTACTCCGTTTTGTATTAAGGTTGTTAGTCTGACACATTGGCCTATGCAATGGAAAATACATCTTCCATTTTGCTCTGAGTAGAAATTGGTGAATCAACATACAAGGACTCCTTGCAAAAGAAAAAAATACCCTTAGGAATCTATATTCTGGAAATCAATCTTAGTTTTTCAAAAAAAAAAATTTTTTTTAAAAGAGTTTCACCATGGAGCACTGAGCACTGGCTGACCTCAAACTTGTAATTCTCCTGCCTCAGTCTCCTGAGTGCTGGGATGACAGGTGTGCGCTACCATGCAGGATTCAGCCTCAGTAACTTGTAGTCTCTGTACCAAATGGACAATAAGTGGAGTGCTAGCCAGCAATGCCATGGGGATTAATGAGATGCTGTGTATAAAACACCCGGGCACAGGTGATTTGAAAATACAAACAAATTAAGTTGATCCAGGTTTCTAGGACAGAAGCAGTATTGACCAGGATCAGAGAGGCTTCATGAAGTCAACAGGGGCTCTCTGGTTTCTCCCTGGGTGAAGGTAGTTTTGCTATTCCCTGGGAGTGTCATTCATGTCCCACTATCTGCTCCCTGTTGGCTCTTTAGTTGAAATCCTCATCATTATCTAACCAACTTCCTGGATTTTACATTTGTAGGGTGTAAAGTGAGCACCTTACTGTGTACATGTTAGTGCTAGCGAGGCTATTTGCCTTTCTTCGTATTCACAAATTCATCCTATTATAATTGTCTTTGATTTTTGGGGGGTGGGGTGGGGCTATGGAGCCCAAGCTGGCCTTGAATCTTCCTGTCTCAGCCTCCCCAGGTGTTGGGATTACAGGCATGTGCGTCCACACCCAACTTTCTGATTTTGTTTTGAGGGAATCATCAAGCCAGTGCTCTGTTCTCTTTTGATTTGAAGCTGGGAGGAAGTGAAGTTGGAATTGCAGGTGCTGCATGTAAACATGGCTTGCCACAGCAAGCAGAGCCAAGGGATGCAGACATCACAGAACAGGTGCCTTCCACTGAGTTTTACCACACTCCCCATGGGAATTAAGTCTGATCCTTGGAATTCTCGTTCATGAGCCCCAACATCCTTGTAGGGCCTAAAGTGTTTTGGGCTGAAGTTTCTATTTCAACCCAAAGCATTTTAATACACATTACATATATACAAATATAACATACATACTATTTATATTTTTAGCTTTAAAAACTTGCTTTTTTGATTGAAGCAACCCATGAGGTCTAATACTATCTCATTTAAAATATTCTCACTCCTGTATGAATGATGTAAAATTTTTTCACTCATATACTATGAATGAAAACTTTACTTAGAGACACTTAAAAATGCAATTCTCTCCACATATGGTGGCATGTACCTTTAATCCCAGTACTTCAGAGGCAGAGGCAGAGGTAGAGAGAGCTCTATCAGATCGAGGACAACCTGGTCTACCTAGCAAGTTCCGGCCTAGCTGGGGCTACAGGCTACAGACTCTGTCTCAGAAACAAAACAAAGCAAAGCAAAAATGCAATTCTTGTAAAATGTGTATGGCGTCTGTTTTACCAATGTAGCACACTCACTTCATAGGCCTGAGAAATTTGTAGTCTTGCCAAGTTTTCAAATTGCTTTTACATACTGTAATCTTTAACTTTCTCTTAAGTCTCAGAAAAATGAAGAAATGCAGTCTTAATAATTCATTCATTTGTTAAAGAAATACATGTTGTAACATTTGGAAGAGCAAGCTGATGTCACTGATGTTCATGTTTAAATTGGTAAGAAATTGACTAAAAGCAACAGAATGTAGCATCCCTACCTGCCTAGGCAGAATATTGGATGTTGTAAAACTTTCATACCTGATTGTGTTTCCAGAATGCATCACTATTCTTTGAGTTGACACATTCAAGTGCACTAAGTGTCCTGTTTCTTCTAGTATAGAAATAATTCCTTAAAGACTGAGCTAATCAGAAAAAGAACACTGACCCATACCATTTAGCACTCTTAAAAAGAAGTTCTCAAATGACTATTTGACTCTAAGGATATAATATCACATTAAAGATATTTAAACAAATCACTCATAAATGCTTCCTGAATTCTTCTCTTTTCATCTGGCCCCTAGAGATTGCTTATTTAATTAGCAGCTATTTCCTGAAAGAACTGCAAGCTAGCAAACCTCAGGGTTCGATAATGTGTGATGTGTGTAAGGAAGTACTCACCCTGCAGTTGAACTTCCACGTGAAGCACTCGATAAAGCATTAACTCTGATTTCCCCAAGCCATCGATAGCTTGCTCCTCGTTCTCATTCCATGTTACGGATTTCTGTCATTATCATAACTGCTGAGAATAAAACCCTTAAACTAGGAAATATGCTTGACTTTGTAAGTGAACCTTGCAAATATTGTCTCCTAGTCTATTTTTTGCTTTTTAACTTTGTTTTATGGTGGAGGGGAGTAGTCACACACACACACACACACACACAAACACACACACACACACAAAAAAAAACCCCTTTGATTTTAATATTGCAGAGGAGGCAGACTAGGAGAAAACAAAATTAAGCACATTCTTTCCAATGTGTTTGTTTTTTAAAACAAATAGCCTAAAGGTCTTCAGAGCTAGATGTTAACATTCTCTACTGCACAACAGACCCTGTTGTGTTGTAGCACAAGCTACAGAAGCAAGGTACAGAGTGGTCACTGCTGGAAAGTCTGCCAAAATGGTAGAAAACATACTCGCACCCAATCCAGCCTTCCACTGAGGCAGAGTGGCCTCCTGGGAGGGACTTCAAGACATGACTGTCTGGACTGAATGCTAGTTCCCACCTACTAAACACATGTTCAACCTTGGGAAAACCACTGCACCTCTCTAACTTCAGTTTCTTTACAGAAAGCACGGAGGAGAGTTCCACCCTCTCGGTTGGAGAGCAGTTAATGCCCTGTTTGAGTAAATGCTATGTGCTAAGTCCATGTCAGTTTCCATCATTAGCATCTGTGACCCACTCTGTGTCCACTTTTCCGAGCATTTGAGGTAGGGGTCGGGGGCAAAGAGAGAACATAAAAAGCTCTCAAGCTGACCTGTCACAGAGTTCCCTGTGTTTCTCTGTAGAAAGATAGACGTTAGGTAGAGAAGCAGAGGCAAATCCAGCCTGGGCATCCTCACAGAGTTTGGTCCACAGGAGGGCTCCTTAGAGGTATGTGAATGAATGTCAGCATCCTAGATGAAAGTTCATTTCCCCATGTAGCAATAGCTTAACAGTTACATGCATTTCTTCTTAATCACATCATCCTGGTGTCCTATGAAATGAACTTCTACTGCCAGAAACTATCATTAAGTATGTGTGATGCCTGATAGAACTTCTAGTCTCTAAGAATATGACTATTACATAGATATACAAATATTTAGCTCGCCTCTCAGCATGGGTGAGAGCATCTTAGGGGTACTTCCCACTGCTGATGCACGCACCTTTCTGTCACCCAGCTTTCTGGAAGGCTGAGGGACCGCTTCTGAATCTAAATACCTTAGCCATTGTTCAGGGACAGGAAAGAAATGGCTTTCAGAACCATTGAAATGAAGCCCAATTTTTTCATTCTTTCTCTTCATTTTCTTCCTTCCTTCCTTCCTTCCTTTCGTCTACAAAATGAAATGGTCTTGAAATTGAAGCTTACTGAAGAAAGGATTTTAAAGATGAAAGATCTCATGCATGCTGTTTGAAAAGACATTTAAATATCCCAGTCTTCTCATAATGTACAATGATATACAAATTTGAAAAGATCTTGCCTTTAGCAGTTGTGAGCTAGCTATTTAAACATGGATGAAAATGCCAAAGGATGAGATAATCAATTCATTTTTTTTCTTTCTGATGCTGGAAATCAAACGCAGGGCCTTGCATATGCTAAGCAAGTGCTCTACCGCACAGCTACATTCCCAGTTCAATAGTCAATTCAGTTCTTGAAATGTTACATTTATTATGTAACCCAAAAGATGGTATATGAGCATCTAGACATCTACTATTTAATCCAAAAGTATTTACTAAGCTAGCTTCCAGATTTCAAGTGGACTCTGAGAAGATGATTGCCCAAAAAGCAGAGGTAATGCCCCCTAGAGTCTAGGGGAAGAATAAAGAGTTTCTGAGGAAGGGACGTAGGTATGTGAGGGACAGGAATAAGTCAAGAAAGGCTTTGATGTGGTCTGAGCCTCCTTAGTGCATCACAAAGGATCCACCATTTTGGTGGCATGGAATTGGTTGACCAGATATCAGGAGACTGTAAACTAGAAGGTCTTTTAATACTAGAGCCAACGATGGGAAAACATTGAATTTTGAAGAAGGAAAAGACACAGTTAGGCCCGCACTGAAGAATACCCTTGTACTTGGATGAGCTAAAGTGTTTTCGTTATTTGTTTTGTTTTTTTTAATCCTTGGGGTTGAACCCAGACTCCCCTTCTTCTAACGAAGCACACATGCCATTGATCTGCACCCTCCAACCTCGCTGGTTTAAAGGGGAGCAAAAATGAGGTAGAAGGATCAGCAGAAGCTATTGCAATGATTGGGAAGAACGGATGAAGGCATAAACTATGGAAATGAAGAAAGGCATAGAGAACCAGCAGGACAGAAGCTGGCCTGGTCTCATGGGTTGGGAAGATGTTGGAATCGATGGGGAAAGGGATCTTTGTTGCCTCCTGATTCGTCTCACTCTCTAGAGACATTAGAAGACCCAGTGTCTTCTTTCCTCTTCAGACGGTGATATGCATTGTTTTCAGTAAGGTGGCACAAAATACTTGAGTGTCTGACAAGAGGAGTTTTCATCAGTTTTCTTCAAGTGCCTCACTAGTTCCAAGTCATTTAGTGATGACTCTTTTGGGAGACAGACAGGGCCAGTGTTGCATTTCAGAATTGAGAAGCTAAGAATCCCAGAAGACATTCATTCTTCCAAAAGCACGCGACTGCATCAGAGAGTGCAGAAATGTGGGCTCAGAATACCCTTCTAGAACTATTTTCTCTTCCCTATAGCAGGCCTGGCTCTTTCAGCCCTGTCAGGACAGAGGTCTCCACTTTTTCTGCCTTGACCTTGGGTAGGAGTGCACATTCTTGCCAGAGGATGTCATTTGAGAAATGTGTTATGCTTTCTTTTGCCTTTTGCCAAATAAGGTCCACAAATGAAAACCAATCATAAGCCCCTAGAGCAAATGAACCCTTTATAAAGGACTTTTCCAAGACCTGTCACCTCATAGGTAATGTCAAACATTTCATAAAATAAAATAAGTAGACTAAGTTAGGTTTCTGCCACTGTGGTAAATGCCTGAGTAAACACTTCACAAAGAGGAGTGGTGGCCTGGGGAGATTATAAGGAGAAAGATTGCCTGGGGAGGTTGCCCAGTTGGTGAAGTTGTGATGACAACTTTGTCACATAAGTGTGAGGAACTGAGCTTGGATCCTAGGACCCACATAAAAAGACAGGTGTGATGTGACAGTCCGGGTCTGTAATCCTAGCACCAGGGAGGTGGAAATAGGAAGCTCCCTGGAACCCAGTACCCGCCAGCCTAAACAAAGTGGCATGTTCCAGTTCAGTGAGAGGCCTTGAAAGACCTGATATCTACTTCTGGTCTCCACATATGCGTGTATCCACACAAACGGTACATACGCAAAGCAAACACACACATAAATAAACAAACGAATAAATAAATAGGAAATGTTTATTTGGGCTCATGGTTTCAGAGCTTCAGGTCCATGTTCTACCTATTGCTTTGGGCATGTGTTGTCACGTATATGGGCAAGAGTGTGTGGTAGAAGAGGCCCATTCACCTCACAGTAGTGGAAAGTAAAGGGCTGGGATCTCAATAACCCCTTCAAGGCCATGGTTCCAATGACCTAACATCTTCTCACTAGGCTCTGCCTCTAAGACTCCCAAAGCATGAAAGCTAGTATTCAACCGTTCCATACGGGCCTTTGGGCAACATCTGAGATCCAAGCTCTAATGCTAGGAGATGCCAGCACTTTTATCAGGAACATTCTGTTCTGAGCCAGATTAACATGAACCAGAGTTGTGTGTGGTTCCCACAAGTCTCTAACCTGTGATGCTCCTGGCCTTTCCTATGTGCCATCACAAAAGGGAATTCAGGAGGAAGTAAAAGAGGAAACAGAAAGTGTGTTTCTGGAAAAAGGAGATGGAGAGCGACAGAACAGAACAGAACTGGAGAGCTTGAGGCAGGGCCCACAGGGGAAAGCATAAAAGTCTCTGGGTCTATGTTACTTTATACTGAGTTCTGGTAATGTCAGCAGTTGGCTTCTAGTCACACAAGTATAAAGGTAAAGTGAATCAATATAAAGTCCCCACCCACTGATTCCTGAGACCTGAACGAAACTAGTCTTTTGGAATAACAACCTGGAATCCCTCTGTCAAACATGGCACCAGTTGCCTGCCAGTATCAGCAGAACAACCTGAATTAAGATACGCCTGTTTCCTCAGAGAAACTAAGACAATGGCAGCAATGGCAGCACGTTTTCACTTCTGAACCACGTGCTTAGACTAAGATTCTAACTCAAGACTGGCCATTGCAGATTTCCTCTCATGAGAAAATAGAGAAAAAGACTTGACCCAGTGAGGGAATGATTTTAGTCAGATGTGAATAAGCATGCCCTTTGTGGAAAGGAAGGAAGGGAGAGCAGAACGGGAAGAAAATTTTTTTAACAGTTACCCAATTAAAGCAAAGACAGTGATCTCTGAGGATGTAGTTGAAAACAGACTTTTTAGGTATCACAGAACCTCCAGTTTCTCAGATGGAGAAGAACTTGCAAAGAATGTCTTTGCTTCTAAACATGTGTGAGGAAGAACACGCAATTTGACAAAGTGTCCAGGAATTGTATGTGTGCCAGTTAATAATGATGTCTGTGTGTCACAGTTTTATGTTCTGTTTAATTTATAAGAGTGCATGTTATTTATTATGTGTGTGTGTGAGCACACATACCACAGCATGCATGTGGAGGTCAACAGACAACTCTGTAGAGTATGTTCTCTATATCTACCTTTATATGGGTTCTGGGCATTGAGTAAAGGTAGTTAGGGTAACGTGGCAAATGCCTTTTTCTACTGAGCCATCCATCACACCAGCTCCAACATTTACCTTTTAGTTAAATAAAAAAGAATAGACATAGAAATATTTAAGATTAGAACAGTGTGTGTACCCACTGGTTTGTAGATAACTAAAACCCCTTTCTTTTTCTTAATCCTGAGTTCAAAACATTAGTGGGAAGGAGAAAGAGAGGAAGAAAGGGAAAATGTGAGGAAGAGGTATCTTTCCTTAAAGATGGTTAATAGAATTGGATATTCTCTTGACTACATGGTCATCTATTTGATGGGGTAGTAGGTACTGAGGATTCCTAACAACTCCCCAGAGCTAAAGACCTGCCATTGGATGCATTCCTTCCTTGCCCACCTAGCTCATTGAATGGTTTCTTCCAGGAGTCTCTGCCTTAAAAGGCCAGAGACTCTGCACCCATGGAGAATGTTGGGGAGGACATCACAAAGTTAAAGCATGTGGGTACTAGTTTGACTAAGTCCCTTAACTGGAGACAGAACAGACTTTAGAGAAAATATTCGTGGAAGGAAGTTGCTTTGCATCAAGTGTATTATATACTGTAAATGTGATCGTGATGGGGCATTCCATGATGTGGCAAAGTCCAGAAGAGGGACTGAGGGGAAAGCCTAGGGTAGACTATGCATGGCGTGTACAGGGCCCAGGGTTCATTTCCCACTATTGAAAAGGGAAAGCACAAGATAGGAGATTCCTTCCCGGGTCTGAGGAGCAGTGATTTAGAGTCAGGCATTTGGTCTCTGTCAATCTGAATCAATCCTTAAAAAAACTGGAGTATCAGTATTGCTGCCAAAGGCAACTCAAAGACTAATTAGGACCAGTGTGCAAAGTCTCTGTGTATTATAAACTTAATACAAAGAGTAATATTGATTAATCAAGGCCCCAACTTCCTCAGTTTTAAAATGAGATGAATAAGAATTTGTGAAGTCTAGTATTTACTGATTCGGGCTTCTCTGAGTCATTGGTTCCTTGGAGTAGATACTTAAGTGAGCATCTAATTGATTCTTTTTGTTGGTCCAATCAGACCATTTCTATTTTATTTTAAAAATATTGTCAGCCAAACATGGTGGTACACACCTTTAATCCCAGCACTCTTGAGGCAGAGGCAGGTGGAAGGAACTGTAAAATTGAGACCAGCTGGGTCTGGACCGAGATCCTGTCTATAAAAAATAAAATACTGTCAAAATGAGGATATAGCTCAATGGTAGAATATTTATCTAACATTCAAGTCTCTACATTTGATACCCAACACAAAAAAGGAAAGAAAATATAAAAATTAGACTTCTGATTTAAAAAAAAATCTACTTTGAATACTTTTGTATTCTATTTGCAAATAATTGCCACATCACATTACAGTCCATTTGACTCTGTCCCACTGCACCCAACAGTCACTCCATTGACAATGGGTGACAAATAGAATGAGATGTCAAGCTACCCATTGGAGGCATGTCAAGAGATCTCCCTTCTCTACCTCAGGAAGGCTGGGCATGGCTAAGGTGACTAGAGTGTCCTTGTACCATTGGTCGCCATGTCTGTTTAGCCTACAGTATTGCACACCTCTAGTGTCATAGATTCTGAAGATAAAACCACATGCACTGGTTTGAGGATCATGGTCTAGACTACCAAAAGATCTCCATTTCATGGTGGTTAGACATAAATCACATTAAGTGAACTATTCTGGTTTGTGGATTCAGATGGTTTTTCCTTCTAAACTTTACTAGTCTATCAATGATTACTTTGGATTTTAGTAATTGACAATAGAGTCAGTTCCACAAGCCTAGGAATAGTATGTCAATCATATATTTAAGTTTATAAAATCTTAATTTTAAGTGTAATAGAGACATACAAAAGATATAGTTTACAAAATTCTATAAAGTATAAAAGTCTTGCATTTTAGGAGTTTGAATTTTTTTCAAATTCCCTTGCAGTCCTAGTAAAGGCAACATTCCTATTTTAAACTGAACATTAAATTCTACTTATAAGAGAAAGGAAAAAGAGAAACCATCTGCAAGTAAAGAATGATACATTAAAATTTTTTTTATTCATTATTATTTATTTTCATTTGAGACAGGGTCTTACTCTGTATCCTAGATTGGCCTGGAAACTCAAAATCCTCCTGTTTCAGCCTCTGAGTATGGATAAGTTTTTCCTACAAATAAAAATGTGATATAGTAAAATAAAAATAAGTGTATCAAAACATCTGCACAGGATTTTTTTTGTTACTGTCTTTGTATTCCACATTAAGATTTTGCATTTAAGCAGGAGTATAATAGGATACCTCTATCAGTATTTCTGAAAATATCAAAAACTTAGGAACCTTTACATTGACCGAATTCCCATGTCTTCGGATACAGAATATCACTTGGGATTACCACTTAACCTCTTAAAGGAAAGCCCAGAAAGAGTCCTGGCACACTTCCTCTGTAAGGACTCCAGTCTTAAGTTGCTGCTCTTGACACTGTCCTCAGTTTTTGTTTTTATGAAGGCCATTTATACCATGATAAGAATCCACTTGAATGAGGGAAATTATGAAAGGAGTCTGTTTCTGGTTTTGATTTCCATGGTTAATGAGAGATTGCTAACATTCTTTGACCCAGAAACCTTAAACTGTGTTAAATATTAGTTAAATGCAGTTTGGAGCTTACTGTGTGCTGAGAGACATTCACATTCCCACTTGCCCCTGTGGATTTCATTCTACTTACCATAAGTTGTAATTACACATTATTTATGTAGTTCTTTATTTCTTCAAATGTCAAATTAACCACAGGTTGTTGTTTGTCCTGTTCCAAATATGAACCAAACGCTTCTGCTCTGGTTTAAAAGCCATGTTTTTCTAACATTTTAAACCCAGGCTGGTTATAGAATGAAGGAAAGAAAAACAATACTTTTAGTTAGGAAATGTCAATGAAATTTTGGCTACTCATAGCAGAAATCAAAATAGTGTCTGCTGACATAATGGAACTCAGGAGCCTGACAAACACACACAAAAAGCAAGGACTGGAACATTAGTCACCATGGAGCCAGGCCTCCTTTCTCAATCTGCACCACGCTATAGTCCATTTGTGTGGGCACTTCATGGTTCAAGATGGCTTCTGAAGCCATAGCCATGATTGGTGACAACCACCACTCTCATGGAACCACCCCGGAAGTTCCACAGCCTTTTTTCATGACATCTCGCTGAAAAGCATTCAGACACAGGGATACATTGCTCTGAGGGAAACTGAGAAATGTCACCTAAAGCTGGGCATGTTGCCACTACAAATAAACTGGGATCTTGCTGTGAATGAAGAAGGTGATGAATGATGCTGAAGGCAATTACAAGCTGGTGCCGTGTAATTTAGAGCTATTCTCGTTTAACATGAAAATATATTTTCTTTAGCAAATGGGAGCAGAAATGAAAAGAGTTCAGAATCTAGAGAAAAACAGGTGTCACCATCATATTAAATTGGAAAAGTTGTGCCTTATCGGCAGTGCTAAGTACTACTTTGCCTGCTGCAGCCTCTCCCCTGAGTCAGGCAAAGCAATGATGTAAGGTCAGGTGAATCTCCAAGAATAACTGGCAAGTCTTCTTGCCTTCTCCTAAATGTTTCCAACCTAGAAAAATTACATTTTCTGCTGCTGTCCATTACAAACGATTCCTTTCCTATGTAAAATACTGATTTTCATGTCTTGTAAAAGTGTATTTTCCAGCAGGGTAATCAAGCTTTCCTAATCTTCATTTGTTAAAAAGCATTTTAAATGTTAAAAAAAAACAACATATCCTCAAGACTCTCTTCAAATTATTAAATCTTATTTATTTCATAGACATTTTCCCCCTTCAAGTTGTTTTTCATGTACTTTTTATAAACCTGAGAGTCTGTTAAGGGTATTAAAATATTACAAGTAGCATTTCCACACTAGTTTGCTAGATTGCCATTTCAAGGGAAGTTATTCCCAGTGTGTCTTCACTGGCTGAATTTTTTATGTAGATAGAATAACTAATCGTAAAAACAATATTATATTTACTGGAATTACAGTGAAAAGTATGAGTGAAAAGGTTTAGAAATAGGGACAAATTCATCTTTCGTTTGCTTTTTTGTGTTAAATTAGTTTATGCATTTTTAACATCTATATCTATGAAAGACTGAGTTGGCAATTATTTGCAAAATTACCTACTTGGGGCTAGAGAGATGTCTCAGCAGGCAAGAACACTGGCTGCTCTTCCAGAGGACCTGAGTTCTGTTCCTAGCACCCACATGATGGCCGACAACTACCTGTAACTCCAGTGCCAGGGGATGTGATGCCCTTTTCTGAACTCCAAGGGCATTTCACGACACAGGCGCATTTACATACATGCACACTAAATCTCATCCACATAAAATGAAAATGAAAAAGATTTTAGAGAGCATAGTAAGATGGAATGGATCTGATCGCAGGGAAAATGGCCGCCAGCCTTCCAAGTGAGGAGACCTGAGTGTGGATTTCAGCTTCCGTTTTCAGCCTGACAGAGGACAGGGAGGCAGTGCTGGGAAGGGACAGTCAGCTGTGCTTTTTCCACAAGCTCTTCCGAAGGATACATTTGATTATTTATGCCAAATACCTCTGATGTCTGGTGAACATGAAAATATTTTATCCATGGAAAGAAATACATCTGTCACTAGGCTGTGGGATATAAGGAATCAAGCATTTGACAAGTTGGGCTCATCATTTAGTTATTATCAACATAAAGTCAGATTTTCATAAGCTAACTAAATGCACAACAGAGGAAAGTGCTAGGTAACAACCAAGTTGGACTTTCATCTAACCTGACTGGTGAGTGTGTTTTTCAGTTTAATAATATAAACATCAAACTCCACCATAGCGTTCAGAGTACTATTAACCCAGAGAGAACACGGGGCACATTCTAGGGCACCCTTGGCTGCTCAGAGTGTGAGTGTGCCCATTCGTTAGAATGAAAGCTGCCTGCATGTTTTAGAGCTGTGTTCTATCCAGTGTGGATAGTAACAGTGCCTGTTACTCTCTACGCAAAGGCAACACTCCCCTCAGCCATCCATTATCTCCCTGGTGCTTAATGAAGTGTCTTACACAGGCACACAACCGATGGTACTCAATTAAAATGTTTATGGAAATTAGAATAAATAGAATTGAACAAGAGATAGTAAGTAGTTGCTTCTTAATCCAATGTCTGTGGAGGAAAAGGAAAAGAAAAACTGCTGTTACATGTGGAAAATGACAACGAAATAATGCCTTTTTGGAGAATAATCCAAGACCCAGTCTTCTCCAACATCATTTACCTAACTCTCTCAATCAGCTAGTAAAAAAATAAGCACACACAGGAAAGCCAGGAAGGACTCATGTAAGCTCATGAAGGACCCACACCCAAACATCTGTCTGGACATCGTGTCACTGACATGTCACACATGAGAGAGAGGCTCATGTCTTTGTGCCAGTTTAAAGCACAGATTTCATAATGCCTAACTTATCTTTCTTCTATCTCCAAAAGTATTGGAAGGGAGGGAGGAGACAGCGATGAGAGACAAACATACCAACAATAAGCAGAAGTGATCATTATCAGATCATTATCAGCAAAGGAGACACAACAGTACCATAAGAAGCATTCATAAAGAATTTCCATCAGTTATTTTGGTGGCATTCAGCATCTCTTTGAGAGTCCTTAAGGAAAACCTGAATTATAGCAGTACTTACTGATGTAATGTTAAGAAGGATGACCCAGACTCACAAAGCAGTGGTATCATCTGCAGTGTTCTATGGACATCAGAAAATATGTAATTAACTTGAAAGTGTGTGTGGTAGATTATATCACAGTCTACTGTGATTGTTTCTCCTCCTCCGACCAGAATGATATCTCCACCCAGGGAAATAGAACTTTTTCCCACCCCATGTGGCTGGACCACATGGTTTGCTCTGACCAATGGCAACTAAACAGAGGTGCCAGATGTGTATCTAAGCGTTTTGTTTCCATCAACAATGAGGCTCTTGTCACAACGTTGTGAGAGTGGTACTTTTCATCTGGGGGCAGCTGCTGCCTCAGTTTGGGTCACCCAATGAGAGGAGAGACACAGCCTGGACTAGGGCAAAGCTTCTACCCCCAAGAGCCTCCATAGAGCAAAGCAAGAAGTCATGCTTCTTTGGTGTACACTCCTGAACATAAGGGGCTCCTTGTACAAATTTTGCTTGAGAATAGTTCTTTTAGATTTGAGTTGGAGCCTTTAAATAGTTAACATGAGAAATCATGTCTCTGGAGCCCCTTCGTCCCCCTACTGTGATAGATAATTGAGGTATTACTGAGAATAGGCTCAGTTAAAACCTCACTAGAGGTGGTGGGAAAACAGACACAAGCAGCCAAGTACAAAATACTAACCAGGATGCGCCTCCTCCACCCCTTAAGCTGGAAGCCAAGCCTCAGGAGGGCTCCCAAGGGTGTCCCTGACTGGGTTGGAGGAACAAGTCCTACCGGGCTGTTGAAAGGGAGATGTCAATGGATGGAATTTCCATGGACTAGAGATATTGAAGATGATGTCATTCGGGTGTGGACTAAGGACAGCTGGCAGCCACCTGCCCTCATTTTAGAAAATTTCAGGGAATGGGAAAAGAGAGGGACTGGATTACTGGGATCCCAGACAGAAAAGGAAAAGTCAAAGTTCTGTCTTCTGTCTGCCTCTGGAAAGCAAAGTGCTCCCATACTAACCCAGAGCTTGAGAATGACTGACTTTGTGACTCTGCACAAATTATTTTACCTTCTACTTCAGCACCAAGGATTAATTAATCATGGCAAGTTGTTTTGCGACTCCACAATGCTAAATACAAATACAGGAGACCTTCTGATTCATGGAGCTGTTACTCATGGTCTTGAATATTCATGTTTAACCGTGCCAGTCCACTCCCTCTCCCAGCAGCCATGCTTTGTTTTACTGAGTTGGAAGGGACCCCTTTCTGTTTGCAAGGTGAAAGGGGGACTGGGCTTGGTGTGTGGCTACAATGCTGATGCCTGTTTGGCTTCCCCAGGGAAATACTGAAAAGTTCAGCTCAGATGCCTGAAAATATCAGCCACACCTGAGACTCATTCACCTTCCTGCCTCCCCCCCCCCGCCCCAAATCTCTTCCGTTTAATTTCAAATAGAAATTCTTTAGATATACAGGATCTTGGAAGTGAGAGCACACGTCAAGGAAAAACACAAAAACAGCGTAGTTACGATCAAAGGGACTCTACTGTGGGTTATCCGGTGTCGGCCCCTGGCTGTCTAATTCTGGACAAGAGCTCGTATGTTCCTGGGTCTTCCTTTTCTAATTAAGGAAAGAACGAAGAGCAATGGCAGCATCTACTTCACAGGTCTGTGTCCGAGTTAACGACTGGGAAAGGCTTAATCCAAAGCACTAGCAACTTTAGGTGTATCATGGAAAATTCTTTCTGGATAAAGAGTAAAGTTATATCCACATGCTGCAGATTGTAGAAATTTGGAGAGAAAAAGGGAACAGAGCGTGGTAAGGAACTTTCAGAAATCAAGGGGGTGGTGAAGTGGGGACAATGGTAGCGAGGGATGAAGGAGAAACATGATAAAATGTGGGATGGGGGTTCGGTGAACAGAAGAAGAGGAGTAAAGAGAAAAGGCAGCAAATCCCACCTCCACTGTGCTCAGCCCCAGCAGTGGTCTTCACGGGGCTAGAAGTTACTCTGAGAGAGTCAGGCAGCAGGATGATTCAGGCTTCAGATTCCTTCCCCTTCTACACTGGGAATCCAGCCATACGTTCAGTGTGTGGTCTGTGAAGGTGCTGCTGTCCCCAAATCAAGACACATAATTTAGTTTGTAAGGTTGTATGTAAGTTTGACTTTGGTTTGAGTTGGCCACTGCACTTGGTCCCTGTTAACTCCATCTGTGTGGCCTCATCCTTTACCTTAACCTTCTACAGTGTGAGGAGAATTAAACTCCAAGTGCCCAGATCACTAATGGTGCCTTGCATACCACCATGAGTTGATATGTTCGATTAACTGATTCATAATATGCTTTCTATCGCAACTCTATTCATCTACCAGCCTCTCAAGAGGAGGGGATGGGAGATGGGTTATAGAGAACTTAAAAAGTGATTGGTAGAGACAATGGAACATGATGGGAAACTGAACAGGAAGCCAGGTGTGGTGATTCAGTCCTATAATCATAGGAGGCTGAGGCAGGAGGATTACTGCAAGCTTCAGGCCAGCCTGAGCTACCTAATGAGTTCCAGGATAGCTGGAGCTAACTTGCAAGATATAACTCAAAGAAGGGATAGGAGAAGAAAACTGAGGCGTGTGATTCAAACAAAAACCAAGTCACCACCAGTCCTGCCTCTGGTAATAATTCACCCTGAGATGTAAGATAAAATTTGGTGGTAGCTAACCTATCATCATGCATAACAGTTATTTAATAAAGAGAACCAACTTCAGAATTACTCTGGGCCATTGTCAGATCCCGTGGCCATTGTCAGATCCTGTGAGTCCACTGACTCATTTTTTTAAAGGTATTTAAGGAACCTCCTTTACGTGCTAGTAGTAGAGGATGTTAGATGTGTTGAACATGGGGCAAAAGCTCCATAGATATGTGTTGAGTTAAGTATAAGGCTCTCACTTCAGATGATTTACTATGAAAACAGTGTGCAAGAATATCTGCCCTCTCAGCAATTCTGCAGAAGATGATCTTTCCAAACAGTCCCATCAGCTATGATAATAATCAGTTTTGTCAACAGTGTCCCACCTTGTGATTGCCCGGACACTTCAGCCAGAGCATAAGTCTGAGAAACCCACCTTCACAGGGAAGGCTGCAAACTCCTGTTTCACTTTTCCTGAGTAGTGCTGGTGAGTTGGTTGCTGGGCTACAGACCAACACTGCCAGCATCATCAGAGAACTTTCTAGACCCACTGTCCAATCAGAAAAGCTAGAGTAATTAACCAAGCCTCCAGTTGGCACCCATGAACCCCAGCTGTACTCATTGAATTGATGGTTGATCTCTTGCTTAGCTCTTTTTCTGTGTCCAGTGTTCTGAAAATGGAAGTCAGTTGTGGTAAAGATGTTTCTTCCTGGAAGGAAAGCTCCCAAAATCTAGTTCCTGGAGAGAGGTCAACGACTTTGTTGCCAGAAAATGAAAAACTCCATCTCTCTTGTCTGACTTTATTCTCCAATGAAAGGAATTAGCCATGTAAGTTTGCAAATTGTGAATGGTTTCTGATTTGGACCAAGTTAACAACACAAAAATAACAGTAGATGAGGAATTTTTCTGGTATGAATTTGGAAACATTTGATTTACAGTAGTCTGGCCTTGAGTCCAGAAACCTATCAGATCTGATCCCGTATACTTTCATCCGTGATTGCAATTAAATATAGTCAGGAAACAGAAAGTTCAAGGGAAGCACATAGCAAAGCATGCAAAGATCCAACAGGCCTGGAAGTCTTAGTACATGTTGGGACCTTGATGACTAAAAATCAACTTGGATGTTTTAAACTTGTCAGATGTTATTTGACGTGTTTGTCTCAGTGTTTCACCATAGTGGGCCAACAGAATGATGTACTTGGGATTCAGACTTTATGAAGAATTTTCTTGATGATTCATCCTCTTCACTATTTATGTCTATGGAGATTGCAAAGCCTTGCTCATCTACCATCTACCCATCAGTGAAAGCTATTTTAATTTCTTCTCATTTATATGCAAATTGTATGTGGAAACCCAATCTAAATAACAGAGGGGCTTTATTTATTTTCATTTCACCAACTAACAAGCTAACATCTTTTGTCTTGCTGTGTTTCAGTAAGCTTACAAGTATCATGGAAACTGGCTTTCCATTTTGACAGCTCAGACACTAAGATCAGCCCAACCTTGTAGCATGATAATCTCTGCTATCACATCAGGTTTTAATATACCTCCTTTTGTGATGCACATGTGTTAAAGGCTTCGTGGAACCAAATCAGTAGAAAGAAAGGATTACTTTGGGTGACTTTGAAATCTGCATTGTTTGAAATGGCCTCTGGTGACCAGCTTTCATGAATGACTGGTTTTATTTGTGGGGCACATCGTCTGGTTTCATTTTATCAGCTCCTTTGTGTGACAAGCACTGTTCTTGTGTGTGTGCTGAGAAATGAAAGTTGAAAACAAAGCTGAGTCCTGAGTAAGGAAATAAATTCTGGAAGTGGAAGACCACTGGGTGTTTGAAATTGAAATAAACATCTATTTAGAAATACTCCAGGATCATAAACATACATCTGTTCAAACAATCACGGCCATAGATCATAATCTGAGCCAAAATTTCAGTAAGACCCATCTGACAAATTAGACAAGGAACAACTTCAGATGCTAGTATGGTTAAGATATTTTTATTAGCTAAAATATTCTCTACCTTCTGCCCAGATAGTAAACCAAGACATATTTCTAAATTTCAAGTCACAAGTCTTAAGGACAAGTGCTATGCTGTGAACCTGTAAATGTCAGTAAATTGATGGCTATAAAAATCCCTTGCTGGGATTCCTCGGGTGCTGATCCATTTCTATTTCTATGTCCAGATAGTGATCTGAAGTAGATCAGGGATTGGACAAGAATGCCATACATCAGGCAGGTGTCAATAAAAATGGGCAGACAATTTGCATTTTTAAAGGCTTTACGGCTAAGATGAATGAATGATTTTTCCTAGAGGCCTGTCACTTGCTTCTCAGTTTGTTCTATAGTAATGGTATTTTCCCAGACCTTGGGCCAGAGTTACATTATAAACTTAAGCACAGTTGCATTAAATACTTAATAAATGTAAACCTGCTTTTTAGTCATTTGGAGGTAAATGTATGACACAGGAGATCAGTACAGGAATTGAGGTACATGCTAAAAACAACTTTGTCTTGAAAAGACTTAGAACTTTGCTTAACCAATAGTATAACATATCTAAAAATATTATTCCTCAACTATAATTTATGAAGGAAAAATTTTATATTATCCATATGCACAACTAATCTGGACATTTTTTTGAGACAAGGCCTCACTGTATAGCCATGAGAGATTTCCCCCTCCCCCAACTCTGCCTCCTTAGTGCTAGGATTAAAGGCATGTTCCTCAAGGGCCAGTCAAACTAACTGAATTTTAAGGCCTACTTAAAAATGTCTCTGAGTCAGGGAGAAAGAGAAGAGAGATAAATAATACCTAAATAGTGTAAAAAACCATAGAGAATTATATTATTCCAACAACCTAATGACACATACAATAATCTATATGAGTCCATGTGCACAACTGAAGGCTACATAACAAGAAACAGTGCCAGGCAGGAGAAACCTTCCCTTGAGTTGTTGGCCAGGGTGGTCCAAAAGACTCCTGAAATTACACAGGCTATTCCCACAGCCCTTGATTACCTCCCAGAGCTTCAAGGTAAAACCCTGTTGCTGAAGATAGGACATGCTTCAGACACAGGATTTGGAGCAGTGAAGCTGGAACTGACCTAGAAGCCACTTCCCCTGAAGGCTAGCTCTCATAGCTGTGGAGAGCACCACGCAAGTGGCTAAGGGAAAACATCCGTTAAGGTTGAACCTCAGCTTCAAAAAAAATAATCACATCAGTGACTGGAACAGCATATGACATCAGTGCAGTAGTGGCACTTTTATCTTGGGAGCAATCAACTTAATTGGACTTAAAGCTTACTCAGTGAAAGGAAACTCATGTGCGGTATGGCAAACATAGCCAAATAAGGAGAGGTCATAGATCTTAGAGAAAAATCCCAAGACTGTCACATCCCTAGATTAATGTTATTTCTTACTATGTGCAAAATATGTATCCTTATATTCACAACAAGTATTCCAATCACCACTCATCAAAGAAGCTTCTTTAGCATCAGACAGGGATGACTACACAATACCACAACTGGTCACACACATTGTCTGTGAATTGCCCAAGCCTAAGTGGCACATCTACAATGCAACCTCTACACCTAAGGCTCATGGAACACAGAACAAGGAGTAAAGAGGACACTAATGAATCTCTCAGCTCTCGTTAATGAAGCTCCCTTATGCAACAGAGGGGGCAGGAACACAAAAGGTCACAAATAGTCAAAGCATAGAAAGAGTCTGTAAAATGTGGGTCCTTGGACAGGATTCCTATATTAAACTTGACCCACCCAGGGCTCAAGAATCATTGTGCAAGAGCCAGGGAGGAAGTGCACGATCATATGGAAATAGACTCCTAGAAGCTCCTGGGACCTTGCTCATATGAACCTACAACAATGGTGTCAGCATGCTCAGGACCCATGCAAACAAGCAGACAAAAATCCAGTATAGAACTGGGGACATGCCAGCAGACCCCAATCTTAGCCAAAGAAATATTGGCAGCTGATTACTGCTGGATGAGAAAGAGCTGTTCTTCTTAAATCAAGGAATTCTAGATAGACTGACTATATATCAGTAGATGAAGAATGTCTGGGGACACTGGACACAATAGGCCTTAACACAAATGACAGAATGTATGAATTCTAGTCAGTGGGGGGACTATGGGAGGGTGCCAGTGGGGGAGGGGGTATAAAGATGGTTAAGATTCACTGAGGTGTTCTGTATGAAATACATAAAAAATTCAATAATAAATTTACCAAAAAAAAGATGCTTTCTCATGTATTTTGTCACAGTGATGAAGTGACTGGAATAAAATATTTCTCTGTTAAAAAAATTACTCTGAGCAAAGGTTTTGGACTTTACTATGGTCATTGGTTTCTTTTTAAAAGTTTCCTTGGGGGCTGGGGAGACGGCATGGCTCAGTGGTTAAGAGCACAGACTGCTCTTGCAGAGGAACGGGGTTTGATTCCCAGCACCCACATGGCAGCTAACAACTGTCTGTAACTCCAGTTCCAGGGGTTCCCACACCCTCTCCTAACCGCCACGGTCATTGCGCAACAGCGATGCACCTGCCTACAGGTAGGCAGTACATTCACACACATAAAATAAAAACAATGTGTAAAATATTTTTTAAAAGAATAATAAATTCAGGAGGGAAATGAAACTAATTTCCTTAATCTGCCTGGGGTTAGAAGCTAGAATTCTTTGGATCTGGGAACTAGAAATCTGTCTTTTAAAATCTGAGCTGCTGTTCTTTGCACTCATTTCACTGAGAGCCCTTTCTTGGTCATCACCCTGTGTGAGGTCAGCAGCATCCCAGCAGTGTGCCCACATCTCCACTCTCCACTTTGAACGGCTGTGAAACACTCTGCATCTGTGGGGAGCTTGATGCTACCGAAAGTAGGTCAGTAGAATTCTCGAAACTGTGGCTTCGTTTCTTATAGTAAGGTCATACATAGAGTTTGGCTAGGAGGTGAGTATTAGGAGAAATGCTTCTGAAATAGAGGTGTACCATCTGATTCTTTTGATAAAAAGACTTCAACAAGTAGATCATAAAAATTGTAGAATTTTAAAATAAATTTGTGCTGTGCTATATTTATGTCCATAAGAGAAACAGGCAAAAATGAGACATGCCTAAAATACAAATCCCTACATCTGAGCTGGATGTGACAGCACACCCTGTAATTCCAGAGGCTGAGATGAAAGTTGAGAGTTCAAAGCCAGCCTGAGCTTCATAGTGAGTTCCAAGGCAATCTGAACTTTACAGTGAGGCCTTGTCTAACAAAAATATTAAAAATCATATGTTGCTTATCTTGATGGGACTGGGAATTGAACCTGGGTCCTTAAAGCATGCGATGTATATATTCTACTACTGAGCTACAACCATAGCCTTTAAAAAGCATGGTTTTATGTGAACCCATTTATATTTGCAGTTTATTTGTTATTACAACAAGCTCTGCTGCGAAGTACAAATGGGGGGCTAAAGGGGGGGCTCAGTGGTTAAGTGTGCCAAAGAGGACCAAAGCTGGGTTCCCAGCAACCAGGTCAAGTGACTAACTCCAGCTGCCAGGGGTTCTAATGCCCTCTTCTGGCACCAGCACTCACATGTGCATACATACATACATACATACATAAAAATAAAATCTTAAAAAAAAACACAAATAGGCTATAAGCATGTAAAGTCAAAGCCAAATTTAACAGAATATACTACATACTAGCTAAGATACCTAATACTATAGTCCTACTTTTTATTAGTATTTCTGATTAAAACTGTTTTAACTAAAACCCTTCCTTCCTTCCTTCCTTCCTTCCTTCCTTCCTTCCTTCCTTCCTTCCTTCCATCTCCTTTCCTCAGTCCTGTTCTGTCATTCTTATCTAACAGTCTTGGCTCTCAAGGCTACCACTTGATAGACACTCCCAACATCAACTGCTTTAGAAATACCAAGTTTGTCTGGTTGCTTCCATAGTATATCACTTGGTTTTCCTTCATCTTGCAAATTCCTACTCCAGAAAAGTTGAACAAATAGTATTCATTGGAATTTCTGCATTCTCTAAAAGGCTCTAAGTCAACTCATTTCTGTTTGTATTTCTGTTTTTTCTATGGATGTGTTCTGGAGATTGAATGCTAGGCATGCATTCTGCCTCTAAGCTATATCCTTCTCCCCCCAAAAGCCTGCTTTCCAAGTCGTTTTAATTCCTGCCATTATGAGGTTAAGTTTCAAAGGTCCATTTGTTTATTTGTTTTTGCAGTGTTGGAAACCAAACCCAGGGTCTTGTGCATACTGGGCAGTGCTCTACATCTGAGCTACACTCCAGCCCTCAAAGGTACATTTCTTGTTATGATATCTAATTTTCAATTCCTATTATATCTCTTTCTCCATGAAAACAAAAAGAGAAAAAATCTAGAAAACCTAAAGTTGATCCATTTTTCTTTTTTATTCATTTAAATTTGTTTATGTGTATGGATGCTTTGCCTGCGTGTATGTGTTCTATGCATGCAGTATCATAGAGGCCAGAAGAGGGTGTTAGATCCCCTGAAGCTGGAGTTAACCAATGATTGTCAGCCACTGGCGCTTGTTGCTGGGAACCAACCAAACCCAGGTCCTCTATAAGAGCACTCAGTGCTTATATTAGTTACTTTTCTGTAGCTGTGATAAAAGACTATGGCCAAGGCAATTTATAGAAGGAAGAGTTTATTTGGCTTACAGTTCCAGAGGGTAAGAGCCCATCATGAGAGAGAGGCACAGAGGCAGAGGTAGTTGCAGCAGAAAGCTAAGAAGGTACATGAAGCACAGAGAACCAGACTGGAAGCAGGCAAGCTATATTTTCTCCAACATGGGCACACCCCCTAAAACTTCCTTGACCCTCCTCAAACAGGGCCATGAACTGGGGATTAATTGTTCAAATTCTTGGAGCCTCTGGGGGAACACTACAGTGCTCCTAACCACTGAACCATTTCTCCTGCCCCAATTCATTTTTATCTTTATAATGAAGTAGGTTGCTTAAAAAATTCTATAAAATATATATGTGAATAAAATAAAAAATAGCATCTGACCATTTCCCTTATTATACTTTGGGGATAGCTTGCACTAAGTCTATGACTGATTTTCTCAAGATTCCTTCCAATTTTCAGAACCCTTTGCATTGAGTGGAGGAAGGGAAAGGAGGGAGGGACAAAGCAAGCATTGCTGAAGGAAGAGTTTATCACTTAGCTGCTGCTTCTGTGAGGGGCTCCAGGTCTGAGGTATTGGGGCTCGCCCGTCACTGTTAGGGAAGGATTTATGGCTGAAGGGTGTAAAAACGTTCCTGTCCCAGGAGACTGTTAATGTGTCTTCATTGCTCTGAGTTCTGATGGATTAGATCAGGAAACATGATTCCTGGGGATGGCCATAGTGAGCAGCTATGGCATTGTGAAGGGAGGAAACCAGCCCCATCTTGGCTTTCTACATATCATAAAGAACATAATACATCCCAAAGACTTCTTCTACAGAAAAGAAATGATGTCCCAGACTTGAAAATGAAAATTAGAGATGGGGCAGGGCCCTATGAACTGGTCCTAATAAGTGAGAGTGTGATCACTGGCCATGTGCATGGAGGGTGTGGCATGGCACCTGCTCCCGCTAGTGTGACCCTGTTTCACTGGGATGATAACTGAAGTGAGCTCTGGCTAAATTCAGCTCTGAGTAGCTGCATGGTCTTTCCTATCTCAGCTGGCAAGCATTCCTTCTCTGTTCTTCCTCAAGAGTGGCATTCTTTTCTACTCAAAACCTTTCTGTCTTTCCTTCCCACTAGTAGGTTGTTCTTTAGAGCATACATTCTAAAATTCTGTGTCATCCTCAAGACACACACACACACACACACACACACACACACACACACACTTCTTCATCAGTAACTACTATGTGAGATCACACATCCAGAACTGAGGACAATTCCCAGGCTTGTAGGGGTAAAGGAAGATGAGAGTTGGGAATAAGGCCAGATCTGCAACTCAGTAAAGAAGAAAATCTCAGCTATAGAACTAGGTAGCATATAGACCAGCAGTTCTCTGGCCTCAAAATTTATTGAGGCTTCTTCCACAATAGCTGTAATTTACATAGATTATAAATATTAACATTCTAAAATAGAGGCAAGAAAATTTTAAGTATGTATTAATTCTTTGAAAATAATGAAATAGATCGTATGTTAAATAGCATCATACATTTTCTGAAAAATCAGTTTTTTCCAAACCAAAAACGTTGATGAATAAAGTTGTATATGTTTATACTTTTACAATCTCTTTAATGTTTACATGGATTGAGAAGAGATAAATAGGGCCTCCTATTATGGCACACACCTTTAGTCCTAGCACTCGGGAGACAAGAGTCAAGTGGATCTCTGTGAGATCGAGGTCAGCCTGGTCTATATATTAAGTTCCATACTTGCTCAGGCTACACGAAGATGCTGTCTCAAACATCAAACAAACAAACAAAATAACAACAAAACCTAGTGGCTATCTTGTACTGTAGATGGATTTTATTTTAATTCCTAAGTGATTCTGTAGCATAGTAGTCATTTGGAAAATATTGGCACACTGAATTATATATATGTATGTATGTTTAAATGTTGGCACATTTTATTTTTCAACATCAAAAAATAACATTTGTTAATATCACCACCAATGTCATTAAAAAAAGAATCCAAGTTGTACATTCTATGACGCTGCGGAGCTTCTTTGGTTGGTTTTCAGAATTTCAGATTTTCAGAACTTCTGATTTTAGCTTGAAAGTTAAAAGCTAGGTTTCTATTATTGTTAACAAATAATGTCACTTTTTGTCTTTGAAATGGTAGTCTCAGTTCATCCATTTTTTGAGAAAATTTCTACAAAATATCCATGTACAAAATAATTGCTTTATCCAAACATTGGTGTTGCATGGATAAGTGCAATGTCTGCTTTACCCCGAGGAGGCTCAGCAACCCAGAGCTCCCACCCCCAAAGCCATCTAATTCTGGAGACAAGGGCTGCTGTGTGCTTCCTAACTATCAACAGAGTAGTAAAAAGAAAAACTTGTGTACTCAAGTTCAAAGTTTAACCAAATTAATCCTTTCTTGCTTTCTTAAGTGAAGCTGGCATTTTTAACTGTATGTGAAGCTTCCTTCATTTATATTGAGACTAATGCAGCTTTTCCCACCATTGTTCCTGCACCCTCCGTACAAATGCTAACAACACAGAAAAAAAAAATCTCAGTTTCTTATCAAAATAGTTCAGTTCTAATAAACCTGACAAGGGCCTCAGGGTCCCTCCACATTCCCAGACTACCCAAAAAATTGCCTTTGTGGGCAACAGCAGTACTCTGTAAGCATATTGTCACCATACCTCTTTTAATTTAATTTTCTACTACTGAGAATCAGACTTAGCACTTCACATACGCTAGACCAATGCTCTACCACTGTACTACACCCCCAGCCCCTTTAAAGACCTCAGCACTAACTGTCCACACTAAGCTCCCTTAAACCTACTGGGAAAATGAGGTATTCAATTTAGTTTGGGTTTTGCTAGACTCACATAACCAAATTTTCTCTCTCATCGGCTTGAATCCTTGCTCTTCTTCTCTTTTATTGTATAGGTAACTTGAAGCAAAATGCCACATGAATAGTTTGGGTTCATTACTCTAAACAAATCCCTGTAAATTCTGCACCCTGGTTGACCATAACAACTCTGGTGACTCACATCTTACAATGGCACCTTGTATCTGGTCCTAAAGCAAGAGTATAGGGCCATTCTTCAAGCTCACTTGCTATGTGTGACAAAAAAAGAGAAAAAGCGCCTTTTACATTTCTCCCATTTTCTATTCGTTCTCAAGATAAATTGTTAGTTTCTAAGGACACTTGTCGCCCACCACAAAGTATCCAATTCAAACATCGCATCTTGTCTTCTCTGTCAAGTCTGCATTTTGTCTGTCAGGGTTCTTTCTTCGTTCTTCAGTTCGTTTCCTTCTGGAGCTGGAAACCAATGAGGGGATGACAGATTCTAAAAGGCCGTCTGTGAATAAGGAATTGTCTGTGTGCAGTGGTGGTTTGGTTTGGTTTTGTTTTCTTGAGTTTTCCTTAGTTCTAAGGATGGAACCAAGGGCCTCCCACACGCTGGGAAGTACCCTGTCACTGAGCCCCTAATCCTCCGTAGCACTTTTATGATTTATTTTTATTATTTTTTAATTATGTGTATACATGTGTCAGTGTGAGGGTATGTGCATGTGGGTGCAGGTGCCTGTGGAGTCCAGAAGAGGGCATCAGATCTCCAGGAGCTGGAGTTATAGGCAGTTGCAAACCACCTAAAGTGGGTTCTGGCATTGAACTTGAGTCCTCTGAAAGAGTAGTTACACACTCTTAACCAATGAACTATGCTAGGCATCTATAGCATTTTTATAGTGCTTCATTTGCTTAGGAAAACCAGGGATAAAAAGGTGAAGAGCTTGTTCTGCGCAGACATGTCTAAAAGTTCGATATTTCTTTCCTACTTAAATTATATGCTTTTTAGGTATGAATTCCCTGAATTCATAATATCCTGGGAGTGGAGGTTGGAGTTGGGCAAAGAACACAAAGTTAAAATTACAAAGGAAGAATAAACTTTAAAGATCTGTACACTGCAAGCTGACCACAGTTAATAATAATGTACTGTGAGCTGGGCATGGTAACACACACCTGTCACCCCAGCACTCAGGGCGCTAAGAGAGGAAGATAAGAAAGTCTGAGACCAGCAGGAGCCACATAACAAGAATTTGTCTTTAAGAAATGTGATAATTATAAAATAATGAAAATGCATTGTGCATTTCAAAATTTGCTGAAGCTAAATTCTAAAGTGTGCACTACAAAAATGATAATATGAATATATACTAATTAGCTTAACATCATCATTATACAATGCACACATATGCCAAAGCAGCACACTGTACCATATATATATATATCACATATATGTATATGTGTGTGTGTGTGTAGTAGTAGTAGTTAAATAAAGATAAGAAAAGGTAGTTTACATGTATTTATTTCGAGAGGCTATGCCTTGGCACAAATGTGGAGGTCAGAGGACAACTTGTGGGAGTCAGTTCTCTCCTTCCAACATGCAGGTTCCAGGGACTAAATTCAGGTTGTCAGGCTTGGCAGCAAGTGCCATTACCCACTGAGCCATCTCCGTGACCCAAAGATAAAATTTTTAAGTAAAATAAGATATCCTGTGGCAGAAAAAATTGTCAGTCTCTTGCGCACCTTTAGCTCAGGGAAGGGCACTGGGTAGGCGGATGCTGCTTTGTTCCCCTGAACTAGGAAATCGCTTCTAATGCTGTTTATACTAGGTGCTGCTATGGCTAATTTTCTTTTTCCTGAAGGAAGAGGTAAAGGAAATAAGATAAAGAAAAGAATAATAGCTAGCTATGCTGATTGGGTTCCAGGGAATGTTATCAACATCTTAATTGTCAAGAGTCTTCCGTTTCATGGGGCAGTTATTTAAACTGAATATCACTGTGTGTCCACTGCCCTCACCACTGTCAGCAGAGTGTGGTTCACACTAGCTAAAGCAAGAAAGCTGCCCCCTCCCAATCTCCACACTCACCCTTGCAGACTGTGAGAGTGAGCAGTTTCATTCCTTTCAGAACCAGCTCTCTAAGAAAGGTCTGCATTGAGCGGCTAAGCCTGCCTGGGCTAAGCCTGCCCCGCACTTCGTGGCCAGAAGCTGCCAGTCGCCATCTACTTGCTTGGCATTTCCTCTCTTTCGTGCCTGGATCGGGTTTCTTGTTATTTAAAACAAGTGCACAGAAACCAGACAGTCAGTGCAAAATAATTGCAGGTTTGGGGTTGTCAGCACGCATGGCAATTGCCAGAATAACCCTGAGTTAAGAAGGAAAAAAAAAAAAAAAAAAACCAACCCACAGAATTATACATATTGACTTCCTGGGGCTACAAGATCAGTTAGAATTGCCTGGTTTGTTGTCCTGTAGATAATTTAGCTACCTCGGCGTGCCTTACAGCAGACATCGGATTTCTGCTGAGGACCCTATTCCTTGCTGAGGGCTGAGTCCATCAATCTTTCTATCTCTCTCTCTCACACACACACACCACAGAGTGTAATTACAGGCTTCAGAGTAAACATTAGAACCGAGTACCAAACAGTTCATAAAGTTTAAAAATAATAGAGGTGCTTGTGCACGTGCGTGTGTGTGTGTGTGTGTGTGTGAGCGCGCGCGCGCGTGTGTTTGCATAAAGAACAGTGCATATTTTTTCTTTTACCGCCCTGTGTTCCCCCCACCCTGGGGCTGAGAACACTGGTCTGAGTAAGGGAACCCCCTCTCTTGTTCTGCGAGGCTTTCCCCCACCCACTCCCGCTCATTTACCGTCTGGCTGTTTATTGTCGCACATCAAAATACGAATCTTCAGGTGTGGGGACGGAGCAGCTGATGAAGTGGACTGCTATCTAATTAGCTTCATGAAAAGCTTCTCTCAAGACATAACGGGAGGATTTTAAAAACTGAGCCCATTGCTTTCTTTCAGAAGTCTGAGAGACAAGCTTTCTACAGATTAGTGTTCTTAAATAGAGCGACATTTGCCCAAACCTTCAAAGGCTCCTTCCATGCAGCTTTGCAAAGAATTCTGTTGCGCTCCCCTCCGGATTTCATTTATTTATTTTTTAAAGGCAGCCACTCACCTCCAGCCTCTGAGCCAATCAGGCGCCTCACTTTGCAGGCTTAAGATCCTCCACAGCAGAGCAAAAGCTGTGCTAGCCACGGCGAACCCTGTCCTGACCACAGTCAGGCTGATGACTGACAGCTGGAGGGGACTGTCATCCTAGGCACCAGTGTGAGAGCCAGGGAGTGTGAGAGCCAGGGAGTGAACCGAAGGACCGGCCGTGCCAGCAGGAAACACCTTGCCTCCGTGATTGATGGGGACGTTTGGAGCGCCTCCGGGGCTGGAAAAGGTGGTTCTGCCACTAACTCATTAAGAAATCTTTGTCAGCGGAGATGACTCTCTTGGGCAATGATTGACATAATGCAGACAACAAATGACAGCTTTGCATTTCATTCTGCTTGATAGATAGTAAAGGATGCAGGTGAGTTGACGCCCTCACCCAGCACACCCTGCACCAGCTGCTCCCCATGTGCAAGTGTGCTTTCCCACTCGCCGGTAGTTTAGTTGGGGATGTTTAAAGAACTGATAGGGTGTAAGCAGACAGGATACACTGACCACTGTTTAATGCAGCTGTTTATAGGAAATGGAACTATTTTGAGCCATTTTTCAGAGCTTGCAAAAGAGAAGGAAAAATACGTTATTTACACATACAATGTGCCATTTCAAGAGTACTTCAGATCACAAGTCTGTTTTGAAACCCTTGACTGATGTTGTCTTTGCGTTTTTCCCTCCCCTTTCTAGGACGCCATCTGTGGATGCTCTGAAAACCTTGGAGTCTAGAAATTAATTATTCAACCAGGATCCCTACCTAGTTCAAGGTATTAGCTCTTGTCAGAAAGCTTTTACATTTGAGCTCTCTGCTGCAAATTACACTTTGGCAGTCAATGGAAAGTTGGACTGAGAATAAAGGACAAAAGTGATTTTGCAAAATAATCGAGTGCTTAAAAACCTACCCGATGCTGGTGAGGTGTTGCTGCTCCTGACTCACGTGCAGCCCCCTTCCTCCAGCCCATGTGTCAGTTCTGCCTTACTCGTAGTCCTTTTTCTGCAACTGCATTTGGGATTTGGATTTCATTTTCATTTCTCCCTTCCCTTTCACCTTGACACCTCCCACCCCCAACCGCCAGAACTCAGAAGAGAGAGATATTTTGTCAGCTTTGGACCAAATACAATGAAGTCTTCATGCTGGACTCTGCTGCTGGCTATCCTGGGCGCAGAATTGCTGGGGTGCCTGTGTTCAACAGTTCGGTCCCCAAGGTTCAGAGGAAGGATACAGCAGGAACGAAAGAACATCCGACCTAACATCATTCTTGTGCTGACCGATGACCAGGACGTGGAGCTGGGTAAGACCCTGGATTTTTCACTTGTCAAACCTTTTTATTCAAATGCTTTCAAGAGCCTCAGCCATATCAGAGATACTCAGTGGGGGTTTAGGGGATTGGTGCCTTTAGCAATCATCTGGTTTATACAGTGAACTTGTGCTGATCATTAAGGATTTGATTTGTTTTGACATTACTTTTCTGGTGTTAGACTTTTGAAACAATTTGGAGAGGGACCAGGGAGAAGAGACTGCAGTAGTCCTAGGAAGCCATAGAGGTCGAAGATTTGATCTCGTACCTTGTGAACTCTGGGTCAAGAAGCTTAGCAAGGGAGGCACAGGAGCACACTTGGGTAATCTGAGTACTAGAGACAAGAGGATCAAGAGTTCGGGGTCATCTTTTGCTACATAGTAAGTTTGAGGCCAGCCTGAGAAACATGAGACACTGGTCTTGAGATGATAAGAAAAGAAAAAAGTAAAAAGAAAAAGTCAATTAAATATAAAAGTTAAATGGAGTTGTACTACAGTGTATGAGAATGTGACTGCATGCAATGAACATGAAAGATTGATACTAAAAGAACTTTTAGTGATTAGTTATAAAGTGATTTACCCATTCACAGCTTTTATAGCAGCTATTAGGTAATTGTAACTTAAAGTGTTCTGTATATCCTTATAGTAATTCACCTGCTACCAACCCTGAGAATGGGCTTGTGGCACTGGCTCTCCCGGGTTCATTCTAGAGAGCTCAAAGTGTGCCAAGATGTAGTGTTTTCCACTTACCTCCCCCTGAGTTTCTCATTGTCTCTCCGTCTTCAATGGTGTGGCCCCAGAGTTTTGTCCATAAGCTCATAGCCAGGATTCCCAGCATTCCCTAGGACAGATAAAAAGCTTATCCTTCAGGCTGTCACAGGGACTCATCTGCAGTCCCACACCCCCATTCCTTGTTCTGGGGCATTGCTCAACTGTGTTACCATCCTGTTCAACCTGAGCACAGGGAGGTCTTTGGGGAGCTCCTGTGGCTTAGCCTTGAGGAGCAAACCTTTCATGGTGGAATCTGATCTGCATGGAAAGGGACTTTGATTTCCTGTCTGAAGGCAAACCATGGCGTCCTCACAAAGTCCATTCCTGGAGCGTAGCTGGAAGATGGTGTTCTGAAGGACAGCAGGGGTCATCGTTGTTGAGTCTACTCTTACTTCACATTTTAAAAAGCAAAGGTATATTGGTTTTCAGGTTTTCTGCCAGAATGAAAGGTCTTACATATACAGCTATAGACCGTATGTAGCTGGAAGTTTAGATGTCCTCATTCACTTACCGAGCATGAACACGAAGGATGGCTGTCTGACTTTCTTCCTTAACGTTGCTCACATCCAGCGCTCTCATTACAGCTGAGACCTGCTCATGCCCAGTGACATTGCTCTCTCCTGTGCATTCTAGACGCCACTCCTGGAGTGTCTAATCTGGTCACTTGAGTGAAAGTGCTCGTGTGATGTCCCTTGTCCAGCAACATTAACCCTTCTCCTCTACCAGCACCCCAGCCCCAGCTGTTCTCTAAAGCGGTTTCCATTTCTCCACACCCCACTCTGCCTCACTGGCTGAAGGTGTCTGGTGACTTCCACTTCCTCCCCCTCCCCCACATCCTAGTGAATCTCACCCTCTCTGCCTCTTCTCCCTTCCTACGGGAGAAGCATGACTAGCCCAGGTGCCTCACACTTGAGTTTGGTGTTTCCACCAAAACCACCCCCCATCCAGCCCAACTAAAGGCACTTTCCCTTTGCACCTCCCCTCCTCCCCATGCCCCCTACGTGACTTGGCTCCCTGTGCCCTTCCAGGCCTGTCCCTCCCACCTAACTGCACACCTCTGAAGGCCCGGCTGCTTTCTTTATGCTGCAGTCTCCATGCTGGACTATAGCAGGTGACCAACAAACTTGACATTGACACACATTGGGGTCAGAAAAACCAAACACAATTCCCAGAAATCAATAGGTATCCATCATGACCTTCCTCTTTCAACACACCGCACTGACTTCTAAATACATTAAGAAGTTATTTAAAAATTTTATTTTTGAATGAAATTCAAAATTCTTGCCTTGTCCTACAATTTATTCATCCATTTGGATGAATGATTTTCCTGCATGATTAGGAAGTACCGGCCTCTCTTGAATACACATGGATTCAGGGGTAAAACAGGCTCCATCAAAATGCAGACGCTTCCTATCCCTTTCCTTCTTGCCTTTATTGACTTTCTTCATTTGTCAAGGCCACTGACATGCTAAGCATTCCCTCACTGAATCTTCCAATAGTCCTCAGTCACTGCTCTTTCTGCCCTTAGTTCTTGCATAGTAAAGAGGAAGCTTAAAGAAGTCGGGTTAGTGGTGGTTGTACCGTGACTTATATGAGGTCTCACGTATCACAGCTACACACTGAGCCACTGTCTCATCCATCTGTTGATCCATCATTAGATGTTCACTAAGTGTTTCCTAAAACCAACTGCTGTAGTGCTCCACGTTCAGCACAAGCAGGAGGTGGGTTAGACTCCCCATGGGGAGAAATCTGGAAAAGGTGTCTCAGCAGACGAGCCATGCACTGGATGGTGGTAACCACTGAATAAGGACATCACCCATCTTCTGTAATGTGACCTAGAGCTTTTTCTGACCCTTGCTGCTCCAGGTATTTTTTGTTCTCTTGTTATCATCTTAAACTGTTTTAAGTTCAGTCTGTTAAGCACCTTCACACTGAAACCCCCCCACCCATCATTAAAGAACTCCCTTCTTACACCTCTTCTGCCCCTGGCAACCACAATTATACTTTCTGTTTCAAAATTTTACTATTCTAGGTATGTTATAAGCAGAATCATATAATATTTTTCTTTGGGGACAGCCTAATTTCATATGGTATAACATCCTCTGGGTCTATCCATCCTGTGGCAGATGTCAGAATTTCCTTTCTCTCTAAGGCTATATAATATTTCATTGCAAGTATATCATACCATATTTTGTTTAACATTGGAAATTTGAGTTACTTCCTTCTTTTCTCTAATGTGAACAATACTGCAATGCACATGAGTGCATCTGTATCTCTTGAAGGCCTTGCTTTCAGTACTTTTGCAAGGGAACAGTTCTACACAGAAGTGGAAATTCTGGGTCATATAATAATTTCATTTTTAATATTTTGGAGAAACAATGTTCTCCTTAGCAACCATACCAGTTTACATTCCTTTCAACTGTCTACAAGTGTTAAAAATTTCTCCACATCCTTATCAACACTTGTTATTTTTCCTCTCATGTGTGTGTGTGTGTGTGTGTGTGTGTGTGTGTGTGTTTATGTGTGTATTTTATAGTAGCTGTCCCAGTATGTGAGGTGGCATCTTGTTATGATTTTGATAAGTTAGGGTTTATTTTGTTTTTCAATTTTACATGTAATTGTGTTTGACAAGTGTTTTAATAAACCATTACTTCATAAAACTTTTTATACCTGTAAGGCTACAGGCAGTTTTGGCTTCTGTGCCTTCAGAAAGCTAAAACACACTTTGAAAATACTTAAAAGAAAAATTATGAAAATTCAAATAGAACATTTTTTCTTATTTGGAAAGAATGAAGTCATTCCAAGTCTGTCTCGAAAGACAAAGGCAGAGCATAATTAAAATTTATGAAACGAAGCTGGGAGGGGGACGCACTTGTTCTGCCGTCCTCAACTTTAAGGGCAAATAAATAAACTAGTACTTTGTGAAGGGAGGGACACATAGAAGGAATTCATTAATCAAAGCGCCAGAACCTTGCATGTGGTTCCAAAGAACATGCATTCACACTGCTGTGAATGAATATTGTCTTCCCACCCAACTGGGATGAGTAGACAAAGATCACATTCCAGGAGGAGATGATCAATGCAGAGAGTGAAAGACTTAGCCAAGAGCCCTTTGACTCGAATTTGATTCTTCCAGAATGGAATAAGCTCCCCAGATTTTGACTTTGCCTGAAACAATTCAGGTGTTTACATATGGGATGAAAGATTTTATAAAAACTACTGTTATTGATTAATTTTGTTATTTGATCATGTCATACATATATACCAGGTATTCTGACTACTCTCTGCCCCAGGCTTCTCTAATCCCCTGCCCATCTCTATCATGCACCCCTTCACTGTCCCTATCAATCTCTTTCCCACATTCACTAACAATTTTTAGCCTAGGAAAATATGCATGGAAAGGAGCAACATGAAATTCAGGAGAACGCCTCCTTCTGGGGAGAATGGGAGCCAAGAGTACTCAGAGTATCCATGTTTTATTTCAGTGTGTGTGTGTGTGTGTGAGAGAGAGAGAGACAGACAGACAGACAGACAGACAGAGAGACAGAGAGACAGAGACAGAGAATTCTTTCACAAATGGTCCCTTGGACCCATTCTGAGAAGTGAAACACCATGTGGATTGGATCCTCTATCTAACTCAGTGTGAAACTGCTTACATTCTTAGGACAGGTGAGAACTCTGCCCCCACAGTTCCATTTCCCTTAGATCATAAGTGGAATTAGACTATAATGTGTAGAGATGCTCTGTTGATTTAAAACAGGGCTAGCAGCAGAAAGAAAAAGAGAGAGAAAGAAAGAGAGAGAGAGAAAGAGAGAGAGAGAGAGAGAGAGAAAGAAAGAAATTAAGCCAAGAGTCCAAGATTTTAAAATTTAGGTGGTTTATTCTTCTGACTTTTCTAGAAAATTCCAGAGTGAGTACTCGCTTTCCTATGAGGCAGCCATGAGCTAGCCTTGAGTGGGGGGGATTCTCAGCCCCCTGGAACAGCCAGTTGTCCTTACTCCCTGCTGTTTCCCAACAACCATACCAAGAAATTGACATCTACCAACATTCTCTGCTTTTCGCAGAGTCTGGAAATGTTCTGTAAATGCATGTCTCTACTGAGTCTAAAGGTATGAAAAGGCGAGAGCCGGTGAGTTTCTGCCACCTGGCTGCGTCTCTTGCGCCTGGTGTTAGCCCTGCAGGCCTGCCTTGACTTCCCACAGGTCGCAGTCCCAGCTTTAATGGCCTTTTGCTCTTTTCAGTGGATGAAGGAACAGTGGATTTTAGTGACTGGAGACATTCCACACACATTTATTATCTTTTCTTTTCTCTTCTTCTCCAACTCAAGTTTCCTTTTTACTTTTAGCTGAAAACTTCCTAGTTTTCCCCTGCAGAGCTTTGGCAGAAAAATACAATTTTATCATATTCAACATTTTACGTCTTAATTTCTCATGTAGATTTTAGAGCTGACAGAAAATACAGAAGGAAACTTACGTGGTAGACTGAAGTGAGCAGAGAGGGAAATTGGTATCCAGTGGAGACTGGTTTGGGGACACCCACAAATACCAAATATGGATACGCCAATCTCACATATAAGATGGAATGGTTTTGCATACAGCCTATGCACATTCTACCACTTACTCTGAATTGCCTTCTAATATCCTATACCCTGTAAACACCGTGTTCATAGCTGGTGTACCGCATAGGTCAGGGAATAATGTTTTTTTTAAAAATGGTTTCAGAGATAGGAGTATCTCTGTTTGACTGAGGCCAGCTGGAGCTATAGGGAACTCCCTCCTCTCCAAAAAGGAGGAAAGTGCTTGGTGCTTTTCTTCCTGGACCACACTAGCTCAAATTCCTGCACTCTGTCATCTCACATGTACCCGGAATCCACCCAATGAGAGGCAGCCAGTCAGCTACTGAAAACAGACATTTGTGCCTCTCCTCCCTCACCTGAGCCTCGGCTGACAAGGTTAATGATGGCTCTGCAGAGGGAGGAGGCAGGCTCTGGGGTGGGGTGCACTGGCTTCTCCTCAGGGAGGCCAGATGAGGCAGAAGACAAGAGTGTAGAATCAGACAAGCTGACTTGGTTTGTGTTTCAAGTCTCAAAATTTATTGTCACAGCCAGTACTCAGGTTAGCAGTCATGTGAGAGCATGGGCTCTGGGACTCAATGCCTGAAGTTCCATGTGGCCCTGAACGTATGACTTAACCCTGCACAGCTCAGCAGTGTCATCTGGAAGATAGGAGTCCTCTCTGACAGCCAACCACAAGCACTTACTGTCAGAATCAAATGGGTTGATGCACTTAAGTCGAACTGAAGAGAATTGGGTGAGATTAAGTCCTATCTGTAGTGTGTCTTACAGCTTTGGAAGTGGTCTCAGCCACTTAGGGAACTCCAAGGAGGACAGTCCCCAAGGTCTCCTCTAGCAACCGTCTTCCTTGATTCTATGTCCAGCCTCAAATTCCCAACCTCGGAAGCTCTCCAAGTGTGGGTCACTGACACAAATTCTAAGTACCTAGATCTATTCTACTGAAATCTTGATTATGGGCCCCAGATTCCATGATTAGTATGTTCTTTGAGGGCCAGTGAGGTGGGTCAGCAGGTAAAAGTACTTGCCACCAAGCCTGACAACCTGAGTTGATCTCCAGGACCCATGTGGTATAAGAAATTGACTTACACATGTACACCCTGTGACATGAGTGCATGCACAAGCACATGTACTCATGTAAATAAATGTCCTAAAATATTTTTAAATCAAAAAATATACCTGTCTGTTGGGTGATTTGGACCATTGGACAAGCTTCAGTCTAGAAACTTCTCTTTACTGAGAAACTGAGAAGCTTGTTTTCAGAAACCTCAGCAGTGAACTGCATGGATCATGGTAACTTCCAAGAGCAAATGTCTGCGCCAGGGCCTTTGCCCTGTGTGCTGCGTAAAAGCAAGATGTTTGATGGAAGAATTGGTTGGAATCACAACACAATAAGTTCCAGTAATTAATAATGTGGTAGTAAGAACGAGAGATGCCTGACTAGGCAATTCCAGGAACTACAAACAGAGCTAACAAAGTTTTAGCCCCAGTTTTTATATCATTTTGACTTTCAGTTAGATTCCCACCTCCACCCTACATTTGCAACCCAAATGTCTGTGAGCAAGCGGGAGGTGGCCCCTGGGGCCACACAGGACCTTGTGACGGCCTCCAACTGCATTCCTTTTTTATTGGAATTCAACAAAAGGCCTAGTTAGGAAACTCTGAGAGCTGGCTCTTTGAAATAGACTATTAGGCAATGAAAATCCCTCAGCAATGTTTGCCGTTTTCCCCAAATTCAAGACCCTCCGGTGAGTAAGCACTGCAGATATCTGAAGGGAACGGAGGAGGTGGACATCTTCAGAAGTCTTGAACTTCTTCATCTCTTTTCATCAATTGCTGTACAGGACGTTTCCTCACCATAATCACCCAACACAGATGTGAAATGCAGCCCTTCTGAAATGCATTCTCTTCGACCTTTTGTGGGGCAGGCACATTCTTTTCAGTTTCTTCCTCCCGGCCAGCGAAACCATTTCTTTTCCAGCTTTCTTGTGCTGAAAACTTTGAGCCGTTAGTTGATTCACAGCCTTCTCCGATGCATTACAACATAGCTTGGATCTGCTTTTAGGATTCTCTATCAAGGCTGTAGTGCGCTCGAGTTCTTCTTACACCAGGGCTGAGTGGCTTCGGCAGCCCTTGGTTATATCAGGGTATACCAGGCACATGCCTTCCTCTAGCCACAAGCCATCACCAGGCAGCAAGTCCACGCACTCCCCAGCACTCCCAGTATGTCTGCCTACCCTCCACATCGCATTTCATCAAGAGAATCCTCCAGTTCCTCTCCATGTCCGGCAAATCAGTGACTTATTCCTTTGGCTCCAGAGACTTCCTAGGACCAAAGCATCACCCACGCCATCTTCCCTACGTCCCCAGTGATGCACAGCACCCACCTGACAGTTACTTTATCCTTCCCTGTCAGGGCGTCATCTCTCACCGCAGAGCTCTTGTTAACCCTTCAGTCCAGGTCCCTCTTGATTTTACATGTTCGGCTACTGCTGTGTTCACATTCTCAGGCGTACGTGGCTTTGCAGATAGCCCTTAGCAACCTCTACATGTCAGTTCTCAACTAGAGAGTGAACCACTGAAGATCAGAGAATTTTCCATTTCTTTTGTTAATGGTACACCTGGGGGACTGGTGTGGAGAGCAGAGACCGCTAAAATGTTCAACACAGAGTGGGCGTTCACTACATGACATGCACTGACTACAAAAGGGTGTTTGATCGCCAGAAGAGAAGGAAGAGTTGGGTGCACCCCGTCATCAAAGCGGATTTGAAGGAGTTCTGAGGAGACACAACAAGAACCCCTCCAACCCCCCATCCCCCCATTCCACGCATCAGGCTAACTGTGGCGTCTCTTCAGTTTCCTGTTCTTTCCTTACTGGAAACCATACACTTTCCTCCCTTTTCTTTGGAAGGAGCAGGACCTGTTAGAAATCCAAGGCTCCGGGATTCAAATGCAATGGGCTTGGCTGTAGTGCTCTGCAGTACATTTCTTGACAAGTCCTGAAAAGACTATTGAATTCTAGCCTGTGTCTTTCTGAGGGGTTTGGACATGTTTCAGCTTCAGTGTTTGGCTGAGTAAAGAAATCGAAATAGATTTTTTTTTCTTCCCTAGCAATCTAATGTTACCATTTCATCCTTAAAGTTAAAACGGACTATTTTGCAACCTTGAACATACCTTTGAGCAAGTAAACATCCTAGCCTTAAAAAGTTCCATATAAGCTGACTAAATATAAACTGGTATTCTTGTCCTGATAGAGAAATTGGCAGACACTGTTTAGCTTGCTAGAGTGCACCATGTTACACTGAAGATATCTCTTTCTCTCTCCCTTTTAAAAATTACATACAGATATTTGGGGAGAAATTTTACTTAGTAGGGGTCTTGTTTTTTTTCTCTTTTTCTGTCACAGAATTAAAATGCTGTATCTAATCATTGCTGTACACACCTTTTCATGTGTGGTGGGCTGGGGTTTTCATATTCTGTAACAAGCCATTGTTCTCCAATGATCTTCAAAAGGCCGCTGGCATTTGAGTCTGCCCCATATCTCAAATTCTAGCTTTAATTATATGATTAGCCTGCATATTTTCCCCATTTGTGATCAGAAAGGAAAAAAGCCGAATTGTTCTTATTATTCCACAGAACACATGAGATGATAGGACCCCAAATGTTCTGAAATGAGAAGGGGAAGGAAATTAATCCACAAGGGAGTGTGAGCACATGCTCAGGGAGTGTACTTTGCTAATCTCTGCCAGAACTGTGCCTTTCAGGGTCTCTGCAAGTCATGAACAAAACAAGGAAGATTATGGAGCAAGGTGGGGCCACGTTCACCAATGCCTTTGTGACCACGCCTATGTGCTGCCCGTCCCGGTCATCCATGCTTACTGGGAAGTATGCCCATAACCACAACGTCTACACCAACAATGAGAACTGCTCTTCTCCCTCATGGCAGGCAATGCATGAGCCCAGGACCTTTGCTGTATATCTTAACAACACTGGCTACAGAACAGGTAAAGAATTGACACCTCTAACCCTTGAATCTCTTCTGTAGTCCTAGACAGAGGAAATTGGACTGGGTGGTCTAATATATGAGAAGGTGCCATTAAGCCAAAAATGAGACCTGTAGCTTTTCTCACCTCTGCCTTGGTCTGTGTTCTGTTGCTATGACAGAATACCTGCAAGGGGGTAGCTTAGGAAGAAAAATCTAATGAACGCACAGTTCTGGGGCCTAAGGAGTACAAGAACATGCTGGCTTTTGTACTGCATCATACAATGGCAATGCAGAGCAGAAGAAGGAAGTAAGTGTACGCAAGAGTGGCTTTGCTCCATAGCAGCTTGCTCTGTCGGTATGTCTACTCCTGGCCAAAGCAGTTCTCTCAACTGCTAATTACTTCCAAAGCTCCACCTCTCAACACCTTCAACAGGAGTTTCAGAGGGACCGGCCACATTCAAACTATGCACTTACTATTTACTCTGGAGCGTGTACCAGTGTGAAATCACCTATAGAAAATTCAGGATTGTCATTGGATGCAGTATGAAAATGTTGTGCCTGTCAAGGCCCCCCAGCAGGTACAATGTTCCCTGGTAACCTGCTGCCGGGAATGAGGTTTTGCTCCATTTAGAAATCTCAGGGGATCATGGCACAACTTGAGGCTTTTCTTAGATCTGGGTAATTCCAACTGATCATTCCAATGGGAAATCAAGTGTGTTTTGAGCTGTTTAGGCCTCCCCCAGGGTCTGGGACACTGTAGATGAGTCAGATGACTAACTGAATGAGTAAGCCAACCATGTGGACCTTCCTGATTGGCTTATTTCCTCATACATAATTAACAAGCCTTGGGAAGTTGCTTTACCTTAAGTCTTGGATGTTTTTGGATCTCACACGTTCACCGCCACTTTCCAAGAAGGGAAATTCCCTTCATTGCTGCACCAGTTATCAATGCTGAACCTGCAAAGGGGAAAATGAGGTTTATGGTTAGCTGGGCTTTTAAGCATTGGTCTCCTCTGAGCAGGATTCTGAGCATCCCACCAGTGCCTCTGAGGGAGAAACAAAGTTCCTTCTGGGAACAGTACTCTCAAAGCCCCTGTTCTCCCAGCATGGAGTACTACACTCCCCCACCTCCTTTCACCCACCCCCAAGAACCACCTTGATTTATTCATAAGAATGATGTTATCATAAAAGCTTGTTGGAAATCATTTTCAGACCTACAGATTGTCTATTCTCAAGGTTTAAAAGGAAGAGACTTGAGATAAATATTCTCTTAAATCTCTTTTTAATCTTTCCCACTGGATTCAGAAAATATGTGGCCATTTGCTTTTTTGCAGAGAGCCTCTTGGGCACTTAATTCTTGTTATTTATGGATGAAATTATTGATTGTGCATATGATAGCTCCATCCCACACAGGCATCTCAAGATCTCCGATTGCAGAGGAAGCCCCTCTGCCGCCTCAGGAGTGTTTGCTTCTGGTTAGGAGAGAAACTGGGTTATTGGAGGTTAAGAGAGTGCCTTCTCACGGTGTGTCTTCTCACATTAGTGATTTAAATTTATTGCACCTTTCGTCTAAGGACTCCAAAGCAATTTGCAAATCCACCAAGCATCCCCGTAGGGTTCCTAGATGGCAAATGCACTTGGCTGTGTTTTATAACTGAAGTGGGGGTTTCAAATACTGTGTATCCAGCTCAGAAGCCGATTTTTAGAATTGTCTCCTAGTGCCTGGTTCCTGATTTTAACCACCAAATTGTGTTTTGCTCGTGAGAAATGTGGTGTGAAATGGGTGAGTTTCAATTCCCAGGCTCCCTGTAACGTAATCCCTAATAGAGGACCTGAGCTTGAAGGACTGGCACTTCCTCCACATCCAGGAAACATGGGTGGGTCTGTGCACAGGGGCCAAGCTGCAGGGCAGGACTTAGAGCAGTCACCTGGGGTCTGTGGAGTTGTTTTAGAGCTAACCCAGGAAAGGTGAGAGTGGAAGGAATGGGCTTCTGTAGCTTTCCCACCCTGTACCAGACACTTTAGTTATCTTGTCTAGTGCTTCTAAGAAAGCTTGGACGGTCATGGTACCGATAAAGATTCATAAGAACTCTTTAAAGGCCAAAAGTCCATCCACCCATGGTGGAAAGACCCCAGAATATCCAACTCCAGAGTCTTTTCCCTTGCCAGGATCCTTCTGTTTGTTTGTTTGTTTTTGGTTCTTTTGAGACAGGGTCTCGTGTAGTCTAGGCTTTCCTCAGATTCACTACCATGTAGCCAAAAAGATGGCCTTGAGTTCCGGGTCCTCCTTCCTATGCTTCCTGAGTACTTGGTTACAGATACGTGCCCCACACCTGGCCCTTTCCAGGATCCGACTTCTCTACATATTATTTTCTCCTGCCTTTTTCCAGTGCCTTACAGATACCAACCTGGTAGGATGCAGTATTCTGGCACAGAAACAAAGGATAATACCCAGCTAAAGGAATGGTGAAATCTGGCACACGAAGTACGCGCAGTGCAGTTGTAGGGAAAGGGCTGCCAGAGGGAACTAGGCTTCCAGGCAGCAAAGGCAAAACGAAAAGCAAGAAGAGAAGCAAATCCCTTGCAAAATTCACTGAGTTACTGGATGCTAACAGACCATTTGCTTTTAAGAGGCACCGCCTTGTATGTTTCAACTGTGTTGTCAGACTCTCCCTGAGATGAACTGGCTAAAACTTGGGGTGATTTAGGGTTTTTGTTTGTTTGCTTGCTTAATAGCTCTGGTTGGCCTCTAACTTAATCTCCTCCTGCCTCAGCCTCTAAGTGCTGGCATTGCAGGCATGTTTTACCACATTTGCTGACCACTGAGTTTAATCCCTTATTTTCACAGCACCAAATTTAAACCCTCAAGATCAGGATGTTCTTGGGGGAAGAGCAGGTACCAGGCCTTTGGAAGGGAGGGCTCGGCCCGGAACACCGAGTTAGACCTAGGATAAAGTTGTGAACCCAGTGAAGACTGTGCCGTCTTCTCCGCAAAATGGCAAGTCTGTTTTAAGTGTTTTCTCCAGGCTCAGCAGACCAGTTTCTGAAAAAAAAGTCTGGTTCTAAAGCCAACATCTTCCCAAAGGTTGAGATATAAAGGTAATAATATAATTAGGGGTATGAAAAGTATTATATGCATTCAGGAGGCTGGGATGTAGGTCAGTGGTCCAGCATTTGCCTAGTGTGCAGGAGACCTTGGGTTTGAGCCCCAGGATTACAAAATTAAATAAACTTCACTTATCTGTTGGTAAATCAGAAAGATTAACAGCTAGGAGACTGAAAGAGTGGTAATAGAGGTCTGTGTAATTCAGATTATCTTGAATCAGAGAACTCAAAGTACCTCAGAAAATTAGGAAGTAAAACTGTCACTGAGTAATTATTGATCTTACCATGAGGAGTGGCCCATTTGAAAAAATACAAACAAGCACATCAGAATGACAGGCATGTTATGAAATTAAGAGGAAAGTCGAGTAGATTTTAAATCAGCATAATTATTTATGAGACACTAAACTAGTGGGAGAAAACCAACGTATAAAGATTTTATTGCTTTCCTAATTATGAACACATCATTTGAAAGGTTTAACCATAGACCTAAGGAAAAAAAGTGTGGGAAACTGGAATCTGTGCGACACATAAATGCCCAGCTAGAGGGAAGCACAAAGCAGCAATAAGAATCATGAAACACAACTCAGAGAAGACAGATTACTAAGGGGCTTATTTTGGGAAGAATCCAGAACGCATGGATTTAAATGAATTGAATTGATCCAATATTATATTTACCCTTGTATGACATGATTTTCCTCTTTCAAGACTTAGGCATATTTTTGGACTGGTTGTAGCCTAAATTTTTCTAACTTTACTCATGGAAAATGTGAGTCTACAAGAGCTTCAATGTTCACGCAGGGAAAAATACAGTAACATGTCTATTGCACTTTGTCCTGACGAGTGAAGTAGGAAGGCCACGGATTATCTGTCACAACAAAACGGGTGTTCTGCCCAAAGTCTGCAAAAAATTATGAGGGGAGAGATGTTAATATAAAACCTAGCACAAAGTTTTAAGGTAAAAATCATCCAGGGTTGAGAGACAGCACTGAATGCAACGAAGTAAGGCAGAAAGAGTTGTCATGGCCCCCGCTGTCCTTAATCTGTTCGGAGGACTCAGGCCAGTTTTCCAGCCTGTGGTTTTCTGTCCGATCCAAAATTAGATTGCAACCTTATTGTTCTCACTGATTACATTGATTCTTGAAATTACGCTAAAAATAATACACAGTATATGTAAAATCGCATATGAACTGAGTTTTAGTCCTGCTAATTCTATTTCCTGCCATAAGTGGATGGGGCATTATTCAGTTGAAATCTGAAAGTGAAATTGTTGTAATTCATTAATTGATTTATTAACTTGTTAGTTGTGAGATGGGATCCTATTATGTTGCCTAGGCTGGTCTTGAATTCCTCTTCTCAAGCATTATTCCTGACTCAGCCTCCACTACAGGTGCATGACAGAATGCTTGACTTTGCGATGCCTTTTTTTCCTTTAATAAATATAATAAGATAAGGTAACCTATTTTCTAATATCCTGTCTTTTTACATAAAATTTACTTTACTTATAGCAAGTATAGTTATTTGTTCTCTAATATGAGATTTATTATGGGACTTATTTTAATTTAGAGTTCTCTAAGGTAAGGTAAGTTGATATTCTTATTTTTGTGGATTATGATATTCTGGATTCCTGTTAGGTACATAAACATGAAATGTAGCTCACATTTATTGAATCAACCATAGCATATTGGGAGCTTCAGTAGACTCTGGAATATGAAGAGATATAAAGTTCCTATCTTCACTAGACTTGTTCTCTATTTGAGTAAACCAAACCTATGTATATAAACTAGAATAAATCAACTCAGTTCAAAATTATTTCCATAGTTACCGTGATGAATTCCTGCCTCCTCAAATCTGTGAGTTATAGACATTAACATAGCCATGAAGGGGCTGGAGTTAAGAGCACTGCATGCTCTTGCAGAGGACTGGGTTCAGTTCACAGTACCCACATAGCAGCTAACAACCATTCATAACTCCAGTCCCAGAGGCTGCCCTCTTTTTACCTCTGTGGGTATTGCACGTCCATGGTGCGCTTACACACATTCAGACAAAACAACCATACACATAAGAAATAAAAATAAAATAGCCACAAATGCATCATTCACTATAAAATAAGATTCAATTTCTCTGAGCACTGGATCTTTTGTATGGTCACTCTTACTGACTTCAAAAGAAATGTCTTTGCTTCAAATAGTTAATGAAAAATTTTCTAAGTATTAAGCAATAGAAAGACCTAGAGAGAGGTACCTAGAGAGAGCACATGACTCTGCAGCTAGTAATAGCCATAATCTAGTCTTTCTTCTCCTCTGTGTTACCCAGGCCCCAGTACCTGACCTAAACAGCTATAAAGGGAAGGGTTTCATGGCATTCTAATGAACAGAATGGTACAGAAATTTAGGTAAATGTCAGGTAGCATCATGTTCAGTTGAACTGCCATTGCCAAAGGAGAGAGAAAACTCAGTGTCTAGCACCTATCTGTAGACACGATGGTGCTATGGACCTGAAAATCTAGTTTATATTAGGGAAAGAGAAAGACAGACAAACGTGGAACAAAGTCCTTAGAAACCCAGGCAACCAATTGCAAAGCATGGCCAGGAACTGCATTGCCAAAGAGGTCAGGAGTGATTACAAATGAATCTGGATGTTATGGGCACTGAAAGGGTCAGGCTGACTCTCACTGCAGTGTTGGGTGCTGCATCTTGGACCTGGGCCTTCTTGGCGTGACTGTGATGGGCGAGGGCACATCTGGAATCCTGGGTACATTTTTCACACTCCATTAACACAAAGCCACCCAAAACCTGGAGGGAGTTCTGAAGGCAGTGACAAGAAGTGTTAAGAGACTTGAGAAGTCCTTTATAAGGGAAGGATTAGGCAAAGGGGGATAGCCATGGCAATGGGTAGAAACCGTACTAAGTGACCTAAAAAGAACAAGGAGAGAAGGGTAGACATGACATGACTGGGCATGACTGCCCTAGAAGGAAAAGAACACTAAAAGTATCGGGGAGCATGTTAAAACTCATTAATGAGGAAAATGGCAACCAAACGGAAGGGAATCGGTTTCCACAAAGTGAGTCATGTGGGGGCCCAAAAAGTCCCCAGCTCGCAACAATGCAGAACTCTAGAGCACGATTTCTTTGGTAAATGGTAACGTATTTAAGATTGAAGAGAAGGGGCATAGATGGTAATGATAATGGTGACTGTGATTCTGTGTTAATGCTAGAGGCAGCAGCACTTGATAAGCCCCTGGTAAGGGTCAGATGCTGCTTTGAGCACTTTAGCTGTGGGTCAGCCCCTTTGATCCACACAATGACCCTCCACTGTCCTCAGGAGCTGAGCTTTCCAGACGGTGGTGGAGGAGGGATAGGTGAAGGAACAGGCCTTCCGATACCTGGCAAGCAAATAACCAGCATTAGACCCTGGGAAGCTGGCTCTCTAGTACACATTCCAAGCTGCTATGCTCTTTTACAAAACTCTTTGAAAACAAAAGGGCAGAAAAGTAGAGTAAGCCCACAAGGATGAGAAAGTCAAAAAAGAGACCTATGCCCAGGGTTACTAAATACAAGGCTCCCCAGACAGTTCTTTCTTGAACTGGTGGGGCGGGGCCCTGATCTGAGGTCTGTAACTCCAGGTCACACTGAATTCTGCCAGGAAGGAAAAATCGTTTTGTGACTCTATGTGAAAAAGCCAAGTAGACGCTAAACACAAGAATTCCTCTTGCACATAGTCAACCCAGGGGAGAAGCCTCGTGGGGAGACTCCCTGACACTTTGTACTGCACTCATGAAACTGCTCAGGGGCCAGACAGGATCCTCAAGCATCAGACACTGGGGAGATAGACCGCTTGTTTAGTTCACTCACAGATTCCACAAGAAAATATTCATCCAACAAATAAGCAAGAGTGCTGTGTTTCTCAGACTTGCGTCCACGTTTTTTTTTCAAAGCAAATAAAACTAAGGAGTAACAATGATTTCAGATACCTTAATGCTATATTCTATGAAAATATGTTAAAAGATCAGATCAACTTTTAAAATTTGTAATTAAAGTAAAAACACAGGTTGTTTTTAAATTCTAGAACTCTAGGATTTAGATTCTAAATGTAGAATCTCTAGAATATTCTGGGTCCACAAACCTCAGTTTAAAAAATAATGGTGGAGCCCTGGATTGTACAGCCCTGGGTTGTACAGGCCACAGGAGTGAGGTGAAGTTGGGCATGGAGGTGCATGGCTATCATTTTAGCAACTGGAGACAGAGACAGGAACAAAAGGGTTGCAAGTTCAAAAGTAGCTGGGCAGTCAAGTAAATTAGAAGACATATCACAACCCTGTCTTAAACAATAAAAACACCACTCAAAAACAAACAAAATAGAAAGCTTCCATCAAAGGGAACTGAGCTTATTCATGAACCTGACTATGCTGCTGTCCAGAAAGGGAAGACAGGTTAGAACCGCACAGAACTATGAATCAAACAGTATCTACTCTGGCCCTGTTCCAGCCAAGAGGCAAATGCAAACACTAGCACCAGGCCAAGGAAGAGAAGTGGAAACCGAAGAACAGCTGAGGGGTGATGCTAGCTGACGAGGGGCCAGAAAGACTAGGAGAATGTCTACTTTGGTATGAGAAAACCAAAATGAACTTCTCCGTCGTTTTTCTGTGATTTGCTGGTCAAATAAAAGATGGAACTTCATTTTGTTACAAAGACTGACTTTTGGTTTTCTGGTAGTCTCCCAGCAATGGCACCCCAGATCTCGCTGGCTACTTTCTCGCTGTTTATGTCAGCTGAACAAAAGAATATATTCTGGTTTCATTCCAGGACCACTGTAAGAAATAGATCCCCCAGAATACTATAATTGTCATGGTGATTTTACTGAGCTATAAATCCATGTACTTTGGTGCTACTTACATATATTTAAAAACAGAATGTGTGTCTGTGTCACTTTGGCAAAAGAACTGTTTTATAGGAGTTTTCTTTGGGTATCACTGTTACCTGATTAATTTTCATTTCATCATCAATTTTTTCAAGTCCCAAATTTCATATTTATGCATTTGTTTATGATTAATCATTTCACATGAGAAAATAATCCTCCATTTCCCATTGCAGCCTTTTTTGGAAAATACCTCAATGAATACAATGGCAGCTACATCCCCCCTGGGTGGCGAGAATGGCTTGGATTAATCAAGAATTCTCGTTTCTATAATTATACTGTTTGTCGCAACGGCATCAAAGAAAAGCATGGATTTGATTATGCAAAGGTAATTTTCAGTGTAAAACTGCATCAATTTACTTCTGCGCATAATAGGAAAAAGCCATTTTCAGTGAGTTAAACTATCCCCAAGATGGGCTTTCTGTGTTCTCACAATGTTAGAATGAGAGATTTTAAGGTAATTTCCAACTCTAGGCAAGAGAGGGTCTCTCAAGGAACACTGTCTTTGTATAGTCCGGGCTTTTTTTCCCCTCCCTCATTAGGATGAAAGGTAATCAGTCTTTGATGAAAGTACCATCCAAAAGCTCGGACCTTCTCTGCCCTGTCTTGTGATAGTTGTTGTTTGTGCCTCTCTCTGGAGGGCTTGTCCACATAATCCAATGTGCATCTTGTGCTGTTTGGCTTTTCAGTGGTTCAAAGTACATTTTTCTGTGACTTGAGACTTACATGTGAAAACTAAGAGCAGACTAGAGCAGTATTAAAGACCGGGAAACTGTGTTGCTTTCGTTCCCTCCCATCTGGCCAAGCTTAGTATTTGTGACAAGACATCTGCTCCATGGCAGTGAGAGTCCACAAAAGTCTGCAAGGCTGTCAGTCTTAGGATATCCAAGTCAATCTATAGAACAGTCCCACAGTTACTGAAAAGTAGAGCCTACGTTTAAAAATACACAGAAGCAAGCCAGGCACAGTGACATGTACCTATAATTCTAGCCTTGGAAAGTTGAGGCAGATGGATGAAGAGTTTGAAGCCAGTCTGGCCTACATAGTGAGTTCAAGGCCACCCAGCAAAACTTACTGAGACCTTGTCTCAGAAAAAAAAATTAATAACAAAAGTGTTGTGATTACTTAGACTGTAAAAAATGTCTTGAGATAAGATTGAAGGGGAAATATCTTTAAATTTAGCTTGATGAATTTCCTAATATATTTCCCTCACTTCTGGATATATCCATCTCCTTAATGTAGAAGATACCCAAAGTCAGCTGGATCTAGCAACCTGTCTCAACAGGCTAGGGCACTTAGTAGAAAGGGAAAGAGAGAACTGGATTTAATGTTGCTGGCGAGCTGCTGTCCTTGTGCTGGGCCCGATACATGCATGATGGACTTGGAGAGAGATGAGGTGTAAGTCCCGATCATTCATACCCTTCCGAAAACAATGAATGCAACTGAGTTCACAAACATTACTAATAGGCTTCTAGACTCATCTAAGTGGAGGGCTGGCAGGGACCCTCAACACAAATTTGAGCCACATCCTCATTAAAAAAAAAAAAAAATGAAGATAAATCAGCTCAAAGTGGTTCAACCACGCATGTACCCTGGGCCTTTTCCCTGGCTGGGGATCCAATCGTTGCGAGTAAATGATGCATGCCACATACACTAATTGCCATTGCTATCATTCTCGATCTGTGGGGATGCCTTTCATGCTCCTTGTTCAAGCTATTAACCTTTCATTCCCTGTTGTCCTAAGGAGGACAAAGTAATCATGATTCTCTCTAAATAGTAAATCACCGTAACTTGCTCATTATCACAGCTGATTAAGTGTCAAAGACAACTGTGTCCAAAAAGAATATATAGCCTTTTTTCTTCTTTATCGAGGAAAGAAATGAAACACACCCCCTGATAGACAAAGGGGCCAGCCTGTGGCCTTGTCCTAACAAGGACATGTGACACAGATTTCATCCCTCTAGTTCTGCTTTTGCAGCTGTTCTGGTCTTTAAATCCACAACATGTGATCAGCAGTGCCTGGAAGTCTTTGACATTGTGACCATTGCCTAGGAGTTTCTGAGAAAAGTTTAGACTAGAGCTCCAGGCCAGTGATACACACTTAGAGGAAGCAGGTGGTTTAATTTAAGCTCTCATCTTTTCTCTCCTTTCCATTCCATTTCCTCCCTGCCCGCTTGCAGACTTGCATCAGACCCCCTGATGGTGGGTTAAGTCATTTTATTAGTAAGTCAAACTCTAATCCCTGCAGCTGTATTACTTTTGTTGTGCAATTAACACAGAACAAGCTGCAGGAAATCAACTGTTCCCCATATTTAAGTGTTTCTAGTAAATTACTTGATAAAATGGTGTGGCTTGTCTCTGTGCTCCCAGATTTTGACCATGCTTTTGATCAGGATCGTGGCATTATTCCCACAGGTGGATTGGTAATTTGAAGAAAAGAAACTTTCGTGTGTGTGTATGTGTGTGTGTGTGGTGAGTGTTCTACAACTGTGAATGTGAAGTGGGTGTGGGTGTTTCCTGCCCTTGAAGTAATTAAATTTTTTGCCAAGGAATTACATCAATGAGACCTGAGCATGATATATGTATCCGGTGTTTCAAATGTTCTTGAATTTGTGTTACCAGTTTTGATCATTATCTTGGGCAAACATGACTAGCCTTTTTTCTTCCCTAATTGCTAAATGTGCATTACTTAAAATACCTTTTTTTTTTTTGGCATGTTACTACTAAGCCAGCTACCCTAGAAATGAACAGTCACTGATTTTCTCTTTTCTTGAAGATTTTGCTACTTGGGAGATACCTTTCTGAGGAAAGCACTGTTCAGATGTGATCTTGAATGTCACTTTTGTAATTTTTGTTTTGTGTCAAATGTTTCAGGACTACTTCACAGACTTAATCACTAACGAGAGCATTAATTACTTCAAAATGTCTAAGAGAATGTATCCCCATAGGCCCATTATGATGGTGATCAGCCACGCAGCACCCCACGGCCCTGAGGACTCGGCTCCACAGTTTTCAAAACTGTACCCCAATGCCTCCCAACACATGTGAGTAGTGTCATCCACGCTGCGTCCTGCCGCACGGCCCTTGCTGCGCTCCCGGTCTTACTCCCTCTCTCCCCTGTTTCCTTCCACTCTGCTTGGCAAAAAGGTCTGCTCCACAGCATCAGGATAGAACATGTAGAGCGGCTGGGTTTGCAGTAGAGAGCGAGGCTAGAGGGTCTGATTGGGAATCACATTTCCAGTGCCTGTTGGTAGCTAAATGAAGAGGTAAATAGGAGTTTTCACGTAGATTTGCTTCCTATGTCTTCAATAATATTCACGAGTATGATCTAATAATAGTGCAGATGAAAACAGTATGTTTTTCATAGCAGCAACTCAGCCTCTCTCCACTCTGACTATAGAAATGTGTCTGTATTTTCTATCCTGGGGAAACACAGGAGCAGCTTTGCTGCAGATGTGCAATTAAGCTTGTGCAGAAGGCAGCTAGAGTGGCTTGCCCGGGAGGCCCTCTCAGGTCACGGCTTTAAAATAACCTGATGTTTCATCTTGAGGGGAGGGAGTGGGGAGGCCCAGGGGAGGCCCCAGTGGCCAACCGAGGGGGATCTAAAGAGAGCAGGGAGCTTCAGTGTGCCGACAATCCTCACTGGCCACGGGTGGAAGAGTCCGGGTGCCTTGCAGTGAAAAACATAATTTTGTTGCTGACTCTGTCAACACAGTTGCTTCCAACCATCATGACCAATAAGCAGCCTTCCCCACAGAGCAGTCAACACAGGGGCTGCTGAATGCTTGCCCATTCAAAAGGCAGAGAAGGAGCTGAGAGCAATTATCACAAACCTCAGAAATTGGTTCTTGTTGTGCTTAAATGCCATCTCCCCCTGACTTTACAGACAAGATCCCAAACAAAAAAGAACCTTATAGAAATAAAGGGGTCACTATATATCATGGAAGAAGCTTTTGGTTCTTATTTGTATCTAGGCATGAACATCATATCAAATGACTGGGACTAAAAAGAAAGTGGTCATAGGTGACTTAGGACAGGAACTAATAATAAATGAGGTGGGTTAGCTAATGAACATGTCCAGTAGGATACAAGTATTTCATTTCATGAAAGATGGAGACATTAAAAATGATTGCTCCAGCAACTGGAGAATCTGAGCTGGATGAGCATTGGATTTAGACTCAACTGTACAGGCAAAAACACAAGCATTTAAAAACACCACTCCATTAATAACTCTGCAGAAGTATTTGTGAATGAGCCATGCAGCAAGTGGCTTTCTGTTGTGGCTCAGTTACAGAGTCAATAACCAGTCTGTTCAATGGGAGGAAAAGGTTTTGCAGGTTTCCTCAGTATCCTGAAACTCATCGTTTCCCTTTTCAATCAGAAATCACTTTGTATAACTTCTTTGTTCCTTGAACACCATCCTAGCCTAAAGTTACTTTCTAGAACCCTATAGGTTATGGGAGTTTCTCTGGGTTTGTAGAGCAGGAGTTGATGAAATATGGTGTGTCATGGTTTTTTAGAGGTCACTCTGCCTTTGAAGCTTTGAGGCAAGGTCCTGACCTCAGGGGAAAACTAGCCAGGTCAAGAGGTTCGGATAGCTGGATTGCATGTACAGATGGTAATTAGATGTGGAAGGGAGTCTGCAAGGTTCTCAATGCTCAGCAGTAGTTTTGAAGAACTCACCTTAGACTCTAACATTGAAATTTCTGCTTAGTTCCACAAGTGTGTTATGAGTACTGCCTGTATTACCATACCACAAACAAAAATTGGTTAAGGAAAACCCAGCAGGTAGCCCTTAAAACCAATAAGCTAGGACAGGATTGATGGACCAGGGTTCACAGTCCACATCCAGCTTTGTTCATAAAGTTTTATTTAAACACAGCCACGCCCATCCATTATATATTGTCTGCAACTACTTTTGAGATATACCAGCCAAGAGGAGTTGTAACCTGACCTTTAAAACTTAAAAGATTTACTAGTTAATCCTTTACTCAATAGAGTAAGTTTGTTCAGACCAGCATTTGGGGAGAAGAAGGAGGAGACAACACATAAATGTACTCCAAATGGTCACATCACCAGCGGGACCAGAACTGTCAAGTGTAGAGTAGGCAATCATGGGACCACAGCGCACTGGGGGAGAATATTCACAGCCTCTGGGGAAATAGACCAATAGACAGTCAAAGTAGACCCAGAAAGATGGGAAACATGTTTGCAGGGGATTCTGCAGCCTTCGGGGTAGATGATTTCTAGAACAGAAAATGACAGAGACAAAGCTCACTATATATATGGGAGAATCCAAGAAGTGACCTAGGAACTAGAAAGTGGTGGTATAAATAAAGCAGTAAGGGGTAAAACTTAAAAGGAAAACAGTTGCAAAATACTGGGAACGTCAGTGAGTTTGTATGTAGCTAGGGTAGAAAGAAAATATGAGCTGATTCAATCATTTCCACATGTAATAATTGGGCTGGTTCTTTATAGTTCTAATGAGCAGCTGTGCCCTTAGCATTGATCCCACAAAGCAAAGGCTCCACCTGGCAGAGTTAAAAGTATTCAGGCCTGTCTCACCTGTCCTTACTCCCCTAAGGCCATGAGTCGTTTCCTTCTACTTCTCAGAACCTCTACAGGCTTCTCTGTGGGATAAAAGAGACACCCATGATGTGATGTCATGAATAAAACTTTACAGAGGCAGCAGAACTAAGGGCCCCACCTCGGGACATACATGTCAATCCATTAGTATCCACTCTTATAGATCCTTTCTATTAAGATGAGCCATTTGCAACTGCCAGTATGATTGACGCCCAAACAGGACAGTTTCATGAGGTTTAAGGGGAGCAAATAGAGAAAGGACAAGTCTGTGCTTTCTCACAGTGACAAGGCAAATCCTTTGACAAGCATGAGCCATTCACACCTGGCCATTCTAAAAAGCCAGAGTGGATATCACAGATCTGGGCTGTTATCTTTTCCAGATGGACTTGCGTGCCCCGGGCAAATGCCAGGCTGAGAACATTCCTAGCCTTGAGAAATGAGCATGCATGTAGTCAGTGGGTAATTCTTTGCCACTAAGCCTTGGGTTTTGTGGACCCAGCATGTGGAGAGCCACTATGCCCCCAACAGGCTGGGGGAAGCTTTGGGTCCTGAGCTGCCTTTAGAAAGTTCTCCCTGGCTGCAGAGGGAGGAAGGCAGGGAAGGAGTTCAGAGTTCAGTTCTCAGACAAAAGTAGCGAGACAAATTGAAGACAAGGTGCAGATTGTGATGCCTGGAGCTACTGAATGGCCGTGTCCTTAGTGAAAACATTAGCAATACATTCAAGCAATGGGATGCAAGAAGTGAAGTGCTCTGCAGAAATATTTGGCAAGCCCTGTGGAAACAGCAAGGAGCTGTCGACTCTCCCCTGTTGTGAGAAGCTAGTCATGTGGACATTGTGCTTTAAGTCTTCTTAGGTGGCCAGGCATCGTCAGATCCCTTTCATCCAGCCTTGAGCTGTGGCTATCTGACCCTCTCACACTGGAGAGAGTGTATCATGTTTCCATGGTGTTCGCTTGTCTGACAAAGAGAGAAAGCCAGTTCAGTTATCAGCATGCTGGCTTTACAAACTGAGGGGAGAGGTTATGCCTCCCAAGCAAGAATAGAAGTGGATTATTGCTCCGTTGTGCACATGGGGTCCTGTTTAATCAGACAGCAGCTCCGTCGATCACGGCTTCCGACAAATCAGAGATGGGCTCCACCATGAGAATCCAGATAATACTCCTTATCAGGAAGCCCCTCACTGTGGTAGAGCCCCTGCTACAGCTTTGGGGAATTACCTCCTCAGTAGGTCAGGTCTGTCCTCGTACTTGAAAAACACATGCACATACTTTCAAGCAAAACTTAAAATCTTCGTGGAACAAACCATGTCTCCTGTCAGTAACTGTTGTGAAAGGAAAGCTTTTAGATCTAGATCAACACATTAGGTCAAAGGAAAATACCCCTCTCTAGAAGTCACAGAACAAAAGTTTTCAAATACCGAGCAGGAAAGAAATGTCCTCCCCTGAGAAGAATTTGTATTTTTACTTTTCTGTCACAAATAAATGAAAAGCTTCTGACGATAAGAAAAAACTAACTTCTCCATGCAAACTTCTAACTTGGGTCAACGTGTTCCCTTATCTGTCCCTCTGCTCCTCCCTGTTCTTTGTTGCTTTGAGATCTCTTTATCTCCCAGGGCCTGGAGAGCCTGAGTCCTGATATCGTTGCAAAACTCATTTTTGTTTACTGAATGAATCATGTTGACCTCACCAGTTAGCCGATATGAAGACATTTTTTAAAGGTAGTAACACAATCCTAAACGTTTTTTTAAGAATTTAAAGAGTACTAGCAATCATCTTAATTCCACAAATTTTCTTAAATTAAAAAAAAAAAATAAAATAAAGTCCCAGAAGTTTGAGGGAGGCCAGGTGTTGTTGTTTTAATGAATTCCCAATGGCTTTGCTTAAGTCATATGAGCAGTTAGCAACAAAGTCAGTTAGATCTTAATTTTCTTGAGCCCATTGATCTTCCCACTACATCAGGCCATGTCTCCAGTTCATGTTACAGCCTCAATAAATGTCAGAGTGGTTCTTATGTATTTGCATAATTCCAGTTGGCATTTCCAGCATCATTAAACAATTCTCTAATTTATTTTTATTAAACACCTACAATCAAGATCATTTAGCTGTACTCTGCATGTGTTCAAATGTTATCTTGAAGTTATTTGAAGTCAGGTAGTCAGGTGGGAAATGAATATCTCCATAAAAATCATTTATGTGAGTTCAATTTTAGTGAAGTTTTAAGATGGTACAGCTTTTGAGACAGGATAGAATTTCCAATGTAATGCTTTGAGAGCGATTCCTAAGCCTGTAGACTGGGCACTGAGGCCGACTTCGCATCTCCAGTGATGCGTCTATCAGTGTCCCTTAAGTTTGGTCATTAGAGTTTTTGTTGTTTGAGACTAAAAAACAAACAAATGAAGAAAACACATGTTCAAATATAAAACACAAAGATAACATTGGTAAAGGCCATCAGCATTAAAAATGAACTGCCACAGGTTTAATATATAGCACAGAGGCATTTCTTAGAGCTATTTCTGTTGGAGAATTATTCTCTTAAAATACTCACCTGTCAAAGAGAAAGGTGACAATGATTTTCAGAATTTTTTTGTCCTATCTTGTCAATAAGCAGTACTGGAAAGAGAAACAAACCTCAAAGAAAATTGGCATAATGTGAAGATTAAACCTGTAATTTTGAGGCCAGGTGTGTGATGCTGAACAGGAAACCCAGACAGCTCACGACCAGGAAAGCAGTGAGCAGGGAAGCCTTGCTGGGAAAATGTAAACTGCAAAACTTTTCAACCCAGGAATAGGCTATGGAGAGCTACAGCTATGTTTCTGGGGAACATATATGTGTTTAAAACCTTTAGACAATAGAAAGTTTTGCCAGGCTAGGCGTGTGAGACAACTATACCTCAGAAGCCTTTTAGAAGGCTCAGAAACTCGAAAGACAGTCCTTTGTCCTCTCATTTCTAAAGCAACAGTCAATGTTATCTGCCTTTTTACACGATGCATCCAGTGGGCCTTCTAGGGTCAGACTGTATTTGCAACAAAGGATGGCATTCTATAGTGGGGAAGAAGGTACCTGAGTAGAAAGCAGAGTATTTTAAATTGGGGTGAAATTTAAAGGTGGTAGTGCTCCCTTTTGATAGGAAGAAAGCACTCACCTGTTCTCTGGGTAACAGCTGGGAGGCCGATGGCTCTGTGGTGCCATGACTGAGGACTTGGATCAGCCTTGGGATTGGCGGGGGCAGGGGGGGGGCTGTTACTCTGTGGGGCTATGGTGGAGGACATGGGCCAAGGCAGCATCTAGAAGGAGCGCTGTCCTGGAGCTACCAGTCTGAGCTCTTTACCTTCTTGTTTGCCAAAAGGGAGCAAGTTACCCTAGTGAGCAATTAGTTAAATGACAAGAGTGTTCCCAGAATTTGCTTTCAAGACTCACAGAAATCTCTCAACTATCAAAAGAACTATTCAAAGTCATTATTCCCATTGTATAGATGAAAAGACTGAAACTTGACCCCCAATGGAAAGAATCATTCAGGATCACAAAATAGTGCATCATAAAAGTTGAGACAAAAGGTAGATCAGACTCCCAAACATTGCAGACAACCAAAGAGGGAGTTTTGCCACTTTAACCTAAAACAGTTCCTTACTTCTTTCAGAGGCTTGTGTCCCAACTGACAGCTCCAGGCCCTGTTTGAGTAAGTTGAAGTCAGTCTTTGGAGAAGCAAGCTTTAATTATCACTGGGGGGGGGGGGGGGAGCCTTCATCTTCAAGGAATTTGGCAGACCTCAGCAGGAGGCAACCACAGGTCTTTGGCAAAGGATCACATTTCAACAATGTTGTCAATTTCAGGAACCCTGGACCTTCCACCTGCAGGTTCCTAAGCAGCTGCTGTTCTTGGGGGAGCAATGGCAAATGTGTGCCCCAGATTCATGCCACCCGCTGGGATCCCACCTGCAATGTCATCCTCTAAGCTAGGGGTCATCTCCCATATCGGAAAAAAGTCAGAAAACTGCAGGAGATGGGTGGACAGCTTTGACAACAGGCCCTGAACTCTCCCTTTTAATATAAGCCAGATTTAACATATGTCATTCGGTAAATCCAGGAGTCCAATTTGAGGCTTGTAATTTGCTGCAAGCTTCCCAGCTCCTCAAAGTAAGGTGGGGCTGGGCCAAGCACATCAAGGTAACTGGTGGAAGATATAATTTGCCCACTGTGAGCCTGCATGTCGGTTCCCTATTGTAATTTTTATTTGCGTTGAGGTTTTGTGGTTTTAAAAAAGTCAACTAGATTTATTTTTAAATTAAGCCGACCCAACTTCAAAGGCAGAAAGGGGAGGATGTTTATTATACAGAAACCCTGTGTAATCTTTTACAGCTGTATTCTCTTTCAGGGCACGATTGGTAAATGGTTAGGAGACCTTTCATGACCAACGTGCTGTCTTTCTCTGACCTCACCCTACCCCCATCGGGGCAAAACCCCTGCAAGGAGATTTGGAAGCCCCTCTGTCCTCTCAGATGCTTAACCTAATCCTGTTTGTAACACGGCATGCTGTGCAGACAATGAGAAAGACAGATTTCTGTCCTTCCTGGAACACCTCCCCACCCCATCCCTGTGGCTCACTTCTAAACAGGAAGAGCCCTTCCAGATTTAAAAAAAAAAAAAAACCTGAACCATTTGGTACAAGAATCATCTATTTGGTAGACAGCAAAGGACTTTTTAAAACTTTGACATAGTCTCAAAAAATAAAGAGAAAGAATGTTTGAGAAAGAACGGCAAGCGAGAACAGGGTCTTCAGAGATTCATCGGTCCTTATGATATTCAACACCTAGAGCATCCTTACTGATCACAAGAGTAACTGTAGGCAACACAGAGCTGCATGGCACCACCTGGCATTTTCTACTCTTTGAATGGAATTCTATCACCCTCTTTGCAGGAGATGTGTAACAGCAGGCAGCATTTACGCAGCTCAGTGAGAACGTCCCAGTGTACACTCGTGCAAACGTTTTCTTATAAAAAATTCACGTTACTCCTTACTTAGACTGAAGTCTCATGAAGTCACCTGGTTTGTAGGGACTGTTTCTAGGCTCCTCTTCAGTACTTTCTTTACTACAGGTGTCTCCCTAGAACAGAAACAGATAACCAGGTTTCTCCATCAGTATAGTCTGTGGCTTATTCTGCAAGACAGGCTATTTGTAAAATTGTGGTTCATACTAAAAACACTCATCTGGAGGAAGTGTCCCGCACTTCACTTTCTGTTCATTTTGTTAAAGCACATTAGCTTTGGAAACCAGGTTTGATTCTGCCAGCTTCTTACCTTTGCTGAAATAAGCCTTGGTTCTCTCATCCATAAAATAGAGATAATAAACATACTAACCAAAACAACTGAAACAAATGAATGAGTTAATATATGTAAACTATGTTGCACAATATTGACACTTACTAAATACAGCTACATGTGCTTTTAATGGTATTTAAAGGGAATACTTAAGTGAATAATGGTGACTCTGTATAAGAAGCTCTCTAGCTTAGGACTGCACTTCAGGAGCATGAGATGGTAGCATGGGAATTAGGTACTTTGAAGAAAAAGTAGTGTATTTTATGAGTCCTCAGTGCTGTGCAGCTGATAGCTTGAAGATCCCTGCAATCTATTCAATATAAGTATGAGTTTGCCTCTTCTAGAATAAAAGGACCTACTTGCCTGTAGTTAACAAAAATCATATCCTCTACCCATATTGATTTGTTTATGAAAAAAATTGCTTTAAAGGTAAATGTATAAGTTGTAGCAATAGTCTTGACTCATTACTCGAGCAACTATAATTAAATTAATGGTTTAATATACAGCATTAGTAACAAGAAAAGCTCATGGAGATGTATACATGACCAATGAGACACTCTTAAGAGATTCAAGAGAAAACATGTGTTGAGATTGTGATTCATCATCATTCCACATAACATGGTTGTGACTTTATTTAATAAGCTAATTAGCAATAAAAATTTTATGAGTTAGCATCACCCTGAGAACATTCCCTTCTACATTTCCAGGTTTTATCTGTAAATCTGTAGCACAAGCTTACTCATCTTGATGTGCTACTCACATTTTATTCCCTGAACCCAAATGAAGTTCAATTAATTACAAATTCAGTTGTCAGCCTTGGTTTATCACTTTGAATTTACATACCTGCAGAGGATATATGCTGTTTGGGTTGGGAAGGATTGTGGATATGCTCATAAACTCAAAGAAATGTCCAGATACTAGAGAGAAAAAACACTTAGCAGTGTCTGAATTATCTTTCTGAAGTGATTATTTCAACCTTTAACTTGAAATGTTTCCCTAAATGACTAAAGTTAAAAATAAAGTACATGTTGTAAGACCCTTTTCTGGACGTTTTCAGAACTCCAAGTTATAACTATGCACCAAACATGGATAAACATTGGATCATGCAGTACACAGGCCCCATGCTTCCTATCCACATGGAATTTACCAACGTCCTCCAGCGCAAAAGGCTACAGACTTTGATGTCAGTGGATGACTCTGTGGAGAAGGTAAGATTGCCCATCGCCTCAGTGACAGGTTTTCATCTAACTTCCATTGTACAGACTCTTTTCAATCTTGTTTCCATTTCCTAACATTATGTTAACCAAGAGAAATAAGTACATTCAATGATTTCCTCATCCCTCTCCTTTAAATTGAATTTTTGCAATTTTTTATGCAATATAATGTAATGGTATTTAGATGCCCTCCACTATCGGTACCTCCCCTTATTGCCCCCCCCACCTAATTTAATGTATTTTATTATGTATAATAAAGCCTACAGAGTCTAATTTATGTCCTTAAACGTCCTTCAGTGTGGGTCCCTCTTTTGGAGTATGGTTAACCTACTAAGAGTCTCATGCTTAAAAGAAACTGTCTCTGCCCTCCCAACAGCCCTCTGTTGACACAATTTCCTTAGGTGGGTTCGAGCTTCTTATCCACTTCCTCATGTCTATACTGGGATTCTGGCCGGTTTGAGATTTGTATGGGACTTGTGCAGGTTGTCACCCTTACTGTGATTTCATATGAGTAACTGTCCAGCAGTCTGAAAAACTATTTCCTTGTGGTCATCCACCTCTGGCTCTTAGAATCTTTCTGTCCCTTCTTCCACAGTGATCCCTGAGCTTTGGGAGGCAGGAATTTTATACAGCTGTCCTATTCAGGGACAAGCATCTGCAGTTTCTTGTTCTCTGCAGATTGGCCTGTTGTGGGTTTCTGTATTAATCACCATCTGTTGTATAAGGAAATTTATCTAGTCCACTCTCACTCTGTTTATTCAGATTTGGTTCTTAGGGAGCGAATGACAAAGTAGAGAAAGATCAAAGTATCACAGGTCAGGATCTTTTAAAAGAAGACAGTTATTAAAAAATTATTTGAAATTTCCTAATTTAAAGATCTAGCATAAGTCAAACAAGATATGCCTATGACTAGATATATCTGGATTAGGTGGTTAAGCCTTGATAATTAAATAAAGAATGATGAAATTATAATTTGCTTTAATCATGGGTTCTTCAAAGTGAAATCTATAAAGATCCTAGGGGGAAGGTAGTTTTGTGACCTATTGTTTTGTTTTGTTATAGTGCTTATTTTAGCAAACAGGTAACAATTCTGTAAGTAGAATGGGCTAAATATGAAAAAGTCACGTTTTATCTGCTGTACTGGACCTTTTTTCCCATAATCATAAGCAGTTAGGAAATGTGGGTTATGTCCATTTGCCTTAGTAAAACATTTAAAAATTGTTAGGTGTTTAAGTATTTTGCCTGCATGTTTGTTGTGTATCTTGTGCATTCAATGCCTGCTGAGGCCAGAAGAGGGAGTCAGATCCCCTGGAACTGGAGTTAGGGACAGCTGTTAGCCATGTGGATTGGGAACCAAACCCAGCTCTTAGCCTCTGGGTCATCTCTCCAGCCTCAATTCTCGGCTCTTAAAAAATAAGAAGAAAAAGATTTGAGGGAAATTGTGGCAACTTAATGGCATGTCATCTCACATGTCCCATTTGGCTCTGACTTGTGCTGTGCTCTGTTCCAGCTATATAACATGCTCCTGGAGACCGGGGAGTTAGACAACACCTACATCATCTACACTGCTGACCACGGTTACCACATTGGACAGTTCGGACTGGTCAAGGGGAAATCCATGCCGTATGACTTTGACATTCGTGTACCTTTCTTTATTCGAGGTCCAAGTGTAGAACCAGGGTCAATGTAAGTATTTCTCGGCAGTATGGGGCTGCGGTAGCTAAGAGAATTCAGTTACTAATCTCAACATCTGATTCCCCTCCATCCAAAACTGAAAAGGGTGCATATAGATTGGGAATTTCCAAGTTGAAAATCTTTCCTACTGCATGCTATATCAGTGACTAATTCTCTCACACTGACCGCAGTCCACTCTCTTTTGGCCTGTATACAGGGACAGAATGTGATCTCTGGGAATGTCCTCCCTCTCTGAGTCAGAAGTATGGTGCCACTTTTTATAAATTTCAATACCATCCTCTTCGTTTTTAATTTTTAAAAGAATAGTTGATGTTAAAATGTATAATTTTATTTGAAAAGAGACTTCAAGGGGTAGTTTTTGTCATGTAAGCTAGTCACTACATCCCTTTCTACCTCTAAATCCCTATTACACCTCTGTCCCTATCCCAGAAGCAGGTGCCCATGTGCTTTGCCTACCATATCAACATGCTTGTATGAAAGGAGATCATGTGTATATGAGAACTATGGAAATAGTTAAAGAAAAAAGGAGAGCTAGAATTCCAAACAGCACCTACCCTGGACAAGGGTGGGAAGACGCTGGACAGACAGGATAAAGGCCTTTCCCAGGGTCCCTGATGCTGAGAATGTCCTCTTGGGAGCCCAGAGTCCAGGATTCTGAATCTTACATAGGGGTCTTATCTGTTGCTGTGGTGTACTTGTCCTGGGAAAAGGTGATTGGAGAGGAAGTGTTCTTTGAAAAGATCACTAAAGGAAAAAGGAGATAATGGAATATATATTACATGAATGCAAAAATAAGGGACTATTTGAGGAGCAAGAAATGGGAGAGAAGTCGGGGAAGGGGACGAATAAGAGCAAAGCATAATCACATGAGCGTGAGTGTGAACACACACATGAATGTCACGGTAAGACCCATTTCTTTGTATGCTAACTTTAAAAAATGTTTAAATTTCATTAGAAATAGTCGCATCTGTAATTAGAAGGCTTTGTGTATTGGAAGTCTTAGTCATAAAGCAACTCTAAAAGCTGTGTCATTTCTTAGAATATTTGTCTTAAAGCCATCCTTCATGAGGAGTTATGGACTATCGGGTTTTAGAAAAAGCATACATCTCATAAGTCCATGGACCAGTACATATATTGTGGCCACTATTTTTCACCACTCACCCCTCGGGGGGACACAGATGAGAAGATGGGTGGCTTAAAGACCAGTGAGCTATGGCTATGGAAAGGGCAGCTCTAATGCCACCTACGACTAGCTTAAAGTCATGCCTAGAACTATCTTGTCTCTTTGCAGAGTGCCACATATTGTTCTGAACATCGACCTGGCCCCAACCATCCTGGATATCGCAGGGCTCGACACTCCTCCCGATGTGGATGGCAAGTCAGTCCTCAAACTCCTAGACCTGGAAAAGCCAGGTAACAGGTGTGTCAACATTTCTTCCCTCAGCAAACCCCAGGCTCTCTCGCTGGTACCCAGACTCCGCCAGCAGGTAAAAATAGGAGGCAAAATAAGCTTTCCCCTTGAGGACGGCCTTGAGCCGAGCCCTTCTAAGCTGTTTCTGAATCGCACATTGACTGAGATGTGGCCATGGTCTGTGGGAAATGAGAAGAGTTTCTTTAAATAAATGGTTAGCACCGATCGATTTGGGAAAACATCTAGATGCCAACTATAAATATTATTATTTTGCTTTCAGGTTTCGAACAAACAAGAAGGCCAGACTTTGGCGTGATACATTCCTTGTGGAAAGAGGGTAACTGCTGCTTCCTGGGGTGCTTCCTGGGCTGCTTCCTGGGCTGCTTCCTGGGGTGCTTCCTGGGCTGCTTCCTGGGCTGCTTCCTGGGGTGCTTCCTGGGCTGCTTCCTGGGGTGCTTCCTGAGGTGCTTTGGGAGCCACCCTATCGGGCAGCTTCTCCTGCTGGGCATTTCTTTCCCCTCGTGTTTTACTTTACAGGGCATGCAGATCTCACAAGCCCGACTGCAAGTTCGATTTTTAAAATTTTAATTGTGTGTGTGTGTGTGTGTGCGCGTGTGCACTACGGCATGTAGGGATGTTAGAGGACCACTTTCCAGACTCAGTTCTGTCCTGTCATGGGCTCTAGAGATCAAAATCAAATTTTCATGCTCAGCTAGCACTCTCCTAAGCCATCTTGCTGGCCCCACAAGTTTGAAGAGCTGGCTGCTTACTCTTGACTACTCAACAATCATTATTACTACACGAGAACCTTAAAGAATAAAATGTCGTGAGATGAGACCAGAGCCTTTTCATGGGTTTAGAATTGTTGCAGAGCTGCTTAGCCTTAGCTGCTATGAGGTCAACTGACTTTCTCAACCATTCTTCCCAAGCAGTCTTCCCTAAGCAGTCCCCAAGGCTTGCCTGGTACCCTGCTTACTATCTCCTTTTCTTTGTGTGCTTTTCATAATTTTAGATATATAAATTAACATCACTGGGCTAGAGAGATGGCTCAGTGGTTAAGAGCACTGACTACTCTCGCAGAAGACCTGGATTCAATTCCCAGCCCACGTGGCCGCTAACAACTGTCTATGACTCCAGTTCTAGGGGATTCAATGCCCTCTTCTGACCTCCTCAGGCATCGCAAGTCATGTATGCACTTACACACATGCAGGCAATATACTCATACACATAAAATAAAAATAATAAATAAAATAGAAAATAAATTAATGTCATTGTAATTATGTCCACAGTCAATTATAGGTTATTTTGATTTTAATATGCATTGTTTTGTTTTTTTCTTTGTGTACCGTGAGGGAGAAGTATTAATATAACTGTTTATTAACCGAAAGCCCTTGAGATTTACAACTGAGCTTTGTGGGGGGAGCAGTTGTTCCTCTGCTGACTGTGCATTTTCACAGCACCCAGCTTGCAGCATTCACAGAGCACTCAGCCAGCGCTGGGCTCCTGCAGACAGAGCTGTAACATCCATGTCTTGTTTGAACAAATGTAGGGTTGTGTGACTGGGAAGGGAAAGTCTAGGCAGGGATTGGGGAAGGCAGTCAGATCACTCTCATGCAAGAAACTTTTCCCATTCTGTCAAAGGAAATTTCTACGAAAAAAGGAAGAATCCAGCAAGAATATCCAGCAGTCAAACCATTTGCCCAAATATGAGAGGGTCAAGGAACTGTGCCAGCAGGCTAGGTACCAGACAGCCTGTGAGCAGCCCGGGCAGGTGAGTGGAACGGCTCCTTCTCTCTCCATTTGTAAGTTACAAGACTGTCAAACATTTGTGTATCCCAAAGGCTTTCCTGTGGTCATGAGGGCAGGCCCACCACGCCTCCTCTCTACTGCCAGAACTGTCTCTGCGCCCAAGCCTGGCCTTCTCACCACTTGGGTTCCCTGCAGTTAATAAAGGTGGCTTGCAGAGATTCTTCTGCCAAAGGACACTGCTCCTGCGGTAGGAAAAGGTCATCCAGCAGTGTTCTAGAGGTCAGCTAGTCAGGACATATCTGTCTCCGGAGCCTCTGAGCAGCAAACCACCCCAGGTGACACAGGTAGAAGTCAGAGGTCATCTAACCGAGTGCAAATGGCAGACCCTCTGCCAAGGGAGCATGCAAAGAAAAAGCCTAGTCTGCATTTCAGTTGTTTCTGTCTCTGCCCACAAACTTTTTTTTAATGATTTGTTTTTATTTGTCATGCTGTTATGATTTTTGGTGTGTGTGTAGTGCCTGTGAATGCCAGAAGCAGAGGGCAGAGCTACCATGTGAGTACTGGAAGTTGAACCTGGGTCTTCTGAAAGAACAGCCAGTGCTCTTACTCCCTGAGTCACCTCTGCAGCCCTCTGCTCACAAACTTTATGACACCAGACATTATTAAGAAATCCAAGGCCTTCCAGAACATCAATCTGATCAGTGAGAATGGAAAATACCATATAATATAAACTGGAAAAATGGCTTAATCATTAAGAGCTCTGGCTGCACTTGCACAGCACCCAGGTTAGTTTCCCAGCACCCAAATGGCAGCTAACAACCACCTGTAACTTCAGTTCCAGAGGATCTGATGCCTTCTTCTGACCTCTATGAGCAATGCACACATGTGGTGTACTTACATAGATTTAAGCAAAATACACATACACATAAAATAAAAATAAAGAAGTTTTAAAAGGGAAAATACCAAATACCATTAATGAATTAATATAATTTTTAAGGAAAGAGGGAACACATGAACACCAACAATTTTAAAGATGAGGAACTGTATACAAGCTAAAGGAAAATTTGTGATAAAAAAGGAAAGAACAAAATCATAGTGTCATGACAAAGACAGCTGCTCTAGAGCTTCTGTCTCACGGAACTTCTGTGTTGCGTGAGGTGCAACACACAGGATTTGTATGTATACACTGACTTCAAATCTCGCATCTTTCAGGTAAGGTAAACATGAACATATCTATCTTACAGACTGGCAGCTGATTTATAGAAAATCTGGAATTCAAGAGGGTAATGTCTTATTAAAAATGCAGGCCATAGGGTTGGAGAGATGGCTCAGCAGTTAAGAGTACATACAGCTCTTGCAGGGGACCAGGAGTTTGAGTCCCAGTACCTGTATCAGATGACTCACAACCACCTGTAACTCCAGTTCCAGAGCATCTAACATCTAACACCCTCTTCTGGACTCTGCCAGCACCTTCCACTCACATGTATACACACACATGATTAAAAATAAATCTTTTTTAAAAATGCAGGTCACTTGCTGCCTTCTGCAGTAAGTTACCTTGAATAAGGGAAAAAGTTCCAGTCTTTTGGGAGATTTGGTTTCCTTCAACTTTTCTAACTCTAGATATCCACATAATTAGCCGACATTAGTTGAAGATGTCAGACATGAGAAGCAGGCCACCTAGTTATTATCAATGCGCTTACCATGCTCTTGTTATATAGGAACCAGCATATTAAATACACGAGTGCAATAAGCACCTTGCTCCTGACTCTTGCCTCCTGCCTTTTTGGATGAAGGATGTCTTTGAAGTAGATGAGGGGTTGGGAGAGAGAGCTGTTGAAGGAAGCGGTAAGATCAGACCTTCCTTATCATTCTCATCAGTCTTAATTTTCAAGAGTTTCATCATAGAAAAGGTTTGACTGAATCATTGCATGGTAATTTGAAGTCTTCAAATCTTTCTTTAAAAAACTCTTATTAAACCAGACATGGTGGCACATGCCTTTAATACCAGAACTTAGGAGGCAGAGGCAGGCAGATCTCTGAGTTCAAAGCCAGCCTGGTCTACCTAGTGAGTTCCAGGCTACCTAGTGCGTTGGGGCTACAGGGAAACCTTGTCTCAAAAAAGGCTTAAAAAAAAAAAAGAAAGAAAGCTCTATTAATCTTTAGAAAAACCTCAGGATTGTAGCTGTAAGGTAGTTGCTACGAGCCAAGCTCAATAGGCTAGGTACTTCAATTCGGGGGTTGGAAATGCTCAAATAGGTCATCTCATCAGGCTCTGAGCCCTCTTAAGTAGGGAGCAAGAGAAGCATTTGGGAGTAAGGCACACTATACTGCCTTATTACTTTAGTATTCAGTTTTGGAAATTTCTCCATATAACTTGTGCTAAAACTTTATCTTGGTCCTAAAGGACAAATGTATCATAAACAAAACCAAATTATTTTGGCACAAAATGTGCACTTGTATGCTGCATATAATGTATTAAAAATCTAATTTTGTTTTTTCATAGTTTTCTAAACCAATTTTGCTCCCATGAAACGCTTTTATATCTGGCTCCCTGGAATTTTCCTTTGATGCTTTCTTCCTATGTGGATAATTCTGAACTGAGAACCCCTCACATAGATTTTTGAGAATGTCAGAGCCTACCTCTTTCAGAAGTTCCAGAATTCGGCTATGCCTTGATGGTACTATTTACTTCTGAAGGAATTCTTTAAGTTGGACAGAAGAGGCAAGGTGAAGAGGATTTCCAGTTGCCTCAAGCATTGGTGTCTCAGGGGCATCGTGAATAGTTACTGTAATCTCATGGTTCCCAGAGTGGTTCCCAGAGCAGCAAGATCAGCGTTGTCTGGGAACCTGTCAAAATTCTCTCCCATCACCTACCTGTAATTAGGTACCCAAGGGTAGAGCCTTGAACACTTGTGTAAACAGTGTTCCAGATAATTCTAAGCACATTTCTAACCTACTGATGTGACTACTGGTGGTGCTCAAACCATCTCTTAAGAATCTGAAGGCTTCAAGATTTTAGAATCCATGGCTCAAAGCTGACAGCACCTTTGTGTTTGGCAGCCTTGAATCTCTTTAACTTTTGCTCTTTCTATCTAGCTACATTGAAGGTTATGCTTTCAATGGCAGTATCATTGACTTAAGAGTCCAGGGACTGGAGAGATGGCTCGGTGGTTAAGAGCATTGACTCTCCTGCAGAAGACCCAGGTTCAATTCCCAGTCGGTAATAACTGTCTATAATTCAAGTTCCAGGGAATCAGCTGCCCTCTTCTGACCTCTGTTGGCATTTCATACACAGGTATACTTACATACCTGCAGGCAAGACACTCATACACATAAAATAAAAATAATAATGTAAAAGATAAGAGACTAGAATAACAAGATTGTGTTCTTCAGAACGGAAGTGACAGCCCGGGCTAGAGCTGACCTGTTTGGATTCACTCTTTTATTTCCAGTCCTGGGTATTAAACCCAGGCCCACATGCATGCCAGGCATGTGCTCTATCAACTAAGCTGTTTCTCTAGCACTGGAACCCACTCTTGATCCTTGGCTTCATACCTGCCCGGTGCCTTCCTCCTGCCGAGGTTAACAATCTTCATTTTCAGTACTGACCCTTTCTGGGATGTAGAGGAGGAATCGACACTGTTAGACCCATTCTCTTCGTTCCTCGTCTCCAGACAGTGTGCATCCCCCTAAGAGATCCCTATCCATACCTGGTCACCTAGGATGTCACTGTGAATGCTTCAAGCAGCACAAACAAAGGAAGAAGGAATGTAGAATAACATGTGGGTTGGAATATAGTAGCTGCCATTTCCGAGTTGTGTCTCCTTGAACAAGCCGTTTAAATACTCCCAAGCCTCAACTTTTCTGCCTCCAGGAGGGAGAAGATCAATCCCGGTCTTGTGAGAACTGAGTGATATTGTTCATGAAAAGTGCAGGGTGAGACTGAGATCAATTTCTCCGTGGTGTCCTGGCTGTTCCAGGCACTCTTACCTGTTGTTTGCGTTTCTGTGAACCCAACAGGGAGTGAAAATGGGCAGGAGTCCCAGACTTGGCAGGGCTCGGTGACTGTATGCACAAAGCAGCCAGCAGGGACTAATTAGGACAACACGGACATATGTGTTTGCATTGCTTCCATGTTTCTGCCCTAATCCAAGACAAAGTGTGAATTCCCGCCACTCTCTCAGCTAGGCATCCCGCCCCTAAACACATGTATGTGCACACATCCTACCACTACACTCACACTTTGATGCAAATTTGAAGACAGGTGATGCTCAGTTCTTGCTGCGCACTGCACTCACCTGGACGAGTTAAAAACCAGCAATGCAGCTTTCCCATAGACCTACTGGATTAAACTGAAGCTAAAGCCAAGGCACCTGAGGGCTTGTTTTGATTTGTTTTGAGGGATGTTTGCTTTGCTTTGGTTGGTTTTATTTGTTCTTTGAGAAAAGGCCCCAATATGTAACTCAGGCTCACCGTGAACTCTCCATTCTCCTATTCTAGCCTCCCGAGAGTCTGCACCATCCCACTTCCAGCATTTCTGTTTCTGTTTTTGTTTTTGTTTTACTAGTGTTTAAGAATTCCAGGCCTAGAATTAGAGAATACCAAAGTTGGAGAAACCATGGAGATCTTCCAGTTACATGACATCATTTTCCTGCCAAGGAAATTTCAGTTCAGAAAACTTAATCTTCGCTTTGTATTTTGTGCTTTCTCCCTGGTCACTCTCTGCCTCTGCAACAGCCTGAGATTGTAGATTCCCCCTTTAAAGAGCATCTCTGGTGGTGCTTCTCAGCCCCACCTGCAACAAAAGCTGATGCTGAAGTCCACCTGGACTCTGGGGAGGGGAGACCCATGTCAGCTCCCTTTCAAACTCCTGGAAGACGCTTTTGAGCACAAATGTCAAGTGAGCATTACTGGGCACTTGTTCTTTTCTTCTCCCTCCTCTCGGCATAGATATTGATTCCTTAAATAAGAGTCCCATAAAAGAGAAATTCCCTGGTTATCCACTTCTGAAGTACATTTCATATTTTCTCTGGCATTTCATAGGGGAAAAAAGCACAGCTTGATCTGTTTTTAACAGAGCAGATGTCATGTCCTTTTGTTGAGCTGTTAAATTCCAGCATCTTTACAGTTTAGTTTGCCTTTCTACTATATTGTATTGATAGAAATTCAGAGGTTTGTTTAAAATTCTGTAGGGGTCCCAACATCAAGCCAACTGCTGCTGTTGTGAGAAAGTTGGAATGTAGCTTGTTGAATATATAAACTTTAGCTCTAAAATCGATGTTATCACCCAAAACTTATTTGTCTAACTATGTGTCCCTCTGACACTTTGTGGCCAGCTGCAGAGCATGAATAAAGAGACAGTTACCAGTGAGATTTGACTAGATTTATTAATTTTCAAGGAATGGCGAGCCTATTGCAGGAAGTTCCCAATCCTAGTTAAATTCATAGCATGGGGTGTAGAAGTCTCCTTGGGCTCCATAATCTGGAGAGCATCTCTGGAAGAATGAAGCTTCTGCTGCCCTACTCGAAGTCCTGTCCATACAGGGTAGAGGGAACCACTCAGCCTGTGATGCTGGTGCCCGATTTCTCCAACCTGCACAGAAGGTTGTGTCTGAACAGTCATGTATCTGCTCAGATGGTCTGCTTCTATGTGTTTGTTCCATATAGGTCAGGAACAGAGAAATGTAAGGACAGGCTCTTTGCCCATAAACTGCATGAGGTGGTCCCACCCCGATTAATTTATATTGTATGCATCCCCTTCCCATCACATCCTACAGGACCACCCTACTCACCTACTCACTTTTCCTGTCTTCCAAACCTGTTCACCCCTCTTTCTCACCTGCATGCTAATGATTGCTTTCCCCCCTCCCACCACTCACCTGAAGGCTCACACCCTGCACCAATCCATTTTCATGCTCAAGGTGCCTTGGGTAATGATTACATCCTAGGCTCATGGCTTGCTTACCATGCAACCTTTAGCAAGTTACTTAAACTTACTCCGTCTATTATGTGGACACGGTTGTGCAAGTCACAGGGTTTTGCTGTAAAGGTTACATAAATTTACATGTATCAAGCACCCAGAGCAATGCCTTGGCCCATGACAAGCACTCCACAAATGCTGCTTTCAATCGCTGGTCAAGGTCCACCTGCCATTTTGTTTTACCTGAGGCACGGGACCCATGGTTCTTTGCACAGTCCAGCACTGCCTTGCACAGCGTTCTCTCTTCCCTGTTTCCTGCCTTTCACTTCTTCCCCATCCCCTTTTCCCATCCATCTCAGTTTATCTCAAGAAACCAAGAGATAAATCTCCTTGGCAAATTATTCTATTTTACATCTTTGAGAAAATTTGACAATGGCAGTTTGGACAGAGATAATTTATATGTTTTTTTTACTCCCCAACATTGAGATGAAAATGTAGACACATATCCACATCCAGACAGATGCTTTTTATGATGCTGACATTGGCAAAAAAGGATAATCAGGTTATAACAGAATTGTTATCCAATGATTATGTTTCAGGAACATGATTTGACCTGTACTATGACCAAACACCCATAAGACACACATTGGAAAATTAGTGTGTTTTTGTAGATACAACTAAGTTTTTATTACAGTGGACATTTGAAAAATGTGCAGCTAAATTTTGGGTTTCTATACTCATGCAAATGGGCATAGTGGGTGTCAATAAAAACATCCCTATGCAATCTGAGAATATGTGCAGTCCAAAATGTAGACACTAATGATTTCCTACTGGTTACTTTAAGAAGTCTCCAGACGTGGTGTTAGGCATTCTTCCTGAAAACTACCATGCCCAGTTTACACACAGAGACCCTGAAGCGCAGGTAGGAAAACCATTTCACCAAAACAGAACTAGAAGGCTGAGTTCAAATTCAGATGTGTTTGACCCAAAGTCACAACCCCCCTGGCATAATGGCCTACCCATGTGTAGTGCCAGCCTTTGGGAAGCTAAGACAGGAGGGTGACTTGAGTCCAGGAATTTAAGACCTGCCTGGGGAATAGTGAGACTTCGTCTTTAAAATAATGTGTGGGCCAGTGAGTTGGCCCTCCCTGATGGTGACCTGAGTCCCAGTCCCAGGAAACCACAGGATGGAGAGAAAGGAGAGAACAGACACCTACAAGTTGTCCTATAACTTCAACATGTGATTTGTGACATGGAGACACATACATGCATGCGCACGCACACACACACACACACACACACACACACACACACAGACAGACCTTCAGGCGGGGGGGGGGATTTTTTAAAAATACAGCTTCTCCACTAAAGAATAATTACTCTATTATAGAATTTACAACTAAGAAATACTAAGTTCTCCAAAGTTAGCTAAACTTTCTTTACATCTTTTTGAGACAGGGCCTCCCCATAGCCCCAGCTGGCCTGGAACTTGCTTTATAGACCAGGTTAGCCTTAATCTTACAGAGATCCACCTGCTTCTGCCTTTCAAGTGCTGGGATTAAATGCATGCACCACACCCCACTAAATGTTTTTTAAAGTCAATTATGATAGCTTTGGTCTAGATTCATACCCTGCATCTTCTCTAACAAACTCAAAACATCACAATGTATTGTTATAATATATCCTTAGAGCTAAGAGAACTAGGTACTGTTTTTCCAGATAAGGAGTCTATCAGAAAACTGGGGTTCTACAGTTTGTTCAAGGCCATAGAATCAGGAGCAAAAGACAATTAAAATTGAAGTTTTCAGATGCCCTAGCCAATACTTAGCTCCATGAAAGATGACTGCAACTCATCAAGTTTGCATTACTTTTAACTCTGTAAGTAGCAAGTTCAGTGCTGTGTGTGAAAAGAAATAGTAGCAGCAGCTTTGCTGAGCACCTCCCCAGGTGCACTTTCCCAGTGTGTTTCCTCTGGGGCTCGTGACCCTGCCAAGGCTTCACCCACATAGCTGTCCTGTTAGGTCTGCAGAGAGATGCCATGCAGTGGCTTCTGTGTAACTCCTAGCTTCTCCAGGTTATAAGCCAGAGTCTTCCCTCAAGCTACTCTAAGGTATAAACAAAACACTTTCTAAGTCCTAAACAGAATGTAAGCAACATTCACCACCTCAGTGAATGAGTGGCAGAAACCCATTTGGATAGCTGTAAAGACTGCATGAATCCACTCTTCCCTAGGGTCTGGAGGTAGTTACTTCTCCAAAGTGGAGGATGGGAACTCTTTGCCTGGTCTGGAGAGATGGCTCAGTGGTTAAGACTACATGATGGCTAACAACCATCTGTAACTCCAGTTCCAGAGGATCTGACACCCTCTTCTGACCTCCTTGGGCACTGCATGACACAGTGCGCTTACATTACATGCAGGCAATACACTCATGCACATAAAATAAAATTAATAAATAAAATACTTTTAAAAAAAAAGACTGTGAGTACATTAATGTAAGTGCTCTACACCAATTCCGAGCACCAAGCAAACATTCTGTAGACAGCGGTAGTAAAGGTAAGGATGGTAGTGGAGTTGTTCAAAACGCACGAAACATTTTTCTCATTTGGTTTGATTCTAGCAGTCTAGCTGCACACATGTAATCTTGTGCCAAAATAACTAGCCTCATCGTCTTCATTGGCTGTTATTTATACACAGGCAGATAGAAGCAATCACATATATGAACACACAATTACTGAACACAGTGATGCCATACCGAGATAACTTTGGGGAAAGTTCAGGAATATGACACATGGTCCTTGCCTCTAATTCCAAGTTCAGTGTAGTTGAAAAGGCTAACATAACAACTGAAGAGCTTATATAAAGTCATCTCATCCAGCACCTTGTCAGCAGACTGTAGAAACCTTTGAGGAATGAATGTGTGATAAATTATTGATACAAACTTGTAAGTCAGAAAGCAGATGGACAGTTGAAATGCTATAGTCCCAGAAAGCAGAAAAGAGATTTGAAGGAGGAATGGATGGTTGGTGAATATACAGCCAGTCGGATATGGCCATTAACTGACTTACTGATGAATGTCAGGAATAGATAAAAGCAAGCCAGTGACACCATATTCCTGCAAGGGTGCTTGTTGAACATGGCCGACTCCATGTTCCATTTGCAGGTGCTTGGCCAAGTTCAAGTCTTCTGATCCCTACAGCTCTTCTGCGAGGCAAAAATCTTCTCTTCTTTTGACCATTTAAGTGGCTTGAAGTCTTAGTTCCAGAATAATTGTTTGTAAAAATTCTCTTTCTCTGCCTCCATCTATAAACTCTCCCAGTAAAATCACCATTTTAGTGGCAGCTATTTCGGGGTTTTATTGAATAGTCATAAAACTTGTCATGATATGGAGCACTGGAATGACTGTGGCAAATGCGCGATAATCATGCTTTATTGAATTCCTGGTACACTTGCCAATGGGAAGATTTTCTAAGTGTCTACTAATTACTCTATCTAATATGGACTATGACTTCTTCAGATCATCCAGAGAAAATAACTGACGTTTTTGTCAGTGAATATTGCCTTACTCAAGTAAGTGTGTATATGTGACTGTGGTATGTGGAGGTGTGTGTGCACTATACATGTATGTATGTATGTATATCTGATTTTCCAAGATACATCATCTGTTCCAGAGACAGTGCCAGACTCCAATATGGTTAAAATCATTCTTCAGGAAGGAAACTGTTCCCTTCATCACAGGAAATCAACAAGGAATTTGGCTGATGGCAAAGTGGGTTAGATTCCAAATGGTCTAAGTCACTAGCAGTTCTGCCTACATCTTCGTGTTTTACAAGAATCTACTTGTACTATCAGCTCTTCTAGCCAAAACATAAAATAAAATTCATACGTGGTGCCTATACAAATTCAGGAAGCTTTTACTGTAATCCTGTGATCCAGCAGTTGCTATTGGGCCAGGCATGGTGGTGTATACACCTGTAGTCCCAGTTATAGGAGGTTGAAGCAGGAGGACTGCTTGAGTCCAGGAGCTGAAACCACATCTCAAAAGTAATTACTATTTGTACTGAAGATGATGAAAACTGGAGCCACATACAGACTGTAAGCCATTGTTTCTTAGGAATAAAATTGGCCACATTTTCCTGTGTGGCAGATGGTGGAGCACTTCTTAAGCTCCCACGTGGCTGTGAGTGGAGCCCACTGCCCACTCCTTTTGCTCCTGCAGGCATTAAGCATTCAAATGCTGGATGTAGAGATTACCCAGATGGAAGAATAAGTCTTAAGTTGTGTGGATTTAAGATAGAAATAGACATGTTGAATCTCTACTATTCCCACGTTTTCCAAATATGAAAAGTTATCTATCTTGGTACCACTTGGCACAAGCAACAATTCTATACAGTATATAATTATTTCTTGGTGGAGTTGTCTTTCAGTTTCCGAGAACTTCTTGGGGGACTTTACCAATACTTTTCTCATTCCTCCGAGGGCCTTCAAACCCTGCCCAGAAATAGGCAGGCCTCAATTTACAGGCAGAACCTTGGAACAGACTTTGAAGCTAAAACTGAATCACCTGTCAACTAACTGGAGATGGAGCCTAGAAAACTGGTTACTGTTAAACAGAGAAGCACACTGAAGTACAGAGGAGTTCACCACTGGATTTGTCCAGCCAGAGTTGGTTTTGACCCAGTTACACCTACACGTTTCTAGATGCACCCTTCTTTGCACATGTCATCCCCTCAAGTGTCTTAAAGACTCATGAACCTGAGCTATCTAGACCTAAGTATATTCCTCCTGCCTTCCCCTGTGGATTGCAGGTATAAGGAAGCCCGAGCACATTACAATCATTTAGGGAGCTGCACACATTGCCAGTGTCCAGCCAAGGTAGAGAACCACTCTGTGAAATAACTCCCTCATGCCCAAGAAAGTTCATAGTTTTGTAAGGTTGTTATTGAAACAGAGTCTTACAATTCAGGCTGCCCTTCAACTTACAATCCTGCCGCCCAGCTTCTCGAGTGCTAAGATTCCACGAGCCACCAGGACCAGCTGACTTTACATTTTTTAAGCTAAATCTTCTCCAACATAGTCCTCCTTCAGTTATTCTAGTTTGTGATGGCCTTCCATGGCATACTTGGAGTTAGTTGCCTTGTCTCTTAAGTACCTACTTCACATTCAAGACATTCTCAGTAAGCTCTGAAAGGAGGCAAACTCAACATGGCTTGAAAAAACATCTGATGACACCAGCAATGTAGAAGGCTAAAGCAAAACTACCAAGTCATCTCTGCATACTCGAGGTTCAGGGTAGAAACCCCAATGCATCTCTGATAAACACATGCCAAAGACATGTAATTCCCATGACAGAAAATAAACAGTAACTATAAATCTCCTGTTCATTGTGGAGGCTTCTGTGCCATATTGTACACAGTTCATTTATCTGCTGATAAAGTCATCAAGTCCCTTGGCCAAACTTCACCTTTTTGCATTAGAGCCTTTGCATCCAAGATGCGCCCCCAGGCAATGGGATTGTCCTGCCAGAGCACATCCTGTTATCCCAATTTTGAAATTTTACTTTGTAAATATTTTCACTTAAGCATAAAAGAGAGGGGATCCTTTTGGATGGTGCTGGGAAGAACATCCTTTAAAAACAATTATTACTTTTGGGACATTGGAAAAACTGTGAAACACAGAGAACCCATCACTTCAGGGTATAGATATGTGGCATTGACCACAGCTTAGAAACCTGTACATTGAAAGAAAAGAATCAATATATACTAACATACAGGTGATACTTGTATATGGGCATATAAAGATAAGTCGGATAGTGATACAGTTTATAAACACCCATCTATGAAGGCCAATGCTTTTCCTACCTCCTAATGAGTTTATTAGGGGTTGTAGAGGAGTTATTGGGTCTTTCAATGGAGTGACTCCTCTGAGAGGCCTCACAGTGTGAAGAGCTGTTTGTTATTAGAACTAGATTGGTACTCAAGAAGCTGCTCAGCCCTGCTTCAGTGTCGTATTTATTAGAAGGTATGCCTGCAGCATCCACAGGCGCTCTGCAGAAGGCAGAAGCTAGAAACTCCAGGTTGCGCTCTCAAGCGTGAAGGCGAACCCCATCTCTCAGGGCCCAGCTGCATGCTACAGAAAGATAAGAAAATAAAAGGAAACCTGATGAGTTTGCTAATGTCTGAAATGCTGGCTTGGGCTGTGATACACCCAGAATAAACTCCTCTGCTAAAAAGCATCCTCATGGGCCACTCTGCCCAGGCTGGCAGTAAAAACCAGGGTCAGGGAGCACATCAGTCAAGTTTGTTTTTCCAGAGCAAATGTGGTGGGTGAGGGTCCTGGTGGAAAGAGGTCCAACACCTATACTCTGTGTCTTAGGACACCAAGGGCTTTTCCCGTGTTTCATTCAAGACTGTTTAGTCTGGGCACTGAGGGTCCGTTTATCAATGTTTGGCTCTGGTGTCATCAAAGTGGTTCCGATTTCCTGTGATTTCATTGTCATGGGTATTTGCCTGCCCTGGAAGAAATAGAGCTAAGAGGGAAGGTACTTCAGGGTCACTGACAAGCTTGTTCTTTTGTATAATTCATGATCTCTAGTGGTATTGCCAGTGCTTAAAATAAAAACAACTAGGGCTACAGTCCTTAACAGCTTGCACCTGGCTCAGCGCCGACCCCTTCTCCACTGCCTTTGCAGAAGTGGCAGTGTATTGAGGACACATCTGGCAAGCTTCGAATTCACAAGTGTAAAGGACCCAGCGACCTGCTCACTGTCCGCCAGAGCGCACGAAACCTCTACTCTCGCGGCTTCCATGACAAGGACAAAGAGTGCCATTGTCGGGAGTCTGGCTACCGCCCCAGCCGAAGCCAAAGAAAGAGTCAAAGGCAGTTCCTGAGGAACCAGGGGACTCCAAGTAAGCCATACCTTGTGACCCCCTCTGTGGCAGGCCAAGGCCTTAGCAAGACAAAAGTACCTGACACAATTCAGATTATTATCAGTGCATAAATTTCAGGCTAAAAGGAAATCATTGTTCTGTTTAAAAGAAGATAGCTAAGATCAGTTTGAAATTTTACTTTGTAAATACTTTCTCTTAAACACAAGACAAAAATATATTTAGTAATATATAGATGCAAAAAAGTCTGCTCAGGTGGATATTCCAGGAGACACAGGAGGTGCTTTATATCCGTTATACTTTACCTTCATTCTAATGTCCTCGTTGCCTGCTTTACATTGTTATAAAAAGTTATATAAAAAGCCTATGGATCTATGCATATATGTGTTTAACAGAAAGGAAGTTTGTTTAAGGAATATTTTTCTTCTGTATATTTTTAAAAATTTTGTTAAACAGTTGTATCATGTAGACTAGCGAGATTAAACTAGTTGAATTCAGTGCAGCATGCACTGCCTAGTCATAAGAGCTCAAGCAGATGATCACATAGCTATGTAAAACAGGCTGATGGTTTCTACTGAAGCGTGAGAATCTAGTGCCACCTAGTGGAATACTGAAAAAGTGGCTTAACTGTGTGCTATTTTCTACATCTCTTAGGAAATAAACAATGTAGGTTCAATTTAATTCTATGTTTAAGATATATAGACCAAACCATTCAAGAGAATTATGGAATTTCCTAGAACAGATATTTTGTGTGTGGTGGACAAAATTGGCTTTAGGATCATGAACTCCCTGGTGCCATATCCAAATTTGACCATTCTTTGTGTATACGCACAATATTTTCAAAGTGAATCACTTTCCACAAATCCTTAAAGGAACCCACAGCCCAAAAGGTTAAGAACCATTGAGTCACCCTGAGGCAAATCTCTGGTTTAAATTACATAAGAACATCACATTAAAAATTAGCGAAGGAAAAGATCCCCGATACACACATCCCACTCAGAAACAGGGGAGCCATCCTCTTCCAGAAAGTTGGGTGCCATTTTACAAGCACATGGATTTGTCAGGATTGTGTACAAATGAGAAAACTGGGACTCCTTTTCCAAACTGTGTGGAATCTCATGTGTTCGTGAGCAGAAGCATGTTTCCCCTTTCCCATCAGCAGCAACGCAGGTCACATTCTGTCCTGATGAAGACAGGAAGCTTAGGGCTCCTATAAGGAACTGTCGGTTCCCATTTCCCATCTCTGTGTCTCTCTTCTCTCCTGACCCAGCAGAGGCTAGAGAGAAAAGGCTGGAGGAATATGCCTCACAGAGCCCGAGTGTGTCTGACGGAAGGCCAGAGTTTGTACATTAAAACTCTTATTGAGGACCCAGCAAACATTTGGCACTATTCCATGGTCACAAGACTATGTGCTGATCTCACCCTTCATCTCCAGCATTTGAAAAATTACTTGACTGATGCAAACACTCACAGATTTAATTTTTCTGAGAGCATTTTCCCCATATTTGTAGAAACATGAGGTTAAGCAACAGAGCATTTACCTACCGCTCTATCCAGAAAACTGCCTTAACTGTTCATGTTGAAAACTAAATGTGAAAGTTTATAGCCTTCCATTCCCTTCATGGATAAAGGGCCTGCGGCCCAGAGAATTGTGACATGCATGGACATGGTTGTGAAGTGGCACAGCCAGGACAAGAGCCTGCCTTTTGTGCTGTGATTTCATGGGCTGTCCCAGGTACCATGATGCCCCCCAGCCGTGCAACATGCACTCCCCATCTGTCTCCAAGATCCACAGAGGACGGTGATCATTGTTCTCCCTCAGCTCATCTGTATTAATAGCTGTCCCCTTCCTTCCAGAGTATAAGCCCAGATTTGTCCACACCCGCCAGACGCGTTCCTTGTCTGTTGAATTTGAAGGCGAAATATATGACATAAATCTGGAAGAAGAAGAACTGCAAGTGTTGCAACCGAGGACCATTGCCAAGCGCCATGACGAAGGCCACCAGGGTTTAGGAGGTTACCACGCTGCTGGTGGTGATAACAGGGATGAGATGCTGGCAGACAGCAACAATGCTGTGGGACCACCTACCACCGTCCATGTGACACACAAGTAAGATGGCTTTCATGGGTCCCAGAGTGGAGGTCAGTGTTACCTCACACCCATTTGCACTTTGCTAAAAGTAGTGTCACTCAGTGACACAGCGCCCAAGGCTGGCCTCCTGGGGCTTAAGGAAGGAGCAATAGTGTGCTTTTGGATCCAGCCAGAGCAATTCTCTCGCTTCTTGATTTAGCAGACATAGGCGGAGTTTCTCCCTAAATGCCTGTGGAAGCATCTGAAGACAGATGGGAAGAGCTCCGGGACTGCTGGAGGTTCTTCCATGATCCTTGGCCCCCATGATTTAGAGGATTACGCAATCAGGCCTCAGAAACGAAAGACGCCTTAAGGCAGGATAGTGAATCCCAAAGAAGCTTCTAGAAAACTGGTGTGGAGGAGGAACCGATGTAACATACAGAAAAACCTGCCCTGCCCCAGACTGTAGAGAGCCGAAAGGATCTCGGAAGTCACACAGACAGGGGAGGGATACCGCTTCTGTAACTTAATAGACTCACTTGGTTCTGCAGTCCCTCCCCAAATTTACTTGCTCTCTTGATAAGGAAATATTTTATTTCTGAATTTATTAGACCTTTATTTTGACCCCAATTTCATCCCTTTGGGGTCACTAGAATTTTTAAGCACAGGGTCTAATCTAAAGTTGTTAGAGCTACATGCTTACACAACTGTCTTTAAAACTTCCTGGGGCTGTTGCTTTACTGAAGAACTTAATGGTTGGAGCTAGGGGTGGAGTTCCGTTGGGAGTGTGTGTACCTAGTGTGCACGAAGCCCTGGATTTGATCCTCAGCACCACAGAAACTAGGCATGATGCCAACACCTGTAATCCAGCACTGGGGGGATACAGTGAGGGGATCAGAAGTTCAAGGTCATCCACAATATAGTCAATTTGAGGCCAGTCTGGGATAAATTAGACTTTCTGAAAAGAGAAAAAGAAATAAAAACCTTAATGTGAAGCACAGTGTGGCTCAGTGGTAGGGCGCTTGCCTAGCATGCTGAGACCCTGGGTTTGATCCTCAGCACAGCAAAAAGTGAGAGAGTAAAACAGGTTTAAAATGTTAGTGGGGTACTTAAGGCGTTGTAGGTTACCAGTGAACAGGCTGGAATGAACAGAGTCCTCACTCTGCACTTCTTCCAATCAGCCGTTTGCATCACGACTATGGAAATCTTTTCTTTCCAAGAATGGAGCCTATTTTGGGGATGCGAATATGAACAATTACCCTGCAAGATGTGCTCAGGGGTGATCTAGCCACAAAGAGGTAACACTGTCCATTGCCAGCCAGTAGCTAGGGCACTTTCCCGTTTACCGGTGTCTAGGAATCAGCTCTAAGCTTAGCGCTCTTATCCACTCCGAGATCTCGAGGATAGCATGCTTTTTGCTGTCCCTATGTCTCTAGTGTAGAACATAAACCCATTCCTCACAGTTCTTGTTTGGTTCCACAGATGCTTTATTCTTCCAAATGATACAATCCATTGTGAGAGAGAACTGTACCAATCAGCCAGAGCGTGGAAGGACCATAAAGCATACATCGATAAAGAGGTCAGCACTGGGCTAGGGTGGAGCTCAGTGGTAGAGTGCTTCCCTAGCATGAAGAAGAACCTCCATTCCATCTCAGCACCACAAACTAACTTGCACACAAATAGAAGTCTTCACATCTGTGTGCTCAGCCGGCCAGTCCCGCTGTGACTAGTGGGACATTCCATGTCTACACATCATCTTTTTTGCAGTTGCATGAAAGCTAGAAAATAGTTAATGCAGTCCCATAAGGGTGAGGAAGAGGGGATTAACCCAATGATCTTTTGTATATTTCTTAGAAAATTATTCACTCATAAAAGAGACCCTTGTTAATGTTTGTCTGTAACATACTGGTTACAGTATACAAATAGATATGTTCTATGACCAGTTTCTTTTAAGACTGTCATTCAGAGTAGTTAGAATTATGGAATGAAATAGGTATAAATGTCCTAATATTAAAAGGTAATTGTGTGTCTGCTTGCAGAGGACCTGGGTCCAAATCCCAGAACCCACATGATGGCTATCAGCCATCCATAGCTCCAGATGTCCTCTTCTGACCTCCATGGACACTGCATGACATGCATGCACCTACTTACATGCAGGCATAACATTCGTACACATAAAATAAAAATAATAAATAAAATACATATTTTTAAAAGGTGCTTTTAAAAATGTGGTTTCTTTTCCAGATTGAAGCTCTGCAAGATAAAATTAAGAATTTAAGAGAAGTGAGGGGGCACCTGAAGAGACGAAAGCCCGAGGAATGCACCTGCAGCAAACAGAGGTCAGTGTGCATCCCAGGGCCCGCTGCTCCCTAAACGTATTCATGCCTGGGCCAGAGTGAATAATTAGCACGAGGCTTGCTTTCCTACCAGTGCAGAGCTGAATATGAACGTCTTGCCATAAGGAATGTTGGCCTCACCTGTTTAAGTCAAATTAAATATGTTATCAACTTAAGCAGGAGGTGACAGCAAATCCCACTAAGCTGAAATAATGCAAACAGAGTGACTTCTAACTTCTCTATTGCTTGTTAAAGTGTGAACTGTTGGATCAAATGCACTATCATAAAGACTCACTTTGTCGTTTTCTGACCTACAGCTATTACAACAAAGAGAAAGGCGTAAAAAGGCAAGAAAAATTAAAGAGCCACCTCCACCCCTTCAAGTGAGTAACTGTTTTTCCTGTTTACTGGGCAACATGCACTGTCTCCCATGACTTGCAAAGCTGGGAAGACCCCTGTGTTCCGAATGGGACTCCTGGAAAGTAAATCCATCGAGGAGAGCATATTGCTCAGAGAGTAGAAAGCCTCAAAGTGGGGCCAGGCAATGCATAGTGCAGGAAGTGGAAAGCCCAGACCTCACCAAAGGACTGTACGATGCTCTGGGAATCCTTTGATGGGGAGCCATGCAGTACTACGCTCTAATGGTGCATGGTGGCTCTCCCTCACACAGGAGACCAGGTTCTTCTCCACACATGGCCTTCCATAGAAAGCAATGGAGAGTAGATGGTTAAGGTGTTCAGTAGTGTACCCAGAAATAACACTGACTTCTCAGAGTGGAAGGAAACAAATATTTAAACAATAGCAAAATTTGTATGTACAAGAGACCTAGTATTTGAACACCAACAAAATTTAGACTCTACATGGAAAATTTGAGATAATTAAATATATATATATATTTATATATTTCTTTAAGATTTAGCTTTCCAAACCTATCTTCTAGAATTTGTCAAAGGAGTTTTTAAAACCGATTCCAAACCATCTGGTCCAACTTAGCATTCGTTGACTCTGTGTCTGGCCGAGAGGTACTGAGCTACCTCGAAATCAGCGTTTGTCCAAGGTTTGGCTGGCAGGATGCACAGCTTCTTGCTGACATTTAGCTCCATTGATGCTTAGGCATAAATGTCAAGGGTTAGTAAGTTCTAAGACAGTTGTCATTTAATGAGTTTGCCTCTGTTGTTGTGGGTTATATTTTGAAGTCCTCTGGAAAGCTGAGGTCATCTGTCATGGTGGAGCTGCTGGTTTGCATGTATGTACACATGTGTGCCAGCTCATTTCAAGCACCTTCTGGTCATCAAAACAATTCCTTCTATTGATCCAGGGAGGCTGCTCAAGAGGTCGACAGCAAACTGCAACTGTTCAAGGAGAACCGGCGGAGGAAGAAGGAGAGGAAGGAGAAAAAAAGGCAGCGTAAGGGGGAAGAGTGCAGTCTGCCCGGCCTGACCTGCTTTACCCACGACAATAACCACTGGCAGACCGCCCCATTCTGGAACCGTAAGTCGTGCTTCCCGAGGGTACTTCCTACTGCAGCATGGAGAGTCGTGTCTCCTACCAGAATCCTTGGGCTAGGAATTCCACAGACTAAAACTAGAAATTCTGGGTGATTCAAAAAGAAAACACTGTATTGTTCTATGTGCAAAATCATTTTGCCAGAAAAATTGCTTTTATTTTCTTCAGAAGATTTTGTTCGTTTGGTTTTTTAATTTTTTGAGACATTGTCTCACTATGTAGCCCAGGTTGACCTAAAACTAGGTAGCCCAGGGTGGCCTCCTATTTGCAGTCCTTCTTCCTCAGCTTCTCAAATGCTAGAATTACAGGTGTACCACCACACTGGCTTATTTTTTTTCCCAGAAAGTTTTGGTATTTTTGTTTAAAAATGCCAAGTTTCTTCCTGTTTTTTTCTTTCTTTCTGATATTTTGCACAGAAGCCTCATGTGGCAGTTAGTGCCTAATACGCCTGTTAAGGTCAATAGCAATAAACTTGTAAGTAGTTTTACTACAAATGGATTTGCTCTTTTGCATTAATTCTAGTGACATTGTATTATAAAAGAAGTAAACGTACAGTAAGGGTATTTTAAATGCAGGGCCCATTCTCTGCTTATCAATGGGCCACCTTGGTGGAGCCTGGGTTTCACACTATTACTGAATTTTGTCTGGAACTGCAGAGGATGTGCAGTCATTGTGCACTTCTAAAATCAGTGTTTCTGTTTTCTTTGCTGGTCTGTGTACAGTATCCACTGACCAAAGGGTTAGTGCCTAGATTCTTGTGGCATGACATTCAACTGGTCAGCAGAAGCCTAGAGAGCTGGGATTTGGAGCTCTGAGGAATCCATAGATCATTCTTTCAGGAGATGGAGAGCCTGTTCAGGATAAATTTTGCATTACCTTTTATATTTGCTGCCTCTTGATTGACATCCATCTTTGCATATATTTTCACAGTGAGGCTGAGTGACTCTTAGTCGTATCGTTCAGCTTTTAATTTGGGTCCTGAAATGGAGCTTAGGAGTCTCTGAGGTCTACTCAGACTGCTAGGGTTCTGTCCTCATCACACTTTGATTCTAGTGTGGAGGGTAAAGAAAGAAAACAAATTAAGTAAAAAAATTATGATTTCTTATCATGGATTTTGGGAAACAGGGATTAAAAATTTTAATGGGATCCTTTAGAAACGATAAAGGTGATTTCTTGTGTCAATCAACTTTCTGTTACTGTAGCAAAATGCCTGAGATAACCGACTCACAGACAATTGTAAAGGTTGCAGGGTTTGGGGTTTGTAGTGGGGCATCATGATGGGAACATCTGTTCACTTCACGGTGGCTTGGAAGGAAAGAGTAAGAAAGAAGAATGACAGCATCCCACTGTTCCCCTTCAAGCTTATGCGCCAGTGGCATCAGCCTCCTGATAGCCCACCTCATAACATTTGCCCACTTTCCAGTAGCATCCCTCCAGAGCCTTGGGGATATTCGGTATCCAAACTTTAGCAATGGATCTTTGCATAAATATGAAATTTAAGCTGAAACTTGGAGTTGGGGAAAAATTGTCCAAGTGGAAGGGATCAGCAGAAAGATAGTCTGAGCAGGGATACTGAGAAAGTAACCAATTTGGTGCACCCAGGAATGGAAAGTCCCTTGGAGATTGAAGAACAGGAAGTTTTAGCTGGAGTGTATTAGAAAGGGGTCTGCTTCCTCCATCTGAGCTGAAGCCATCTTACCTGGAACACCATCATTTCTCCTCGCAGCCACTGGCAAACTCCCTGTGTGGCCTCTCTGACTTCCTTTCTGCCCTCTCCAAGCCATTCTGTATACTTAGAATGATCTCTTCTAAAATTTTTATTTTATATGTTTTTGTGTTTTGCCTGCATGGATGTAAGTACACCACATGTGTGCAGTACCTGTGGAGGCCAGAAGGGGCCATTGGGTCCCCTGGAAGTGGAGTTACAGAGGGTTGTTAGCCGCCATGTCGTGTCATGAACAGAACCTGGGTTCTCCACAATAGCAGCCAATACTCATGAATGTTGAGCTGTCCGTCTAGTTCCTGGAATGATCCCTTAATAGCATCTTATTTATTTCTTAAACAAGGAACAAAATTCTAACATATCCAAAAAAAATCCCTGTATGCTGCCCAGCCCCACTGTAGGATCATTTTCTCCCTCTCACTTTTAAGAAAGTTTAAATTTCATTTATTTATTTGTACATGTATTTACTTATTTATTTGTCTGTGTGCTTGCATGTTGCCACAATGAACATAGTGGATGGAGATCAGAGGACAACTAACAGGAGTCAGTTCTTTCTTTCTACCACAGGGCCTTTGCATATGTTGATCTCTTTTCCTAGAAGGATCTTACTCCTATGCCCCCTGTTAGCTCTGTGCCTACCAAATACATATTGATCCCTAGCATTTTGACTATAACGTCTCTTTCTGTGGACACTGCACCTCAGACCACAGTAAGCTATTACACAGCCAACACAAAATCCATGACCACAGATGGTATATATTCAAGGGTAAAAACAATTGTCTCTATGGAATACAGTCACGATTTCCTAAAGAAAACAATATAATACCTATATACAGCATTCACAGTATTAGGTGTTATGAATAACCTAGTGAGGATTTAAGGTCTGCAGGAGGATATGCGTAGGTTTATGCAAGCAGTCTGTCATTTGCTATAAAGGACTTGAGCATCTGATTCTGGCATCTCAGATCATCATGAAACCAATCCCTGTGGATGTTGAGGAACATCTGAACACTGCATCAAGTTCTGCTTTTCTTTCCATGGAACTTGACACATTTGTAATTATATATCACTATTGAACTTTGTTTTCACTTAACATTCACTTAACATTGTCATCCCCATGATACTGTACGGTGTTTGGGATACTAATCGTCTATGACAGTAATGCTCAGAATATATTTCCCAACAACTCATAGTTAAAAAATATATTTTGTATCAGGGCCTCATAGACATATGTTTACATATAAAATATGTGTGCATACCTGCACTCTGTATACTACATATATAATCTATTCAGTGAAGGAAAATTTTTAAGTAATTTCTAAAGTAATACTCCGTGATATGCTTCAATATTTCTGACTTCTTCATATTTTACTAGCCCTACCAGCCTGAGTCCATGAGTAGCAGTGGACAGGCCACAGCCAAAACAACAAAAAGAGAAGAGAAAAGCAAGTCAACCCAGGCACATCATCACCCCATGCAGCAATTTTTAAACATCTTAAAAGATTTATTTATGTGTCTGTATGTCTGTAGGAATATATGCACACATGTTCGTGTAGTTCATGCATGGAGAGCAGAAGAGGGCGCTGTATGCCTCAGATGTGCAGTCATCAGGCATTTACGGGATACTCGGTTTGTCATGTTTTTGCTGAGATCTGAATTCCCATCCTCTTGATTGCACGCAAGCACTCTTAACTGCTAACCATCTCTTCAGCCCTCTTTAAACATTTTTTTGTTATGTACCATGTAAGTTGCACAGCTGAACACACAGACTGTATTCAATTAGGCTGTTCATATACAACTATACTAATTTGCGCTGTATATTATGAAGATACACAGAATGAAATTTTAATTGACTGATAATAGTAAAACATTTTTAAGAGTAGTTTTATTAAGTCTCACTCATTAACTTAAAAAAATTTTCAGTGCCACACCTTTTATGGAGTGTGCCAAGAATAAATAGACTTAATGATTAGCATCGTCTCAGACAGATGCTGATTCAGCAGACTGCATCGTTAGCATGCTGAGGCAGTCAGTATCTTCAATTTTTAATAACATCATTAACTAAACAGTCATTTATTGAAATTACACTTTAAAATTTCTAACATCCCTGAGATTTATCAATTATTTGTCCAAAGCAATCAGAAGTTATTCTACTTGTATATTTTATGAAACAAGTTCAAAACCCATTTAAATTATTGATTTGAAAGATTTCTACAGATTAGAAAGTTCTGGTTCCTTGAACTTTTAATGTGTAGGTATGAGCTAAATGTTCATATACAGAGAATATAAATTATGACTATCTTGCTTACAATATTTTTGGAAGGAAAAAGTCATAGAATGATGAAAATATTCTCAATCATATTTTTTTTTTGAGGCAGAGTCTCACTATGTAGCCCTGGCTGTCTTGGAACTGACTCTATAGAGCAGGTTGGCCTCAAAATCAAAATGTAAGGGTGTAATATTGAGTAGGTTGACTAGGCTCTGGGAGACAGACCCACATCAAAAGGCATTTGAGGTCACAAATTAGATTCAATAGACCTTCAAAAAAATAATACAGGGCATGAAATTGGCAAAGGGGGATGAATATGATCAAAATACATTGTTTTGAAATTCTTAAAATCAATAAAATATATTTAAATTTTATTTTTTAAAAAGATTAAAATAATTACAAATAGAAGTCCTGATACCTTTCCTCCCCACAATCCACCCACTCACTCCTGACAGGCTTAAGGAGAGAGGAATTTAATGGGCTGAAACTTGGCCTTGGTCTTCAGCCTACAGGAGCTCCCTGTCTTTTCTAATTTCACAGCCAATTTGTGTGGAGGAGGGAATGTGGTTGGCTTTGACCTCAAGTCACAGTATCAGAAATACAGATGGCCAGTCTGCCAAAGGTTGTTCATTCTTTTCATTTTACTGTTTTTCTTTCTTATCCAACAGTGGGATCTTTCTGTGCTTGCACAAGTTCTAACAATAACACCTACTGGTGTTTGCGTACAGTTAATGAGACGCATAATTTTCTTTTCTGCGAGTTTGCTACTGGCTTTCTGGAGTATTTTGATATGAATACAGATCCTTATCAGGTAAGATAATATGTTTCCATTTTATACAGGGAAATGGGGTAACCAGACACGCGCTGAAGTCTGTTGTCTTGCCCTCTCTGTCCACAGCTCACAAATACAGTGCACACGGTAGAACGAGGCGTTTTGAATCAGCTACACATACAGCTGATGGAGCTCCGAAGCTGTCAAGGGTATAAACAGTGCAACCCACGACCAAAGGGCCTTGACGTTGGTAAGGGAAAATATTATTTCTTTCTAACTCGAAAAATTCCTTGTGTTACCAAGTTTTCTGCCTTTGAAACATTTCCACATATAAACATGTAAATTCCAGGAACTTACAGAAGAAGCCTTCTGAACAATTCTAAACATAATTTGATCTCTAAGTTTAGCTCTGGGTGCAGTAATGAAAAACCTACAAATGATTTGGTGAATGTACCCTTCCGATCTCATCTGTCACTAAATCCTGATTCCTGATGGAAACATCTGTTGGAAAATGAGGTGCCTGCTTTAGGAATTTTCTTGTTATTGTCTTTAATGATCCTAAGACATGCTCTGAGTAAACCAGAGGCTCCTCTTCTGTTAGGGGAGTTTGTCAGAGATATACAATGCCTTGCCATCATCTGGAACCACCACAACCTGGATGAATCCCTGTCTAAGACACAGTGAATTCTACTTCTTTCCTTAGTCATTCCCATCTGAAAATAGAAACATGTTGGAAGCTCATTAACTTGGAATCTGAAATGGCATCAGGAAGGTGTTCCCACAAAGCTTTGCAGTATATGACTGGCTTCTTTCTCCTCTGGCTTATAGAGAAGTGGCTCTTCTCAGTGCTGGCCTCAGCCTTTCCCTGGTTAATGAGAAAAGTCGTTTGTCCTCTCATCATTTCTATATAAATTTAAGTATCTGCTATCAATGGTGGGAAGAGGAAGAAGTGGAGCTGGTCCAGCATTGGTATTAGCAGAGCCTTTCAGGCCTTCACAGTGACAAACTGAAGTCACTGGCACTAGAGAGCAGTTTGAAGGATGCCCCTCTTCCCCTCGTCTCCCGGCGACACACACTTGAGACAAGTTCTTACTTTATGTAGCCCAGGTTGACCTGGAACTCACTATGAAGCCTAGTTTGGCCTTGAAATCAAGATCATTCATTTCATCTCAACCTCCCAAGTGCTGGGGTTAGAGGCATGAGCCATCATGCCTGGCTGGCAGGAGCATTCTTAGTTTTTTAATTTCTTACTTTTATTTTTAATTGTATTTATAATTATGTATATGTGTCTAAATGGGTTGGTATACCTGAGTGCAGTGCCCAAAGAGGCCAGAAGAGGGTATTAGATCCCCTGTTGCTAGTTACAGGCCAGTGGTGAGCTGCCTGATATGGATCCTGGGAACCGAACTCAGGTCCTCTGGAAGAGCAACAGTACATGCCCTTAACTGTTGAGCCATCTCTCCAGCCCCAAAGGAGCACTTTTAAATGCAGTCAAGTTTCAACCTGTGGGTTTGTGGGTCCTGTGCAAAGCCAGGATCCCTAACAGTAAAAATGACAGCACTCTGGTCATATGACTTGAAGGGGAGAAATGGAGTTCCCTCTCAACATGATCCCCCTCCTTGCTTGTTACTTCTATCACTATGAGATCCCACTGGCTTTCAAGCTATAGGTATCCTGTAAGAATATGTAAGTCCTGTGAGTGCATCTATACCCCACTTTTTAATCAATACTTGCTGAAAATTCATTGTCAGCCAAGCAGGCACCAGACCTGCAGAGCGGGTCTTTGGGTCACTGAAGTCCTTTGACATATCCTGCTTATATACTGGCCTTTTCCTGCAGTCAAAGAAGAGAAGAGATACAGAAAGAGAAGACGGCCTACCCGCAGAGGCCTGGGAGCTAAGCCAGACCAGGAGAGGTGCTAGAAACCTTACACGGAGATACTGTCCCCCCAAAGCATATGGCACCCTTAACTCATCAGCGATGATATAACAGCTCCCCTGTGTGAAATCTGATAGATCCTTAATGGTGAAATGCCAGGCCAGGTGGAGCCCGTTTTTGCTTTTTAGGCAGGCTCCTCTGCTTTCTGGAGTGTTCCTAACTGAGACTATTATTGGTTTGCTTTTTCAAATGTTTTGTTTTTGTTTTTCTAAAAAAAAAAAATAACCAAAATAAATTTAACTTTTACTCATAATTGCATGGACTCCCGGAAGCACTCTTCTCACTGCTTTTAGAATAATGCTTCTTTCTTGTTCCACTCAGTTTTTAATCTATAAGCTTTTACATATTTTTTACCTTAAGCGTTTTTATTTATAGCTTTCCCATCCTTTTGAACCTCATTAATAGAAAATCTCCATTGGATTTCAATTCAATCTGTATTTAACGTGTTTCTTTCTAGAGTTTACATATACTCGCGGATAGCTGTGTAGTGCCTGCTTTTGAGTCCTAGAGCTAATATGTTATTCTTCTGTTTTCAGGAGCTAAAGAAGGAGGAAGCTATGACCTTCACAGGTATTCACACTCTTTATTCCCTGAAGCTTCTTTCCCAATAGTTGCATGACCCATCATCTCAACTAATTTCTGTTTCTTACCATGTCACACTGAGCATAGCTCGAGGTGCATGCCTGCTCTAACAGCACCCTCCCTCCCAGAGTCCTGACTACAGACCACCATTCTGCTTTGAAACCAGTTCACTGCCCCTCCACCACCACCATGACTCCTCTCCTGGTGTTTACTCTCCCCTGAGCATGCTGAGCTCATTGGCTTGTTGGGTGATGCTTTTAAGCAAGGAATGCTGTGACAGGGAAACTACCGAATGGCCTCTGGGAGATGGGAGGTATACTTTGTTGTGTTTCCAAATTGCATGGGATGAGTGAGAGGGATTTGGGCTGGTTTTTCTTTTTTTAAACATATACTTTAAACAGTACAAAAGGACTCATGAGAATTTTAAGAATATTCTGAAGCTGAGGTTGGAGGAAACAAGGAATGTCCTTGTTAATGGTTGTTGATTAACTTTGGAGGCCATAGCATTGGTCATAAGGAGATGTTTGAAGGCTCTACAGGGTGGTGGTAAACAATCAGGTCCTAGGGGTTAGGGGTAGGATGTTCAGGGTATTTAGAATGTTCCCAACATAGCACCAGAACTACAGTCCCTGATGCACAGAAACGTCCCTCATCCTCATTCTTTGCCGCCTTAACCCACATCCGCCCCTCCTACTTGGAGGTGCCAAACACCTGGTGGCTTGGCCAGTCATTGACCAAAAATGTCACCCATTGCTGATTTCGATCCTGAGCATAGACCTTGGAGAATCTGTCCAAAACGTGCGTACGGAGCAAGTGGGGACTATCTTTACCATCCGTGCCAAGGGGACACTGAGGATCGGATACGTCCAAATCCTAGTTAGTGCACTGGCTTAAGGGGAGCCTTTCCATCAGAGCAGCGTGAGTTTAATTCGCACCTCCGTGCTGCGTTTTCAGAGAAACAGAATATTGCAGTTCCAAGGTGCCCTGCTGACACATACCCCGCCTCTTCCACCAGCCTCCTGAGTGAGGGTCTTACACGCTTGCTTTTAGAGGAGGTTCACTGCTCCAGAGAAGCTAAAAGACATCAGAAAAGGTGAATGGAAAACAGAAAAGAAAGAGAGCTGCGTTTCTGGGATATTTTATCCTCACTGTTTTTATAACTCTTCTGTTTTCTCAACTTCTCTTTTCTCCATCTGCCCCCTACCTAAACCCCAGAAAATATAAATAAGACAGATGAGGAGCTCACTCCTATGCTGTCCCCCCACCCCCACCCCAGGTATGCGCTGACTGCTACACTCGGCCTGCGTCACCTGCTTTCTGTGGCTCTCGTGAAGACATTTCCAAAGTGTAGCATTATAAATAGACTCCACATTAACTTGACTTTACGGTTATTTTATGGTGCACTCTATTTTACAGCTCAGGAATTTTTCAGCCTAATGCCCTGTTGCTTCTGTTATGAAAGAGGTTAAAGAGTGTTCACAGGTTGCTTAAGGTCAGAGCTGAATCACACACAGTTCCTCCCCGTGGCACTGTGAAGTCATCCTAAAGTCAACTCCAAAGTGAAGCTTCACTTTGCATATAATTAAGGGAAGAGCATGTGGATCCACCCCGTTCCCTGGCGCCCGCCATCACTGCTCAAAGATTCAAACAGTCAGTTACTTACTTGTAAGACCACTTTGACACAAGCTTGGCAGCTTCAGAAAGTATGTGTGCAAGGGTGACACAGTGCTTCCGGGTGCTTTTTTTGACCCCTTCTAAGCCCCTTACCACATGGCGAGCCTAAGGTCGCTTTGTAAGTAAACCCCACCATTCATATTCATGAGGCACGTTGTCTTCTTGCGAATGTTGGTATTGCACACAGAGGTCTTGAGTGGAGTTTCTAAGAAGTTGTTTGCCTGATCACACCTGGGGACTCACCAGAGCGTCAAAGCAGGACTACATGTGTGTGGGCTTCCTCACTCAAGTATCTTGTTGGATTGAAAGGGAACAAAGGCAAAAAAAAAAAAAAAAGGCTGCTATTTATGTAATTTATGTAGAAGTAGCACAAAGACTGCTCTGTTCAGACGGTGTTTACCATGACAGAGAACTCCACTGATGGAGCCACTACAGAGCGTCTTTATTCTTTAAGGCATTGATAGCCTTAGGCAGCAAATTAAGATTTTTTACATATATATGTATATATATGCACATATATATATATATATATATATATACATATTTTGTTTTGTTTTTGAGATGGGGGTCTCAATATGTAGCCCTAGATGGCCTAGAACTTGCTGCATAAACCAGGCTGACTTCAAGCTCACAGAGATATGCCTGACTCTACCTCCCTGAGTGCTAGGATTAAAGGCATGTGCAATGATGCCCAACTAAAATTGCATTTTGCAATATTTTTATTTACGTATGTATGTTTTCATTTATTTGAGGGGTCTTGTATCACATGTCATACATGTTGAACTCAGAGGACAGCTTGCAGGTATGTTCTCTCCTACCATGTGACACCTGGGGATCAAACCCAGGTCATTAGCTTTGGCAGCAAAATAACCTTACTGACTGACATCGCTCTGGCCCTAAATTTTATTATTGTTATTATTAACATTTTATTATTGTTGCAAATTTTGGTGAGGATAGACTTTGATAGAACTGGTCATTAGGACTGAGAATGTAGCTTAGTTTGTAGAGCGCTTGACTGGCATATACAGGGGGCTTGATCTACAGCACTGTATAAAATTGAGTGCGTTGACATACACCTGTAATCCAAGCACTAAAAATAAAGAAACAGTTGTAACAACCAGATAGAGACAATTTGAAATTAGAAAACTCAACATAGTATTTTAGAAGATAAATCTTAATATTTAGACCTAGTTAGTAGATCTTTAGAAAGCAATCCTGTACCCTAACCATCCCATCCTTGACCCCCTGTTGTCAGCACGTTCAGCAAAAACATGGAAATGCTTTATTTGTCATATATCCACTTTGCAGTTAGGACCAGTTCAAAGTACCGGCCTAATGCAAAAAGTGGCACTCATGACTCTTGAAGTAACTTTTGGCTTCGGGCTGAAAGCAGAAACTTCTGTGGCATGATGTAGAGTGCAAATCAACAGGTCCAGTGGAGTGTTTCTTTTTCCCATTACACATGAAAGTAACTTCTGTGATGATATATGATGTCTAGGAAAGTGCCCTGGCAGCATGGCTGGGGGGCTCAGTGGCTAAGGCCCTGGTAGTGATTGGTTCTCCTCAGCCTTGCTGTGCAGGTCACTGTCTGGTCATTTGTTCCCAGTCCTCCAGGCTGCAGACCACAGTGAAATTCTCTCGGCCAGCAGCTTCTGTCTACATTGACAATCACCTTCCCCCAGAGCACCACCCAATGCCGAAGAGTGCTCTGGATGGCCCAGCCATAAAGCTCTGAAGATATGCCAGGCTGCCTTTGCCTTCAGTCTCAGCCTTGCCACTGTGTGCACGCGTGGCACAGTGGAGTGTAGCGATCCCCAGGAAGTGGAGGGGTTTAGTGAAGCAGTGTGTGAGAGGGAACAGGAAGTGGTACTCATCTAAAGCATATCAGTTTATTTTGTGTCATACAGAAAGGATTATGACCAGGCTTGAAACCCAGGTGTATTCTGGAATTTCTCTTAATGGTTTCATGGCCTACTTGTTTCTAGGATCAGATGAGAACTGCCTATAACTGGAAATCACTTATATGTATTCTAAAGGCTTACTTCTTTAGAAAAAAAAGCTAGCCACATGTTTGCTCTCTAAATCAATGGCCCAAGAGAAAGGTTTCATTTGTGAGCTTGGCAGAAACCGGGACAGGCACGTGGATGACTGAGAGTCTGTAGCCCAGTCTGGCGTGGAACTAACTAGTTATGAGTCCAGAGAATGACTTTGAACTTCTCATTCTTCTGCCTCCACTTCTAAGTGCTAAACCAGTGTGTACCACCACACCCAGTTTATGCCAGGCTGGGAAGCAAACTTAGGGCTCATGTATGCCGGGCAAGTACTCCATCAACTAACTGAGCTCCATCCCCAGCCCTAATGTCTGTTACTGTACACGTATGAGTGTTTCAAAACATGTAGTTCAGTGCGCCCGTGCGTGCAATGCACACGGTGGTGAGAAGAGGCCATCAGAACCCCTGTGCTGGGAACTGAACTCAGGTCCTCTGGAAGAGCAGCCAGTACTCATCACTGCTAAGCCATCTCTCCAGACCCATGTTAATGTTTTAATGTTCTATTTTTATATAACTGACATTTATAGAAAAGCTTCAAGAATAGCTCCCAAAATTTTTATGTTTGCTTTGGGTCTCTCACTCCCTCTCTCTTCACACATGCACACACTTTCCATGTAAATTTTGAGTCATTTTCTGGCACTGCACTCCTCTGTGTAGAAATGCTTTCACATGTGCTCCCTAAGAATATCTGCTAACATGAGTCTTATTAAAATCAAGCCACTCAATATTGATTCGATATCATTATGTAATCCACATTCCATGGTCATGTGTTGCCCAGTGTTTAATGTTTTGGCTTCTGGTTTCTGGTTCAGGATTTAATCCAGAATCACACATCACAGAAAATTGTCAACTCTTTTCAGTATTGTTTCTTCTGGAACAGTTCAGCCTTTCATGGTTGGTGATGACATTTTGAAGGCCACGGGCCTGTTATTTTGTAAAATGCCCCTCAACGTGATGTTTGCCTAATGTTCTCACATGAGTGGACTGAAGATTCAGTTCAGGGCAGTACTTATATAAAAACAGAATTATGCCCTGGGAATATGTTACCAGTATTTTCATGACCCCTATTGGTGGTATAACCTTTGGTTATTTGACCAAAGTGTTGTTTGCTAGGTTAGTCTACTATAACATTTTAAAATATATGTTCATTTTAAAAGAACAATTAATCTACTAGGTTTTGCAGGCATGTGTGACTCTTGTGTTGGTTTTTTGCGGTAGTACAAATGGAACCCAAGGCCATGCGTATGCTAGGCAAGCGATCTGTCACTAAGCCGCAGTTCAGCCCTGGGTTATTCATTATGAGTGTGATGGATACAAACGGCATTTTTATTTTTTATTCCAATGCTGTTGTCCTCTTCTCTGTTTCTTAAGTCGTGTTCTGCCAGGCAGAAGTGGTTTCCCTTCTCACCTGCTTATCCACCTGTATAGTGTGGGTCAGAGTTCTCATTTTTTTCTGTGAATATTCTTTTCCTGTCATTGTTGTAATGGTCAAAGTGTCCTAGGTTTGGCCACTGCTGTCCCTTCAAGTATCTTGTATGAGATTTTGGAAGGTCCCCATCGTTCCTGAGCCTTTCACTGCTTTCTGGGCTAGAAATATGTCCAGATTCATCTTATATTTGTGCCACCCAGCATCTAGAATCTGCCAGTTTTGGGCACCAGTTCCTCTTAGAGATGCCTGGCACGTGGAGACCAGGATTTGGACTTAGGAAATATGCACGATTGCTCTCTCTGCATCTCTGCATCCCTCCCTGAGCTGCATAGGATGGAGATGCATACACCTAGGAAGATGACCCACCTAGGAAGGTCAGATGAGTGAGCTGAGTCTTCCACTCTAATCTTTCCTTGTTCTTGATCTTAAAGGAAGTGCTTTTAGGACACCCCATGAGAAGGACAGAGTTCTTGGAACTAAGTTACATACACTCATCATGCTTTGTTTGGGTTTCTGTTTTGTCGTGTTTTGGTTTTGAGACAGGGTCTCAGCTCCGTAGCCCCAGCTTGTCTGGAACTCCCTCTGTGACCCTCCCAGGCTGCCTTCAATCTTACAGTGATCCGTCTGCCTCTGCTACCCAAGTGCTGGGATTAAAAATACGTGATGATGCACCTGGCACACTTTCACCATGTTAAGGTAATAGCCATCCACTTTCTTTTTGGTGTTTTTGTCACTAGTGAGTATTAAATTTGTCAAAAAGAGTTTTCAGCCAGCATCTATGGAGATCTCAGATAATTTTTCTCTTTAAAATACAAATAGATATCTACTAAGAAGAAAAATAAACTTTTCATTCCTAGAATAAATCCCTTTGGGTGGTTGTGTGATTTTCTTTTTCTTTTTTACAGTAAAAAAATAAACATTTTATTACTAGCACTGAAGCTAAAGGAACTTAAAATAGCAAATAATCACTAGTATTCAACAAATATAAATCAGTACTTAGACAAAATGTATGCTGCAAGTAATTAGCCAACCATAATAATGCTTTTAAAGCCCCCAAATTATACACTGATTATACAGAATAACAGAAAATTTCTATTTTATGACAAATAATTTCAAAATGTATACTAAAATATCCAAACTTGTAAAATAATAACATATTATCAGTACATATACTGAATATAACATAAGATTATCAGCTTAATAGATCGTAAAGTAAAAGAAGAAATATAAAATTAAAAATGAATATTTACTAGTTTTAACTAGATTATACAGGGGTACATTCTCCAGACACAAAATGACATTTATAATACATGATTGAATTATCAGAGCCAAAAAGCACGGGAGTTGAAATTAATGAGTCTTTTACCTGAGTTATGACACCTTTGATATTTTCTCAGGGTATTTTTCACTTAAATAAAGACCTGAAAAAAGGAACTAGTATATTTAAACTTTGAATAGAAAGATTATGGAGGAAAAACAGTATACTAGTGTCCTAGGTTCCCTGGGTAAAAGAGAGTGATATAGTCTAGAATTTAGGGCAATACCACTGAAAAACCATTCTTCACGTCACAGGCAGCAAATAATCTGGACTTGTCATCTGGAGACCTCAACTGCACCCCAAAATACTAAATCCTAGATACTTTGAATGACTCTCAGCTATCTTCATGATATACTTTGGAGTCTGTCTAAAGATGCCCTTCCTCTCTCTTTTTTTCTTTCATTTTTTTCCTTCCTTCCTCCCTTTCTTTCTTTCTCTCTTTTCTTCCTTTCTTTCTTGAGGCAGGGTCTCCCTGTAGCCACAGCTGTCCTGCAACTATATAGACCAGGCCATTCTCCAGGCTCACAGAAATCCACCTGCCTCTGCCTCTGCCTCCCAAGTGCTGGAATCAAGGACAAGTGCCACCATGCCTAGCACTAAAGATGCTATTTCTTACAGAAAGATACTAATTGTATAAACATTCTTGGTCAAAGTTTTCTTAATACAGTATTGAATTCTTTTCTCTAGTAGTTTAAGGTATTTATATCATGTCTGTAAGTGATATCAGTTTTCTTTTTGTTTGTGCTAGTATTAGTATTCAGATATGCTATTAGTTTCCTATCACTTCTGTAACAATTTACCACTGCAGCTCCAACAGTACACACGTATTCTCTTATATTTTTAGAGATGAGAGGTCTGGAATGAATCTTGCTCAACTCAGGACAAGGTGTTGGCAGGTCTGCATTCCTTCCGAGGCTTCAAGCAAAGACTGTGTCTTTCTTTTCTGGTTTCTAGGTACCGCCTGTGTTCCTTGCTCACGGCCTCATCTTTACTGCCAGCAATGTTTGTACCTCTTCTTCCTTTCTCTCCTTCCTTCCCTCTCCTATGCATTCTGGGGTCACATCTCTGGCTCTTCTGTTTCTGTTTCACCATCGCCCTTTCCCATTGCAAGGACCTTTGTGATTTTCTTGACCTCACCAAGACATTGCCTCATCATCTCTGTAACTCTGTCATACTTGCAGAGTCCCTTTGGCTACCAAAAGTGCAAGCCACAGTGTCTGAAGAGTTGATGTGGACATGTCTGGCGATGAAGGGGCCAGTACTCTTTATTCCTTTGTTCCCACTGCTGAACTTGCTTAGCCGAAAGTGTTCAGATGTCTCTGTATGGCGTCAGGGATCTGGGTTTAGCAACATCTTCTTGGGATACCATATGGACCTGATGCCTCTTCACTGAGCAGTTTAATAACATCTTCTTTGATGGAGATTGTGCTATTCTAGCTTTCTAACTCTGCTGGTTCAGTTTGGGTAAGCTGCTTTCTGAGCAATTATCTAAGCATTTGCATCCCTTGTCTTGGGGAAGAGAAGGTTGAGGTGGCATAAGAATTGAATGGTTGCACTGATGTCCACCCCCACTGACTCTTCTCCAATAACCTTGAAGTCCAGAAATCCATCTAGGAGGGACATGGTCTTAGCCTCCCTCATGATGAATGTGAAGGACTGGTGTGTAGACTTTATCTCCTCCCATTTTATATGTAGCAAATGTTTTAACTTCTCTATGGAACCAGGAGTCTGAAGATGCCATGCTTTATGAGATATCCATTTCAAATGTGAAATAGCTCTTTTCCCTAAGAGACAGGGAGTGTTCATAGTTCTGAAGGAATGTAAATTAGTGGTCCAAACTGGTATAATATCTTTAGTTAATGATATTTTTGAACATTTCATCTACCACCAAAACAGCAGAGCCTGGTCCTGAGAGTCTGTTTCTGTCAGGACCTATGAAGCCCCTTCTCATGTAGTCCACCTGCCAGCTATGAGGTTGACGGTCCCCTTGGGAAATCTTCCCCATGGCCATCTACAGCCTCTGGTTAGCAGACAGAATGGTTCTTGTCAGCACCGCATGCTTGAGAAGGTACGAGGCAAATAGGTCAAATTTCAGCCCTCTGCGTTACTTCGGCCCCTTCCCTGTTCACCCACATCACGCACCCAGGGGGCACCACAGAAAGACATGTCTGAAGGCCCCCTCCTGTTTCAGTAATGTTCCAGTAAGTATTTGACCTGTCTTGGACAGAGGAGCTTCTGTTACTACGTTTTCAAGCATTTCACTTTGCATCTTCTAAAATCCCTTCTTCTTAAAGACAATTCCTCTTTCTCTTCTTTGAAACTTCACAAGAGCTTTATTTCTTTCCAGTTGGTTGCCTTTGCACTGAAAGCTTTTTGATATACTTGACCCCCTTTTAACTGTATTTTGTCATTGGCCAGGCTGTGATATTTTGCTTTATCTTCTTTTTTTTCTTTGAAACGGCATCTAGCTGTGTAGCCCTGGCTGGCCTCAAGCTCATGATCCTCTGCCTCAGCCTCCCAAGTGCTGGTTACAGGTAGTAATCACACACTCAGTGGTTCATGGATTGCTTTTCAGTGGCTTATTTACTCCCATCTGTTATATGGTCCATACCCCACGAACTCATTCCCCTCTTCTATTCTACTTCTCCTTGTACTTTTTCATCCTATTGATGTATGGGCAATCGTCTCATCCTTCATCTACATGTTTGTTGTGCTTGAGTTGAGACTTGCCTCCTACCTCACCATCAGCCTCCTGGATGTTGAGATGACAGCAAGCCCCACTGTGCCTGCATCTACATTTATTTTACTTCTAGGTCTGACAAATATACTAAATACCAGCAACCTTTTGTCTGAATTTTCTATGAGGATTTCTTGCCAAGAGGAGCTAATATGTACAGTCATTTTTGTGTCGTTTGTTTTCAAACTGTTTTCCTACAGCCTTGGTACCCGAAAGAAAGCTGGGCTGGTTCTAGAATGCTTGGTACCATCTTAATTTCTGACCTACAACAATTTTACACCATCAGGTGCTTGGCTGATATATTTAGCCCTCTCAGCACTTTATGGTTGATTTTTGGCAGGAACATTTTCATTAGAATGCATATTTTTATTCTTGTTTCATGTTTTCTTTTAGAGCAATTTAGTTTGCCTTTATTCCGTTGATTATTTCATTGTAAATATTCTATTATTTATGATTCCTAGCATAAGGCGTTCTTTTATATCAATATAGCCCAATACTGTTGTTATTGTATTATTTGGAACAAGGAGTGGGTGAAGCCAGGTGTCCTCTGATTTCTTGTTTCTCTGTTTCTCACAGGGCCTGAAATATCTCCCCTTCCACTTCCTGTGCCCCCCAGTTCCCAAAGGACCCCTCTCCCTTCCTCTGTGTCCCTTCTCCCTGAAGCAGTGCTTTGAAGAGACTGGCGGCTTGAATCCCTTCTAGATCCCTCTCTTGTGGTCAGAGGCATGACTTACCAGGACTCTTGACAGTATCTTATACCTGAACATGGCATTTATTTCCAAAAAGCTTCAAGTCAGCCTTGAGTTCTGTCTTCAGTTCTTGCTTCTCTTACCTGCTCCCCTCCTCCACCATCTTCCCAGAGCTGATGGCCCAAGTAGGATATGCAACTCTCCCGGGATTTGTTAGTAACTATTTTCAATTTACAGGTGATCTGAAGATTGTAGACTTCTCTCTCCTGTTAACACTGATGGTGTGGGTTTTCTGTAGCTTTACTACCTTTCCTTGGTGCTGTGTATTGCTTTGTGCTTAGTGAGTAGTTCGTTCCACTAATCTAGCTCACCTCTTTCTCAGTGGCATCTGAGGACAATATGCACTAAGGGAAAGAAGACTGGTATGTTCTGAGCATCTATAAAAGCCACTCAAACACAGGCTTGCTGAGAGCATAGTTTATGTAGGTCATAGCACTACTGAGATAGTGTACAGGAAGAGACAGTTTCAAACATCTGACTTGAAGCAGTTGATTGCATTTGCATCCAAATTTGTCCTTCTTTAGATACTTTATTTATTATTTTTATTTTACATGTATGAGTGTGTTGCCTGCATGTGTATAAGTGTACCCACGTTGCGCAATGCCCATGGAGGTCAGAGGTGTCAGATTCCCCTGGAACTGGAGTTATGGACAGTTGTTAGCTACCATATGGGTGCTGGGAATCAAACCCGGGTCCTCTACGAGCACAGCCAGACTTCTTAGCCCCTGAGTCATGTCTCCAGCCCCTCAAATTTGTTTTTATACTGAGTACCATGATAAATACTGTAATAAGTATTGCTTATTACATTAAAATACCTTGTAATCCATCAATCATCAATTACCTAAGAACTCAGTAGGCAGTTATGGTTTTGTCACATAACTGTCGTCACATTAAACAGATGAGGGACCAAGAAGACAAGGAGTAAATGCTCGGTGCCCCAGTAGACAGAAAGGTGCCATTTCCACATCAGCCGTGCTCACACCTAGATGTTCCTGCTTGAGGGGTCTTTTTCCCACTGTTTTCAAAAGGTAGTGTTTCAGGTATCCTAGGCTGGCTTCCAGCTCATCATATAGTCGAAGATGAACTTGAACTTCTGATCCTCCTGCCTCCACCTCCCGAGTCCTGGGATTACAGGCACGTCCTCAGCCTTATGTGGCGCTGGCCATCAAACCCAGGCCTTCATCTCTGCTCACTCTACCAGCTGAGCTACTTCTCCCAAAACCCCTTTTCCCCCATTTTTATTGTCACTCAATCACCTTTGTGTGCAAAGACCACTCCTGGACAATGCTACGAGGTGGGGATACTTTTCATTATTACATTTCAGATTGATTTGTAAAATAAAATTACTTGTCCAGTTGAGTCTGAAACATTTCTTTGCACTAATAAGGCCCCTGCATCTCTTTTCACAGAGGACAGTTATGGGATGGATGGGAAGGTTAGTCCACCCAGTCTGACTTTGGAACCACCTGGCAAGGCCTGGAGAAGTTATCTAGTATGAACAACAGCATCTATGAGTACAGACACAACCCTAGACTTAGTCTGGTGGACTGGACTAATTACTTGAAGGATGTAGATAGAGTATTTGCACTGCTGAACAGTCACTCTGAGCAAACTAAAGCAAGTCAGACTGAAACTGCTCAAAGTGATGGGTTCCCGGTTACCTCTGCTGCCCTCGGTGCCCGTGGAGATGGCCTCTGCAGAGTCAGGTGAAGACCCAAACGGCGTGGTTGGGGAAGCACCTCATTTGACCTTGCCAGCCAACCTTCGAACCCTGCATTTGAACTGACCATCATTAAGTCCAGAGAGTAAACTTGAATGGAATAATGACATTCCAGAAGTGAATCATTTGAATTCTGAACACTGGAGAAACAGTAAAACTGAGAAACAGATGGTGTATGAAGAAGTTCATCATCCTGAAGTCGAAGTCAGTGGCAATGGCATGATGAGACTGGCTCTCCAGCCCCATCATCGGCTGCAGCCCACCACCCAGCATCAAAAAGAACTGCCCCAGGATGTGGGGCCAAGAGAGGGTGTTTTTGAAGATCAGCTGCATGCTCCTGAGCGCTCTGACAGAACCTCTGTGCATCCTGTGTTCAGTGCATGTGGAGTGGCACAGCCTATTCTTTCTAGCGTCAAGGAGGAGGGAGAAGAGTTACGCAAGGGGGCGTGTACCGAGTCTAGAGGCACCGCCTCCTCCCACTCACCTCTGGTTAGATAAAATGTTGCCCAAACATAATTCCTTCTCAATTTTTATTAGTAAACTAATGCTGGCAATCACAACTAGCAGCATTCGGATCTCTCCTGGGTACCTTTGTGCAGTAGAAATTTGGGTACAAGTGAGCGATCATGCTCACATAGGGGTTCATCGTTGTCATTCACTACTTTGCCAAGAACAGAAAGAAAAGTTGGGGGTATTTTCTGCTTTGTTTTGTTTTGGGTACTAAAACAGTATTATCTTTTTGAGTATTGTAGGGACATGGGTATATAAAGTCTAGCCAGTCAAAACGGCTAGAATTGTGCCTTTGTATGTTTCTAAAACTTACCACTCTTGGTGAATCTGTCAGTACACCTTCCCTGCCTGCACAGTGAAGTTTGGATTCATTTCTAACCACTGGAATTTTTCAGTGTCATCATTTTTGGTTCAGTGATTTTGCACTTTGAGTTGAGAATGCCATGTCTGTTTGGTTACTAGTGTTTTTTACAGGCTTATCAGAGTCACACTGTCATTAGCATGACAGTCATAGACCCCCCCCCCAGCAATGACACAGTATGGATCACATATTGTTTAACGTATGCTTTTGCCAGAAAACATTGCATGTATCTTACCCTGACGTGCTAAAATTGATTAGCAGAAAGGCATGGCTCATACTGTTGGTGATAAACATAAATGAATAATGAGTGAATAAATAAAGAAGCAAGACAGAAGTTGCCTGCGCTCCCTGTGCTTACTAATGCTCAATATTGCTAAATTTTGATCACCCTCTTAATGGAGGAAACAAGAATAAAACCATTTTATTTTCATCTTTATTTTGTTTTCTAGACCTGATTCTTAAGCTTAAGCGTTGAGAAAATGTGTAGTTTTGAATTTGTATAAGAAAAAATGTAATAAACTAAAATCATGTATGTCCTATAATTTAAACACATCATAAGGGAAGTTAACTTTAAGAACATTGTTATGTGTGTGAATATTTTTTAAATGGTCACAAAACCCTGATTGTTTTTAAAGACATAGTTTGAAATTGCTTTTGAAAATCTGTATTCTTGAAAACATCCTTGTTTATATTAGACTTTTAAATACCAGCAGAAGTCTTACCTCATGGAGAATTTTCAGTGTCCAGTTCAACTCCCCAAGGTTTTTTTATGTTTAGCTTAACAGTGATGTTCTTTTTTCTTTTTAGATAATTCAAACATTTAGATAAATTATGTTTTCTTTAAGTGTTTAAGGTAAACTCTTTTCAAGAAAATTTAATGTGGTATAATTGACTCTTTGGTAACTTTAAGTCTTTATCATAAACTCTGTACATATGTTAAAACTGACTAGCTGTTTATGTGGGTGCCACCTGCTGAGTCACAGAATAAACATATTTATGGTCATGAATGATGTGCTTTGTAAAGAGATTTCACGATATTAAGAAACATACGGTGCCCTTTTTAATCTTGTGTAACACTCTGTGATACTTTTATAGAACAATTCTGGCTTCAGGAAAGTCTAGAAGCAATATTTCTTGAAATAAAAGGTGTTGAAACTTTACCCGTTTCAGAGAAGTGAACATAAGCAAGCTTTCACGGTATACATAGTCCTTACAAATCTGCTCTCACCTTACATGAGTAGGCGTACTGGCCAGGCTGCTCCTAAGTCAGCATACCCACTCTGGAGGCAATGATTTCGGGGATTTGCTCCATTGCTATCAGGCACCTCTGCTTACAACTGGAAGCTGCGAATGGCCCAAAGCTCTGCCTTCACTCTAATGAAATACTGAGTAACTTTTGAGGAAGTCCCCACACACCACGTCCATTGATGTTTCTCCATGGGGCTTTGTGCATCCCTTGATTTGGTCCTAGCTAATACAGATGGAGTTTTCCAAAGCAAGAAGACAGATCCATCAAAGGCAGTTTGGTGTTTTAGGGCACTATGAACTCAGAAGTAAACTTGACCCTCCACCAAGACCTCATATTTCCCGCATTGACAAACCTCAGATGCTTCCTTGTGTGGAAGCTCTCTTGAGATGTAGCCTCAGATAAGAGACTAAGAATCTGTGAAGTGTCTAACTTGGAAATTAAAAGGAAAGAAACGGGAAAATAGCAAAGGATTCAAAGATTTGCCAAGTGATCCTCCATTGGTTAAAGAATCCATAGCGTCATCAAAGAGCGAATGAGGTTTGAGGCTCCAGTGTTCAGAAATGCGACTTTGTGCCACTCTTTTTTTCAACACAAATAAGTTGTGTATCCTAATGGGATTCTGTGTGCCATTTCTTCACAAGTCCAGTGCATCATGTGCGCCTCTGCCCTTGCCCCTCCCCCAGCACTCTGCCCCTCTAGTTGTCCTTATTCAACTTTCAGGACAACTTTTTAAAGTTTCTACATATGAGAAGGAACCTACAGTGGTGAGCCTTACTTCGTGTTCCTTTCCTGTAAAATCCGGCCAAGAAAGTGTTGACATCTGGGGAACACTATTTTGGGAAATTCAGTGTGCCTGCTGAATTCTCATTGGCTGGAGATGACTCAGCAGTTCAGAGCCCTGGCTGCTCTTGCAGCAGACCCAGGTTCAATTCCCAGGTTCAATTCACATGGCAGAAAAAAGCCTGCCTGTAACTCCAGCTCCAGGTGATCCAATGCTGTCTTCTGGCTTCCTTGGGCGTTGCACAACATGGGTATACCTCCATATATGCAGGCAATGCACTCGTGCACATCAAATAGAAATAAATAAGTAATAAATAACAAATGCAGCATTTATTCAGTATATATCATGTGAATCAGACACTATGTCTCCTAGAACTGTGCTTCTGAGACTTCAGGAGGTTGAGCCCTCAGAGGTTGACTGCCTAGAGACTCCTTTTGATCTGTGAGGAGAGACTGAACTGACTTCCTGCTGCCCAATTCCCACGCCCCACTTCCCACTCCTCCCACTGCCCCCATTGAAATATGCACAAATGCATGTGCATCATACAAGCATAACACATGCTGCAAAGGCCTGGAATTGATCTCCAACACTGCATAAGTGGTTTGGAGGTGCACACCTGTAATCTGAGCACTCAGGAGATAGAGGCAGGAAGAGCAGAAGTTGAAGGTTGGCCTCATTTGTATAGAGCGTTTGCAGCCAGCCTGGGATACACAAGATCCTGCTTAAACAAACAAATGAACCCTAAGTTCACTTTGAACTCTAATTTTTGTGATCTATATGAGATTAGGAAAGTCCCGTAAACCTCTCCAAAACAACTTTGGGAGTTTATAGAAATAAATAAAGGCTTTGGATCAACATGAGCTTTTTTTCCCCAAATTGTGCAGGGATGATATCAAACGTCTTCATCTGAGCTGGCACATCTAGCTGGTTTTAGGACTCCCTCCCCGCCCCCCATCACAACTGCGGTTTTTCTGGCCAGCAGTCATCATAGTTGAGGTGGTATTGATTCTGAGTCAGAAATGCACTGCCACACTCAAACTAAATCTGATGACTCTCTTGGCCTTCTTTAAAAGGGGGAGTAGGTTGCTGGGGAGATGGCCCAGCAGTTAAGACCACTGGCTGTTCTTCCGGAGGATGTGAGTTCAATTCCCAGCATCCACATGATGGCTAACAGTCATACGTAATTCCAATTCCAAGGGGCATCTGACGACCTCTTCTGGTTTCTGTGAGCATTACACTCACAAGTGCACTTGCATATATACAGGCAAAACAACTCATCCCTATCTGGCCTCCAAGAGCATTGCATGCTGTAGGGTGAGTGTATTCTCCGAGGGACAAGCCAGAGGAGCTGTGGACGAACACACACTTCCCAGGCCTGGTGGTATTTACCTTGCGCAGAAGAATGCCGGGGAGCTGGGAAAGCCCTATGTCCTTCCCAACCAGTCTATTGGCCTTGGATGTAAGAAGGGGAGGGACTAAAGGTATTTACCCTGAGGGCGCCACAAGGTGGGGTCCTTTTCCTTACCTTCCTGGCCATTTTGGATCAGACCACCACCAGGATGTCTCAAGGCCCAAGTCTTGTTGTGGATTTATTCGTGTACCTTATGGAGGGTAGGCAGAGCGCCCATGCTCTGTAAGAAACCCCTGCCCACTGCTCTGTTAGTAAGCCCAAGTAAATTATCCAGAATTTGCCTAATTGTGGGTTGGGAAATTTGTGTCGTGTTTGGAGGGACTAAACGTACTTAGCCCCTCCCAAGAGGACTTTTAGCTACACACGCACATGGTACACTTACATGCAGGCGAAACTAACACACATAAAATACAAATACTTTTTTTAAAAAGGGTGGAGAGGACTAGAGAGTATAGGTTATGGTTCAATTTCCCAATTTCGTTTAATTTTGCTGGGTACGTCCAAAGTTTATTTTGGTAGAAACTATGTTTTTGGGTGATAAATAAGTTCCCAAGGAGATTAAAACCTCTACTGCCCCTTCTCCCAGGTCCCTATGGCTCTCAAGACCCACAAAGCTTCTCTACTAGTTTGCTAAGCCCTGTTCCTGCCTGCAGACTCCCTGCTGGGCATGTCCTTCATCATCCTGGCTCTCAGCCTCACTCCTGCTCAGAAGTCCTCAGCCATTCCTGCCCTCCTGTGAATTCCCAGCCTGGGCAACACCAGCCAGCCTCGCCCTGGCCTTCCTCAGCTGCCTCTTCCAACTTCCCTTGTCACCTCAGCTTCTCCTGAATAGATGTCACCATCTCTGTGTCTTTAAAGGTCTCAATTCTTCTTTTTCTCGCTACCCACCTGTTTGCATTCACTGTCCGGTATCCCAGCTGAACCCGCAGAAATCTCAACCATCCTTCAGTGAGAACACAGTCCATTTTCCTGTCGTGTGCACTTACCTGGACGTCTCCATCCCTGGTTGTATTGCTCATTCTTCACTCGTTCCCAAATAGAAACACTGATGCTCTGCTAAGTCGGGTGGATGGAGTGAGAATGACTGACCATGGTCATAATCTTTCTCCCTCTCCATTTCTGCCCAGGAAATACTACGGTGTAACGTTGCTCGCGTTGGTCTCCTGAGCTCACCTTTCTTTAGATTACTGAGGTCTTTGCCAGCACAGTACTTTGGGCCTTCTAAAGATATATGAAGGAAGTAGAGAGAATGGCCTTCAAAAATGTTCTGTTTCCTTCGAGGAAGCTCCTGACACACAACATGGAAGCCCCATTGAAAAAAGGCACGGAGCAAGCCACATGACAGGGTCTTTTGAGCTGACTGTTGCCTTGCTTTTAAGTCAAAAAAAAAAAGCAAGCTGAACGCTGGGCATGGTGGCGCCTGCCTTTGATCCACGCCCTCGGAAAGCAGAGGCAGGCAGATCTCTGTGTGATCCAGGCCAGCCTAGTCCACATAGTGACAGGAACTAGGGAGACCTTGTCCAAAAAGGTGACTCTAGGTCAAAAAGCTGACTAAAGGTATTGCCTTCTACTAAATTTCCTAGCCTTTAAACCAGGGGTCCTCCCAGACTTAGGGATCCAAAATTCGTATCTTCCCGTGTATTCCTCGCTTCCTCACCTCCCAGGCACAGCAGGGCAGGTGGCTCAAAGACTAAATGGAACCAGTTCAACCTCCAGTAACTTTCAGCAGAAGAGAGGTCCTGGACCTTGCGTGGGAGCCCACCCTTCCCTCCAGTCAGGAAGTCTGTTAGCAGAGCGCGTGGTTGCCATAATGAACACAAGGTGGCACTCTAGTGCAGCTAAAGACGGCTTCCAGCCAAGGCAAAGCAACACTTACACTGATTTCTAAAGTAACCGCTGTTCTGGTGTTTGACAAGAACACCTAGAACAATTTGATCCATGGCAGACTTGCTCTTCCTTCAATGCCTAAGCTCTCAGTCATCCCAGTGGACCAAAGAACTGTTTTAGCTCCCTCCAGATTTGTGTTGGTATTGTAAGTTGGAACTGCATCAAACTTTGTCATTTAAAACCAAAAGTGAACACTGACTATCAATCTCCGTACCTTTCAATGGCTTTGTGCAATTAAAAGCATTTCTTTGGCTCACATGCACTAAAGCCACTGAGACCATCTCTGCTTAGTTGGTGATTTTGGAAAGAAAAAAAAAAAAAAAAAACTAGATACTTTTTAAATAGCACTTAAAACCCCATGGTTGTAGAGTCTGGGGCTAAAGCAAGAACAGCAAGTGACCACAATCCATAACCTTTCCTCTCTCATTTCTTAAAACCAAGCATTTTCTAATGTACCCGCTTTTTAAAAAATGCTGAAAAAAGTGTGTGTGTGTGTGTGTGTGTGTGTGTGTGTCCTGGGGTTATAGAAATTTCAGGCAATTGGGCAGAAATCCTGTTGCCTCACTCTGCATATGCCATGGTCCCCTGGAGCAGGCTTAGTATAACTACTTACATGACTAATATTCTAGATAAATGCACAAAGACAAGAGTGAAGTGGGGGATGTCCCAGTCTCCCGGTCAGTGAGCGCGCGCACACACACACACACACCATCGGCTCACGCACTTTGGATCACTCTGACCCTTTCTATGCGCAGCAGGGTGGAGGCGTGCGAAATGGAAATCAATCGCCAGCTTTCCACCCAGAGTGCTCAAGGCAGGCTCTAAATATATCTGCCCTGCGCTCAGCCCATGAGTCATGCTGTTATTCCCATGTCTCTTCACCTCCTTCCGCCTCTCACCCAGAAGTTTCAGATACCAGTGTATTTGGAAAACTCCTGTCAGTCAACGGAGATGTCCAAACGCAGGATTGGCTAGAAGTGGAGGACAGTATAGTAAGTGTACTAATAAGTCAGACACAGAAAGACAACTGGCATGTTTTCGCTCATATGCGAAAGCTGGAAAAGTAGTTCATAAAAGTTCATAAAAGTAGAACATCAAATAGTGATAACCAGAGTCCGGGAGGGGTGTGGACTGGGGAAGGATGGAGAGAGGACGGTTAACAATACTGGGTACGGTTGAATACCCAGTGGGAGGTATAGTTTCCAACATTCTCTAACATAGTAGGGTAACTGTTGCTGACACTTAATTGTACATTTCAAATAGCTGGTAGAGAAGAGTTTGAATGTTCCCAACACAAAGAAATAATAACTGTTTGAGGCAATGAACATAGCAATTGCCCTGATCTAATCACTACTCACGTATATGTGCACTGGAATGTCACATTGGACCGTCTACCTAGGTACTATGATTATGTGCCCGTGAAGAATTTCAACCCCAGCGTACACTGTTTAAGTCCAATGCTTTTTCCCCTGAGGTGGTATCTGAGTACAGACTTCTATTTCAGAGACTGGCCCTCTTCTATTTCAGCAACAAATGATGAGTTTGTTGTCTGTAGAGACAGGACGGATGGGACTTTTGACTAATTGGTTGGCAAAGTTTTGATATTCTCACCTTTGGAAATCATTCCTTTTCGCACTTACAATTTTCTTTTCCTTTGTTAAGTTTTAAAATAATGAGCTGGCCTCCTTTGGAAATCACCTATCAGCATAGTCTACTCTGTGATAATATCAGGTAAGTGCTCACCTATAGTTCCATTTTCTTTTCAGGGCCCCAAGAAGGTAGACAAAACCATGGTACTAGTTCAGGCCAATGAGACAGAGCAGAAGTGACATGTGATACTTCCAGGCTCTGTTCTTCTTTGGGCTCTACTCCTTACTCGGTCCAGCAGCCAGGAGCAGCCCTGACAGTTCCAGGTGACCCAAGTTCAAGAAGATGGAGCCTCTGTCCCTGGGTCCCTGTGGAACAGGTATTCGTGGCCATGCAATAAACTAAGAATTAGACCTGTATGCTACGAAGCTGCTGAGGTGAGTGTGTTGCCATCATCTGATGACTCATACAGGTTAGCATGGTCTTTAAGCATCCTCTGACAATCATGTTCAAGGTACCTAGTTCTGCAGTCTAAAAATCTGTTTTGAATTTGAGAAAATGCAGAACTACTTTGAATTATTCTCTTCGGTAAATCTATGATAAATGTGCTACCACAGGCACTTTAGATTATAACAGTGATGTTTACACATGAAACATTCTGCCGCCAGGCAAAGGCAAAGGGAGCAGCTGAGTGAGGAGCTGATTTTGTGGGAAACCACTCTGAGGTCCTTGCTTCACATCAAACAACAGAAAGTTAGAGACAAACTGATTTCAATCCAACACTCTTTATTCTTTTCTTTTCTTAGAACTTTTTTCCTTAATTTTCAATTATCAAGTATTCAAGATGTTGTAAACCCAGGTTTATTAGTCCATTGACAATCAATTTCATTAAACACAAATAAATCATACATCTCTTAAATTACCCTAACAAGTATCCAAATAAATACCCATTTTAAAAATCACAAAATCAAACTTGTTTATGTAACAACTCAAAACAGCCTTTTATTACAAGCACGCCTCTACAGAGAAACAGATACACACACACACACACACACACACACACACACACACACACACTCCACAGAGATTCTAATGCCAGTTGACAGAACTTCACATTTCCTTATACTACAGAGTCAGAGGCTTACTGGGCTTCATGCTTCTAAATTAACATTTGGGATTTGGGCTAGAGGTTTTTTTTTTTTTTTAAGAAAAATGCCCACTGTCATCTTACCTTTCATTTTAGTTTACTTTAGTACATCCTTACATTATTTTAGTTTTCAATAGCATTTTCTTCTTCAATTTCAACGTGTATAATAGACTACCAGTAAAAGACAACATCATCAAAACCCCAATGCTAAAAACACCTCAGAGGGATGCTAGCTTTTTGGAGAAGATATAAGAAAAGATTATCTAAATAGTTTTTTTTAACATCTCTGAAATTATTTTTAGCATCTGACTATTCTTGCTAAACTAGATATCAAAAGCACTGAGTTTTCCATAGAAAAGTATTCTCCCTTCCATTTCCCATTTGTGCAGCGTAGAGTTCATAGACTGTTAAATGAGAGTAATGGCTGCTTGTTCTCTGGGAAGATTCCCAGACTTCCGAATGCAGAGCACATGCAGCCCCCTATCAGTGCAATACTGTGAATTCAGATAAGTACATGCATCATTAAATACTTTAGCACCAAGGCATTTTATTTTAATGTTGCAAAAGCAAACAGCTATCAAGTGAGTTTCTGGTCACATTTGACCCTCCTTAAGGCTGAGTAAAAGATGAAGTGCTTAAATTAAACCTCTGCAGACAGACACAAATTTGATTCCAATACAACAAGAAGTCTGGGACAGACACAGCCAGCCGCATCCTAGGGAATGAGAGAGAAAACAGAAAAGATAAAGTGCACCAGGCAGCTAGCCTCACCTGCCGGCACGCATGCCCTTACTGTGGAGGAGGAAAACCAGACACGTGAAAGCTACCCATGTCTGGAGAGCAGAATTAGCAAACCTGGCTTCCAGGTGATTGTGGGGCTAGGGTGTCTGGGATTCTATTTTCTACTTAGAATACTCAGTATGTGCCTAATGTGCATGTTACCTGCATGTTCTGCGTCCTCTGTAATATACATACAGTCACAATGTCTAACCAGCCAGCACTCCAGGCATGTGCTCACCTACTGCCCTGGGTGGAGATTTCCCACAGAGGCTTTGAATCCATTCACAGTGATGCTTCTTCTTGCTACACACAGGGTTTCCAACAAAGTAGGCTCAAAAATAAAAAGACACTTTCAGACTCAAGTCCACTAAAGACTGTGAGCTGGAATTGTAGACTGAATAAGAAATTTTTGGTGGTTGGTAAAAATGTAGGACTACTGTGGCCCCTGGGACAGCTGCTCTAACACTCCGGTTCTCTGGGTGCCAGCTCGCCTGAGTGCTTGCTGCAGTTGGCTGTCATAGCCACTTGAGGTGACAGTCAGGGCTGATGGTTTGGTAGATATTTTCTGTATTCCTTTTAAGTCTTCACTAAGAGTCTGAAAACTCAGTCACTCAAAAGTTCGTGGAAATTTTAATCTACTGAAAGGAGAAAGAAATTAAACAAGACACCTGAAATTCCTAAAGCTCAGATTCCACAAATCTGAACTAGCATTTTTGATAATGTTCCACTTCAGAAGTTCTGCTAAGACGTGACATTAATACCAAAATCAGATGTGTTCTAAGTTAAATACAAACAATGAATAAATAGTTGAGGTATGTTATAATAAATGACTTTAATATTAACTTAGCTATAGAAATGAAAGTTTCTTTGAAAAGTCTAGGTAATCATTAAGTGTTGAGGCTCCTCTAGTTACTTTCTGTGGGTTTTTTCTTATTCACACAAAAAATAATGTCTCTATTCTTCAGAAACAGTCATAGATCGGAAAATAAAATGCACTAACTTATTTTATAGTGAGAATTTGCTTTTGTTAACCAAGAATGACTGTCTATATTAAGTATTGCAAGAAGTGAATAACAGAATCAGAGAAATCCATATCTCAAGCCTGACTTTGCCAGTCTGCACAATCCTAAATAAGTGACTAACTCTTTGAGCCTTGGGTTCTTTCTGTCAAAAAAACAAAACTAATAAAACTAACAAACAAAAAAACGCTGGGAGTACGTCAGAGGCAGAACACATGCTTAACGTATGCAAGGCCAAGCGCTCTAATCCCAGCACCGCTGAAAAACACAAATAAAAAGAAAAAATGTTTGCATATTAAAGGATTAAAATAAACAATGTACATTAAATGCTTGTGAAACTCCTCTGCAAACACTGGACACAGCAAATGCTAATGTGCTTCCTTTATGGTCTCTTCCTCCTCATCCCCAATACCGGAACTCTAAATGATTTTAGACTAATTTCCAAAATTAAATCCACCTACAAGGGACAAGAACATCACTTTAAGGGAAATAACCAAAAGAATGTGCTCTAAACACCCACCCTAAACCTTCAGGAGTTTCTAAATTAATGGGTTGGGCTCAAGGATATTACGGTTGTATATTAAAGCCAAATACATTAGTTTATAGAGTTGATAAAAAGAACAGTGTGTCTTTTTGCCAAAACAAGTCATTTAAAGTCTACAAATGGGGAACAGCAATTAAGTTTCTATTAAGAACTGTGACTGCAACTAACAGGACCAATTTTCAAGAAACAGACCATCTCTATATACAATTCAAAGATATCACCCACAGAACAGTCACTTGCAGGCTATGCAATATTCCTATGATGCTACCAGAGCCTGGAGCATTTGGGGAAGAATTCTTAATTGGTACTTAATCCAGAACTTCATTCCCTCGTGACTTTGTTACTTACTCTACGTTCACCAACAGCACATTAATGATACACCTACTAATTCTATCACCAGGAAGTACAGTATTCACATGGTAGTGCACATCTCAGATCAACATCCTTAAGTTCTGGCCTCAGCATGCCAAAGAATTTCACGAAGCAGTAGATGGTATAGACACATACCTGGTACCCAGTCAGCAAGCAACTGTTTAACTGAAGAGAAAGAGGTCAGGAGCTCTCTAATTACCCCCAGGGGGCCCATCCATCTCAGCACCAAAACAAGACCAATCCCACCAGAAGTCTTCCAACATATCTTAATTATCAGAGAAAAAATAAGAAAGCATCCCCCTCACCCCAGTCTACACATCTTAGCCTTAACACCAAAGGGCAATCTTCTAAGTGATCAAGATCTCCCACAGAAAGCAGAGAGACACTTTGAGTCCCCGACAGTACACCCTGGGCTCATCTAACGTATCTTATGAAAACCTTCAAGGTATGTCACATTAGCCAAAATCCGACATACAGCAGTGCGGCTACACACTTAGCCAAGCAAGGCTGTGCATCTCCACCAGCAGCCAGTTCCGGGAGTCAAAGGAAAGTCCCTGTCACCCAAGCACTCGCTTTCTCTCTTTCAAAGTATTCAATCTAACAGTGAATGTCACCAAGAAAACCAACTGACCAGTGTTCTTCCTACATGAAGAGCAAAGCAAGCCTACGCCCAGGAGTGTTCCCATGATTCCACCTACACAGCCAGCCAAGGATAGGTGAATAAGTCTGAATCATGGTGGGAAGAGTGTAAACCAGATGAGGAAACATTTCCCCAGTTAGCTCTACACAAGAGTTCCTGGGTAGAGGCCTCAAGTCTATTGCCCTTTGGACCTTTTGGTCCCTTGCAGTCACATCCAATGAGTTGCCAACTGTCTGAGCATGAAGGCTGACAGGAGGTCTCTATCTTAAGAAACATGCAGAGAGCATTCTGAGTGGTAGTTAAGACAAAGTGATATCCTGGGGGTTCTTAAAAGAATGATGAATGATGAACCCACACGTCTTTAGAAGGAATACAAGAAGAGGAATACAGAGTGTGTTGCGAAATGCTACTAACTCCACGAAAGCAGGATTCACTGCGCTAGAGTGCGTTGTTTTAGAATATTTAATCATTACTTAAAGTAGGATCATCTTCTGGGTTCAGCTCATAGATCACCCATCTTCTGTATTCAGTGATTTTCCTGTCCCAGATACAGCTTTTCCAATTGAATTACTCATTTTCTGAAGCAACCATAGAGATTTTCTATACGGAAAACAAACGAACAACAAGCCCCCTCCCTGACCAAAAAAAAAAAAAAAAAAAAAAAAAAAAAATCAGGAGAGATTTGCCAGTGCTTTATAGCTAAAATCCTCAGGTGGGATTCAAGATCCAATCTTGCCTTGGAAATTTACCAACCACTTTAATATCAAGTTGTAACTCTTAGCTCTTTTTTCAAAAGTTTTTTTTCTTTTTTTTTAAACTTGTATGTGTGTCGTGTGTGTGTGTGTGTGTGTGTGTGTGAGGCTGTATGGGTTTATGTGCACTACTTGTGTGCAGGTACCCAGGGAGGCCAGAGAAGCATCAGATCTCCAAAACTGGAGTTACAGACAGTTGTGAACCCCCTCATGTGGTGCCGGAACCCAAGCCTGTGCCCTCTGCAAGAGCAGTAAGCACTCTTAACGCCACAGTCATTTCTCCAGCCTCCAAGATTGTAACTCTTAGCTACTTTTAGTGGGCCCTTAAAAGCTAAAAAAATTTTGACAGCAGTTTCCTTGAATGAGAAAGCCATTGGTGTCCTTCCTTGTTTTGCATCCCAAAAGCTATATTGTTTAGCACACTAGTTTTAAAGCCCCTTAGGAAAAAATACTGCAGTTTATATTCACGCTGTCAGATGTCTGACTCAGCAGCCTCCTGGACTGCCTTAGGATGAGGCAAACAGACTGAGAGAATGTGTCTTAGGAAATCATGTAGCTGATCCTTTCATCATGCCATACACAGGTTGTTGAAGTATTATGAAAAATCTACCTGATTGGTAAGTCTGTTATGGCTTCAAATACTGTTAACAGTACTTTAGGGGACATTCTGTGCTTCCTATCAAAAGCATACTGCTTTATTCTCTAAAAGCTAAAGCAACACACAACATGTCTGTATTTCCAATCAGATTGCATAGTGGAGACAAATTCTGTTGTGCTTTGGAGCAGAACTCACAGTAGGTGTTCAAATCTAAAAACTTGGATTTGCAAATATAAAGTTACAGTCAAGCTCACCTTTATCTCAAGTGTACACTAGTGACAATATGTGGCCATTGCGGTTCCAAGGGTGTATTAATCATGCGCCTCAGGCTGCCACCATATTGGGGCATGAGCAGTAAATGAACCTAGCAGGGGTGGTAAAAACTATCGAAACTCCTCCCTGGAGAGAAGAGAGGAAAGGCTCTCAGTCTCGTCGAGGTATCCAGCCCTCAATCAATAGTGGCTGTGTATACTGAGTTTTGTTGGTTTGAGGATTGTGTCTGTGGAGGTTTAGAAAAAAGAAAGAAGGAAGGCACAGGTGTTTCTCAAGTCGCCATATTTCAACTCAACCAACAAAACGTCTTTCTTTTTTAAGCAAGGGCTCTACAGAGGGGCCGGGCTCTCTTCCAGCCCCGGGTCTGCAGAGGAACTTATTGCTTCTGAGAAAGGTCCAGGATAGGTCTGTGGGGTGCATGGTATTCCTTTTTGCAGACCAGTTTCATCATGGAATTCTCCCTGGGTGCTGAAGGCTGGGCACGATGTAGTCCGGGTATATTTCTCGGCTTTGTAGGGCTGGCCCACTCGCTCGCTCACAGTGCTCAGAGGGAATTCTCGGCACCTCTGCCTCTGTAGTTCATTCTCCTTGTATTTGATAGAGTACCAGGCCAGAAAAATAAAAATAAAGCCAACAAATTTGAGACCGGCTGCCAAACCAAAGTAGACAAAACGAAACGACGTCACGTTGTACTCCCAGCAGGAGCCCTGAACTCCGCACTCTTGCTGCCAGAGCATACAGGTGGTGTCAATTACAGCTCCAAAGTAAATCGGAGTAGGAATGTATGCTGCAGTAGTGAGAAGAAAGACAAACAGAAAAATAAGGCACATCCATAAAAGAAAACAAATTTGTAATCAGTAAGGTGTTTGTCAAAACTCAAGAGAGGAGAAATTTTCTTATGTTATTTGATTTTTCCTCTTAAAGATATTTTCATCTTATTGAAATTTATTTATGAGAACATGTTCTAAATTTCAAAATACTTTATATCTTCCAGAATGTAAATATAATTCAGAATGTGTCACTATTTTTTAGGATCATAAAACTATTTATTGCTTTATATGTATACCAAGTTGTTATGTTAAACACTGTTCTTACAGTTTTGTCAGTTAGACCTCATTAAAGGTGAAGGAAATATCTACTACCAAAACTGAAATTAGAAAATCCTTTTAATCTTAAAATTGGATCTTGTTATAAAAGTCCTAAGAGATTATACTAGAGCTCTTTTTCATCCGTCAAAATTCCATTCACTTAGTTCTTATGGGTTTTTGGATGCAGGAAGAAGAGGAAGAAGACAGATGTAAGTCAAAATGAAGCAGGATAGAATGACAGACAATCATATGGACATGTAAAGAGAAAAGAGCCCTTCGCTCTGGATCTCAGCTGAGAGTCAAGAATCGTTATTACAAAGGGCTGGGCTGAGATGGTTCAGCTCTTGTTGTACAAGAATGAGGCCCTGAGTTCAGATTCCTAGAATCCACATAAAAAAGCTGGGCACGGCAGCACTGGAGAGAGGAGACAGGCAGATGCCCAAATGCCCCCTGGCCAGCCAGGCTAGCTGGAACTGCATGCCCCAGGATCAGTGAGAAATCCTGTCTCAAAGAGTAAGGTGGAGAAACAATTATGGGAGGTATCCACAAGTCAACCTCTGGCCTCAACACAAGCACACACACACACACACACACACACACACATATACACACACACAAACAATCTCAGAGCAATTAACAAAATTCACTGTGAAAACTCAATGCTTCTATTCCTATAGGTATTCCAATAAGAATGTTAAAATAGCAATCAACCATTCGGGTCTGCATGGACATGACCTTCTTCCTTTCTCAACTCTAAACCTGTAATTTTTGAGACTCTCACAGACAAGATCACGAACTTTGCTTACAGTCAAAGCGTGTCTTAGCTGTCTGGTGATCTAGTCTAGTAAGGGTTTTTTAACCCTTGTGACCAATAGTTTTATGGACTTCAAAAGCCATGCTATGATCTCATTTACTAAAAGATAAAAAACTTTCTTAGAGCCATTTGAACAAAGTAAGTCAGAAGTCACCAAAATCGAGTCATAGCTATTGTTAAGACATTCTATTTGCTACTCCCCGCTTGAGAAGCCCAGGACCACACTTGGACGTGTATTGTCCTTCTCCTAAGTGCCTTTCTCTCTCTAGGAAGGCTCATGCTCAAATCCATGTTAACATTCCTGTCTAGTAAACTTCAACTGTGCTTACTACTGACTCATCTTGAAATTATTTTCTGAGGCTCAGTCAAGAATCCCACTACCCCTGAATGGTGGTCTCTGAGGGGACTCCTCAGGCAACCACAGGTAGCCTGTAGGCCTCTGCTTGCCTTCATACCCCACCGAGCTGACAAGATCGGATGTCAAATGGTAACTTTACAAAGGCACTTGTTGTCTGGAAATAATCACGGCATACAATTCATCTCCACAGCTTCTAAACATGCAGGAGTGGAAGCTTTGCTGTCTGGCTGAAACACGGTCATCTCTTTAAATTCCACAGGAAAGCAAGTTAACTCACTAGAAAGCCTTCATTACAAAACATGCCACCACCTCACTCCTGTTCACCTGGCGAGTCCTTGCCTCTCCTTTCAATCCTGGCTCACTGGGGTACCACTCTTTTCATCGTGTCTTGTATGTATGCACCTCTACTTTAATAACTAGCACATAGCATTTATTTAAACACTTGGTCGTCTGTCACTATGTACATTCCTTGATGGCAGAGGCTACATCTTCTCTGAGTTGTCTCCAAAGATCTGTGGGGATAGTCCATAGATCCTCTGAACACAGAGGGAAGGTCTGAAAAGGAAGAAGCAGAGAAGGAAGGAGAGAAAAAAAGAAAGAGAGACAAAGAGAGAGAGGAATGCTAATAGCCCATGAAGCTGTGAATGGGACATTTTAAATAACTTATACTTGTTTAACATGATGTCTGGGGACTGAAGACATGGCTCCTGGTTAAGAGAACCTATTGCTCTTTCAGAGGACCCAAGTTTGGGGTTCTTAGCAGCTACATTAGATTACTCATAACCACCTCTAACTCCAGTTCCAGAAGACCCAAGGTCTCTAGCTGTCCACGGGCGCCTTTACTCATGCGCACATCCCCACACACAAACACTCACATACACAAAATCAAAAATAATAAAAATAAATCTTTGGAATGAGGTCTTGCACTAGGACTAAATGTTAACGTTCCTAAATTACTAAAAAGGCCTTTTGCTTTGAAATTCTGGAAAAATGAAAATTGACTTCTTGGCTTACTTACACTTTTGCAAACTCAAGAGCAATAAAGATAAAGTTGAAATAAATAACAAACGCCTAGTGTGTTCTCTGTCTGCTTATTGCTTATGTTGGAGGTGGATCACCTTTACCCAGAATCCATGTCAAATAAACCAATTCCCCTTAGAGAGAGGGGAGTCAAATCAAGGATTCCCCTCCCCCTCAGTTAATCATCACTTTGGTTAGCAAATTTCTGTCTTTGAAAAAACATTTTCAGCTGGACATGGTAGGACACATCTGTAATTTCAGCATTTGGGAGGTGGTACTAAATGAATCACCATAAGTTTGAGGTCTACATAGTGAAGTACAGGGCAGACAGATAGCAATACCTAGCCTAAATAAATAAAACCAATCAATCAATAGAACCCCTCCAACAACAGCGAAAACAACACTTTAAAATTTCAACTATAGGAATACGGCACAAATATTAAGTATGTGTAGAATTTTCTCTCACCCGCATACTTTTAAAAACAGTATCTTCAAAGACCTTCAAAGTGTCATTGACACCTAACAACAAACCACCCACTACATGGACCTGAGGGCATTTTCCTGCTGGGGTTTCCAGGAAAATTCTCAGTCTTGGCCTAGGCTATCAACCTTGACTCATGACAAACAGAATTTCAGGGAGGACAAATGCTTCGAATGGGAAGAAAGGTGCCACTTGAAGATATTTCACCCTTCAAAACTGAATTTGAATTAAAAACAAAGTAATTTTTTTTCTTGTCCTGTGGACAATGGTACTGATTAGTCAGGGAAAAATGCCAGCTGAAGAAAATGAGAGACAGCCACTTCAGGGAGAAATAAGCTTGATGATGGGAAAGTCAATTCACAACACATCAAAACTGATCAAAACCCCATGCAACTCCCCATTCCTGGTCCCCAAGACTTCACAGGGTGTTTATACAACTCTGTTCACAGTATATAATACCACAGAGCTTTTCTTATTGATAAAGACTTTAGGGTATCTCTGTATGACATCTTGCAATCTTTCTTGTTTCTTTCTAGAATTTTCTTTCCTCAGAAAACTATAGGTACGCACTTCATTTGACCCAATAAAATTACTCTAAAGATGTAAGAATTTGAAATTTTAGTAAAGAAAGTGAACTCTGATCTCTCTCATTTTCATATCAGAAAGGCATAAAGAGACGAAAAGGCCAGGATATCAAGTTCATTGTAAATTTCTTAATTTCTTATTTCTTGCTGTACAAAACTCTGGGGGAATTTTGTCCTAAGTTTATGCTCAGTCAAAAAGAAACTAACCTAAAACTCATTTGCTTTTGTTTCATCAAGTAAACTTGTCAGTTTTTAATATAGATCAGAAAATGTGGAAGCATGCTCTAAACCACAAACCTGTCTAATCCTAGCCAAAAATGGTAACAAGTGATTCAACTTGTTGTCTTTTTTTTTTTTTTTTTAGGACAGTGAACATTTGCCTGCTGCACAGGGGAATTACTTAAGATGCACACTTGGAAAGTCAGGGACATACCAAGTGTTCTCAACAAAACAAACTGCATTCCCAGTGCAAAGGGCCTTTCCTCATCTTCCACGGACCTAGAGGGAAGAGAAAGAAAGAAATAGTTTAAAATAGGGACTCCAAGAAAACGGATGTCAAATCAAGCCTGCTTTGTGCCCATCAGGAGCTAAACAGATACTTGGACAAAAGAGCTAATTCACTAGAATATACTAACAGCCAAGCAAAATTGCTCTTAGCAAATCACAGAACCAAGATCTCCCCACTAGAGATGAAACTCAGATAAACTCTCTTTCTGGGTGAAGACTGGTAGACGGCCAAGGTTCTCAGGAGGAGACAGAAGGAGAAAGCCACTCTCAAGGAGCTTCCCAAATCCATTCTACTAAAAAAATTCACAAAAATTTATCTTAGCCATTGCATTCAGTTTTTTCCATTTCTCTGTCTGCCAGAACTCTCAGAAGGAAGATGTATCCAGTGAAAATCATCCTCGGAATTCCTCCAAAGTAAGGGGAAAAAAGTACAGGCAAATATATATATTTAAAAGTCAGAGAAAGAATAACCTTCTCTGAGCCACTTTTTTTTAATCCTAAAATTTATGCTCCAAGTAACTTCCGCATGGCAGGAAGATTGGAACCTATTGATTTTGCAATTAGCAGAGATTGAAGGACTCCACTTCTGAGATTTGGTGTTAGAAGCCAACTTCTAAATTGCCATGCTGGAACACTTCTGAACATTTGTAAAATGGGCTGGCCTTACATAGGTTACTTAATATTTCTTGTAGAATTATGGTGTAAAGAATAAGATTTTTAGGTGAGTAAATTTACTAACAATTCATATAATTTTTACACAGTGAAATACCGTATCACTTCTGTCTTATATGCCTGAGATTCCAGATACAGGACAGAGAGTTTCCCATGACCAGTGCCCTTATTGCCTTTCCTCTCATAGTCTCTGTGTCTTCTAGCAATTTGACCAGTTCTGCACACTTGGGAATTCATCATTATCTATTGATGCAAGAGTGAATAAGCCAGTAGGCTTTCCATTCCTTGTTATCTTCTATCCAGGAGATTCAGCCTCAGAATTCAGCATTCAGAAGCCAGAATTTGTGTTCGATACAGGCTACCCCTTCCCATTGGGCATGGTGCTTCCAGCCAGCTGCAGGGCACTGTTGGGTTGTCGAGGCCAGAAGGAAGAGCAAGGACTGGCTCCTTTCCTCATGTTCTTGCAGCACCTCATCCCCGCTCCCTTCCAACCCACAGAGGTGCTCTTCTGGCTTTACCACACTGCCCTTTCCTGCCTCTGTCCACCACAGCCTTTACTCAGAACAACAGCAAATTGTTTTGAATACACCAGTGTCAACATTTTCAACCGAACGAAAGTAACTTTCATGTCCTCTTATAGGCAAAAAACCCAAAGAGGACATGCAATACAGGAGAGAAAACACAGCCTGAACAACTGGAAGCTCACATTTCCCAGTCTACCCTTCCTTTGACTCAGCTCCAAAACTTTTCTTATACTAAAATTAATGAAGACAGCATTGTGCAGTGCAAGCCCAGCGTAAACCCTCACTGATCCTAGAGACGCAGTGTGAGCCATCCACAGGGCTGAAGATAATAGCCTTTGCAATATGCACCATTTAGCAACTTTGCCAGGCTACTTCCTGCCCCCCTCTAGGGTCTGGCTTCTTGCAGCTAATACAGAGATGACTTTCAACTCAGGATCTCCAATGCCGCAGCTCAAAGACTTCAGACACCCAAAGCGGTAGCAAGAAGTTCCCCTAAACAACGGGAATAGAACCCAAGTGAAAAAAGAATGTTCTAGAATAGGAAATGTTACAGCCACCTTTTTCCTGTCTGGCATGAAAAGCTCATTTCCCATAAGCTCAGCAGGAAATGTGTGGCACCCTCCTGCTGCTCTTGCTGGCCACCACTTGGCTCCTCTTTCCTCCTCCTGCAGTACGCCCTATGCAATGGATCACCCACCAGAAGTTGAGTGTTCTTACCTGAGCGTCACTATGATGGCTGACGGTTGTGCACATGCTGTGATGAAGGTGACTATGAAAAGAAAAACTAAGAATGGGATAAGTGTGTTGCAGGTCCGTTTGCACTTCCCGGACACAGCATAGCCATTTTCATTGAGGTACGTCTTCACTATGACCACACGGAGCTGGCTACGCTGACCCACTGTAGGGGGGGTGATCACTTGTCGACTCTGGACACAGGTGCACTCTGTATAATTCCGAATCTGAGTGAGCAAAGTCAAGATCAGCTACGTTCAATCAAAAGCAAACTATGGCATAGGAATACTGACAAATTTAAGTTTAAAATGCACTAAAATTACTGTAGTATTTTAAAGAAGGTCAAATATTTCACTGGAAACACCTTGTTTGTTGACAGCAACAGAGGGTCAAAGTGTGCATTTTAATAATATCAAAATCTGCCAGTCAAACTGTTTAAACCTAAGCTTCCCTAAGAAGCGTTCAACACTTAGATCCATGACATTTACATAACATATTCTCATTTAGGCTCACCAGAGGGCCCAGCACAAGCCTGGGAACATCATGAGCCCTAAAATGAATGTCTGTTAAATTCACACACAAACATGATGGCTTCAAGTGGAATGGCAATAAGCATACAACTTCTGTACCAAAGACAATGAACTTCCACTGGCTATTCCACTTTGAGCGTCTTTTCAGTCACTCCAGCAGGCTGGTGACATGCTATGAATGAAGAGCCACAGCATGGGTGTGACTTTAGTCTGGAGACTCTAGTCTCAGCCCAGCATTGCACATGGTCTCTGCCAGGCTCCGGTTGTCCAAAAATCATGCTATGTCCAACAACACTTGTTCATTTTCCCCAACAAATACCTATGAGTCTCTGTTGACGTGTGACATACCAGCAGAGGGGACTGAAGACAAGAGCAGAGGAGGCTGAAGTTTCCCTGTTAAATAGCAACACATCTACTGAACACAAAGACAACTGTGAAAATGAAACTACTGGGTTTCACCAACTAACAAATATTAAATTAGCCAGTGCATCTTCTCTACCTACTATGTTACTTTTTACTGACTAGAAATAAGCTGAACTAGTTCTCACGGTGACCATTTAGAAACAGTAGTAAGAACAGGTGTGCAGGTGGGGTATATTTGGCCATCTAGGCTAGAAGGACTTCTGACCTTTATAGAGAACAAGTATTGTACCCATGAAGGCTCGCTCATTCCCCCAAAATGAACACACTGAGAGGAAACCATCAGATGATCTCAACATGGTCACACTCCAGAACCCACTAATAAGTGAGAACCAGCAATAGGAATTCCCAATTCCCAATTTATCCTCTGGTTTCAAACTCAGAAACAAAAAACGGTACCCCTAAGCTCTGAGGCAGCGGTATAGCCACCATCACCTGCATAGAACAAGTGAATGTAGTTTAACCTTTTGATTAAGGCAATCACCTCTAATCTGTTCTATCCAGAGAGCTAAATCAAGCTCAGTAAAGAATGGAGTAGACTATGAAAATCTCCTCCCACAGTGTTAAAGCCTATTTATAATTCACAGGGAAGGGGATTCTCAAAATAGCCTATTCTTGAGCTGACAGAAACATCATTACTCTGAATGTTAAGGAGGAAAAAAGTGAACTGAACTGATAGTCTGTAAAAAATGTGCATCACTCATCTTCACAGACACCACGTAGGGGGAGGGCCACTCTAGTCTCAGTCTCCTCTGTCAGCACCCATTGTGGTCACCTTGACCTTCAAATCCATTACAAGGGCCCTGGCAGTGGAACAAATGGAATGCCTAGAGCTCAACCATATCAAGTTTCCCGGAGGTGTCACTGAACGTAAAGTAAAGTAGGAGCCAGCTGACGAGGACCCGGATCCCTAACCCAGATACTCCCAGCATCCTTGGCAACACTGACAACCCTGCATGATTTTCTTTTTTTATGAGGTGTTTTCAGAGGTGCTTGAAGGGCCATTTGAGCCCTCTTGGAAAGGGGAAACTAAAGTCATTATAGGTGTGTAATAATCCCATCGCATGCTTTTCTCCGGATGTTAGATTAGCAAAGAAGAATTTATGCAGTACACTCACCCCAGTGCTAAGATTACCACTAGTAACACAGCCAGCCAGACAAGGGTTGAAGTATGTAATTCCATCTGATCCACAGACTGGCTCATATTCATGGATTTTACAACCACAATTAACATTGCAGCTTCCTGTCAGATTTCTGTGGGGCATGGTCAGAGAAGGTCTGAGAGAGAGGGAAGAAAAAGGTGAAGTCATGAGCAGCAAGCACAAAAACAAAACGAAAAGAAACGTTCTTGACAGCGAGTGACTTGTCCCTTCTAGAAACGGTATTCCCGTGAATCGAAATCATGGTTCCACGAAGTAGCCAGCCTTCATAATTAGTTCTATAAATTCACAACAAAATACAAAAAAAAAAAGGGTCTCAGCTTTCCAGTACTACAGGTGTGATATTTTTAAAATTAAATTTATTTATCCTACCCCAATTTTATTGTCCACCTTGATTCAATGGATCTGATCTTGTGTCTGAGTTCAGTGATTTGAAACTTGATAGAACTTACTCACCAAAAACACTTGGCTCTGTGTCTTAATACTCTAGGACATAATTTGTTTAATTTGGGGGAGCTGCTGACGAAAAACCCAGGAACTCATGCTAAGCAAGGACTCTGCCACTGACCACATACTCTACCCTAGTTTATTTTTAATGGATATATATTTGTATAAATTTATAGAACATATGCTATCCGAATACATCAGGGCAATTAGCGTATTTTTCATCTCAAGCATTGATCATTTTTTTGGACCATAAAACACAGAAAATACTTTTCATTGCTGAACCAATAAAATCATTGTGAGTACATAAACAGAGCCCATCAATCATAGTTACCCTTGTAGGTCAGCAGCAGCTTTAATTGTTCCAGAATAACTTATCAAAGAAAGATACAGATTCTAGAGAACCAAGAGTAAGTGATTTACAAAGATGACTGGTTAGGAACCGTACCATTGGTTTGATAGAAAAAAGCAAAGAAAAAAGTTTAGCAGTTCTTCAGTAGGGATGCCCAGATGCAGGTCACAATCAAATATGTCAGGAGGTTTTGTTTCCTCACACAGTGACTGATACAATGAAAGGATGCACTACGAAAGCACTAGGAAATCACTTCATATCATAAACATGTAAGAACACAAGGGGCTGGGAGAGAGGTGGCAAATGGTTGTGAGAAACATAGGCAGGCAGGTCCCAGGGGCCCACGGAAGAATTGGAGTGACTATAAAGCTCACAGTTATGACAGCTTCACTTTACCATAATGTTATCATTCTTGTGCAGAAATGATTTGTTCTTAAAGGAGTCAGCAAAAGCAGATGCTGCACACATTCATCCCTCTCTCCTTTATCCATACATTCCATAAATATTTGGAAATGTCTGTTATTTTTAAAATATTTAATGCATTATTTTTATTTTATGTATGAGCATCTTCCCTGAATGTATGTAAGTGTACCCATGTCATGCAATGCCTGTGGAGGCCAGAAGAGGGTGTTGCATCCCCAGGAGTTGGAGTTACAGGTGGTTATTTGCTATGTGGGTGCTGGGAACCAAACCCAGGTCTTCTGCAAGAGCAACCAGTGCTCTTAACTGCTGACCCATCTCTCCAGTCCCTGGAAATGACTATTACATGTCAGGATTTATCTTTAGTGACTGTTAGTACAGCTTACCCAGTAGCACAACCAACCCCAATCACACACATTACTCAGCAAGCTTAATGTGCTGTTTGTTCTAAGGCTTTTCATGCTTTGATAACTGAGTCCTAAACTGAACAGAGAAACAAACTCAAAGTGATAGTACAGTCTGATCAGGAAAGCCTTCTAAGAAAGCCAAGGTTTGCTGCTCCTGTCACTCCACAGAAGAAATTTACCACAAGACTGTAATCGTTATGTTCATAAACTCTTAGGAGCAGAACAGTTTAAGGTAAGAATATGTTTTTAAAAATTCTAAATGTGTAGTTCCAGTGAGGCCAATTTTGTCCCCCAAGGGACATCTGACAACACTGGGAGACAGTTTGGGTTATCCTAACTGAAGGGGTACAGTTGGCATCTATTAGGCAGGGGTCAGCAATTTTACCAAATATTGTACAATGTTCCTCCCACAACACAGAATTTCCTGGCCCAAATATCAATAGTGCTTAGGATGAGACCTCAAACCAACAACTATAGATGTCATTCTACAGAGGACAAACTGGAGGATTTAGAAGCCCAGTGAGTCTCTGTGACCAAATCAGTGACATCTTAATGCCAACATGTAAGAAACATACAGTGTGGTTTAGATTGACTTCAAGAACTAAACTGAAAGCCATGTCCAGATAAAACAGTTTATACAAGTCTGCATCCTTAGTAACTAAAAACCACAGGCTTCAATGCTAAATCAATGATGTTATTGCTACTGTTTAGAAGTTACTTAGCGTTTCTTATAACAGCATGCTCTGACTTCATATATAACAGCCATGGATTACAAATGCCTGTCATTTGAGAGTATGTGCTGGAAAGGAAGGAACCATAAACCAACATGAACAGATGCTGAAGACAGAGAAGAGCTGCTGTCTACTTCAGAAAAATGATACAATATTAAAGGCTCTAAGAAAATCAATTCAGGCAACAAACAAAATCACAATGAAAGGAAGTGTGCATTTATGAAAAAGTCATTAAGGTAAAAGGCCACCATAGAGCTAAACTGAAGGCAGCATACATGGCTCACTGCCCTGGACTGATTTGAAAAGAAATCCTTTTGTTTGTCTTGCATGATTATCACTCACTCTTCAGAAAACAGATTGATTACTCTCATCTACAGCCCAACCTGCTTAGCTTCCAAGATCAAATAGATGTTCAGTATGATACAGCCTCACATCACAATGGACTTGCACAGTAATGCAAGGGTTAAACCTTAACAACACAAAGCATCTATCATTAGCCAGAAATGCACTCAGATGGAAACAGAAAATGCACAAGGACTGCTAATGGTACATAGTGTTTATGTTACACGAAGGGACCAATAATCACCTTTCCGAAAAGAAAAACGTTTCTGACAAGGCAGCCTTCCAAATGAGATGCTCATGTTAGCTCATGAGTCAATGTGAGATTTTTTGTTGTTGTTTTTGAAACCATGTCTTGTATAACCTAAGCCTTGAACTCACTGTGTAGCAGAGGATGATCCCTGGAACTCCTGATCCTCCTGCTTCTACTAACCCAGTGCTGGAATCATAGGTTTACCACTAACCTCACGAGTCAATGTAAATGTTAATTTCAAGACAGGACCTTAATGTGAAATACTTTACAAATGTATGCTCCAAACTAGCTATCATCCAACTAGATGAAGGCCTGAGAGTCACAATGATATTTTTATATGAAAATCCATGAAACTATAGACCTAGGGAAATGGAAGGGGTCTCTGAGATTACCTAGTAACTTTGCTAATTTTCAAGAATAGGAAACTATAAGAGATAGAGACCTTTGGTCACTGAGACCTTTCTTGTGAAAACCAGCCCTGGTGAGACAATGGCAGCAAAAAGAGAGTAAACCTAGCACAGTAGCACACACCTTTACTCCAGCTCTCAGGAGGCAGAGGCAGGTGGATCTGTGATTATTATCGTCAGACCAGGCATGATGACCCAGACATCTAACCTCACACTTGGGAGGCAGAGGTAGGTGGATCTTTGTGAGTTCAAGGTCGGTTTGGTCTACGTAGCTAGTTCCAGGCCAGCTGGGGCTACAGAGAGACCCTCAAAAAGATTAAAAAGTTACTGTCATATCATCATTTAAAGTTAACATTAGCAGAGTTCTATTTTTGCTTCATGAATCATGTAATGAGAGCTCTGTAGAAGTCACCTCATTTGTTCCTCATGAGAACTGTAGTTACTATTGCTGTTCATACAGGGAAACGGAAGGTTTGAGACGGTAGATATTATCCAAGGTCATGCAGGTGGGAGTCAGGCCTGGATTTAAGTCCAGTTTTGTCTCCCTAGTGTGTCCCCTTAAGTCCCTGTACTAGCAGGGCGACTCTGTGCAACCGTCCACAGTTTTGTTCCTTCTAGGACGAGTCTGTTCTTGAAGAAAGTTCTAACCTAGCTTCCCTGACTCTTAGCTTCAATGATCCTGAAATTAAAATGAAAAAGATCCACATTCAGTTACATCTCCAATTTCATAAATGCTGTAGATTTAGATTTTGCAGTTGCTAAACAGAGATCAAAATTTCTATTGCATGGCTGTCTGGGAGCTGGGAATTTGATGAGCTGACATACGACCAGTAACCATCACTGTGCCTTAGGACCCAACATGCTCTAAGGTGTTGGTACCCTCTTTTCATCTATATGTGATAGAGCATCAGTGGACAGCACAGACATGCTCACAAACATGAGCAGTGCAAAAGGCTACTATTACAGTTTTCTGTTCAAAGGAAGAAGTATTTTCTAATGTATTCCTATAAAGAATAGAGAACAGAACTCAACTGGGACTTAATTTAAAGCCCACCATTTAATACTTCATGACTTTGGGTCAAGTGTTTTCATTTGTGGCTAACCATACCCCATTTGCCTATAAGAGAGGGTAGCAAGGATAATCAGTGAAGGGACACACACAGGACCTTAATGTCAAATACCTTATAAATGTATGCTCCAAACTAGCTATCATCCAACTAGTGGTGATTGTCAGTTAGATAGGATCTGGAATTACCTAGGGAAAAACCTCTAGGCACATCTGTGAAAGATTATTTAGATGAGGTTAGTCTCTGAGCATGCCTGTGAGGAATTATTTTGATTAGGTTAATTGAGGTGGGATGACCTATCCTAAGGAGCATGGGTCATTCCTTTAACTTGGAATGTTAAGTTAGTCTTCATAAAAAGAAGGCAACTAGTTGAACACAGACATTCATTACTCTCGGCCTCCTGACTGGATGCAGTATGACCAGCTGCCTTAAGTTCCTGCCTCCAGGACTTCCAGGCCATGATAGATCGCACCTTTAACTGTGAGCCAAGATAAACGCTTTCTCCCTTAAGTTGCATTTGTCAGGGTTTCTTTTTTATCACAACAGGAAAGTAACTCTGGCACGGTACATGTGATGATGCATGTGGTGGCACAGTCTGACTTGAGGAGGCACTCATGAAGGCTGTGACTATAATCTCCAGTGTTCATTTTCATCGCTACGACTTCCTTTGGCTTCATAGCTAGCAAATTCAAATCAAGCATAACTTGAAACATATATCACAGCATATAATTAATTTAAACCATCTCCCTAAATACAGTATGGTTTTTACCAAAATAATATGTACTTTTTATAGTGTTTCAAAACACATTTATTTAACATGGAGGCTAAAAAGATGACTCCATGGTTAAGAGTGCATATTGCCCCCAGTACCAAGTCAGGTGGTTCATAACTGCCTGTAACTCCAGCTCCAGAAGATCAGATGCCCTCTTTGGGACTCTGTGGATACTGTACTCAGTGTACAAACCACACACAAACATACAAATAAGTTAAAAATAATTTAAAATGTATAATACATTCAGTGAATATTAAAAATAATACGTTTTCAACATAATTTGGAAAAAAGTTCATAATACTTCTATCCAGAGATACAGGCTGTAATTTTTAATATGCTTCCTTCTGACCTCTTTTGGTCCTCTTTCAATGTGCATGTGGACTAACCTCAACAACATACCGCTATCAAGACTGCATAAGGAATTTTAAGTTCTATTTCTTACTTGCATCACATAATGATATTTTTCTATGTCAGTATATGGCCATAGACTAGTAAATCTTGTCCTGAGTTCAATAATATTCACTGATGCTTTTGAACTGGAAAAGTATATTATGTTCAAAAAGATATTATGTTCTCATATGCAGGCCTCATGTTTATTTCTTCAGGTCTTGATTATAAAATTTAAAACCCAATGGAAAGAAAATGTGTGTACACTTGATCATATTTTCTCCATATTCCTGAGGTGAAGCAGACACATTTTGTTTGTGTCTCTCAATAGAGTCAGAAATAAATGGACTCAGATGCTAAACTGTAGAACTATAAGTTTTAAAGATAAACCTGTTAATAAAAGTAGGTAGCATAATCAAAAAACATACACCTAAGCACCTGTAAGTAAGCTTCACCCCCCCTAATTTTTAGCAATTTTCTTTGAAATTAGCAATATTTCTAATAAAGAAATCAGTAGTATTCATAATAAATAAAGGGTTTTCAAAAGATTTTTAAATTTTATTTATTTTATTTTTTGTAAACCAGGAAAAACTAAATGATAAAGATAAAAATGTAATTTATTTATTTTATATATACAAATGTTTTGCCAGCTTATATGTAAGTGCACCCATGTTGTACAATGTGTACAGAGGTCATAAAGGATGCTGGATACCCATGGAGTTACAAACAGTTGTTAACTACCATGTGGGTGCTAGGAACTGAACCCCAGACTTCTAGAAGAACATCCAGGGCTCTTAACTGCTGAGCCATCTCTGCAGTCCCTAAATAAAGGTTTTTAATAGTGCTAAAAGATTTAAACAGCAAGGAAAAATAACTTCAGTATATTAATTATTTGTCCTTGAGATCAAGGTAAGGAGACAAGAATAATAACTTAATTAAAGAATTTAGTACTGATGTGATCAGAAATGCAAGTCATTGGGAGGACTATCTACTATGAAAGTATATGATGTTTCATGATAGCAAGGTCCAGTGTGCTGATGTAGAAGACAGAAGCACTGTGGGAGGCTGAAGTGAAGGAAAGAATTCATAGACTGAATCTATCTAATTTCTATAATCTAAATACTATGGGACAAACCTATACTTAGAGAAGAAACTTTCTATCTATGAGACTCGGGAGCCGAGTGGCGCTAAATGGATCATCCCACCCAATGATCACTGCCCAAAACAGAAAGCTGTCCTTTCCTAGTCATTTTGTAGCTCAAGAAGTCACCTCTGGAAAAGTTTAGCCCAATCACCAAAGTCTCAGAAGGAAATATAAAAATGATATAATACATTTACTTCAAGTTCAAATGGACAACAATTGATAAATGAAAAATAATAAGCTAGAACTATTAAATGAGATGTCAAGACGTAGTACTGGTTAGAAATGTTGCAGCTGGGCATCAGATCTAAATCAATTTTTAGAAATTATTTGAGGAAAAGGTAGAGTGAGAAGCAATCATTCTCATCACACAGTGTTTATATAGTCTCATTTAAGCCTTGGTTCTCAAAACAAATGAGAATTCTTTTGACTTTAAGATGATTAAGACATATCTGTGTGAAATGAAATTCACTAGCTACAAGAGGAAGCCAAACAAATTTTTTAATTAAACTGAAGGGAAAATGTGGGTGTTGGGAACGTAATTACTTGAGTTGGAAATGGGCCCAGGTATTAGATGTAGTTCCTGAGATCTTTCATAATGAAAAGACTCATCAAATCCTCCATTCTGAGGTTCCTTTTACTTTTTACTTTTCATTTTCACTTTATTTCTGTTACAAGGCTTCACATAAGATCTAGATGCTGCTTATTATTATGTTTTGGTGCTGGCTATTGAACCCAGGGTTTTGCACACACATACTAAGTACATGCTCGACCACTCAGCCCATTCCTTTAAAAAGTTTTAAGTGTCAGAATCAGTATTGTTGACTCTAGATACAACACCATAGAGCAGCTCTCCAGAGTATCTTCTCCTTGCTTGTCTAAAACTTTATAAACGTTGACTAGCAACTGCTCATTGCCCACCCGCAGCACCTCACAAGCAGCAGTCTGCTCTTATGAATCTATCATTTGACCGTGTTGGACACATCATGCAAGAGAAATCATGTACTGTTTGTCTTTCTATGACTGGCTTAACTTAATGTCCTAAAGGTTCATCCACGTTGTCACACAATTCAAAATTCTCTTCTTTTTAAAGACAGAATAGTGGTCTATTATATTCCATATATAGAGATATAGGTCTAGGTATTGACATATATTCATTTTTTTTGTCTATTCATCTGTCATAGACATTTAGGTCATTTCCATATCTTGGTTATCAAATCAAAATTTCCTAAGAGAGCTACTAAACACACAAAGTTCATTTTACAAAAAGACTTGATCTATCTTGGATACATAGGAAAAGTTCATCCATCCCAAGGACTTCCAGTTAGATGGCGGATAATACGCTGCTGCAAAGACGGGTCAATCATTAAAATCCCTCAAGTTTAGAAAACTTGTTATGCTGGTGAAGCTCTAGCCCCTCACAAACTTCAAGGAATAGAGTTAACCTGCTTTCTTATTTATGGATTGTACCCTTCTTTCAGAGTAGCTTATCGACCAAAAGCACTGCATTTATAATCAGACACTTGCGCTCAAACGCAGTCATTTTTAGCTGGGTGACTTCTAGCAAGTTATTTGACCTCTTTGAGTCTCTTCCTTTTCATTTTAAAAAATGAGAAAATTATCATTAGTTATTTATCAATTACTATTTATTTTTCATCCAATTGTGTCCTCTCTACATTCCTCAAATTAAGCATATCTTAATGCTGAAGACAATGAAGATGTTCAGTGGGAAGTGCTTATGTAATGTGCACAAGGCTCTGAACTCAATCCGGAAGGGTGGAGGGAGAGGAGAGAGAGAGAGAAAGGAATTTATCAAGTAAATGATTCAATCCTTACATCAATTCAAAAAAGATAAACACCATCAGTATCTTCATCTTAAAATGTAGAATGCAGAAACAGGGTTAGAGAGACTGGAGAGATGCTCAGCAGTTAAAAGCACTGGCTGCTCTTGCAAAGGACCCAGGTTTGATTTCCAGCACCTGCACAGTAGTTAACAACAGTCCATAATTCCACTCTGGGGATTTCAATGCCCCTCTCTGAGCTCCTCTGGCATTGCACAACACAGGTGCACTTACATACATGCAGACAGTACACTCATACACATAAAATAAAAATGATAAAATATTATCTAAAAGAAAAAATGTAGAAACAAAGCATGGAAATGTTTAATAATTCACATCTACTGACATAGTCAGCATGTGGGAAGGCCAAGGCTGTCATCAGAGTTGTAAAGCAAATGCAACAGGCATGGAGAACACGTAGCATTATGCCTAGAACTCAGCCATCCTGAAACACTAGAAAGTAGTACATAACTGGGAGACCTAAGGATACCCTCGAGGGCTCTATCAGAGAACCTCATCATGGTATCCAGAAACAACAGCCTCTGAAGAAGAAAACCAGGTGTGTGACAGGGTTCCTCGGGGTTATGGTTTAGATATAACGCATCTCTCCAAAAGGTTTCCATGTTGAAGGCTTGGTTCCCAGATAAAAATGCTACTGAGAGGTGGTTGGACCACGAGGGTGTTTTCTCATCTATGAACTAGCTCACTGATGAATTCACAGCTGAATGGACTATTAGGACTTAGGGGTAGTTGGAGGAAGCGGGTAGGTGGGAGCATTGCTTTAAAGGCTATGTTGTCCTTAGAACTGTGTGTCTGTTAGTTTATCTACCTGAATCTCTCTCCCTCTCTCCTTTTCCCTGCATACAGTACTGTCACCATGATATGCTGCCTTGCCTCAGACCCAAAGTAATGGCACCAGCAGATCACAAATCTTCTGAAACTGTGACTCAAAGTAAATCTTTCCTTCTCTTGAGTCGATGTCTCCCAGGTATTTTGTCACAACAACAAAAAAACAACCAACCCTCCTTATTAACTGAGAATTTGGGGTGACTCATTTTCTGAGCCCCAGTTTCTTTCACTGAAATATGGATAATAACAGACATTATAATGTAAAGCTATAAGCATTATCCAAAGACACACAAAACTGGCATCACTATTCCTGAGCCTGAGGTTTCCAACAAAGAGTCTTCTCTTCACTGTCACTCCTTTATGTATCTCTTTATTGACTTTCTAGTATAAACAGCAACGTGTAGACTTAGTATCTGAGAGGATGCCGAAAGGTTTTTAGTCAGGCCAGCACTCACATACCATGAGTAGGCTCTGCACCGCAGAAGGAAACAACCAAATCAGCAAGGATCCCATTTTCCTTCACACTCTGAAAGGAGCGTGCCAAGGGGTTGTGCCACCTAAAATTGTTTATACTAATTCATTCTTCAACCATCTTGCTAGAACTAGGTGGTGAGGGTCAGACTACAAAATAATGACAGTGGGGTCCATGTAGCAGTGTCCAGCACTCTGATAAGGATGCTCTTTCTTTATCATGATCAAATGGACTCAAATAATTAAGATGAGTATTTATATCAAGTTCTTATTAAGTTCAGCTACACCCTGGGCAGAGGCTGATGCCTAAGCCACTCGGGCTTTAGAGGAGAAGGTGGAGGTGTTTGCGTGATCTCAAGAGAAAGAAACAGAGATGTAGGGTAAATTTATATGGAGTTTCTCTCTGGCTCAATGGACATGCCCATGGAGGCTGTGGCTCGATCCAAATGCAGCTGCAAGTGAGAGACATGATGAAAGCAGCTGAGAAGACATGCCTCTAAGAATTTGTTTGATGGAAACAAAGCCAATAGAGTCAGCTGCTTTCCAACCAGCCAGTGACTTGAGGGGGAGGACTTAGGGGGGAAAGCAGTGAATGCTGGATAGGAAACGGCATTCGCTGCCTGGCCACCATCTTGGTGGAGTCCACAGCAGTTCTGCGCAATGTAGACCGCATACGAGATGTCGCACCTTCTCCCCATAAATCCTTTGCAAGTAACCCCAAATAAACTCTGATTTTTCTAACTGGAGAGCATACTTCCCTTGCTTAGTTGGTTGGACCCAGAGGGGCAGGGCCGAACACTGCATCTCATTGCGAGAAAATTTCTTAAGACAAAAGACAAGAAAGAAGCACATACTAAGTGCTAGATTCTGCAAGGAATTATAAATCTTAATCTTCATAATCAAAACCATTAGCATTTAACAATATCTGAATGCTTTAAGCTGGAGGCTGGAAATGGGGAAGGAGACAATGTTTCATCTTTCCCCTTCTGCATTATTTTAATTTTTAAATCACATATGTTGAAAATTTTTAATTATGCTTATAATCCCCATGAGCTACATTACGGTAACAGTGACCTTATCGTGAATTTTGCAGAAGACAAAGCCAAGACATAACAATAGTAGATTTGGGGGGAGGTAGATCATACAGCTAGAAAATAATGGAGCTAATATTTGCCTTTGAAAAGAACATTGCCTTAGAGCAGATAGTTTGTACAGAAAGGAGAAAAAAGCTCCAAGAGTTCATTCTTAGTAACTCCGTTTTCTCACTACCATGGAGTTGGTTGTCCACTAAGAAAATCAAAAGTGGGATAAGATAAAGGAAAGGGACTAAAAAACAGAAAAGAAATCATCCTCACGAGCATGGGGAAGGAAGCCGACTAGGGCGAAGGAAACAGATTGCTCAGCAAAGACAAGGGTCTGCTGAGACTGGAACTCATAAATTTGTTATGGAGCCAATCTGCACAATTATATAATTCTCCCCCAGCAGTTCTGGAGGTCCAGAAGCAGTTGATTCAGGGCTGGCAGGACAGAGTGGTGTTAAGCAAGAGCTTTAAAAGCCTTGAGGGTATTTGCAGTTTCAAAGCAGATAAGATAAGGAGGCTGGCTTCCACCCTTTCTAAGGATAGCTTTCAAATAAAAGTGGACCAGGATGAAAAGGGATAAAGCCACATAGCTGTGAAGAAATAGAAAGAGGGACACTTCACAACAACAGCAAGCAGAGAGCCGTAGGTTTATTGGCAAAGGGCAAAAGATGCCTTGGAGGATGAGGAACCAACCTGTCCAGAGGAATCTCCACAAGGCTCTGGTCTCAAAGTCAGCAGATACGATAGGGAGCAAAAATGAGCTGCCAAGGGGAACCTCCTAGGGAAATCCACTGTGTCAGTGGGACCTTCCATTCTCATCTGCGCACCTGCTACCAGTTCCAGTTCAGGGTCCACACGATCATGACAAAGCTCTTCTCTGGGGCTGGAGAGATGGCTCAGAGGTTAAGAGCACTGGCTGTTCTTACACAGGACCTGGTCTTCAGTTCCCGGGACCCACATAGCAGCAAACAACAGTCCCTAACTCCAGTTCGAGGGGAATCTACGCCCTCTTCTGGCCTCTGCATCTATTGCATGCATGTGGTGTGCTTACACACATGCAGGCAAAACATTCATACACATAAAATAAATAAATAAGTATTCATTTAAAATGAAAGCTCTGCTCTAAAGAAAACTGCAAGAACATCAAGAAACTAAACTCTTAGTCTAGATGTTGACACACCTCAGACTAACACCTTTTCATTCTTGTATTCAGGATGGTGCAGGGGACAGACATACTCCAAGAGATGCTAGACTGAGTACTGTCAGCCTGCAATAAGCCCAGAATAAGTAAATAGAAAACAGTTTCCTTTAAGACAAATGGTAAGGCACAGCAACAAAAAAATTCTAATTGCAATAAACACAAAGAGAAGATATTACTCTTGAAAACAACACCAAAGTGCTGTGAAAAGGAAACACTCAACTTGCAACAAGGAAAATTTATTTTTGAATTTAAAAAAACCTGTAGAGAATAGAAAACAAGATTTTGGAAAAATTTCTCATAGCAAAATATATGAATTTATGAAATCATAGAATAAACACACAGAAAACCAGTCCCTAAGTTCCAACAGTGATTAGCGGGAGTCTTGGTGAACACACGGGAAATGAAGAGGCGAGAAAGAATAAACAGAGCATAGAGCATAAGAAATGTCTTCTAGTTGAGCAGGAAAGACATGCATGTTTAATTTAAAGGGTTCGTAAGCCGGGCGTGGTGGCATGTGCCTTTAATCCAAGCACTTGAGAGACAGAGGCAGGTGGATTTCTGTGAGATAGAGGACAGCCTGGTCTACATGGAGAGTTCCATGCAAGCCGGGGCTACAGGAAGACCCTGTTCCTAAATGACAATGAAAAGGCTTCATAAAGTGGCTAGTATAATGACTGAACAACGACCTTTGGAGACATCCGTTCACCCATGCATCCACTCTTCCATCTGTCTGTCCACACAACAAAACATGATGCATGAAGACAGCTGTATTAGCTTGGATCATTTTAGATCCAGAAGGTATGACCAAAGCAATTTTGATAGTTTGATAGTTTCAGATATGCTAACTGCTATGGGGAACTGAGGAGAAGGAACATGACCCAAGATTCAGTGACAAGGTGGCATGGCTAAAGACCCCCGGCAAAGGTTCTGTTTGCTCTGTGTCTCAGTTTTGCCAGCTATAAAATCAGGGTAATAGTGGGACCTACCTAAGAGTGTTGTAGGGACTCATGTAAGGCATGTAGAAGATGCTTGACAAGCACTGGGGTCAGTGTAAGAGCGAACTATGCTTCCTGTTCTTATTGTTAGTACAGAAAGTTCCCCAAGCTCTATTGGTACATAAGAACAGAGCTCAGAAGAGTTACTCCCGAATGCTCTGTTAAGTATAAAATAGCGAAACGTCAAAACACATGTTCACACTGCTATGCAGGAAGAAGTTGTGAAAAGATACAGAAAACTGAATAAAAGGAGTTATGTAGTTCACTTTCACCTGCAGAAGTGAGAAGAAGGAGGCAGACAGAGAACTCGGGGGGAAACAAGACTTCTCATAGTGTGCTGCGTTTTTATAAATTTGATTGAGTTTTTTAGTCTGGGTGCTAAATGGGAGTATAGTTTCATGTGGGTAATCTTCTTCAGGAATTGTCCACCTTTTTTTTTGAGACAGAGTCTCTCATTGGCCTGGGGATCACCAATTAGGCTAGACTTGCTGGCCAGCAAGCCCTAGGAATATGCTTTTCTCCACTTCCCTAGCACTGGGATTACACGTGTGTGCCACCATGCCCAGCATATTTACATGGGTTCTTAGTTCAAACTAAGTTCTTCATGCTTGCGCAGCAAGCACTTTACCAGCTAAACTATTGCCCCAGCCATTCAAAACAGCATGCTAAAAATGTAACAGTTTTCACTAATCTAGCAAGCATCTCCTCCTCATCTTCTGCAATCAAAATGTCATGGAGGTCACTATGAGGATGGAAAAGCACACAAAGGCAGCATCGTGGTCTCTGTGTCTAGGAGCATGGGCCGGACTAGGGAAGACAGAGTGCACAGGGCTGCTGGGAGAAAGGGGCAGCCACTGGCCCAGGTACAGAAACCCCACAGGGCTTTGCGCGTCAATCCTGCTGACACAGGATGGTTCTTCCTAGGTACTTACCCGGTCGTGTAAGGGATGTTTATGCCTCCTAGGTTAATACTTTCACATCCAACAATAAATAGGGTTGAAAAGCACAGCAGAGACACACCACTGCAGATCATTGCTAGTTTTGCAGACTCTCTGGCACCAAGCTTCAGTTTTTTTATGATGTAGCCTCCCAGGACAATACCAACACCAGCACTGGGGACAATGATAACACCTGAAAAAGGAGAGGGGAGGTTAACTTCCACCAGAGCAGACGCTCACTGCGGCGTTCATGGGCGCCAAAGCAGGTTCTGCTCTCCATATAGTCTGGGAATTCCTGTCCACCTTTCAGGTGGACGTCTTTTATCTACTCAGTTATCTAAAGGAAGTGACATGTTAATTGTCTTGCTTCCACTACCCATCCCCCAGCCTCAAGCACTAAGATCCCCAAACAGAGGTTGAAGCTTTTACTCTGGGTTATATATAATATTCCTTGCTCTTACAAACTTAGAGCTATATCTTTATGAAAAATGATAGCCGCTTAATTTCCAAATGTTTAAGGTACTAGTTGAACTTTTCCTCTTTATCTACTTTTATCTATACATAGACATTGCCTGCAAATATATGTAGGCTGAAAGCATGCTTGGTAGTCCAGAACACCTTAAACTGAAGGAAAGGAGGGAAAAAGCCAGTGCCCCAGGCTTGGGGAAAACTTCAATAGTACTGTTGCAGAGATTAAGAATGGTGAGCCTTTACAGTATCCAGGGCTAACCCCTGACATCACACTTGTCACTGCCTATTGTGTTTGCTTTTCTGACTTTCTTTCGGACACAGGCACGCACTGATGTTGACGTGTCAGGTATTATAATAACCCATCTTTCAATAGCAACACATTTCACTCCCAACTTTCTATGGCTTTCAATGGTCTGAAATCAGAATGAGTCACAGACAGTAGAATCTCAGTCTTCTGTCTCAATCTCATTAGAAGCATTTCTCTTTCCCTCTCCCTCTTCCCTCTCTGTCTCTCTCATCTTTTTGAAACAAGGTCTCCCTGTAGCCCCAGCTGGCCTGGAACTCTCTATGTAGACCAGAATTGCCTCAATTTCAGAGACCAACCCGCCTCTGCCTCCTGAGTGCCGAAACTAAAGGTGTGCACCATCACTCCCAGCACATTTTTCTCTTTTGATGATTCAGCTTCATGCAGCATCCCACCATCAATGGGTTGCAAGGAATATAACATTGTCTCCATATCACATCTATGGTGTGGTAGAGCAGGTAAATCGACTCAGATTTATTTAACTTTTCTAAAGCCTGTGCTTCTAACTTCTTTTCCAGGATAAATTATTTTTTGAGGCATCTACTTTCTCTTACAAACGTTTTTTTCTTTTGGAGAATAGGTATCCATTACTATCGGAGAACAACTAGAGAGACTGTTTTAAAAATCCAAACCTCTATGCTAGCAAATACTAAAAGGTCTGAGATTGGACAGCACAGTAAAGTGCACATTCCCTCAAACGACACATAGCAGTATGAGATACTGATACCGCTTTCGTTTTCAAATATCTCATTCTTACTGTTGTGACATTTTTCAGGAACGCTTAGAAGGCAATGAGCTAGGTGTGATATTGGAATTAATTTATGGAAAATTTTCCTTAGAATTCTGTGGCTGTCTTAAGACAGAGAATAAAATATTTCTTTCCATCTATCGTATCTCATGATCTGACTTCAAACCACATTAGACTTTGGAGTAAAAGAGGGCATGGTATGTGTGTGTGTGTACTACTGAACTGCCCATATCATAGCCAAAGATACCAGGACTGGAAGAAGGGCCTGCAGGAAGTCCTTTTAGGATATTAAGCAAATAAATTAGCAGAGCAGCCAACTTGGCATGTGGCTGTAAGTTGTCTCATACTTTCTTTCAACCAAAGCAGGATGTTAGAAGTAGACCTCACAGCCTCAGCTTCCTGATGTGTGGTAACCTGTGACAACTACCACAGAGCGGCTGCTTGCAGCTAACCAATGGAGAAGGCTCCTGAATTCTAGCATGACCTAGGAATTATTAATAAAGACTTTCAAAACTCCTAGCCTCACTGCCTTCGGAAGGAAGATATTTATATGAAGCTCATATTTTACTCCTCATAGACCCAATGGACCTCATTCACCCAGAACACTAAACTCTGCCAACACAAGCAGACCCTGAGCAACAGGGGAGAAAAATGAGAACCTCGAATTCAGTGTTTCAAAGTTCTAGGGGCACTGGAAGACAGGTAATAAGCAGGAACATTCACTGGGAAAACAAACACACTTTTCATTTCGGGCTTCAGACGGACCCGGCTGAAATAATACATAAGCACCAATGCCCAGCTGTCTCGCAAACGGGACTCCAAAAGGGAATCAAATTAATATTTCATCTTTCATGGCTTACAAACCTAAAAAGAGTTTCTGCTTCCAGGCAATAAAACTAGAGAAGGCAAAAGCAACTTGCAGTGTTGAACTTCCTAAAGACTGGTTTCCTTCCGTCTTCCCCAGGCTCTGGGAAACAGGAGCCAGAAAACGTCTGGAGCAAATTATCTCGGAGTTGGGGGTGGGAAAGGCCTTTTGTATGGAAATTTCACAGGACAGTAATAGAACCTCATTAAGTTTTTAAGTTATCAAAAAATAAGCTGTAAGCAAAGACCTCCACCTCAGGTTACCACACTCAGTTACTGGTTCATGAAGGCAAAAGCTCCAGAGGCAGGCCTGTGCCAAATGCAGAGCCCTCTTTGGAGGCCCTTCAGGCAAGATCCATTTTCTGTCAGCACTTTTCAGTTTCTCTGTTCATTGTTGTCCAAATCCTGCATCTCTTGGAGTTTTCCCATCGAGAAGGCCAATCATCACTCGACCCACTAATAGCTCAGCTATAAAACCTGACAAAAACCATCCTTCCCCTGGGAGATGTAAGCTGATTTTGAAAACTCTATTCATCTAGGGGAAAAAAATCTAGACAAACTTCTGCAAACCTAAGCTATGCCCATTAAAGTAGACTTTCCCCAACAAAGACCAAGTAGAAATTGTGCTCTTTAAAAACTGTATTTACTTTATTAATTCTGCCAACGTACCCAGAATAACCATTTCATGTTACAGTCAAATCATGAATTGGAACACATTGCATTTCATTTTTCTTTTGTTTCTTTGAAGTGACAGCTTCACTGAGCTGTAATCCACACACCATAGAATTTGCCTACTTAACATGCAGTTCAGCATTCCAGATGGTGCTGTAACTTGAATACAAGACCTCACACATGCCTGGTAAGCGCTTGACCACCAAACTCCGTGGATATATCCTAATCCAACAGCGAGGGGTATGGGGCTCACAGAGACATGCAACACTACCCAAATTTGAAAACATTTTCATCACCCCCCAATAAACCAGGTATCCATTAACTAACACATCTATTTCCTCCCAACTTTCTCCTACACCTTCAGGTAATCAATCATTAATCTCCCTTCTGTCGCCACAGGTCTGACTAGTTCATCTGAATGGAGTCATACAATACACGTGCCTGGCTTTTGTCATATTTTGTATTTTCAAGGTTTAGCCACATTAGAGTGAGTTCTTAATGCCTACCTAGGGCCAAATAACACCACATTGTATTCACACATCACTGCTGATTCATGTGTCAGGCAATGGAATTTTTTGGTTGTTTCCATTTGGGGGCTTTTATAAATAATATTGTTAAAAACATTCATGTAAAACTTCTTTTTTACTGATTTGGGGGGGGGATTTACTTATTTTTATTTTGTGTGTATGAGTGTTTTACCTGCACGTATGCAAGTGTACCATGTGTATGCAATGCCCACAGAGGCCAGAAAGTTCCAGCCCCTGGAACTGGAGTTACATACAGTTGTTAGTCACCATGTGGGTGCTGAGAACTGAACTCCAGTCCTATTAAAAAGTTCTTTTTAATGTGGCCATATGTTTTCATTTCTTATGGAAGCATACATAAAGATGGAATTTCCAGATCAACATCAAACTGCTTTCCCAAAAGGCTATACCATTTGAGGTTCCCACCAACAGTACCCAAGGGTGGCATCCCTCCACATCTTTACCAACAGCAGCATTTGACTAGAGCCATGTGAGTGGGTGTGAAATGGTATCTTATCATAACTTACTGTGGCTTCGATTTGCATCTCTCTGTTAACTAATTAGGTCAGGTCTTGGGGGGCAGTTGTGTGCTGGTTATTTGTCATTTGCATACCTTCTATGGAGAACTATCTCTCAGATCTTTTGTCCATTTCTTAAAGCTGTCTTATTTTTCTTTTTATAATTGAGCTACAAGTCTTTACATGTTCTAGACACAGCTTCCTTAGCAAACAGATGATTTGCAAATAACTTCTCTTATCCTATGGATTTTTGGGTTTATTTTCTTGATGATGTCATTTGAGACACAAATGAAATCCAATTTATTTGCTTTTTTCTTCCTTTGATTGCATTAATTAATCTAAGATCACCATGACTTGTGCCTATGGCCTATGTCTTATTTCTAAGAATATCATAGTCTTAACTCTTACATTAAAGACTTGGCTCCATTTTGCATTCATTTTTACATGGTATGAAAGATTCAATTTAATTCTTTTGCATGTCGCTATGCACTTGTCCCAGCTTCATTTGTAGAAGACTATTCATACCCCACCCCATACCCTCATTGAATAGTATTGGTGCCCTTGTCAAATTTGTTCATCAGGGCTAGGGAGTAGGGCTCAGTAGATACAGGGCTTGTCATGCAAGCATGAGGACCAGAGTTTAGACCCCCAAAACCCACATGAAAGCTGAGTGGGCATGGCACTATTCTAGTTTGCTTTCTGTTGCTGTGACAAAACACTGACTAAAACCAACTTGAGGAAAGAAAGGGTTTATTTCACTTTATAGATTACAGTCAGTAATCGAGGGAACTCAAGGCAGGAAGCTGGAGGCAGGAAGCGAAGCAGACAGCATGGAGGAACGCTGCTCACTGTCTTGCTCAGCCACCTTTCATATACAGCCGAAGCCCACCTGCCCAGAGAGGGCACGGCCACAGTGGGCTGGACCCGCCCACATCAATCAATAACCAAGACAAAGTCCCACAGACATGGCCACAGGCTAATCTGATGGAAGCAATGTTGCCATTGAGGTTCCTTCTTCTCAGGCATCCCTAGTTGTGTCAAGTTAACAAAAACTAACCAGCACAGCAGCCCACCTGTAATCCCAGTAGTTGGGGCGGGAGGCAGAGACAGGGATCTCCAGGGCAACCTGATTAGCTACACTCCCCGAATCAGGAAGCTCCAGGTTCAATGAGAGACCTTGCTTCAGTAAGTAAAGAACAATCAAGGAAGACACCAAATGTAAATCTCTGGCTAACATATGCATGCATATGTACATACATGCACACCAACATACATGCAAAAACACACACACGCACACACATATACACAGACATGCAAAAAAAAACTATTGATCATAAACATGCAAGCTTATTCCAGTGTTCCCAATTCTATTCCCTGGATATTTATGTCTGTTTTATGCCAGTATCATATTGTTTTGATTACAGTTATATTTTAGTTTAAAATCATCTTTTGCTTCAAAAGTCATGAAATACGAGTTCATCAACTTTGTACTTTGCCAAGATTATCTTCACTATACTGGTTCACATATGTTTCTATCTTGCCAATAGCTACAAAGAAGCCTGATAGAATTTTGACGGCATTTATGTTGACTCTACAGATCAATTTAAGGAATATTGACATTCTAATATTGTTAAGTCTTATAATCCTTGAATATAAGATACCTTTCCATTAAGTTTTATTTTCTTTCATTTTTAACATTCATTTATTTTTCTAATTGATAAAATTGTATATATTTATCATGTATGACATATTTTCATGAAATATATATTTCAAAGGCTAAATCAAGTATTAACATATATTATTCGACATACATCATTGTGCAGTGAGAACACAAAATCTACTCAAGCACTTTTCAGAATTCAACACACTGTTATGAAGTATACAGTCTCCATTTTGTCCTGTTTAGTTAGTCCTACTAAAGTGAAATCTTGTTTCCACTGGCAAGCATTTTCTTTCATTTTCAAGTGATATTTTACAGTTTCAGAGTACAAGTTTTGCACTAATTAGTTAAATATTACTCCTAAGAATTTCATTCTTTGGATACCAGTGTGGATAGATATGCTTCCTTAATTTTGCTTTGGGGTTGTTGCTAATAGATAGAAATATAATTGATTTTGTATGGTTACCTTCTGTCTCGCAGCCCTGTTCAGCAACACCTGATGGTTTTTATAACGGATACTTTGGGATTTTCTCCGTAAAAACCAATGTAATCTGTAAACAGAGGGTTTTACTTCTTCCCAGCTGCATGCCTTTTACCTCTTTTCTTATATAATCATTGACTGCTATCACCACTGCAACTGTAAAGAGAAGTAGCAAGCACAGATTTGCCTTTTTTCCTGATCTTAGGAAAAAAGTATCAAGTCATCTGTCCACTATTAAGTATGCCAGCTGTGGGTGTCCATAGATGTCCTTTATCATGTTCTCTTTTTAATTTTTATTTAAGTGGAGGTTGACCAAAAATTTATTTCTGCGTTATTTGCAAGTATATTGTTAAGTATAACTTCTGGGAAAGTTACAAAATATAATTTTTAATTTAGTCATTTAATAAATTTAACAATTCATTGAACATTTCAGTGTTTAATTTAATAGGAGCCCTTTATTAAAAACCAGCTGTGCGGCAGAAGCAACTCTAAACTCCAGAGATTCATGGTGAATAAAATGAAGGCGAATTCCCGCCCATATTGAATTTACAGTCTAATGTGGGAAAACAGACAAACCAGTGACTGAGCAAATTGTCCCAAATGATAGAAGATGAAAGCAATGACAAAGAAAATCACGCTAAACACAGAGAAACCAGAGCATGAAGAGAGACTGCATTTTTAAATCAGGTCTACTGGGTGAAGTCTTACTGACAAGGGATCATTTGATCAAAACTGCAGGAGGAAAGGGAGAGCCGTCTTTGTGGGCATTCGGTCAGACCCCACTTATAAACCTTCTACTGCTAGGAGCCCGGAGGACTGAAAGTCAGAAAAAAATTCAACAAAAAAACTCTCAAAAAATCATTCGTCTTTCTTGGCTCTGAATGTGATAATCCAAACAGAAAACGTAAGAACTCTGGGCAAGGCAGTGAGGACTGGAGAGGAAATCCTAACCACTTCCTTTACTTTTAACCTGAAGATATAATTTTGTTTTGAAATGTACATAACTCCATTAGATAATGAGATCAAGAAATAAGTTTTCTGGTAATAAAGCCGATTTTTTAACAAAAACTTACTCTGGTAATCTAATGGTCTGAGCACTCATAAATAACACCAGTCCTATGTCTATAAGAATGCAGGTTTCAGAAATAAATGAGTCAGCCTTCCAAAGAGTAACCATTGGCAAAAAGCACTAGGAAAGAACCAGAAGCCAGGTGTCCGTACAAACTGGCCCATCTCAAGTCTCTCAGCTGAACACATAGTAATCTTCTTCCACTGTTGTTCAAACTTTATTTACCCTTGGTTGGTTTTGAACATTAAATCATGTATTTTCAGATATACCTTCTCTTCAGACTATGATAATACAGCTAGGATAACTAAAATAAATAAATAAATAAATGCAATAAAGATTTACATTTAAGCCCCTAAACACATGAGAGAACCAAAGAAGAAACTACAGTGCAGTGACAGTTTACGTGACTAACCCTAACTAACTACCACAGGTTCCTCTCACAGTTCCGCAACAAACCCAGGTATTATACTGGGAGGAGGGGCTTCAGGGGGATCAAAGAGAACCCTGAATCTTCACAGTGTCATTCTGACCAAAATGAAGGATGCAGAGCCTGTGACATAAACTATTTTTATCCTCAAAGAGAGAGATGAGTTGCTGACATCTTAGATCATCGGACTGGACCTGAAAGATGGGAAAGTGGCCAGAACAAGTATGACTTGGGTTCAGCCATTTAGGGAAAGCAATCGTTTCATCTCCCATCTTCAAAATTCTTTCCATGTCATAGTAGTTTGTTGAGGTTTTATTCACTCAATTTCTTGATTATTGGTTTTTAGTGTCTCATATCATCTTATCTGTTTGTTACTGAATTCGGAAGGGAGCTCTGGCAGAGATCACTGCTTACCCTATGCTAATTACTCTTCTTTCTTCTAGAGTAGGGTCAGTAAGCTTTTTTTTTTTTTTTTTTTTTTTAATAAAGGCCTAAGTAGTAAATATCTTCTATCTTACTAGTCACCTCTGAAGCTACATAGCTAAAGTAGTCAGGCATGTGAAAACAGACAGGCAGGCAGAACCGCATTCCAAAAAGGTCCAGCTGACAAAGACAGGCAACGGCTAAATTTCAAACAAGACTATCATTCTAGCACAATAGCTTGGTTTATGGTTGTCTGCAATGAGGACTACATCTCCCACCCTCCCTTGCAGCTGAATGTGGCCAGGAGTTCTGACCAGTGTGATGCTGGCAAAAGTAAGACACTGATGCCCTTCTTCACGTCTTCCATTCTGCTCTTAGAATGCATACATAGCTTCCTCACTGCCGCTTTGTCTACGAGGACCACGTGCACAACGGAGTTCTGCTGGAAGTGCTTTAAACCTTTTTGTGGCAGAGAAATAAACATCTACTTATTTTAAGCCTCTCCTGGTTTGCTTCTCTAATAGCAAAATCAAAGACAGATAACAAAACCAACCCTATAATTCTAACACAGGGCCATCTCCTCAACTTCCTCAGTTTACAGATCAGGAGAAAAAACGAGGCTTTGAGAACATCAGTGACTTACTCAATAGCTTGCTAATGCCACAGAACAGTCTATACTCTTTAATGTTCTGTTTCTAGCTTTAAAAAAAAAAGGGGGGTGGGGAGATCTAGCCATGTAGCCCAGGTTGCCCTAGAGTTTGGGACCCTGCTGCTTTAGTCTCTCAAGTGCCATGATTACAGGCATGTGTCATCATACCTGACTTTCCAATGTTGTGATTCTAAACCCATAGATTTAGAATACGTCCTACATTTCAGCACTTCCAAACCCAGGCTGAAGTTTGTTTGTTTCTTTGGGTAACTGGTTGTAAAGATTTAAAGTATTTTTTTCTCTCGGAATGTATGCTGTTTTATTAGTGAAAGAAAAATATTTTTATTTATAGAAATTTGATTTGCAGACAATTCTTCTAAATTCCATTTATTTCAAATAGGAAACAATTTGACTAATTTCCCATCCAAAGCTGAGAATTCCTTTCAGAAGATTTTATACATTATTGTCTTCATTCTTGAGTTACCCACCAAAAATAAATAGTGAGATAAAAGCTTAAATATGTTTATATCACAGCTGGGCATGGCAGTATATGCCTCTCATCTCAGAACTGGGAGGTAGAGGCAGGAGGATTAAGAGTTCAAGGTCAACTTCAGCTACATAGCAAGTTCAAAGCCTGGGCTTCAGGCAGGGAGCTGAGCTCAGATTGAGCCAAAATTAGTAGCAATAATCTAAACTCACATGAGGGAAACTTTTATAGCACTTTCAATGCACATTCATATCAATTACTTAATTCATCAACCCAACAATGTTTTAAACATATATCCTCTTCTTCAAAGAAGGAAACAGACTTTGGGGAAATGAAATAAAAGGCTATATAACAACTGTGGTGTGGTAAGTCTGTAGGGTCCAT